>JAQJVK010000009.1:18993925-20253925 GCA_035578135.1 Flexamia atlantica | reverse complement strand
CATCAAGCTCGTATATAGCCTCCTGCTGGTTCAAAAGAATATATTGGACAGTTAACGGATATTTATTATGGAAACCTTCGATTGAAACTACATTGAAGATACAATAGGCAAGTAGTTAAGGATGAAATCAGAAAATAGTTTCCCCTTGACGCTTCCACGATCCACGTTGGCGCCTCTGGCTCCACTCCATACGGAAGTTAGATTTGGAGACCACCAGCTCAGTAAACACATGACATATTGATTTTACCTTACGTCCCATACGTTTTTATGGTTTGCCCGTGAGTAAATACAACTTTGTTTTGGTAGAATGAAGATTAAATGTACTTGTATTAGCAAAATTTAAAGGTAAACCCTTTTAATAAGATGAAATTTAAAGTTGATGTTGCACTCAATCCCTGTTACAGAAGCACACTCTGATGCTGCTTGGTCAAAACTGTGACCATTTCCGACCGCACATAAAACTGCCAGAGCTAGGCCTTAAAAATTATAAGTCTTCTCTGTACGTACAGTCTGCGCTTATCGATTGTGTTAATATTACAAAACACTTGGATATAAAACAACATCAGCTGCTAATACATGTCATAATATTAACAAAATACATGTATGTAATCCCTCGTGTTTTTTTTTTCAAATTGTGAGCATGTTGAGGTACCTAAATAAATTGTGAAATCAGAAAATTTAAAGATAAAAACATAACCATCTGTAAAAACCGTTATTTGTTATAGTACGTTCAACCTTCATATTTATAGCTGGATTTTAAATATACCATATCAACATCTAGCATGTGGTTTTAAATAAAGTATAAGCAACACATGTTTAATGTAAACAAAGCAGACGTTTTTGGATCCCAATGCTTTTTAAATGGCAGATATTTTACGTTATTTCTCGTTTTCTAGTGAATTTCAAGCAATTTCAGTATTTTTCCCGCCATCACGGAATAGAGACCTTTAATTTGAGCCCTCTCCCATCTTTCTACGACTTGCCAAACGCCCACAATTTTGACGCAAAGAATCGCCTTACGAAATTAAATATATGATACAACTCTGTGGCACAGCTGTTTTAATTTCAAAAGATGTAAACAAATTAAACCCCATGTTGTTTTAATGGGAAAAGTTTTATTTTGTTGCGAATTTATGGTAAAAAAATAAGAAAAATTAATAGTTTTCCCTCAAAATTCACGTCAAGACCTTTAAAATAAGACCCCTCCCATCCTTCTACGGCCCTCCAGTCACTCACAATTTCTTTACAAAAATTTGACTTACGGAATTACACAACTCGGTAACTGTTTGTCGGAATTAAATGTGTAAAGTGAAATGTTAATTATACTTTGACATTTGCTAGTGCGTATCAGAATTTTAAGAAAGGGCGTTAGCCTACTTCAGTAGTAAACGGCTAAATTTTTGAAACAATGGCGCTATGGATGTCGTTCTCAAAACAACTCAGTTCACATTGTTTACAATTATTAAACATATGGACATGGTTTAAAACAATTCTTAAGGTTAACCACAGACTGTGAAACTTAATTTATTTGCCAAAGAAAGTCGTGACATTTAACTCAAAAATGTAAACAAATGTCTATAGCCTCCACCTAGTTCAAAAGAATATTATATTGGACAGTTAAAGGGTACTTGTTACGGAATTCTCCGTTTGAGGCTACATTGTACACACTAAGCGAATAAATAAGGATTA
The DNA here is from genome assembly GCA_035578135.1 of Flexamia atlantica. NCBI lineage: Eukaryota > Metazoa > Arthropoda > Insecta > Hemiptera > Cicadellidae > Flexamia > Flexamia atlantica. The sequence continues at coordinate 20,252,236 of JAQJVK010000009.1, read as the reverse complement.
AATCAGAAAATGGTCTCCCATTAACGACTCCACACTCCACGTTTCAGCCTCTGGTACCCTACGTTCAACACTTTTTTATGGTTGCCCGTGAATAAATACTGCTTTGTCTTGGTAGATTCAAGATTGAATATACTTTTGATTGGCCAAATTTAAAGGTGAACCTTTTTGGTGGAATCAAATTTAAAGCTGATGTTACACTCAGCTGATCTACACTGTTAGACGTTTTTAGATTACAATGATTTTAAATGGCAGATATTTAACGTAATATCTTATTTCTTGATAAAATTAAAGACATTCTTGTATTTTTCCTGAGTCCCTGGCACCAAGACCTTCTATTTGAGCCCTTTCCCATTATCTTGCAAGTGCAAGGCCTGTGACTTGCCAAATGCCCATAATTTCGGCGCAAAAATTTCGCCTACATAATATATTTATATCGATCATTTGGCATTAAATCGGCATCGTTATAACGTAAAAGAAACACTTAACTCTTTATAATTTTATATTGTAAATATATACTCAAACGCGTAATTATAAAGTCTGAAATCTTAAAATTAAAATATTTATTTGTTATAGTACATTGAACATAGTTAGCTGCCTTTTGAAAAAAACCCCATGTATCAACATCCATCATATGGCTTTGAATCAAGCATCAGCACCACATGTTTGAATGTCAACAAAACAGACGTTTTTAGATCCCAATGCTTTTTAAAAGGCAGTTATTTTACGTTATTTCTCGTTTTCTGGTGAATTTCAAGCAATTTCAGTATTTTTCCCGCCATCTCGGAATAGAGACCTTTAATTTGAGCCCTCTCCCATCTTTCTACGACTTACCAGACGTTCACAATTTTGACGCAAAGAATCGCCTTACGAAATTAAATATATGATGATACAACTCTTTGGCACAGCTGTTTTAATTTCAAAAGATGTAAACAAATTAATCCCCATGTTGTTTTAATGGGAAAAGTTTTATTCTGTTGCGAATTTATGGTAAAAAAATAAGAAAAATGAATAGTTTTCCCTCAAAATTCACGTCAAGACCTTTAAAATAAGACCCCTCCCATCCTTCTACGGCCATCCAGTCACTCACAATTTCTTTACAAAAATTTGACTTACGGAATTATATATATAGATATGTTGAGGAATAAGAAAGCTATCCAATTTTATTTACCTCTCATAAGGTTAACATTGGGAAAGAGAGTACACAGGTTTGCTGCCTCAGGAATTTGATGATTTGGGTATTTTAAACCCACTTTTAATCAAGTAGATATTAATTGTATGAAGCCCCATGCCAGTTCTTATCAGGATATTTTGAGAAATGAGCAAACTACATAACTTTTTTTATTGCCCATAAGGTTAACATGGAGAATGAGTATGCAGGTTTGCTGCCATGAAAATGTAAAAATAGGGTATTTTCGGCCATAATCAAGTATATTTCAACTAGATGAAGCCACATATAAAGTTTTATCAAGATACGTTAAGAAATAAGGAAGATATAGAATTTTTTATTTCCCATAAGGATAACATGGGAAATGAGTATGCAGGTTTGCTGCCATAAAAATGGAAATATCGGGGATTTTAGACTAAAATGCATTAGATCTCATCTAAATGAGGCCACAAACCAAGTTTTATTAAGATATGTTGTGAAATAAGCGAGGTATAGAATTTTACTTATTTCCCATAAGGTTAACATAGGGACAACGTACTGTGTTTACCACTTTCAATAACTCGGTAACCAATGGACATAGAGCAATGATTCAAAATACTAAATTGTTTGTTTTTTCGAGCTGAATTCAATGGTGCCAAACAAAATTGGATTATTTTTATTTTTCTATGTGAAAAACCCAAAAAACCCATTTTTGGGGGGGTTTACCCCCCTTTACCCACCCTTCCAGTAGTCCGGTCGGGCTGGTTTTCGAACTCATCCGAATAATTACTACTTTACACACCTGTGCCAAATTTCATTCAGATCGGACCATTTTTGCGAGCGCTATCGTGCTTACAGACACATAGATATATATATATATATATATATAGATATATATATATATATATATATATAGAAATTTGAACGAATGGTGTTTTTTGCTTCTGGGGGCCCCAAAACGAAAAGTTATCATGGTCTCAGGCTTAGGTCTTACCATGAGACCTACGGTAATAGCTTCTTCCCTATAGGGGAAATTCGCTAAAATACATATAAATATTGGTCTTTTTGAGTGAAGCTCGTCCCAAGTTCCTTATTACTTACACTCATCTAAACATGCTAGGCCATGAATCTTGACCGTCGATTTCTATACTAGAGTTATGTATTATTAAGAATTAAACTTAATCTTTAGAGATAAAAACTCTAAGTGCATCTACCCCACGACAAGGCAAGTGCAATTTACTTTTAACAAGGCAAATTGTATTTTTCGATTTCTCTCCGGCACGTTTGACTGTGCGTGTGTGTGTCAACGCACTATAAAACATTAAAACACTAAAATTACAAAATGTTTAATATTTGTTTGTGAATTAGGTAATATTTTTTATATGTTTTAAGATATTTTTTCTTGTGACTCCCGATTTCTAAGAAAAAATCATTTTAAAATTGATAAAGTTTACTCTTTTAAGTTTATATAAACAGAATGATAGATCCTACCCAGCGTGTTTCTTCCTCCTTAAAAAAGGGCAATCGAATTCTTGAATTAAAAATAATATTCTTTTAGTTCAACGAGTAATATTTTGCAACCAAAATACAAATATTAGGTTAAAGCTTTGACTCAATGGTTGAAGCAAATAAACAACTATAGGCCCACATGCCTCTTTAGAGGCATTTGCGTTCGTTTGAAATACTTTTAAACATATTAATTGCTCTATTTTCTTTCTTTTCTGATATTGTTGAAGTTTATGGATTTATCATATTTAACGAATAAAGGATACAATTTGTAGTCGCTAGACATAAAGATAAGCAACATGCTAGACTTGTTGTTGGCAAAGCAGTTTGTGTACGGGTTGACGGCTCAATGTTTTGTTTACCGCGTGGAATTGCTTCTTTGATGGGCCACTGAGAATAATTGCTCAGTCTAAATGTTTGCATGATTTCCTGCTTTAGAGTTTTGATTTAGAAGTGTTATGAATATCATAGTCTGTCATAATAGTAATGTTTTATTTGGCTTTATTTCTGTCACTTTCTAGTACAAGGTTTTTAGGAATAAAACTTGATTTGACGAAACAAATTTGGACTTCGTGCAGATTTGAAGTAAGTCTTGATGAAGAAAGTATAAAATGTCCTCACAAATCCCGTCTTTGCTACAGAATTTCTGGTCTGTGTTCAACGCATTCTTTGAATTTACAAGATCATATCATGATCAAAAATACGTGCATTAGGCTACTTATGAAGCGAATATAAAATTGAAACATTTTAGAAAATAACCAATAGTATATAGCGGTAATTTTTATACATAATATACTATTTATGTATATATGTATTTTTTTTGAAGTTTGTCCTCTACAAAAAGCGTATATGCTCGTTGATTTTTGGGTATCTTTTATACTTTATAGGTACTTTTCTTTTCAATACAAAGAATAAAATTAAAATAAGAATAAAAAGCACGCAAACAATATTTAAAAAAATACTCAAAAATATAGATATGTAAATAAGTAAACCACTTTCAACAATTAACATGAATGCAATAACAAAAAATACAATCAACAAATGATCAACAATGTTTCTATTATCTTTTTACAGTACCGGTACTCCAAATTTATGGAAGGCATTTTTGAAAAAAGAGAAAATACAACAGGAATTTAGGCAAAAAACAATTTATTTAGTCATACTGAAACCTTTTGAAATTATAAAGTTTATGGAACTTACCATAAACTTTATAATTTCAAAGTTTATGGAACTTAGCCGCGTAAATTTTCTAACTTGAAAATTAATATTTTTTAACTTAATGTTTGTAGCATATAATTTCACTGACTTTTATACAACCATGTTTATTTTGCTGTTAGGAAATTCTCAACCGATCCGTTAGTGAAATCGGGAAGTCTTGCGACCTCGGAATCTGCGTTAAAAATCCAATCTCGCGGAAAATTTATGGAAATTCGTAGACACGAACAGCGGATCATGTGTGACGGAGTCGGCAGCTCTTCGGAGAGGCGGCGCGGCGGCTAGGGCAATGATGTGTATGAGAGACCCAGGGGTTTGAGTGATTGGAAGAGGGAAAAACCATAATACACTTCTACCGTAAAATACTTTTAACAAGGATTTCCAAGTTATTGTATACCAATAATTAAATGTATTACAAAATTTGCCGTAAACTTGTCCACATATAGTACCTATGACCGGAAAGTGTGAAAATCCGAACTTCTCTTTGGTAATCATTAGAATTGTAAACTAATGAATATGCCTACTTAAGATTAAATTGCAAGAAACAACGTATTAAAGATGGTACGACTTAATTCAACTTAGATTTAAACTTCGAAATTTGATTGGTAAACAATTTATAAATGTAAAACAGCTAATTAATTTCATTTTAGCTACAGTTATAAATTATCATAAAACTAAATTATAACAACTAATTTCGGTTTTAAATTCATACTTCCTATTCATTTCTCATAAAAGTTTAGATTTTTACATACGGTGTATTGTATTATTTGATTTTTACGCGAAACCCTCATAACGTAAAAATTATTAGCTCAATTTACAGGTACAAATTATAATAAAACTAAATTATAAATACTGATTTCGGTTTTAAATTCATTCTTCCTATTAATTCCCCATAAAAGTTTAGATTTTTACGCGCGGTAAATTGTATTTATTTGATATTTACGCGAAAACCCCATAACGTAAAACATGTTTATCCTAAATATTTAATATTGTTATGTTAGTTCATATGGTTTTTAATATCCGGCAAGAAAATTAAAAAAATCAAGTAATTAAGTCAACCAGCACAATAGATTAAGAAAGAGATTGTGTACAATGTATGGCTGGTCATAAGGCCATTGCTCCAGCTTACTCTTCAACAGTATGCCTCTTCATACCGAAAGACTTAAGTTGAAACGGTGTGCACAAATAATGTAACTTCCAACAAAAATATAGTTGTCTTTGAATACAGAAGATATTTTACTATTTTTCAATTTTATTTACCGTTAGAGGTAAAGTTATTTATCATCTTGCAGTAGGTTTCAGTATATGCAAAGGCAAATTGTATTTTTCGATTTCTCCCCTCAAAACGTTTGACAACATTATTCTACAACTTAAATATAGATGTTCTACTTATTAATGACTATTCGCGTTTCAATATTTCGAGAGTGCGCACACGCGCTGCTCAGCAGATTATTTTTTACTTAGTCTGCTGATAAAACAATAGGGAGTTTTGCCATCAACGGTTAAATAACAAAGTAACTGTTGAACAGTATTTTTTAACATTGGGCAGAATGTGGAATTCAGCTGATTTTATTCACCGTACTGGTTTGCAGTCGGTGGGGAAAATTCTCTATTATTTATAATCAGTCCTAATATTTTTTTATAATCAGTTTTTACTCAAACTGTTGACTTACGGACGAAGTAAGTAAGAGACTTATTGTTGTGCTTTATTGTTGACTTACGGACGCGAAGTATGAGGGTTTGTAGAGTTCTGCAGTCGAGGAAATAACGCCCTGCGCAACTTTACGTCGTGAGCTCTTTCCAATGACATCTAAAATATACTAATAGTACCTATTGGATCGAGCTTACTCGGTATTATTTTATATTTTTACCAGTCATACAATTACTATAAAACAATTCAATAATATCTACAAATAAACCTTTTATTCCTCCCTGCAATCTTTATCCCATCCTTTGTCCCTGATGTCTGTAATTTGCTAACAGCTGTTATGATTACTTTATTTGTTTACACTTTCCTCATTTATTTCGTTCAAGGCGACACTTCGTTGCGATCGTGGCAACTCATAAGGTCAATGTTGAAATTTTACAGCTTTTAAATTAATTTTATTACGTTATTAGATTTTTTCTGGTCAAGTGACCTGCACAGAGAACACGTTTTTGTGTCAGAATTAGTTATTTCTAGACTTTGAAGGAAATCCTCGGAGCCGCTTTTGAGATAATTCCGCAAACATTCAAGCAAGCAAGTATATATATACAGGATAACACTGCTCTTATGTATTTTTTATATATTGTTAAAATGAAAACTATACACACAAACATATATTTTGACTTGACTCCCGAAGCCCGAAACAATAAAACTTAAATTCTGAGTCTCCACCCGCTCCAGAGCGACCCGGGGGACGTGTCGCGGCTCGGCGAGAAGAAACGCGTGTTTTGCCGCCAAACAAACAGCCAGGTGGCGCTGCCAATTAGGGCTGTTCTGTTTGCCAATTTGTGAGTTGCAAAACGTTCCTAATTTACAAAGTCTCCAGGGACGCAAAACCTACAGTGATTTCCAGGGAGGGTAGCGACGCCTGTTGACTTATCGGCATCAGACACGTGGTTAAGGGGTGGGAAGTTGGATTATGTATTTTGAAGTGAAAATTTTAAGCTCAGTGTAGGAAGAAAATTGTGATCGAAATGTGACTTAATCTGTAACGATTAAGCATACTGAAGAGAAATTTGGCATGTTCGGTTCCCTCCAGGGCCACCAGATGGTCGGAAGTGGGTTGAACATTTTCCCAGGATTCCCAAAATGTTGGTTTTGCTCTAAAATCATTACGGAAAATCTTCTAAATCACTAGTGGTTTTTACACACATTTATTACTCACGCTATAAGTTAACCTTTACAAAACGCAATTTTAACTTAAACTTTGCTAACATATCTGCACAGTGGTATAACTGTAACAAAATGAGAATTGCACTCATGCAGCAGAAAAATTGTTTTAAGAAGTTGTTAAAACTGAGATGGGCCATACGCGAGCCAATATCAATCAAGCAGATGATTACGTTAACGGTGGATGAGCGAGACAGGTCGCCAACGCGCGTCCGAGTGTGGGTGACACGTCGACGTGGACGACGGTACCTACGTCACTGGCAATCTGATATGCTGATATGTTGTAACATTCAGTGCAGAAACATTTGCAATGGACGATTGAGATTTGAAAATTTTTAAATACCTTGTGATTAAAAGCACTCCGGGTAAGCGTCACATCATACGTTTCACAGTCGATCCTCTTTTTGCGTTTTGTACTTATGCCAATACAAAAGAGTGATTGTATTCATGAAGAGGGATCAATGTTGCATATCGATAAAAACTCATACAAGTGTAGTAAAACATTATAACAAGTTTAAAACTGCTAATTCATTTTTAACAACTAACATTATAAAAACATGTTTTATAAAGTTAGCTGTTAAAAACAAAAAATAATAAGAATTTTAATAATTTTATTTTGTTACTGTATTAAGTTTAAAACTGTAATTTGTATACCGCATTTTAATTGCTAATCAACTCAGTTTGTGCAGTTTTAAATCTAACGTTTATAAAAACCTAAATGTGAATATATTCCACCTAAACACCAAACACCGTTGTAGAACAATAGTTTATTTCGCAACTAGGGCCGTAAATGAGGTTTTGCTGGCTCGAGATCGTGTTTGAAATTCAAGAAAAAGTCGAGAATTTGAAACGATGGAGAGCTGCAAAACCCTTTCGGCCAAGGAGCGAATGCTATTTTTCACAACGCTCCGCAATTATAAAACCCTATATAACATTAAAAATCTAATTATTTATTTGGAGCACTTGAAAACAAAACTTAGTTTCAACTGGGTTTTCCGCACAACAGTTATACTGTAACATTTTAAGGGCTCTATCTCTTGATGCCCTGATAAACAGAATAAGGTTATGGTTATGGTAATTAAAAAACTCTAGCGTTTTTAATAAGTACGTCCTAGTAGTTATAGATGATAACAACCCTCTTAAGTTATGTCATCGGCACAGCACTGGTCTTGAACGTACTAGTACAGTAGTTCAGAGTAGGATGTATTTTGTTTGGTGAAAAAGAGGTATTGCTACTATTTCCTTTAATTTTGACGCTATATTAAAAACGCCACATTTAAGGTAATATTTTCATACGATTAGAATATATGGAACGTTCATATTAAACACCACATCCATTCACCGGGGAATGAATTACGCTGCAGGTTCAATTCTTGATGGGGCACACCCACTTATTAATTTGTTATATAAGAGGCGAAGCGTGCCCCTTCTGCGGAACTATAGCCATTTTATGTTGCTACTTTCGTAAGATAGCGAAGAACAAAGGAACTAAATACATGAACAGTCAAGGTTGTCCGCACAGAGACTCTTGAGATGATCGACAGTTCGCGTCCAAAGAAATTCTAATTTTAGTCTATAGAGGCTCCCTCTCAAGCATAACATAGTGCATCGTGTTCTAAATTGTCTAGACAATTTTTAAAGTCTTGACAACATTACAGGTATTAATTTACCTTATTTAAAGTACTCTCACTGAGTAAAATGAAAAGGTTTATTATTAAATTAATGTTGATTACAATTTTGATAACTCCAAACTGGAACACCATCTGCATTCATCATAGAGGACTCCGGGTTTTATAAACAATAATAATATTTTGTGTTTTAAATAATTACCTATTTATGATAAACAACTCTCTAATATCCGGAACTTAATCCCTAGAAACATTTGTGGAATTGGATCCATGATGCTCTACTGGTAATTTTTGGCTACTATAACTACGCTGTGGCTACTTATCATAGAAATCTCACATCAATTATATCCACATACAAAGTATTCGACGAAATAATAAAACAATTGTGCGTTCTGTGTCTCCTTTGCATCTATTAATTTTCAGAAGGTCCATACGGTTTTATCCATTAGGTGTCCACAACCACATAAAATGTTCCTTCATCCTTTACACCCCCATCCTTACCATTTAACCTAGAAATGCTATTAGTTGTCATCCACCAAATAAAGTTCAGTTTTTAAAGTCTTTTCGTCTCGCCCTTGTGACCTTATATTAGTGGTCGTCCCGCCCTGCCTAATAGGCTGGGGAAGGGTGGCTTTATGCGTTAACATGACCGAAGCCGTCAGTCCTGGCTTATGGAGGCCACCGGCAGTAAACGGTGACATTTATAGCGATGATAAATAAAACCGAGGAGGGCCCTCAAAGGGCCGCCGATGTGAGGATTTTAGCACCGTGACTCCCGGCGGCGGCGGCGAGGGCTCATGGGAACCGGGCTTGTAGCCTACTCGGTGGTTTATGGTGGATGGTTTCCGGAAACCAGGAAACACCGGGGAAAGTAGGTTACGGAGAGGGCAGGACGATTATTTCCGCATACTCAAAAACTATTCGTTCCGCATTAAAATACCAAAATAACCTATAAAAAGCTAAGTGCTCATGGCACTGGGGGATTTAATCTGAAGAGTTTACTACTTATTTGATTAGTTTTTGAAAATGCAAAAGTGAACTAATGACGACCATAAAAAATTGGGTGGTGCTTGAGGTAAGCCCTATGAAAAATTTACACCTACTTTGTGAATACCCTGATGTAATTCCATTTCTGTATGATGTATTGATTCAGTCATCAAGAGGCGCTTCGGTGTTAAGGACAGTAAAAATTAAAAATGTTAATAAAATTTATTTATTTATTATTAACGGCTGTTACCAATGAACAGAGAATGGAGAAAGTGTAAATATACTGTGATAAAAAATCCAATGTAACTGTATGCAAGAGTAATAGCAATAGGCGAAATAACATTGTTTTATAATAAGAGGACAAAAGTTTTTGGTTAGGTTGGGTTAGTATAAGTTTGATTATGTTAGTTTAAGTGGTTTAAGTTAGTTTAGTGCAGGCTAGACATTTTATAAGGTACGTGGACGTTCTGCACATGGACGTTTTGAAACGTACCCAACATAGCACGTGGGTGAAAGGTAGATTTACATAATGTCAAAAAAAAATAGAAAAAAACATGCAGTGTAATAAAAAAATTTTAATTAATACAAAATTAAATTTTGATGGATATTAGATAAAAACATTTAATCTCCGTATTGTTTCCATGGTACTAAGTTGCATTCCAACATGAGAAGGAAAAATCACAAGTAATTTAATCTACTACCACAATGATTCCAAAAGAAATTGCGCACATTGCATGGTTTGTCATTCGGGTATATTGCTATAGTATAATTTTCTTCAGAATCCCTCTTCTACCGGAAGACTTCAGGTGAAATTAAAGAGTGAAGGGAAATGTGAAATCTGAAAAATAGGGTTTGAAAGCCACAGAAATGTTTTCTCATGTACTTTCTCATGCAACAATGGGCTGTATAGAGCTTTAAAACTCTTTGCACAATAAATCCTGTAGTTAACAAATTAAGTTTGTCGCGCTCATTACATTTACAAAATAATATTTCGGAATCGTGAAATACACGTGGCCAGAAGTATCGAAATATGTAATATGAAGTCCTCCTCGTGATTATCAAAATCATAAACAGAATTAGTGAAATAAAATTGCCTTAAAGTTTTAAAATCCGCGTTTGCAAATGAAAATGGTTCGGTCTATAAGAACAGTGAAAATCAGCCTAGTTGATATTAAGTTGGTTTATTCAGTGCAATCTCACTTGAAAACTGAGCTGATTTTATCTTTATTTTGCGAAAGTTACACCGAAAACTTTCAACGTATCAAGAAACGTCCAAGTAACTCGAAACAGTTATACATTTAAACCTTATATAATAGAATAGTTATTAACAAACCTTTATTTTTAGATATAAGTTAGCATCAATTTTACCAATTTATTAAGTCGTATTAAAGCCGAATTGATACGATCCATACGAGTATAACCTCAGACTCAAGTGAAGGCGGTTGAGGCGGTCTGTGGAGTTGTAGCTGGCAGGGGTAGATCGTGGGGGCAGGTCGCTCGCCCTAAACGCTCGCCACTTTATGATTATTGTCCAGGATACGGCCAGGATTTATGCCTATTTTTATGTACTAGGGGAGGGAGAACTTCATATTTCTGGATTCTTCCATCTCATCACGTCGCCCCTATCGATTACCTTTGTTTCCACCTTTTGTCAGAAAGAGACTTTTGTATCTTATCAGCAATATTATTTCCGAATAGGAGTATAAATTAAAGTTTTATCTGCTTCGAAAGGGAAAGTGTATTAAGGCACAGATATAAGATTAATGTTTATTTAGGCATAGAGGTTCTAAATTAAATACAAAATTAATAATTAGTTTTTCATTGTGCTATGTGGTGTTCCATCAATTATTGATTAAAGAAAAAGATTTCTGATACTAATGTGAACACTAGTGTGGTTATCAAGATGGCCATTGATATAATGAAGTTTTTTTTTATAATTTTTAACTATTCAATAGGCTTACAAAAATAAATCCTTATCATGCTACTGTACCAACAATAAATTAAACTGTCTGATTTTATAAGTATCAAAAGTGAAAATAAATCATATACACAATCAAAATCCACAACCTTCTGATAATTTTTTCTCATACGCATTTATTAAACAGGGTTTTAGAGTTAAATTTTTGCAGTCATATATTTGGAAGCCAAGCAAGTTAACCAAAGATAATGAAGGTGTAAACATTGTCATATTTTTAATTTCGTAAGGCGATTCTTTGCGTCAAAATTGTGGGCGTCAGGCAAGTCGTAGAAAGATGGGAGATGGCTCAAATTAAAGGTCTCTATTCCGTGATGGCGGGAAAAATAATGAAATTGCTTGAAATTCACCAGAACGAGAAATAACTTAAAATATCTGCCATTTAAAAAGCATTGAGATCTAAAAACATCTGCTCTGTTTACATAAAACATGTGGTGCTGATACTTGATTCAAAGTCTTATGCTAGATGTCAGATGTTGTTATATATGTTTTTTTTCAAAAAGTAGTTCAATGTACTATAACAAATAAATATTTTAACTTTAAGATTTTCAGACTTTTTAATTACTGGTTTGAGTATATATTTATAATTTAAAATTATAAATATTTAAGTGCGTTTATTTGGCTTACGTTATAACGGTGGCGATTTAATTCCAAATGATCGATATAAATTTATAAGTAAGTGAAATTTTTGCACCGAAATTGTGGGGTTTGGCAAGTTGCAGGATAATGGGAGATGGCTTAAATAGAAGGTACTGATGCCAGCGACTTGGGAGAAAACTGAAATTTCTTAACGTGTATAGGAAAATAAGATATCATATCTTTAATTTCGTAAGGTAATTCTTTGCGTCAGAACTGTAGGTGCCAGGCAAGCCGAAGAAAGATGGGAGAGGGCTCAATTGAAAGGTTTCTATTCCGAGATGGTGGGAAAAATAGTGAAAATGCTCGAAATTCATCAGAAAAAGATAAATAACGTTAAATATCTGCCGTTTAAAAAGTATTGGGATCTAAAATCTTCTAATTTGTTAACGAAAAACATGTGATGCTGATACATGTTTGAAAACCATATCACGGTATGATAGATATTAACATAAGGTAGATCCAGTTTGCTATGAAGGAATTTTGCACTATAATAAATAAGAATTGATTCAATTTTCCCTCATTAGGGGCCTTTAGACCCTTCAAGCTGTATGGTAGATGTCGACATAAGGTTTATTTCAAAGTCAGCTAAATATTTAGGTTGGACGCTCTATAACAGATAACGAATTTTAACTTTTAAATATTCCTATTTAGTAATTAGGGGATATAGCCTATTCACCATTTAAAAGGCATTAGGAGTGAAATACGTCTATTTTTATTATATTAACGTTATAAATCCATTCAGCTGTTATTGAGTTATAAGAGCCCCAAGCACATGGATATATTGATCACTCAATATTTTATATTGAATAATCAGCATTTGCATTAAATTATTTAGGGGCTTATGCCCCTACAAGCCACTAGTATATATTATAATTCAATATAGTTTGCGCCATGGCAGCATGGATTACAAGACGTTCAATTCGTATTTAACACGATTCGCAATGTCCAGCATTCTGATCCATAGTCCACAGTTGTGTGAGAGACTGGGGGACTGGGGGGTTGTGGTGGACCTGGGCTCTGGGCTTGTAGTGTAGGTGGCTTGTATGAAGGGCCATTCTCTCCGGTCACGTTCCGGCTCACTTCACTCACCCGACTGCAGATAACTCAAATATGCAAAGTCCTCGCAGAGTGCCGGCTGCATACATTGAAGGAGACGCGCGCAGTTGCAGGCCGACGCGACGCACGCTGTTCGCGGAGCACTGATTTTAGTTCAATTCATTTTGATACAACCCTCCGGACCCGCATCTCTCACGATTGAGCACTGGCCGATGTGACGCGATAGCGTGCAAGTTCAAGCTGTATACATGTCTCACTGCTGGATTCACTTTTCCACTCTTATAAAATTATTATTCTGCGCGAATGTGACGTCAAAGGGAAAATCGACTCAGTGAAAAATATTTAACACGCACATGGATCGCCACGGTATTACCACAAGAAAATTAAAAGCTTATAGTTAAGTTTACAACTAAAAATATGCGCTACGTTAAATACTTAAAACTCACGCTAATGGTAATTTTTAATTTTACTTTCATCATAATAAAAAAGGTAGTTACTGAAGATATTAATCCTCAAAAGTGTAAAAATAATTTTCTCACAACGTTTGTGTGAATTTCGTTCCGTACTTGCCAATAAGAACCTGTCACTGGCCAATAAGAATGTAAATTAAAAATATGAAAACATTTCCCCCGCACTTTTATAGCTGTAGTTAATAATTTTGACGTTTGTATCGTACGTGAACATTTTTTACTAGTATAAAGAAATTCCTTGAGTTATTTTATGTTTTACACCATTGACTTTGAATCTGAAGTCAATTATTTATAGTCTGAGGTTAAAGTTAAACTATAAGTCGATTACATTGCCTGTTAAAGCTCGTGTAATGTTGTCTTGACGTGCGTAAGAAAAACCTCGTGGCAGCGTCATCACTATCAACGATTCACGCAAGCCTCATACATCGATTGGCACTGACTCAAAACACCAGTTAGCCGCTGACTCATTTGTTTACACTCTATGGGGAATTTTTATTTATTAGTCACCAAAACCAAAGGTTTCCCATAATATTTCATATAGTATTAATGAGCTCTGTTTCTAAAACGCAATAATTACGCGTATAGGCTATTATTGAATTCAAAGGCTACGTATTCTTGCCTCAATACGTTGAATTTAATTGGCAACATTTTTTAAATCCTCTCAATTTGCTGATTTGTTTTCTTTGAACCTTATTTGATCATTTGCCCTTTTCCATGATAGCGCAGAAAATCCCACTTTTAATGAAACCCTCATGCATCCAATTCTGCTACACTTGGTTTAATTTGAAATAATTATTTAGCTAACGTCTTTTGCCTAAAAACCCTCTTCATACAAGTTCATCAGAAATCATCACCTATGTCCCTAAATCAAAAACACCATCAAGAGAATGCAACGTAGGCGCTGCCAGTCTGTAGAAGCACGCATTAATTAACTAATGTAGGGTGCACCACGCTCATTAACATCTCTGCGGGGTTCAAATTTCACGATTGCTCTGATTGTTTTGGCGCACGCGGCTCACTCGGTGCTCAATTAATTCTGATAATGCACTTAATTCGAATATGGCTCGAAATCGATATCTTACTTTCATTTGCAGGAAGAGGAATTACTGATTTCGTAAATATGTTTCGGTAGTAATTTTTTAAATTGCTCAGTATTTGTTCTGTGGCACTTTGATGGTCCATGAGTAATTATCGTATATCATAATATACTTCTAGCTTTATAAGCTAACCTTTAGGTCCAGAACTAAATTATGATAACAATTGGTATAAGGGTTCGAAACTGGCATACCATTCTAGACCATACATTTTCACTAGTATGGCCTTGTATTTTAAGCTCATTATAAATCCCAAATTGCCCAGAAATTTTAGGAAAACAATAAGTCCGAGAACCACCAACCCCATGGATGGTTTCGGTAAGGAAATTGGAAGAAAAATATTAGATTTTGGATAAGATTTTCCCTAAGGTCACAAATATAAATAAAATGGCTTACATATAGTAGTTCTATTTAAAATAAATGTCATTGGATGTCATTGGATATGTTATGCTTTTTTACAATTAATTATTTGTTTTCTTAACAGCTGCTGAGCAGCGCGTGTCCACAAAATTGATGTAATGTATTAGAATCATCTAGCTTAGTTGATGGATGAGTTATTTAGCAGTTTTGTTAAAATAAAATTGATATTTCTATGCGTTATTTATTAAATTGTAGTGTGAATAATAAAAAAAACTTAAAATGTTTATTTCCCCATTACATTTTATTAAACATTAATTTACGTTGAAACCAATGCTGCGAACATAATATGCCAAATTTGCGGTATATTTTACCTCTTTTAAAACTGTGGGACTATTTGGTTGGTCGCCGGAAGGCGATGGCAGCCCTGCTACCGGTGGATTAGAACGGGAGCAGATGCGGTCGTAAAGTGGACGCTTTATGCTGGGTTTACGATATGCCGAGTGATTCTAAGCGGCTCCGATCACCGAACGGATCTTCTCTCAGAATAAAGACACTACAGGCTACATGGTTAACAAGCACAAGAGTTCATGCGTAAATACCGGGTTATTAAAAAATAATAGAGCAAAATTAAAGACTCGCTATTTCAACGCACCGGTGAAATTAATTATTGGGTTTAGCAATGAAAAGATTGTCTTGGCTGCTCGACCAACCGTTACAGACACATTGAGTGTTTCCTTTTTAAGTTAACTTGTGTTGTTGAATTTGCTGTATAAACGTAATTTTAAGAAACAATAATCTTTAAAGTTGAAACACATGATCGTAGGGTTACAATGTTTGTTACGAAATAACAACATAAATTATAACAAAATATCGTTACAGTTGTTTATAAGTAGAATGAAAAGAACATTGGGATCAAGGGCTGTAGTTAGAAGAAAACAATAATATTATTATACTGTCAGTTTGCCTAATTTCCTTATGGCCTGTGGAACCAAAGCTTGTGACATAACCTCAGACCCAATATCTGGTTCTAAGTAAGCTCTATTAGCCTATTGGGTAAAAATGTAGCCTCAAACGAGATATCAGTAATATGCTTCCTCTGATTGGTCAAGATTAATAATATGTCCCAAAAACTGGAGGTTAGGTTTCCGGTCTACAAAAGCGCCGCGATTTGTGCACATTTTTGACTGAGATGACTTGAGTAATACATTAATTTTCTCTTCTCTTCTTCTCTAACTTTTTCTGCAATAAGATGGGCTAATTGGATTAGAAAAAATACAAAGAGTAGGGTATTTTAACCAAACGTACGGAGCAAAGTTCGATCCTCCAATATGCTTTCAATTGAACCGTGGAGGGGGAGTCACAAAAGTACTAAAATAAAAACTGCAAGGGCTGAAAACATGAGCCTTCGTCAAAAGTTCCAAGTTCGTTGGGACTTATTTTTGCCCGTGCAAATCATTTCAAGTTTATAAAATCAGTTTTCATGAGGTTATGTCAATTTAGAATCAATGTAAAACTGGTTCACATGAAATTAACTGGCACTACTTCAGAACAACGTCCGTCTAGAAGCCGGTGGGTGTATTGTTATAGGTCGAACAGCTGATTCACTGAGGATAAAGATAACACTTTTGTTTGATTGACACTATTATAATCTGAACCTCATTATTAATTAAACTTTGACAATCGCCCATTTCTTGTGTTGACGTTGTCGGTCTCATGTTGCTAACGAGGCATCGATTTTTCAATATTTAATTTCAAGATATTTTTAACGGTATCTAAATTGTGGTGAATTCTTGAAGGATTCGAAATGTTCTTGAAGTATCATAGTGTAGTGTTCTTATGTATGATAGTTGATATGTGAAAGAGTCAGAAAATAGTATCCAATAATTTTATAGCAAATTAATACCATCCAAGTTTATTGGCGATGTTCTTGATAGGGGAGACAAGACTCTGTGGCCTCCTTGTAATTTCATCGTTAACTGGTGAGTTTACTTATCAATAAATTATCATAATAAATATTCCATCTGTTGACGATAACATAAAAAAACGACACCTACGAACAACGAACGATTTTCTATTTTACTTCAGTCAGATCCTTATTACCCTGGCGCTATAAGTTTTTAAACAACATTAATCGTTTGTATACTATTTTGAAGTTTGAATGTATATTACTATGGCTTTTAATTTGATTTACGCTGAAATCATAATTAGCTATCAATCTGACATCATTAAATGGTTTCCATAACATTAACAATTTTATTAGCTGTTTAGTTAGGTTAATCTATGTCTTAAATTATGTTTAATGAATAAAAAAGCTTAGAACTGGAAAATAATTTATCTGACTCTAAAGAATAGTTGTTATTACTAATGAAATGAAATTAAATATGCCCTCAGGTTGTATGTATTTTCTTGAACTCTAGTTTCAAAATCCAGTGTAGTACTTTAAAGAATATCTGAAATTTGAAACCATATCTAGAATATCTGTGCAACCCTTTAACAATAACATAAGAGTAGAATTACAAATTTATTGGATAAACACCTCATTTAATAACCTTTGCTGTTAAAATAAAAACATGCACTAAGACTAAACCCTAACTTTGTGAAGTAGACCATAAAGCTGTTATACTTTAATGGGTATTACATAAAAGCTTCTTATCAAAATTATTAAAGAGAAAACGTTTCCTGGAGCGAATGCGCTTAACTTAATGGTGTGCTAAAACCAACTTTATTGCGAAAAGGGTTGAATGACATCCATGCGCACATTATTTTATTTAGGTAATTCACGTGCTTCAAATCTAGTATAATACAGGGTGTTTTTTTTTTTTTTAAACGCAACCCATTTTTAAGATTGAATAATGCACATATGAATGGGTGATGATGATTGTTTTATTGATCTTTACATTCTATACAGCCTATTATTTAAGTTTGATCACATTTAGTTTACATTATGTGCTCAAACAGTCCGCCATTGGCATTTGTATAAATTTATGCTCTTTCAATCAAATTCCCGACCACATGTTGCAAGGTGCCTCTTTAAATTTCTTGCATTAAATTTGTTATGTTTGTTTTGAGGTGCTGAATAGCTTTTGAATTTTTTTCATAGAATAATTACATCTTTACATGTCTGTGGCGAATTTCATTCAGATCGGACCATTTTTACGCGAGTTATCGTGCTTGAAGACACACACATTAAAAACGCAACCCAAGACTTGATTATATCGGTGAAGGATTATTTCCCCCAAGATCCCTGGATTTATTATTATGTTCTTTGGGGATACATACATAGTAAGGCCTAAAAAGACAAGTCACAAGAATATTTATTACCTCAAAACAAACAAAATAAATGTACTGAAGGAAATTCAAACAGGTACCTAGCAACACGTGTTCGGGAATTTGATGAAAAGAGTATAACTTCATACAAATGTCTCTGGCGGATTTTTTGAGCACATAAGGTGAACTAAATGTGATCAAACTTAAATAATAGATTGTATAAAATGTAAAGAACCATAAAACAATACTTATTTCATATTTATAGGTGAATTATTCAATCTTAAAAATGGGTTGCGTTTAAAAAAAACACCCTGTATATTATCACAGTGTATGGAAGCATTTATCATATCCTATTTTTGATCTTATGAGAAATATATTTCCGTAAGCTATCTTGCTTGAAAATAAGTTCATTATGTTAATAAGTTATAGCTAATGATTTTTTCTCAACCCATTTTAGCTATTCAATTACCTGAAGAGCAAATAATACAAATGAGCAAAGTTAAGTAATAAAATCTTTAATGGTAATGGGTGATGGTTTTTAACCTCTTTATTTATCCAGTATCTTAAGGCCAAATAATAAAGTTGCATTATTAAAGCTTAAATAGTCAAGTTTTTTCCTTTTTTATATCGAACTTTTACCTTGAATTGTTTACATTGAAGCTTGAGAGTGGAATCAGAATAAACTAGATGGCGCCCGCGGCGCTATTATTTGATTGTAAGGGTTAAATATTTATCATAATAACTATTCTTTCAGTGGCTTTTTTATTCCAGTGTGTTTATAGATAAATATGAAAAGATAGTGTAAATGTGGGAGGCAGATATGAAGAAGAATTAATATAAATTTGATTACTTTTACTTAAAGAGGTTCAAAAAGGAATAAAGATAGTAAAGTAGACCCTTGTGGAATGCTCTTAACGTTACGAGGCTATAAAGTTAAGGCTAGAGAGGGAGGGGTTGGTGAAACGCATGAATCTGTGCGCTCTTTTACACACTTTCAAAATTGTAGGCTGTAAACAAAATAGTTCATCTTGGTTTTTCATCGTTTAGCACCAGACTAAACTAATAAAATTTTTGCCAGTTTTGGTGTTAAGTCAATATTGTTTCATCTTTACAGCATTTGGGTTTTACTATTGTAATTTTAATTTTTACGAAAAAACTAGATCGGTAAATCGCATTAAGGTATTATCTAAGGGATTATTCTGCACTTGAATAGTTTTGTTATTAAAAATCTAATGTGACTTAATTTGAAATCGCAACTCAGTTCCGAAATAAGCAACCAATATCGAAATTTCCCTTTGATCAAGGATATGATATATAAAAATTACAGTAAACAAAAACATACTAATTGTGCTGAGGCAATGCCATGGCCTCCCTGCCATCATGTAGCGTACACTGTGCGAAGGTCTTCGTGAACCTCAAACCCATTTCAAGGGCGTCTTAACAACATCACCTCATACCGAAGCTGCGTGGATTACAGTCTACCGATTGATTGACGGTTATTGTCGGGTGGATTCCCCATTAATTTTTTAACTTGAGTTTGAGCGAGAGATTGAAACAATTAGCCGGTCAATTAGAGGGCGCTAGTCGTTACAGGGGGTTTGGTAATTGAGGTCGGCAGCGATTATAGCTCCTACACACCTTCACCTTTCTTCCCATAAACGTCTTCTTTCAAAAACCTTTTTATTGGCTAGACCGATGTTCATTCTTTTAGTTACAGAATTGAATCGTATAGGACTGAATGGAAATTTCAGTATATAGTATAAATCTGTATACTGAATGGAAATGATTGTGAATTATATCATTTCCAATTAGTTACACGATTAGAAATTATAACAATTAAATTTAAATTACCAAAACTGTACCTAATTATTTCCGCCGAATCAACTTAACTATTATTTTGAAAAAATTAACAAAATTCTTCACGATGTTGAAAAAACTGATCAAAAATAATTTGGTTGTAGTTCATGCTGATGATTTTGATGGTGGCTCGTGCTTTGATATTTAGACCGTCAGATTAATTCACAACTAATCTCTTGATTATAACAATAAGAAATTAATGCCACGTGGATTAAAGTTAAAGGTAGGACTTATAAAAGTAACTACCACATCTGGTGGCTACTTTTATGGGGAGTTTGGGGGGAGCAGCTGCTTTGGAGACTGAATCTACTCTCGGAGGTTAGGGAATCCTTTAAGCCTTCCGAAGTATTGCAACAAGTATTATCGTCTGTAAAGACATTTTAAATTACAGTAAATCTATGATACAAAAACTCATTTGATGTAAATCCCTAAAATTCCGAAGCTACAAATGCTGCAGGTAGACTTGTAAAGGTATTTAAGGATTATACCATAACCATCTCTATACTCTTTTTAAGTTTTCAAATTGCTCAGAACTATAGCCGCCAGTGTCTTGTAAAGTTACGCAAAGCCCGAAAATTGTCCAGCTACAAGGCAGCCGACACTCGTCTAGAGGTACCATATTTACAATAGGTGTCAAATCTCCCAGCTGTAGGCCTAATAACATGACAGTCATGTATAAGGACATACAATCCTTAAATTCCCCATCAGGTACAACGACATCCGGCAATCTTCTTGTGGTCTATCATCACACTCATCCTTCACTCATATTCAGGGTAACGTCCTCCATGAGGTACCTGTCTTATTAATAATGAAAGAATGAATGAATGGTATTTAAATCCTTGCCGGCAGTCTTTGGAAGTATGTAAACCCATCAAAGTCGCCGAATGCGATGGTAGCCAAGAGTCTCGTACACATTTCCTGGCTGCTGTGGTAGCCCTGTGGAGGTATACGCGAGGCCCTCAGATTCCCCGGATCTGATGACAGGCGGCCGACTTACCTGCAGCCCTCATAACTTCCATTCTCTCCGCCCCTCGCTCCTCGCCGCCCTTTGTCCGATCCCCACATTTATTATTTTAAATTATGTTTCTGCGGATCGGCCCAATTACGGACTGACGAGCCTCCCGCCGCTCGGGTCGGCCGAAATGAAAATGTTTTAAACGATTATGAGGATGTTGGAAGTGAAATGCTTGGTTATTACATTATTTTGGGGTAAATTAGGGGGAAATTGTATTAAATACAGATATTATTTATTTCTGTAATTTGAAGAATTTCATTGCGAATTTAAAACTTGTAAATAATTTGGAAATTATTGCCTGCAGTTTGTAATAGTCGTAAAAAAGGGAAGTGATACCTACCTTGGCATTTTGAATCAATGGGCGCCATTTAATGGTTGGCATTCGTCGAGGTACAGTGTATTTTCAAGATCTCTTGTGACAAACCATAACCATCACTATTACTAGAGATGGCTATGGACAAACCCATCGAGGAAAAATAAACAAATGACAGTTTCGTTATAAACACTTGGTAGTATTGATGAATATTACTTAGGGGATTTCATTTTGTTTTGTGAAGTAAAAAAATACATAGAAAATTACATTTTTGTCATTCTTCTAATATTTTTAAATTACGACGAAAAATTCAGAAATAATTTCTGTTGAACTGAAACTGAAACTTCATTATAGCCGTGAAGCCCCTCTCCCATTCCATAAGCTAACAAAGCAAAGATTCACAAATGTTTAAAATAAGTACCGCATACGATACCATTGATACACAGTGCCCGGTAAGTAGTTATAACCAAACACATGCAGGTTTGGCATAGAATCCTCATCAGAAAATCTACAACAGTAAATCCTTCTTATTTACAACTTTCCATTCGTAGCTATACAGGCGGTTCCCACCACAATAGCACCTGCTGTACGGCAAGTGCCTCATCACCGTGATCAGTATGTCGCTGTCGTTCGCACTTGACTCTCTCGCTTTGTTTAAACCGGTCCCTGTGGTCGTGGAAGAGAGAATCCATCAAACCAGAGACGCAGACGATCGGTCACGGGTATCTCGGACACCGCTCGCTACTTACAGCCTTTGTCTGCCTCGGTAATCTGCCGTGAGATGGAGCAGGCATCGGTCCTGACCATTCATATCTAATGGGCCGAACCCCCTGTAATGGAATCATATTCGGGCAGATGATTCGGTTTGAGTAGATTCTTAAGGAATTTGTTGACCAGTGTTCGCCTTTCCAATTGCACTTATCCCTTGGTGGAGTTTAGCTTGCTAATTTACAATGAATCTAATATAATTTAAGTTTGTTCATTTTACTAAAAGGCATATACAGTATTTTGTCGACACCCATTTCGATCTCTTGAAGTAAAGCATTATTGAGTGCATTGGTGTCTCGATGTTAATCGCCCGGTTACCTAGTGTACATTTTATATTTGTAACTTGAATTCATCCCCTATATGGATAGGACTGAAATAAAATACACCAAATTTTGCTGCACAATTCCAAAGGACAGTCTGTTGCCCTGAAACAAGTGGTAATCTATGCTAGGTTCTCGTCTTTTTGAATTGAAATAGAGGTAACAGCCAGTTAAGATTTTATCTCTGGGCCATTGTATTGTAAAATGTCTCCCTCTGGACAGGATCTGACATAGTAGTAGACCTATGTAGCCTATAATTGCGTTTTGGTCATGAACTGAAAGTTATTCAACGATCTCAATATTCCTCTTATTATCCTTTGAACATAAATAGATTCGTAAAGTTACTTGAAATTTTATTATAAGAGAAAGCAACATATAAAAAAGTGTTTGTGAAACTTTTGAACGGAAATTGAACTGGTTAGCCTGTTGTATCAGCATATAATTTAATTTTCTTTGTTTTATACTCATAGCCATCTAAACGTAATTTTTTTTACTTGCAATTGTATGTCACTCATATTACTCTGTTACATATTTTAATGAAGTAACATTACTGTTCCATATTTTATTTTCCAATTTTTACTCATATTCAGTAATACAGGTGTGGCGAGAATTAGTGATTTAATAAATTCTCATCTTACAGGATTTTTTCAACAATCACCCTAGAAAGTAATTTCAAAAATCATTTTCTGCCTTACAACATTGTGTATTAATGAATTTGTTTAGTATACATTTACAACCAAATTGTTTTGACAGAATCGGTCTAGGAAATCCTTCAATCCTATCCCTTTAAGGGCACAACACGTGAAGTGTTTGTTGTTGAGATGTTGTTGCCCCAAGCCGTGTTTAGTCTTGGATCTGTCTGCGGATGTCTCGACGTCTCTCTCCCATCACTTGCACCTCCTTCCTCCTGCTCAGCGTTTTAATCTTTTTATTTTCCCGTTTATTCAATGAGTTCGACATGTACGTTCCTTAAAATGTTGAAAATAAGCTATTTTCGTACTCAAAAACGTGTCAGGTTATTTGGTCAGACAAAATCAACTAAAGTAAAAAAGATATTTCAAAAGTCGAACAAATTTAACATTAGTTCATATGGTTTGCCATGTTAGCAACGAAAAAGTAATCATAACAACTCTTTGCAAACTACAGTCTCTTTAATAAAAGAGAATGTAATTTCAGAGTATGGATGGTATTATGATTGCATGGAATAATTAAAAATGTGTAATATTAGACCAAAATTTTTTGTAGTAATTGGTTGGACTGATATACATGAAATATTACCAAGGCAATGTCCACCTGGTACTTACTTTAAATATAAAAATATGAATTATAACACCAACATTTTTTATAGTAATTTGATAAACTGGTAAACTTGGAATATTACCGAGCAAGGCTCGGTCCCCCAGGTACTTACCTTGAACAAAATATAACAATTAGATTATGATTTCTAACATGGTTTTAATGAATATATTTAATGTTTGTTTTACACTTTCACAGTTACGATTTCATTGTTTGGGACAATTTTCTTCTAGCCACTTATTTGCTATTAGAACTTGTGCTTCAAAAGAACTGGAGTTAAAAACAGACATATTCATATTATAGAATACTTTTACTCTGTATTCCAGTCACGGCTTTCCTCTAACATTGCTTTCCTTCTTTCAAATGCGTTGCTGGCGAGGCGAACGAGAATTTCCCGTCAGAAGACTGTTACGCAGGTTGAAGATAAGCAGCTTGCTGTCAGCGCTTGTCCGAGCCTTGCCAAACTCTGGCGCATTTGGATTTGTCTTATTTTGAAATATCGAATTTGAGTTTTACTTTTTACCGAAATGACCGAAAACTAGAATGTAGCCTAAAACTTTTTACTATTTTTTAATGGAGGATGAGACCCAAAACATTTACCAAACTAAAACTATGATATTTCAAATTCTTTAAGGGCCACCCTTACTAATTTAAATCTAAAAAAAATTAAAAAAAATTTAGTAAAATATTTAGTAAAATATTTAGTAAAATATTTGAAGACTTAAACATTTTCAGTTCGCCAAACTAAAATCAAAAGGAAAATAAATCTTACGCAATACTTCTCCATTATTGAACAAAAATTACAAGCCACCATAGAGAAGGGATATTTAGAAATAAAAATAGTCAACCTACACACTTACAGCCTACCTACACGCTTGAGGAAAACTCCTCCAAGCCTTACCGCTTTCAGCCTGGGGACAACTGCGGGAAACGAAGCTCGGGATGAACATAAAAGACCCACCCATGATATGCCCCTAAGGAGGAACGAAGTTATGAAGCTGAGCCTGCATGGCCAAAGACTTACCAATGCGGATTCCAGTTTGTATATCCGTTGTGCCCAAAGAAGACCTCCGAACTGTAATAAATAAGTTAGGAAGCCAACCCTAACATAACATATCGCAAAGTATTTTATATTGAGAAATTATTTTCTTTGTCACGACATCAAATTGTGCCCAAAGTAGACCTCTGAGGAACTCCATCGATGTTTTGAAGAGTGGATGTTTTCTGATATTTCGCTAAGGAAGTGAAGGCGGCTTATATTTTGTCAATACAAACAAAATTTAAGAAGCAGCAAAGTAGATGTGTCTATGTGGAAAGTCAAGCAATGAGGGATTTTAGACTGCAAGCCAAGTCTAACATCCATTTTCCCCCTTGAAAGCCAATGAAGGGAGGACTTTGCGTGTGTCGGCGGCCGCCAGGAGCGCGGCGATCGCTCCATTAAACAAGTCTGGACAGGTAACCTGATCGCGACCTGTCGTGTAGTGGGCCACAGAGAACACGAGCATTTCACGGTAGGACGGCTCTCGGGTCCCGCCGCAGCGGCCCTGAGTGGCTAGAAGAGAAGAGGACCGTGGTAGTCAGGCCGGTGAGTATTTGCAGCCAAACATTTTAGCTGTCAATGTTGAAGGGTGGTAACGATGATTAGGCCAATCCGCAAGATTGTTACTAAGAAGAATGTTTCGTTAAAAAATTATATGGAAATCTGAAGACCGAGGAGCCACGGTTTACGATTGTGATAATGATTTTCTTAAAATAATGGACCCTGGAAATATACCAAGAAAACGACAGACCTCTTCACTCGGATCCGATACCCTCTAAAATCATCATAGAAAACCACCCAATTGGCGATTTATGGTCTATCTAACAACATAAAAGAAGGTATTTCTTTATTCATGAGAAAATAAGAGGCTCAAATAAAGTTCGTCCAAATCGGGAAAACTGAAAGTTAAATGACGAATTTGTACAACAATGTATTTGAATAAAAAATAAGAAATAGTTTTGAACTCAACGTAGGGTAAGTCCGGGAGAGATGGCCCCCCTTTTTTTTGGAGACAAATAATTTTGTTGTTTTTGGGTCAATCAATTTCGTTGTTTGCTTAAGATTTACCTCATGAACTAATTTAATAGTATATGACGTAACTAAAGTCATATTTCATGAAATACTGGCTGAAATTAGTTGACTCAATTATTTCCAACTGGTCCATCTCACCCTCATACTGTGGGTTAGATGGACCAATCATATAGGGAGAGATGGACCAACCTAAAAAAGTTAGATAAAAATGATTATGTAGGTTTTTACAGCAACAAATTACATTTTAATGAATATTTTGATTGACAAAAAATAGACCAAATTTTGTGAAAGTTAAAAATACAGTAAATTATAGTATTTTATAAAAGAAAAATAATTGATGGGGTATATTTGCCAAAATACTAGCTGTGTCTAGGCAGTAAAAATTTAAAAAAATAAAAATATTAGGCTAAGTAAGAGTAAACTAATTTCATTTTCTCATAGATATGGTTATTCGCACATAACTGTGCATTTCCTAAACTATTATAAAATATTAAACCACATTTATGTATATTTAATAAAAACCACTATGGTCCATCTATCCCGACTCGACCTGGACCATCTCTCCCAATTGGATGGGAGAGATGGTCCAGGCCGCCATGATGTCTGTGAGAACGGCAGAGCCGCTTAAGTGCTTTGCAATGAATTGCAACACTATCAACTTTCGTTAAAACGACCAGGAACAAAATTGTACAAACACTTTATGGACTTAGATCACAAAAAGTGAAATCTGTCAAAAGTATTCACTTACAAGAATTATATTTTCTTTAATAACTTGTAAACACGAACATCTGTTGCTCTGGAAATGTGAAGGGAATCACATACCATCCGACATGACACAAGCACACTACTAGTGACGGTCTCTATCGGCTAGTTTTGAAATTACACAACTGGTCCATCTCACCCAGTGGTCCATCTCTCCCTGACTTACCCTATACTTTTCTGAAAACAATTTACGCTAGGCACTGAAACGTGCGAATAATAAAAACGAATCTTTTAGAATGTCCAGTCTAAAACAGTAGGAACCTCTCTTTCAAACCGCATCCTTTGAACTACAGTAAAATAGATGTTTGCTAAAATTACCTGATATGCCAAATTGCCAGACTTAAGTTTACAGTCGCCTCATTTTTACACACCCAAACCCATCAGACCGGATGATTAGATGATCATCCTAATGATTCTGAATAGCTATTGTTTTTTGGACAGCCGTAAGTGATGAGGGTCTATCCTCAAGGTTGATGATCGGAATAAGTAATGATTTCAAAACTGTAGACATAATCTGAACGTGGAGTATTGTGTTTGGCTTAAGATCAGTTTGGGCTATGTTTTTTCCTTTTTGAAAAAAAGAGAACGTGATGTAAAAACAGACTTGTCCTGTACTGTAAAGTACTATAATAAAAAGCCTAGGAAAAGCACCGTACTGTAATAAAACAAGCGTTTTCTTCTATTACAAACATCTTTATACGTTTGTATTTGTATATATACAAAAACAAACGTCGTTTGTGTTTGTAAATCTAAACTCGATAAGTATCATAAATGACAACATAAAACTAAACAACACAATTTAGTTAGACATTTGAACAATATAAAACTTAACATAGAACGAGGATATTCTATGTCGAATGACTAGGAGCCTCCCACAATAGCCGTTGTTGAAAGCGCTACAGTAGACCACAAGCCCAGAGCATTGTGTCGCAAACATCACCGCGGGCCGTAATTAATGAAGATATTTTCCACTTTGCTAATTGGGTTGATAGCTGATGCGCCCTTCGCCCTCCGAACAAAGGTTCTCTCAACCCTTTCCCTCCCTCGCCCCCCAGCTCCGACACAAATGCGTTTTTAACTCTCTAAACGCATCCGCGATTTGAAGAGCTTCTGGTACTTGGAACATTGAAAGACTAAATAAAGGGGAAGAGCAGAGCGCTCGAGCTGAGACCTACGCTATTTGTCGAGTTCAGCAATGTATTTCCGACCCGGCTCGAGTGAATAATGGAGCATGAGAGGAAGGGTTAACTATTTTGAATTGCTCGGCTTTATGAAGCGGATTTCGTTATTTATATGGACGGGAAGCCTTGCGCAAATATCGTCGCGGAAGGAGTCTTTTGTAGTCTGCGGGAGGATTTTTCCGGTTTTATGCCCCTTGTGATGTTTTCAGCTAAGTGAGGAAAATTAATTGTGCTTTACTATGGGAATGGGGAAATACGTCGACCAACTTCGTAATTGTTGGGGTTTCAACAATTGATAAATGGGTCCTTTGTAAACTATGCTATAGTAGTATTCGGGCTCGAGATCGTGTTTCAAATTTGGGACGAAGTCGAGAATTTGAAACGGTCGAGAGCTGCATCCTTTTGGCCGAGGTGCAAACACTATTTTTCACCACACTACACAATGAAAACCCCTATGCAACGTTTAAAATCTGAAAATTTATTTGGCACAGATGAAAACTAAACTTAAAGGATTATCAGCGATGATACAAATTGCTTTTCATAGTTGTTAAGCAACCCAAGCAATGAAGATCAAATGATTGCTACTGAATGCCTTACAAATCACACGTTATTTCAAGAAAATAAATTATCAGTTGACTTTCGGCCCTGGGTCGCAAAAAGTGTCCCCCTCCGCAACCCTGGTGGCATGCAAGCACAATCACTACTTCCACAACAAGCAATTATATTTTTGTTGTTTCGCTATCCACACCGTCTAACAACAAATGCAGTCTCTTCACTCAGATGAAAAAGTGTCCTCCCTATGCGATCTTGGTGGCTGGCACATAAGTAAGATTACAATCAGATAGAAGATGTTGTTTAACATTGTTAGTCCCTTCTAACATCACCCCACATATATACCACTAGATGCTTTTTGATTGGCGCACCTAGCTTTGGAACGCCAGTGTCGCCCTGAGGGCAACATAATGCATTACAACATAGGCCTATGACAAGTGTCGAGGCAGTATTTTTCTTAGGCCCTTATTATACACGGACACAGCCGAGACGCTGCTGAGACACCGCATTGGCACCGCCCCTCCACTAAATCGTCCAGTCGTTACCATGAATAATTTTTTAGTTACATGGATATTTTTCAATTTCACAGATAAAATCTTCAATGTTTATGTTTATCAATAAATGTTTGCATTTTTAGGAAAAGTTACTATGTTTTTCTTATATTTTGTCGCTGTCTCCTTTGATGCTCCGTTTGTTTCTCCTGCTCCTTTTTCTTGATCAGTTTTGCCGCAGACTTCATGGTTTTCTTCAACTTCATCAGTTGATTTATTTTCTACTTCTTCGCCCATGTTAACCCATTCGCCTACTTTGACAAAGTGGTCTCGTTCCGTCTGCGTCTTGCCCTCGGACACAGCCGGGACACACTTCGGACGCAGTTTTGTGTCTCAGTCAACTGTGTCTGTGTATAATAGCAAGCGAAAGCCCAGGAAGCTAGCGCCCCAGTCACAGGGACAGCTTCCTTTGTAGTGTCCGCGCAGTGTCCGTTTATAATACTGGACTAATATGGCCCTATGGCCGATCATTTTTGGAACTCTGACGGAAAAGAGCTGTTTTGGCCTCTAATTGACGTATGTAAAACAGGCGAGTTCGTCGTAGTGTGGTGAAAAGTAATGTATAGTAACATTGTAAGAAACAACATTGGCTTTCGTCAATCAGGGCTCTGAAACTAAGAAAACAATCATAACAGCTTAAAGGCAATTATATACTTTTTTCCTTAACCAAGAGGTAGTTTATTTGACAAGTATTTAGAAATTCCCTGCTCCAAAGGTTTCAGAAGCCCATAAAAAATCATTAGGAATCATGTATCATGTATCTTAACAAAGATATTCTGCTTAGAACCTAAGGTAGGCCTACATTCTTAAACTGTATCGCCCATGATTGAGCTATAATTCAAGCAATTTAAAGGTGATGTTTATCGACTCTGAATCACTGAAAGAATATAAAGTAAATTCAAGCGAAAGGTGATTTGAACGTGGATGTCAGGCCTAAGGGATATTATGGTAGAACTTTGTTCTTTCTTTTTGGTATGACGACCCGTCCATTTAATAGGCTGGCGGAGGGAGAGGGTTGAACAGAACCATGTCTGGAGTGAAATCTTATATCACCCCCGCCCTCCCACCGTCGCGTTAGCCCCCACCACTGCATTGAAAATAACCCTTCATGCCAATCATAACTGTTAGGCCACTTCAAGCTAACAATCAACCCTACCCGGGATATCCTTTGCCTGATCATACATTATAAAAGAATGATGTCAAAACTATTGATATAATTAGCTAAGAAACAGGTTCTGCTAAAATGTATTTACGTGCACTCGTTTTACGTAATGAGTGATTTTCAGTCATAACCTTTGGTAGACGAACCTTTTGGATGGCCACCTATGAAGTAAAAGTGCTCGCGTAGAAAAATTGACATAGTCAGTTTTTTCTAGGGAAAAATCTCTGAAAGGTATTCCCCACTGAAGCCATCTGCCATTGATAAAATGCTATAATCAGTCAATAATCTTGATCAAACGATCCATCTAAAAACTCAGTAAATAGACTGCAAATTTCACCCTTCTTCCAAGATGAAATAAATATGCACACGCCACCTTTAAACTGCTGGCGTTTGGTTGGGTTTGGTCTAAAGTATGTTTTGACAAGGTTGTAATATAATTTAAGATTGCACGCCTTAAATACAATTAATTAGTTATTAGTTATTGCATTAGTGTCTCAATAACCTCAATAAACAAAGAATTAAATCCAGATTCTGCCCCTTTTGAACTTATTCCAATTCAGATATAATCGAAAAGCATATTCATACAAAAAGAGAATCTTATGGCAATTTTGCAGCCTTATAATTAAAATACACCCGTTGCAGCAGACCTGCATACTCAGCGAATTTCAAATGCAAAACAACATATTTTAATCCAACATAGCGAGATTTGACATGTTTTTGTAAGCTCCATAAGAATAACGTATGCAGGTTTGAGTATTCAGGTTTGCTGCTACAGGTATGTTTAAACTGGTTGGTTTTAATTCAATATTTAGTAGATCTGAACTAGAAGAAGCCATACCTAAGACCCGTCCTGCACTTAGGTAGACCGGAGAGCAGGACGTATTTTGAGCTGATTGAGTTTGCTTGTATTGGTCCATTTTTTGTTTCAATATATTTACCAAGTTTTATCAAAATATATTGAGAAAAAAGCAAGATATAGATTTTCTCTTATTCCCCATAAGGTTAACATTGGGACAACGTACTGTGTTTACCACTTTCAATATCTCAGTAACAAATGGACATAGAGCAGATATTCAAGATACTAAATTGTTTATTTTTTTGAGCTAAATTCAGTGGTACCAACAAAAATTCGATTATTTTTATTTTTCTATATAAAAAACTCAAAATACCCATTTTTGGGGGCCTTACCCCCCTTTACCCCCCCTTCCGGTAGTCCGATCGGGCTGGTTTTCGAACTCGTCCGAATAATCACTACTTTTTACACGTCTGTGCCAAATTTCATTCAGATAGGACCATTTTTACGGCCGCTATCGTGCTTAAAGACACACACACACACACACACACACACACACACACACACACACACACACACACACACACACACACACACACACACACACACACATATATATGTATGAAAATGAACGAATAGTGTTTTTTGCTTCTGGGGGCCCCAAAATGAAAAGTTATCATGGTCTCGGGCTTAGGTCTTACCATGAGTACTACGGTAACAACTTCTTCCCTATAGGGGAAATTCGCTAAAAATATGTAACCTACATGATACTGCAACAATATCCTACATTTTTTATTTAACTCGCTAATTCTGCCATGAATTTACTGCCGATTAACAGTAAATCCCGGCAATCCCGGCTGCTTTTGTTATCCCGGTAAAGTTATCCGGCTGTGTATGGCCATGCACAATGGCCTTGCCTGACGTGCATTTGACGAGTTATGATGAAACACGATATCTTTGTTGTTCGGGTAGTTTCAAAGCATTACAGTTCGACGGGCGTTCTGATGTGATGTGTAATTTTTGAAAACTTCGGAACAGAGACAGTTTTCACTTCCACGTAACCTAACGTTGATCGAGGTGCAATTTATTAATTCCCTTTATAGAGATGTGCATAGCTGCTGTAACACACCAGTTTGCCTTTAAGGGTTACTTGTTGCACTGGCCATCCTTTCTCTCAGATTCATTCACAAGACCATAATAATTAATTTTAGTTTCACTTCTTTTATTCAACTTTTTTTAAATTGTACCCAAAGTCCAAATCTATATAGTTATTGGTGTATTTAGAGAGTAAAGTACAACATTGTGTCACGCGGGAGATTTCCTGATTTTTTTAGGGAGACAAACAATGTACTTTACTCGCAAAATACCCAAAAAATTTCCCCTATTTTACTTTACTAAAATACACACATTTCCCCCCCCCCTCCTGCAATAATAATTGAATTCACAATCTATAAACCGCCATTTAATTTTAAAATAGTAACACACAATATTCATTTTGATTTTGTTCTGCTATTAGCGCCTTCAATCCGGGTAGCTGCAACAATACATCCAACAGCGGTCGGATGATTGCTGCAACATTCTTTTACAGCTGATTGAGCTGATTGTTGTCAATTTTATTATTTTAATAACTGTGAATGTTGTTCTTACCTTTAATCAGCTGATAGCGCCTGAAATAGCTGAAATCTGAGGAGCTGCAACATGTTTGTAGTCTGCGTGGAAAGAAGACGATCGAATTTTGAATTACAGTAGACCCTATTAATTTTAATGCTATTACTGGGTTTTATTTTACTTACTAAATAGAAGGAGTAAAATGCGTCTAACCATAACGGCGGGGGAAATTAAGATTATTTTTCCGCAGCTAGGCTCGATATTTAATGTGTGAGTTTAATTGTATTGATTTAAATTAATTAAACCTAACCATAATTTAAATTTATCGCACCTACAAAAAATGTCAAACTTGTTAATTTTCATTTTATGTTTTAATTGTATGTCTGTAAGCATGTAGCTAATTTGCATGTAGTCGTCTTGTACCTACATATTTTTCTAAGGAACTTAATTATAATGCAACTTTACTTGTAGCACCAACGCATTTGCACAAATAAATGCGCCTCTACATCACAGATGCCATAGAGTAGGCGCTCATACAGCAGAGGGCAGGGCAGGACAGAGAGGGTCAGCGAATGCGGCGCGATTCTTGCATCTTTGCCTTGTGGAATCCGCGCTGACCTCCGCCTCTGCGAGAGTTGCTTCCTCCTAGAGGATATACCATGAAAATGCTTTGCTGACCTTCGCCGCTTGCGCCGCCCCGCGCCGCGCTCTGTTGTATAAGAGCAATAAGAGCCAAACTATACACATAACCCAAGTTATAAAATTTCATCCTGACAGGCTGGCAGCGCTGATTGGCAGCGCTCAACATGTGCGCGGGCAGGAGCGGAGAGCGGTGGAGGGCTCTTGTTCGGAGGGCTCGCAGGCTAGTTTAGCCTATTATAAGAAGCAAGTACTCTTGAGAAGCTCCACCCCTCGCCCGCCATTTTGTTGTTCCCTCTAATTAGGCCTTTTGTCCTACGGACGTGTTTACATAGACTTCCTGTGCTTGCACAATGTCTACCTCCCCTGCCGAGCGCCTTTTATACTCCTTCAACTCCTCCTCGTAATGTATGCATCGAGTAATCACGTACGCTCTCAAACCTCCTACAACCCTTTCAAAAACTGGACACTGTTTTAACTACTGCACTCAACAGCTCTTATGCGTGGTGGTTTTTCGTTTCAAGTACCGAAGTTAGAAGTAGGAGATACCTTTGAAGGGGTTTTCATTCCCGCAAACACGGAAAACATTGGTTCAATGTTGACAGCTAATTAATTTGAAATACAGTTTCTCATCGGTGTATAGTGCGAGAAACGTTTCCTTACAAATTTTATTTTGCGTTTAAACTACAGCTAGTTCAGAGCTAGTTTAACTGGATCAGGAGGTTCTCCAATGCTTAAAGCATCCCCACAAGATAAACGTTTAAATGTTGCCTCAGGCAAACACCAGCTTCCAAATCACAACCCTCCTCAAACTATTATGCAAATTTGTTGTATAGAACTCATCAAAGAACCAAGCGATTTTAGTGATACAATTTCTTACACGTCTTATTTGTAACTTTCTAAACAAACAAAGCATGTATTAGAGGTTTTAATTGCATTTATTTTGTTGTTTGATGTAATTTAGTACGGTACTGGTACAGTATTTTTGAAAATTCCTGGAACGCTTTAATTATTCATTACCTGAATAGTTTATGTCCTGTATAGGCGATATCACTTTGCATTTTAATAGGCTACTTGACTTATAAAAAAAGTTTCTTAAGCGTCAGTTTTCTACCCATCCAAGTTAATGGCTCACAAAAGAGATTCAAAGAAAGTCTTAAATCAATAATTACGAATCGAGAAACAAGAATCAAGCATATTTTGATTTGTACATAAAATTAAAAGCCTTAATTAGAAGAGTACAATACCACAACCCGGACCACTAAAGGTCCATTCTATTTGAATGGTGGAGGCATTAACATTGCGAGTTTTTCCCCTCTTCGGCACTCTTTTTATATCCACTCAAATATCGAACCCAGTACACCTCCAAAAAATTTTGGTTCCACCCTAATTTACCTCTAAAAGTTTAGAATACGAAAACATGAAACACGTGTCATCGTTTTCGTTTGCGACAGTCACTTCCAGAGAATCTCCCTCTGTGGGGACTATTTTCGCCGCGACGACGACGGCAGTAGGCAATAAGCGACACGTGTTTACGCAGTTAGGCAGGCGGGAGCGGGTGCTGATGACGAGCTAGGCAGGCGGTCCCTGGGGTACATATGTATGAATTTACGGGGCGATTGATTGCGGCGAGTAAATGTTCGTGGTCGTAAACTATACCAACCTCCCCCTCCATAAACTATATGGTTACATCTTGGCCGACGGCTCTCCCCTTAGGGTGAAGGCTGGGAGGAAGAATTACAAGGATAATTACCTCTATTTGTATTCTGTGTGTCCTTTTTGTTGTTCGGGAAATTTCATCATCACAAATTTGATAGGTTAAACTTCGTATGTAGAGATGAATTAAACAATTTGAAATCAATAGAATTTCAGTTATGCAGGTGATACTAGCAGGCCGCTCCCCCCACGAAAGCAGCAGTAGTAGCTATGCTATATTTTTGCAAGAACTTCCACCCTGTAAACCCCTTCCTTCCTTTTGAAAAATACCGTTTGATTTCAAGCATATATATGACAACTATATCACAATTTCAAAATTAATAAGATCATTTTTAGAATTTCATATGCAAAATGACCCTAATTTACCCCATGCACCACATTTAATGCTAAAAAGTGTACTTAATTTAACATTTATACGGAACTGCAGTTCTTAGAGTCACTGGTAGTGCCGCAGAAAAAAAACTGTCATTGGTAGGAATCCTCCTAAAGATTTTCTATTCCCTCATAAAAATGAAATATAAACAAGAAATGAAAACATCAGGAGATGGTTTACTGGGACTCAAGAATGAGATTCAGAATTAACCTCTTCATGCATGCTATATGAAATACCGTTTCAAATTTTTTTTCAACAACATTTTTGAATTCAGGAGGTTCAATTTAGTGGGTGTACACGTTCTTGTTATGGTTTATAAGTTTATTAAAAAAAAATAGCTGACCACAAATGTGTCTTGTATGCAAATATGGAGGTATTATAGATAGTACATGGTGTTACCTATTTCTTATTTGCATATAAGCCACATATGTTGCCACTTATTAGGTAACAGCAGTACTTCCCCAAATGCAAACTGTCCACATATGTTGCCAGCTAGGTAAGACCTCTTGATCCACATTTGCATTGTGGCCACAAATGAGTCCAGCTATAAGTGTCCACGTATGTGGCCTCCATGAAAAATCGGTAAAAAGGGAACAAAATTAATTTTCCCTAACTGCATGGAGGCCATGTATGTGGACAGATGTATTTTCACTCAGTTAATCATAAATAAAAAGGTAATCCCTATATTTTATATATCAAACTGTAGCCAAGGAGTAGCACATTAACAACATGTTTTTCTTATTTTCATAACTACCACACAGTCGTCTGTAGATAAAACACAATCTGCGAATTTTGGTACAGCTGATGTTCACTGACCTGTGACTAGAAAATGGAGAATAAGAAGAAAAAAATGAACTGTGATCTAGTGGCGACTGCTTGAACTAGTGTACCCGGCCTCAGGTGAGGCCTCCATGCAGATCATAGACCAAGTTTATTCATCCTTAAGTATTTTTATGGCTTTAAATAGCCATTCACAAATGATGCCATCATGCATGAAGAGGTTAACTGATATAATTTTATAGTTTTACTTAAAGTGGCGACCTAGGGAGAACTACAATACCTGGTGGTGTGTGATGTATGTAATGTCGAGTTACAAGTGTCGTGTGTGTTGCAGGCTGTTGGGACTGCAGGGGCCCCACACCGGGGTGGGTCTGGGGCTCAGTCACTGCCACAGACTGCAGTACCTGATGGTGTGATGTATGTAATGTCGAGATACAAGTATCATGTTGTGTTGCAGGCTGTTGGGGCTGCAGGGGCCCCATACCGGGGGGGGGTCTGGGGCTCAGCCACAAGGAGAACTGCCACAGACTGCAGTACCTGGTGGTGTGTGATGTATGTAATGTCGAGTTACAAGTGTCGTGTGTGTTGCAGGCTGTTGGGGCTGCAGGGGCCCCACACCGGGGCGGGTCTGGGGCTCAGCCACAAGGAGAACTGCCACAGACTGCAGTACCTGGTGGTGTGTGATGTATGTAATGTCGAGTTACAAATGTCGTGTGTGTTGCAGGCTGTTGGGGCTGCAGGGGCCCCACACCGGGGCGGGTCTGGGGCTCAGTCACAAGGAGAACTGCCACAGACTGCAGTACCTGGTGGTGTGTGATGTATGTAATGTCGAGTTACAAGTGTCGTGTGTGTTGCAGGCTGTTGGGGCTGCAGGGGCCCCACACCGGGGCGGGTCTGGGGCTCAGTCACAAGGAGAACTGCCACAGACTGCAGTACCTGGTGGTGTGTGATGTATGTAATGTCGAGTTACAAGTGTCGTGTGTGTTGCAGGCTGTTGGGGCTGCAGGGGCCCCACACCGGGGCGGGTCTGGGGCTCAGCCACAAGGAAAACTGCCACAGACTGCAGTACCTGGTGGAGCGGCAGCAGCAGCTGTGTGGCCTCAGCGAGAACATACTTGCGGTGAGTGAGGCGAAAAGCGCTAAACCAATACCTCTATAGTTTGTTTCAAATGATCGTATCTAAATGAAAATTATGCACTTTATATGCCTGTCGATCGTATCTAAATGAAAATTATGCACTTTATATGCCTGACATAGTGCGATTTCCATTTTTTCATGTCTGCGAAGTGAAATTGTTTTTAAAACGGTGTGGTGTATTTTTTTATTGAGGCTTTTTAAAGTATAAGTGTCTGTACATAACTGTAAATGAATTTACCATGGAAATTGTGTCTGAAATAGTAAATCTAAAGTAATTAAAAAATGGATCAATTTTTAAATAATCTTCCTCTTGTGTGTGCAGGCTATCGGTAATGGTGCCAAGATGAGCATTGAGGAATGTCAACACCAGTTCCACATGAGCAGATGGAACTGTTCCACCTTCACCAACACCTCCTCTGTCTTCGGTGAAGTCATCTCAATAAGTGAGTAATCAGAATCAAATATACTGTATTTGTTAACGTTGTAATTTATGACTTTTAACATAAAAAAGTTTCTAAAAAAAGTATACTTATTGTCGGAATACGAGGTACGTTCGGAAAGCAAGTTCCGTTTGGAAATAAAAAAGTTCTCAATGCATTTACAACATTATTATTATATACATCTTAAAGAGTGTACCTTGAACTACTTTTCTTCATAGTTCCTATAATATTTAGGCACTTGTCATATCTAGGGAGAAGCTATTCAATTTGTGCTGAAAAGCATTCTGCCGCTTGTGCACACAGCCACCCGCTGACACCATCTTTAAGTTCATCGTCATTCATAAACTGACAAAGGTTAAAATGGTGTACAGAAGAGTTCATAAAATTTGTGGGAAACAGAGAGATCAGTAATTTTGAATTTACTTTTTTCCCGAACTGTACGGTATTGTCGATTTTGGCAACGAGATCGTCTGTAACGACAGATGTTTGGCCACTCCTCTCTTCATCGTGGACATTAATGTGACCATCATTACAGTTGGAAAAAAAGGAAATTCAAAATTATTGACCTCTTTGAGTGTTTGCCACAAATTTCTCCACAGACCACCTGATGTACAGGTAGTTATTGGTTAATTTGTTTTTTATGTGCACACGAACATTGTTCTTGTTTTACTTTAAAAATCACCCATTGAGACTCTTGAGTTGTTAATTCAAGCTTATGGAGAAGAGTCAATGAAGAAATCCCCCAATATTTTCTTCATCAGCATCACCTAGTGCGCTATTCATGAAATGCCATTATTCAAAAATCCGACAACATCAACTTGCAGGTACACGAAAAGCGCTTTCTAATGCTGCACTACGGCAAGTCAGCTATGCCACCACTAACGATATGCCCTCCCAAGGAGTCGTACCAACTACTGCAAGACAAATTTACCGC
The DNA here is from genome assembly GCA_035578135.1 of Flexamia atlantica. Lineage (NCBI taxonomy): Eukaryota > Metazoa > Arthropoda > Insecta > Hemiptera > Cicadellidae > Flexamia > Flexamia atlantica. Next base: position 20,213,752 of record JAQJVK010000009.1, on the reverse strand, counting down.
TGGTGATCGTGCTATATGTCTACAAAAATTCATTCCGGGAACTTTTTGACTGTACCTCGTAATTCTTAAAAAATATAAATGGTGTATGCTGACTATGTTTTTTGAGGAAAATTCAGATCTCTCAAAAATATCTTTACCAACTTTTAAAACAATTTTGTGTTTTCTAGTACTTGGTTGTCAAACTAAATGAGACTAATTGCATTTCAGAGGAAAAAAGTATTTCGAAATTGTAAGGTGTAAAATGTAAGAATGCAATATCCTTTATTTTGCCATCCCTCCCCTTTTGCTCCTTAAATCTTTGGGGTTCAAGATGTATTTAGCTTAAAAATCTAAGACAAAGTTGAAGAAAATAGTTGGTTCTCTTTAATTTGTTAAAAAAACTTATTTTGCCCTATAGTTAAGAAATAACAAGTTATATTTGGGCTCAAAACAATAAATGTTTTTGTTTTTTGCTGCTTTTTTACCCGAGGTACATGACACTATGAAACTGTTGTTTAATCTTTCTTTTAGCCCAAAATCTAGACTTATTTACCATCTAACCTATACATCTTGACTGTGGTTACAAAAATCCCGATACAGTTTTTTTTAATGATTCAAACTGCTCTTTCATGCATTAAATATTACACTAAAAACCATAAAAAAATAAATGTTTTAAAACACAATCGTTTTAATAAAAAACATTTTGCTCATTGGAAAATTTACAATGAATAGGGCTATATCTTCTTTTTTTAGCAGTTGTTTATTTTAAGTGGAAATCAGAGTCTTCACGGTCTCTTAAATTAGACAGTTAATTTTCTCATTTAAAAGTAATGCCATTGGTGCAGTATAAAGAGGGGTAATGGAGTTAATAAAGTTGCTTATTGCACATAAATGAAATGAGAAAAAGACCATTAACGGAAGAGTGTAAATAACCAGACAGCAACAAAACGGAATTCAGCTTAGACAGACGAGTCATAAAGTCTTATGAGAATGGTTTACCGTTTACTTGTGATTCAATGAAGCTGGAAGTAAATTTATTCATTTTTGTAAAGTAGTATTTTTTAGTTTCCTTTATACATTAATTTTCAAAATTTATTGTATTCAAAGGCATTATAAAACAAAAATAAAATTTGTGAATTTTTCCTTTCTATTTCTTGCTAGAGCTCCGTCGTGATTTGTTGTTTAAAAATTACAACATAATAGTATCTATGAACTAATTAAAACAAAATACACTAGAGTCACGCAAACACCGCAGCTGAAAATTTGTCAGTATGTGAACTTAGTGACCCTGCACAAAAAGGAGATAATAATTTGTGTAAGAACAAATCAAAATCAGCTTTATTTTGTGAAAAATTTATATACATACAGCTGCAAAAGTCATTTATGATGATAGTAATTTTAGAATAGTAGACAATTTATTAAAAAAAAAACTTAAATGACCATAATAAATATTGAAACATACCTTTCACACAGGCTTTTTCTGCCCGAGTGTGAGAGTTGCCATATCTTATAATTTTAATTATTGTTATTGAGCTAAATATTTAAAAATGAATTAAATTTTGGAAAAAAATGAATCAGGAAAGGAAAATATGCTTATTTGAATTTATTTAAAAGATATGGACAATATTTAAAATAAATTTCATAGAGCTTAAAAATAGTTTTCAATTACACAACTGAACAATTGTTGTGCAGCTTAGTATAAAGTTGTATTGTGCTTAGCAAAGTTATATAAAAAAGACAATGTGCTTAGCAAAGTTTGCACTTCATTGCAAGCTTTGACAATTAATCAATTACTTGTACAGTACAGTTGGATAAATGAAATAGTGAAATAATGTCATTAATAATGCTAATGAATAATGTTGAAGCTTGCAATAATATCACAGCAAGTATAGTTTTGATTCCATCAAATTTTTTTCATTAATAAAAGTTGTTATCTATTATTTGATGAAATAATTGTAGTGAACAAACATATCTAAATAAACACATTATTTTTTTAAATATAAATAATTTTCTCTTTCTACTTTTTTATCAGTAACAAATTAAGCACCCTCCTTGTCCACAATACACCAAGTTTGAGGGGCCCTTCTGAATAGATTTCAAGCTGTTCGAGTTGTTCAGTCTTTTTTGGAAATTATTTTTGAGAGATTACATGATAGCTAAATACTTAAGATTCAACAGTTGCAAATATTATCACTTTTGCAAAACTACCAAAAAACTGAAAATAAAAGAGCATTTAAAATTTAAAATTAAACCAAGCAAAATAGGCTAATCCGTTAACTTAAGAATAAGAATATTTAAGCCTTTATTTGTCATGAATAAAATTATATTACATTAGTTATTTGTTATGAATAAAATAAAATAATAAATTAACCAAACATTATGAACACATTTACTGTGTAGTCATTACTACGGTTTAATTTTTTATGCCCATCTCTGTTGGTTACCATTGGCAGGGACGTTTTTTTCACTTCAGTGCTGTAACAAACATGACTAATTTTGATTTGAAATGTTTTGTTCCGCGGTCCAGAAAAAATCAGATGACAGTCTGTATCCAAACCGCAGTCTGCAAACTGTGTTAGGGTTTGATATGTGATTCTTCAGGAAATTGTTCAGTAATAGTATGTGCTGTACATCACAAAGTGTTCCAACACTCTTTGATGAATGTAAAAAGCAATAAAATAGGTTTATATTGTATACTGTGACGAGTTGGCAGATGGTGGTAGTAAAAGGAGGAAGGATAGAAGCTAAAGAGGCCGTAAAGACGGTGAACAGGCCAATAAAATGACTCGATAACGCTCCACTGAATTATATCGTAAACCAAAGACGTTTCAAGCTATATATACGTCATTTTACTAAATAATGAAATAAAAATAAAATTAATAGATTTTGTTTGATATACTTTAATTTTAGTCATACTGCACACATTTTTTATTTTTGATCAAAGTTTTAATCTAAAGCTGTTCTAAAAAAATCAAATCATAAAACAGAACACTTCAACAGTACCAGTAATGTCTATTTAGTTTGAAAGGTACCATGTTTCAAAATTAAAATTATTGCTGGCACCTAAGATTTGAAATTTTCCTTTCCTAAACTCAACACACATTATATCACAATTTGAAGTTTGTATTTGCTCTCTAATTGTCAAAAAAATAGACATTGTTAAAAAAACTTTATACTGAGTTTTTTTTAAATTGAATTAATTTATATTATTCCGTATGGTTATTAACATGAAAACTATATATTAGCCCTTGGAATATGACCCTAAATAATTTTATGAACAGGAATATGCCTACATTGCTTAGTTGTCATCAAATTCAATAGTATTGGCATGAATAAAGTACAAGCAAACAAAGTACAAAGCCCACAAACTTCCATATCTAAAAATCTTATTACAGAGGAGTACTGATTATCCAAAACTCGGTAATCCAGAATTCCACTTAATCCGAAGCGTTTCACAGCGTTTTTGGAACAGGAATATTCCGAAATCTGAAATCCTGAGAAGAAAAATGGGTTAAACTTTGCTAAAGACATAAATGGCCTTAAATATGAGACAGCAGGAATGATTTTGAGAACGAGAATCACATATGTTTACCCACTGTGGGTGGGTAGACGAATCGTATTGATTACAAATAATGGTAGGATTAACTTTGCAGAAAAGGCAATGACCATGAAATTTGATTAAATGAATTTACTGATCACAGGAACATCGTAAAATGAGCAATGTATGTTTAGTTAATTTTATCTTTTGTACTTACCATTCGCAGGTACTTAGTGTGGCAGCAGTGGCAGTAGATTATTTGTTAAGATGATCACACGTCTTTATCAATCAAGGGGAAACAGCGGAATTAACTCTGTGAATATCCATGCAAAGTAAACAAACGGGCATAAAATGTAACCATTTGTATTTGCTCATTGCGGATAAACAGCAGTAGTTAATGCTGTATTTAATAACTACAGTATACTCTCGATTATCCGAGCCCCGGTTATCCGAGACTCCGGGTTATCCGAGGCAGCTCTAAGCTTAAATAAATGTTTTTATTTTCTTACTAAGTGTTTTATGAATGCGTAGAACAAGTGTCTTTATTTAAAATTCTATTATTTGCAACTCAAAAGGACTTTCATTGTCATATTTATCGGTAAATACCGTGTAATAAAAACATTTTGAAGTGGTCTTATTACAGCCCAACCTCAAATCACATTTAAACTCCGTATTATCCGAGGTTTGTGTTATCCGAGGTAGCCTTGGTCCCGAAGACCTCGGATAATTGAGAGTGTACTGTATTTTTATTTTAGTGATGATATAGCTTAACCCAAAATATTCGCTAATTCCAAAAAGGTCCAGTCCCAATTATTTTGGATTGACAGTACTCCATTGCATTAATATGATAACCAGTTAACAACATCAAGTTTTTTGCAGAAAGTCGGGAAACAGCGTTTGTGTATGCTATCTCTTCAGCTGGCGTGGCATATGCAGTGACCCGAGCATGCTCTAGAGGTGAACTGACGGAATGCAGCTGTGACAATCGTGTGCGACTGCGCAAACCTCGTAAGAACTGGCAGTGGGGCAGCTGTTCTGAAGTAAGCAATTTTACAGTTAGAAATTTCAGTTGTCTTTTATAAAGTGTTATTCAGTTAATCAGTTTTTAGCAGTCAACATCCAGTATGGGATAGTTTAAAGACAATTTGAATAAAAGGTTAGTGTAGATATTGCTGACGTATCATTTAAAATTATGAATTTTTTTAATATTGATTGAAGAACAAAAGAATTGTGCAATTTATTCAGTTTATGGGACGTATTTGGTGGGCCAAACCAGCCACATCACTAATTAGCCAAAAAAAAATGTCCTGAGCAAAAAACAATTTGTAATTACCTACTGTATATTCTGTAAATAGATTCAAAATTTTACCCATAGTTTTTCAATGTCTTGCAAATAGGAAAAATATCTTAGAAAGGGTAATATAGCTTGGACAGTACTGGGCTCTACGATCATAGCAACAATCAACTCTTATCATGGATTTGCTCTTAGCAAGTGACTTTATCTGACTGCTCAGCTTGTGCCATTGTAACCTTTTTTTACAAGTTAAGCTTTTCTCTAAAAACTAATTAATACAGAATCCTAATTCAAATATATTTTTTCAACTTCAAGGATGGAAAGTCCTCCATCCAATTTGCCTAATTCAATTTGCATTATAGTTGACATTTTATTAAAAAATGAATAGTCGAGATAATTGTCCTCCATAAATCTTGTTATTTAAATTTGTTATAGTTGATATTTTGTTAAAAATGAATAGTCGAGATAATCATGGTGGAGGACCTGTGATAATGACAGATGTAGTGATTTACAGGATATACACTACGGGGAGAAATTCAGCCGAGAATTCGTAGATGCGCGGGAAAACCATGAAACAGCTGAAGGCCTGATGAATCTCCACAACAATGAAGCTGGACGAAGGGTAATAAGCTATTAAATTACATCGTAATAAAGATTTCATCATTAAGAATATATGGGAGCTCACCGCCAAATCCTGATAGTCTATCATAAGATTAGTAAATTTATTACAGTAACCATTTGAAGTGCAAAATAATAATCTTATGAAGCATATACTATATATATACAAACACACACACCCACACACGCAATAATAATGTAATATATGAACTTTTCTTAACATGAAATAGCTTCTCCCTATGTATTTGAAAGTAAGTTAGACCATTATTCACTTTATGTTCTTCAACCACCACCCTTTACATGATATGAAGTTTATGGTCTTTTTCAAAATTGCACTTAAAGTAAAATGCTATTTTTGGCTTCCAGAGACAATTATTTTAAATAATATCTAAATATAATTTTTGGCCTACAAGGCAGTCAATCATTGCATGATGACTTTGCAGATAATCCGCTCCCAGATGCAGCGAGTCTGCAAGTGCCATGGGATGTCAGGCTCGTGCAGTGTCCGTGTCTGCTGGCGGAAACTGCCATCCTTCCGCCAGGTGGGAGACATCCTCACTGCCAGGCAAGTTTATCTCAACAACTCATTAGCTATTTTTGAATATTTGCAACTAAAGTAGGTAACATGAAAAACACTGACTCAAGCCAAAAGTAAAATATGTCAATCAATCACCATGGATTGATTGGCTAGTGTTAGTTCTGTAGTTATTGAATAATGACAATGAAGATGGTTTTTTTTCTCTAGGTTTGAGGGAGCATCATATGTCAAAATGGTCGAAAAACGAAGGAAAAGAGTAAAAAAATTGCGAGCAGCAATCAGAGAGCTGAAACAACCAAACAGGACAGAGCTTGTGTACCTGGAGGAATCTCCAGACTATTGCGAGCGAAACGAAACGTAAGCTGCAAACTCCAACAAACAATTAGCAACCAGCTAGAAATATTTATTTATCACTTTCTTATTCTTCGACTATAATAAGCTTATTGATGCATGATCTAGATGAGAAAAAAACAAACCTCATAAAACAAATTTCTTTGAGAGAAGGGACCAACAATAAACAGTATTTACTTTTATTCGTAATCACTGGCTTATTATTTTTGAGTAAACACTGATATTATTACTTATTTGATTTCCTAGTGGTTTTTGTGATCAAGAGTCCTTCTACAGTTCTTAACTGATTTAAAAATTTAGATGTGAAAAAGAGCTTGGCATGAAGTTTTGCAGGGAATAAAATTGATGAAAATTTGAATCAAGGGAAGAACTCAAGATGCCCTTAAAGTTTTGTTTTTGACCATAAGTTTTAACATTGTGGGAGAAATTTCAAGAAATAGATGATTTTAATAAACATTTATTTATCAGCAGACCATTAAGAAAATGTAAAAGCTGCTGAGCAGCGCTGGATAGTTCTTGAATTGAGATAGTTAACACAAACAATTGAGGAAATTTTCGGTCTGACGGTCTGAACTTGCAGTCTATCATTCTAGACGTGGCGTTTGTATTGCAGGCTGGGAGTGCTGGGGACCCGAGGGAGGCTCTGTAACCGAGGCAGTCCTGGGCTGGACGGCTGTCGTCTGCTGTGCTGCGGCCGAGGCTACCAGACACGAGTGAAGGAAGTCGAAGAGAAGTGTCACTGCCGCTTCGTCTGGTGCTGCAATGTCAAGTGTGACTTGTGTCGGTACAAGCGTGAGGAGCACATCTGCAACTGAATGTGCTTTGTCTGCCAGGCTACAACTTACACCAGCCTTACTGCTGTATACTGTACTTCTTTGTCACACTGTTCAATGTCACCAGGGTTTCTGAAAGTTCCTTTCACTTTACAGGCCATTTGATTCAACATTTTAAACAGTAATTTTCTATGAAAAACAATAGAGATTGTAATAGAATGTAGTCCACTGGATGAGATTTTTCTTATTACATTAGTTTAAAATAATAAAAAAGAGTTATCAGAACTTGATTGGTGACAGCTTTTATGGCTATTAAAGGTGCCATAAATAATATTTGGAAGCATAGCTGGTTGGAATACTATCATATTTGGATTAATAAGTGATTTCCTTCCCAAAACCTCACTTCTTGTCTTTCTGATGGATTATTGGCCTGAAACATCAATAAATATTCTTATTCCATCAAAATCTACTCTGTTTGTGTCTTTCACTATTTTAGTGCTGGGAAAGTGGTACTGGATGTTACTAATGTTACTTAATGTTTCCATTTGAAATTTGATCTCCAGTCCTTCCAATAGTTTTATATTATTTTATAAATCTCTCATTATTTTTCCATTGGGAAAGATAGATTATAATTTAATAATGATTTAAAAAATTCAAATTTGGTGTAACATGTAAAGAAGGTTATGAACTTTCTTAAGTCATTTCCATTATAATTTAATAATGATTTAAAAAATTCAAATTTGGTGTAACATGAAAAGAAGGTTATGAACTTTCTTAAGACATTTCCATTTCCATTTGTGGTTGTGCTTTCTTGAATCTCGTATTTTATCAGCCTGCTATTTTTTTTGAATAATTAAACTCTTAACTTAATCAGCTTAAGTGTAGGAATAATAAAAGGTTCCATAAATTGTATTGGACTAGTTAATTTACTACAAATGATAAAAAGTGTACCCATAATTTTTGACAAAGGTCGTACATGAGCTATTCTTGAAGTAATTTTACCAAACCTTTTTAAAGTATTCAGTTGACCGAATACAAGTTCTAACATGAACAACGAAAGATTAAGGATTTATTACATTATCAGACAAGACTAAGAAAAGAAGTGTTGATCGTGAATTCAGATATTTTCTTTTTAGGGAACTTAGTTATGAACAAATTAACAGTGTGTGATGCCTAGACTACTGACTGGCATTTTTATGATTGCTAAAAACTAGGCAATAAGAAGAAATATAATTTTTACAAAAAATTATAGTTATTCAACTTAAGCAAGGGGAAGTGATCATAACATTTTATCTAAGATAAAATGTAAGAACCATTAACAAGTTTTTTTAACTTATCTGATCTGTAAATGAAATAAATATGAGATTAGAGTTAACTCTCTCATTCATGTATCATATAATCTAATGCCTGTCACTGGCAAACAATCATTGAAATTAACTGACTACGTTTTCTATTTCGTATTGTTGTCTTGACAACTTTGTACTAAGAAATTCATTGCCTATACGAAGTAAGTCTTTGCAGCAGAACCTAAAAGAAGAAATTAGAATATTCAGATAGAAAAAATTTAAATTTTGAAGATAACTTTTAACCTGGATCACTCATACCCCATTCAAATTGAGCAATCATGATTTATCCAACAGTAGATAAATAAGTATGATAAACTATCTGTCTGGATATAATCATTTTACATACCTTTGGTTAGTAGTATGGACAAATTTCTTAGTCCATTAGCAATTTGATTAAATTTAAAAAAATTCAAACAATATTAAATTTATGGAGTTATTTGCTTCCTTCTTTGTGTTTTCACTTATTTTTTTTTAAATAAAACATGGTTATTTTCAATTTTAATTTTAAGTACTGGTATTCTACAACAGAAGTGTTACTATTTTTACTGCTCGATAGTTTCATAACTCTACAATTTAGTTGAGTAGGTATGTTTGTACTTAAAATAATTAGCTTTATTACCAAAGAATATGTATTTTGTATAAATGATTACTGCCTGGTAGTTAAAGATAAAATATATTTCCATTTACTTCTAAAATAAATATGGTAGTGTAAACATTGACTGTAGACAGTCAATAATATAATCTAAATTCTCTGATACACCTGTTACAAATGTAGAATTTATATTTTTATTTAAATATTTACGATTATATTTTTATTTTGTTTTGGATAACGTTTTTATGTTATGTTATTTTTAAAAGACTGATAGGTTTTAATTTTCTTACTGTTCCAAAATTTAACAGTATTTTAAAATAGAAGTGCAGTTAACTTAAAATTTTATTTTTTTCTTTAAGAAAGCTTGTTAACCAAGCATCCTTAAATTTTCTTTTATACATACATTTTAAATTGGAAATAAGCAAATTTTAGTTTGATTAGTTGGCTGAAAAACGAACTACACAATACTTGTTTCGACACTTTTCATCTGGATGTTAGTAAAAGTAAATGAGACCGTTATAAAATACAGTGATTCACGTGTACAGAGGAAATCCATATCCTGAAAAATGTCAATTTTAACATGAATTCATTGCTTCTATATCCAGAATTCATTTTCAGCTTATAAGTTACTATTTTGTTTTGGCAAAAACAATATTTGGAGTTTATTCTTCTTGGACTTTATTTTAATGCAGTTGACCCTTGGTAAGCCGATACTGGATAGTACGACACACTCGTTAATCTGACACTGCGTTACATAAGTCTTCGGCTGAATTGTGACCAGTACCCAATTTTGATTCATGTTGTGACAAAAGTTTTGCGTCTTTCTGGTCACGGTTTCACAATCCTCGAATCCTCATTTCATTCAGTTCAGTAGGGAGTACACTTTACACGGGTACATTCTTGCCAGGAGGGTGAGTGCAGTAAACTGGGGTATGCTGTTCTAGCACTCACATTGCAAATACATAGATTTTTCTTCAATATCATTTTGAGGTTACATGCTATTCAATTAAATGAAAGCAAAACGGCCTGGTGTAGTGGTAGAGCATGGGACCTCGATCTGCAGGGTCCTGGGTTTGAATCCCACTGATCACCAAAGGCAAAATTTGCATGAAAGTGCACAATAAGCTTGTCAATAGCTGCAGTGCATGTCCATGGAAACTACAAAGCCTGGCCCTCGGTTAAAAGAAAAAAAAGATAAACTGTTTAGGAAGAAAATCTAAAAATAATCTAAGACTTTCTTCAGTTTTAACTTGTGAAATGCATGTTGGCCTGATAAAAATTAGAATATAGGTTTTTTATTAGATTTTACAGGCCTTGTAATATGAACTGTAATTAAGAGATAATGAAAAATCATTTTGTGTTTTAAGATTAATATATATTTTTTTAATTTTTTAAGATAATGTCTAAATCAAGGCCACACTAAACTACAGGCCGGAGTCTCCCCCCCTCCTCCCTGATGCCACGTCACAACACTGGCCGAACTCCTAGCGCTGTGTTGGAAATTACAACTAAAATCATATGAAAATCGTAAACATTTACCAACAAATTATGACATTAGAGCATCGAAATGAAAACAATTAGAAACAAAACTGTCAAATTTCCAATAAATCATCTGCTGAAAAGTAAACAAATTACTTGCCTGTAATGTTTACCGGTTCTTAAGTTTGTGAAATAAAGTCTTGTTTTTTTTAAATTATTTTCGGCCGCATTTAGTTATTCATTAATTAATGCAGATTCAAAAAAATAATGGTTTCTAAACGAAAACTTAAACGAATTACTTAGGGCACGATCGTTTTAAGAGTGTGACAGTGAATTGCCATAAGAGTACATTATAAAATCGTCTGCGATTCCGTCTGATAATGTGACGTCACCAAAAAAGGACTCCGGCCTGTAGTATAGTGTGGCCTTGCCTAAATTATTAGTTTAAACCCATAATTGTTGATGATAACATAAAAACACCATAAGTTGTTTATTATTTTCAGCAATCCAATACTCTCCCAGTACCATAATGTCAGATCATCAAGGGTAAACTGTACAAATTTTAAGCTTTTGTTGGTAAAGTATATTTATCTTGCTGGAATGAAGATATTGATCTAAAAATATATTATTAAATAAAGAAACTAAGTATTTTTTCCTGAAGCAGTTTGAATTATCTCTACTTGGTTTAAGTTCAAACTACAAAAATTCAAATTAAACATTTTCCTGGTGATGAAAACGTTTTCAATCCAACTAACAGTTTCCTATATATTAATATAAAAACTAGTTTTTAGAGCACAAGTTGATTTTTATACCAAAAAATAACTAACATTTTATTTTTTTGTGACAAGGATTAAACTCTGAAAATGTTTTTGCCATTATTGAAAAATAAAATAGCACTGTGTAAATACTTTCTGTATATTCAACAAGATTAGTGTATTTATTTGTTTTATATCAGTAATGTGAAGGACCCACAACTTCACTTAATTTATATGCACTTTTTGTATATTATGTGATGGCTGTAAAGTAACGTACTTATTTTTAATATATATGTAAACTTGTAAATATTATGTGAAATATATGTTGTAATATTTATTGCCATTTTTTTTCTTATTCCAATGTTAAATTCACATTAGAGAGATAAAAAAGATGAGATTGCCATTCAAGGCCGATTAGAAACATGTGGTTCGTTATTTCTGTCTGAGATTTAAAAGATAACAATTGTGACTGCAGTCTTAATTTTTAGCGAATTTCCCCTATAGGGAAAAAGCTGTTACTGTAGTACTCATGGTAAAACCTAAGCCCAAGAACATGATAACTTTTCGTTTTGGGGCCCCCAGAAGCAAAAAACACTATTCGTTCATTTTCATAAATATATATATATATGTGTGTGTGTGTGTGTCTTTAAGCATGATCACTCGCGTAAAAATGGTCCGATCTTAATGAAATTTGGCATGAAAGTAGCAATTATTCGGACGAGTTCATAAACCAGCCCGATCAGACTACCGGAAGGGGGGGAAAGGGGGGTAAACCTCCCAACCCAAAAATGGGTTTTTTGAGTTTTTTTTACATATAAAAATAAAAATTATCAAATTTTTGTTGGCACCATTGAATTCAGCTCAAAAAAACAAACAATTTAGTATTTTGAATCACTGCTCTATGTCCATTGGTTGCCGAGATATTGAAACTGGTATACTCCATGGTGGAAGGAAAAACATAGGTGTGCTACAACGACAGTTCAAAATGGACACCTACTGCGCATCTACGTCATCCAGGAAGCAAAACAACTCATCACGTGATGCTCTCTGGCGGCAAATTTTTGAATCATTAAAGATAAGACCACGAGAGAACGTTGCCTCTTATTACATTAAAGTTTTGTTTTTTACCCATTTATTACAGAACAATATTTCGAATCGAATGAACAATTGTTAACTAGATACAAGGGTATTTATTTTTTCCAAACACCTGTTGCATAAATATGCAAACCTGTTGCATATTTTATGAGTGCAGTTTATTGTAAGTTTGATACGAGTAGAGCGTGTTTTGAAACGAAGCCATAAAATTAAATGCTGTCCAGCGTTTATCCAGGGTAGAAAGCTGTAATAATTTCCTTCCACTTAACTACTCTAATAAAATCCTCTAAATTAAAATGAACACTTTAACAATTGATTTGACCAAACCCCGATCCTAACCAGATCATAACAGTATCCGTACTTTCAAAAATTCAAATTTCTTTTTAAATATAAAAGGCATATTACCTGTTTTAATACGACACAGTTGAAAAAACCTAAAACAATGAAATGCAATGATTTTTAAATCATTTTTAATTGTATAAAAAAAGTTAATTTATTTAATAGCATCAAATACCAATCGAGGGTTTAAGTCTAATACCTCGTATCTTCAAAATTTGACATTTTGAGGTTATGATATATTATGAAAGAGGATGACCAGGTCTCTTCAGTTCTAATACCTCGTAAAGCAATTCCTATTCTAAATATGTAAAAGAGATCATTTAAAATGCCTCGTATCTTGCAGTTGGTAAACTTTACTTCTAATACCTCGTATCTTGTATAAAATGCATAGTTAGAAACAGCTGATTTGTGAATGTGTTCTTTTTAGTTAGGTTTGTTTTTACTTCCAAATGTTTTGCTTATATTAGTGTTGTGTACTAACCTCAACTAGGGTGTAAACTACTTAATCACGTTTACAATTTAATTTTTCCCTTCAAAATAACAGTTTAATTAATGTTGAAAGTGAAATTTAAAAGATACGAGGTATTAGAATTTTGGTTCTAGAAGAATTCATTCTGAGATACGTGTTATTAGATCAAGATAACCTAGTTTGAGTGTTGATACACCAAACCAAAGTTTATTGCTAGTGTTATTTTTATAAGTTATTTTTACTAGTTATTCCCCGCCGCCACAGGAAGAAGGCAGTTTACTGGTGGACGCCTGGAATCGGGGAACTCCGGAGGAGATGCCTTGGTCTCCAACGAGCTGCGCAGCGAGCCAGGAACCGCCCTGATGCAAATGCCAGATCGGCTGAGCACAGAGCGGCCCGACGAGAGCTCCGCGGTGCCATCAACGGGAGTAAAGTCAGGTGCTGGATAACAGCTGTGTAAGGATATCGACAACGACCTCTGGGGGACATACTACATACAAACTTGAAACCCAGAGGCTAAGGGCTCGCTCATCACTGCGGTTATGGAACCACAAGCCATGGCCGCCGTCGTCGATACACTGTTTTCTAGCCCCCAATTCAGCTAGTCACGGAATTCGGAGATATAGGCGCCTTCTCAGCTTTCCGGGAAAAGGAACTTACTGCCGCCGTCCAATCCCTATGACCCAGAATAGCACCCGGTCCCGATGGCATTCCGGCGGAGGTGCTCTAGCTCGCTGCAGAGGTGAATCCAAGGCTTCTGCTCGATATGTTCAACGCGTGTCTGGCGGAAGGCGTTTTCTTCTCTTCATGGAAGTCTTGTTCTTATTCCCAAGGCGAAGAGTATATCGGGGACCCCTTCTTCTTTCCGACCCCTGTGTATGCTCGACACGGCCGGGAAAGTGCTTGAAAAGCTCTTGCGCGTCAGACTGACCGAGGCCATCGACTCTGCGAGGATTTGTCCCCGGGCGCTTGAGCATACGTTCTAAGCCCCCTCCTACCTCCTACGTATGATAGAAGCGTACCTGACAGACCACGTTCTGTTGTACGACACGACCGAAGGTCAGCGTCGCATTTCTACCTCTTCCGGGGCTGCGCAGGGGTCCATTCTCGGACCCGACCTCTGGAATGTGTCTCTCGACAGCTTGCTGAGGCTAGACATGCCCGATGAGGCCCGCCTCGTTGGCTATGCTGATGAGTCACTGCCTTGATCGCGGCGAGGAATGTCGAGCAAGCGCCGCCTGCTCATGATTGCCGTCCAGTCAGTCTTACTGTACAGAGCGGAGGTTTGGGCTCACGCACTCGAGAAGCGAGTCTTCCGAGACCGGCTTGCCCGAGTCCAGCACAGAGGAGCTTTGTGGGTCGCGTCAGCCTACTGCTCAGTCTCCGAGCCTGATGTGATGGCGATCGCCGGAGACATCCCCGTCCTTTTCCTCGCAAGGGAGAGGTAGGCAATCTACCGGATGAGGCGTGAAGTGGGCCGGGAAACAGCTGCCAAGGAGGAGTGCAACCGCAGCTTCGACTCCTGGCAGCTCGACTGGGAAGCCGAGCCGACGGGACGTTGGACCTTCCAGTTCATACCTTCCGTCCGACCATGGGTGGAACGGTAGCACGGCGAGGTCGTCTACTGCGTGACCCAGTTCCTTTCTGGTTACGGGTACTTCCGAGCCCATCTGCACCGGATGCGTTGAGTCACCAGCCCGGACTGTCTGTATTGGCGCGGCATCCCAGACACGTCCGAGCACACCTTCTTTCAGTGCGACCGTTGGCACATCCGCCGAATCTCGCTTTCATCTGAGATCGCCGTGGTCGTCAGCCTACGGAGCAATGTTTCAGGGAGAGGGCAACTGGAACTGTGTCCGGCACTATGTCCAGGCAATTCTTCGGGCGAAAAGGTCGACCTTGATTAGCCTTAATCTTCAGCTTTTCCCCACGGAGGTTACTGGCGTAATATCAAAGGTCTATCCCGAAGTAATTTGCGAATCAGTTCCAGGCTAGTGTCCTCGGTGTTGAGGAGGGTGGTTTAGTCGGTAGTTAATGGGACTTTGAGCTCGTGGGAGTCCGACACTATTGAGGGGACAATGAGGCCCTCAGTGTGCGTAAACGCGTTCCACCTCTTACCTAAAAAAACTAAGGTGTGATATTAACATTGTAATTTAAGGCTAAAGCCTGCCTGTGGCAGCATAAGGGCTCAAAATGCAAAAGGTTTTGTTTTAATTTTATATTTTTATTCACAGAAAAGTAAAATGGGCTTGTATGTTACTAGTGTTTTTTTATTTCTAATACCTCGTAAGTCACAAAAAATGAAGTCTAATACCTCGTATCTCAATTATTTACTCATTACACCTTATATATGAATTTATTTATTTGGTAGAGGCCTTAATTTTCCGTTAAAAGCCTCAAATAAATAAAAGAAAGCCTTTGAGGATTGTTTTTCATCATAATAATTAAGTTATAACGTTTTTTCTCCCTCCTGAAAAGTTAGGGTTTTGTAGATACGAGTTATTAGACTTAAACCCTCGCAATGTACTTAGTAGTATTTTTTAGTATTTTAGTTAACCGTGAACTATTACAACAGCATTGGGGTGTCATATCAGCAGTGGTAGCCGGGGCGGTCACAAATCCTCTTTAAGTTCTTGGAATTAGATACATTTCCGACTATTCTTCCCTTACAACCGTTACAATAATAACGAACTCGTCCTCGTCAAATGCTTTGCATTGGATTGGTAGCACGTTGTCCATGCCCGTGACGTTTGCCTCTCGTTGTCCACTTTGGACGCTGGAAACCGAATTTTGTTGAAGTGATTGCGCTACAGTCCGGCGCTATTCATTTGACGCGGTTTAGGAAAACTATCCTTGTCTTAATCGAACTCAACGTCGCGTCGTGTTATTTTGACTTGTAATTACATTACGGTTAAGGTAACGTCTCGCCACGTCACTGTAAACAAATCGACATTGAGATTCGGTTAACTACCGTCTTCACGTTGCGGTAAACGTCTTGTCGTCCGGTCGTCATTCGACGCCAACTCGACACGGGCAAACTAATCTTCACTGAAATGTTGACTGCAGATTCGTGCATAGTTTAAATTGATACATTTTCTTGACGATTACACGCTCGTATCCACTGTAATTTTAAGTCTTCGTTGTAAGGAAATTTGTAATATTTTATTTAAGTTCCTTAGTTTTTCGATTTTAGTTTTTGCAGCCAAAAACTGCACAACCAGGCATTTTTCCAAAAAAACAGTTTCGGCAAAACAAAACAAAATAGAAAACAATAAACACGAAAATGATAATAGAAATGACAGATAGGATCAGCTGGCTGTCAGAATCGCCCCTTTGCTTCCTGAGTGACGTCACATGACCTGCGCAATATCACACCTATGTTTTTACTTCCACCATGGGTATACTCAGGAGGCCTACGTTGCCCCAATGTTAACCTTGGGAAATAAGTAAAATTCTATATCTCGGTTATTTCTCAACATATCTTGATAAAACTTGGTAAATAGCTTCTTCTAGTTCAGATCTACTAAATATTGAATTAAAACCACACAGTTTTAAAATACCCGTAGCAGCAAACCTGCATGCTCACTCCCCATGTTATTCTTATGGAGCTTACAAAAACATGTCAAATCTCACTATGTTGGATTGAAATTTATGTTGTTTTGCATTTGAAATTCACTGAATATGCAGGTCTGCTGCAATGAGGGTATTTATTATGATCACCAACAATTCACCCATGCTTAATATTGGATCCCAATAACACAATATGATCAAAGCCCCGATTACACAATATGGTCTTTAATTCCACCTGATATATGCTTTGCGATTATCGCTCAAGGTTGCTTTTATGCTTTGATGAGGTTTTTCCAGGACAGCACAAGAGCACAAGAACTCCTTAAGATACATCTTACATAGTATTATAACATTATCCTTCCTTATTGACATCTACATTTATACAAGAGGATATATATTTGAAAATTATGGAGTCAAGGCACTGTTGAAACTTGGTATATGGTGTGTAAAATTTCACAGGGAAGGTTTTTTATTTTTAGCCATCCGTTTCGCTCTAACTCAATTGGGTTTCAAGCTCAAAAGGGTCCCCATATTAACCTTATGCAATGATATTATTTACTTAGAAGCTAATGACATGTTTACTCAAACAGATAATCAGTTGTTATTTAATTTTAATACACAGTGAAGCGGGTAACGATTATCTAGTAGTGCTAAAAAATAATCCCCAATAATTTTAAAATAACAGATAGATACAGCGAAGAGCGTGCTTTCAATGCACATAGGCTCTTTCAAAATCAGCTGTTATAAAGAAGAAAGTCTTTTAAGTATTTTATATTCTATTCCTGAGAGCTCGTTTGACATTCTACTAAATTTCTTGCTTTTTATATCTGGTTCAATATAAACATTTTCATCAATTTATACTCTGCCATAAGGATAATAGGGGATCTTTGAGAGGGTCTGTGGAAGTCTGAGGGTCAGATCAGGATGAAAACCATTTAGTTGTCCTATTTTATGCCCAAAGATGAATTCTTCTACAACATTTCAGCTTTTTAGGTGTATGGGTAATATGAGAATTAGTGATGAGTGGGGGGATTTTGCCTTTTATAGGTCTAGAAAATAATAGGTAATCAGCGAATGCATTACTTTTTACTTGGGGAGTTATGTTTCTGGAATGGTTGTGGCCTGTTGTTAGAGCAGCTCATGCTGGAAGAAAGGTTTCTTTTGTAACACAAATTTATGATGGAGTGAAATACTTTGGATTGTCCCTTGGTAAAAATACTAAAATTATTTGAGGCTGCACATGAATTCAGGAAAGAGGATATAAAAGCACATTGTAATAAGTATAGAAACAATGTATTGTTGTTACCCCTTTAAAATGAAGTTTTAAATTTCTTAAAAAAAGTAAAACAGCTTTTCTATTCCTTGTGGAAACAAACAAAAATATTACAGCTAATAATTAAAAAAATTGTAAAAGAACTACTGTATTACTTCTAAAAATATACAATATTATTGTTCATAAATAAAGCATCTATAGTAGACAAAATAAAAAAATAATTATTTATTTAACTTAGTGGTAATGCATCTGCTGACGAAGTATTGGAATTCTTTAAATGTTGCTAGTTTCTCGAAAACCAACGAGAACTGAGTCATATTTCATAATGAATAGGATTTATTAAGCAGTTTTCGATCTCTATAAGAGCGAAATATAAGTCCCATAATAATATGAAAACCTGCCCCCCCCCATTGTAATGGTTTAAAATATTCAAACAAATATTTTTTATTATAATTTTGAGCCTATGTTTATTTGACAATTTAGTTGTGTTTTAGCATAATCACCCATATCTTTTATGGGTGATTATGCTAAACTGGGTGACAAGCCAGCAGAACTTTTTAGGATTGAATATCTCAGGTAAACCTTAAAAAAAGTAATCAGCAAATGCAAAACTTTTCACTTGGGAAGTTTAAAAAGGCGCTCGGTGTTTTTCTGGAACTCTGGGAGCTTCTTGTTGACAACAACGTTCATCGCGTTCTCCACCATGATGCTGACGTCCCACTTGTCGCTGTAGGGCAGCGAGAGCGTCTGCGAGAGCGGCAGGTTGTCGGCACTGCTCGTGTACGAGGACAAGAGACGATACGATGGCGGCATCCGCGGAAACAGCGGTGACAGCGAAGTCTCCATCACACAGACGAATCTGGTGGCAAATACTGAACTGTAACCTCTCTGTAGAGGAAAAACTCTACATTTCCGATTAAGAAATTATCCTTGTACATCATTTGGGAAAAAAAGTTAAGAGAAATGGAAAAAGGACACTGTGATTGTGGTATTTCATTTAATCAGAAGCAGCTTCACATTTTTTCAATTGTAGGCATTTTTAGCACCATTCTTGAATTTCATTAGAATATTCTTCCAAGGTCCACAATTAGGGAAATTGATTCTAAATTTTGGTTGCCTTTCAAAACTACTAAAATGCAACAAAAAAACTTATGTAACTGATACAAAATGATCCAACCAATCCCATAAATAAATACAAGGTAAAATTAATTTTTCTTGTGACAATAGAAAATGGTGCCTTATTAAGGTGAAATTATAGTAACAGATTATACAGGGTGAGGCAGACCACCTGTGCACATAGTTTTACGGGAGTACGGTTTGACCTGGTAACGCCAAATAAAATTATTCCCCCCTAAATCACATATGAAGAATTCATTTAAACTATTTACAACATGATCTGAGCACAGGGTGTTCCAGAAATTAAGGTCACAGGTTCGAATCTCAAAATTTTCTTATGTAAGCCTATGACACATTGTACATTTTCAGAAAGGTCTTGTTTAGAGGAACATTTTGGTGAAAACAGAACCTAATTATCTCAATCCGTCTTAAGATGGCGGCCATTTCTTTAATTTTTTTGCCCATTGACGGAATACCCTGTATTTTCGAAACCGCTACACATTTTTCAGTAGTTCTGATTGAACATTCGTATTCCTGGTAAACTCAGCTTTACAATGATGTGTTACATGTCATAATTTTCAAAATTATCAGTTTTTACCAGAATTTAATTTTTTTGTAATGTTGGTAGCCCTGTAAATCAAAAAAGTCAAATGGCACCATATGGCAAATAGCATATCATTTTAAGCGTCTTTTAAAGATGAACAACTTTTAAATTTACACCTACTGTCTATTTTTTGTAGTATTGTAGTAATAAGCCAAAAACTCAATTTTTCCATATAAAATGCATGTTTAATTCCATTACCGAACAGCAGAAGATATTTTCCCAGCTTATTATCGCGCTATTCTTTAAGGGAATGTGTAATAGTGACATTTTTCATTAGATTTTTTTAATTTGTAAAAATTCTTAGATCTGAAGATTGTAAAAATCATAAAAGCATGAATTATTGTTATTGGAATCATTTAGTTTTTTTTACAATCTTCGGATCTGAGAACTTTAATAAATTAAAAAATCTAACAAAAAATATCACTATTACACATTCCCTTAAAGAATAGCGCGATAATAAGCTGGGAAAAAAATCTTATGCTGTTCCGCAATGCAATTAACATGCTTTTTATATGGAAAAATTGAGTTTTTGGCTTATTACTTCAATACTACAAAAAATAGACAGTAGGTGTAAATTGAAAAGTTGTTTGTCTTTAAAAGACGCTTAAAATGATATGATATTTGCCATATGGTGCCATTTGACTTTTTTGATTTACAGGGCTACCAACATTACAAAAAAATAAAATTCTGGTAAAAATTGATAATTTTGAAAATTATGACATGTAACACATCATTGTAAAGCCGAGTTTACCAGGATTACAAATTTTCCATCAGAACTGAAAAATGTTTAGCGGTTTCGAAAATACAGGGTATTCGGTTAATAGCCAAAAAAATCAAAGAACTGGCCGCCATCTTAAGACGGATTGAGATAATTAGGTTCTATTTTAACCAAAATGTTTCTCTAAACAAGAGCTTTCTAAAAATGTACAATGTGTCATAGGTTTACATAAGAAAATTTCGAGATTCGAACTCGTGACCTTCATTTCTGGAACACCCTGTGCTCAGATCATGTTGTAAATATTTTAAATTAATTCTTCATATGTGATTTAGGGGGAAAAAATTTTATTTGGCGTTTCTAGGTTAAACCGTACTCCCATAAAACTATGTGCACGGGTGGTCTGCCTCACCCTGTATAATATCTTTCAAGAAATATCCCACTCTCACAAAACTGGATGTTCTTCGAGAGTTGGAATGACGCAACTTACAAACTTACTTTGTTTTTGTCTTACAAACTAATTATACTTTTTCTACCACTAATTCTTTTTATTTTTCACAAAATAAATATAGTTTGCTGTAATATTTGTAATTATTTTTAGTAAGTTACACATTTTTGAATGTCCCTCACTCAGTCTTTTTCAAATTCGGGTCAAAGACCGTCTATTCAGTCTAGGTACGGACGAAACCAATGTCAACATCACAGCTGATTATCGGCACGACAGACCCTGACTTGTACTGTGCCCCTCCTGCCGGGCGCACCTCGCTCTCTGGCTGGCCAGCATGAATCGAAGCAAACATGGCTCTCGCCTCCTTTCTTTGCATTGTTAACTGTTATTCCTGGTTGATTTGATTCCAGAATAGTTTCTACTTAATTCACATACAATTTTAACTTTTTTCATTTCCAGTTTGCTTACATTTTTCCTCTTTTTAGTAATTTTTTCCCTTCTACTAATTTTTCATGATAACGGTCTCAATTTTTCTTCACGCAACTCAACAGTGGACGCACAGGCAGCACCTGCCTTTGCCTGCTGTTCCCCTCAGACCAACAAATAAATTAAAGGCTAAAATCATAATATAATTATTTTTATTTTAGTTGAGGTTGTGAAAGAAAACTATTTTTAAAGACGAGTCAAGTGGAGTTTTTTTAGTAACAAAGACGATAGTTTTCCTACTTCTGCATAAACA
The DNA here is from genome assembly GCA_035578135.1 of Flexamia atlantica. Lineage (NCBI taxonomy): Eukaryota > Metazoa > Arthropoda > Insecta > Hemiptera > Cicadellidae > Flexamia > Flexamia atlantica. Next base: position 20,192,121 of record JAQJVK010000009.1, on the reverse strand, counting down.
TAATGTCAAAAATAATAATGTTAATCAAAATAGAATTTAATTTTGTGTTATACGACTTAGAGATGTTCTTGAGTTATAAGCATGTAAATGATATCAACTAAAATAATAATTAAGAAAATTTTTTAATTGAGATCTCTTGAACTTGATTTGGCTCACCTGTGTTTACAAATAAAGTGACTGAAACTCAGGCTATCTAACATACATTCCTTCATAAAGCCTAAATCAACGTTTGGAAAAAATAGCAGCCAATCTGTTATTCTTAGATTGACATAGAGAAGGTACAAGAAATAACTTCAAACTCTGGAAAGGAGTAAAATGGTATAAATTTATTGATGCTAATAACTTTAAAAACTCGTTAAAATAAATTATTACTTAGCAATGGCGGTTAAAGATGACTAAAGTGGAATGAATTTATTAATATGAATAACTTTAAAAACTCTACACTAAAGAAAAAAAAAGTATTTTTTTACCAATGGCAGCCAAAGATGGTTAAGAAAAACAACAGTAAAACTGAATCATATGTAACGATTTCGAGTAAATGGCGGGAGTAGCTTCTCGGCTCGAACTTAGAATATTTTTAGAAACTTAGAGTCGAGTAGTGTAAACTCAACTCGAAATAAACTTGATACTCTAGTACTCGCACACCCTATACTTTAGGTATAGGGTATGCATAAATATATTTTTTATTAATTTGAAATATTTTATCTTCCTGTACTATACAAGTAGCCTATGTATTTTAATGGAATAAACAATTTTTTCATTCATTCAGTGTTAAGAAAAGTTTATGTTAATTTAAGTTAATTACAGTTTGCTAATTTAAGTTTAATTTATGTTACAGAAGAGAGCAGTAGAAAACAATTTTTAACTCACATCTTAATTTAAAAAAAAATCTATTTTTTCACAAACCATTAATATTTTTCTGTTCATAACCACTTTCAAGAACAAATGAATCCTTACCCATTTTTTTCAAGCAGAAAGGAGGCACTGTGGTATTCAAGGGCATCGTAACTGATAACAGACTGTCCCAGATGTCGTAACAGCTCAATCACATAGCGTTTACGTTTCTCTTTACGCTCTAGTAACACCGTCAAAATTTGATTTTCGACAGATCTTGCCACTTCATCCACATACTCAAACAAGCTTTCATCTCCTAAAACAAGATAAATAAAGGATGTAACAAATGAATCTAAGTAATTTATATTAGAAAACAATAAATTATACTTGTCATACAATTTCTAGTTTCGAAATTAACTGCAGACAACTGATAACCTGCTACATGATGAGGGAAACCAGCTGTTCAAATAATTATGAAGCCGATAATTGTATGACCTAGTTTAGATACATTCAGCACAATCAATCTAATAAAATTAATGTATAAAATTTGAACCAGTACATAGGGACTGCAGCATTAAAGGCTGCAGTCCCTAAATAAACGTCTTTCACAGGGGAATATTGTGGAGGGTAACAGTGAGATAGAGCCAAGCAGACTGTGACGGTTTGGACAGAACAGTGGGCACAATTATTATTACCGTTTTAGTTTTTTACTGTGGTAAACCATCAGGTCAGCTGAATCAACAGATCTACATCGTATAAGTGCGTTTTCTTATTTTTTATACCTGCATAATTTTTTGGGCACGGACATTTAGATTAGGAAAGGCCCAAATCCGAGTCTCGTTACTATCTGTTCATCCTTTCGTTCAAACCCTGCTTAATTTTCTTAGTCAAAAAACAACAAGATTTATTGAAGTAGGTGACTTTAATATTGACGTTCTAAACCACACCCATCCCCTTACCCAGCGGTTTCGGGATATTCTGAACTCATTTGGTCTAATCTGATCTATGGACTCGCCAACTCGGGTAACAACGACGTCGAGTACAGCCATCGACAACATCATCACAAACATTCCCAATAGCTCAGTTTCAGTCATCAATAATGCCATCTCAGACCATTTTGCGCAGGAAGTTGTGGTCCATGGACAAATGATGGAAAAGTTGCCAATTACGTTCAAAATTCAAAGGGATACTCAGCCCAAAAACATTGATTCACTAAACAATAGATTACAAAAAGAAACTTAGGATTTTTTAAATCATTTCGACTCAGTAGACGAATCTTTTGAATATTTTAACAATTGTTTTATGTTCCACCTCAATATCTCATGCCCATACCAAAAAAAGAAACAAATGCAGAAAAATTAAAAAAACAAATGGATCACTCGAGGAATTCTTAAATCAAGGGAAAGACTTAAATTTTTACACACGATTTACGTTCGAACAAACGACGAGAACTTGAAAGAATATTACAGAAATTATAAACGAATTTATCGTAAAGTCATACATGCCGCAAAATCGTATGACATTGAGAAAACCCTCCGGTCTTGTGAAAATTTTTCAAAAACTGCTTGGGGAATAATTAATAGTTCAAGGAATCCTAAAACCTTTTCAAAACCAATCAAACTCGAATCACAGGAAGGTCTTGTTGAAAATCCCTATGACATCGCCTGTGAATTTAACAAATTTTTTTCAACCGTGGCAACGTCTGATGTCCCCTTTGAAAAGCCATTCAAAAATTTAGCTGAACCCCTATTGTCATCTATGGCCTTGACTCCTGTGGACGAGTATGAGTTGGCTCGTGTTGTTGAAAGTCTGAGTCCAAAAAAATCGTGTGACATTAACGGAATGTCTGTTTGGTTGGTGAAACGATGCTTTAAGCACATTTCAAAACCCCTAACCAAGCTTGTGAACTTCTCATTCCAAGAAGGAGTTTTTCCATCACTTCTAAAAACAGCCAAAGCTGTTCCAATCTTCAAAAAAGACGATCCGAGCTCTTCAAGCAACTATCGTCCTATATACATTCTCCCTGTCTTCAGCAAGGTCTTTCAGAAACTCTTTCTCAACAGGCTCACGCTTTTCCTTGAACGTTTCAACATTCTTTCTGAAAACCAATTTGGATTTCGAAAAACCAAATCAACAATTGATGCGGTGACGAACCTCATTGAATTACTTGTCGATGGCATAGAGAGGAGAGAACATGTGCTAAGCGTATTTCTCGATCTCTCTAAGGCTTTTGACTGTGTGCATCATGAGACACTGCTGCACCAGTTAGAGCAGTACGGCATTCGAGGCCTACCCCTCAGGTGGGTCACCTCTTACTTGAAAAATAGAACTCAGCAAGTGCAGGTTGAAAACATACTTTCTCCTAAGGAGGGTATATCCTATGGCGTTCCCCAGGGATCAATATTAGGACCAGTTCTATTTTTGCTGTATGTTAACAATTTAGGTTCTTCAATCCAGAATGGAAAGGTGATCCAGTATGCAGATGACACGACTCTCTGTGTAAAATCAAGTTCAAAAGTGGACTTGGAACTAAATTCTTTTGTTGATCTGAATTCCTGCATTCAGTTCTTCTCAGATATCAATTTGAGAACAAACAATTCGAAGTCGAATGTCATTTTGTTTCGTCTTCGACAGCAGGAGGCTGACCTGCAACCAGTTGTCATGGTGGATGAAGACCTCCTAGAGTTAACTGATTCCACAAAGTTCCTCGGAATGATCCTCGATAGAGGTCTGACGTGGAGCGACCATGTTGACCATGTTTGTTCAAAGGTCACATCGGGTATTTTTGATCTCCGCAACCTAGCCAAAGTATGTTCTAGAAATATACTTCTAATGGCCTACTATGGCCTAATTTTCCCCTACCTGGCTTATGGCATCAGGCTATGGGGTGGTTGCGCTAAACACAGACTGGAAAGAGTGTTTAAATTGCAAAAGAGAGCAATCAGAATCATTTTGAATCTGCATCCAAGAGAGTCGTGCAGGGATGCCTTTAGGGAGCTTGATTTACTCACTCTGCCAGTGGCGAGGCGTGCGGTCATCTACAGATTCGCCGATGACTAATTCAATTTTAAAAGTAAATATTTTAGATAAAACTACAAATAACATAATGTTAGAAGCCTAAATGTCTATTATTTTCAAAAGAAAATCATAAATTTTTGGAGTATCAGGCTATTTTTATGCACGGCGTTTTGCTTTGGGCGCCAGATGCGCCGCGTCCGTAGTTCTCTATTGACTAAATCCGAACCGATTCTCCGAGTTTGGAGAATCCAATCGAGTGGAGCGCCCACCTCCCCGCCTCCATCCCCACCACTCACACCGCTGTTGTACAGGCGGCCAAGCGATTCTCTGTCGCTGGAGAATCGGTTGGCGTCCGGCTCCCTTCGGCTGTACTCGGCAGCCTTCGCCATCGCCACGTAACGAGCAACACTCTCGACTTCTGTCAGTGCTACTTCACGGTGCAGAGAGACCTGCTCCGGTACTCGCGCATGCGCAAAGAGACCTAAAATAGTTCACTTCACAGTGCAGAGAGACCTGCTCTGCTACTCGCGCATGCGCACAGTTCTCGCGCCGCGCGCTGTGCTTGAGTTTGTGTAGTTTCAATGAGTGAAGTTGCAGTGGTTTAATTAAAATTTTAACATGTTTTATTATTAATCGATGAGCACAACAATGACTGAAGGAGAAGGTGATAAAATTTTTCAACTGAAACAATTATCAAAATAAAACTAAACTGATTAAAAAATTATAAAAATGAAATCATAAACTGCTTGATTAAATAGCTAGCTGCATTTTTCAATGTTAAACTTTCATCCGAGAGCTTTTAAGTATCAGTATTATTCCATTCGCCTTTTCAGTAGAGTCATGGATGTTTTTATCTATGGTCGTGGGGTCTAGGAATGACGCTGGGGGACGGATGTCCGGGCCGGTCAAGCGCAGGTCTGTCGCGACTATTCTATAAATAGCAATATAGCCGTTCCGCCGCGCGGCGCCGGCGCAGTCCCGTGTACTTCTACACTATCAGCGATGACCACTCAAAAATGTCACGCGTCGCCACTGCACTCTGCCCTCACTTTACATCTTCGAGGTGGTACTTTACTGCCGCACGAAATGTTCTCTTGTTCAGGGCAGTCAAATACACAACTATGACACCAGAGGCAGGGACAGTTTCCGTGCGCAGCAGCATAGGACTGTGGCGTGCGGGCACTTACCCTCGCAGGCTGGTGTTAAGTTTATTAACAAGCTCCCTAAAGAAATCAATGAAATCCCAAATCAAAATCAATTCAAAACTCGACTTAAACGCTTTTTAGTGTCAAAGTCGCTTTACTCGATTGATGAGTTCATGCTATAAGCCGCTGGGGAAATCAAAATTAGACCAAATATTTTACGCAAATGAAATCTAGCATTGGCGTGTCAATCTTTAAACAAAGTGAAAAAATTGTACTTTTGACGTTTGCAATGCAATGTATATTGTCTTTAATGCAATAAAAATATTTTAATTTGAATTAATTCATAATTTAATCACGCCTAATGTGTAGCTAGAGAAACTTGGTAACGACATTGCTTGAAGTTTGTTAAACTTGCCTGTGATGTTGTGAGGCAGGTCAAGACACGTCCCAAGCAGTCTCTGAACCTGGGGAGAAATTATCAAATTGGCATTCCTCACAGAACCATGTGCTCCGAACCTCACTGCTAGCAGCACATATTCCTCAGGATCTATGTAGTTAGAAAAGACAAAGTTTCATGAATCAGTTTTGTATTAATAAAATTGATTAATAAAACTATATTTAGGGAAACTATGAAGTTGCCTCTTCAAACTTATCCATTACCTGTAGTCCAGGCAACGAAAGGTTATAGAGGGAATTGCATGGATCACAATTTTTGACTTTATAACTTGGTTTGGACTAGTTAGGAGTAAAACGTATCAAAAGTCCCCGCCCTTAGCCCTTGAGCCGGCTGGGCTGGAAGGGCCTAAAGGTACAATTTTTTGGTTTTTCCTAAATATCTTGAAAACTATCAACTTTTAGCATTCCCTATTAAATTTGAAAATTAAATAAAATTAAATTTCCTGTAAGAAAAATACATAATATGTCTACTTTGGTCCAACCGTATATAAGGCAAGCACTATTTTTTTAATATTTTTAAAAATATCCCTTCCATAAGAAATACATGTAAATTTGTGGGTAACTTAGATGCCCAATTGGGCAACGCTTTTTTCACCTAAAGGAAAATGAACAGCATTCAGGAAATATTGACAAAATTTCCAGTAATTTGACACCTCAATCATAAAAATTGGTCTAAAATTAAGGCGTTGGCGAGCTCACAAAATACGTTATTTTTCAAGGAATTATAACAAATTGTAATAATTCCCTGGACAACATACAACATAAACATCTTGAGAACAAAACAATATTTTCAAAAACGGATTGCGGCATTGTAATTAGTGTGAAAATCTATTCTGTAATGATGTGTCACAACACTACATCCACATTTAAAAAAATTAACTTGTATCCAATATGGCGGATCCAAGCTGGCGGCTGAAAATTAATACCCAATCAAAATCAAGTATTTACCACCCAGCAACTATTGGTGGTGGTTTAAAATCAATACCTTTGGGAATATTTGTTTGGATACCACAAATACATATTTTTTCAATATTTGTTTCTCTATTTTCGGCCCTTTGAACTTTGACCTTCGATATTCAAAATTGCTCAAGGATGCCAGTGTGGCATCCGCCACATTCTTGTTCAGTAGATCAAATAGTACTAGAATCAGTCATAAAATTTGAGTCGGACCCTAATTCAAGGTTCATGCCTATTTTCCTATTTGGCGACTGGACTATGTGAGAGGTTTATCGATGTTTATCCCTAAAACATTACATGACAGAATTTTTGGTATTAAGCCTTCAAGAGGACTGTAATTACTATGCATAGAATTGATTTTATTTGAATGAAAATTAATTAGAGAAGTTTTAGTTTGATTAAACTTTAAATTTTTAGCCATGAACCACTCACTCATTAATTCAAAGTCATGGGATAGTTGTGTTTTTAAAACTTGTGGATTGTCATTTTTCAGAACCGCTGTTGTATCGTCAGCATACATAACCAATTTTGAATTTAAATTTTGAACCAACAAGTCATCTGTATGGATAAGGAACAGAAGAGGGCCTAGTGAAGACCCCTGAGGGACTCCTTCATTAACAATCTAAAAATTTGAGTGAACATTAGAATTTAGCACAACTTTTTGATTTTGGTTCGATAAGTATGATTTGAATATTCCTAATGCATTTCCTCTAAGTCCATAATATTTTAGTTTGTGCAACAAAGCTCATAATTGACACAATCAAAAGCCTTTGACAGATCGCAGAAGAGGCCTACAGCATACTGCGATCTGTCAATAGCACCCAAATTTCTTTTGTTACGGCAAAGACCGCATCAGTAGTGCTACATCCTTTTTTGAAACCAAATTAATTAATTTTCACTAGGAATGTTATTCGAGGCTAAATGAGAAACTAATCTTTTGAAAATAACCTTTTCAAATATTTTGGATACAACTGGTAACAATGATATCATTGGCCTAAAATTATTAATTAAGTTTGGTCACTTTTTTTGTAAATCAGACTTACTAAGCTATATTTTAAAAGATGTGGGAAAATTCCCTTCATTAATGCCATGTTTATTATGTGAGAGAGAGGTAGACTGATACAGTCTTTATAAAATTTTAAAATAACAGAAGGTATGCCATCCCAACCAGCGGATTTAGAATTTAGAATGACATATGCCGATCACACAACTCCTGACGTCATCAACATGGTACAATGTCTTGCATCTCTTGCATGTCTTGCCGTCTGACCATGGCAGTGGTAAAAAATCCGCAAAATGTGTAAACTCCCATTTAATTGCATACGCCACTGTGATGACAAAGCAGAAAAAAATCTGCTTTCGAGCGGCTACAAAACGACCTCCAGCGCAATATTATCGCGTATTTCTTCCGCCCTGAGTGTAAGCGTCCAGTTAACCCGCGAGGACTGACTTACCTGTCTAAAAGACCGGGTTGGTAGTTTTTTCGATAAAAATTATATTTTTTGGGTGTCAGCGGGGCTGTCCGTCACTATACCTCTCGTACGTCTTTCCAGGAACATCATGACTCACTTCCCGTCATTCTCTAACCATTACAGTCATTTCAATGAAAGTTTCTTTAGACGTCTGGTGTTTTCGACCGTGAATCACGTAAGGCTTCATGTTAAATATTAATGTTTGGTGTGCGCATATTTCTTATATAAAATATTCAAAACACTCATGTACAATACTTTTGAGGAGTTTTTGTCAGTATATACACTTCGTTGTACAACATACGGACGTTTTTAACCCAATAACAATTATTATTGAAGTACCTAATGCAATTCGAAATATATTTTTTTATATCATATAAATATTTTGTATTCACATACATCCTAAATGAAGTAGTCACAGAATTAATGTAAAAGAATTTAGCGGAGTTTTTGTGCAAATCAAATAATAATTTTTCAATATAATAACTTTTATATAAGACCTGGTCTAAGAGACCGTGAGTCAGTCATCACGTTTTCAAATCGAAGTCAGTTCTGCCAGGTTAAATCTATGCACTACAGGTGAGCAGCATTTTTACCACGGCGTTAAAAAACACCTTGTGTGTCTCCTGCCTTACAGAGCGTTCAAGGTAAAATTAAAGTCAGTACTTGGGTCAAATATTTCTATATACTGTTTTTACTTTCATAAGTTGTCTTGAAAACAGTGTAAAATAAAGATGACTTAATTGATTTATTTATTAAAATTTTCCTTAATCGTTGCTGCTTATTGCAGTTACCTAAATTAATTAATGTTAAAACACACATCTTTTTTGCAAATCATCTTTTCCCTTGACAAGTTATTGCTACTGCCATGACTAATTCGTATTCCAAACCCATCCTAAAGCATGGAAAAATGTGCTTTTGGTTGTACATGATTGGAATTATATATTTTAAATAACAGAATTAAAGGTAAAAACATATTATATTTTCAACAAACATAAATGAGCTGAACTTATATGGTATCTAAAAGGTTGGTCAAGTAGCTCTAAGAAAGATATTATCTAAATACTGAATAATGACAGCTGTAAGATAGGTATCAGGGCCGGCCCCAGGCAAAGGCAACCGGGGCAGCTGCCCAGGGCCCCGCGCTTTCGAAAAATCTGCGTGAAAAATATTCCAAAAGAAATGAAAATTAATTATAAGTGATATTTTAATTAGTTTCAAAACGTGATTAAAACGTAGATAAACACGACAAGAGCGAATTCATAAATACGATTAAAATTGCATTGACTAAGGCGAGGTCTTTCTTACATTAGCACTACAGTAGACGAAGAGCTGTGAAAATCCCGGCAAAAAACTCCAATCGTCTGCTGCGGTCGAGTACTAAAGATGGACACATAGCTCATAGCGGTCATCGAAAGCTCAGAATTTCTTACTGAAGTAAAAGTGTTTAGGGAAATGATAACGATTGATGTTAACAATCCTGTGAAAGTGTTAAAATACTTGAGCAAAATTGGAAACCCTTTCCCCAACATTGAACTAGCGTATAGAACTTTATCCCCATAACTGTTGCTAGTGTGGAACAAAGTTTTTCGCGATTGTAACTAATCAAAACTTGTTTGACACCATATCTCAAGATAGACTATCGTCTTTGGCAACCCTGTCTATTGAACGTGAGATTGTAAATGAAATGAACTTTGATGACCTTGTACACGAATTTGCCAAAAGGAAGGTAAGGAGGGTTAGCTTTTATTAGTTGGATTTAAATAAATATATTCTTATTAGATTTGTCTTCTTAGCAGTCCTCTACGTTTCCCAAACAAAAATCATAACTGTACTACCATGGGCTGATTTTCATAATCAAAATATTTAAAAAAAACAAGTTAATGTAAGGCAATTATAGTTATTTGAATAGTAATAATAATCAGTAATCTATTTCTTTATATGAGTAACTGGTGGAATAAGCATTGTTACTCTATGGCAAGACTTGTTCGGTAATATTGTATTTTCACTAGACAATATTACCGTCTATTATATTATTATTATTATTTTTTATCATAAATACTACTCTCTTCACTCACCAGCCTCAATAAAATATTTGACTGAATGTAACTGACTCTGGCAGTACTTTTGTCTGTGTTTTTTTTTTGCCGCAAACAAGGTTACCCATATTAATCAATGATATTTGTCACTACTTTCAAATTCACAATTCATATTGTAGGCCATTTAGGCCCAATACCAAGTAATTAGTGATTAAAAAAATAAAAAGTACAGCGCTAACTGAAAGACAAAATCCATTGTAGTGTATGCTGAAGCGCTAAACACTGTAGGCATATACTGGTATTTTAACACTCGTCTACGCAGCGACTTGGAAGAAGGGCCCCGCAACTCAGATCGGCCCAGGGCCCCGCAATAGCTAGGGACGGCCCTGATAGGTATAATACAATTTTACAACCAGTCTAAAGTGACTGTTTACATTACCTACCTGGTCTACAGCGGGAATACCTTCTAATAGCACTGATCTACAAGAGTAACTAAGGGGGCTCGACAAGCCAGGTGGTAGTGAACTTGATAATCACAATGCGGATGATTTATGTAATATAAAGTGGTATTACATTAACTTAAAACTTAATTTTGTACAAATAAGAAGATGTTTGAATCGAGGTTTTTCTGGCTAAAGCAAGACTATCTGGATGGTGGGGTTAACTGTGAATTTTTGTTACATAAAATTATGTTTCAGAATTTAGAAGCTGTTTTACAATAAGATCACAATCAACAGCTTCCCAATGCTTTCACAGTAACAAGTACGACCATGCTGTTTAAATGTAGGGCAGTAAATTATATTGTTTTCCGAAAACCAAACTATTTAACACATGGTTGTTTGAAATATTTTACCATCTCAGAATTAAAGTATGGTATGAATTATAAATGTTGATTCTTAACATTTTATAACATGTCACCAATATTTTTATTTCCTTCAAAGTCAAATACAGTAGCTACTATGAATGTACAATCGTAAACAACTCTTACTATGACTATTTGCAATAAACAAATAATAAATAATAAATAAATAATTAAATAATTAAATAATCAATAATAATTGCAAAAAACACACCCTAACGAAAAATGTCCTCCTAATTTACAGCATAACAAGTTTAAAAATGCCTAAAACAATCTGTCTCAGGGATATAATAATCAGATTAAATATATTCCACACTGAGTATTGTAACCATAAAATTAAAACACAACTGGAAAAATTTGAAAGACTTTAAAGAGCAAAATCTCAATGTTAAGTCTGGTCGCCGAGCCATGTGACCTTGAAGTAGGATCCGACTCAAATTTTATGACTGATTCTAGTACTATTTGATGTACTGAACAACAATATGGTGGATGCCAGGCTGGCATCCTTGGGCAATTTTGAATATTGAAGGTCAAATTTCAAAGGGCCAAAAGTAAAGAAACAGATATTGGAAAAACAACTATTTTAGGTATCCAAGCAAACATTTCCCAAGGTATTGATTTTAAACTGCCGCCGATAGTTGCTGGGTGGTTAATACTTCATTTTGATCGGGTATTAATTTTCAGCCACCACCTTGGATCCAGGCCTGGTGATAGGATTTCCGGGCCCCTGTGCAATTGAGAAATCTGGGCCCCTGATGACCTTCTTACATTTTACGGTGGACCCCTTGAAATGTATAGGGAAGAATTTTCATTTGAGTATATCTCGAGAACAAAACAATATTTTCAAAAACGGATTGCAACATTACAATCAGCGTTAAAATCTCGTCTGTATTGATGTGTCACAACACCACATTTATATATATTTTTTAAATTGGCTTGTATCCAATATGGCGGATCCAAGATGGCGACAGAAAACCAATACCCGATCAAAATGAAGTATTTACCACCCATCAGTAACTGTCGGCGGTGGTTTAAAATCAATACCTTGGGGACTATTTGCTTGGATACCACAAATAATTATTTCAATATCTGATTCTTCATTTTTGGTCCTTTGAACTTTGACCTTCGATATTCAAAACTGCCTGAGGGTGCCAGTCTGGCATCTGCCATATTCTTGTTCAGTACATTAAATAGTACTGGAATCGGTCATAAAACCTGAGTCGGACCCTTCAAGGTTCATGCCTAATTTCTCATTTGGCGACTGGACTAGTTTATTTGATGTTCTGCAAAGAACAAATCACCGTCAAGGAATTCAACAGCGGAGAACTTGTAAGCTTAAGTCCAGAGGGTATAATGTACTCAACATTTACCTGGTGAAGGGAGGATGATAGTTAGATCTACGTCCAGTTTTATGAGGAAGTGAACTGCGTCGCTATCCACATACACCTCCAATTGGTCCGGCATCAGTTTTCCCTCATTTATCAGTGAAGAATACTCGTAAGCACAACGTTTATCAATTGTCTCCAACTTTTCCACCTGTAATGGTACTTGTTCAGTAAGTCTTCCCAGGACTAATTGAAAACCCTTCGATCTTCTTTTGCATCAATGATGTTGGCGCTCAAATGGGTCAATCCATTACATGGAACACTAGGCCTATATAGAGTAATACAGAATACAGAACATATTACCTGGTCCAGTTCAGATGATTCACTGAAAAGCTTATGTATGCTGTACACCAAACATACATGAAAGTATATGGTTATAACAAGGGTAAAAAGTGAAAAGTTAAACAACTCACATCTCAACCCTGTTAACAACATGAATTTGACAGAAAAGGGGCAAACAACTCGTTAACTTGTTTGGCCGTTACTGACATTCCTCCCCTGTTTTGTTTGTTTGAAAACATGGATGATTATTTAAGTTTTTTCTTATCCCCCAGAGAAATCCTAACTGGCTTTTGTTAGTTTAAGTAGCAATAATGGGTACAGGAACGGAAGTTGTCATGGTTGGAGGCAGTATTGTAGTGTCTTTCAGTGAGCAGCTTCAGTTCCCCACCAGGGTAGGCTGGGCTTGACGACAGGGTTGGCAGGGGTGTTCTGGTGACCAAGATGGGGGCCATTTATTCCTTGAGGGCACATCCACTGGATAAAGTTATATTTTTGCCCCCCCCCCCCCCCCACCTCCAGCACAAGCTGGGCTGAACATATTCAATGTACCTATAACTTTTTCCTTTCGCTTATTCTGTATTAATCTACTAATAAAGGTTTAGGGCCTAAGGGGAAGCTTCCTTTCCTTTCAATTAGTTATACAAGAAGACAAAAATGTGGCTTAAGTTCCCTCTCAGAATTTTCCTGTGAGGTGGGGCAACCCAGGCTTCCTAAACCCCCCCTCCTAAAAAAGTTGAGGCTGGGATTCTTTCAAACGCTGTTTTGAACCGGATTTTGGGGGTGGAGAAGAACAAAAGATATAATAATACCCCAGTTGCAGCAGTTGGTTTTAATATTCAGTAGATCTTAACTAGAAGAGACCATATACCAAGTTTTATCAAGATATGGAGAATGAGTATGAGGTTTGCTGCCATAAAAATGGAAATATTGGGGATTTTAGACTATCATACATTAAATCTCATCTAGATGAAGCCAAAAACCAAGTTGTATTAAGATATATTGAGAAATAATAAGCCATATATACAATTTTAGCGAATTTCCCCTATAGGGAAGAGGCTATTACCGTAGGTCTCATGGTAAGACCTAAGCCCGAGACCATCTTAATGAAAATTGGTACAGATATGTAAAGTGGTAATCACTTGGACAAGTTCGTGAACCAGCCCGATCGGACCACGGGAAGGGGGGATAAAGGGGGATAAACCCCCTAAAAATGGGTTTTGAGTTTTTTACAAAGAAAAATAAAGTTTATTGAATTTTTGTTGGCACCATTGAATTTAGCTAAAAAAAAATTAGTATTATGAATCACTGCTCTATGACCATTGATTACCGGGATATTGAAAGTGGTAAACACAGTATGTTGTCCCAATTTTTAACCTTATGGGAAATAAGTAAAATTCTACATCTCGGTTATTTCTCAACATATCTTGATGAAACTTGGTAAATAGCTTCTTCTAGTTCAGATCTACTAAATATTAAATTAAAACCACCCAGTTTTAATATACTTGTAGCAGTAAACCTGCATCCTCATTCCCCATGTAATTCTTATGGATCTTACCAAAACAAGTCAAATCTCGCTACGTTGGATTGAAATATTTTTTTGTATTTTGTGCTTTCTACACCAGTGGCATTTTTTAACGTTTTGATCGGGAAGAGTCCAAACCCGGGTCTTGTTACTATCTAACGGCGACCTTTTGTTAGATAGCGTCATTAATTCATAGCCCAATGACAAATGGCAACTGGACCCAGTTTCGATCCTGCATTTGTCCTGATCAGATTTTGTCCTGCATTTCAAATTCGCTGAGTAGGCAAGTCTGCTGCAAAGGGGGTACTACTTATTTCCCATAAGGTTAACATTGGGAGAACGTTCTGTGTTTACCACTTTCAGTATCTCGGTAACCAATGGACATAGAGCAATGATTCAAAATTACTCAATTATTAGTTTTTTGAGGTGAATACAATGGTGCTAACCAAAATTAGTTTATTTTTCTATCCAAAAAACCCATTTTCGGGGGGTTTAATCCCCCTTTACCTCCCCTTCCGGTGGTCCATTTGGGCTGGTTTACGAACTCGTCCAATTGATTACCACTTTCCATGTCTGTAACAAATTTCACAAAGATCGGACCATTTTTACAGCCGCTATCGTGCTAACAGACACATAGATATACAGGGTGTTTACAAAAAACCCTTACAGACTTTGGGATATGGTTACTTGAAAAAAGTTCCTATAAACATGGGTCCTAAAACACTCGGGATAACACTGTCGGTCTGTATGTGTTTTTAACATGATTTTGAATAACTTTGAAACTAAAAAAGATACCAACTTCAAACTTGGTACTTATATGCTGGCTTTTAGGACCTATTTTGGTACGGAGTATCAAGTTTCTACTTTGTACCATTTCAAAATGGCAGCCATTTTTATATTTTAAAACTTAATATCTTGAAAACAGTAATTTTTTCAAAAATTGGACAAGAAACAAAAAAGTTGCGAAATTTTATTTCCTACAAAACCATAAAAAGGTCATAAAGATCAAACTACAATTAACGGAGTTATTGCAATGTTTCTAACAAAATAATGTGAATATTTGCTGTAACTGCCATAAACAGGCATGTATTCTGGTAGAAAAATTGCAATAACTCAAACTACAATTAACTATAATTGTTAATTGTAGTTTGATCTTTATATGGTTTTATAGGAAATAAAATTACGCAACATTTTAGACTCTTGCAAATTTTTTGTAAAATTTACGGATTTTGAGGTATTACGTTTTAAAATATAAAAATTGCTGCCATTTTGAAATGGTACTAAGTAGAAACTTGATACTCCGCATAAAAATAGGCCCTATTAGTCACCATATACGTACCAAGTTTGAAGTTGATATCTTTAGTAGTTCCCAAGATATGCAAAATCATGTTAAAAACACATGCAGACCGACAGACGGATAACCGAGCATTTTAGGACCCATGTGTAAAGGAACTTTTTTCTTATTTTTGATGTAAGTAACCATATCCTGAAGTCTGTAAGGGTTTTTCGTAAACACCCTGTATATACAGGGTGTCACCTAAGGTGTCTCAAATGGATTGCAGGAAAACTTAATAGTTCTACATAGATGAATCAAATCATTCCCCACTAAATCGACCCCTAGGATTAACATAAAAATATTTTTATGCTTTTTAAAATACAGGGTGTTCCAGAAACCAGGGGTATGGGTTCGAATCTCAGAATTTTTAAATGTAAACAAATGTCATGTTATATATAGTTTTAAAGCTCTAAACAAGACGACCAATTTGGTGAAAACAGAATTTATTTATCTTTATTCATTTCAAAATTGTGGCCATTTTCGTGAAAAATTTTGTATTTACGGAATACCCTGTATCTCGAGAACCACAAAACATATTTCTGTTCTTTTTAAAATTTATTAATCCTCGTAAACTCAGCTTTAATTTAATATACAACATGCCAACATTTAAAAAATTAAGGTTTTTGACCGTGCATTTTTTAAAATGTTGGTAGCCCTGAAAATCAAAAATTTTAAACGGCAGCATTTGTCAAATAGCACATCATTTACAGGTCTTGCAAAGACCAACAACTTTTCAACTTAAACCTACCTCCTATTTTAGTGGTTTTGTACTGTAGTTACAAGCAAAAAACTCCATTTTATCATATAAAGCCTATGTTAAATGTGCAGTCTTCAAGGCATTTAAATTTACATCCACTGAATCTAAGTACTGCCTTTGTACTGCACATTTAACATGGGTTTTATATAGTAAAATAGAGTTTTTTCCTTGTGATTAACTACAAAACAACTAAAGATAAAAGGCAGGTTTAAGTTGAAAAGTTGTTGGTATTTGCAAGACCTGTAAAATGATGTACTATTTGACATATGGTGCCATTTAAATGTTTTGATTTTCAGGGCTACCAACATTAAAAATAAAATTTACTGTCAAAACCTTTTATTTTTTTAGAGGTCTATGTATCTGTATTTTTTACATGTTTCATTATATCTCACCAATCTCTTAACGTATGACCTTCAAACTTGGTACATAGATTACCACTATTTCTGTACGCAATCAAAAATTTCAAAATAGTGACTTTTTTGTTTTTAAAGCTAAATACCTTAAAACCATAAATTTTAGACACATTATTCAAGAGTCAATACCCCCGTTTCAGCAGACCTGCATACTCAGCGAATTTCAAAAGCAAAACAACATATTTCGATCCAACGTAGCGAGATTTGACATGTTTTTGTAAGCCCCATAAAAATAACATGGGGAATGTGTATGCAGGTTTGCTGCTGCGGGTATATTAAAACTGCGTGGTTTTAATTTAATATTTAGTAGATCTGATCTAGAAGAAGCCATTTACCAAGTTTTACCAAGATATGTTGAGAAATAAGCGAGATATAGAATTTTTCTTATTTTCCCATAAGGTTAACATTGGGACAACGTACTGTGTTTACCACTTTCAATATCTCGGTAACCAATGGACATAGAGCAGTGATTCAAAGTATTAAATTGTTTGTTTTTTTGAGCTGAATTCAATGGTGCTAACAAAAATTTGATAATTTTAATTTTTATATGTAAAGAACTAAAAAACCCCATTTTTGGGGGGTTTACCCCCTTTACCCCCCCTTCCGGTAGTCCGATCGGGCTGGTTTACAAACTCGTCCGAATAATTACTACTTTACACGTCCACGCCAAATAACATTATCAGACCATTTTTACACGAGTTATCGTGCTTAAAGACACACACACACACACACACACACACACATATATATATATATGAAAATGGACGAATAGTGTTTTTGGCATCTGGGGACCTCAAAAAGAAAAGTTATGATGGTCTCGGGCTTAGGTCTTACCATGAGACCTACGGTAACAGCTTCTTCCCTATAGGGAAAATTCACTAAAAAGGTTGCAAAATTTAATCCAAATCATAATGATTAAAATTATAATGATCAGATAAATAATAATAGGAAAATTCGTAAATTTTCCAAATAAAAAAATACAAATTTCAGACAGTACGTACTTAGACCATTTTTTATTAAAAAAAGTAACAATGTCTCCATTGTTTGTAGTCCAATCACCATCATCTTAATATCAGTAGTAAATGGATTAAATTTTGTAACTTTTTTGTCTCTTGTATCATCGTTTTAAAATTTGTGGTTTTTAAGATATTTGGCTTAGAAAAAAAAATTCCATTTCGAAATGGTACAACGTAGAAATTTGATAGTTCTTACAAAAGTGGTTGTTGATAGTGGTCAATCATGAACCAAGTTTGAGGTTTATAAGTTAAGAGGTTTGTGAGATATAGGTAAATATGTAAAAGACACAAACAGAATCACAGACGGAAAACGAAGCGCTTTAGAGCCTATGTTTATATCAATTTTTTTTCTTATTTTTACCTCTTTTATCATATACTAAAATATTTTACCATAATTTTTGCACACCATGTATATTATTGTACACAACTTGTTTGTATTTCATGAACACTGATAATTTATTTTGTGACATTTGTTAATGCTGTCCACAGGTGGATGGCAATAAATGATTGGTTTCTGATTTCTAAGCCTCTTACCAGATGTCCAAAGAGGGTTAAGCTCAAGTTCAGAGCTTCCAGGTTCCAGGTCTAGGTTTTTAATCTTGAAATCTATTTCATAGATTTGGAAATAGGAGGTCGAATAATTTATTTTTCATAAGGAATTATCGAACAAATTATATGATTAATACTACTCTGAATACCATGATCCGTAATCACAATTATGTTATCTCATTAAATGCTGATGTAGATATTTTTCATCACAGTGACAGTCAGTTAAGGCAAAGGTCGCTGCCTTGCTATCCAGCCCCATCGATGTAAAGGCCCCGCAACACAAGCCCCCGGCAGTGGTTGCGTTTAAGATTTTGCAGGGGTGATGGGGGAACGCATCTTTTGCCGGCCAACTTGTACTGACCGTCTAGTTAAATATTAATTGTAATTACTTAATAATTATAGCAATACATCTATTTCCAAACCCGTAAAATAGATCTATTTCAAGCTTTACCCGTAAAACTGTTATCAAATCCGCCCGGTTTCAATACGGTTAACAATACAGTTTCGCGCTATTTCCCCCAATGCCCCTTCAATTCGGCCCGGCTGCAACCCCAACGCACAGCTGTGTTGGCTCGGAAATCACTACACGAGCCTTACGGGGAGCGCGCTATCCAGTTGTATTTATTTACATCGATGTCCATCCCTTGATTATTATCATGTTTATTATTATTATTATTGATTAACATCATTGCTTATGCTGCTCCATTTGTTTTGAACCCCTGACATTCATTTGACATTAATTTTTGTATTTTTTTCCTAATTTTTTTTATAACAATATTTTTATATTAAGTGAAAGTGATGTGGCAAAATAAAAAATTCGAAAACTATTATTGAACTTAAAAGAACATTCACCAGTGTGAGATATTTCTTATGTTTAAGTCACAATAATATTGTTTACTTTAATTGGAGTTTTTATCTCTGTTGTAAACAATTAAATTGTAAATAAATAAATAAACCTATGAGCAAATCCTACTAATATTATAAACGGGAAAGTATGGATGTTTGTGCATGACTCTGATGTTCCATCATGTTAAAACCACAGTACTGGACTGATTGAGCTGAAATTCTGCAGAAAAAGAGCCGATGTACCAGAGAAGGTCATGAGTCTAATTTTATTTTGAAGTACCTTTAGAGCTCTGCCTTAGTGGTTTCCAGCACTGTCATTTTATTCTTATGCCAAGTTATTGTTTACATAAAATCTAATGACATGTTCACTTGAACAGATGATCTTTGATAAATAGTCAGCGGTATGACGTCTACCAAGTTCAGTTAGTTGCATCTTCTATATTATTAAAAGAATTTTGGATTTTGTACAGAGCATATCGACCTCTAGAAATTTATTTTTCCATAAATATTTGGTATCAAATTAAAGCCATTACTCTCTAGATGTGTCTTTTGAGGGTTTGGAAAATATCCCTTGAAAAGCCTTCGTGCAGCAGGCTCTTGAAACTTCAGTATAGTTCGCGCATTATATCTCCGACTATGACAGAGTCAGCTGGTTGAAAGGCGCGGGGGGGAGAGGGGGTAGTTTTCTGAAAACATGGTTCTACAGCCCCGCTGTGTGTCAAACGTAGTGTTTACCAAAATCATATGTTTAAAATATCATATGGTATGGTTACTAGCGTAGTGGTTATAGCCGGAGATATAATGCGCAAACTGTAAAAGTGCACTGTCTGTGGTAAAACCTATGAACGTTTTCCAAGAGATAGTAAAGATTTGAAATGTTTACATAGTTATATCACAGACTGCAAGGCTATCAAAATGAAATGCAAAATGAAAAATTTTGCAAACAGGCAGTGAGAAGAATTTTCTATCAGAAAGTGCTTATGAACAATGAATGTGTTAGTTAATTCTTCCACATTTGATTTTGATTTCTTAAAATATAGACGTTTTATAAGACATCCGAAAATCATAAAATAAACTATTCACATCATAAGGAAGAGCATCCATCCTACTGATACCAACAGTCTGTAATAATCTTAATTTTATTGTATTTTTTTTTTTTTTTTTGCTAAAAAGAAAACAAAGGAACTCATGTAACCAGGGCCCCGAGAGGCCATGTCAGCCAAGTCTGAAACTTAGGGCCCGGGATGAGCGAATTTTGTTTAGATTGAAGAAATATTGGTATCGACTTCTTGGAGATAAAATTAGGCCAACATGTTAAAAAAAAGTCTAGCTTTATCACGCAAATTACTTTTACAATACAGTATTCAGTCAAGGCAAAAACGATTATTTTCTCTGCCTGGACTATTGTATTTGCGACTGACTGTACACTACGGCAGTGGTGGCCAGCGAGTAGAGAGCGTGAGTGACTCTTACCTTTTCCTACACATGGGGCCGGCCAGCGATTACGATAACCGTACATTGCAACGTCACTGCAATATTTTACTACCTTGCTATTTCATTTATTCAATTGCAGTCCATACTGTGTGGATTATGTATTAGAGCATTGACTTTGAATTTGGAGTTATTACTTATAGTCATTACAGTACTTAGTAATAGTTATACTTACTAAGTAAAATAGTTATTACTTAGTAATTATAGTTATTACTTATACTAAGACTAATTACTTATAGTGAAAGATTAGAGTATGAGGGGCAAAGATCCCATTTACAGAATGTATTAAGACTATTATTATGTATTATATTTTGGTGTAGTGGGGAGGCTCGCCATGACGGGTGGACAACATATTTTCCCAAGCCCTCGCTCCCTCCAGCCTGTACCATCTCAGTTTACTGGGAGATCTACTGTCTTAGTATGGTAGAGACAATGAAATTCTTCTAGTTTTTAGGCCCACATTACACTATCAAATATTTTATAAAAGATTCTTTTATAAAAGATTTATTTGTCCAATCTGAATTAAAATTTTGTTTAGATAATCAGCTGCTTGAATTTTGATTGGTCAAATAAAATCTTTTATAAAATATTTGATAGTGCGGGCCTTAAGAGCAACAAGGTTTGTGTTCTGTACATGTAGACCTAAGTAAGGCTTTCAACATTATCAGTATTGTGACCTGCCGCGGGAAAAGGGACCTTAACTTCAATTTTTTTCAAAAATTAAGTTATTAGTATATCCTTAATCTACAATAAAAACCAAACAAACTGGTAGGTGAAAAATTTTTCACGATATCTTAAAAAATGCCTGAGTTATAAATATTTGAATTTGAAATATTAAAAACAGTAATTTTAAGAAATCACTGTCCAAAGTTTTGCAAATTTTTAACTTTATTTTTTTTGTATTGGTTATGTTTCACACATCATTTATCAGAAATTGTTGCTTTAAAGCTGACTATGAATCCATCACTGAATTTGAGATAATTGTTCACATTTTTTATCGAACGTTGCTCAAATGGATGGGAGTAATTAAAAAACACGAAATTTTAAAGACAAAATGTTACACGATAAAAAATTATCTTTAATTTTATATTCAAATAAGAATTTATTACAATTAATATACTATTAAATTAAATCTTAACAAAATATGACATTACATTCACTGTCTGAGCTTGTATTTTTAATTTTCTTTTATCTTGTACATTTTTTGTCTTGAAACTTCACTTGGACCAGGAGCTGTGTCATCAACTACCTCTTCTGGAGGATCCTGTACATTTTCAGGCTCTGATTCCTGCATCAGGGCTAAGCGAGTTTTGCATTTATTCCCCTCAGAACTCTTTGATAATCTTAAATTCGAAGCGTTAAAATAGCATTGGAGAAGTCAAAGCCCCCTTCTCCAGATTGCGAGGGTTTAGAAAAATATTAATTCAACCACGTTAAAAATTAAATTCAAATCTTAGATGGACCAAGTATTGTTTGTAAACATATGAAGAAAAAATGAAAATCAGAAAATGTGTTTTTATGACCCTAACCTCTAAAAATTGCTGTCTTGTAAAATTTTGTCTGGGAAGATAAGGTCTCTTTTCCCTTGACAAGTCACATTATCAGTCAAAAATTAGAATTTTATGACATTAAAAATAATGAGCTCTCATTTTTTAAGTCTTATTTGCAAAACCGTGGACAAATGGTGGTTGTTGGCACTGTAAGGTCAGATCTTTTAAAGAAGTAAAGTTGGAAGTCCCACAGGGCTTCATTTTGGGTCCAATTTTGTTTTTAATTGCAACGAACAATCTTCCTAATTACATACCAAGTAACATTGTTTTATAGACCGATGACACAACTTTTATTGCAACTGATAGTGTTGTATTTACTGCGTAAACTAAACTGAACAACAAATGAACAATGATGTATGAATGTAGACCTAATTTATTTACATTTAGTTTACAAGACAATTTTTTGACACTATTTATGTTATACAGTAAACTCCCGATTATCTGCGAGCGGATTATACATGGTGCTGATTATCCGCAAGTGCTACGAAAAGCGAGGAAATACGTATTTATAAAAAAATTAGACTGAACTTTCAAGTTTTTTTAGTACAAAACGAGCACAGGCTTTCTTCGTCTACCGTAACGAGAAGACGATTTTCGTTTACCACGATGCGAAGACAATATTTGTCTACCAAGACGCGAAGATGATTATCGTCTAACGTGACGCGACGATGATTTTTGTCAACTGCGATGTGACGACAATATTTATCTATTGCGACAATGATATTCGCCTACCACAACAACCTTATTCGTCTCCCACAACGACGTCTAGCGCATCGGTAGACCAACTTTGCCTACCACGACGTCCATATTCGTATAACCCGACGATGATATTTTTTCCACCGCGGCGACGATACTCGTCTACTGTGACAACTATATCCTTATACCAAGACAACGATTTTCGTCTACTAACATTCGATTTTCGTCGATGTGATAACAATATGTGTCTACCGCGACAATTATATCTGTCTATCACGACGACGATATTCGTTTACCGCGACGTCCATATTCGTCTATCGTGATGCGATACTCGCCTACCACAACGTTATAGGATATCCCTCCCCCCCAAAATTAAATCTGGGATCGCCCCTGACTGTATTAAATAAATTGATTTTTAATGTTGAAATTGTTTTCTCTTTTATTCTTTCCCATTTTCAACACTTGCGGATTATCCGCGATTTTCGTTATCCACGGTAGTCGTACCCCCAATTCCGCAGATAATCGAGAGTTTACTGTACTATGAGTATACAATGATAAATAAAGGTCTTTTGATTGATTGATTAATTGACACTCTTTTAATATCAAATTTGTGGTTTGACAGAAATATTCTACAACTTAATGCAGAAAAGACCGAAGAAATAATTTTTAATCTCGATAATTTTCTCTAGAAAACAAATCGGTCAAACTAATAGGGTTACATTTAGACAATAAACTGACCTGGGATTCTCAAACAAAACATGTCATCTCCAAATTTCCTGGGGTTCTTTTCCTATTAAGAAAGTTAAAATCATGTGTCACTCTTAATTTGTTGATCACAGCATAATGTACTTTTTCACTCTCATCTCATTTATGGAATTCATTATGGGGAAATAGCACAGGTGCTGCAAAGGTTGTCAAAAAAAGAAAAGGCTATATGAATTATAATGGGGTTAAAAGATACAGACAGTTGCATTGAGAACTTCAAATCTCTAAAAGTTTATTGTTTCAGAGTTTGTTAATTTATCATACCTTAATTCATATAAAAGAAAATTTAGCGAATTACTACTGTACTACTGTTTTTAGATATTCCATACAATGTTCAATTACCAGTGCATTTAAAGTGTCGGTGATAGTGACAATAAGCAAGCCTTAACTATTATTTTACACTGGGCGCATTATATCTTGACCCTTGGCCTAGTCCATTGCTGGAGCTGTCAGATATTGGGCGCGTCCAGCCGCAGTCACCGGTGGCTAACCGGTTACCATAGTTACTAATAGGCAAATCCACCGCATTTGACAATCAACAATGTCCGGTTACTTACTGAATCCACCGTAAACACAACATCGGTGGATGCACAAGAATGATTGGTAGATGGTTCGCCCACCGCTACCGTTCACTTATTATAGGTTAGTAGATTACCTACCAGTGACTGCGGTTGAACGCGCCCATTGTTTATTGTCAATTATTTTGGATAACAAACAATATAAAAACAATTTTTATATTTGCTTACAAATGACAATTAAAATATACTCTGACAGCTGTCGGAAAATGCTAACACATCAGGCTAGTACAACTTTGCATATCAGCTGTGGTCTCCTGATGAATTTCACTCCACTCCAATTGCTTCAGGTGTAAAGGGTTCCCAAGTGTCAAGATATAATACGCCAAGGGTAAAATGGTTGGATTTTTCTTTCAGAGCATATTTTACCTTAGGTAAAAAAAAGATGCAGGAAATACAGTAAAATTGGACCTTCTTTCTTTTAGATCAATAGTCATTTATATTTGCAAATTAGATTGTTTAATAAACTACCAGATTCTGCCTTAGGTGTGTCACTTAAAACTGTTCTTAAAGAATGGTTTTCCTCGATGCCTTTTTTCAAGGTAAACAATTTTTTAGAAAATGATCTGACCAGTTTGAAATTTGGTTTCTTTGGTTAAAATTTTTCTAATTTTTGCTTACTACTATTATGTTAAATGTTTAATTTTATTTTGCTATCCATCAGTAATTCAGAACCTTGAATTCTTTGGATTTCATGTAATTTTTTTAATTTTCTTTTGGCTGAATACACATTCAAAATGTTCATATGATAATTTAGAATCAATCAAAGACTATTTATGTGTAAGACAAAGTCTAATGTAATAAGTTGTATTATTTAATGGCAAAGATCTTGAATCTTGAATCTAACTCGCCTCCTCGCCTGCGCATCGCTTCACATGTGCAGCGAGCCTTGGTCACAGTCAACTTATTCCCAATGTTATCCTTAAGGGAAATAAAAAAAATTCTATATCTTCCTTAACGTATCTTGATAAAACTTGGCATATGACTTCTTCTAGTTCATATCTACTAAATATAGAATTAAAGCCACCCAGTTTAAACATTCCTGTTGCAACAAATCTGCATCCTCATTCCCCATGTTATCTCAGGAGCTTGCAAAAACATTACATATTTTACTATGATGGATTGAAATAATGTTCTTTTGCATTTGAAATTCACTGAGTATGCAGGTCTGCTGCAATGAGGGAATTTTTATGTTTTGATCAGCAATGGTCCAAATCCGTGGCTTGATACTTTTAATGAAGACCCTTTGTTAGCATCATTAATTCATAGCCCAATGACAAGTGGACACTGGATCCAGTTATAAATGTAATAATAATAAACAATAACTTAATTCACCATTGTTAGAGTAGGATTCACCTAAGTTGGCCAAAACGAAAGTAAACAAACTATTATCTTCTTACGAACTTAACCATAAAATCCAGCTGTGCTGAAAACATTGTCAACGAACATCTGTTTAGTATAGCACTTGCAATAAAGGGAAAGTTCTGATGCAATTTGCAACTAGAAGTTCACTTGCGCGGCTTAAAATATTACTAAGGGGCTTTTCCAAATAAATTATGTATTAACAGGGAGATGATGTGTCATGGATGCGGCATGGTTAATAGTCTAAGATTTTGTAATGAAATAATATTTACAAAGAAATATAGGAGAGTTTTTGAATAGCCAGTATTACTTGCTGCAAGTCAGTGTCTGAAAAGAGAGATTGTTTCATATTAAGGTCAAAAATTATTAAAATTGGCCCAGGAAAAATAAACAAGCAGTTAAACAAACTAAAATATTTGTAAATCAAGAAATATAATCAAATTAAACTTTGGCAGCTATGTAAAAAGATTGAATGGAAATAAAAACTTCTAAAAATAGGCGATATTGTAAACATTCTATAACCTATAACAACTTGTAAACAAACGCAACGTGGCGATTTGACAGTTCTGAGAAAATGTAAACAGACACCATGTGTAACCAACAATGTTTTCAATGTGACTTGTATAAAAATTTTTGATGAGATGGTTAGTACATGCTTTGGCCAACTTACATGAATCCTACTCTACAACTTTTACATTTGAATTATAATTAAAATAAATATATACTTTTCCTCCACCTACTATCTAAAGTCGTCTTTTAGTCCCCGGAATAGAATACTAAATTACTAGTTTATACTACATGGGATTTACTTACTTACTTTTCCCCCTTGGGACTAAAAGTAATCTCATAAGAAATACATGGGGAGAAATCCGGCAACGCAGCAAGGACAGTGAGAAATTGTGGCAACACTGTCGATTTTCATTTGCTTACTCTAAATTTAATTCAAGAACTTCAATGTTTCAACTTAAGAAAACAAAACCATATGCATTTTAATAGCCAGGTAATAATTTGTTGTCTGAATTGAGTTGGCAACACTGAATATAAAAAAGTAATCTACTTTTTCTCCCAAGGGACTAAAAGTAATCTCATTAGAAATACATGGGGAGAAATCCGGCAACGCCGCAAGGACAGTGAGAAAATGTGGCAACACTGTCGATTTTAATTTGCTTACTCTAAATTTAATTCAAGAACTTAGAGTAAACACTGGTTTCAACTTAAGAAAACAAAACCGTATGCATTTTAATAGCCAGGTAATAATTTTTTTTCTGAATTAAGTTGGCAACACTGAATATAAAAACACCTGATTTAGAGCCTGTTGTTACCAATATGCCGAACGGCTGAACATCTTATAATAAACATGATCGTTTCTTACCTACAGATTTTGGCGGGTATTTTTAAAAATTAATACTTTAGAAAAAATAGTGTTAAAATAGTGTGAAAGCTTGAATAAATGGTTGTTTAAATTGCTTAATTAAAGTTGCTTTTTAATTGCTTGTGTTACATAAATTTATATGCGATTCTAATCTAGCCTAGATTAAAGGAGAAAAAGATCATATGAAGGTAACGTTATATTGTCACAATTATTGTTAACGGTGTAGGTGGAGGAAAAACGTTGTGTGCATCATGGGTCTTAAGTGCTTTTTCTCCCGGGAAAAATTCCCTCGCGGAGAAAAAGTTCCACTTCAGTCCCTAGATGCACAAATAAATATTTTTTCTTAACTTAAAACATAAATTTAACAAAATTCTGGTGAATAAATTGGTTCCCCTAGGCAAATGCCCATAAGGACCTTAAAATAACCTTAATAAAAACAAAAAACTAAATTATTAAAATTTATTCAAAGATCAGTGCTACTCATAATTATTTGATATGCAATTTTCTCTTTTAAGCAATGTTTAGTTTGTAGTATATATTTATATTGCTACTAATTTGGTAAGTGGTTTATAAATTTATTTGAAAGAAATTTATTTATATAGGTTATCTTCTTAATAAAAATTCAACATTTTCAACTCCCAAAAGCCTAGTTTTTAGACATTTCAGGTAATTAGAATTTAGTTTTATCCAAACTGTTAATACATTATTTATAGTTAAATTATTCAACCTTGGTGCATTAAATATGTAAAAATGAAGGTATATCGTCAAATTTGGTTGTGTTAATTGGATAGCATGTCTGTTTCTCAAACCGTACAAGGTCTTAATAGGGGTTCTCTTGTAGAAATACTTCTCTCAAAAAATATTTTTAAAACTTTATAAATATAAAAATTCCTAATTGGCAATATTTTTAATTGGGAGAACAGTGGCCAGCAATGTTCCAATCCAGATTTTTTATAGTATTATTCTAACTATACATTTTTGAAGAGTAATTTGTGGTCTTAAGGTTGATATTTACGTCCTTCCCCAACATGATAAAGCATATCCTAATCTTGTTCCTACAAGAGCATGACAAAGGTTAATTAATAATTTTTGTGGACAGAGGTTTTGTAAATAATAAAATTTTCTTAATTGATGTATACATTTCTTGTTTAAGTTTGTTTACATGGTCCTTCCAATTAAGGTTGGAATTTATTATTACTCCTAGATACTTTATTTTGTTTACTTTTTCAATTTTAATGCAATTTTTAAATTGTGAATTTGTTGGACAGTCAAATTTATGATAAAACAGGTCTGTATTAAAATTTATTTCCCTTTTAATATTAAATAGCATATACTTTGTTTTTTCACTTAATGTCAAGGCATTGTTGCAAACCATATATTGAGCAATTTCAGATCTTGTTGCATTATTACTTGAATAACTTAAAGTTGTGTCATCAGCAAAAGCAGTTACACAACCATTAAATTTTGCCTCACACTAGTCATTTATATATATATATATATATATATATATATATATATATATATAAAAGGAAGAGAATAGGGTCTCATACAGAGCCTTGAGGGACACCACAGGTGATTAAACCTTCTTCACTTTAATAACTTTAAATTTTTTACTTTTTGTTTCCTGTTATTTAAATAGCTTGAAAACCAATTATAGGGCAGTCCTCTTTTTCCAGCCGTCCACATTTTCTCTAATAAAATTTTGTGATCCACGGTATCAAAAGCTTTAGTGATATCTGGGTATATTGCCCCACATGACATTTGATTTTTACATCTTGGTGAATGTGTTCTAAGAATTTCAATAGTGCATGTTCAGTTCACAATTTTTCACGAAATCCAAATTGATTTTGACTGAAAAAACTATGGGTGTTCAATATGTATTAAGCGTTGTTTCATGGATTTTTCAAGAATTTTAGAAAATATTGGAGGTAAAGATATTGGCCGGTAATTTGAAATATATTCAGGATTAGCTGACAAAAACGGTTTCACCTGTGGAAATACAGAAAAACTTCCTTGGATTCATGATTTAATGTTAAGGTTGCCACGACAACTACATGAGCTTCCCTATACTTTAACATTGAAACTTTGATATATCTTAGGGTGTAGCCCTGAGGGAATTTTTAAAAATACCCCCGTTGCGGCAGACCTGCATACTCAGCGAATTTCAAATGCCAAAAAATACTTCCAACAATGAAGTGAGACATGACATGTTTTCGTAATCATCATAAGAATAACATGGGGAATGAATATGCAGGTTTGCTGCTGCAGGCATGTTTAAACTAGGTGGTTTGATTTCAATATTTAGAAGATCTTATCTAGAAGAAAGCTATATACCAAGTTATATCAAGATATATTCAGAAATAATAAAGATATAGAATTTTTTAACTGCCCATAAGGATAACATGGGGAATGAGTATGCAGGTTTGCTGCCACAAAAATGGAAATTTCTATGGTTTAAGACTAAAATACATTAAATCTCATCTAGATGAAGCCACAAACCAAGTTTTATTAAGATATGTTAAGAAATAAGCGAGGTATAGAATTTTACTTATTTCCCATAAGGTTAACATTGAGACAACGTACTGTGTTTACCACTTTCAATATCTCTGTAACTAATGTACATAGAGCAATGATTCAAATTACTAAATTGTTTGTTTTTTCGAGCTGAATTCAATGGTGCTAATCAAAATTGGATTAATTTTATTTTTCTATGTGAAAACCCCAAAAAAACCCATTTTTGGGGAGGTTTATCCCCCTTAACCCCCCTTCCAGTGGTCAGATCGGGCTGGTTTTCGAACTCATCCGAATAATTACTACTTTACACCTCTATGCCAAATTTCATTCCAATCGGACCATTTTTGCGAGCGCTATCGTGCTTACAGACACACACACACACACACACACACACACACACACACACACACACACACACACACACACACACACACACACACACATATATATATATCTAAAAATTTGAACGAATGGTGTTTTTTGCTTCTGGGGGCCCCAAAACGAAAAGTTATCATGGTCTTGAGCTTAGGTCTTACCATGAGACCTACGGTAATAGCTTCTTCCCTATAGGGGAAATTCGCTAATATGTTCTTAGTGGATGCCTATGCCCTAAGAGGAACGTTCATGCTAAGTTTCAAAGTTGTAGATCTAGTAGTTTGGGCTGTGCGATGATAGGTAAGTGATATTTGACAAATAAATAAAAGATTCCCTTTTTAAAATATTAGGACAACAAAAGCAAGCTTTAAACATTCTAGGAAAACTCCTTGTATGCTTGTGTTTATTAGGTATGTTAATACTTCAATAATGTTTTCTAAAATTTGTTTAATAATTTTAGTCATTATATTATCAAATCCTGGAGCTTTTCCGTTTTTTAAATTAAGAATAATATTTATTACTTTATCTGTTGGTTGGTTTTACAGAAAAAGATCTACCTATAATATTTATATATTACAGTTTCGATCCAGTCAGGAATCGTATTGGTGACCCTCATGTTATGAGGTGAGCACTTTATCCACTCGCTATTCAGTCAATCATAGTATGTTACATGATTGTTTACAAAGTTAATTATCAATAATATTATGCCTTGACTATATGGCATCATAATATGGCGATATTCTAAATTACTCTACCTGAGCAGCCCCACTAAGATAATTTTTATCGGAATTATCTGATTAAGTAATTTCGAAGACTGCCATTTCATGGGGCCTATTATAGCAGATGGGTGAACGTTTCAGCCTCTGAAGTTCTATTTGGGGCAGTAAAAGTGACAGAAAGTTCTTCATATACACTTCAAGACCATAATGCTTAAAGATGGTTTATCTACTACATCGTGCTTTACACTAATTCCTTCAGCATCAGCAGAAAGTAACGCTTTAGTTCACCTCTCACTTGTGAGGTTAACACCGAATTTCCTTTAGCCTTTTCTTAATATCCAGAATTCAGAATATATCAGTTTGAAAAAGGCAACATCACCACATATTAAGTATGAACAATGCAGACATCTTTAGATCTCACTGCCTTTTAAATAGTTTTATTATTGTTCTCAATTCAAGAATTCCCAGTACTTTTTTCAAGACCCCTCCCACCTTTCTAGGATCTGCCAAACACCCACAATTTCAATATCAGTTAAAGAATTATAGATGACAGAAAATAATTTTTATACTGAAAATAAAATAATTTTGTTACTAAAAATAAAACAGTTGGAACTAGCGTTCTGCCTTAGGCTCTCCACTTGTTACTCTCTTCATGTCAAATTAATTCTCTTCGTTTACTGTTTCTCATAGGGTGGTTTACATTGGTCAAGTAACTCTATGGAACTACTAGGATCAGCTGAATAAACCCAATTTATTTTTCATACCCAAACTTGCTTTGGGCAGATTCCCTTATGATCTCTGACACTCATTAGCCATGTCAATGCTGAAATACTCACTTATGTTCATCCAAAAAAAGTTTTCAACACTGGATATTCTAGCATAACATTCAAAATCTTTGTTAGAAATCGAAGCTGTGGTACTGTCACATCTGCTCAAATTTGCTTGGGCTGAACAAAATTTATGTAATTTTTCACTCAAAAAACATTTTTCACGTAAATTTATATCATGTATCCGAAATACAAAATATGAATGTAAAGGATATAACTCACTACATGCCACCTTTACACCTCTGAATTTTACTCCCTGTTCCTGGCCTGGCCGCAAGAAACTTTTTTCCTTATTTCATAATGTCATTAAAGGTTTTGACGAGTGCAAATTGTAAATTTAAAAAATTCTAGGAGTGCTTCCACTGATTTGGTAATTTTTTGTAGAGCCCATTTTGTGAAGTCTCTAACACACAATATACAACATAATTCTTTTCTTCAAAAATGTTAACTTTCACCAACACTAAGTAGAGGTAGAGTACTTACCCAATGACGCAATTCGAACCATGAGAAAATTCGGGTGAGATGAGGCCTTAATATGGTGTGAAGGTAAATTCTAAACAACGCCATAAAAGTGTTATTATGGGAATTGAGAACAAGCAAAACTTTTAAGTACTGTATGACTACAATTGAGGGCCATTTGCAAGCCTAATTACAATAGATCATTGAATTGATGCTATTCACTTTCATGGTAAGTTATTTGCAACATTGTAAATTAAACCTTGGGGTGTAAGATGAAATGAATACTTGGCGAGTCTTGTCTATTCTCTAGATCAGCAAATGAAGTCAAATATCACATCTTTCAATGATTCAAAATATAAACCTAACCATTTTGATTGCACATTATGCACTAAACAGTAAAGATTTTGCTTCAAAACACCATATTTCGCAGGATAAATTTACCAGGCAATTTCAAATTTATAGACTCAAATCTAACTTACTCTGCATTTAAAAATCACATAATTTTAATTAGTACATCATTTTAAATTCTTAAAAGTTTAATGGTTAGTTCATTTCGCCTTGACCTCCTCCTGTAAAATGGTTTTCTTGTTGAATCACTGTATTATTTCTTTATTTCTTTGCCAACATTATTCATGACCGAAATGTACGGGACCATTAGGTAACCATACTAAGTGATTAAATGTAGCAGAACGAGTATTTTTTTAAATATCAGCCTATTCACAATTTCTTATCAAGAGTATTTCAACCGTACGCTGTGGTCTTTTCTTTTTATAAAAAAAAAAATATTATTTTCATTAATTTTGAAAAAGGATAAAACAAGTTATTGAAATTAACTTACTTGATATTTTAAATATGCTGAATGAAGTTCAGATAAAACTTTAATTAAGGCTTTGTCTTTTCTACAGTCCCAGTTATTTAAAGTAGGCAGAGTCTCTTCGAATGATTCGAGACTTATTGAGTAGAAGTCTGAGTCCCCAATGTCAAAGTCGGGAGGACAGTTTGGGAAAGATCCATTGAAGATGATTTGCCAAGTGATATACTGGTCTGCCACGGGGATCTTCAGTTTAAAACGATCGTTGACCGCTACATTATATTTTTCCAGTGCTGGCTTGCCTGTAGATACTTCTACTAATTCTATTTCTCTGGCACAAATACCTGTAAATACAATGTAATATTAAAGTATCTACAGTGACAGTTATGCCCCTTTGGATCTTCTCGTTTGTCCTTACGATCAAGCTTCACACGAGGGAAAAATAACATTTGATAGCGTGCAGTTCTTTATGTTTATTAAAATAGCTCTGCAAACTAACAACAAAAACAATCTCAGTTATGACAAATGCAAGTAAACTGTTTCCAAATATATTTAATACTTTATTAATAAAAAACATAAACATATTTTAAATAAAGTCTAAAGATGGTTCACATGGCTTTAAGCTAAACATCTGTCACATCAATGTTCCTTAAAATAAATTTCTTATGCAAGAAGTTATTTTAGTTGAAGACACAATATTATTCCTTTCATATCAAGATAAGTTTGCAAAACCGTTAAAAATATAAAATAATGTTTACATATCAATAGACAACAAACATTAAATGAATAGCAAATGTCCATAATCAAACAGCATATTTACTTGATAAAACTGAATATTGAAATACAAAACTGGCCGAAATAATGATTTTTATCAACAACATCATTTCATTGAAATTTGGGTTTTATTGCCAATCCTGACAGTCAATTTTCAAATGTGTATAGTTGAAACATTAAAAATACAGCACAGGACAGATTTCAAAATATGTCCACTCATTGTGAATAAATTGTATAAGTGTCTAAGTGGTCATGATAGGTATTTTAAAGATCAAATTGGAGCTTAAATAACATTAAACTTATAATGTGTTTGGTTTAGAATTAATTTGCTGAATCTTCTTCAAAAACAAATTTTTGCAATTTAGCCTGATGTATACTAAGAACCAAAAATAGTAGAGCGAAATAGTAGTTTAGATGCATTTAACTTTTAGTGGGCAATTATTTTTATTACAATGAGCAGTTTAGAAAAATCATAGATAGTAATTCAAAACCTGAAATAGTGTAATTAGGGATCAAAGTACATACAAAGAGCTACACAAATCTTATGTAGGACTGTGCACCCTTTTTCTCCAAAGAAACAAAAAATTGCACACAGTAACCCAAATTTCAACGTGGTAAATGAACTCCAAATCCAAGTCCTAAACCACGATGGGTGTGAGTGGACACTCTAGCAACTTCATATTGTTTTTCCATGGAATTAAACATTTCCTCTTGTTTTTGGAGCAATTCACTGTTTTTACTTGAAGAAGATCCTTCTTCATCACCAGCGTCTTTGATGCCCATTAACCTTTTGAACTTAGCAGTAAGTTTTCCATCTTGATCCTGAGAGAAGGTAGTTCCTTTCCAAACACTCTCTGGACCAGCTTCAGGTTTCTTCTCTTCTTCTTTCTTTTCATTAGAACTTTCACCCTCCTGTTTTTTACTTCCCCAGATAAGTTTGCGTTTCTGCATCTGTTGGGCATATTTTAGAGGGTTTACTCCAGCCGGATTATAGTAACTGGGAATCGAAAATCCAGATGCATTTGTTCCTGCTTCACCCAGTCCTTGACCTTCTGGAACTTTCAGTTCAATACCAAGTTTTTCCAGGATGTTCAACTTCTGAAGTTTCTTCTCATGCAATCGTTTCGACCTATCGAAACTTCTGGAACGACTCTTTGACCTCTTTCTGGGGCGACTTCTTGACCTACTTCTTGACCGAATCCTCTTGCTACTCCTTTCACGTGACCTTTCTCGAGATCTCCTTTTGGAGTGATTTCTATCTTTGTAATAACTCGGACTTCGAGAATCACGTCGTGATTTATCTCTGTGCTTTTCCCTGCTCCTAGACCTTTCTCTATGTTTCTCTTTCCTTTCTTTACTCTTTGACCGATCACGCCTTTTCTCTCTACTACGAGACCTTGCTCTTTTCTTTTCTTTGCTTGATGATCTGGAAGGCTTTCTGTCTCTGCTTCTTGATCTTCTTTTCCTCCTGTCTCTGCTTCGAGACCGCTCTCGTTTCTTCTCTTTACTCTTTGATCGATCTCTTCTGTCCAGTCTTTTTGAATCATACTTTGAAGTGGTTTTTAAATCATATTTAATGTCTTTACTGTGCGAACGATCCTTTCGGAAATCCTTACTCGGAGATCTGTCTGACTTTCTTTCATTGCTTCGCGAACGATATCGTTTCCTTTCTTGACTTTTAGATCTTTCTCGCTTTTTTTCTTCACTGGAGCTAAGTATATCATTTCCCTTAGAAGGAACTCTTGGTAATGCAGAGTGACCAACAGATTCATCGCTGTCAGATAATTCCTCTTGTTGGATTTTATATCCTATATCTAATCTCATTTTATTTACACTGGCTACAGGGTTGGTTAGTCTGGGTTGTTCCTTAGTCTTTTCCTGCCTTTTAACCTTGATATTACTCCCTTCATCACTGCTTGTAGACGATCTAGAGGAAGAGGAATAGCTTCTTCTCCGCTCTTTCTTTATTGATTTATCGCTCATTTTAGCTCCTCCTACGATCTCTTTAAAATAATTAAGATTCCCTCTCAATCACCTGAAACATCAAAGAAGACACAATATACAAAATACATAAGATATGGTATGTCCAAAACAATTCTCTCAATCATATACTTTTTTATATATCCAAATATCTTTTAAAATATTAATATGTGGTAAAGATGATTAGAAAATATTTTCTAATTTATCAGGGATGTGGAGATAACATGATAATGTGCTGTGCCAAGTGTACGGGATTTCATGTTATTTTAATCATGCTTGAGATAATGCTGCAAAAGAAGTGTCTAGCACAAGAGGCTGACATGATGCATTTTTAACATCTTACAGTCGCTTATCAGTATTATATATGTTACGCTCAAACCTCGAATTCGGACAACGTCCAGAATTTGTACCCCATCTGTGATGTGGACACTCTAAAATACTCACATCACGGAGTGAGCATTTTAATTCGGGCATTGTCCGATGCAAAATACCCAGACCGCGGAGTGGGTAAACTCATTTGCTCAATCGCTGAAATCATAGGGCTCTTCAGAGTTTGAGTAAATTCTTAATACCCACGTTGTAAAGTGCGCAAAACAGATTGCCCACTTCGCAACGTGAGTATTTCCTATCCAGAGGACCAGAGGAGAGTGTTTTCGCTATGTAAAACTTTTCACCTATGAAGTGAGCTAGTTTAAAGACAAGTTAAAAAATTTCCTAAAACTTAATTTTTGAGTTATTTAAAAGAAAATTGGGGAGGTAAACATTTTAAGAAACACCACTTACACTTTAGACGTTAGATGCTATATTTACTCCATGCCAGTAAAGTAAAATAAAACAATTATTTCCTTTTTAGTTGGATTATTTTAATTAAATCAAATAAAAATAAGTAAAATTCATGGCTTAATGTAAAAAAATCCTTAGTGTAGTTAAATAGTATTAAATAGCGACCTAAGAATAATATAGACTGGCACAAAATACACGTTGGTCCGAAGTAATTTCTTCATTTAACATTTTTCCCACAAGCCAGGCTGCCAAGCGTAACTTGAGCGAAATTTTTATTCGCTGCGATTCAATAACACCGTCTGAGTAAATAGTTAAGAAGTTGTTAGTTAGTTAGTTGTTGTTGTTGTTGTTGTTGCTGTTTGAATAGTTAATGAAATTGTGAAACTTTGTGGTAATTAACTAAACAATATAAGCTTGCTAAAAATGTCAAACTTGAGTAAAAAAGTCAATTATAAGTAGGTTAAAAAATTAAAAACTGAGCATATCAAATTCTTGCCGTTTTGTTTGACATGAAAAAGATGACCCGTGAGGGAATTTTTTGTAATTTGGCTTCACAATTGTTTTGTGAGAAAGTTGTCCACAAGGTCATAATAAACTTTTGTACATTTGTAAAACCGCATTGAGCCTAGAGGCAGCCTCAAAAGTGAGCAGTTAAATTTTTTTCATTTCTGCCCTTCCCCAGAACAAGCCAACGTAGAATTATTTGTACACTGTTGCTCAATTATTTCATAGTTATTCAAGATTCATTTATTTTATTATTTCACTTTCGCTAATAGTTGTTCACTTTAGTACATACAGTATACTAGAATAATGAATCAATTAGAACAAAAAATGGCAGTTTAGCTCTAATAATAACATACTTGAACCAAGTTGGAATGTTGTACGATTTGTTTTGGCCGTTCCTGCTCTATTTAAGTAATACATTTTTAAAGAAAGAATACATTTTTAGCTAACATGTAAATGATCTTCTTTATTAGATAGGCCTAATACCATTATTAAATCAATAAAAATATTCCAAATTGAATCCTTGACACCTATATCAATTAATTATGATGTTTTACCTTTTATGGTAGCCTTAAGGTGTCGGTGGAAATTCCTGGGCAATACATGTTTCGCGTCAATGACAATGCATCTTCAGTTGCATAGCACACAGGTTAACACAGCTCAGATGAGTGTTTGTCAGAGTTTATAATAAAACCATGAACACGAATGCGTTCATATACACGACGACGGACACAACAGTTAACATATAAAATTAACATAAGAACGGATTACATATCACACGACAAATAAGTTTACATTTATGTGGAGATGACTAGCACCGGTACCGCACAAAGGTTGTAGGCCTACTGTAGACTAAGAGGGCATTGATAATAGCTGATCAGTGACATCATGCGACAAAGGAAGAATGACCAGTAGGCCGCCAGTAGTGGGAATGGCAGTTGCCTTTGTTCAGTACTGGTGCTAGTCATCTCAACGTGAATGTAAATTTTTTGTCATGTGATATGTTCTACTTTTTTAATTAATTTTAAGTGTTAACTGTTGTGTTCGTCGTCATGTATATGAACACATTCGTGTTCGTGGTTTTATTATAAACTCTGACAAACACTTATGTGAGCTGTGTTAACCTGTGTGCTATGCAACTGAAGATGCATTGTCATTGATGCGAAACACGTATTGCCCAGGAATTATCATCGACACCTTAAGGCTACCATCAAAGGTAAAAAACCATAATTAATAAAAATATATTTCAAAATATACATTTATATTTCAATTGCAAAAATAAAACAATTTTTGCCTTGATTTGTCTACAAATTACCATTCTCTCATTCAATTCCTGAATGCTTAAATTATTTTTCATTTTAACTACAAAATTCCATATAGATTATGATTGTTGTTGTCAGTGTGATGTTCAGTGCGGCTGGCTGTCCAACTATCGTTATTATTGGGGTGTTTTTGCAATCTTTGGTAGAACAACACAATAAATGTTAAACTGTTAAATCAGCTGATTTTTACATTTAGCTCAATGTTAAAAATACCGTTTAACCCTCGAGCAAACGCATGCGGAGTTTTCCTCCGCATATGTTTTTTTTTTATTAAAATAAACAGGCATAATAGGTGTCAGCAGTCGTATCCGACTCCGTACATCACGCGCCTAATTCCAGGAATCCCTAAGGCTATTTATACCTCCCCACATCCTCCTTGGTACCTTGTTATTTGCAATTCAGTGATACCATGTCAGTTTGCTCTCTCTTGCAACACCGACAGTGATACCTATTCTATATTAGAAAATTACAGCACACCTCGGATTATCCGGATTAATATTAGTATAACATCCCAGATATTACAGTTTTTATGGCAGCAAACCTGCATATTCATTCCCCATGTTATCCTTATGGGAATTAAAAAAGTGCAATATCTTCCTTATTTCTTAACATATTGATAAAACTTGGTGTATGGCTTCTTCTAGTTCAGATCTACGATACATTGAATTAAAACCACCCAGTTTTAACCTACCTGTTGCAACAAACCTGAATACTCATTCCCCATGTTATTCTTATGGAGTTTAAAAAACGTTACAAATCTCGCTATATTGGATTGAAATATGTACTTTGCATATGAAATTCGCTGAGTATGCAGGTCTGCTGCAACGGGGGTATTTTGGATTTATTTTGGACTCAATTGAACTTACTATGTTCTATTGAAATATTACACTTAATAAGCTAAAAATTGATTGTAACAACGATGAAATGTGATTCGTGATGAAGTCTGTCAACATGTAAATACAATATTTCGTTATGGAACAAGTACAATGGGTTAAATTTGAGCGATTTAGTGTTGTGAAGTAAAACTCCACAAGCGCCCTCTGCCGTTTTACCGGTGAAGCGTCCGCTTGTTAACATTTATTGTACTGTTTTCCTGTAGATGGTAAAAACTCCCTAATTATATCCAACAACAAAACACCCAAAATACCCTAACTCAACACAGGAACACTAATCAGTGAAGGTAGTGTTCAGAACAAGAAAAAAGATAACTGGAGAAAACTAAACCAAGCTGCAGGTCAGTACACTGACACAAAGGACTGGTGATTGTAGGTTGGTAGGCCTCGATGTCATGCCCGATGCTCATCGGTGTTTGTGCAAATAGCAAATACCCATGTCGCGATATGGGTATTATAATTACTCAAATCCCGAAGAGTACACTATGACTTCGTCATTTGAGCAAATTAGTTCACGCACTCTGCGGTATGGGCATTTCACGTCGGACAATGCCCAAATAAAATGCTCACTCCATGGTGTGAGTATTTTTGAGTGTACACATCGCGGAGTGGGTAGAAATTCCGGACACTGTCCAAATTCAGGGTTTGAGCATAACATATACATCCGCATATGGAACTGACTGACTCACTCACTGAACTACACAAATAACCAACTTCCTGATTAGCTAGAAACTTGAAATTTGGCTATAATATTTCTTTGAGGGTCAAACTAAAGGGAAAATTTTAATTCAAAACAATTTCGCCTCTGATCCCCAAAGGGAGAGGGGAATCCTATATTACTAAACAAGTATAATTAATAAATTATCTTTATATATTCTTTATTTTTGAAAATTGCATTTTCTAGTGTTGGTCCAAAAAAAAACTAAAATGTTTTCCAAAATGTGGGAAATTTTTTGCTGATTCCAGAAATGATAAGTTGATATTTTGGTCACATTTAAGTAGTTAAGGTAAGGCTGAGATAGTTTAAGTAGAGTTAGAACATATTGGGGTGATATATAATTGATATTATAAAGAAGAGGTGGTTCTGTATGTATGTATGTATGTATGTATGCGCGTGCATGTGCGTGTGTGTGTATGTGTGTGTGTATGTATGTATGTATGTATGTATGTATGTATCTGTATGTATGTATGTATGGGGCAAGTGAACTCGAAAAATACTGAACCGACTGGGTTGAAATGTTATACAGAGGTAGATCTTGAACCTGGGAAACAAATAGGCCTATTCACTTCCTTAAAATCCCCTCGGGCTACGCCCCGTCATCGTCCTTAGCTTCAATGTTTGCATTTCATAAAGATGTAAACATTCAAATACCGAAATGTAAACAGCTGTGAGTATTACAGTTTGACAGTTCAAAGAGCAGAAGTAAGATCAGCAGTAATTTTATTTTTCTTTTTAAGCCTAGACACCTTGTATATAATTACTTACTGAATTGCAGTATAATGCAGCCTACGGTGTCAGTAAATTTTTCCCGTGGAACCGGTTTCAAGTCAATGACGACTCATCTTCAGCCACTAAAACTTGGTATTTCACACTTCTGTGGTCGTCAAAATTTCAAACATAAAGCACATTTTACACTGAACAGTCAGAAACAATACATACACTAAAATTAACATAAAAAACATCGATACTAAAAACGTGTGTACACCTCTCGCGCGATCCGCATTCATTGAAATTTGTAGATCTGCAAATGAGATCTACAAATTTCAATGGGTGCGGATCGCGCGAGAGGTGTACACACGTTTTTAGTATCGATGTTTTTTATGTTAATTTTAGTGTATGTATTGTTTCTGACTGTTCAGTGTAAAATGTGCTTTATGTTTGAAATTTTGACGACCACAGAAGTGTGAAATACCAAGTTTTAGTGGCTGAAGATGAGTCGTCATTGACTTGAAACCGGTTCCACGGGAAAAATTTACTGACACCGTAGGCTGCATTATACTGCAATTCAGTAAGTAACAGTAATTTTAATCGTGAGCGAAGCCACGGGCAACTGCTAGTAATTGTTAAGGTAAAGTTATGTTGGGTAAGTTAGATTATTTTAGGTTAAGTATGAAATTAAGGTTAAGGTAAATTCAGGTTTGAAATTAGTTCAAGGTAATGTTTGGTTATGTTCTGATTAGTCATGTTACAATTCCATAACTGAATATTTACATTTTCAGGACCCCTAAATCAAACAAATAAAGGCTATTGACATTTTTTTTAATACATTTACATATCACATTTGGGGGTAAATGTCAAAAAGTATACATTTGGGTATCTATCCATCATATATCAACATCATAAATATTAATAGAAAAGCATTTTTGATATTGGATTTTTGTAATCCCTTTTTCTCAGCCTCTGTGCAACATAGCTTAAATCTAGGCATACTGATAGAATTGTATTTTACTGTAGAGATCTTTACTATCTCATTGGAATTTATACTTACTTTAGGTACCAGAGGAATCAATCAATTATAAACATCAGTAAATGTGATGGAGTAAAAGATTTGCCATAAGTTATACAACGAGTGATTGTTTTGCTGCCTGGGAGCCAGTATCTTCTGCACACCCCAAAACTGCATGTAATTTATCCCATTTGGGCCTAACTCAAGGCTAAAAACGGTACAAGTTTCGCATCCACAGAAGGAGCACACCGACTCTATCTTGGGGACACGGTGCCAGGGTTGTCGGTGGGGAACAAACAATCGACAGCACGTAATCGAATACAATGTATATATTGATAGTTCAATCGAATGGATATATATCAATATATATAATTGTACAGTAATCGGTTGTCGACACAGCGACGGCCCTGTAATGCGTAGCGCTTTGTTCTCCCTTCTGTAATACCACGACCGCCAACACCGAAAGGAATGGAAGGTAAATGTTCCGTATACGGTAACCTCATGGATTTTGATGAAAACTGTCTTAATGTGTTCCTTCCACTATTTTATTACAGAATCAATACAAAATTTTCTGCGGAAACGCCGGGAAAGTCGGGAAAAACTGGGAAAGTGGGAGAAAAACTCTTTCCTTCAAATATTACATTGTGGGTACTCAAATTGTGCGGACTTTTGTTCTAAACATGAATATGAAGTTGGTTTTGAGATTGAACCATCTTAAAACGAAATATCCTTAAAAAACGTAAAATAATAAACAAAGAAATAACTTGCACATCAAAACCTTGACTATCTAGGGGACCAAGTGGGATTCTGAGGTATTGAGTGGGGAACTATTTAAAAATTTCTCAGCTATAAAAGAGTAAAATTTCCCAAAATGGGAAATTTTCCATTGTGGGTGAATTTCCCAATTTACACATCAAAACCTTGACTATCTAGGGGACCAGGTGGAATCCCAGGGTAGCATATTGGGTGGGAAACTTTTTAAAAATGCCTCTGTAATAAAGTAAAACTTCCCAAAATGAGAAAGTTCCCAAAAATGGAAATTTTTTAAATCGAAATAGTCTTTCCCATGGAAAATTTTTCAACAAGGATAAAATATTTGTTAACAAAAATTTTCCCAAAAGGGAAAAATTTTCTACCATATTGATTTTGTTTTCTGTTACCATCCAGTGTCTATCTTGGGGACCCAGTGGGATTTCGGGGTAGGCCTACTGGGTGGGGGAAAAATCAAACAAAATTCCCTATGAAAATAAAATTTCCCAAAGTGGGAATTTTTTTTAAATGGGAAATTTTCCCACAATGGGATAGTTTTCCAAAATGGGGAAATTTATAAAAATGCGAAAAAGTTTAATGAATAAGGGATTTTTAATAATTCTAAAAAAGGTATAAGTAGGCTATATTTTCTAAAACTGGGACATTTTTCAAAATGGAGAAATTTCCCAACACAGGAGGTTGAAGGAACAGCAGGTTAGGTTATGTTAGGTTAGGTTAGGTTTAGTAAAGTTAGGTTATCTTAGAATAACTTCTTAATTTCTGAATTAACATAACCTAGCCTGCCGTTCCATCCACCTCCTTCATAAATGAATACATTTTGGTGGTTTAGGTTAGGATAAATTGCTTAGTTTTGGTTAGGTCAGGTCAGGTCAGGTCAGGTCAGGTTAGGTTAGGTTAGTATAGATATTCAGTCTAATTCGTGGAATCAGTGGGAGTTTTTGAGATAATGGGTATTTAGAATCACCGCATAAATCAAATAATTTCCCATTTGGGGCTAATTGGGGGCTTCATAAATAACTGGCTCAACCCCTGTGCAGGGCCGCCCCAAGGGCGGCTAAGGGGGCGCCGTGGCTGAGAGTCCCGCAGTTGTATAAGAGAAAAATATCGCTGACGCGTTATAACGCACAAGATATCCACGGGAAAGAAGCATAAACATTTAATCAAATGGCTATTAAAAATAGGTTGTTTCTATTTACAATAAGCTATAACTGAAACTCCATAAAATATGTCGTAGATAAGTACCTATATAGACAAAAAATGTCATTCTAGTACATAAGCACGCAAATCATAGTAGTATTGAGTTTTGCTAAATATGTAGGCTAACATCCTCTTGATATGATACAAATTGAGATTTTTTAAATATAGTAGGCCTATTCATTTGGTGCTTTTGGCCTAGAGGTTGTGATAATTTACAATAGCAAATGTAAGCCTTAACGTTAGATCAGGCCCCCGTTTCAAAACGGGCTTCACAAGAAAACCTAGTCATTAAACAGCAACTAGTAAAC
This sequence comes from Flexamia atlantica, assembly GCA_035578135.1. NCBI lineage: Eukaryota > Metazoa > Arthropoda > Insecta > Hemiptera > Cicadellidae > Flexamia > Flexamia atlantica. The sequence continues at coordinate 20,148,743 of JAQJVK010000009.1, read as the reverse complement.
ACTATATAGTGAAAATTGCTGACTGCCCCTTTTAAAAAGATCAAAGTCAACATTTTTAATCTACTTAGTAATCCTTGAAACGGGGGCTAAGAATCTGTTTATACTGACTTTATAGTTAGTCAAATTGTTTTAGAAATATTTTCCATAGAATTACTTTAGACCCCTGTTAGTGATTTATAACTTGAAATAGTGATCCCATTTTGAAATAAGGCCCAGGTTTACAGATGGATCTGTCTGACAAAATAATTCAGATTTACGTTTGCTATGATTTGTTGGATGAATTTTACTCTGGAATCAATTTATAAAAATACAAAGGACTCTTATTTGAGAGGTTTGGTTTCACCTATGATAGTCTACAAGTTTATTGATGATATAAAACAAGGTTAATATAAACTAGTAGCAATGAAAATTAATTATCCATTTGCTTGATTTGTTGCTACCAACAAAACAACATAAATATATAAAATAATTGTGAGAAATTTAAGTCCATTGTATTATTTATTTTTTTATAAATATAGTATTTAGACCAATTAGTTTTGAGGGGGCGCATATCAAAATCTCGCCCCGGGCGCCTACTAGCCTCGGGGCGGCCCTGCCCCTGTGACTCACAAAAAAATTGTCTCATGTCCTCCTCCAGAAAATAAAAAAATTTAATTTAATGTCAACTCACAACAGGCTTTGAGAAATCATCTATCATTTGGCATAACTATGAAAAATTTATGTCATTATATCATTGCCAGTTCTAATTCATGCAATTTATTACCTATATCAATATTTTCGATCAGGGAAAATTGGAAGAATTTAAATAAATCAACAAAATAGATTATTTCCATTTTCCTAAGTTGACACACCTGTACATCGCATCTCTTATTTTTTCAGTAAGTTATACAGCAAGGGTTATTGTAAGTAGTGTTTTTTCAGATTTTTTTTAGGATTTATAATTGGTACCATATTTGAGAATTATCCTATTTATTATGGTAATCATAAATTAAAACGTACAATCTAAATTAATGGGGAATAATGTGAACACGAAGTTATCGTAAGAACAAACTAATGTTGCAATATACACTAAAGCCATCTCGCCGACTTAAAGACGACAGTGACAGTCGAAAGGAGTTGGTCGTTATCTTGGTCATTTTGGCATTTACTTTTCGACTGCACTGAACATATGACCTAATCTGCTATTACTCCCCTGCAATCCTTAGTCGCCGTTAGACAATGGAACCATCCAGACATCCGTCAGTAAGTAGTTTTCCCACCTATGAAGTGCGTTTTAAGACTTTTTATTTCTCGTTTTGAGGAACTTAAAGGGTTTTCTGCGGCAAAATTTGTGTTGATTCTGTAATAAAATAGTGAAAGGAACACATTAAGACAGTTTTCATCAAAATCCATGAGGTTACCGTATACGGAACATTTACCAAATGGGAACAATGCACCAGAAGTAGCAAGCACTAATGTGAAAAAATGTATATATGGAAAACGCTACTATTACCTAAGAAACTAAATGGACCCGTAATGAGATGAGAAAGAGGTGTAACGATAAATCGGTGGTACCTATTCTGGTGACGCCCGAAGTGGCGCCTGTGGCACGTTGGCCGTCCGACACTGTGGGCGTCACCAGTGGCCGACTGCTGTAGCCCGCAGTGGCGCCTTCGGCGCCGCGGCTGCAGCAGCGACCAAGCTCTTAGAGACAGGAAATTTGGAGTCGGACAAAAGTCCCAAAGGCGGAAAATTGCAGCCCGGCAAATTGTAGGCCTAGTCGGCTAATGTAAAACGGCGCAAACCACTAAGAAATGATCTAGAGAATAATACAACCTACCTCATTGCAGGCTGGGATAGACGTGTTTAACCACCTGTGACACTGACCGAATAAAGATAAGGGAACATAGTTAGGACATTGCTGTAGATAAGGTGAACAACAAAGACATTCATTCGGCCATTCTGTTACGGCAGAGCAAGTAACACAAACAATATAGACACTTAACGTTTCATAGTTTGACAGTCAGACGTAACAGCCAATCGGAGGAAAGGAATACCAATGGCCTCTTATGATTGGCTGATCCACTATGGTGGGTGGGCCTTCCATTCGGTATATCGATGGAATATCTAATGAATATATTGATACATCGATTGGTAAATGAAAACATCGGAAGATGCCAGAAAATCGAAAAAACTGGAAAAAAGTTTTAACGGAACTAGGTCATGTTGGTACTCAAATTCACCCTGAGAGTGAGCTGAACAAGAAAATGTAAGAATTTTCAAGATCCGATGTAGGCTATATTAACAAAGATACGGCCGGAAAAGTGCTGGAAAAGCCGAAGAAAAACTTCGCCAGAAATATGTCATGTAGTCCAGGCAATGAATGCTCAAAAAGAGGTATAGAGAGAATTGCATGGATCACAATTTTTGACTTTGTAACTTTGTTTGGATTTGTTAGGAGTAAAACATATAAAAAGTCCCCGCCCTTAGCCCTTGAGCTGGCTGTTAAGGGCATCATACTGCTGGCATTGAGCTAGCTGCCCTCCAATTGGGCATCTAAGTTACCCACAAATTTACATGTATTTCTTATGGAAGGGATATTTTTTAAAAATATTAATAAAATTAGTGCTTACCTTGTAAACGGTTGGACCAAAGTAGACATATTATATATTTTTCTTACAGGAAATTAATTTTCTTTAATTTTCAAATTTAATAGGGAATACTAAAAGTTGATAGTTTTCAAGATATTTAGGAAAAACCACAAAATTGTACCTTTAGGCCCTTCCAGCCCAGCCGGCTCAAGGGCTAAGGGCGGGGACTTTTGATATGTTTTACCCCTAACTAGTCTAAAAAGTCTAAAATTGTGATCCATGCAAGTCCCTCGATAACCTTTCATTGCCTAGACTAATGTGGGTAGGCCTACTCAAATTAACGGAAATTGAGAGGTGAACAAATTGAGAGGTGAAATTGAGAGAATTTTCATAATTCAACTTACGGTTACAAAATAAATAAAAAAATATCAAATAATTTGATAAATTAACTTATTTTTGTATGGTCGTTTTAGGTTACATAAACATTCATTTTGTAGGAATTAGGTTTATTATGTATGGTTATGTTAATTAGGATTGGATGAGGTCAGGTTTAGTTAGGTTAGGTTAGGTTATATTATGTTAGGTTAGGTTACAATGTGTTAGGTTTTACATTAGGATTCGTTTAAAATTCTTTAGTAGGGCCTAAAGTAAAGATAAGGTTGGGAAAATGAAAAAATTAGGCCTAAGTAAAAATATAACTCTAACAATAACAAATACAAACTGCCATGAAAACCTAAACCTAACCTCTCCTAAGCTATTCTAACCTAACCAAACCTAACCTAACCTAACCAACCTTGACCTAACCTAACCAATCCTAACCTAACCCTTACTAATGTAACTTAATGTATCACAACCTAAGTTTAGCTACCACAAATTAAGCGAAATCATAAAACATTAACCAAAAATAAGTTATTTTATCCAAATCTACTACTTTTCCCACACTTTTATTGCTGTAATTCCTTTGATGTAAATCGGATCTTTAAAATTCTTGCATATTCTTATTTAGCTTGTTTTTCCGGTTAATTTGAGTACCCACATGACCCATTTCCGAGGTGAAAAATTTTTTTCCGGTTTTTCCGATTCTCCAGCATTTTCCAAAGTTTTCCGCGGAAAAAAATTATCATTTTCAGGATCAGGGCATTATTTCCTACATTTTGGAAAAAAATGTTCAATTTCGGGAGGAGTACTGGAAAGTAAACATTTACCCATCGATTGCATCAGGTCGTGGACTAGGCCTATTAAGATAAATTCTCCCCACCCAATGACTCGATTCCCCTGAGTAGTAATGCAAAGGTGCAAGATGATATGTCTAATTCGAATATACTGTTTGTATTATGAGGCAAATCCCAAAATATCATTCGTTTACACACGTTGGCACTCGATTGTTCCCAACCAACACCTCCGATTCCCACCGACTCCCCTAAATAGTTATGCAAAAGAAATTGGTGAAATATCAATTGCTCGGTGATAAATCACATGTGAATATCGATGTATCTTTGTATGTATGTTAGACTATCATTTGTTCCCCAACCAACAACCCCTGTTCCCACTGTGTCCCCTAGATAGTGAGGCAAAGCCTGCCCCTTCTGCAGAACTATTATAGCCTACCAAGTGTCAGTGGCATCACTGAACTGCCTAGTGCAGTAGGGGCCTTGTGCTACAGATTCATAATTTAGAAACATTCATCAAAAGCTTAAGGTCCTATAAATTTTCCAAACTAATCTTAGGTCTATTACTAAATTCTTGTCCTTTAACCATTGATTCTTACCAAGTTTGGCAGATAAAACATTCCGCAAAAGTTGTTGCAGAGGCAAACAAACAGAGTCTATCATAATAATTAATCAGACTCCTTGAAACAACACTAAGATTTAATATAAAGACAAAACTGTAAACAACTGAAAAATTTATAGACACTAAAACACTACGAGTCGATATCCTTTGACGCTCCTTGCTCGTTCCCTTCACTTCACTCTTCTCTTCATCAGTCTCTTCAATATCTTCTTCTTTTCACTTTTCTCTCGGACTGCAGTCCCGTAGATACTGAAAGCATAGATAAAATGGATTAAATGTACCCAGCAGGTATATCTGGGTATATCTTATCTATACTGAAAGAGACTACATTTATTTAATTGCTATAATGGAATATATCATAATATCTCAATAACCATTTTGGCTAGCCGTTATAAAACAGCTATTTAGTTCATAAATGTTATTCTAAAAGTCAAAAAAATAGACGATTTAAGACAACCATTAACACACAATTATTACGGACGCAGTCCGCTAATAATAGAGCCCGAATATCATTTTAGGGTCTTATAGCTGCCCATTTTAGACCCGAAAACCCAAAATTTTGGGATTAATTTCAAGCCACACTTCATTCACCTCGCTGCTCGTTATAAAATAGCTATTTAGTTCATAAATTTATCCAGAAAGTTTTAAAAATTAGGTGATTTAAGACAAGTAGATCTAATTACAAACAATTATATACGTGTACGAAATACGTGCTAATTGTACACTCTATACAATACTCTAGGCTATAGAGCTCGAATTTCATTTTTTTAGCTTAAACTGCCCATTTTGGACCCGAAAAAGACAATATATTGGGATTAATTTAAGGCCACAACATTAATTAGCAACAAGAATTGTGGTGTGTATTCTAGGAGATGTTATCCAAACTATAAATCTGGAACAATAAATTTGTTTTATGAAAATTATTATATAAAATGTAAAGGATTCTGCACCTGGAGGTTTTAACACCTCCTCATAATGAATTATATTACGTCCCCTAGCATAATAGCTTGGCAATAAAGGCACCTCCCATCTCTTATTTTATATTCATTTCTTTATGCGGTAAATGCGGTGAATGCCACTGAAATAAGTAAATAAATAAACTGTCAATACTCTGGACATTTCATAACTAAATACTCGCCGCCTTTAACATAGATTCAGGAAAAACATTCCCGAACGTTTCGTAATATGCCCTATGCCCTGTATAATTTATATTATTTACATTGTATTATATAATTTAGAATCGTATAGTGAATGATTAGTAAAACTGTAAAATATTAAACGTTCTTCCTTCAAGCAAGGTAACACGGAAAAAAATCAGTGCAGTAGTCTATTCTTAGGACTTTCTTCAAGCATAGATAAAGTATGGGTATTTTATGGGTTTTGAGTAACTGCTTCAAGCCTATCTTAGGGGCCGTTCATAAATTACGTCACCTGAAAATAGGAGGGAGTGGTCCAGAATGGAATTGACGGTTGGGTGATGTGCGGGGAGGAATAAACGCTGAGTTTATTAATTTATGTATGATAATTGTAAAACTTAGATGTAAACTAGTTAAATTAAAGCTAACCAGCCTGGAAAATCCATTAGAAACTATGTATGAGATTTTTCCAACATCCGTTAAATGGTCATTTCAGCTTCAGGTCAAACAAAGCTACTGTAAATGCAGATTTTAATGATTTTGGAGAAGGTTTATCATTATACAATACTCCTATCAAGGGACGTACAAGACTGCACTACAAATACTTTTTTCAGTGTGACCTTGAGACGTAACACTACATATATATAGGGAGGGGGGGAAGGGAGCAGATTGTCCCGGACCTCAAAAGGAAGCGGCCACATTTTGTAGATGTAAAAATGTTTTTGCAGATTTTTTGTGGAAAGAAAAATTTGGTTCGTAAGAACATTAAAGGTAAACCACTCAGTCTATTTAATGCATTACTTAGCTACTTGCTGTAGCCTGTTTATAGGCCTACATACAATTTATGTCTTAATTTTTATTGACGATGTCGATCATAATAATTGTATTGTTTAGAGACGGAATATGTGACTATTCACTATTAAAAAATTTAAATGAAAAAGACCAATGTGAAATGAAATATAAGAATGTACATGAAAAGATTAGTCTTAGAAAAACATGAATCAATTTAAATACCCTATTTGTCTTATTTTGATTCGGTTTCATTTGGTTTTCTGACTTCTCGTCTGGGGGACCCCAGGGGTAAGCCTGCAACAGACCTCAAGTTAACTAAATGTGTACCAAGCTCAGCCCTTGCATAGATTAATAGCCCTTGCCCCTATACCAATTGACTGCCCCCAAAAATTCCTCACAAAACTGTTTTTACAGGTTAACGATATGCCAAGGAAAAAGACTCCTAGCTGTAACTAATCTGTGTATACTGTACTTTTTTTTACAAAATACCCCGTTGCAGCAGACCTGCAAACTCAGCGATTTTCAGTTGCAAAAGAACATAGCTCAAGCCAACCTAGCGAGATTTGACATGTTTTTGTAAGCTCCATAATAATAACATGGGCAATGAGTATGCAGGTTTGCTGCCACGTAAATGGAAATATCGGTGATTTTAGACCATTAAACATTAGATCTCATTTAGATGAAGCTACAAACGAAGTTTTATCAAGATATGTTGAGAAATAAGCAAGATATAGACGATATAGAATATCACTTATTTCCCATAAGGCAATGTTCTGTATACATTGCATAAGGTTATTATTGGGACACCGTACTGTGTTTACCAGTTTCAATATCTCTGTAACCAATGGACATAGAGCAGTGATTCAAAATACTTATTTGTTTTTTTTTGAGCTGAATTCAATGGTGCCAACAAAAATTCGATAAATTTAATTTTTCTATGTAAAAAACTCAAACCCCCCATTTTTGGGGGGTCTACCCCCCTTTACCCCTCCTTCCGGAGGTCCGATCGCGATCGGGCTTGTTCACGATCTCGCCCGAGTGATTACCACTTTACACGTCAGTACCAAATTTCATTATGATCGGACCATATTTACGGCCGCTATCGTGTATGTAAAGTTATCATGGTCAGGTGTTACAATGGGTACTACGGTAACAGCTTCTTCCATATAGGGGAAATTTGTATGTACTTTTACCACTATCGAGGCCATTAAGGCGTGACACGACTTGTTTCGCCGTGATGAGTAACTCCATCTTCGTTTCTTCTATGACTTTGAGTTTACCTACTACCAAGGTCCAAATAAATACAGGTTTCTTCTTACGAAAAATTCAAGAAAATCTCGACGTCATCAGTAGACTGGAAGAATGCAGCTCGTCTCCGTCTGTATATAGCTTCGAGCTGGCACGGTAAAATACGTTGGCCAATCAGAAAGTACTTATTACTTACACCTCCGATTTCGGCTTTACATATAGCGATAGTGATAGGCAGGGCCCGACAATACAACCGGAAACCCATGTAGCACAGATCAGATGGGCCATCGTTGGCCCACTGTCGGCCGCCGACCTTCCCGTCATTGGCCCAACCTAAATTAATTAGCTAATTAGATAATTAATTAAAAATTAACTAAATCAATTTGTATTAAGTGCTTTTATGTAAACATCTACGTATTTATTTTATATCAATCGCTTTAAGCACAATATGAATCAGAACAGAACATTTCGCGAAACAACTTGCACTAGCGGCAAACGTACTTAATCAATTTAATCTAAACAAATCGGTAAAGTCATTAAAATTAAAAGTCTAGCAAACAAAACAAGAAAACGAAAATATAAACAAAGCAGACGACGACGATCGATATATTGCATCGATCTTTTTAGTTCGTAGCACTTTTATCAGACAGCGCTGCTGTTCCCTTACCAGCGAGTTAACATGGAAGTGCCAACTCTTTACGAAGTTCATTATTACTCAATGGCCTGTATTTGTAGTGTGGCCTTGCGTCACGCCTGTTGACGTCACTCGCCCTAGCTCCACAGGCCTGACGGGAGTTAAGTAACAACAGAAGGAAACCACAGAGAGGAATCAAAACATTCTTCTCTGTGGTTTCCTTCTGTTACCTAAACCCCGTCTGCGGTCCCTGTTTGTAATATGACCTGGGGGGTATTTCTAAACGCGTTTCACATATACTAGCTACTAATCACTAATCACTAGTTACGAAAAATCTCCATTGTATCCCTACGGTTTTGAAACGGAATCTTAGTATTACAATCTTATTACAATCTTAGTAAATACAAAGTTTATTTTATTAATTCACCAACATCGTTTAGGAACAGCCCCCTGGTTTTAGCGATTTTAATACTTGTAACAACCGTTTTGAAATAAGCTTCTGTAGTCTCTTTTGTCGTCTGCTCATCAGCTGTTTATGGTCACGGTCACATGAAAACACTTAACCTAACAATCGTATCGTCACCGTCACTCATTGGTATAGTCTTTTCCTCAGTGATAATATTCTGGATTAGAATTTAAAATTAAGTATTGTGAAGTAATAATAATTCCCTGTTTGGTAGGCTATAAAGCATTTTATTTGAAAATATGAATGGAATAGCATACACCACTTTTTTACAGCTTTACAACAATATCACTAAAACCTCATAATCCTGATTAAAAATAAAAAAATGAAGATTCCAATGAATTATTTCCTTTTGATCTTCATTTTTTAAAGGATAACGGTTAATACAATGGATATTCAGATTGAAAATCATAAATCTGACGAAGATGACACTATAAGAGACTACAATCATCCATCATTTCTTCCTGTGGAGGTATTAGATTATATGATTGATGCTTTAACACATTGACTGCTAACATTTTTTTAATATACCGCCACATAGCTGTAAGGGTTTATTGCTAATTCACATAGTTTATGGTTATGGAAGGTCAGTCATGCCGAGTAAATGTTTTTTCGGGCCACTTCCGGTTTTTAGGATGGCGTCAAAGATTTGGTCGTCTTTAGACGTCTTCAGCCTCACTGGTTGGATTAAAAATATAAAAACAGTTTTTCACGTGGTTTATATGTATATACTATACAAATATTGGTTTGTTCAGTTTTTCTAGTCAGTTGTAAGTTCAACTATGTCACCATGTACCACATAAAATCGTGAAAAAAAAAACAAAAAAGAAGATGTCTTTAGACGTCCTACGGTTTACAGCACACACAAAAACTCAAAACTTACTCATCTTATTCACGCACTATCTATAGGATAAACAAAACACACGCAAACTAACAAAAATCCTCACAGGAATACGTTAAAATAGGATGGGAGCACGTGCCAAACTGCTTTGATTACATGGGAAGAATCCCACATATGCCGCTAGGAGCGCCACTAACTGGAGAGCGGAAACTGCAAGCGACGGTGATGACGTTAAACTATAGTATGTCCCCCAGTGGCTGACAGAGTTTCAATCCCCCACTACCAAAACGGAGACGACAGCAAGTCTGTTTGATAAACCCTACATAAGGACGTCTTAGGACGTCCTCCGCTATTCATAAATGAATCGAAGACGTCTAAAGACGTCCTACGCGGACAAAGTGTTAAAGCCAGTGTTTATCATTAGGCTTACTTATAGCCAATAAGCCAAATTAGTTTTAAATATGTCATTTTGTCACAGAATAATTCACTAAGATTGTTATTTAATAGAGGGAGGAATATGGTCGAAATCTGAAGTAAAACAGTAGGTTGCAGTTTCTTTCCGTCCCATACTACCTAATCTGTAGTAGATATTATCATTGAAACAATTATTGTTTCAATAATATTATCTTCCTTATATATACTTGTTTCTTCCTGTTACAGTTATTACAATCACTATCTAGGGGATAAGGTGGGATATCGGGGTAAATATTGGGTGGGGAAAACTTATGTTATAGTAGTTTATGCAACGATTGTATTATGAATGCCTTTAAGCCATTCGTGAGATATTTAGAATGTTCTAACACTTACATCTCACTCGTGGCTTAAAGGCATGGTATTGTGGCTAGAAATGGGTTTCGACTCCTATTTTATGATTCATTCTAATACTATTTGATACTCTGAACCAGAATATGAGGGGTACCAATGTAGCAACCCAACTTGGTAGGCCTAACTTTGAATTTTGAAGGTCAAAGTTCACAAGGCCGAAAATTCAGAAACATCTATGCCATTGAAAAATATTGTATATGGTATCCAAATTAATATTTCTCAAGATTTTGACTTGGACCTCCGGCGATAGTTGCTGGTTGGTAAATACTTATTTTTGATCGGGTTTAAATTTTGAGTCGCCACCATCTTGGATCTTGGAAATTATTGGGTACAAGATAATTTTTTAAATGTAAATGTAATGTCACTAATGTGTAAATTTAACACATCAGAATCTCACACCGACTATAATGCCACAATACGTTTCAGAAAATATTGATTTGATCTCAAGATATACTCAAATATAAAGTCTTCTCTGCACATTCCTTAATGGGCGTTTCCAAATTAAACTATTTTTTTCTTATATCTTTTTCTTATATCTTTCTATTTACCGTGAACACTGATATTATAATTGTAGAAAAAAAACTTGATATGAATATTTGTTTTGTTTTTTTAGATCATAGTACATTTGCTGGGGTTCCTTCCATATGCTGATCGAGTGGCAGCAAGTCATGTCTGTCGGCGTTGGTATGAAGCTTCTCTTCACCCAAAATTTATTGACCAAGAAAAGATAGTAATAAAAAGGTCCCCAGAAGCTTTTGCAGTCTTCAAAAACTCGTTGAGACCATATTTTCATCTCATGCTGATTGAAGTTGAAGTTAGTTACAAATTAAAAGACTTTTGGAAAACAGTTTCACCGCATTTAAAAACTCTGTGTTTTGTGAGCTGTGATATAAACAATAAAACTTTTACAGAGGTACTATCAGGATGTGTAAATTTGGAGGCTTTAGTTTTGCATAATTGTCGAGAACTTTTTATGGCTGGACGCATCTTGGAAAATTCTGAAGACATAACTTCAGTTTGTAGTCGACTCAAGGAACTGAGTTTAAATTCAAACCGTTACTTATCTGATGCCTTGCTGAATCGACTGATGGTTTCAATGCCATGCTTGGATTCCATTTCTCTTGAATGTTGTCAGGTTTCATACCATTTGGGATTGTACAAGAAGTATTATCCAGAAAAGTTGATTGATGATGACAACATTGACGATTACGCTTCAGAAACAGTGCTTACTTTTTGGCATTTTTACAACACCATAAAAAAACATATGAATGTAATTAAGAAGATAAATTTAAGTAGGACATTGATTGACAGCAGTGCACTAACTTTACTGTCAAAACTGAACAAAGTACAGCTCGAAGAGGTTTACTTAGTGTCTTGTGAGCAGTTGACAAATGCCGGAATTAATTCGCTCTCTCAGTACCAGAAATCCATTGTGGTTCTGGACTTGAGTTACTGCTCAAGAATAACTGATCAGTCCCTGATGTACATTTGCAGTGATCTTGTAAAACTGAAAAAACTTGCTGTGAGAAATTGTCGGGCAATCACTGACCTAGGCATCACTCAGTTAAAAAATCTGAATGATCTGGAAGAACTGGATATTTCTCAGTGTGAACAGGTCACAAATGAGGGGATCAAAGAAGGTTTGTGTTCCAAAGTAAATAGGACATTGAAGAAGTTACTGATGGAGGGCTTGAATACAATCACGAGTAGTGTTGTGGTCTCAATGTCTAGTAGCTTACCAGAACTCACTCATCTTAATTTGAGTTACTGCTTTAATGCTGTCACAGATGATTCGGTACAAGCGATTTTTCAGAATCAAGTTAAGTTACGGTCTCTGCGATTGGCTAGCTGTGACTCAGTGACGGATGCAGGTTTGACAGGAATGGGTGTCAGTGCCTCTGAAGATAGTACAGATGCGACGGTGGTACAAAAGGCAATGGAAGGAATTGTGATATCACAACCTAAATTGCACATATCTCTTCGTAGCAAAGCGGAAGACGAGATCATTAGGGATGCTTACAGGAAGAAAGCGGTTCAGAAAATGTGTGAAGCTCAACTCCTCCAGAGTTCAAATGCTGGATATTCCTTGGTTCGGCTTAAAGGTTGTTTTTAATTTATTTTACTATGATTACCTTTCCAGTGTTGTACTGCTTACACTTAGACCAATTAGGTACCTATCAAGTCTTTATACATTAGGATTACTAATTCTCTTTCTCACTGTTGTTCTTTCAAGTTTTATACTTGAATTAATACAACTATTAAGTGCGAGAGGGAGGGAAATTTATATACTTATTAATCGCGAGCAACAGGCCAACCCCTCGAAGGCAATTGAAAACACACGAGGAATCCCAAAATACTAGAGCCTGTCGCTACCTAGCGGATTAATCAATAAACTTTTAGGGCAAGATAAAAACAACAACAAACCAAATTATTCATCCAATAGGAAACGAAAGAAAACCATAAGGCTCCAGCAAGTGATATACATAGTGAAATCTTGCAAATTACACTCGTTGGTTTTCTTTGTTTACTCAGGGACATGCCTCACACTGGAGAACGATTAGAGAAACTTCTCTCCCTCTCGCGCTTCATAATTGTATTAATTCTACCACAATACAGTATCAAAGTAGAAATATAGGCACATTAAAAAAAATAAAAACAAAATCGACATTCAAATTGTTTCTGTTAGCAAATATAATGAGATTGTTTCCTATTAAGCTAAATTCAGTAGTTTCTGGTTTAATTAGATATTATCGGTGATGACATCATTTTTTAGCGAATTTCCCCTATAGGGAAGAAGCTATTACCGTAGGTCTCATGGTAAGACTTAAGCTCGGGACCACTATAATTTTTCGTTTTGGGGCCCCCAGAAGCAAAAAACACTATTCGTTTGAATTTTTATATATATATATATATATATATCTATATATATATATATCTATATATATATATCTATATATATATATATATCTATGTGTCTGTTAGCACGATAGCGGCTGCAAAAATGGTCCGATCTTTATGAAATTTGGTACGGACGTGTAAAGTGGTAATCAATTGGACGAGTTCGTGAACCAGCCCGATCGGACCACCGGAAGGGGGGGGAAATGGGGATAAACCCCCCAAAAATGGGTTTTTTGAATTTTTTACATAGAAAAATAAAATTTATCGAATTTTTGTGGGCACCATTGAATTCAGCTCAAAAAAACAAACAATTTGGTATTTTGAAACACTGCTCTATGTCCATTGGTTACCGAGATATTGAAAGTGGTAAACACAGTACGTTGTCCCAATGTTAACCTTATGGGAAATAAGTAAAATTCTATATCTCGCTTATTTCTCAACATATCTCAATAAAACTTGGTAAATAGCTTCTTCTAGTTCAGATCTACTAAATATTGAATTAAAACCACCCAGTTTTAATATACCTGTAGCAGCACACCTGCATACTCATTCCCCATGTTATTCTTATGGAGCTTACAAAAACATGTCAAATCTCGCTATGTTGGATTGAGATATGTTGTTTTGCATTTGAAATTCGCTGAGTATGCAGGTCTGCTGCAACGGGGGTATTTTATATTGGTATTGACGTACTGTACTCCTTAATTGCAAAAAATATGGTATGTTTCAAATATTAAGTTTTTACATTTGTCGCAGACAACTTGTGTTATTTTTTCATATTTGACTGTATTACTTATTCATTTTATTATTTTTTATTCCAGACCAATTTTTTTAGACTGACATTGAAAACAAATCAACTACGTTTATTTAAAATCAATATCAGTATTGTTTTGTGCATTCCTGTTAATAACAGACCACTTAAGTCCAATTGATTTTTACTTCTCAATACAGAAGCAAAACTCACAGCCTAATATCCTTTTTTCAGGACTGCAAGAACTAGACTTACGATTCTGCAATAAAATCACAGATGTCAGCCTGAAATATTCATTCCGCTTTTTAGAGCTTCAGCACCTCAACCTGAGTCAGTGTCAGCAGGTATTTAATTTATAATGTTGTTATAGTACCTAACAGACCATGATAGGACATCTGGCAACAGCATAGCAGTTACCTCACGAGTGTTGGAATAAGGGGCAACAACCAGCAGAGCACATGAATCAATATTATATATGACATGTTTATGAATCAATATTATATACGGCTTCATGAATCAATTATGTATATGACAGTAGACATAAGAATTTCACTTAGCCATAAATTAACTTTATATGAGACTTCGCCGCAGTATATTGGACCAAAATTGTTTAATCTGATTCCGAATAATTTAAAGAATATTGGTGTTCCTAAAAAATTAAAAGTAAACTTAAAGATTGGTTGTTGACCAAGTCCTTTTATTCCTGAGAGATGAATATTGTAGTAGAAATTGGACTGATAGATGTGTATTTTTATTTTTTTCTAAAAATTCATTGTCTAATTTTAAGGATTGTAATATTTACAGACGTCATGTCATTGTAATGATGTAAATGATGTAATAACATACTGTGAATAAATAAATAAATATTATGGCTATTAAATTTAAAATTTTCAAACGTGACCTTAACTAATTAGTAGATTTTTTTCAAATTTCTCCTGCAGGGAAGATATTACCGTAAGTTTATATAGGCTAACATAAGCTATTACCCTAGGTCTCATGGTAAGACCTGAGCCCGGGATTAGCATAAATTTGTTGTTTTAGAGTCCTCAAATGCCAAAAATACCATTAATTCATTTTCATATATGGTCAGACTACCCCTTCATGTGGTTTATCGGGAACATGGTTTAACTGCTGGCAGAGGCTATGGTTTCCTAGATATATCCTATGGCTATGGCTATGGTTTCCTAGATATATGCGCTACTCATTTGCATACTTGTCTTAATGAGTTCCATGTAATCGTTTTCCAAGCAGCATATCAAGTGCGTGTGCACCAAATGCGCTATGCACCAATAGCTTTCAGAGTAGTAAAATCTGAGATGCAATGTACAACAGACAAGTCACCGAGTTGGGAGGATCTCGGTACTATTGTATTGAAGTTATTGTTATTATTTACAACACAACTGTTTAAATTTTAGATTATTTTTGGCTGATTCTGTTGTTTTAATAATGATGTAGCAGATTCATGTAGTATTTTTTAATATCAAATAAAGATTTATTTATGTATAAATACTTACCTGGAGACATAATTGCTGATTATAAACTTCTATTCCAGATTACTCACGTTGGATTAAAGTCTGTCGCTGAGAACAATCCCAGCATCGACACACTAAACCTGAGCCATTGCTACAACATTACAGACGAGGGGGTAGTCGCTGTCACTCAGGGGTTGCAACGGTTAAAGTATCTGGACATTAAGGTACAGAACGGCTCTTGCAATAATAAGTTTGTTCTATTTGAATATTATAAAAACCCCTGACCTCAGCTGATGTTATACAGGGTGTTTGAAAAATCTGGGTACAGCTTAATATTTTACAAACCATAGCAGAAAACATCTTTAAACTTTGCACAGTGTCATATGGCAATGTAAACTATTTTTCCTTGCTATTGCCATGACATGCCAACCATTGGGGGACGGCCCACAGAGGAAGTCATAGAAATCTTAAATGTAAGCATGGGTCGAGTGATACCTCATTTCAAAGAGCTCAGTTAGTAGAGTTGAATGCCGCAAACTGCATCTCAAAAGATGTATCCAATCAGAAATGGCAGGTTGTTTTTGGTACACACTGTGAAGTACATTATGCGCTGCCATTTCTGTCTGGATTAAAAAATAACAAAAAAATTTAATTCTAAAATGAAAACTTTAGTTCTAGAGTAAAAACATTAGTTCGTAGAGTGAAACGCCGCCTACCGCATCTGAATACAATGATCCAGTCAGAAATGACTGCGCATAATGTACTTCACAATATGTACCTAAAACAACCCGCCATTTCTGATTGGATACATCTTTTGAGATGCGGTTTGCGGCATTCAACTCTACCTAACTGAGCTCTTTGAAATGAGGTATCACTCGACCCGTGCTTTCATTTAAGATTTCTATGACTTCCTCTGTGGGCCGTCCTCCCATGGTTGGCATGTCATGGCAGTAGCAAGGAAAAATAGTTTACATTGCCATATGACACTATGCAAAGCTTATAGATGTTTTCTGCTATGGTTTGTAAAATATTAAACCGTACCCAGACTTTTCAAACACCCTGTATGTAAATCTTTGACCATTAATTCTGCTTGAAAAAACCAATAGAATAATTTAGTATTTTTAATCATTTATCTATGTAAATTGATTAGCGAAATATTGAACACGGTAAGCATAGTACATTTTCCCTGTTATCCTTATGGGAAATAAGTACAATTCTGTTTGTCACTTATTTCTTAGTATATATCTTGATTAAACTTGGTTTATGGCTTCATGTTAATGAGATCTAAAGTATCTTAGCTTAAAATCTTCCATATTTAAATTTTTGTGGCAGCAAACCTGCTTACTTATTCCCCATATCAGCCTTATGGGAAATAAAAAGTTCTATATCTTCCTTTTTTTGACATGTCTTGATAAAACTTGGTACAATACATCTTGGATTATCTGGATCAATTCTGGCAAAACACCGATCCGGATAACCAAGAACCTGGGGATAATCCGTGGTAATTCTAATATTGCTGAAATTGTGATTGCTAACCAAACCCCGATTAACGCTAAACAGCTTATCAAGAAAACACAAAATGTTAGATTTACTCTGTAAATATTAACTGAAACTTAAATGCCAGTTCACACAAAGCTTTCACTATAACCACAAAGGAGAGGAACATGCAAAGACACATGCAAAATTGCCGTACGCTTGTTTTTATTACTGTTAGCGCTCACAGCGGCAAACCAAAACACTCATCATACAAAAATACTGCAGTGTACTGTTTTGTAGGTAATGCAGTGACCTCAATAAATACACACAGTGGTTCACTGCAATTGCATCTTACTTTTAGAAGGTACTTTTCAAATGTAAAACTCACTAAAAATCACTTTTTTACCATGATTTCAATGTTTGTATTTCATGAAGATGCCAATCCGAATAATCCGGGATGTGGATAGTGTGAGGTCTGGATAATACAAGGTGTACATGGCTTCTTCTAGTTCAGATCTACTAAATATTTTACTAAAACCTCCCAATTTTTATTTACCTATTGCATCAAACCTGCACTCATTTCCATGTTTTTCTTGTGGATATTACAAAAACTTGCCTTGTCTCACAATGTTGGTTGGTCTTTAAATATGTTTTTGATTTTACACATTTGAAATTTGCTGAGTATTTATGTCTGGTGCAATGGGGGTATTTTCCCCCTAAAAATCTCATTGTATTCCTTTTCATTCTCTCTCCAGAACATACAATTTTCTGCCCCATAGGTAACTAATTGTTGGTTTACAAATACAACTTGAACTTAAGTAATTTTTGTTTTCTTTAGTGTCTCCCCAAATAGTAGATGTCTTACACTTTGGTAGGATCCTGTTCCTTTTCCCAGTCTAATAGCCTAAATTGTAATCTTCATGGCTACAGTGTGTTGCACTTAAATTTACAATTTAATACAGTTTTTAATTGATGTCATTCATAGGGATGTAATCAGCTGACAGACGCATCTGTAACGGCCATCTTGAAACACTGTAACCAACTTCGATACTTGGACATGTCTCAGTGCAGTAAGATCTCAGACCAAGCAATAGACCTGCTACATAAAATGAATCTGCAGGTAGATATTTCAAATAATTTTCAATCCTCTTGAAAAAATATGTTTAAGTAGAAAATAACTTATTGGTATGATAGTTGAATGAATGAATCTAATGCCACAACCACTATTCTTTAGGGGCATAAAGCCCTAAATTTTGGGGTTTTGGGACTAAAAATCGGCAACCGAAGCCCCTGAAAGTTGGAGTCTGCTCTCTAAAATCTAAATTTGTGTGTACTAGTTTAAATTTACATGATGTATTTACAAAAAAAGTTACATTGATTGGCTAAAGCTACTGATATCACACATCTTTTTAAGGATGAGTATGGACCAATTTTGAAAGGCATCTCATTACCCAGTTCTAAATAATGGTAGGTATTATTTTTAGGTAGAACCCCTCACATCCAGATACCAAATGAGTCTGAGCCTTGGCCGGATTACAATTTGGCCAGATAAACCAACATTATTTGACTGGGATGGTGGCGTAATCCAGCTACTTGGAGGTCACGAATTGTGGATAGTTATGACCAATGGCTTGTGGACGTGGTGTTCCTTAGTGGGGATTAACGTCCGCACTATTGAGTTCTCGTTCATGGGATCATCCTATTATTAGACCAGTTCGTAAATTGTTAACCGAGGCGAAATCATGGTTCGGATCCCACGTAAAAATGTAGTTGCCATTGGCTGTTGGGCTATTAATTAACAGTTCTGTCTAAGGAATATGTCGGCCTTAGTCAGTACAAGACTACAAGATCGCGCGACAATCATCCTTCACTCATCTGTCATTCATACTTGGCTTAAAATACCTACCTGGGTAGGTCACCATTTCAGCTAATGTATCTAATGTATGTATGAGATCCATAATTTAAACTCAGTCAGTAGTACGTAGCCAACGAATCTAGTCCAAAGTAGTGTTCATGTTAAAAAAAAATACACATTTTAGTCCAATAAAACTCAACACTTAGAATAAACAGTATAAAGGTTAACTGTTTGGAGATTGTCTAGAGGCTCAACTGTGTGCACAACCAAAAAAAAAGAGATATAATACGATGTGAACAAACATAAAGGTAAAGCAAGAGAGAATTAGCCAGACTACACGTCTGTAAGCCAAGGGAAATACGTTTTAACATCGGCTTCTGAAAAGCAGCTGTATGAACCGAAGTTCAGTCAAACCAAGGCCAAATATGATTGAGGCTCTTCTTTACATGATTTCAAGTTTTCATATTTACTAGACTACATATTTTTTAATGCTTCTATTTTCGTTATTAATTCAGAAAAAATGATAATTCATACTGTGTCATTAAATTGTTATTGTTCACAGACATTGTACAGCAGGCGAGACTCAAACGACGGGGTTGTTCCCCCCTCAGCCCCTCCTCTTCCTAGATTCTGATGTTGGAGTACTCGGATTGCAGTGTATATGACTATTTACTTGGTCATTGTTCTATTCAAGATCATAATATTTTTTTCAACAAAATGGGAAGGCAATAACAGTTTGACATCTCTCAATCCTAAAAAACCAAATTAATAAGTTTTTATTTTCATAAATTTTTCTATGCTAGCTTACTGAGATATCTTTCTTCAAGGATTTAGTTTTTATTTTAAAATCTTAGCTATGGGTTAAGTTTTAAAACTTTAGTTCTTCCTTTTGAAATATTTTACTCTGATTATTTTATATTAATTTTTGGGCACTATCGTAATTGATTTATTTAATTGATTTAAGTGTGATACAAGGCAAAGCCTTTTAGA
Source organism: Flexamia atlantica (assembly GCA_035578135.1). Lineage (NCBI taxonomy): Eukaryota > Metazoa > Arthropoda > Insecta > Hemiptera > Cicadellidae > Flexamia > Flexamia atlantica. The sequence goes on along the minus strand of JAQJVK010000009.1, from coordinate 20,129,004 downwards.
ACGTTTTTAAAACTCATTATTTAAGACTTTTAAAGTGGCAAGCTACAGAAACCAAAGGGGAATGTATAGAGCAATTCTGATGGTCCAAAACTTTAATCTGTTAAGACATCTCTTTATGAAATAAGCTAATACATGGTTACCATAGTTGTTACTGCTCTATACAAAAGCATGGTGAAAAAATGATTTTCACACCTGGATTAAAAGGACATCCTAAGGGGGGGGGGGGGTGTCCTGGTTCAAGTGTATTTTCGAGGGTCTTGATTCCTTCAAGATTAAAGTAGAGGCTTCAAGATCTAGTGGAGAAAAACACAATCTCAAGCCTGCAAGACCTCCCCTTGGTGTTAAATATACTTTAACTTATATGACAAACCTGTATCATAGGCTCAGAGCTTTATAGGGTTAAGCCATTAGGACAGAAGTCCGTTCTACTAGACTGTTTCAGTCTATTAGTGTTTCTTCAAAGCAGGTGAAGGGTAAATTGTCTTAGATTTAATTTCAGTAAACTCTCAAAAAAGTTTGATGGTGGTGGTGACGAAGTATTGAAAATAAGCCAGACCATAGGGATTATATTAGTACGTGTGATTAGTATAAAAATCCTGCACTTTTTGACACAACTTAGTGTATAGAAGATACCAGCAAAAGTATTTTTATCTGAAGAATCAACCTTGAATTTGTGTTGAACACCCCCATATCTGCCATTCAATTCATAAATTGCTCAACAACTCCAGTAATAGTTCAGACCTTGATAAATTTCTTTTTTGTTTGAAAGGTATTATTTAAATAAAACTTTTATAAATTAAACATTTCTACCTAAAGTTATTAGTTTTCGTTGAATAATTGAAACACGAAATTTCCAACATAATTCAATGAGGAAGTCTTAATTCCTCAATAAAATGTGTTTTGAGAGGCTTAATAAGGCTAACACAAAATGTGTATTGTTCTCTAGGTTGAAAAAGTATACACATAAAAATTTTATTCCGATAGGTTATCTAAATGATGGCTTCAAAAATATATTCGCACAAGCTGTTTTCCGGGTTTGGCTAGTTTTTTGCTATATCATGAAGTAAAAAAACCACAATGGAGGTTAAACCTAAATCAAATTAAAGAAAAATAACTAACAACCTGAGAAAGTTAGTTTTTTCAGGAAAGGCTTTAGGTCACGATTTTAATTTTGAGAAAAGAAGGATAGACAGCTAGATTACCTTTGAAAGAGTTCAGGCAGGCCATAGAGCACTTAAGTCACAAAAGATTTCAAGAAGGTGGACTTGGTTCACCTGAAGTCCACAATGGGACAAAATATTGACTCTTATATTTTTTGTGACTTTAATGTGTTCTATGGCCTGCCTGAACTCTTTCAAAGGTTAGATAATTTTCTATTCTTCTTTTCTCAAAATTAACAAACTGAGAAAATCTTTCATAAAAGTTTAATTCTATGATTTCACCAATTCTGAAGGCTCAAAAGGTGTTTTTGGTCACTTCATGTTAAGCATAGGGCAAAAAAACAGGCTCTGACCTTTTCCATAATAACAACTTCATTATTATTTAATTTGTTGGACTTTTCCTATCGCTTCTAGTGTTTAACTACACTACGTTTCGTGAGGTATTGAAACTCCTCTCGTTTTCAAGTGACCCTACTTAAAGTTACATTAACCTACTTATGTTTATTTAACCTACTTTTTTGGTTTTTTTTATATACAATTTACATTCATCCAACATTCAACAGAAATCTCACTCACACAAAATTTCATACAAAACACATTAAACACACTTAGTACAGAAAGAAAATTAAAACTAAAACATATTAAACGTGATAAATAACACAGAAAATTAAAACAAAAACATATACCTTACTGCCGGCAATACCTCCAGTGGCACGACACGCACACACGTCCACCCACACTCACATACGCAACTCGAATGCGTATGTGAGTTGCGTATGTGAGTGTGGGTGGACGTGTGAGCGTGTCGTGCCACTGCCAGCTTGGAGGCATTGCCGGCAGTAAGGTATATGTTTTTGTTTTTGTTTTAATTTTCTGTGTTCTTTATCATGTTTAATATGTTTTAGTTTTAATTTTCTTTCTGTATTAAGTATGTTTAATGTGTTTTGTATGAAATTTTGTGTGAGTGAGATTTCTGTTGAATGTTGGAAGAATGTAAATTGTATGTAAAAAAAAACCAAAAAATGTAGGTTAAATAAACATAAGTAGGTTAATGTAACTTTAAATAGGGTCACTTGAAAATGAGAGGAGTTTCAATACCTCTCGAAACGTAGTGTAGTTAAACACTAGAAGCGATAGGAAAAGTCCAACAAATTACAAATAATTACAAATCCTTCGCTATTATGGATTTTAAAAATACAACAACTTCATCTAGTGGTATGATTTAAGAGGGGGCTAAAGGCGATTTGGTGACGCCCTCGCAGGTTAGACACATACTAACATTACTCTGCAATTATAATGGGAAAGGTAGTGCGACATAGCAACTAACCAAATTTTCTAAAATTATGGTCTTAACTAGCATATAAAGTCCTCTTTTCCACTCTTAATGTTCAAAATATAGCTTCAGAGGCTGAGATAATATCATTCCTAATTCACATCAGAGTCCAAACAGTGATGAATGTAGTAAATATTCGTCCGCGGGGTTGGCGATCCAGTGTAAACATTCACACGGTTGCAAATTACGGCAATATATTTTAATTTAGAGAAAATAATTGTATTTCACCTTAAAGACTGATAAATTCAACACTAGGTTCGTGAAGTACATTTTTCATTTTATTTTTACATTCTGAATAATTTGAACTCAAAATATCAACTAGCTTAAACACTCTATTTGAACTCTTAACGCCAATTACTCTTATATTTTTTTATGATATATGCAAAGCCGTAGCCAGGAAACATTTTTTGGGGGGGGGGGGGGTTTGTTCCGCAGTTACAGGAAGTAAACAAAAAATTTTGCAACCTTTCTTTTTAATACAATTACAAATATAATTAATGTTACGGTAAGAGTTTTGTGGTTTTAAATATTTAAATAGTACTTATAATGCATTAACTTATTAAATAACCCAGAAAACACAGCAGTAACCATCTCATTAAGCTAATTCTTCTTTCTTGTTTTTACTTTAAGGTTGCCAACTTAAAAAAACACATATATTTGGAGATCCCTACATGTCACTGGTAACAAGATAAAACATCATGAACGTATTTATTTCCGATACAATAAATACCAGAGTATCGATATTAGTATATTTTTAGTCAGTCCTCAGTCAATAATAATAGGTTGGATTGAGAAAAAAATAAAACCAAGGTACATGAAAAATACCCCCGTTGCAGCAGACCTGCATACTCAGCGAATTTCAAATGCAAAACAACATATTTCAATCCTACATAGCGAGATTTGACATGTTTTTGTAAGCTCCATAAGAATAACATGGGGAATGAGTATGCAGGTGTGCTGCTACAGGTATATTAAAACTGGGTGGTTTTAATTCAATATTTAGTAGATCTGAACTAGAAGAAGCTATTTACCAAGTTTTATTGAGATACGTTGAGAAATAAGCGAGATATAGAATTTTAGTTATTTCCCATAAGGTTAACATTGGGACAACGTACTGTGTTTACCACTTTCAATATCTCGGTAACCAATGGACATAGAGCAGTGTTTCAAAATACTAAATTGTTTGTTTTTTTGAGCTAAATTCAATAGTGCCAACAAAAATTCAATAAATTTTATTTTTCTATGTAAAAAACTCTAAAAACCCATTTTTGGGGGGGTTTATCCCCCTTTACCCCCCCTTCCGGTGGTCCGATCGGGCTGGTTCACGAACTCGTCCAATTGATTACCACTTTACATGTCCGTACCAAATTTCATGAAGATCGGACCATTTTTGCGGCCGCTATCGTGCTAACAGACACATAGATATATATATATATAGATATATATATATATATATATAAAAATTCGAACGAATAGTGTTTTTTGCTTCTGGGGGCCCCAAAATGAAAAGTTATAGTGGTCCCGAGCTTAGGTCTTACCATGAGACCTACGGTAATAGCTTCTTCCCTATAGGGGAAATTCGCTAAAATCAAGTTTTAACTATTACAATAAAAGTAAATAACACGTTCAGATACATAATTTACAAAACAAAGTTCAGCCTCCGGTTCTTTTTTTGTGAAAACAGAGTAATCACATCGTCCGTAGGAATTTCTCTCTCCCTGTGAACGGACATAAGTGCTAAGCCGCTCAGACGGCTTTGACCACAGGAATTTCTTAAATAAGTGTTTAGTCTTCTAAGAGTTGAAAAACTTCGCTCTGGGGTGCAGGTGGTCACAGGAAGAGTCGAAAAAATGTTTAACAAAATAAATATATTGGGGAACAAATCTTTGTTGCATTCTCCCAAGCTTTCAATGGCACATGTAGGCCAGTCAATTTCCTTTTGCTTTTCCCAGTAGATTTTCCATATCTCGAATTCAGCAGGGAGGATTTCCAAGTCAACTTTGTTATGGTATATCTTTAAACTGATGGCAACAAAGAATTAAGAGCTGCAAATACGTCTTTGTGTTCTAGAAATCTTGACTCTAGCTGGCAAACAAAGTCATCAAGAAGAGGGATGGCTACTGCGATCCTAAAGTACTTTTCGGGATCAGTTGTTTGGACGTTAACGCGGTTTCGCTGGGATGGGGTCAAACGTGGCATCTTGATCTCGCCGTCAACGTCGCTGAGCAAAGCTTTGGCATTGTTGAAAACAACGGAAAATTCGTTTTCAATGTTTTCCCTCATTTTCTTGAAGCGTTCGACAATGTTTTCAATGTGATCAGATGCTGATTTCAGGTCACATAGTGGCGATTGCAGTAGTTTGCAAAGCGTAATGGTGTAAGAAAAAACCTTGGATAAGAAACAAAGAGTCACAACCAACTCTTCATTCAGCATGGCATTTACATAAGCTGAGGCTTTAGCGATGTTTCTATGTCTTGATCGTCACTCAATTCTTCTAGAGCGGCTAATATAGATTTATTAAGTTCCTTGAACTTTAGGAGGCTATTGTGGTTTTCCACCCATCTTGTTTCACACATAGCAGTTAAGGTTTTCCATTGAGCATCTGGCATTGTTGTTTTTTTTGTTCGCTGAAGGATGCCTTCCCTCTTAGGAGAACCTTTCAAGAAATTTGTTACAGTTTTAACTGTGCCAACACAGTTCCTCACACTTTGTAAACCGCATGAATGGCTCAGGGCAAGATTAAGAGAATGTGAGGCACAATGGACGTAGAGCGCGGCGGGATGCTCTTTCTTAATTACAGCTTGCACACCTTTAAATGAACCTTTCATAACGGCTGCGCCATCATAACCTTGGCCAACCCAAAGAACTATACTACTGGAACGCGCGCTGCCCATAAGCCGCGTGTTGTAGATTCCGGGCGCATGCAGCGGAGTGTTTCGATTGCATCCAGGGACGCGCAGGCTGAGGCGGGGCACGAAGCTGGCGCGTCCATCGTAGATATGCTGGTTTGACTTCCCGCCTTCTCGCCTTAACTCGAAGTTTATACCACTTAGCACTGAGATAAAAGGTTGAAATTTTGCATGTGAGGAGTCCTTTAGTTTTGAAAGGTAATAGTATCAATTATATTTCAAAAATAATTTTTTGTCTAATTTAAAACATGAGAAAAAGTCATAAGTTTTTATTCAACTTTAAAACTTGACACGAAAAAAGTTGTCGGCTGCTACTTTTTGTATTTTTTGGTCAGGTAAAATAAAAAACGGTGGATATTATTGCTAAGGAATTGAATTTTTTAAATAATATTTTTTGAAAAAAATAGTAGCCGTAGTTTGGTTATTAACTTAGTTTTTGTGAGAGAATGTATCCTTGCTGCGCCAGGATAAAAACAAAGTCAAATCTAAACTGATGTTTACAAAAACAATGCAAACTGAAAAAACACAATTATAGTATCAAATTAAAGGTATGAATCTCACAAATACAATGGTACCAAATATAAATATGTTTTAGAGACAGTTTTCACATTGTAGGAACGTTACAAGTTTATTCTGTGGTTGCAGTAACTAAGGAATGTTAGGACAAGCTTCTAGGCTATCGATTGTTACGTTGTGTAAACTGCCTCTAAACCATTTATGATTGGTACCATAGTAATTGTGAGATTCAGACCTTTAATTTAATGCCTTATTTGGAATTTTTTACGTTATTTGTACCCGGGCGGATGCTAAAACGGAGCAAGAAGATAGCGCGTCCGCGAATGTAGTACATTGCTCCATAAAAGTGATGATGACCTTAGATCACACACGAGGTTTACAGATTTTAAATCAAAAAGCAAAGTACTTAGGGCACATTTTGGTGTTTTCAAAATCGTTAATATGCATATTTTCTCAAGCTAACTGAAAAAAAGCTACCACCAACGGTTTAACCTTGAGAATATGTAACAATTTCACAGGCGTTATTTTTAAAAATCACTTAAGCAATGACGAATTCCATGGAAGCCACAAATTATCATTGATCAAATCCGTAGCTCATTTTTAAAAAATTATATCGCATCACATTGCCAAACAGAAAACGTTTCAAATCACAAACAAGTCTAAGTTAAGTTTAAGGCAAAAGTTGACAGTGTTAATTTTTTTTCTAACTTGTAGATTAAGCATCTGATGCTTGTGAAATAAGCTGTAAAACTTGTCTTAAAATAAAATATATTTTATATTTAAAAATTGTTTTATCTTACCTAATACATATTTAGACATTTTAGCCCTAATTTTCAAGAAAATGTAAAATTTACCAGTAACATCTTATAATAAGTCATAATATTCTGCATTAAAATAATCAATATGAAATATAATTGGTTAAAACAATTATCAAACGTTAACAACACATTCATTTTGAAATATGACAAGACAGTATTTCAGAGTTTACAAGGCATTTGAAGTGCTGCAATAGGCTGCGACAGCATTATCGTAATGCCTGAGCCTTGGCGCGGCCTGTGTACCTGCCCCGCCCTGGCGCCTGCAGGCCCCCGACGCAACCGCGGATTCCGGCTCGCTCTGTAGGCCCAGCGCGCGTTCCAGTAGTATAGTTCTTTGGGCCAACCATGTCGTCGCCGTTCAAGCCAACATCTTTTAAAGTAGACATAATGGTGTAAGCTATATCCTGCCCAGTTGTGTTTTCAAGGCGAACAAACCCTAAAAAATCTTCTTTGGTTACAAAGCAGGTTTCGGTTTGTTTTGTGTAGCGCACACATAAAGACAGCTGCTCGTGTCCTGCAACGTCAGCCGTTTCATCAACAAGAATGGAAAAAACTCCAGCAGTATTGACATCGTTTACAATTTCCTTCTGAATTATATCCCCACAAATCTCAATGAGATCGTTTTGAATTGTAGGGCTCAAATAAGAGGCATTCAAATTCATTTTTTCCGAATGTGCTATTAGTTTCTTATCCCCACATTTCATCCGCATCCTAAGTAGAGCTCTGAAGTTGCCATCATTAGTGATAGGCTCCTCATCACTAGTGGTTAAACGACCTGAATCATTTGTTCCCCTCAGAGCAAGCTCTTGTCGACCACAAAACTTGATCGTTTCAACAATGGAAGTCAATTTTTCACGATTTTCGTGAGTCTGTTTAAGTCTTGCAGAGTTGGCGATATTTCTTATATCTCGGTTAGGATCTTTTGTCGCACACAAGAAATTGCTCCCTGAAACCATCGCATCTTTGTGATACTGGTGGTTCTCGTGAGTTTTAAAAACTTCCAGGGCATCTTTCCAGTTTTTGTAGGGTACCTTTACCAACGATTTCAGTTTCTGATGACCACCTTTTCCAGCTGTTATTTTGGAAAATAGGACACAATACTTACAGAGCGCGCCATCAGTTTTCGTGTAGGCAAGCTAAGGGAAACGTTGCAGCCACTGCCTTTGAAACTTTAAATTTCTTTTCCCACTTGCAGGAAATTCAAACGACAAATCGGGTATCCAAGGACTTTTTAGCAGTTTGACTTTTGTTTCATCAGATATTTCTTCAGTAGATGTATTTACATACTTTCCTATATCATAAAAATGAAGATCGTCACATAACTCAATAGGTTCCGTTTTCACGGCGTTTTCTGCAATAGGTTCTTCTGCAGTCATTTCCTTACTAGTTGAAGGAGCAGGAGTTTCAGGAACAGGTTCATCATTTCTTTGAGGTACAGATGTACTTTCCGAAATTCTTTTGGTTTTAGTGAAAAAATTCAAAAGGGGCAGTTGTGAACTTGTAGGTTCCTTTTTCACGGCGATTTCTGCAGTAGGTTCTTCTGCAGTCATTTCCTTACTAGTTGAAGGAGCAGGAGTTTCAGGAACGGGTTCATCATTTCTTTGAGGTACAGATGTACTTTCCGAAATTCTTTTGGTTTTAGTGAAAAAATTCAAAAGGGGCAATTGTGAACTTGTAGGTTCCGTTTTCACGGTGTTTTCTGCAGTAGGTTCTTCTGCAGTCATTTTTTCCTTAATAGTTGAAGGAGCAGGAGTTTCAGGAACGGGTTCATAATTTCTTTGAGGTACAGATGTACTTTCCGAAATTCTTTTGGTTTTAGTGAAAAAATTCAAAAGGGGCAGTTGTGAACTTGTACGTTTGGCCATTATTATGTTTTTTTTATAGATTTTACCTAGAAACAATAAAAACAAAATGAAAACTGGTCTTTATAAATTTTTAAGTAGCATCTCTTTACATGGGGAAAATATGAATTATCGTGAATTGAAAACGTTCCTAAAAAATTGAAATTATTTATTTAATTATCAATAATTTTTTTAAATAATACTAACATAAATTTCACTACACTAAACGCCAAGCAGTAAAATAAATGTAACGAAGCACGCGTTAAAACACCAAACACCAAATAGTGGCGCCTGTGAGTTGAGCTACAGGCAGCTCTATGATCTTTGATCTACATCGGATGTATTCACCTTAACGTTCTATAAAAGCTTACTCCCCTCCCTCTAGCCACTAGCGACCGGGCGCAGCCGTTCTGTCACTGGTGCGCCATAGCCTTCTCATTCTGGGTACTACAATGTACGCAACTTGCGCTTATTCGATGTAGTTTCATGGGAATCCGATAGGTCGTAGCACTAAGTGGATTATATATTCTATAATGCCGCAATGTATACAGAACCCTCTAAGTAGGGACACCTTATGGAAAAATGTAGTTCCCGCCGCCGAAAAAGAGATGGCGCTTCTTAGTCCGATTGGAATTGTAGGAGTTTACGGTCCAAGCTGACTTTCCAAAGTCAAGCAGCTGGTTGTAATATTTTGACAGTGGTATGTTATTGTTTTGTTTTTGTATCTTTTGCCAAAATGTTTACCTGTTTTTGTTTACAAACATTCTCATTTTGACATTTTGGATAGTGAATAGAAGCGCCGACTATACGGGGCCAGCTTGAACTATTCCATGCATCAGCGCTAATTTCTGCTCTGCTTTTCGGCGGCGGAACTAAACAAATTAACATTGGATGTCCCTACTTAGAGGGTTCTGTATACATTGAATGCCGTCTCGGTCATAGGATGAGAAATTTAATAATATACAGAAATAAAATCGAACCTTTAATATTTTCCACAAAGCCCAAGCTAGGGGAACCACGATGATGCTCGCTAGACCAGTCGGACAATTCTTATTTTATTGAAATAGATCAAAAATAAGAATTCCTCACCCTTTATAATACTTGATCCCCAGTTCGAACTAAATCAGTTAAAAAAACAATTATTTCCAAATCGTAATACTGATAATACTACAAACAGTAAACAGAAATATTTAAAATAAGTAAATCATAAAAACTAAAACTCACCTGCCTTTAAAAATCAGCGATCAAACCTCATTCATTCATGTTGGCACTGTCACATAACCTTTAATTACAGTGTACCAGCTTAGCACACTGGTGACTGAACAGCGGAAGCGGCGGCGGCGCAGAGCGCTTGGTTGGAAGGGAAAGGGGTAGCAACCCAGTAAGCTCAACCTGACGGCGCCCGCGGGTGCGGCAACTTCAAACGATCAAACGATACCGCCATCCGCCATGACCGCCACTTCCCCAGAGTGGACGGCTGACAATCTGCAGGCGAACTCGATCGCGTCTGGCAATCCCGCGATGCCGCGATCTGTTTTCTGGAATACTTGTGACAAAATATACATATTATACAAGTATTAATGTCAGTACTGTCAGTACGAGAATAATTGTTTTCGTTTGCACCTTTTTTAATTTTCCCTTCCCTTTAAAATTTGCTGCTCCTTTTTTAAATTTTCAAACGATATTTAATGATAAACTCCTACAAATGTTTTGCTGGTCTGTTTTGATTATTAATTTATATTAAAGATTTCGGGGGGGGGTTCTGACCCCCTAACCCCCCCCCCCCCCGCTGGCTGCGGCCTTGGATATATGTATCTCTCCCGCTAGGGCGACACCAAATTACCTTTAGCCCCCTCTTAGTAAAAATTCTTGAAAATATCAAATACAGTAAATATATTTGAACTATTTAACATAAAAAAATCCTAAATAAATAACCGACAACCTGTAAATTTCCTAAATTTATAAAGTACTGTAAACCTAAACCATAGCACAATAATTTTTTTTGTAAAATTTTGTCACAGGTCCCAATAAATATCACTGGTATAAATATTTTGTAAGGTTACTAAATGAGAGTCCATCTCAAACTACAGAGTGTCGAAGTATGCAGGGTCGAACTAGTTAGGTTTTTCTATATTAACGAAGCCAAAGGTGTTAAATTTGTTTTAAATGTCCAAAATCTTATTTTGCTTCATATTTGTCTTTATAAGAAGCACATTATATAATTTGTTATTCAACCTTTTCAACCTAACAATCTGTTGCATTGAATATATTCCAAAAATAAGGAAATTGGTTCCAGATCATTCCTTGATATTATTTACATATAGTGTGATATGAAATTGTAGCTACAAGTTTGATAAGGTTTTAAAATACAAATTGATTAACACATTACTATACTCTTAGTATTTGTAAATATTGTAAAGTATATTACCTTGGAAGAGTTTTATTTATTATATTCTGTTAAATGAAATAAATATTGTATGTTAACTGCTTGAATTTTTTCTCAAGGAATTCCCGATCTCCTTTTTGTGAACAGCACTTTTCTCATTTTGTCATTGTGATTTCTCCTAAATCTTCACATCATCAATGAAAATGAGATTCACAAGGTGAAAATATGGGAATAGTAGCAGCACTAAGAAGGTTAGGTCCTGCGCTAAACAAATTTTCAATAGACGAATAAGGTAACACTCAGGTTAACAATGACAACAGTTTATTGAAAATAGAAATAATTAGTTCAATTGAATTCTACCTTATACAATTTTACACTGAGCTAATGGCTGATAAAGCCCCTATTTTTAAAATTAATATCAGAAGAAAGTAAAAATCATTGTTTGTAAATTATAAGGCCTCTAAATACATATTGTAAGCTGGCTTGTAAATAAGATATGTATTAAATCATTGTCATTGGATATTACTTAATATCCAAAGTCAATGAATAAATGTTGATATATAGAATGTGGCTTTGAGTTAATCATTGACAGCACATAATATTAGACACAGTCCACAGAGCAGGAAGAGCGAATGGCCTAAACCTCTGTTGTCAAGAATGCGTTTGTCAGGGGCGGCCACCAAGGCCCACCTGCTGTCCAAGTAAAGGGCACATAGCTTTATGAGACGGCAGACCCCAGTAGCCACCCTTAACAATAGCACAATGGATTTATTGTCAATAGAAGTTAAGGATGAGTTGCTCCACCAATTAGTGGGGGGAGGGATAACTCTGTGGACTGTGTCAATGTGTTAAATAATATCACACACTTTTCAAACAGCACATATTTAACTATGTTTTTCTTTTTCTGATAACTTTTTGGAACTACACTGTTATTTTTCCTGTCACTAAAATAGAAAATAGGAAAAATAAGAAGTTTACACAGCCAGGAGTACCTGGACATAAAAAAATACTTAAAAAAGGAAATTGTAAAAAACAACGAAAACGCTAAAGGCTGTCTCCAAGTTGAGGCAGGCTACCTGACTGAGGGGTTGACCAGGGCAATGGCCGGGCCGCCCGAGACAATGGGATTTACTCGCCGGGCCGGCCTGGCCGTTGTCCTGGTCAGCTAGCCTGTCTCAACTTATGCTGAGACGCTAAATGTTAAATGTTAAATGTTCAATTCTCTAAATTTCCAATTCACTAAATGCTGCTTTTTCAATTCTCTACTTTTGACCTCAGCTTTAATCTTCTTCTGTCTTTCTAAAATTTCCAAATACTGTGTAAATGTCCAAGTACTGTGTTTGAGCTGTGAAATTTTAGCTCAAAATTTCACTTCTAGAATTACAAACATGGATTCTTAAAGCACAGTATATTGAATAAAATTCATGTGATGTGGGAAGAAATAATTTGTAATAGTTATACCAGTTATACCCATTTAAGTTAAGTATTCAAATCTGTTGTTGAACCTGTAAGTTAGCTGTCTGTAATGTCTAACTGAGGACTAGGCCTTTAACTTTTAAGTTAAAATCTAAATACCCCCGTTGCAGCAGACCTGCATACTCAGCGAATTTCAAATGCAAAACCACATATTTCAATCCAACAAAGCGAGATTTGACATGTTTTTGTAAGCTCCATAAGAATAACATGGGGAATGAGTATGCAGGTTTGCTGCTACTGGTATATTAAAACTGGGTGGTTTTAATTCAATATTTAGTAGATCTGAACTAGAAGAAGCCATTTACCAAGTTTTATCAAGATATGTTGAGAATTAAGCGAGATATAGAATTTTACTTATTTCCCATAAGGTTAACATTGGGACAACGTTCTATGTTTACCACTTTCAATATCTCGGTAACCAATGGACATAGAGCTATGATTAAACATACTAAATTGTTTGTTTTTTTGAGCTGAATTCAATGGTCAAATCCAAAATCGGATCACTTTAATTTTTCCATATGAAATACGCAAAAAACCCAATTTTGGGGGAGTTTATCCCCCTTTACCCCCCCTTCTGGTGGTCCGATCAGGCTGGTTTACGAACTCGTCCAATTGATTACCACTTTACACGTCTGCACCAAATTTCATAAAGATCGGACCATTTTTACGGCCGCTATCGTGCTAACAGACACATATATATATATATATATATATATATAGATATATATATATCTAAAAATCCAAACGAATGGTGTTTTTTGCTTCTGGGGGCTCCAAAACGAAAAGTTATCATGGTCTCGGGCTTAGGTCTTACCATGAGACCTACGGTAATAGCTTCTTCCCTATAGGGGAAATTCGCTAATCCCTATAGGGGAAATTCGCTAAAACTTAGTTGTCATCATAAAAAATAAGTCCAATTTCCTTTCACAAGAATTTTGTAAAGTATTATTTTATGTATTTCAATTTAAGCGATACCAACACAATAATAACCTTCTTTCTCTGAACATTATTAATTTTAGGCTAAAGCAGCAGTTCCCAAAGATGGGCTGTGGAAGGGATTTAAGTGAGTTCTGATGAGGATACAAAAATATCAATTCATAATAAAAAGAAAAACCCCTATTTAATGTTTTTATAGTTGAGCATTGAGGTTGACTTTATACGGTCTACTGTTTCACTATGGTCTGTTTTTCGTTGGTTTAATGTATACTGCACACATAAATGGGGGGGTCACGATTCATTTTTAGGATCGTTTGAGGGTCGCAAACAAAAAGTTAAGGAACCACTGGGCTAAAGTATGAATGCAATTTTATTTTTATTTTTGCAGATATGTGATCAAAAAACTTTCATGTTTCGGGATCTGGAAGCAGGAAAATTATGTTCCTAGGTGGAAAGGGTCTAAAACAAGGCGAGAAACACACAGCCAGGAGTACCTAGACCAAAACAAACTTAAAACAGAAAACTGTAAAATCAATCAAAACACTAACTACATGTTTTCGACTGTGTTTTCCAGTTCTTTTAGCTATGTTTTTTGTTCAGATGGATATTGAAATGTCTGAGACTTATTTTACTATTGGTGTTGGACTGATGGCAAACAAAAATCAAAATGAAAACTATACTAAGTCCTCATTATTACTGACAGTGAATTTTACACAAATAAAACAATACAAAAACCAAGCATCAAGTCTAAATAAAAAATAAAATAAATTAAAAAGTCAGGTTGAAAAAATTATTAAACAGGCCACAATTTTTGAAATTACAAAAAATTATTAATTTTTTAATGATGATTGCAAAGGAAATGGGTCATCTATTTAAACATTTTTTGAGAATATTACGGTTTTTAATACAGTACATAAATGGTATTAGCATTAGTAATATTGTTTACCATTACAGAGGGAAATATTTGTAAGTCCCAAACCCGAATCAACTGTCTAATAGGTAAACAGATGAAGCAAGGAGAATCAGCCAGGAAAGTTTGAGCCTTCCTCGTGAACACACTGAGGCACACTTTGCCACTCACATCTGGAACCCTGCAAAAAAACACTATTTTTTAAATCTGTCTCACTGAAAACTAGCTTTTTACCAAATTGAACAAATGCAATAAAAATAACAAATTTATTATTTTTATAATTGTTAGCAAAGCAAATTTGTTCTCAATAAATGAAAATTAGACATTGCAGGTACCTTCTGTTTTTATGGATGTGCTGAGCTTGTCATTAGGAAAAATTTGCATTTTCTAAACATGATTTATTTCCCTTATTATAGGACTAAAAATAGTTGACTCATTTGCTCATCTACAGAAGACCAATCTTTAAAGTCAATGAAGTGTACCTGTATTGTCTACCAACAATTCCTTACTCGAATATGGAATATTCTAATATATAAGGTAAATGTATGTAATATTCTAATAAACTATTAATTTATTAATCATTCAATTTTTATTTATAGGCTGTTCGAATTCAAACAACAAGCCAAACTGCATTCTGTTTTCAGGTATTAATAATAGCAGAGAATTATTACTCTAATTTTCTGTAAATCTATTTCACTAGCAGTATATAAAAAATATCTTTACTAAAAGTAGTTTATAAATCAATATTTTCAAATTGTGTGATTATTAAACTCATGGATATAAATTAAGAGTTCAAAGAAATTAATATATTAGTTGAGTGCATTTCTGTCAAAAATTAATTTTCCATTAAAATAAACCTGGAATTTATTTTGTTGTACTTTAGTTTGTATTTTGTTTTGTATTTTGTTTAGTACTTTTTCACTTTTGACATTGAACTAAACAATGCCTTATCTTTTTGGGATTGGTCACTGAGCCATGTTTATTATTAACCAGCTCTAATGTTATTATTGTTTCTAGTTTTATTTGATATACTGAACAAGATATCAGACGGCAGATGCCAGACTGGCATCCTTGGGCAAGTTTGAATATCGAAGGTCAAAGTTCAAAAGGCCGAAAATAGAGAAACAGATATTGAATAAAGTGTATTTATGGTATCCAAACAAATATTCCCCGAGGTATAGATTTTAAACCACTGCCGATAGTTGCTGGGTGGTAAATACTTAATTTTGATTGGGTATTAGTTTTGAGCCGCCATCTTGGATCCGCCATAATATGGGATACAAGATAATTGTTTTAAATAAATATGAATGTGGTGTTGTGACATTTTAATACAGACTAGATTTTCATGGTGATTACAATGCCGCAATCAGTTTTAAAAATTATTGTTTTGTTCTTGAGATATACTCAAATAAATATTCTTCCCTGTATATTTCTTACGAGCATTTCCAAACTAAACAATTTTTTTATATCTCCGTTTCTAATCAAACTATAAAGTTTGTTTTGGGCCTAAAAGATTTAGTGATTTAAGAGCTTTAATTTGAAATATTAATCATTTAAATAACACCAGTCACAGATGAGTTCAAAGCAACATTGAACATAAAATATTTATTTTTAAAAATTTATTTGTACTTAAAGGTTTATATCTCAGGTTCTAAATAAGTCTAAATGTTAAGTTTGGTCTTAAAACACTCATCTGAAATTTGGCTTTCATCTGAGCCAAAACAAACTTTTTTATGTGATTAAAACCGGAGATACAAGAAAAACAAAACGAAAATAGTTTAATTTGGAAGATTGTATGATTTTTGAATTATTTTATATTTTATTGTAGTTGAGTTTATTCTCCTACGCTGGCTGAGATGGCAGTCTGGAAACTGAGTGCGCTGAAGTACAGGGACAGCTGGAATCTGCTGTCTATCTGTACCTGATGAGAGGAAACAACGTCGAAACAGCTTCCACTTGGCGGTGCATCTGCACCTTTGCCACCCAAGCTTTCGTAAGAGGGCAGGCTGCATAGGAGTGTGGTGGTGCCAACACTACCTTACGGAACGGCTCAAACGCTTTTTCGTATCGCACAGCAGCGAACCATGTTTCAACGGAATCGAAAACTGCGCATGGAAAACGAAGGAGACATTGTCAATGCATGTCGCTTGGTTCACCCAGCAGCCACAGGTTTACTTTATCGCTTGGTAAGCCCAGCAGCGATGGGTTTACTGTGCAGAGACTAACACTTGGTTCGCCCAGAAGTGGTGATGTCAGTGAATAAATGTTGGAGCAGTAACCTCTTTACCAGGTTTGTATGGTAAAACCACCCGTAGTAGCTAATGCTATGGCGGTCACAGGTTACTGCACCGCCCAGATGGGATGTTGTTAGCTCACATTTCTTTGCTCCTTTGTTGCGTTTCAAGATGTCTGTCTCTCGTCAGGTGTGCGAAGAAGCACACGACGCTTGGAATCACGGACGGATCGTCCGAGTGTGATTTCCACTGAGATGGACGTCAGTTGAATCGTCCATGGACTTTCTTAGCCAGGAAGTTTATCGT
The DNA here is from genome assembly GCA_035578135.1 of Flexamia atlantica. Taxonomy (NCBI): domain Eukaryota; kingdom Metazoa; phylum Arthropoda; class Insecta; order Hemiptera; family Cicadellidae; genus Flexamia; species Flexamia atlantica. The sequence continues at coordinate 20,112,179 of JAQJVK010000009.1, read as the reverse complement.
AGTTGAGTTTATTCTCCTACGCTGGCTGAGATGGCACTCTGGAAACTGAGTGCGCTGTAGTACATTGACAGCAGATTCCACCTGACGAGAGACAGACATCTCAAAACGCAACAAAGGAGCAAGAAATGTGAGCTGACGACATCCCATCTGGGCGTGTTGTTAGTTGCAGTAATCTGTGACCGCCGTAGCATTAGCTACTAGGGGTGGTTTTACCATACACACCTGGTAAAGAGGTTACTGCTCCAACATTTCTTCACTGACATCACCACTTAACCAAATGGTAGTCTCTGCACAGTAGATCCATCACTGCTGGGCGTACCTAGCGATAATGTAAACCTGTCGCTGCTGGGCGACCAAGCGACATGCATTGACAATGTCTCCTTCGTTTTCCACGCACAGTTTTCGATTCCGTTGAAAGATACGGTTCGTTGCTCTGCGATACCAAAAGCGTAAGCGCCGTTCCGGCACACTAAGGTAGTGTTGGCACCACCACACTGCTTTGCAGCCTGCCCTCTTGCGAAAGCTTGGGGTGCAAAGGTGCAAAGGAGATGCACCGCCAAGTGGAAGCTGTTTCGACGTTGTTTCATCTTATCAGGTACAGATAGACAGTAGATTCCAGCTGTCACTGTACTACAGCGCACTCAGTTTCCAGAGTGCCATCTCAGCCAGCGTAGGAGAATAAACTCAACTACGATAAACTTCCTGGCTAAGAAAGACCATGGACGATTCAACTGACGTCCATCTCAGTGGATATTTTATATTTGTTAAATTTTGTATACTTACACTCTTATTCTACCATTATTAAGTCTTGAGTTATCCAGAAAACCAGCTTGTAACTGAGGAGCGCTTAAAATAAAGACATTTATTATTATTATTATTGAATAGGCTTAGCTCTTTTTCCCACAGTCAGATTAACATCATAAATGGCTCAAATGGAAGCCAAAAAGATTAGAAGTGTTTTAAGACTAAAACAGCAAGAATAATATAACTGGCGCCAATTCTTGGGGCCCATGCCGTCCATAAGACTAATGTTAATTTTAGCATTGGGCTGATGGACGGCGTGGGCCCCAAGAATTGGCGCCAGGTATACCTATTTAGTCTTGCTAAGAACCTGCTAAGAAATGGTAAAAACAAATTTTGGAAAATTAATGTTTTATGTTCAATGTTGCTTTGTAACTCATCTCCGACTGGCCGTATTTAAGTGATTAATATTTCAAATTAAAGCCATTAAGTAACTTAATCTTTTAAGACAAAAATGAACCTTATAATGTCATTAGAACCTGAGATATAAGAAAAAAAAATAGTTAAATTTTGAAGATCTTGTGATCTTTGAATAGTCATAACTCTTTTTACACAGTTGTATTTAGGTTGATAATGGCTCAAATGAAAACCAAAGATCAGATGAGTGTTTTAAGACCAAATCTCATATTTCGACTTACTTAAAACCTGGGATACAAACCTTTAAATAAAAATAAATTTTGAAAAATTAACATTTTATGTTCAATGTTGCTTTGTAGCTCACCTCTGACTGGTTGTATTTCAATGATAGATATTTCAGATTAAAGCCATTAAATCACTGAATCTTTTAAGACCAAAGCGAACTGTATAATGCGATTAGAACTGGAGATATGACAAAAACAAAACAGAAAAATAGTTTAATTTGGCAATGCCCATAAGAAATGTACAGGCAAGAATTTGAAAATATCTCGAGAATAAAAAATATTTTCAAAAACTGATTGCGGCATTGTAATCAGCGTGAAAATCTAGTCTATAATGATGTGTCACACTACATTCATATATTTTAAAGCATTATCTTGTATCCAATATGGCCAGATTCAAGATGGCAGCTGAAAATTAATACCCATTCAGAATGAAGTATTTACCACCCAACAACTATTGGCAGTGGTTTAAAACCAATACCTTGAGAAATATTTGTTTGGATACCATAATTGAATGAATGAATGAAAGAAAAGTTTATTCCCATACAAACTTAAGCTACTGACATGAAAAATAACAAAATGATTGTAAACATAAATCGTTTATAAATAATAAACTAAACTAAAATATACATAATTGTTGTAGCCTTTAGTGAAAATGAAAGATAAGGAAATCAGCAGAAATAGGCAGGTACTGCCTGTGCGTCCGCTGGGTTGCTTTACAAATTATAACTAAGACCACAAAATTGGGAATAATTAAAAAAATGTTAATAAGAATAGTTGAGGTTGAAGTACGGTAGGGAATTTAAAAGTTGCTATATCTGTTTTATGAAAAAATTCTTGACTAAACTCAGAACTTAAAAAAAAAAACTTGAGTAAAGGTTGGTGGGAAATAACTATCCTGAATCCTGCCGGCAAGCAGGAGAGAGTGGTGCGGTCGGGGGGGGGGGGGGGGGGGAGAAACAGTAGGTGCAAAGGTCGGGTCAGACACGTCTGTAATCGGCCGTGATGATAGCATCGGCGTTGTCCGTACCTAAGCTGAAGATAAATTCATTTACTCGGATTTTAAACAAACTTAGGGAGGGACATTCAAAAATCTTAAGGTTACTAAAAAAGTTACAAATATTGCGGTAAACTATGTGTGAGATGTAAAATGAGTTAGTCGTGGAAAAGGTGTAATTAATTGGCAAAACCGTGATTCCAATTTTTGAAGAATATCTAGTGTTGTGACTGTGGGAGATTTCTTGAAAAATGACGCCATGGTTTTTGAAAATATTAATTAAAATACTCTTTAGGTATAATTGACGAACTGTAAAGACAGATATTTCTGCAAACAGAGGGTCAGTCGGGTATCGTCTACATTTCCCAAACCCCATTTTTAAGACAGATTTTTGAGCTACATTTAAAGGTTCTAGTATACTTTTATAACACCCGCCCCATGCTATGAACGTAGGCATAGTAAGCCATCTTTAATTCCTTAAATGTTAAAACTTCATTCATTTGTTTGAAAGCAAAAATAAATTTTCGGATTTTATTTCTCAAATAAAAAATGTGATCGTTCCATTTTAATCGCTCATCAAAAAATACACCCAAATATTTATATGAGTTTACCTTTTCTATAAAATCACATTTACAAACAGTACTACGGTAATCGTCACAGTCGTGAATGATGAGGTTATCTAAATCGTAATCTGTATTCTTGTTTATAGATATTGGCATGAACTTTGTTTTGGAAACATTTAAGGAGAGAACAATTTTACAATTACAATTACAATTTTTCCCAAAATCTGTTCTCTATTTTCGGCCCTTTGAACTTTGACCTCCGATATTCAAAATTGCCCAGGGATGCCAGTCTGGCATCCGCCATATTCTTGTTCAGTATATCAAAGAGTATTAGAATCAATCATAAATTTTGAGTCGGACCCTACTTCAAGGTTTGTGCCTAATTTCTTTTTTGGTGACTGGACTAAAATGTTTATTTTTTCTGTCGTTACCTTCCTCTACGCACAATAATGTAAGCAAGGCCGTAGCCAATGGGGGGGTCAGGGGGTCAAACCACCCCCCCCCCCCGAAAATGTTGAAATTGCGTTTAAGTGAAAGGTTAGAAAGTTATTTTTTCACTCCCTGTAACCACGGAGCCCAAAAACCCCCCCAAAAATTTTTCTTGGCTACGGCTTTGAATGAAAGTATGTTGAACGTGTTTTACACTCTCCTTATTTGTTGAAAAAATGTATATGATGGGGAATGAATGCAACAAAAATATTTTTAAGGGGGATCCCTCCGCTTCATAGGAGATTTATTGGGTTTTTATATTAAGGACAAAGGTATAATTCCACATACTCACAATGGCAAAAGCTGGAGCAGCAAACACACTTGACAACTGCACAACCACAAAGCTAGGACTGAAGGATTCAACAGATAAAAAAACAAATTGAGATGGAACACTGAGGTAAAATAAAACAGGAAACCCTTTGAGAAGTATACGATGAGTAAAAATAGTTTTCAAAAGTAATAGTTTGTTATTGTTATGTAATATGTTTTAAATTCTATAATTTGGTTATAAATATTTTTACCATTTTCATAGCAAGCAAGGAAGACCAACATTTTGACTGGAAAAAGGATTTCAAACATCCTGGCAGTTGCTCTAAAAGTTAATCAACAATTTCAGCACTAATAATGCTGCAATGTAATTGGCCGTGTGCCTGTATTGTAGTATTTGTAAATAAATAAATAAATAAATAAATAATTATTGCTTTAGGGGAGTAAAACTACCAATAAAATATTGATTTTGACGTTATGATATTAAAATTGAGGGATTCAAGGGATCTTCTAAGCCGAGACTTCAACATGAAACTTTTATATTTTCTTCTAAGTTAATCAACAGTTTTAAAGTTCAATCAAAACACAGGGCCCACGCTGTTCATAAGCACAATGCTAAAATTGACATTGATCTCATGGACGGACTGGGCCTAATGATTTGAGTCTTTGAATCGGCCTATACTGTGATCTATTTAGTTTATCACATCACTCAGAACAAAAAGTATGAACCTCTGATCCACTTTCGGTGGAAATTAAAATATTTAAACCTGCAATTATCAGCAAAATTCAGCATGTTGTTAATATGATTGCAAAATGTTTAGTTTCAAAATGTCAGTTTTCATATCAACACTTAGTTTTAATTGAAAAGTTGAAATCATGTCCATGAATGTCTCTTCACCTTTTAATGAATTCCTTAATACCTGAATATCAGAATCAAATGATCTCATTCTCTTTTCCTCTACATGATTGTGTTGGTTTCAGTATCAAAATGTCCATTATCTAAAAAGCTTTGGCCCTTTTTACACTAAAAAAGTAGTTTTCATCACAAGGAGCATAAGTAGTGGTGCTTTTTAGTGTGGAATCGCGAGAAGAAGGCAAGTTTTTTCCTAGAGTTAAGAAATGTGATTTTACAATCGTTGTAGAAAACGATAATGGAAGTTTGTTGTGTAGTGTGATATAAAATTGTATTTTTCCAGAGAACCTTTTTTTTATATACTGTATTAGGTAATATTGCTCTATTGGTTTCGTAATTGTAGAACTGCATAAAAGCTGAACGTTCTTTTACAGAAGAATTAATACAACTATGAAGTGGGAGAGGGAGGGAAATTTCACTTATTTTTCGCAAAAGACAGTCATGTCACTCTTATAAATAAACCAAATTTACCAAGTATAGTTTGCAAGATCCTGTCAAGAATATGGAGCATTAGGTTTTTTGTCACAACATCATTTCCTACTGGATGAATCTTTTGGTTTGTAGTTGTTTTTATCTTGTTCTAAAAGTTAAATGATTGTCCGCTATATAGTGACACTAAAGCAATTGAATTTTCGGAGATTTTGGAACTCCTCGTGTGTTTTTGTCTGCCTTCATGGGATTGGCCTGGTGTTGGCGAATGATAAATATACAAACTACACTCCCTCTCCTGCTTCAAGTTGTTTTAACTCTGGTGTATGTAAAATATGAGAAAGTTGTTTCGAGATTTAATGCTTAAAACATTATTTTTTGATTTTGCAAAACTTTTTTGTTTGGGAGATTTATTTTGTTGCTTTTATGACAATGACATTAGTATAAATAGGTCCAATGGGAACACTTTTATCTCCGATTTTTCATAGCATATTTGCGATTTTGAATTTCCAATTTTGTTGGCCTCAGTAATTAAAAAGGGATTAAAATGATTAAAAAAATTAAAATCTTAAACCAAGAAAGATGTAACAATTATTATAATATTTATATCAATTATTAGAATCTTTCTAACAATTATTAAAATCTTTCAGTAGTTTTTAGTAGGAGTACTATTACTCTTTGCTACAAAATCATGTTTCATATTCCACTATAAAGGGGTAGTTTCTCCCACTTAGTTTAAGCCAGAAACTAATACAAGTAATATTCAATATACAAAAAATGGTAAGATTTTTGTCCGGCGTCCGGAAAGTCAGGGGTTGGTTTTAAGATTAGATTGAGCAAATGCCTGGCAGTACGATGATCCGCCTCACGTAGCTAGAAGCGAGTTCAAGTCACTGCACAAGCTGATGAGAAAATCTCGGCGATACCATTACTACTTTGGAACTACACATGAGCAGTGTTTACTTTCTGGACTTCCCTCGTAAAATCTTTCCATTTGTTTTAGCGAATTTCCCCTATAGGAAAGAAGATTATTATTTATGTGTCTGCAAGCAAGATACCAGCCGTAAATATGGTCCGATCTTAATTAAATTTGGTACAGACATGTGAAGTGGTAATCAATTGGATGAGTTCTTAAACCAGCCCAATTAGACCACTGTGAGGGGGGGGATAAAGGGGGATAACCACCCCAAAAATGGGTTTTTTGAGTTTCTCATATAGACAAATAAAAATAATCAAGTTTTGGCTAGCACAATTTAATATTTAGAAACATTGCTCTATGTCCATTGGTTACCGAGATATTGAGAATGGTTAACACAGTACGTTGTCGACGTTGTCCCACTGTTAACTTTGCAGGGAATAAGTAAAATTCGATGTCTCGCTTATTTCTCAACATATTTTAATAAAACTTGGTTTGTGGCTTCATCTAGGTGAGATCTAATCTATTTTAGCCTTAAATTCCTGAAATTTCCATTTTTGTGGCAGCAAACTTGCATACTCATCCCCCATGTTATCCTTATGGGAAATAAAATAAATGCAATATCTTCCTTATTTTTTGACATAACTTAGTAAAACATGGTATATGGCTTCTTGTAGTTCAGATGTACTAATATTGAATTAAAACCACCCAGTTTTAACGGACCTGTTGCAGAAAACCTGCATACTCATTCACCATCCACATTATTTTTATGGAGCTTACAAAAACACTAGTAAACCTGTTGCTCGAAATCGAGTAATTGTTATTTATTGATTTCAAAATAAAAATAATTATGGTCCAGAATTATATAGAACTATTTTATTAATTATATGGTTGAACTTTCTGTTATACTGAAATTTTGTACAAAAGCTTTTTTAAACTAAATTTCTTGTGAATACTCAATCATCTTTAAGGAGATGTCCATATTTCTTTAGTGTTTTCTACGAATATTATGAGCCCCTCAAAGGAGTTGGCTTGACCTGCTGCCACATATATAGAGTAAACCATGAGAAAGTACTAGGGAGGGAAGGTAAATTATAACTTTTGCAATGGACTGACCCTGAGCTATACCTAGTCATTGTGAGTGCTTGAATTACTGGAAACTGGGTTCTTTTTATTATAGAACATCAATAAACACAAAAAGAATTGTTAAAACTATATTATTTACATGTTTACATCATTCATGGTTAGCATTATTTCAAGTAATTTTCTTTTAGGTAATTGCTCACAAACACTTCACATTAACATTCACCATAAACTCCAATCGAAGTGCAAACACAACCAAGTTCATCAAGATCAAAATTGTCATACATAAATTAATTATTAGTTTAAATACTCCATGTACCATATAAAAGAAAATGAACCAAAACAAAATGTTACTTGAAAATCTGCAAATTTGTTTAGACAACACTAATGTTTTAAATGGGTTGTTAGAATTAAACCTGATGGGTAAAGAAGAATTAAATTATGTTTTGTAAAAAATAAAGTTAGGCTAGTTGGTTTCGTGGGTTTTACGTTATTTTTTGTAAAAAACTTTCTGAAATCCAGTAAATGTGACTAAGAGCTGCTTTCCCCACATCTAGTTTAATTTGAACTTCAGAAACTTTATTTTAGTACAGTTTGTATTTTCCTGATCATATGGTGTATAATTTAAACATTAGAATATTCATATGGTTTAAATTATATTCACGTTTATTTTAAACCTTAATTGGGAAAGCGGCCCTGAGTAGCGTATGGCACCCGTCTTAATCTCAAACTGAACTAATATGGTTCAATAAATCGACTTAAAATGAATGTTAAGTCTGCTTCTTTTTCTTTTATTACCACAGTCGACTCTCGCTAACTCGAAATTCCGCGGGACTGCGATTTTTCTTCGTGTTACGTATAGTTCGTCTTAGGCTTAGTTCAAGTTATAGAGGTAAACCAAATGAAAATTCGTGATACAGAGGTAGCCTAAAGAAAAATGATGTACTATATTCCCTACAACTTCGACAAATCCAAGCATTTAACTTATTTAAATATCATATATCAATGAAAAATACAGTATTTATAATATAATAACCTGTAAAACAAAAAGCGTGCAGATAAGATAATATTAATTCTGATTAAAAAGTCCGTAAGCTTCCTCTATGTAAAAACAATTACAGTATCGATCATAATTTTTATTAAAACAATAAAATAAAGAAAACTTTACTGTATCCCCTACAGCTACAAAAATAAACTTATAATTTTTAATGTTACTGTATTAATAAATAATTCTTACAGTACGGTATACATAATAAATAACGTGTAAAATAGAGAAAAAAGTTCAGTCCGCGTTGCTGCAATCCTACTAATTGAGAAAGTGATTCACTGACAGATTGCATCCTGAACGCCGGGATTTCGTATTACAGAGGTCCGTTCTGAAAACTTCGTGGTATGGAGGTAAACTTCGATTTATGGAGGTAAAGCATGAATCTAATTCGTCTTATCTACTGAACTTCGTGCCTAAGAGGTAATTTTTGTGTCCCTTCGAGTTATAGAGGTAAAATATAACCGGAAAATTAGTTCGTGTTATGTACAGTAATTTCTTCACCTTAGACAGGGTTTTCCAAGGGGATTAAAAATAATTCGTGATATCGAGGATTTCTTGATATCAAGGTTCGTGTTAACGAGAGTCGACTGTATTTATATTTATAGACTTTATACATAAGAATTTATTTTTTCTTTTAGTATTTTTCTTTGGAATATAAACATATGTTAATATTAAGATCTTCACACATGTGATTCAAAATAAATGTTTTTAAAACTGAATTCTGACCTTAAGTTTGTATTAGGATAATAGTTTATTTATTTACATCTTCCATCAACTGAAATGCCTCCAGCTTTACATGCAATGGTTTCCATTCCATTAACAACATATGGCTTTGCTGAAAAACTTTGTTTGCTCCAATCAGCTGCTTTATTTGAAATTTCTATTCCCATGTTAAATCTTACGGACTTATATGAAACTTTAAGGGCGTCTAGGGTTCTTCCTTTTAATCAAACCTTTTTAACTTTTATATCCTGCAAAACTCCACACCAAGCTCTTTCCAATGACACCTAAATTATTAAAATCGGCCCAGAACTTTAGGAGGAGTAATGATCATAAAAAAACCCCTAGCATATTGAATAAGTATAGATAGATATCAAATCTCACTATGTTGGATTGAAATATGTTCTTTTGTATTTGAAATTTGCTGAGTATGCATGTCTGCTGCAACGGGGGTGTCATATTATTATTTGGATTAGCTTAAATTGGGTTCAAACTAAGTTGGACAAACTGCCCCGTAATACTTTCTGAGCTATTTTTGAGCGGAGATTACTTTTGTGATTCTCTTTGCTGACTTGAATATTATTTCTTCAGATTAGCTAGCTGTATTCTGTCCTTTTCCAGAAAAAAATTATCTCAGCCTAAGGATTTCCACCAAAAACACAAAGGTAGAATTTAAAATAATAGTTTCTAAGTATTATAAATTGTACAGTTAATTTGTTTTTAATACGGTGAATTTCTTTGTTAGGTACTAAAAAAGTACCCCAGTAACATGAGGGAAAATTTGGATAAAAATGGAAACAACGGGGGTTTGTTTATAAAAAGATAATAAAAAGTTTAATACATATTATAAATAATGGACAATTACAAAACTACAGCTGACATTAAAAAATAATATACATAAACCACAACCACAAAAGGACTGAAGATAAATGAAATGAAAATGTTAAGACACAAAGTGGAAAACTAAAAATGGTGATCTTCTAAATAAATATGATTGTCTACTCTACACTTAAACTTACATCATAAACCAAAAGTAACGGTCTTACTAGACCCGTATAACTATAAATTTTGTATAAAGTACGTCATGAAACCCTGCTTGTTTATATAAATACTATGAAAAGCAGCGACAATTTTTAAATTTTTGATTCAAAAATTGAATCTGATCAAATAAAAGTTGTTTCTAATGATCATCAAGGTTTAATAAACACATAGAAACTAGTTATTACATTTTTAAAAATTGAACATTAATTGATCATTATCTTGTTCATCCTGATAAGAAATTGTGACTTTTCTTGATAATAAATAACCGAACAAATATTTAATAGGTACTTGATCATTATTTAATGATAAAGTAAAATAAGAAAAACTTATAAGAATTTTGTGCCTGAGACCAAGATGAAAATTTAACTTAAGACAGCAATCAAGTTGATTTAAGGTCGAATCTACAATTTTAAGATAAATGTTTTCTATTTGTGTCTTTAATAATTTGAAATATCTGTATTTTGACCAATTAAGTTTCTTCAAAATGCAAGAAAAATCATTAACTACTTTTTTACTATTCAAAATAACATTACTACAAAATATTCCTTAGATAATATATTATTCGTTATTATTAATACTTACTTTTGTTATATAAAATTAGTGATGACATAAAATCACATTAAATGTAATTCAAATAAAATAATTAAGCTTGAAGCCTAACTTAAAGTCTTGAGATAAATAAAATGAAATAGTCAATAGATATGCTATGCAACATTCAATAAAAATAGTAAAAAACCTAGTCATTTAGACTCTAAACAAAAACTAATGGACATTCTTAAACGATTCATGGTAACATATATGTCTTCTAAAGCTTTGGAACATTTATACTTAGAAGTACATTTGATACAAACACCTGTTAGACTCTAGCTAAAGAACGAGTATTTGATATTTATATTTGAAAAGTTTATACGTACAAACACACCCCGATCAGGAATCACTATACAAAGTATTTTTAAAATAAAAAAAATTAATTATTCATAAAAATAAATCCTGACTGACTTAATTCTAAACTTGTTCAGCACCAGAATAAATTGTAGCAAAAAATGTATTATTTTTTACTTTTAGCTTCAAAATACCACCACAATCTTGTGACCTGTAAGATTACTTAAAAGTATTTGATTACTGGAATGAGATACACAACTAGTAAGAGGCTGGTTATTGAATTAAATGGGCTTTTCGTTAATTTTCAACCGAGTATTTCTGGATTTGTGCATTCAGTGTTTTACCTTAGCATTTCATTGACTTGACTTCTTATTGACACACCTCCAGTAAATTGTATCAATATGCTTGAATCATATTGCTAATATTAAATCGTCTTTAATTTTCTTATTAAAGTTAAAGGGAATTACTAATGATTAATGACAATTTATATTTGTTCAACCTACCAAAATGTTCAGAGGGTAACCAGAACCGACAACAGAAAAAATGTCATGTTCAAACAAGCCACTGAAAAACAACAAGTAAATTTAGGAATGTATCAAAGTAACTAATCCAATATTATTTGGCTTTACGATAGATTTGTAAAGTATTATTTTTGTAACACTATAATAATTTAATATCTAATTCTTTTAATGATTGGGCATAGAAACTTAAAAAAAGTCTAGCTATGTATTAATCGTTTTTGTATAATATAGGCAGTGATATAAAATGTTTGTGGGATTTACATAAATCGCCTCAATCTTATCAGTGTTAGGAAAAACCAAATTTGATCTTGTTTGTTTATGTTGAAAAACAACTCTGTGAGGAGTTTTGAAGAAAGCCAATTAAAAAATTCAACGTTTTAAAAAATAATACAAACAAAGCTTTAAAAAACAATACATTTATAAATCTTACAAAGTTGTTAAAAACCACTTGAGCTACAAGATAATACAATTAATTTGATTGTCAAAAGACTAAGAGCTTCAGCATACACATTTTTGAAGATGGTCGTTCTCAATTCAGAGATCTAAAAATGTGTTTTGTATGTATAAATGTTGTGATGACTTAAGGAAAACATCACAGCCTAGGTTGAAACGGGTCAGATGTTGCAAAATATTTGTCAAACTAAAACCTTAAATATACTTTCTACTATATGACATACTGCATAATATGAAAATTATTAAAGCTGCTAAATTTAGCTTAAACTAAAAAAATAAGGATTAACTTAATTTACATGAATTCTTTACACCACCTCTGTTACTAAGAAAAAAATATTTTAAGCACCAAGATAGAAATTAGAATGTATCAAGTTAAATTAAGATAATAAATGATTTTACGCCATTATTTACAATGACGTTCATTGTTGGGAAAAATAAATCTGAATCTTAATATATAATTAGCTATTTCTCTGATGTAAACCAATTTGCTTTATACACTGATAAACATGATAAAATATTACTGTTCTGAATTACTTCAGTAGATTATTGTAAACAGTTTGATGTTAAAGGGCTAAAATTGGAGTTGAGAGATTATATAAAGCTCGTTAAGATAAGAGTTACGGTTTTGAAGTTACAGAGAGACTGACGCCGTGACTCTGGGAGCCGTCCGAAGTGGTGGGGGTGGGCTTGTAGACTCTGGTGTCGTCGAGCTTCAGATCCGAGACAAACGTCACCTGGGGACAAAGAATGTGTTAGTTGCGATGACAAATAATCATTATGGATGTAAAAAAGGCTTTGAATAAGGTTACTGGTAACGAGCAATAGTATTCCTGCAGCCCTATGATTTTTGTCAGGTTGGCAATATAAGGGGAGTATTTTATTCTTTGCATTGCTAATCCAAAATCAAATAACTCAGCAGTGGTAGTCAAACCATTTAAATTATGGAACACCAAAACCTATTTTTAAGGTTTCTACAAAATGAAATTGGTTTTATCATGTTCTCTTACTTCAGATTTAAAAATACATAGAATCTCACTGAGATTATAACATTTACATATATTCATATATATTTATGAGTAATTTAGTAATAATCACAGTTCTTTAAATGCCAATTCAAAATTATTTGAATCTTATAAGATTGAGTAAACATTCGAATCTAGTAAAAGTTAGATGTAGATTAAATCTACATAGCTTTCCTGTCATATTTTTAAGAGCTGATTCAAATGTTAGCCTGAAACATTTTTCTCGTTTTGGAGCTTCCGAGTTTTTTTTTCTTATGACTGTTTATTAATGAGGTCCTAAAAGAATTAACGACCCTACTCCCCCTCACATTGCCAACATTACGAAATCAAAGGGCCATTTTTCATCAACAAATGCATTGCTCCTTGAAGGTTACAATTAATACAAGTCTTCCAATCAGTCCCGGTCATCAATAACAATTTTATTGTAACTGAGTACAGCTAAATTTTAGCATTATGACTCATATGTTCGTTATAATTTTTGTTTTCAATTGATTTTCATTGGGCTTTAGATATTTCCTCTAATAATTAACAGATCTGTTTTGACTTCTGCATGTTTCATCAACTGAAGGACCCTATTTTTCTTAAAGCAATAATTATTTTTATTAAAATATCCATGTACTTAATACAATATAGGTTTTTTCTGTTACATCCCTTTTTCAACCGCCCTACAGAACAGATTTTTACGATTGAGGTGCCATTTTAAAGCTTATGATCAAGCGCACCGGCTTTGACTATAAATAATTAATTGACTTCAGATTCAAAGTCAATGGCACTGGCAACTGGTAATATAAAAGGTAATTTATTTTAAGGCTTCGCCCCCCTACTCTCTTTGATTTATTTTTAGAGGGCGCTTTCAATGCGGTGGTGCTGACCAACTTGCATTAGGCCTATAATGGGTTTAAATGTGATTTTAATTTATCAGCTGATTACCTTCAGACGGATTTTTAGCCTAAGTTCGATTGTAAACAAAAATAGAAAGTCTGCAACTGTAAACAAGATTAGATACAGGTTAAGAAAATTAATTCTTCAACGGGCAACTTTTATTGGTAATTGAAGCCTAATGCAATTAGGTAAATCACTCTTTATGGTAAAAATATACTATCGACGTATTAAAAATATTGTAAATTGAACCCTAATACAGACAAAGAAGAAGGTAAAGAGAAAACCGTGTCGAGGAGATTTGGGAAAACATGTGTAGCCTTCAGCAAGAACAGAGAACTGCCGAAAGACAATGAATGGTGGAACATCAGGAGATACTGCAACACCTATCTACTTGCAGCAACTTAAAGATGATGTTAAATGTTAGGTCATGAATACACAATGAAAAACTTCCGGTATCCTACTGTTGCGTGGGAAGACAATCAAATACATAGTGCTGGGGTGATGAACAATGTGTGTGTTTTGTGTGTAGCTAAGCTTCTACAAGGTACAGTCAAAAAGTTCCCGGAATGAATTCTTGTAGACTTTTAGCGTGATGTTTTGTTAGTAGATGGTACGACTCCTGGGGAGGGCATTTCGGTAGTGGGGGTATAGCTGACTTGCCGTAGTGCAGCATTGGAAAGCGCTTTTCAATGTTGCACTACGGCAAGTCAGCTATACCCCCCACTACCGATATGCCCTCCCCAGGAGTTGTACCAACGAGTTGTACCAACTACTGCAAGACGAATTTCCCACTGGCGATCACGCTAAAAGACTACAAAAATTCATTCCGGGAACTTTTTGACTGTACCTCGTATTTATTTAGGTGAGACCTTTAAATTTCACTTAACTTGAACAATAAAGGTGAGTTTGAAGCCATACATTTTTCTTTTGATTGTAGGCAAGTGTTTCACAAACAGAAATAATATTAAAAAGCGCAGTCTGCGCATGGGCCACCTAGTATTTATAAAAAGAAAGCTGTCTGTCAGTTTATCAGGTGCTACAGCCAAAACGACATGTCAAGGACCCTTGATCTTGGTGTCAAATTAAAGCTTGGAATTTCATGATATGTAATATGTTAGTTTTGCTTCCCTAAATCAATGGAAAATAAACCCTAAAATAGATTTTAGGGTTTCACTGTGGGGCAATTTTAAAGGGACCCATGTCACAGTTCTAGGAAATACTCTAGGTTACATTTGTTTATATAACAAGATGAGGTCATAGTTTGTAGTCGTTTTAATGGTTACCAAAAGAATGCAGCTATTCCTAATAAAATAAGAAGAAAAAAATCTCAAGAGCAAAGCTGGGTTATTAGCTAGTTTGCACATACAAATTCTTCATCACAATGACAGACTAGATTTTTATTCTTAGTCTGTTTCTGTATGGCAAGAACAGAACTAGATTTCCCGATGAAACTAAACCTCTTTTACAAGGCCTGTCTTAGGAGAAGATTCACCTATAGTTTTTGTGATTGGTTGTGATTGTGATTGGTCAAAACATTGAAAGATTTTTGAGCAAGTTGAATGTTTTGTTGGAAATGGTTAGTAAGTCAAATGATAATATTTTATTAGGCGGTGATATTAATATAGATGTTTTAAAGGAAAATAGGAAAAAATCTGAATTTGTAAATGTCCTCAGTATGAATGGTTTTGTTTACACGATTGAAGTGCCAACACGAGTGACAGAAACTAGTGAAACTGCTATAGACAATTTCATGACAAACTTAAATAAGAACTCTTACCAAGTAGAATGTTTAATTACAGCACTCTCTGACCACTATGGTCAAATTTTCGAAATTAAAAATACCAACAATAATAAAATTAATAATAAATTAATCACAATGAATAGGCAATATACAGAAGATTCAATCACACTTTTCGGCAAAACACTTGAAAAATATGATTGGAGTGAACTTTACAATTGTCCAGTAGAAAGTAAATTTACATACTTTTACAAAACACTAAAATATTATTTTGATTTATTCTTTCCACTGACCAAAATTACTAAAAATAATAAAAAAAATTATTGGATTGACGAGGAGATTGTAAAAGAGCGAGCAAATCTGATAGATATGCACCATCAACTGAAAAATGATAAAAATAACTCAAAATTAAAAACAAAAATTAAGGAGCAAAAAAAATATTTTAGGAATGTTATACATCACAAAAAGAAATCCCATTTTAATAAAAAAATCAAGAATTCTACTAATATCAATAAAACAATATGGCAAATAGTAAATAATGAAACAAAAAGTGATAAAGAAAAAAAATGTTGCAATATTTCGCTAAAACAAAATGGAACTGTTGTTACTGATCCCAATGCTGTTGCAAATATCTTAAATGACAATTTTGTTGAAATGGTTGATAAGTTTGTAATTCCTAATCTAAAAAATAGTAATGTTTCGCAAACAAATTTCATACAATCCCCTTCTAATCATAAATTTTATTGCCATACAATTGATTACAAAGAATTAAATGATATAATAGATTCAATAAAACCAAAGTGGTCTTCTGGCCATGACCAAATACCTATGAAAATTATTAAATCTGTAAAATTATCGATCATAAGACCACTTCTCCATGTCATAAATACGTCCCTAATCACTGGTGTTTATCCAAAAGAGCTAAAGATATCAAAGGTGATACCAGTATTCAAAAAAGGGGAACAGACTGACCCTCTCAATTACCGACCTTTAGCAATCCAACCATCTTTATCAAAAATTCTAGAAAAGTGCATGCTTTCTCAGTTAATTACTTATTTTGAGTGCAATAAATTGTTGGATGTAGAACAGCATGGATATCGTGTTAATAAATCAACCATAACTGCTCTTGTTGATTATATTGAAGCTGTCTTAGAAAATTTAGACAAAGGAAACCATTCTGTTGGGGCATTTTTGGACATGACTAAAGCCTTTGACAGTGTAAACCACACAATGTTACTCAATAAACTAAAATGCTATGGTATAGAGGGGAAGGAGTGGAATTGGATTAAATCTTACTTAGAGGGCCGAATGCAGTATGTCAGTATTCAAAATATGAATAATGGTTACCTTTGTAATATTAGTTCTCAAACCAAATGTATAAATTACTCTGTTCCACAAGGATCTGTTTTAGGACCTTTTTTATTCCTGTGCTATTTGGGGGGGATACCTAAACATCTTTACAATTACTTAGAAAAAACTAAATTGTGTTTATATGCTGATGACATTAGCCTAATTGTAACAGACAAAGACTTAACTTTAGCTAAACAAAACTGTGAGGATTCAATAGAAATTTTAAAAAATTATTTGGATGATAAAAATATTTTACTTAATTCAAATAAAACTAAAATAATTCAATTTAGTTGCAGAAATTCTGCACTGCTGCAAAATAACATCGATAGACAATATGAAATGGAAACGAATTTCTTAGGACTCATATTGGACAATACTCTTAGCTGGACATCACATGTCAATAAAATTTGTAATAAAATCACTTCTGGTATTTTTGTACTCAAAAGACTAGCTTCAAATTGTTCGAGAGAAATATTGAAATCTGTTTATTTTGCCGCTATACACTCTCATATCGTCTATGGGATTGAAATATATGGTGGAACAAGTTGTTTTAATCTGAATAAAATTTTAGTACTACAGAAAAAAGCAATAAGATGCATACTCAACCTAAAAAAAGAGGAATCCTGTAAAACACACTTTACTGAGTTGGAAATCATGACTGTTTATAGCCTTTATATATACAGAACAATACTTTTTGTACGTACAAATCAAGCTCATCTAAACCGGCAATGTGATGTTCATAATTACAACACGAGAAACAAAGAACATTTTATTGTAAAAAAGCATAAAAAAGAAAAGTATAAGCAAAGTACATATTATAGTGGGGCAAAATTTATTACCTACCTTCCAGATAGCATCAGGAATGAGAAAAAATTTATAAAATTTAAACAATTACTTAAGGATTATTTAATAGCTCACCCAAATTATTGTGTAAATGATTTTTATAGTATAGCAAAGAAATAAATTATATATGGCAGGATAGGCATAGTTACTTAAGGGGCAATTCTGTATTGTTTTTTTTTTAACTTGGTTGTATTTGAAGAAATAATTCTGTATTGTTTTTTGACTTGGTTGTTACAATTAACTAACTTGCTTTATACAATTAAGTTGGACGCATTCATGTACATTTTCTGTGTATGATTGAATAAAGATATTTTGATTGATTGATTGGTTTATAAAATCTCTATAAATAATGTTTGTTTTAAACACAAAACAGGTTTAACACAAATCTTGATAATAATAATTAGCTAAACAGCATTGTTTTAGCTAACAAATTTGCTAACAAGAATTCAAACATAAGAGCATAACAGTTAGTACCTTGCATTGTGTTCGGCAAAGATTCAATCCCCCACAATGTAAAATGAGGTCTCGAAATAAGATAAAATTCTGAGAGATTCTAATTTTTTGATTTAAAACTGTTTATGACTCAGAAGTAACGAGTGCCAATAAAAAAAAAACTATTGTCATTCAAATCAGAGACAAAGTACCCTTTAATTTTGGTAGCTTTAGCTTTACTGAAAAAGTTCAATTCCATTAGCAGTTTTATCACAGTCACTAGCTCAAAGGAGATAATATCAGGCAAGCAATGTTGTTGTGATGACGAGTGATGTGTTAGTTGATTAACATTTGTGTAAACAAATGTGTTACCTTGTCAGAAAACAACTTGCTCAGCGGCCTAGCTAAATGATACTTCACTCAAATTTGTAGTCTTGTGACTTATACGAAGGTGGGGAAAGACTTTCCATTAGTAACTTGTTACACAATCAGTAGACAATATTACTGCAGTTTTTGTCTATTTGGAAAGAAAACATACTGAAACAAACTATAAGGCAAGTGAAATAAAACAATTTTATCTTAAGAGCCTTTTATTTTTATTTCCATTAATTTACAGTAACAAGTAAACTAAAATTGTTAAACAGTCTGCAAACCAAGAATATGAATAAGGTGTTTTTTTCAAACAAAGGCAAATCACCTTTAAAAAACTGTTATATATATAAATATTTGGTGACAATTCTTAGATGACAAACCACATTAAAAGGAACATAAACTTTCAATAAAGTACAATTAGACTGTCACTAATGTCATAATAATATTTTTCCTTAGCAGAATCTGTATAGAAATAGATTGAAAAAGATTAATTAAACAACTTAGGACGAAAATAGAGATCTTATATCACTCTCATGGTTTTTTATTGTTACTAAGAATATATTTTATTCACGTACACAATTATTTTTACTGTTGTACAGTTTTAAAATTATTATATACATTGCGGCTAATCAATGTTGATCACTAGAAATTTAAATATTGAAAAACTATTCTACAATAAACAAAATATGATATTCTATTTATGTTATAAAAAATCTATTTAAATAGGCTAAAGACTACGACACTTGCTTATATTTAATTTAAAAATCACATCTTTAAAATAGTTATTCACCATCCAAGTTTGTCAAAATCAAACACAAAATCACTATCACAGATTTCAGTCTCCTCCCCTGATCAATTTATACATATTTGATGCGTCGCTCTCCAGATACAGATGGATCCAGAAGTCTTGTTAATGAATTTGAGGGTAGTTGCGAGTGGTTTCGTGCTATGTACACCGTCTGTGAAAGACAACATCATTTGAAGTCGAGGAAAGAGGAAAACACTAATTATTCAGTCAACACTAATGAACAATGTACTAATTTGTAACAAAAAGGCAAAAACTTCACTTTAGGTGCAATGAGTTCAACTGACATTTTTGTTAAACACAGTGGAGTCCCGATAATCCAAAATAATTGGGGCCGGACCTATTTTGAATTAGTGAATATTTTGGACTAAGCAAAATTAATACTCAAATAAAAATAAAAATAATAACTAAATTCAGCATTTTATTAATTTCTGCTATTTACCTGCGATCGGCAATCACGCACAATTAAATGTTATGCTCATTTGTTTATTTTTCAATGATACTTGCAAAGCTACTTCCTTTGTTTTTCCGCGATTGATAAAGACGCATGATCGGCTTTGCAAACCTTTTTTCGCCCAGCCATTTGTTTATTTTACAAAGTTGTTCCTGCAATTGGTAAATACAAAAAATTGAATTTTACAGTCATTTACCTTATTTTGCAATGTTATTCCTGCTCCTTCTATAAATTTGTCCATCCAACCGCGCTCAAAACAGGTGGGATTGACATTTGCTAAATCTTTCCTGCTGTTAAACGCAGAATCAAATCTATGTGAATTTAATTTGATTAATTGTTTAAATAGAACTTAAAGGCATTTACGTCTTTAGCAGTTTCAAAGATGTTGTACCTTCGATTGGGTAAAATTTCCCATCCCAATAACGTTTCGGACTAAGTGGAATTTCAAATTATAGTGAGTTTCAGATTATCGAGATTGCACTGTATCCCATTATAAAGTGCTAATAATATTTAATGACAACATACTGTGATCACTAATGGGGAGTGCTTGAAAAAGGCTATAAATCAGTTACGAAAATGTTCTAAGCTTCACAATTAAACTAATGCTTATTAGTGTTTGACTACATTGGACCATTTTCCTCGACTATAAATGATAATTGGCTGACATATTTTTTTATCAAGTACACCTGAGTTTAAATGTAATATAAAGCATCAACCTTAGAACATTTAAAAAAATTCACTGCTCTGCCGTAATTATAATTTAATAAGAGGGCTAAAGGCTATTTGGTGTCGCCCTCGCAGGTGAGATACGTACTATCATTACTCCACGATGATAATGGTAAAAGGTAGTGATATATGTAGTAAATAACCAGTTTTCCAAAATTATGGTCTTAACTAGAATATAAAGTACTCTTTTCCACTTTTAATGTCCAAAATAAACCTTCAGACGAACATTTTACTTATAAATATAAAATTATGTTTATTAAAGCAATTTTTTCACTCTTAACTACTGTACATCAAAAACACTGATAATGCTGTACCGGTACCTTAGATAGATATTAATTTTAAGAATTTAGCTAGATTTTGACACTCATTTTCATTTATTTAACATAAAAAATTGCTGAAAAAGATCCTCAGCATTTTTTGCTCAGCAAAGATCCTCAGCAAATTGCTGAAAAGGATCCTCCCCTGGGCCCCCCCCTGCAAATAATGGTGATGCTTATGAAATAGCAAAAAGAGCAATAATTTGCTTCTACATCGAACATAACTCTATGCATTTCCATTAAATATTTTTCTTACAATTTCTAATTGTTTATTCAACTTGATTTTAACTTTGGTCGACCTGAATACACATAAAATAAGTTAGCCACAGAATCGCATGTCTGGTCAAACAGATGAAACACTTAACATTTACAGTACTTAAAAACTATAGCATTTTAGAATGCAAAGAAAGTGTCCATAGAATTTACTCTTCGGTAAAGATAAGTACTGGTAGATAATTTTGCCAATTATATGAGTTTCAGACTGGTAAGGGCAAGATCAGAAGCCTTGAAAATCTTCAGTAGATTGCTGTGTACAACACTCATACTTTGGAACTTGAGGCTGTAGCATATTCTTAGACTACGAATAAAACTACATGGTGACGATTGATGCGATGGCTGCTACATCCGAAGATGTACGGGCTGGCGTTTCGATTGGCATCAGATCACAGATCAGATAAGTGCCACTGATGAGATCTGATCTCGATCTAAACGCCAGTCGGTACATCTTTGAAAAATATATGGTTTCTTCTAGTCATTAGCTCATTAGCTCAAAATTAATTTTAAAATGAACTCCTCAGTAAGAACTGAGTGACCAAGACGCCCTTGATTTATGAATATCCAACACTTACAAATATCATGAGCAAAAGCAAACGAGAGCATTAGCAAAAAAAAATGCTTGTGAAAATTTATTTTTAAGTTCAAATTTGAAAAGCCAACAAACCATCAGACCAGCACCATGCAAAACTGTACTTTTTTCAACAGGCAACTCAAGGTGTTGTGGCAAATGACAAATAACAACCCATTGACTGATGTTTATACATAAAGAGTTTTTCTATATATTCAAAACACATTTGTATGGAATAATTAAGTCTGCTCATTTAGTTACTGCTGACCAAACAAAGTTGTTAGTTATTAGTCTTAGAAAGTTTTTTATCCTAGAAACAAAATTTATCCTAGGATCCATTGCAAAGGTGAAACTTTATAATTTGATTAAACATATCTGTGAATTATTATTCTTGTTCTTTTGACTGATAAAAATTCAGAGATGAATCATCCCAAAGGATAATCTTTTCTTTTGTTATTTTTAAGACATACCAAGAGTGTAAAAAATGATTTGTTTTCATTAACATCTTGTAGTCCCAATATTAGGAAGTTTTCTGGTAGTTTTATGGTATTCTTGTGACTTAACTAAAAAGTAAAAGCTGTCAAAGGAAACGCAATGTCAAAAGGTTTGTCCACTCAAACACTAATTTATTGAACCAAATGATGTTGAAGTTCCTTACTTTTAATTACTTATGACAGACAATATTATGGGGTTTTTTAAGGGAAGGGTTAAACAAGAAGTCTTTGAATTCCATATGGCAATACTACCCCAAGTACCGTAACCATTTTCAGTCTATACACTGATAATGCCAGACTTTGAAAAATTTATGATCATTGGGAACAAATTCAACGTGTTTTGATTCTAAATTATCAGTCAATAGATTTAGTATATTATAAGGATGCCATTAACCCCAGAGCCAGACCAGTTGAGCTGAACACGCTTTAACCAATCAACACTCAACCACCTCAAATCTGGTTATGCCCCTTTTCCACAGTACTTCTCTTGAGTTGCCTGCATACGAAATCCTCCCGACAACCGACTCACCACAACGACGGCGATGGTTGTACCCAGCAGGGAGCCGGCCAGCACGTCGCTCCAGTGGTGTTTGTAGTCCGACACTCGGGACAGCGCCGTGAACCAAGCGAGCGATAGGCAGACGAACTGGCCGACATGGCGCAGCAGGTGCGAGCCTCTCCAGTACACTCGGCACTGCAGGTACAGCTGCACACACACACAACACACAGAGTAAGTGTTTGTAGTCCGACACTCGGGACAGCGCCGTGAACCAGGCGAGCGATAGGCAGACAAACTGGCCGACATGGCGCAGCAAGTGCGAGCCTCTCCAGTACACTCGGCACTGCAGGTACAGCTGTACACACACAACACACTGAGTAAGTGTTTGTAGTCCGACACTCGGGACAGCGCCGTGAACCAGGCGAGCGATAGGCAGACGAACTGGCCGACATGGCGCAGCAGGTGCGAGCCTCTCCAGTACACTCGGCACTGCAGGTACAGCTGTACACACACAACACACTGAGTAAGTGTTTGTAGTCCAACACTCTGGACAGCGCCGTGAACCAGGCGAGTGACAGGCAGACGAACTGGCCGACGTGGCGCAGCAGGTGCGAGCCTCTCCAGTACACTCGGCACTGCAGGTACAGCTGCACACACACACAACACACAGAGTAAGTGTTTGTAGTCCGACACTCGGGACAGCGCCGTGAACCAGGCGAGCGACAGGCAGTCAAACTGGCCGATGTGGCCATGTAGGTGCGAGCCTCTCCAGTACACTCAGCACTGCAGGTACAGCTGCACACACACACACAACACACAGAGTAAGTGTTTGTAGTCCGACACTCGGGACAGCGCCGTGAACCAGGCGAGCGACAGGCAGACAAACTGGCCGACATGGCGCAGCAGGTGCGAGCCTCTCCAGTACACCCGGCACTGCAGGTACAGCTGCACACACACAACACACAGAGTAAGTGTTTGTAGTCCGACACTCGGGACAGCGCCGTGAACCAGGCGAGCGACAGGCAGACAAACTGGCCGACGTGGCGCAGCAGGTGCAAGCCTCTCCAGTACACCCGGCACTACAGGTACAGCTGCACACACACAACACACAGAGTAAGTGTTTGTAGTCCGACACTCGGGACAGCGCCGTGAACCAGGCGAGCGACAGGCAGACGAACTGGCCGACATGGCGCAGCAGGTGCGAGCCTCTCCAGTACACCCGGCACTGCAGGTACAGCTGCACACACACAACACACAGAGTAAGTGTTTGTAGTCCGACACTCGGGACAGCGCCGTGAACCAGACGAGCGACAGGCAGACAAACTGGCCGACGTGGCGCAGCAGGTGCGAGCCTCTCTAGTGCACCCAGCACTGCAGGTACAGCTGCACACACACAACACACAGAGTAAGTTTTTGCAGTCCGACACTCGGGACAGCGCCGTGAACCAGGCGAGCGACAGGCAGACAAACTGGCCGACATGGCGCAGCAGGTGCGAGCCTCTCCAGTACACCCGGCACTGCAGGTACAGCTGCACACACACAACACACAGAGTAAGTGTTTGTTTGTAAATCTTAATCTAATTAAACAATCAAAAAAATTTTTTAAGTGAAAACTAAATAAAGCAAATAACATTTTAGGTACATGAATACCAAATATTGATTTAGATAATAGTGACACACATGTCAAAGGCACTATTATTAAAAACTTAACAATAAAAACAATAGAACCAAAAGACATTATATAACAATTATTTTACTATAAATAATGAGTTGTCTACAAACAAACCTCCAAGATAATGAATAAATGAGTGCAATCTAATACACAAGATGTGAGCTAGTTTGTTAATAAGGCAAATGTATTAACATTAGGCAAATGTATTAACATTAGAAAGCAGTAGGTGTAAGAACGGCCCACATTAACCATCAAATGTACATTAATCAAACAATACTTTATTTTAAAAGTGTTAAAATAGTTACAACTTACAACGAGAAAGACCATGGTATAAGCTGAGAAGGATGAATGTCCTGATAAAAACGATAACCTGAAACAAAAAGTAATATTCAAATGTTTTAGATGCTCAATCATACCAGTCTAATTTTGGTTTAATTTTTATATCCATTTCCAACAAAAATTACTGACAATTAATTGACCCTAACTTAAATTAGAGTGTGATAACGTTTTTTTCTGTTTATTTTTAAATCAAAGAGTCAAGATTATATTTTAGATACAAGCTCAATAAAAAATTTTGTTTGAAACAAATACCGGTGTTTATAAAAATATTTTGACTTTACATTTTCTGATTTGTGGCTTGGATCGAAAGATCTTATGGTATAGCGCCTTTTATACTTCCACTCCTTCGGTGCTAAAAAAACTGAGCACCAACTCATTTAGCACGTTTGTGGGGGCAAGGAAGCAATCGCTCCCACTAGCTCCCTACTGCCTTTCTGGTGGGTGTGGACGCCTCCAAGCTGCATTGTGAAGCAATATGATTAATTTTTAAGCCATGATCTGAGCTAGAAATCTGGATCTTTACACAGGACTGCTCAATAGTATATTGTATTCTGTGGCCAGACGGGTTTTCACTGGCCACTGATGCTGCCGCCGTAGGCATGATGCTTTCAGTAACCATAAGTCAGTGTCTAGGCAGAGCATATGCGCGACTGTTACTATCGCTGTTTATCACTGTTTCGGCGATTTTGGTGTTTGTTGCTCTCATAACATGTCGGACCTGGATGATCCAGACTTCATTAACAGTAGAGTCCCTCATAATCAGCCTTGGTTTTACCGGTCCTTGGTTTATCCGGTTGGTTCACAGAAGCCTATGTCAAAACATATTTCCTACGCTTAAAGATCATTCCCCTCTGATTCTCTTTGTTTGTTTTCGCTGTATTATGTCTGTTAGTTTAGTACCAACAAACAGAATGAGACTATTGAATGCAAGTGTGTACTGGCACGTTCAGTGTGACTCATCCTACATCGCTCTCAAAAGGCCTCATGCGGCAAATTGCTCCCAAACGTATTGACAATTTGGATCTGCCCTGAATCGTCAATAGTGAACTTGAGCCATTAATGTGTACTGCCATGTGTACACTACTCAGTTGAGCTAGTAACCTCTGAACTGTTGTTTAATATGCATCCAGTGTGGTTATTAATTAATTGTTTTGTTTGGTCAAGTTGGGACTTGATTGTATACAAACAGCAGGCATACAAACAGCAATGAAAGCTGGGTACTACTAATTAGGGGTAGCGAATACTACTGATTAGGGAAATGTTAAGTTTGAAATTCATTCAAACTCATGGATGAAACGAGATCAATTAGTGGTCAAGTGATGTGTTAGTTTTAATAACATGTATTACCCCCAAAAAACCTAAAGTTCTACTTTGGGCTTAATTCATTATCTTTGTATTATTATTTAGGTATAAATTATTGTTTTCATAATAGGTTGGACTATCCGGCCAAATCGTTATCCAGCCTGGGCTCAGTCCCTTGAAGGCTGGATATCAGGGGTTCTACTATATAGTTAGTTGTTCATTTCATTTTATGATAAGAGTCTCAAGTGAGAGCGCCGGGATTGCTCTGAAAATCATAACTCCGAATGGCACTGCTCCAACACTTTTTTCGTAACAGTGCATTTCAGAGTTATGCCTGTTGGAGCAGTGCCATTCGAGGTTATGACTTTCGGAACAGTGCCTTTCAAAGTTATATCTTAATTTTGTCTTATAAATTATGATTATTATAAATATGTTCAAAGCGAATTTCAGTCTTGCGAGACTTATTATGTCGAACGGCACAACCCCAACAGTTAGAACTCCGAATGACACTGCTCTGAAAGTCATAACTCCGAAATGCACTGTTCCGAAATTCACAACTCCAAAAGGCACTGCTCCGACTGTCATAACTCCAAAATGCACTGTTCCAAAAGTCATTATTCCGAATGGCACTGCTCCGACAAGTACAACTCCGAAACTCACTATTACGAAAGTGTTTGAAATATGCCTGTCGGAACAGAGTCTTTCGGAATCACACATTTAAACATATTTCGTGTCAGTTGTGCCTTTCGAAGTTATGACTTTCTGAGCAATGCATGGAACTCAGTGAGAGTGAGTACGATCATACCCACAAAAAATAGTTTTCTAAACGTTTGAAAATATAAAAAAATTTACTTTCTAATAATTCAATATTAGTGTGTTTGAGTAAGAAATTACAAAAAATAAACATATACACATGTTATACAGAAAACAGTGACACTTATTAGTCAACCTATCATGAGTGCAGTCCGAATGCCAGGTGCGGGTGGGTGTGATCACTCCCACTAAAGTAGGCATCAATTTTTAGCGAATTTCCCCTATAGGGAAGAAGCTATTACCGTAGGTCCCATGGTAAGACCTAAGCCCGAGACTATGATAAATTTTTGTTTTAGGGCCACCAGAAGCAAAAAAACACCATTCGTTCGAATTTTAGCGAATTTCCCCTATACGGAAGAAGCTATTACCGGTCTCATGGTAAGACCTAAGTGCGGGACCATCATAACTTTTCGTTTTGATGCCCCCAGATACCAAAAACACTATTCGTTCAAATTTGTCAACTGTATATATATATATATATACAGTAGAACCTCGATTATCCGGGGGCGGATTAATAGGGCGGCGGATTAACCGGGGTCAAAAACTGGCCAATTGATAATTATTTACAAAGGTTTTACAAGGGTAAATTTTGAATAAAAACTCCTGATTTACTATGAAACGTAGCTAAAAATAATTATTTTTAAACAAACAGTCGTAAGTACTCAGATTTTAAGACAGTAAAACAGTTAATTTTTAATCGTGAAGTTGAACCAAGATGCGACCAAGGCCGACTCTGCGAGACAACAAAGAAATTAAGGAAAAGTTGGCAAGGCACGCATGCGCGAAATTATCTTCTTCGTCTTTCATAGCACGGCCATTTCGTTGTAGTACAACGCAGCACCTAATTGGCCCGTCGCTATGACGACACACAGTTGCCATGACAACGAGCTATGCGCACTGGGCACTGCGCGTTTCGTGGGTGGGGAGAAAGGAGAACGGCAAGAAGGAGGAGAAAGGGGTAGAGGGGGAGAGAAAGAGAGAGAATCACGGCACTTCCCTCCCTTAGCGCCAAGCTGTCTGGCCCTATTCAAAACATAGTCGATGAGTCATCCCACTTGTTTTTTTGGGCATTTGACTTCCGTGCTGTTTTATCCTTCTCTCTCCGATAATCTTGGCGGGAACTGTTGCGTTTACTTTTATTTTTCTATCACTAATTCTTTAACCCATTTTGCATTTCCCATTTGACACGTAGGCTGTTGACCACAAAACCCTTCCTTTAGTCGTCACGTCTTCAGTATGTTACCTGTTGTTTCACCGGTACAGTTATTTTCGATCGTGAGTTTCAGTTAGTGCTTGGTCAAGTCATATATTGTTCCGTTGTGACTGTTGTGCGACGTTCGTGTGAAAATGTCGGAGGAGAAAAGAAATCGTGTAGTTCTGTCAATTCAGCAAAAACTGAAAATAATTCACAAATTTGGAAACATATTTGGTTTTACCGACGACGATATAAAGGCCGCTCAAATGGCTCTAATGGCCATGAAAGTCCCGGGAGGCGAGAAGGTTGATGAAGAAAACATTAAGGAATGGTTCCAGTGTGATATAAAGACTTGCCATCATTTGAAGTAATTAGTGACGAAGAGACAGTAAGCGCGTGAGAGGGGAAGAAGACGAAATCGAAGGAGAAGGAGAGGAGGAAGAGGAACCGGCAACTGCTCCAAAAATAAGTCACCGCGCAGCTCTCGAACACCTAGAATGCTTGTAGGACTATTTGGAGGGACAAAGCGACAGCCTGCTTTGTGATAAACTGGTGTTGCGAAAATTACGTTCCAACATTATAGAAAAGAACGCCAAAGTAAAAAACAAACGACTATGACGGACTACTTTTCCCGTGTATGAATTAAATATCCGAAGCAAACTTTCTCTAACATGAAAATGAACACACTTTCTCTAACGTACGTTTCATTACGTGAAACGTATTTAGAACTGCTACGTGACTTTTAAATAAAGTAAATTTGTTAGTATCAATCTAATATTGTGTTTTAGCGAATTTCCCCTATAGGGAAGAAGCTATTACCGTAGGTCTCATGGTAAGACTCAAGCCCGAGACCATGATAACTTTTTGTTTTGGGGCCCCCAGAAGCAAAAAACACCATTCGTTCAAATTTCTAGATATACATATATATATATCTATATATATATCTATATATATCTATATATATATGTGTCTGTAAGCACGATAGCGCTCGCAAAAATGGTCCAATCGGAATGAAATTTGGCACAGGCGTGTAAAGTAGTAATTATTCGGATGAGTTCGTGAACCAGCCCGATCGGACCATTGGAAGGGGGGGTAAAGGGGGATAAACCCCCTCAAAAATAGGTTTTTTGAGTTTTTTACATAGAAAAATAAAATTTATCGAATTTTTGTTGCCACCATTGAATTCAGCTCAAAAAAACAAACAATTTAGTATCTTGAATCACTGCTCTATGTCCATTGGTTACCGAGATATTGAAAGTGGTAAACACAGTACGTTGTCCCAATTTTAACCTTATGGGAAAAAAGTAAAATTCTATATCTTATTTATCTCTCAAAATATCTTGATAAAACTCGGTAAATAGCTTCTTCTAGTTCAGATCTACTAAATATTGAATCAAAACCATCCAGTTTTAATATACCTGTAGCAGCAGACCTGCATACTCATCCCCATGTTATTCTTATGGAGCTAACCAAAACATGTCAAATCTCGCTATGTTGGATTGAAATACGTTGTTTTGCATTTGAAATTCGCTGAGTATGCAGGTCTGCTGCAACGGGGGTATTTTATATGTGATTTGCTCTGGGAAAGAGTTAATAAACAACTTTGGAGGTTTACACGCAAGTACTGCGTATTTTTTCCTAATTTCGGATTAACCGTGGTTTTCAGTTATCCTACTTCTCCTCCCGACGATTACCCCGGATAATCGAGGTTCTACTGTATATATATATATATATATATATATATATATATATATATATATATATATCTATATATATATATATGTGTCTGAAAGCACGATAGCGCTCGCAAAAAAGGTTCGATCGAAATGAAATTTGGCATAGGTGTGTAAAGTAGTAATTATTCGGATGAGTTCGAAAACCAGCCCGATCGGACCACTGGAAGGGGGGGTAACGGGGGATAAACACCCCCAAAAATGGTTTTTTTTGGGTTTTCCACATATAAAAATATAAATAATCTAATTTTAGTTAGCACCATTGAATTCACTAATTAACATATATAAATACCTTCGTCATACAGCTCCTATGTTGTAACGAACGTTACGGCCGTTTCGGCATTAATATGCCATCTTCAGACTTTGAATTTCAACCAAAAGGTGTCGTTAAGATATAAAAAAAGTCACTGCACATCACACACATAACACAAAATTTACATTTACAAAAACAGGCCTGTTTCGCGGTAGCGCACATCCCCGATCACGAGCAGATGACAGACTGAATTATCCTTGCTTCGTCGTGTCGGTGGCGGCGTTATCAATAGTTGCACTTTGCCCTCCTGGTCTTGGCGTTCTCCTCTGATTTAATATACTATTGAAAATAAAATGTGATTTAAAATTCAGTTTGTCATTTAAAATAAGTTCGCTATTGTAATTTTTTGTGTGAGCTTTGTAAATTTCGAATTCTTCCAGGGTGTCTAATTTATTGCCTTTTCTGCAAGTGTGGAGGATTTCCAAGCCATTGTTTATGTCGTTCATGTCATGGTTTTCATTGATCAGATGTTGGGCAAATGTGGACTTTTGTCTGTCAGATTTTGGGTTCGGCTGATGTTCTTTGTATCTAATGTTAAATGAGCGCCCCGTTTTTCCCACATAAACACTCGGACAACTCGCACATTTAATTTTATATACACCTGATCTCTCACCCTTATCTATACTTTTGTTGTTGTCATTAAGCTTACTTATTGTTTTGTTGTTGGTTCTGAAAGTTAATTCAATGCCATGTTTCTTTAATTCCTTGCTTAATCCGTGCTGTAAGGAATGAGAGTATTCTACACAGACATATTTCTTATCCTGCGGTGGTTCATTATTTCTTTCATTTTTATTTTTATTCTTTTGCTTATTTATTATTTGGTTTATCATGCTACTTTCATATCCATTCGCTGATGCTATATGTCTAATGATATTGAGTTCTTTCTGATAGTTACTGGGTGACATAGGGACG
This sequence comes from Flexamia atlantica, assembly GCA_035578135.1. Lineage (NCBI taxonomy): Eukaryota > Metazoa > Arthropoda > Insecta > Hemiptera > Cicadellidae > Flexamia > Flexamia atlantica. Next base: position 20,081,361 of record JAQJVK010000009.1, on the reverse strand, counting down.
TTCAAAAGTCTGTATATCAAGCTATTATAAGCTGCAAATTTTTGTGCTGGTGGGTGGTAAGAAGTATTATGAATAGTTTGGTTAGAAGTGGTAGGCTTTCTATAAATGCTGAAATCTAATCTGTTATCTAACTTCTCAATAGTCAAATCTAAAAAATTGATTTTATTTGATTCTTCAACTTCCATTGTGAATTTTAAATTAGGCGCTATAGTGTTAAGATATGCATGCAATATGTTCAGTTGTCTGCTGTTTCCATTAAACAAAAGAAGAGTATCATCAACGTAGCGGTGGTATTGCAATATTTTTTGTTTTTGTTTGTTGTGTTCTGCAAAGATAAATTCATTCTCTATGTAATTTAAGTAAATATCGGCAAGCACACATGACAAAGGGGAACCCATTGCAAGGCCATCAGATTGTGTGTAGTATTTATCATTGAAAATGAAATAGTTCTGTTTCAAGACTTCAGTTAATAAATTTAATAATTCTTCAATGGCTTCTGGTAACATATTTGAGTTAGTGGTCAGGTGTTTTCTTACTATCTCTAAAGTTTTATCAACTGGCACATTTGTAAAAAGATTAACAATATCGAATGAAACCAATAAATCTTGTTTTCTAACATTCAAATCTTTAGTTTTTTCTATAAAATCATACGTGTTTTTCAAACTGTAGTCATTATTTAGAGTTATTTGGTCCTTCAAGATCTTTTCAAGTTTCTTCGCAAGTGTATACGTTGGCGCTGAAGTGTAGTCCACCAACGGTCTTATTGGTACGCCTTCCTTGTGCACCTTAGGCAAACCTCTTAACACTGGTGCTTTGGGGTTCGTAACTCCAAGGCTCTTTATTTCTGCCTCAGTAAACAATATTTTACTGTTATTTACCATTTTCCTAATTTTTCTCTGATAAATGTTGGTTGGGTCTTTTTTTATTTCTAAAATATTATTTTTCTCCATAAATTCATTAACTTTACTTGTGTAGTCATTTTTGTACATTACGACAACAGTATTTCCTTTGTCAGCTTTACATAATAGTGCTTCATTAGACGTTAATTTCTCTCTGATACAATTCAACGCTAATGCATCTTTTTTATGTATATCAGTTACATTAGACATTTTACCTTCTTTATATTTTCTCTCAAGTTTGTGTGAAGTCAAAACTCGGGCTAAATTACGACTATCTTCGTCTGGAGATAGTCTGGATTAAATTTCTTTACTGTAAGAAGGAAATGTTGAACACTCTGTTGCTAAAAAAGTATTTAGAAATGGCAAATAACGTTCACCCAACTATCATAGATAGTATAATCGATAATATTGAGCAATCTGTTTCTAGGGTTATTAGGTCTAAAAAACTGACTCATCAGAAAAAGCTAACACGATTATTCAATGAACAGAAATCGAAAGAAACAACTGCCTTATTTGATTTTGAGTTTTACCCCAGAGTAATCAATAATACGGACATAATATTTAATGATGATGAAACATCCGTACTAGAGAAAGGTTTGAAATATAACCTCCCAAGAACAGGCAAGAAAGCACAGTTTAATGAGTTAATAAATGCGGAATGTGCTTTAAAAAGTATCCCAGACGAAGATAGTCGTAATTTAGCCCGAGTTTTGACTTCACACAAACTTGAGAGAAAATATAAAGAAGGTAAAATGTCTAATGTAACTGATATACATAAAAAAGATGCATTAGCGTTGAATTGTATCAGAGAGAAATTAACGTCTAATGAAGCACTATTATGTAAAGCTGACAAAGGAAATACTGTTGTCGTAATGTACAAAAATGACTACACAAGTAAAGTTAATGAATTTATGGAGAAAAATAATATTTTAGAAATAAAAAAAGACCCAACCAACATTTATCAGAGAAAAATTAGGAAAATGGTAAATAACAGTAAAATATTGTTTACTGAGGCAGAAATAAAGAGCCTTGGAGTTACGAACCCCAAAGCACCAGTGTTAAGAGGTTTGCCTAAGGTGCACAAGGAAGGCGTACCAATAAGACCGTTGGTGGACTACACTTCAGCGCCAACGTATACACTTGCGAAGAAACTTGAAAAGATCTTGAAGGACCAAATAACTCTAAATAATGACTACAGTTTGAAAAACACGTATGATTTTATAGAAAAAACTAAAGATTTGAATGTTAGAAAACAAGATTTATTGGTTTCATTCGATATTGTTAATCTTTTTACAAATGTGCCAGTTGATAAAACTTTAGAGATAGTAAGAAAACACCTGACCACTAACTCAAATATGTTACCAGAAGCCATTGAAGAATTATTAAATTTATTAACTGAAGTCTTGAAACAGAACTATTTCATTTTCAATGATAAATACTACACACAATCTGATGGCCTTGCAATGGGTTCCCCTTTGTCATGTGTGCTTGCCGATATTTACTTAAATTACATAGAGAATGAATTTATCTTTGCAGAACACAACAAACAAAAACAAAAAATATTGCAATACCACCGCTACGTTGATGATACTCTTCTTTTGTTTAATGGAAACAGCAGACAACTGAACATATTGCATGCATATCTTAACACTATAGCGCCTAATTTAAAATTCACAATGGAAGTTGAAGAATCAAATAAAATCAATTTTTTAGATTTGACTATTGAGAAGTTAGATAACAGATTAGATTTCAGCATTTATAGAAAGCCTACCACTTCTAACCAAACTATTCATAATACTTCTTACCACCCACCAGCACAAAAATTTGCAGCTTATAATAGCTTGATATACAGACTTTTGAACGTCCCTATGTCACCCAGTAACTATCAGAAAGAACTCAATATCATTAGACATATAGCATCAGCGAATGGATATGAAAGTAGCATGATAAACCGAATAATAAATAAGCAAAAGAATAAAAATAAAAATGAAAGAAATAATGAACCACCGCAGGATAAGAAATATGTCTGTGTAGAATACTCTCATTCCTTACAGCACGGATTAAGCAAGGAATTAAAGAAACATGGCATTGAATTAACTTTCAGAACCAACAACAAAACAATAAGTAAGCTTAATGACAACAACAAAAGTATAGATAAGGGTGAGAGATCAGGTGTATATAAAATTAAATGTGCGAGTTGTCCGAGTGTTTATGTGGGAAAAACGGGGCGCTCATTTAACATTAGATACAAAGAACATCAGCCGAACCCAAAATCTGACAGACAAAAGTCCACATTTGCCCAACATCTGATCAATGAAAACCATGACATGAACGACATAAACAATGGCTTGGAAATCCTCCACACTTGCAGAAAAGGCAATAAATTAGACACCCTGGAAGAATTCGAAATTTACAAAGCTCACACAAAAAATTACAATAGCGAACTTATTTTAAATGACAAACTGAATTTTAAATCACATTTTATTTTCAATAGTATATTAAATCAGAGGAGAACGCCAAGACCAGGAGGGCAAAGTGCAACTATTGATAACGCCGCCACCGACACGACGAAGCAAGGATAATTCAGTCTGTCATCTGCTCGTGATCGGGGATGTGCGCTACCGCGAAACAGGCCTGTTTTTGTAAATGTAAATTTTGTGTTATGTGTGTGATGTGCAGTGACTTTTTTTATATCTTAACGACACCTTTTGGTTGAAATTCAAAGTCTGAAGATGGCATATTAATGCCGAAACGGCCGTAACGTTCGTTACAACATAGGAGCTGTATGACGAAGGTATTTATATATGTTAATTAGTCATATCGCAGCTCAGGGGCTATAAATATGGATTTTAAAACATTGAATTCAGCTCAAAAAAACAAACAATTTAGTATTTTGAATCATTGCTCTATGTCCATTGGTTACCGAGATATTGAAAATGGTAAACACAGTACGTTGTCCCAATGTTAAACTTATGGGAAATAAGTAAAATTCTATATCTCGCTTATTTATAGAGGTGTGCAGATATCCGAAAATTCGGATCGGATTCGGATCGCATCGGATATCCGAATCCAATCCGAGGGTTTTATAACTATCCGGTAAGACTGACTAGACATCCGACTCTATCAGATAGACTGCATATTTTGGTAAATTTTTAAGAAGGATCAAATTTTTAAGTTTGCAAAGTCTTCCAAACAAAACTAGTCACTGCCAACGAGAGTACAATGGTGAGAGAAAACATCGCAGAGCAAGGAAAAATGACACTTTGAAATGCGACGATTCGCGATTGCAGCTTGAACAACACCTCAACACGATGCGATTATGTAGTGGTATGCATCAAGCGATGTATTTCGGTTGCTGATATTGCGACTCGTGATAAGATCGAGATCGTTGTATACGATCAGAGTATTGTGCAATACCCGACGCGATAACGAACATCCTAAGATAAATTCTTGTATCGTAGCATTAAATCAGTTAACAAATAGTACATCCTTTATTAGTTCTGTCACTGTCGTGATCTCGATCAGTATCCGTTACCGACAAAACATCGATTGGTACGAGAGAGAATCGCAATCAAGACAAATCAAGAGTTCGTCAATGACCGCCAGTGTCCCCACAGTCGTCTTCAATTGCCAAAACGAAATATCCCGTAAATACCCCATAAATAAATAGTCGTGTTGATGTTTCATACGACTATTTCAGGCCGTAAATATCTTAAGTGGCCTGTTGATACGATAAAATAAAAAGCCTACAATAATTTTGGGCTGCCAAAGATTTGGCGAACCTGTTCATTTCATTGTTTGTCTTTCCATCGCACATCGTGTTTGAATGTCGTCGTCTGCTTAAAAGCTGAATTAACTCAAGAATGTCTTTCTTTCAATTGTATTAATTTATTTATCAACTAAGCAATTACCTACCTAGAAATACAAAGTGGAATGATCAAAATTAAGTTTTTATTTTGTTGAAATATTAATCTTTGACGAATTAAGCCGAGCCGTATTTCCAATACGTGATTAAAATGGACATTCTTAGATAACAGTAAAATGCTGAATTGACAACCTACGCCTGTGATAATAATTAGTGAGTTTGTTTGATGTTTATTTTCTAAAACAAATAGATTTTTATTTGTTCTAATTAAATGACCAAGCTTTAATACTGAAACCTACAACATTTGAAACTCATCTTGAAATTTAGGTTAAGTTTACTGCTCAGACTTATTATTTTATTATTTTGTAGTGAATCAAAATCTTGGTTGTCAGGCATTAATACATGAATAAAAACGTAGAGCTTTCTTCAAATGTGAAGAGATTGGTGAATCAAGTTTTATTTTTAATTCTTTTGTCTTATCACTTAGGCCTAGTCACTGATCAAATAATTTATTGATTTATGAAAAGGAAAAGAACAAAAAATACAGAGACATAAAAATGAACAAATTAAGATTGCATTGAAAAATGAATTTTTAAGTAACCTAATTCTGAAATTTATTTAGGCCTAATAACCTAGTTGAATTAAATACTAACTATGCTTAAAGGGAATCAATAAATTTCCAAATTATTAACAGATAATTAGTTGTACCTTTGCATACTTAATTGACATTTGGCCTGCATTGAAAACCATATATCTGAACAATCAACAACTCAGGGCTATCAAGGCAAACCTTACCTTACACATTAGGATAATATGGTAATTCCTTGCAATTACCTTAGGCTTATGAGAAAACCTAAATCTGCTCATTACGCCGTGCCGTAAATATCCGAATCCGGTACTATCCGATCCGAACCTGTTGTTATCCGATCTGAAACCGTTCCGAACATAAGCTATCCGATCCGAATCCGATCCGATCCAAAAATTGACTATCCGCACACCTCACTTATTTCTCAACATATCTTAATAAAACTTGGTTTGTGGCTTCATCTAGATGAGATCTAATGTATTTTAGTCTAAAATCCCCTATAGTTCCATTTTCGTGGCAGCAAACCTGCATACTCATTCCCCATGTTATCCTTATGGGAAATTTAAAAAAATCGATTTCATCCTTATTTCTTGACATATCTTGATGAAACTTAGGATATGGTTTCATCTAGTTAAGATGTACTAAATATTGAATTAAAATCACCCACTTTTAACATACCTATCTTAGCAAACCTGCATACTCTTTCCCCATGTTATTCTGATGGGGATTTCAAAAACGTGTCATATCTTACTATTTTTGATATAAATATGTTTTTTCACACTTGAAATTCGCTGAGTATGCAGGTCTGCTACAACGGGGGTATTTATATATCCATCTATCTATCTATATATGTGCCTGTCAGCATGATAGCAGCCGTAAATATGGTCCGATCTTAATGAAATTTAGAACAGACATTTAAAGTGGTAATCGAATGGACGAGTTCGTGAACAAGCCCGATCGGATCACTGGAAGGGGGGGTAAAGGGGGATAAACACCCCCAAAAATAATTTTTTGAGTTTTTTACATAGAAAAATAAAATTTATCAATTCTTTGTTGGCACCATTTAATTCAGCTAAAAAAAAACAAACAATTTAGTGTTTTGAATCATTGCTCTATGTCCATTGGTTACCGAGATATTGAAAGTAGTAAACACAGTACATTGTCCCAATGTTAACCTTATGGGGAATAAGTAAAATTCTATATCTCGCTTATTTCTCAACATATCTGGATAAAACTTGGTTTGTGGCTTCATCTAGATGAGATCTAATGTATTTTAGTCTAAAATCCCCGAATTTCAATTTTTATGGCAGCAAACCTGCATAATCATTCCCCATGTTATCCTTATGGGAAATAAAAAAATTCTATATCTTACTTGTTTTTTAACATTCATTGACAAAACTTGGTATATGGCTTCTTCTAGTTAAGATCTACTAAATAATGAATTAAAACCAACCAGTTTTAACATACCTGTTGCAGCAAACCTGCATAATCATTCCCCATGTTATTCTTATGGAGATTACAAAACATGTAAAATCTCGCTAAGTTGGATTGAAATACCGTATGTTGTTTGGCGTCTGAAATTCGCTGAGTATGCAGGTCTGCTGCAACGGGGGTATTACAGTTGTAAAGACATGACAGAAACAGTCAAAAGCCCATCAGTGACATAATGACTTGCAAAGGCAAGATTTTATTGCCTTTTCAACTTGCAGGTTGGCAGTGACGTACTCGGAAAACTGTGTCGCCGCAAACGTGTTAACTAATGAAATTACTCATTTTGAAATTGTTTTAATACAGGCACATAATGTAAGTCTATAATACATTCTTTTTACTAAACTTTCAATAAAAAATTTATCAACAACAGTAATTGTAATTTGATACTTGACATGGTAAATTTTATGTTCTGCAGTGTAAAATATGTTTATTTATCAAAATCTATGTGCTAGTTCATTTAGACAAGTCTCAGCCTTAAGACCAATGTATTGCGAAGGGAAACTGGCAGTTTAGATTTTTTAACTTGTAAAGAAAGTAAGATAGAAAAGGCTATGAGACTAGATTCAAACTGAACACCCACCTTCCTTCCCTGATGAGTCTGGCATTGTCTCCTTTACAAGCAAAGTTTTCGATATATGTGTTCTGGTACTGAGGCAATGAGCAGTCGATGTCTGGTTGACAAACTGCGTAGAAGTGTGGCCTTAATCTACCGATGGTGTACTTGGCTATGTCCGTGAGTAACTGGCTGCAGGCTGCTCCAAAACCAAAGACACCGATCACACAGTAACACCTGCAAAATAGATCGACTAACATTAAATAAATTCAATAATAGTCGAGTAGGGTTGTATATTGATTACACATACTGGAGGCAGAGCCACTGGGCACGGAAAAGGGAAAGGCAGTGAAGGAAGAGAAGGATGGGGCTTAGAACTCAGTGGGGTTCTAAAAACTAATCAGCATACATGCCCAATCACTATTTTTCAACTCAAAAATTTATTTATAACAAAGCATTTGTTACAAATTCTGAGTCAGTCACAGACACATTACAATTTAAACAATTTTTTATCAAATACTAATGCTTCTTTCCTAAGTAAAATGTTGTCTTAAATGCCACAAAAACATAAATGTATAAGATAAATTGATTGAATCATTATTACTGTTACTTTCATTTTTCGTTAAGATATTCCAACAAATAAAAATTTAAATAAATTAGCCTGAATTAACTTTTTAAACTGAATTAAAAATATATCAAGTCAATTTTAAGTTATAAATGGCATGAGAGCCCTAAATTTGTAATTACATATTAATATATATTTCCTATATTATAAGCATCTAATATACCTGGGTTGTCCAGAAAGTAAAGAACATTTTGTCACCACGTCTAGACTTGTTGCTCTAAGAGTGGCTTATAGTTCCACTCTCATTCTCAATTTTACCTGTGTCTCGTTGCTGGCCGATCACTCATGTCATTCTTACAGCATTTCAAAATGGCAGTGTCTATTGAGTCCATTGCAAATACCGCCGAACGTGAATGAACTGTTTGAAACAGTGTTTTGCGACCTAAAAAGTTAACTCCATGTTGTATTTATGCATAAAGAAGAAAAATGGATTCTGAGTCTATTGTGAGGCCCTATGATAACTTGACATATCATACAAAACAAGAGACAAGGCAAAAAAATCCCATCGCAGTCCTGATCCAACGACATCCACCTCCATGCAGGAGCAGCAAATTCTCAGAACTTTTCCGCCTAAAGTGACCATTGACTTTGAATGTGAAATTAATTATTTATAGTCCAAGGCATATCAGTTCCAAACAAATCCTGTATAGTCCCAATGTGGCTCCAAGTGGTCACCCTCTTTTTTCAAAGTTAAGGGAATTTTAGGCAGGACAGCGTTTTTTGCAAATGGTGGGCAACTGAAATAAGCAATATTTTTAGGTTATATCCACTAGGCGGGAATTTCTATGGACTGTACAAATGAAATAAGTTGGCAGTGAGACTCGGCTCAAATTGAGTCCAGGAGTGGAGCTATCGGCTGCCCACTACGTTGAGGAGGTGAGGCAACAAAGGTAGACATAAGAGACAAAACGTTCTTTCATTTCTGGATAACCTTATATATTAGTAGTTAAATAATTTTTTTAGTAAAATAAAATATGAAATTTGTTTTATAATTATATTACATTAAAAATACTCCGTCACGAGTCTTGGGAAATGACACTGTCAGAGATGTTTTAAAATTTCTATGACAACAAAGAGTACTTGATTTGATCTGAGCAATTAAATAAATTCTATCTTTGCTTTAAGAGCGCAGGAGCCCAGTGGAAAAAGTGTAAGGATTGAAGGTTTTTTAATAAGAATTATTTTTTTGTTAGGAATAAGTATGGCATATAGTTTAAAAAAAAAATAAGTCTGCTTAGATATTACCTCCAGACCCATGGGTGGATTTTTCGTCCATTGAATGTAACTTGCTTGTTTGCGTGACCTTCACCACTCCGATAATGTATCCATTCCACAATCAAAAACTGAAATAAAAATATCAATATTTGAATGAATTTTAATTGCATTCAAAATATCTGAAAATGTGCCTCATTCCAAACTGGCAAAATCTATGATTAGTTCAAAAATTTTCTACCACGGAGATCGTCACGAAGGAGTTGTTTATAACTCAACAGGAATTTGAAGGATAATTATAATGTCTAATATATATATATTAAACACATATTCATTCTTAAACTAGTCAGCATACCCTATTTTCTGCATGGGCGGATTTAGGTAATTTTTTTGGGGGTGCAGCTCAAATGCTCAAATTTAAAATTCAAGCTATGTAATTGATTAAGAGCTATTTAAATTAATAGCAAAATTAAAATTGCAATTGATGGGCAAATTAGATATGCTATTAAATTAACATAATTTAAATGGCGTTCTAAGGCCTCTTTCAAGAAGATACTTTTTTTAACTACAACCACTTTGTTTTTTTTTGTTACAGCTCATTTGAATAATGAGAACAATATTTGTAATGTTATGAAAACGGCTAGAATATTACTACATCCCACAAAATATTTTTTTCTTTCAAAGCAGATTGTTTGGAAGTCTATTTGTACTTATAATCCGTTTTACCTTACCTAACCATATAAGATGCCAACCAGGGTATTTTAAGGCGAATATGATTGAAGGATGAGTGTTGGATGATTGTGGCACGATCTTGTAGTCTTGTTACTAAGGCCAACATGTTCCTTGGACAGTTTTGATTTTTTTGTTAGAAAAGAACTTAAGAATTTAAAATTGAGATGGCAAATTTAATTAAGGAGCAACATTATTTTAATACCAGCTTTAACAATTAAAAAGTTAAAACAAAACACTGGGATGGAAAAAATAAACCAAACCAAGAACAAAATTAGTCTATAATAAATTATTAAAAATTAATGGGGTTATTAAAAAGAAATAACAAGTTATGCTAGAGACCTTTGCTTCCTTTCCTAACAAAAAATCCACCATAAATTAGAGGGTGTCAGAGAACCCCTAGCACATAAACTAGCAAAAAATAGAGAAAATAAGGCACATGTGATCTGTGCATTTGAGATACTAAGTGGGGAAACTATTGTATAATTGTTTCTTTAGAAGTCTTATTATACCTAAGCTATGGAAGATAAACAATGAGTATTTTATGCTGACTTTTGTGTCTATTGAAGTCAGTTTAGACAACCTATTGATGTGCTAAATTGCTGAAATGACATACAAAGATCTAAATCACTGCTGTATTTCTAAAACTTCATGAATAAATGATAAGTTTCAATATAAACATTTTTAATGATTAGTTAGAAATATGAAATTGACTGATTGGATCACAACAAAAATGTCAATGTTCATTTAATAAATCATTCAGGGAATTTCCAATGAAAATAAAATCCTAAAAAAATGTTATAGCCCTATAAATATTTCAAAAGATATAATTTTTTTTATAGAGGTGATCTTAGCAATAAATTGTTAAATTGAGTGCATCTTAACTGCACAATGAAAAAAACAAATTAAAAATTATTTTCAGAGATTTTTTCAATAACAAAATCAAAAACATTGTGTCATAGACTACAGATATTTTAGAAAAGATAATTTTTTAGGGATAATGGTTATCTTAGCAATGAAGTGGTTAAATAGTATGCTACATAATTTCATGACAAAAAAAAACTAAAAATTATTAAAAAGGAATTTTTAAAAAAAATCATAGAAAAGGTGTCATAGGCCTAACAGATGTATTTTAGAAGTGGTAATTTGTTTAGAGTTAAAGGTTATCGTCGCAAAAAATAAGTAAAATGGTCTGAAATTGAATTTCCTGATGAGTAAAAAAACAAAATACGAATTATTTAACACACTGACTGAGCAAGATGCGGTTCCACGTCACGCGTCACTAGTGTCATTCACGCTCAATGAGGATCCGCATCACTGCCCGACTCATTTTTCATTGATTCATCTGAGCTTAGCGGTTGTCGGGTGGGATCTATGTCACTTGTGTTCACACTATTTTGTTCTGTGTTTGCCGGGTCCCTCTCCTTCGACTCATTCAGTCTCTGCAATTGTTTTATTATTATATTTTACTAATTGCATTAATATTTACTCCATTACTTTACTGTTTATATTTTATTTGTTACTTATTCAATTTTTATTTAATAACATATGTTTTCGTCAATAAAATCTCATAAAAATTGTTGTTGTATAGTTTTTATTTGTTACCTTTTCTTCTGGACACATATTTTTAATAACTTTTTTTTAATGATAAAAAACTACAGAAATTGCATTTGTGAGGCCAATAAGAAATAAATGTACCAAGGTTGTATTGTTGGCTTATTTTGAATAATATATTGGAAATACCAATTTTCGGAAGCTGGAAGAATTGCCCCAGTCGCTCATGATGCGGATCCGCGTTCCGGATTACATCACTGATTTTAGCGAAAATGTTGTCTGACAAGCACCAAACCACATTTCTACACTTATTATACCATTTTCAGATAGTAAGAATTACAAATCTTTTTTAGCATTTGTGGAACGCAATTAAAAAATTTTTTAGCAGTCAATGTGTTAATTTAAAACGTGATCCAGAAACTATTTATGTAAGGTAACAAGGTAAAACTAAGTATTTCTAAACTAAAAAATGTTAAAACTTTCACTTTACAGTAAAGGTGTAAAGCCAAACAAAAATAATTCAAATAAATAGTTTTTTTATTAATACTAATTTAATAAACAAATGCCATGGAGGAATGCCGTACTTATATTTGGTTGATTAAGGGGAATGAGCTTATATTTTAAATGACACATTTTAATTAGGTTTTTGAAGTATATTTAAAAGTTTATTTGATTATGACAGATCAGGTGTGTAGATTATCTCTAGATAGGTGTGTTAAAACCATTTTGAACATCCATATAATCTTGGATGTGATTAACAAGTTCTGCAATAACAGTTTCCTGTTAATAACATTGGATGCCATCATGCTATCATGCCAGCCAATAGGGGCATCTGATATTAAATTTAGTCCATGCAAAATTCTACATTGATTAAATAAAATTAATACCCTCTTGCAATAAACTACTAACTTCAGTATGGGCATAAACTCTCAATACATTTGATATGATTTATTTCAAGATTGGTCGACCATACCAACTTAGCTGGTAATAAAAAAAAAACATAAGACTGCATTAATTATTAATACAGAAAGCCGAATGATGATAGGAAAATTACGCTATTTAGATGAAAATTAGTAGAAACAATATTTTATCTGACTTAGGTAATTTGCTGTTTGAAGAGCTAGAGCTCTCAAACCCCCCAGGTGAAAGTTCCGTAACCAAGTCTACATCATGAGATGAGATCATTGAGCTGAACTGGCTGACCTTGCTTTATGAGTTCACAACGCTGGAAGTACAGATACTATTTCCGAAACTGACCTATCATCTATAGTGTGAAATAGACCATTGGGCAAAAGACGAAAGATGTTACTGAAACATAATACTGTTACAATGATGGAATCAGTAATGATCTCAGAATACAAACATATATTGCATCTTTTTTGTACTCAGTTCAACATTTGTTAGGATCTCTTAGGCCTGATTTCACCAAACTTTAAACCACCGTTAAGGCTCGGTTAGTTTGATTTTATCAATTTTATCAAATGTTTAATACTATTTTCCTATCTTTAACGAACGGTTTATTAACCGACCCTTAACTGATGTTTGGTGAAATCAGGCCTTAAAGTTAAGGGCGTTTGCCACTAGTGCAAGTTGTTTCGCGAAATACTGTGCCGAGCGATTCAAATTGTGTTTGAAGCGATTGATAGAAAATAAATACACAGATTTTTACATAAAAGCACCTAATAAAAATTAATGTAATTAATTTTAATTAAGTGCTTTTATGAAAACATCTATGTATTTAATTTCTATCAATCGCTTTAAACACAAAATGAATTACGCAGTACAGTATTTCGCGAAACAACTTGCACTAGTGGCAAACACCCTTTATGCGAGTCCTGATCAACTTACATTTGCACTACATACAACTTGAGCGTACAATAACAAAAGACTTTCCAAATATTTATTAAAAATGGCAGAGATCTTTAATACATATAAGGGTTACGGTATGCTTCTTGTAGAATCAATAATTTATAAAAATATTATTGCTTCTTTTAATAATATTATTATTTATGAATTATTATTTGCTTTAAGTTTGTGAACAACTTAAAGCAAAACTCAAATTTGGATCATTATCTTAGGCCTCTCAAAGGGATCATCAGCAACACAAAACCACCGGTATAGTTATCATATCATTTATAGTTGTTAATCAATACTCAGTGATAATAAAAGAGAGTTGTGGAGAAAAACCTAAACATTATTTTTCAATGATTACAATACTTAAAAAAAAAAGAAAAATATCCACTGAATTTCACTATTTTGGTTTTTACTGAATTACCTTCACTGGAAGAAAAATAGTATATATTTCATAATAAGAGAGGAAAGTGGGTCATTACATGTTTGAGGCCATATGGTCTCGAATATTTAAACCACTTTCTTGATACTTTGAAACAATACAGCTGATGACACTATAGCAAATAGTTGTTTAATTATGTTGGAAATCCAAAAAATACAGTAAAATTACTTTTGCATTGTTTTTGCCTAGTAAACAAGATGTAATGAATTTTCGCAAGTGATAAATAAGTAATGAAAACAGGTGATTTTACAGGAGTGTCGCGAAAAATCACACTTCTTGTACGTGCGCTAGCACTAAATAAGAAATAGGGCATAATTCATTCATTAAATCATGAGAATAATATACACTATTTTTCACATCACTAGATCTTTTTTCCCTCAGATTCAAATTAAATCAACTTCGTTCATTTTGCCCCAAAATTAAATTTTACCTTACAAAAACAAAATCTTTACTACAAAATCTTTTTAAGAAAATTATTCTATCAATACTTCCTGTCTTAAAACATTCTTGAAAGTGACCATTCAATATTCCATGAAGACCCTCTATGTTCTTCTTATCATAATAATTGGGTTTTCTGGGCTCAACTACTTGGATAGATTGTGATAAATAGCTAAAAACTCTTAATTATCTCGTGTAAGTACAGGATGATTTAATTTTCCTTCATAGTAATAGTTTTGATTCTAAAAATGCATTTTCTTTAAATGTGACAGTGTGTTTTAAATTTTATTTATAAAACTTTGGTACAGGTGGGAGTACCAATTACCCTTAAATATTAGCTTGGTTTTGATCAACCAAAAGAATCTTTTTTAATGAGTAATCAATGCCACCACTGTAAATAAGAATTAAAAGTGTTACATGGAAAAATGTAATATACACAAGAGGTATATTTATTTATTGGAAAAGTCTATGTAAATATACAGCTTGGTTGAAAATGAATTTAAAAGAGTAAAGATGTCTCCCTTGAACAACGAAAAATCTCATAATTTAAAAATGAACTAATAGAAAATACTTTTATAAATTACATGATTTTTTTCCAATAACTTTAGTGTAAAACAATTATTAATTTTGGCTAAATCATAACTCATAACAGCATTAATAACTAAACTAGAGGCTTGAAGGGGCTAATAGCCCCTAAGCAAAGTCCTTCTTTACTATAGTACAAAATACCTTCTTAGAAAATAGGCTTTTGGATCAACAAAAATATGATTATTTCTATAATTTGGTTTTAACTAAACAAAGCAGACCTTTTTATATCCTAATGGTTTTTGAATGACAGCTATTTTACATTATTTCTCATTTTATAGTAAGCTTAAAGCAATTTCAATATTTTCCCCGAGTCCCTGAAATAAATGGAGACCTTCAGTTTCAGCCCCCCCCCCCCCCAATCATCCTGCGACCTTCCAAACGCCCACAATGTCTTCGAAAAACTTTTGGTTACGTAATTATATATATAGATCATTTGGTATTAAATCTGCATCTTTATAACATAAACTAAACAAACGTACTTAACTTTTTATAATTTTAAATTATGAAAAACTCAAACCCTTAATTATTATAATATTAGAAAATCTTAAATTAAAAATATTTTTTCTTATAGTTCATTGAACATGCATAGTTAGCTGCATTTTGAAACAAATCCCACATGTCAACATCTACCATATGGCTTTGAGTCAAGCATTAGCACCACATGTTTAATGTAAACAAAGCAGACATTTTTCAATCTTTTCAATCCCAATGCATTTTAAATGGAAGATATTTTTTGTTATTTCTCATGTTCTGGTATATTTGGACATAATCTGCTATTTTTCCCGACCCCCTGGGGCTGAGACCTTTCATTTGAGCCATCTCCTGTCATCCTGCGAGCTGGCAAACTCTCACAATTTTGATTTAAAAAAATCGCTTACAGAATTAATAATATAGATAGTGGGATTGAGGAAATGGATACCACAGTGGATAGATACTATATTAGTAAAATTAACTTTAGTTTAAAAGAAACATTGATAAGTTATGCACACTAATATTCTTAAGAGAAGAAAATAAATTAAATATTTCAATTAAAACTTTCTTGTAATAATGTTCAATTAAAAAAAATTCTCTTTAATAAAACCATATATTATACTATTTAAAAACAGGATTTGGTACATTGTAAAGATAATACTATCATTACAAGCACAATTTGACAGAAAAATTGAAAGAGAAATTGCTAAGTTCCTTATATAAAAAATACTAGACATATAAAAAAGTACTAGACAAGCTTATAACATGTTGTAATCTTAACAAATGTTAAAAAGATACCTTACAAAACGTTTGATTAATATTAAAAACACTACATAAAAAAACTAGTAATTAATTTGATTTTAAAATTGACAATCAAGTTCTGTCATAAAACCCCCAAAATAATAATAAAAAAATTTCTTTATACATAAATGTCCTACATAACCATGAACCATGGTTCATGTTGACCAGTGAATAATTTACTTCAATGTTTTATTGTAAAATTTTCTTTGATTTAATAGGTAGATAGTATTTAAAAGAACAAATAAAATAACCAAATTAGTGATGAAAGTTAAAAAAATGCAACAGAGGAAACTGGCATTTGGTTGGTCAGCGCTCAGATCAATAAAGCTCTCAATCTCAATATTCAACTCAATTGACCTTAACAACACCTACAGGAAAGGTTACATGGCAGTTGGATTCTTATCCTCAACTGAGGATTTTATAATCATATGAAAATGTTTTATTCTCTGTTACATGACATCAAGATGAATTGAAAGAAAGAAGTTATTCAACTTAAACAGATCACCTACTGGTTGAGATTCAACCAGAAAATATTTGGGTTTAGTTTTTACTCATTGATCCAGTACCTTGGTGTAAAGAAAAAAGAAAGGTGTGTACACAGTTAGCTGGTGTGACGTAGTTGGACTCACGAAACTAGGGGACCTAGCAATTTGACAACAGAACTAAGAACCTAAAAATAAATTTTTGATTGAGTTGTATTAACTGGTTTTTATTGTAGTCGTTGTTATGCGCTAGTTGCATGAGCCCAACTAAGTTACATCAGCTGACCCTGCACACACCTTGCTCTTTTCCTAAAACCATGATCGGGAATACACTGCATTAGTTACATTTTGTTATTATTCTGTAACCAACATGGCAACCAGGCCCGGTGACAGGATTTTCGGGCCCCTGTGCAATGGAGCGGCTCGGGCCCCTGATGACCTTTTCTTTACTAATCAAGTGTGTTTTTGGGCCCCCTTTTAGCGAATTTCCCCTACAGGGAAGAAGCTATTACCGTAGGTCTCATGGCAAGACCTAAGCCCAAGACCATGATAACTTTTCGTTTTGGGGCCACCAGAAGCAAAAAACACCATTCGTTCGAATTTACATATATATATCTATATATCTATCTATCTATATATTATATATGTGTCTGTCAGCACGATAGCGGCCGTAAATATGGACCGATCTTAATGAAATTTGGTACAGACATGTAAAGTGGTAATCCCTCGGACGAGTTCGTAAACCAGCCCGATCGGACCACTGGGAGGGGGGGTTAAGGGGGATAAACCCCCCGAAAAATGGGTTTTATGAGTTTTTTACATAGAAAAATAAAATTTATCGAATTTTTATTGGCACCATTGAATTCAGCTCAAAAAAACAAACAATTTAGTATTTTGAATCACCCCTCTATGTCCATTGGTTACCGAGATATTGAAAGTGGTAAACACAGTACGTTGTCCCAATGTTAACCTTATGGGAAATAAGTAAATTTCCATATCTCAGTTATTTCCCAACAAATCTTAATAAAACTTGGTAAATAGCTTCTTCTAGTTCAGATCTATTAATTATTAAATTAAAACCACTCAGTTTTAATATACCTGTAGCAGCAAACCTGCATACTCATTCCCCATGTTATACTTATGGAGCTTACCAAAACATGTCAAATCTCACTATGTTGGATTGAAATATGTTGTTTTGCATTTGAAATTCGCTGAGTATGCAGGTCTGCTGCAACGGGGGTATTTTACTTATTTCGTGTGATTCCGGGCCCCCTGTAAGTCCGGGCCCCTATGCATTTGCCCCCCCTGCCCCCCTCTGTCGCCGGCCCTGATGGCAACTCATAAAGCCAATGGTATTTTTTTAATCATTTCAAATTCCTTTTTTTCAATTTTCTAAATCTGTAATAGATTATAGCGGGATTGTGCAAATCTACAAGAAAGTACTTTTCAAACAGTGTGTTTAGATTTCTCCTACACATGCCCACATGCTGAGGAAAAGGGATCCCAAAAATCATGCTTGCCTAATATACAGAGTACCTGGTGGACCGAGCCTTGCTTGGTATTATTTCATGTTTACCAGTTTATCAAATTACTATAAAACATTTTAGTGTCAAAATTTTTATAATACACTTTACTTATTGCTCTGTGAAATCTCTATTGTTTCTTACTGTCTTAATCTGTTCAAATTTAAAATTAATGTTATTACGTTTTCAGATTTTCTCAGGCCAAGTAACCTTCATGAAAGACGTTTTTGAGACAGAAACCAGTTACTTCCAGTCTTTCAAGGAAATCCTCAGAGAGTTTTGAGTTATTATAGTGGAAACGTAGCTTTAGTAACTTAAATGAATCTTAAAATTTTTGTTAGCTTAGAAAATCGTGGACTTCAGTTCTATTTCTTAAAATCAAAACAGGTAGGCCTGATTAAAAAAATATGAAATTTTAAATTATGGTGCCACCATTAAAACTATTGTTTTCACAGTTCTATTTCTTAAAATCAAAACAGGTAGGCCTGATTAAAAAAATATGAAATTTTAAATTGTGGTGCCACCATTAAAACTATTGTTTTCACAAAATATTATAATATGAGGTTTTAACTACAATTTTTATATCCAATAAAGGTTTAGAAAGAATTTTTTAACAGAATAAAAGGATTACACAGAGCTAATTAAAAATAAAACAACTTACCAAACAAATGGGCAATACAAGTCCAACAAAATACAGCATAAGACTAGTGACGGTCGAATCTTTAAAAGGATATCTTATTGATTCATCATTACAAAAGAATCCTCGCTGGTAAGGTGTTCCAAATAGATAGAAAAACAGCACTGGGAATCCAACTGGAACAAAATATTATAAAATTTATTTACATAGAGCTGTTTATATGTAGTGGGATTTAAGTTTACCTGTAATTTGGCACACTTATATATATTGACAAGTCTACATAAAGCGAACTTGCAGCTATAAACCATGAACTTGCAACTATAACTTGGCAAACTTGGGGTTTGGCATACAAAGCCAAGACCAAGAATTAAAATGTATAAGCAATGGCATTAATTTATTCTTAACTACCTTCATAGCCAAGAACAAGAATTAAAATGTATAAGCAATGACAGTAATTTAGTCTTAACTACCTTCATAATGTTGTTGTTTGGCAGTTGGAGCCATCAGCCCTATTCAAATTATAAACTTGAAACAATTTTATTGGCTCCTCAAATAAAAAAAGGACAATGTGTCAATAATTATTATAAGAGAGTCAATGTAGTACAATGAAAACCGTATTATACCATAGCCACCTCTAAACAAGGCAGCGGCGTTTGAATTGGCAACTTGGTTTTTTATTGGCGTTTGGTAATGCCGAGGTAGTGCAGTGCCGGCCGTCCCGCGTTTCCCTACTGTACAAACAATGAAAAAGCTGTTTTGCCAGTATTATTTCATGCTGGAAAGAATGTAACATTAACATTAGGCATCTGGGACATTGATGGAACATTACTGAAAATTCAGGTTTAGGATTTTTAATACTCTTTCATTTTTATGAATAGTTACAGTTTCTGTTTTCTTCTTAGTACAGCTATTGTTCAGTACAGTATTAGAAATTATTAAAACTGTTTTATAAACAAGTTTTGACATTTTTTGACCACGAGTGCAAGTTTTATTACATGGAATAGCTAAATCCAGGTCTATTCCTAGTAAAGATAATTTCATTAGATATATTTCTGGTTACTGCAGTTTAAAAATACATTTTCAAACTCCCAAGAAACTAAAGTTTGACATATGCCTAAGACATGTTTACAAACAGTTAACACAAAGTTTGTTGGCATCGTTCATCCACCTCTGTTCAATTTGTTTAATTATGCATCATAAAATTTAACTTTGCTTTAAATTAACATTATGACATTCCTCGCGGTCATAGGGATGGCAACAAAATATCGATAGGCCTATATCATAAATATTGATATTTTAGTTCCAACACATCGGAAAAAGTATATCGATATTTTGGTTCCAATATTATTGGTGTATATATATATACCCCCGTTGCAGCAGACCTGCATACTCAGCAAATTTCAAATGCAAAACAACATATTTTAATCCAATATAGCGAGATTTGACATGTTTTGGTAAGCTCCATAAGAATAACATGTGGAATGAGTATGCAGGTTTGCTGCTACAGGTATATTAAAACTGGGTGGTTTTGACTCATTATTTAGTAGATCTGAACTAGAAGAAGCCATTTACCAAGTTTTTTCAAGATATGTTGAGAAATAACCGAGATATAGAATATTACTTATTTCCCATAAGGTTAACATTGGGACAACGTACTGTGTTTACCACTTTCAATATCTCGGTAACCAATGGACATAGAGCAGTGATTCAAAATACTAAATTGTTTGTTTTTTCGAGTTGAATTCAATGGTTCCAACAAAAATTCGATAAATTTTATTTTTCTATGTAAAAAACTCAAAAAATCCATTTTTGGGGGGGTTTATCCCCCTTTACCCCCCCTTCCGGTGGTCCGATCAGGCTGGTTCACGAACTCGTCCGAGTGATTACCACTTTACACATCTGTACCAATTTTCATTGAGATCGGATCATTTTTACGGCCGCTATCGTGCTAACAGACACATACATATATAGATGTATATATAAAAATTCGAACGAATGGTGTTTTTTGCTTCTGGTGGCCCCAAAACGAAAAGTTATCATGGTCTCGGGCTTAGGTCTTACCATGAGACCTACGGTAATAGCTTCTTCCCTATAGGGGAAATTCACTAATATATATATATATATATATATATATATAGTGTGTAAAAAAAGTCCCGGTACGGCTTAATATTTTTTGAACCGAATTGGTTTGAGGAATAAAACTTTGCACATTCACTCCTATGTAAAAAAACTACTTTCTGAGGTGTTTAATGACTCATGGGCCCCGGTGGGGGATGGCCCACAAGGAGTCGGTACAAAATCTTAAATGTAAGAATAGGTCGATGTGCACATAATTTTAAAGGGCTCTTCTAGTAGAGTTCAATGCCGCAAAAATGGCGGGTGATTTAAGTTTACAACAAAAATACATAGGCTTATAGGTTTGATACAAATTTTGATTTATTCAAACTTTTATTCCACCCCGCTCCCAACAAACTTGAGCCCATGAATTTTTGTTGAAAACTTTAATCAGCCGCCATTTTGTAACAAATGAACCTTTTGAAGTGCGGTTTGCGGCATTGAACTCTAGTTGATTAGCTCTTTAAAATGATGTGCATATCAACCTATGCTTATATTAAAGATTTTATACCGACTCCTTATGGGCCATCCTCCCTTGGAGGTAATAACCTCTACGGTACACTAAAAGATAGGTTTTTAGGTCTGACATTCAATTCCGGAGTTTAGATCCTTCAAACATAGTCTGTAAGCAATTTTTAAACAATCTTTCAGCGAACACTGTGTATTTCCTTTATATTTTTGATCAGCCGCCATTTTGTAATGAATGAACCTTTTGAAGTGCGGTTTACGGCATTGAACTCTACTTGAATAGCCCTTTAAAATGATGTGCATATTGACCTATGCTTACATTTAAGATTTTGTACCGACTCCTTATGGGCCGTTCCTCACTGGGGGCCAAGAGTCAGTAAACACCTCAGAAAGTAGTTTTTTTACATAGGAGTGAATGTGTAAAGTTTGATTTCTCAAACCAATTCTGTTCAAAAAATATTTAGCCGTTCCGGAACTTTTTTTACACACTGTATATATCTCTTTCCCATTCATATTGCCTAGTGAAAAAAGGTTTCTGAAAATAAATGTTGAGGAGTTTTAATATTAATAAGGCCGATTTTAGGTGGTAACAATGTGTACAGCATAATATTTTGCGTCCTAAAAGCAAAGAAATCTCCCCTTGTAAGATTTTGAAAAAATGTTGAGTGATCAAAAACCTATTTTTGATTCCTCTTTGAACTTGCAAAATTGAGTTATTTTTCTCCAAATTTATCATTTTTTTCGATGTATAGGAAATATTGATAATTTGCTCCAGATAAATCGCATTATCGATATTAATGGTTTCAATACATCAAAAAGCGATATGTCAATATTTTGAAAATAATTGCCATCCCTGTGCAGTCAAGCTTGGTGCTTAGTTTAAAAGACACATAATTGGACACATAAATAAGCCCTTACTCATCAAGTTATACATTTTAGCAAATTTCCTCTGAAATAAGCTATTGGCGTCGCCGTCCTTTTAACACAATGGACAAAAAATATCCGTTCATGGTAACCTCAGCAATCATATAATATTTATATATGTTAATAGCTTTTTACGTTTACTTTCTGGATATGAAGTGAGTTTATTGTTAAAACGCATTTTTACCTGCAAAAATCACGATTTGTTTCAAAATTTAACATGGGCTTGTATGGAAAATAGAATTTTCATTTTTGAGTGTCTTCAAGCACGATAACTCTCGATCGTAACAAAATTTGGTAGATACATGTAAAACTAGATTCTCTTGAAGAGTTCGTAAATCAGCCAGATTGACATATCCAAAGTGGGGTAAAGGCTCCATTTTACCCCCCTAGAATGGGTTTTTTGAGTTTTTTCAAAATGAAAAATTATATTCATCCAATTATTGTTTTCACCATTGGATTTGAAAACAAACAATTTGGTATTTCAAATCATTTCTCTAAATCCATTCGCCTCCGAGATATTACCCCTTCACTTATTTTCCTGTGTTTTTAGTATCAGGGCAGCAGAATGTTGTCTTAGCCAATTTCTTATTCACTCTCTACTAAGGTTTTCAACGAATCCCTTTGAGTAATTTCTTAGTTTATCAATGTACTTAATAGGATTTTAGTTTTTTAAACAATTTTTTATATTAATATAATTTAAAAAATAAACATTCTTGCCTACTTAATTAAAAGAAATCATTGTGTTTTTCATCTAAGTCATTTACTAAAATTATTTTTACAGTGGCTTTGTAAAACAAGCTATAATATAATTTTTTAATATATAAATATATCACTTCTTCATTTCAATTTTTTTGTAATCCTGATGGATTAATTACTGTATATTTTGTAATTGGAAATTCTCTACGCAGGTTTGCTGCGACGGGGGTAGAAATAATCTTCGTAAGACATTTAGAAGCCTTGAGTCAGCACGCTGAGATTGTGATTTATTTTCATCTCTTTTATTTGACTCTTCTATAACACTGTCTAGAAGAACTAGTTGAAAAATTAACCAGTCCATATTGAGCCGAACAGATTCCCAAAACATTTTTTACATTAACTTTCTTTTCAGCCTCTAAATCTTAGGCTACTGAAATACTGCAGTTACCAAATGTCAGTTGTCGGTAATGGCCAAATCCAGACTCTTAAGATATCTGTTTGAAATTTTACAGGTAATATTCTACTGTTAAAAGTTGAAGTGAATATAGAGTAACTTCTCTTAAGACATATTTGGTATGGTAAGTAGCTGTAAAAGTCTCATCGGTCAAGAATCTATTCAAATTATGATCAATGTTGTTGCTTCCAGATCAATGTTGTATTACTTCCAGTTCAATGTTGTATTGCTTCCACCTCATTAACCATTTAAGGAAAAATATAAAGTCCGAATGCAGAATTCGGTATAGCATTATTGAGAATCGGTCTGTCTATCTGCCTTTCTTTCCACTCTCCAATGCTGACTTTATATTTTCCAACTACACTGACGTCATCAGAATTGAAATATTTAATGCAGACAACTGATTTTGGGGAGGGTTGCCACTGAGCGTGAGGAATGGTGCGAATCCACACGCTTCTCAGATCCAGGTCTTGAGGAATGAAAATGCACTTAATAGTCCCCTCAGTTTTAATCGAAGACCTGTAATTTAACTTACAAACAGCCTGGCACTAATTATTACACATATGTTAGGCATGTGGTGATACTTCATGAAACATTTTTACAGTAAAAACGATAAAATGACAACTAAAAGAGCGAGTAGCGTGTGCTTGCCGGGCTATATATTAGACTAACTGGTGGCCCGAGTCACTGCTTACGGCATTGCCAATTCTACCACGCTGCGGCCTTCTTTAACGGCCTTCTTTAACTGCCGGCAATCATTAACTTAGCAATCTGAGTGTTGAGTACTAAATGATTTATAAAGAAACGCATGATGATAACTATTGGATGGGTTTTGTTTATATTTACGTTTTTTTTACTTTTAGAAAAAATTAATCTTGTAATCAAATGTAAGCAAATAAAGTTTATTTTGTTTATCAAGTAAGTCTCTGACTGATTTCTATCTATGGTCCTCCATAAAAGTACAACTTAGTATTATAAGCCGAAAATACAGAATACTGAGTCTGAAGTAACCTAGTACCTACTAAAAAATTGGTGGCCAACATACTACACCTTATTACTCCTGGCACAGACAGTACTTAGGCACATATGAAATTGGGACAAATGAAACTCATGTAAGCCTGTATATGTGTAATATTTATATGGACTGTACTGAGATAAGTTTACTGTAAAACCTCGAAATAGCCGGATTTACATAAAAACTGTCATAACACCGATCCAGAAAACAAAATATCTGAGGTCATTCGGCTGAATAGCAACCCCAAACCTCGCCTCTGCTATAGGCCTATCGATGCTGCAAACAGCGTAACAAGATTGTACTAAACGTAGCCTAAGTTACTGTGGTTTTGCACTTAGGAATTACTTATTTTGAAAATTAGTGTCAGTTCACATAAAGCTCATATCTACAACTATCAAAAAGTGATAGTAACAAACTAACCCACAAAATTGCCACAGGTTACGCAAGTGTTGATTACTACGCTAATGGCGGCAAACCCAAACACTTGTACAAATCGTGCAATGAACTGTACGGATAATGCGTCAACTTAAATTTTTATATAACTTAACCAAATAGTTGGGTACAGTGAAGAATTGCGCCAACATAACTTTTAAAAACACTCTTCCCATGTAAAACTCGCTAAATACAGTTTTTATGGTGATTTAAGTATGTTTATTTCACGGAGAGGCCAATCAGGATAATCCAGGATCCGCATAATGTAAGGACGGGATAATCCGAGGTGCAACTTAACTGTAGGCTATGAAATTATGTGTCAAATGAAAATTTCAACATTTTTAAGGTATGTAATGAGTAGTTTTTAACAAATTAAATTGAGACGTATGCCTCTAAAACCTATAGATTTATTAACTCATTTAGGATTCGAGAAATTTGGGACGAATGAAGTAAATAGGGAGATATACATGACACTGCTGATATCTTAAACAATTTGAGACAACTAAGGTTTGCACCGAATGAAACCTATAATTTTTAATTTATTCATCATGGTCTTAGAGTAAATGAAATTGGGAGAAATTACTTATTAAGTTGTGTACTCTCTTCAAACATCTTGATAGATCCATCAGCACAGTAAGATAGGTCTACATTATTATGAATGTAGCCTAGCTGTTTTAGTTTTGTCCTTCTGAGTGAAGTTGGACTGTGTTACTAACTTAGGTGCCATGTCCGATTTTAAAACCATGACTTAAGGGTGAGGAGAGGATCGATATTCGTGAAAATGATAGTTAACAGTAAATCACTTTACATCAAGAATGAAACATAACCTTGAATGAACGAAGAAATGTTTTCAACAATGGGTTTATTTTCTATACATAAAGATAGCTAATCTATGGAGAAAAAAACTAGAGCCAACTAGGCTTTAACTCTATATGGGTAGGCCTACAGCCTCCTTATGACAAAAGGAAAATTATGAGGCCTTTTGGTGATGGTCTTGGGAATTCTTAATAGTTAGGACACTTTAAGATCGTGTAATTAAAAATGATAATAGAGCATTCAAAGAATAAAATAGGGCAGTTCTTACCACAAGCAAGGCAGATAACATCAATTATAACTTTTCTTGCTGTTGATCTCGATTCATCTTCCATTATGAACTGGTTAAAGGAACTAAGTTTTTCAATCGACTTACAATTAAATAAATTCGATTTCTTTAAGTCAAATGTAAAGCTACAATAAGTATCTGTGAACAATTAAGTAGTTATTAGGTGTTTAACGTTCAACAGTTCAGAAGTTGGACTGTTAAACTCTTTTCTCTACAGTACGTATCCGACATGCGCCACAGCGACAAGTGCCAATTAGAGTTAACCCAACCAACCCTCAATCCTCAACCATAATGTTATCCCACCTGAACTATCATAACACAGCTGGTTAAATGACAGCTCACAGCTTCAGTAAGGCAACATAAAGAATTCAGGTTTATTATTTAAGTTACAACATACTATGTGAATGTCATAACATTCATATATTCATGTACTTCATGTCGTTGGTAATTTTGTGAGGACAATCAGAATATTGATGAAGTTACGTATTTTTACTACCATTGAATATATTAGTGTAATATCTTACACTTATATATTCAATGTTACTACTAGCTTCAAAAGTTAATTTTTTATGAAATTGTAAATTTAGGAATGACTTTAAATGTTGTAAATAAATAATATTAGTATTATGAATTGTATTTTGATTTGATTTAGAATATGTTTTCACACCATCAAAAAAGTGCAGTGGGGCAGGTCAGGCAATAGGTCAGGCAGGAAGGTAGGGCAGATAGGTTATTAGGGTTCATTGTATACATTTCTAGAGGTCTAGGTGAATAATCAATTGAGGAGGTCTATGTAAAAAGGGCGTATGCCGGTATACGCCCTTTTTGTGGAGATGGCGTTTTCAGACGCCTTGTGTTTTCATTTATGTGTGAAATTTCATGTTTGTATCTCTTTGTTTCACCTTCTACTGTCTGATTGTATCAGCTGATGCGTCTGAAAACGCCATCTCCACAAATAGGGCGTATACCAGCATACGCCCTTTTTACATAGACCTCCTCAATGTATGTAATTATTTTATACCATTGGTCATATATCAAATAATAAATTTGCAACAAATGTTCTAAACGTGTTTTTTCTTGTAGTTATACCCAATAGATTCGGTAATGTCCATGTAAAAAGGGCTTGTAAAAACATGTCTATGTAAAAAGGGCGTATGAAAAACATGGCGGCAAGCCATCTCCTGAAAAAGGGCATATGTAAGGATTTTTTGCAAAAGGAATTTCTTTGATATTTTTAAATAAATACTCCTACTAGTAAATATAAAACGAATCACCAATTATTGAATATTATTTAACTAACAATATAGTTGAAGTTGCCTAGGATTCAGGTTAAAAGATACACTTGAGTGAAGTTTTGCACACTCCATACCTCAATTTGTTGGTTTTCAGTCATCAGCCCTTTTTACTTTCTCCCCCCTATAAATAGTATATGGAGAAAGTATTGTTTTCGTCAAAATTTTCGAATTTGAGTTGTTAGTGGATATATTCGTTTTAGTGCTCCCTGGATCCAAAAAAGTGGTTTTTGGCGTGGTGTCTGTCTGTCTGTGTGTGTGTGTGTGTGTGTGTGTGTGTGTGTGTGTGTGTGTGTGTGTGTGTGTGTGTGTGTGGGGGGGGGGGTGTAAACAAAGCTAGAGACGACACCAGTGGTCCGATTTTCATGAAATTTGGCATGTAGGTATAAAGCCGTGGTATCTCCAAGCGTATTTTTCATTTTTTTGAATTTGTCATTTTTAAGGGTATTTACCCCATAAAAACCCATAAAAAATGACAAAAATCCAAATTTCTTAAAAACAGCTCTAACGATTTTGATAAAAGTTTCATGGTTTTTAGTGCTTAAGATGACAAACAAAATGACACCACCCGCATGTCTAAAAAATCATTTACCAAGTTTTATCAAGATATGTTGAGAAATAAGCGAGATATAGAATTTTCTTTATTTCCCTTAAGGTTAACATTGGGACAACGTACTGTGTTTACCACTTTCAATATCTCGGAAACCAATGGACATAGAGCAGTGATTCAAAATACTAAATTGTTTGTTTTTTTTGAGCTGAATTCAATAATGCTAGCAAAAATTGGATGATTTTTAATTTTCTATGCAAAAAACTCAAAAAACCCATTCTTGGGGGGGTTTACCCCCCTTTACTCCCCCTTCCGGTGCGGTGGTCCGATCGGGCTGGTTCACGAACTCGTCCGAGTGATTACCACTTTACACGTCTGTACCAAATTTCATTAAGATCGGACCATATTTACGGCCGCTATCGTGTTAACAGACATATATATATATATATATATATATATATATATATATATATATATATATAGATGAATGATGTATAGATATATATATACAAATTCAATCGAATAGTGTTTTTGCTTCTGGGGGCCCCGAAATAAAAAGTTAACATGGTCTCGGGCTTAGGTCTTACCATGAGACCTACGGTAATAGCTTATTCCTTTAAGGAAATTCGCTAAAACCGATATCTCCATTATTTACTAACCAATTTTGATAAAATTTGGTATATATTTGTGTGATTATTAATTGTTAATTTGTTTTATTTCACTGAATATGTTTTCTGGTTTTCAGGGCCGCCGAGAGGGGGGGGGGCAAAGGGGGCAGATTGCCCGGGCCACAAAAGGAAGGGGGCCACATTTTGAGCTGAGAATATTCTTGAGGATTATTAAATATTAGAGTTTTTTAAAAAAGGAGACCAAAATTAAATGTATTAGAAGATATATAAAAAAACTTAATACTTTAAAAACGTATATAATTAAAATTACCTAACTGTTTATTTGTCTTATTTTGATACAATTTCATTTGGTTTTCGGGCGTCGCGTCTGGGCCCCCCGAGGTAATAGGCCTGCACCAGACCTCACATTAACTAAATCCGTACCAAGCTCAGCAATCATCCAATACCAATCGTTTGCACCCTAAATTCATCACAAAACAGTTTTTGTACAGCTAACTAAATGGTGTATATTTTACAAAAGAATAATAGTACTGTAATAACAATAAAATGCACGACTCGAGACGTGACATTATTTTTTTCCAATGATTAAAAACTTCAGCTTCGTTTCTCCTCTGAGTTTATGAGTTCAGCTACGTATGAACACAGATAAACGAATACATAAACGAATGTATGTGTGGTATGAACCAAGGTCCAAAGAAATTCAGGTTTCCTCATACAAAAATTTAAGCAGCTCATGATGCCTTCAGCAGACCGAAAGAATGCGCTCGTCTGTAGCCTCAAGCTGGCACAATAAAGTATCTTAGCCAGTCAGAGAGTAGAGTTATTACTATATCTTCGACTTAAGCTATACTTTTACCAAAGGGCCAAGGGGGCCTTTTGCTAGAGCTAGGATACAACCGGTAAAATGGTGTCCTGGTGACGTCACACGCACAACAGGCATTATGGGAGTTGGAAAACAGAAGGAAAACAAGTAAAGTAGTTTATAGTAGTTAAGTAGTCCGTGAATAATTTGTATAATAACTTAAAACTGTTTCTTAAATCCTTTTTACCCCCAGGTACAGGCTTATTAGAAACATAAATTCTTTTTATTCAGTAGCCGTATCAAAAAGGATTTTACCATCTTTTACTGCTTGTATAATGTTCTGAATTTTTTAAATTAACAAATCAAAAGTTTAGTAAAGACCTGTGATGTAGTTGTTTTGTATTGAACAAATTAAGATATTCAACATTTTTAGATAAAAAACTTTGTAATCAGCAGATTTTACAAATGTCGCTATTTGACAGACAAAGGTATTTTTTATTTACGATGTTTTGTATTGAGGGGCCTCACTCCCAAACTTTGCCCCGGGCCTCAAAATGTCTGTCGGCGGCCCTGCTGGTTTTAAATGACTTGAAGGGAGAAAGTATGTGTCATTTTCCTGATACCGTTTATTTTGTATTGTATTTGGTCTGATTTTTCGCTCATTTTTATTTTATTGTTATGACCAATTTTTTTAAGTTTCACATACCATGCTCCATTTCAATTTGGAGTAATTTTGGAAAAAAACTTTTACATGGTTGTATGACTAGAAAACACGTTTTTGGTTCCCCTCTTAAAAAATTATGACAATGAGCTTAGTAATATAGTTATTTTTGTGTGTTCAGAAACGTACCCAGGGTCAGTGTTAAGAGGGGGCTCGCTACCCCGGGAGGTGGGAATCTTCACAGGCTTGAAGATTGGTCCTGGGCCATTGGAACAGCTATTTCGATTGGGGGGGCAAATTTTGAAATTTTTCTAAGCCCTTACACCCTTTAGCTTAATTATTTCAACCCCCAAATCTTAAAAAACCTGGGTTCATTGATTTATAACCAATTTGAATTGTAATATACCTCTAAGGTTGTTTTACCTCTAAGGCTGTTTTATTGGTTTTTGTTGTAAGGAATGTCTAAGGAAGGGTCTACGACTCTAAGGAAATTTATTGGTGCAAAGTGCATTTTTAGGTTACGATTTTGAGAGAAATCAAGTGGATCACATTCAGTCCAATCAAAAGTCACATTCAGTGGATCTTAAAAGTGTATATACATAGAGTATTTTTATAGTACAATAGATGCACAGACGGTTATTTAATGCAGCTGTATATTACGATACAAGACAACTAACTCCAATCACCGACATGACAGATTAGCCTAACAGGCCACAAAATGTCATGACGTATAGATCTGTAGTTCAGATGCAGACGCCTCCAACTCCCAGTTCAGCCGATCAGGGAGCTGTTTCTAAACGATGTTGGTGAGTTAATAAAATTGGCTTTGTATTTTGTAATATTAAGATCCCGTTTCAAAACCGTAAAGATACAATGGAGATAGATTGTAACTAGCAATTAGTGATTAGCAGCTAGTAGTTGTGAAACACGTTTAGAAACAGCCCACAGATGGCTGGATTCAACCCCATTGGCAAAACTAATACTGAAATAAAAATCATACCAACCGCGATACATTTATAAATTCAAAATTTGACCGTGTAATTTCTTACCTCGATTGATCCTATGGTTTTGAAATACAACGAAATTTTTCCTAGTCGTGATATAGACTGGAGATATTGTTGTACGATTCGACTAGGAGAATTGTATTAGATCCGGTTTTCCTTAAAAAGCATTGTCGCGGTATCTCCAGTATAGATTCTCAAAAAGTAACAATTCATATGGCGAGCGGCTAGCGTTGCGAAAAAAATGTCCAACCAAAATGTCCAGGCGACGAATGCGACACTGAGCGACACGTCACTGAATTCCGCTCGCTGCTTGGGACGGACAGAGCCACTGCCACAAAAATTAGTCGACAAATAAATGCTACCGGAAAACCAAACGTTGCCGCTCACCGCCCGTCGTTCTTATTGTACTTGAGGCCTAGGAGATATTCGACGGGTGCGCAATGACCGAGCAATTTCCTAACAATGCCAAATGCCCGAGAAATTTTCCCGACCCATAAAACAAACACTTCTTTACGATTTTTTTGCAATTTTTCATATGTTTGGGGGGGCTTGAGCCCCTGAGCCCCCCCCCCTAGGTACGCGCCTGTGTGTGTTGAGTTATTAAAGTACAACATTGTCTCGCGAGTTAGACAATAACTCTGGAAATACACACAACATTTTCCCCTCACCTTCAGTAATAAATATCCCGACCACAAAAGTTTATTTTACTAGCTTACGAAGTAATAAAAATATCCATTTTGTTGCGTTCTACTAGTAGTGCCTGCATCCGGGTAGCTGCAACCATGCATGCACAAGCGTTCATCTGATTGTTGCAATGTTCTTACAGCGGGCGTGCGGGCACCTTGGCCTTAATCGTCCCATGCACACAAGACATCACATTTTATATAGAAAAGAATCGGAACATAGGCTTACTAAGTTTGAACACCAACAAAACACACAGACAAAACCTGTTCATTTCTTTACACAATTGGCTTTAAACACTGCTCAATATGTAATGTATTGTACAGACCCCTAGCTTGTAGTACTTCACGAGGATTTTTACCACCTACCATAACCCAACTTAGTATCTCCTTGAACCAAATCTTGACTTGCGGTCTGATTGTGGTTAGCATATGGGTCTGATTGCTGTTACAGCTTTGGCAGATTTCTTGGAGTGCCCAGCACCCTCTGATTGTCAGTGGATTGTTTGACTGAAAGGGGAAAATTATTTTTAACATAACTTCGAATAATCAATTTTATTGATTACAACAGGGTTGTTACATGCAATCTGTACGTAAGGAAACAGGGGATAGTTTACTTTATTTCACTGAAAGTAAAAGGGTTGCAGTTGCTGCCAAGTTAGCATCACTCTATTTTATTAAAAATGTATTAAAGTTGAATACAATAATAAACTAAATAAGCATTTTTTTCTTTAGTCCTTTCAGCGAGAGTATACAGAAAAAAACTATTTTCATAATAATACTAAATTTGTATTGATACACTAATTAAAGAAAGGGATAACGATGAGATTGGGTGAATCTGTGTATTAGTAGAGACCACTGGATTCATCGTATTCTTAGCCCAGATTCGGGATACTAATTTTTTTAGCTGAATTTGATGATTACAATTTTACAATTTTAATTTTTTTATCAAAACAGTCCACAAAAGTCCTTTTTTTGGGGTTTATTTCCTCTTCTGATGGTACGATCGGGCTGGTTCTCAAACTTGTCTGAATAATTACTACTTCACACACCTGAACCAAATCTTATCAAAATTGGACACTTTTTTAAGTTATTGTAATTATGGACACATTATATTAAAAAGGACAGATTCTTGTAGGGGAACATTTTCCACTCATAACCTTTTGACACTTCCCTGTTTGTATATTTACAATTGCCTTTCTTTCTTGGTAAAGAACAAACATTTTTTTGAAATCTGTAACACCACCCGTTACAACTTTAGACACAACTCTAAATTAGTTGTACCCAAAACATAATACGTTTTTTGAAAAACACATCTTTTTTTCTGACATAAAACTTTTCAACAGATTACCCACTCACATTAAAACAGAGCTAGAAGTAACCACATTCAGGAAAAAGTTAAAAGATTTTTTAATTGTTAAAGAATTTTACAGCGTTGCAGATTACATGTCTGATATTGCACCTTAGTTCAGGGATTTTATATTTTTTTGTAATTATTGTATTAATTTTCGTTTGTTTTAATATGTTATGTAGATTAATGACGATTTGTCAATGCTATTGTACATAGTCTATGACAATAAAGGATTCTTATTCTTATATATATTGAGATATTATATATATACTAGTGGCTTGAAGGGGCTAAAAGCCCCTGATAAAGGAATTCTAATGACCCTAATTTTTTTAGTACAAAATACTTTCATAGCAAACTGGCTTTCAGAACTTCCATATGTTAATTTCAAGCACATGGTGTTTAATCAAGTATCAGCAACACATGTTTTATGTAAACAAAGCAGACGTTTTTAGATCCCAATGCTTTTTAAATGGCAGATATTTTACGTTATTTCTCGTTTTCTGGTAAATTTCAAGTTATTTCTGTATTTTCCCCACCGTCACGGAAAAGAGAACTTCAATTTGAGCCCTCTCCCATCTTTCTACGACTTGCCAGACGCCCACAATTTGACGCAAAGAATCGCCTTACGAAATTAAATATATGATATAATACCCCCGTTGCAGCAGACCTGCATACTCAGCGAATTTCAAGTGCAAAACAACATATTTCGATACAACATAGCGAGATTTGACATGTTTTTGTAAGCTCCATAAGAATAACATGGGGAATGAGTATGGAGGTTTGCTGCTACAGGTATATTAAAACTGGGTGGTTTTAATTCAATATTTAGTAGATCTGAACTAGAAGAAGCCATTTACCAAGTTTTATAAAGATATGTTGAGAAATAAGCGAGATATAGAATTTTACTTCTTTCCCATAAGGTTAACATTGGGACAACGTACTGTGTTTACCACTTTCAATATCTCGGCAACCAATGGACATAGAGCCATGATTCAAAATACTAAATTGTTTGTTTTTTTGGGCTGAATTCAATGGTGCCAATAAAAATTTGAAAAATTTTATTTTTCTATGTACAAATCTCAAAAAACCCATTTTTGGGGGGGTTTACCCCCCTTTACCCCCCCTTCCGGTGGTCCGATCGGGCTGGTTTACGAACTCGTCCGAATAATTACTACTTTACACGTCTATACCAAATTTCATTCCGATTGGACCATTTTTGCGCAAGTTATCGTGCTTAAAGACACATATATATATATATATAGATATATATATAGATATATAGATATATAGATATATATATATATATTTATGAAAGTGAACGAATGGTGTTTTTGGCATCTGAGGACCTCAAAAAGAAAAGTTATGATGGTTTTAGGCTTAGGTCTTACCATGAGACCTACGGTAACAGCTTCTTCCCTATAGGGGAAATTCGCTAAAAATGAAAGATTGGTGTTTTTGCCATTTGGAAACAAAAATTTACCATCGTACCAGGCTTTATTTTAACTAATGTAGTAAGAGCTTCTTCACTATAGAGAGAATTTGATAAAAGACAAGGTTATCAAGACACAAAAAATGTTCATATAGGTATATATTTACAGAAAGTGTTACTCATGGATGATCAGTACAGGAAGAAAACAAAATTCAATATATATTGTACATAGTAAATACATTTAAAGGAAACTATTAATAAAATTAAACATAGGTAACAAATTATATTACTAAAAGCGAGAATACATTTCACTTAATATTCAGGATACAAAAAGTACGTATGCACGCATCATGCATCAGGCTGATCGGACCATTTCAAATGTCAAATATTCACGACTATGGCATTACACTGATAAAACATCAAATTAAATCTAAAATTGCATCTTTAATTATAGTTATCAATTCAAATTTCAAATATAAAATTATTGTAACAAAATTTTAACCAAACAGCAGTGATAACACTTAATAAGTTTTCAAATTCTCATATCACCATTACACATTTTTCTGAATGTAATGTCAATTACACTTTTTCACTCTAAGAAATAACATAAACATAATTATTAATTGCATATTGGCATAAATTACAAAGAGCTGGTATTATGTTAGTTATTTTTTATATGAAAAGCAAATAATTTCTGCTCAGTTGTTAGTTTATTCTTTTATAGACTATTTTTGATAATTAATGTTCTTAGAAAAGTATCTTTATCTTCCTTGCGATAACAGCCATCAACAGCCATCAATCAGCTGTTTTGGCTGTGTGTGCCGAAACTTTGAGTCAAATGTAGTCAGCAAAATGTGTTTGAATGTAACAATAATGCCATTACAGTAAACCCTCTCATATCCGGACTAATGTGGCGCCGGCCGATCCGGATAACAAAAAATCCGGATATGAAAGAAAAATGTTTTTAAATGAGAAAACAGATTAATACTGTACAACAACTACGGTACTCAATTTTAGTAAGCCTTAAATACGGAAACGTTTGTTTATTTAATAAAACAACGGTGTTTTGGTCTAATAAGACTTTAATACATTAACATCAAAACTAAAAAAAATATTACGTAATACAGTACAGAGCAGTACAGTACATAGAGTAATATAATTTTAGCCTACCCTACAGCTCAAGAGTCGACTCGAGTCAATTTGTTCGTAACTCGAGTTGGACACGAACTCGTACGGAGATTGCCGAACTTACACGAACTCGGATCCTAACGAGTCGACAACTCGGAAAACTGCAACCCTATTGGTCCAATTCGAGTCAGAAACGAACTCGTCCGGGGATTGCCGACTCGCTTCTCAACTCGATTCAGAACCCGAACTCGTCCGATGATTGCCGACTCGCTTCTCAGCTCGAGTCAAAACCGAACTCGTCCGATGATTGCCGACTCGTTTCTCAATTCGAGTCAGGGCCCGAACTCGTCCGATGGTTGCCGACTCGAGCCGGGCTGTCCCCCATAACTGTCCCCGTAACTCGAGTTGACTCGAGTCGTCAAATGACTCGACTCGACACATCACTACTGACTACTGACGCAGGTGATGCGTTGTCTCCACGCACGATGAGGGGGTGTTGGGGTAGGTAGGGTAGGGACAGATGGGGGGATTCTATTTCTGTACTGTTTCGCGAATCAGTAACCTTGCTCACGCACGTGCACATCGCACAACCCTCCCGTCAACTTTCTCCGAATCCGACGCCTTCCAACCGGCCTACAAACACCGATCGCGACTACTTGGTCAACAAACATTGGCCTCCTAGAATGTTTTTGAATTTTTGCATTTTTCAAAATTGCATCCGGATATCGGAGGGTCCGGATATGGGAGATCCGGATAAGAGAGGGTTTACTGTATATCTTTGTTCTATCTTTACAATAAAAATGTCACTTTAGAATAGTAAATAATGCATAAAAGTTGAGAAGATAATGAATTAGAAGGTACAAAACTGGAAAGAAAACTAATGGAAAACATTTATTTATTAATCCTACTAAACTAATATTTTAAGTGTGAAAGTTTGTGAGTTTGTTTGTCATCATCAATGTAAATAAACGATGTTTGTCATATTACCTATGCCAGCTGTAACAACGCATCCGTCCAAGCAGACGAATGTAATAAAATATTATGTTACTAGGCCGGTAAGTACTGTTTTCCCAGACGAGCATGATAGTTCCTGCGTGAGCGGAAGCGAGTGCAGGATTTTCATGTGAGTGTGGTAAAACCTACCGGCCATGTAACGTAAAGTACTTTTCGCAACACTACACTAGTAAGTAGCCGATTTCCGCTTCCGTTTCAGTGTGGGAAGTCGCCGTTTACAAAAGAGTACGGCAAATATCAGCTGTAGTGAGGTAACAAATCAGCTGGAGTGCGGTAAAGAGTTTGAATTGAGCATTTACCGCACGAGTGCGGTAAATGCCCAATGTTGCCAACTCAAGAAAAAATAGTATATCACACAATTTACATACATTATACATAAACACAACATACACATTTTAACTATGACTACCATATCTCAATTGTAATTGAACTGGTTTCCCAGGTTGCGACTATGCACAGTTAATAGCGATAAGTTAATAAAGAACAGTATTATTTAATCAATTGTTGCCGTCTGTGTGACGATAAGACGTATTCCTAGAAAGGCTTACTCGGTCACTGAACAGCAGAGATAACGTTTTTTGTTATCTCCCCCGCACAAATAAATATAGTTTTGTAAGTATTTTCTCTCTATAGTTTGTTTAATATTTTTTAAATCTGTTAACTTTCATGTAAGTGTTTAGCTCTATGTTATTTTTATGATTCTAATTAGTGTACATTAAAAAAACGTTGAGCTTGTGTGTAAGCGTTGTTTTCTACTTACCCTGTATATTTGTTGCTGGTAGTGTCGCGAAAACTATCGTACGCAACTCATCCGGGAAGGTGTTTACGTTGCTCGCATGAAATTCCCGCGCTCCGCAAGCGTCGCGCGTGAACTATCATGCTCGCACGTAAACACCTACTTCCCGCACTAGTTGCGTAATATACTATTTCATCATACTATTCAGAAAAAAACATACCTTAATTATAACATAGTCCTTGCATAAACCAATACGTTTCTCAATCCTTCAAACCTAACCTTTAACAAACAGAACAAATTTTTGCTACCGCTGCCAATACATCCCTCTAAAAAGTAACCAATAAAAAAGCATTAAACGTTGATTTGCTGCAAATCAGCTGATTGTTTACTTCCGTTTTTACGGCCTAGGATGGCAAAAAGGTTTTGCCAACTTCGAGCCAACAAAAAGGAACTGAATACATATGTTTCTGTGTCAGTATGAAGAAAAGGTTTTTTCCAGACTGGTACGACTATGAGCCAACAAAAAGGAACAGAAAACAGATAATTCTGAGTCAGTATGATGAAAACAAACAAACCCAATTACTATTGACAGATACAAAAAAGGTGCAGGAGCAATACCAGCTGTTTCAAATTTTGAACGTGGGCGAAGCCATGGGTAACATCTAGTCTTAAATAATGGCTGGAATAATTTTGACATATAAAATTTTCCTCGCACACTCAATAACATATTAACAGCTTTAAAATTAAAACCCAAATCATACATCTGGTTGTTAACTGTGAAAAAATTGATGATCTTGGGTCTTGCCCAAAAAATTCTATCATGACTTTGGAAATGGTCACTATGTTTTCTATAATCTTTCATATATTTAAACAAGATACAATAATTAAGTCATAAACTAAATAATATCATAGGTGTGTATCACTTAAAATAACTAATAAAATGCAAATATACTCTGTATTTTATGTATATCAAACATAACATAATAATGTAGAAATAGCAACATACTTTCTGTAATTATTAGAAAAACATTGCAGTAAAGTATTACATAACATAATAAGGCAGCAGAACAAATAATCCTAAATGAAATGAATGGTGCAATGAAATTGAATACTGACTACAAAATGTATGTATAAGTTTTTTGAATCAAAAATCTGATATCGTAATGTTGAAAGATTCTCCATCTAGACTCTCTTATGCTCTAGCATTTGAACTGGCAATGCTACTTGTTCAGGCTTAACTGAGCGAGCTGATGGTACTATCAGAAAACAATAATTTCAGCTGTCACCCTGAGGTGTAAGGTTGCCATTTTACAATCCCTTCCTTAAGATGCTTACTTAAAATCTACACAGTATATTAATGAAATTTATGTGACAGATTTACAAATTACAAACCTGCAACCAGAACTTTCCAAGGTTTTTGAGTTTATCCTGGATTGCTAAGCCAAAAACAGCATTTTGCTGTATACCTTATTTAAGTTGTTTTTCTCAGAAATATTTTCCCATCAGGTAAGAAATTTTCATTTAACACCTTCACTGCGGTACAATTATATCCTGATCTTTATTTCAGTGTGTCATGAGTAACCGGTTACTAGCGGCAAAGCCAACATTTCCCTCGATATATATTAGCTGAGGGTGACGCTAGAGCACTCTAGTTGCCATCAGAGACACTAAGACGATCTTGTTTATCATTCTGCAGCTCAGGATTAGTTTCTGACATCATCCCATTAAGAAAACATGGAAAAACTAATAACCATATTTCAATGTCCAGGTTATGACAATTAATAAATTCAATAGTAAATGATCCGAGGAATCCTAATAACATGTCGAGGAGCCTAAAAGCCAAGAGGTACAAGTGACATTTTTTGACTTTTAAGAAAACAGCAATCAAAGTTTTGCTTTGACCCATAATTCACAATTATTAACATAAAATTCTATAATAAGTGTTAATACTACCTACTGTTACTCAAGAACCCCTGCATTAAAGTTTAAGTATCTTACTTTGAATAGAATTTTTTATACACATTTTTTTATATTTATGAACACCAACTGTACCCCTTGGCTTCCAAAGAGTATTACCTTTTTATTTAGTTGATAGGTGGATCATGCCTGGAGTGCTGAATGAAATACCCCCATTGCAGCAGACCTGCATGCTCAGTGATTTTCAAATGCAAAAGAACATAATTCATTCAATCCAACATAGCGAGATTTGGCATTTTTTGTAATCTCCATAAGATCAATATGGGGAATGAGTATGCAGGTTTGCTGCAACAGGTATGTTAAAACTGGTAGATTTTAATTAAATGTTTAGAAGATCTTAACAAGAAGAAGCCATATACCAAGTTTTAATGAGATATGTTAAGAAATAAGGAACATATAGATTTTTTATTTTCCATAAGGATGACATGGAGAATGATTATGCAGCCATAAAAATGGAAATATCGGGGATTTTAGACTGAAATAGATTGGATACCATCTATATGAAGCCACAATCCAAGTTTTATTAAGATTTGTTGAGAAATAAGCGAGATATAGAATTTTAGTTATTCCCCATAACGTTAACATTGGGACAGTGTACTGTGTTTACCACTTTCAATTTCTAAGTAACCAATGGTCATAGAGCAATGATTCGACATATTAATTGTTCATTTTTTTTAGCTAAATTCGATGGTGCCAACAAAAATTTGATTATATTTATTTTTCTATGTAAAAAACTCAAAAAACCCATTTCTGGTTGGATGTCAAGGAACTATTTTTTGGTTCTCCTTGGATGCCAAGGAGTACAAGTGCAACTTATACCTATTGGCTTCCAAGGAAGAACAGCTGATTCTTGAAGTAGTACTTATATCCTCCGCTAGATTTCAGCACCTGTCAAAGAAAACCTTAATACCCCTTTACCACTGAATTCTACTGCTCCTTAGCTTCATTTCTGTGTACTTAACTCAAAATCTCAAAAAATGTCACTTGTACCCCTTGGCTTTTAGGCTCCTCAATGTTTACATGACAAAGTTATCAATTAAATGGGTAAGTTTCAAATTATTGAATGAAAACAATAAAATAAAACTAAATTTAACTTAAATTTGTTGCATAAATAACCACGGTGCGCACAAGTAACCGGTTACTCGAGTAGAGTCAAGAATAAAATTGTGTTCTTTGAAAAATTACGAATTCAGGGATGGAACATTTATGGCAATCACATAACAAATAGCCAAGATACGCAAAACAAACCCAGGGAATGATCGTTGATCGTTGCCGCACTCTGGGCAATGGCCGGCACGAGTAACCATCCCTCGTGATGCATTGAAGGTGTTAAAACATAGTCAAGATATCAAAAATGATAGTTACCCATCAGGTTTTTACTTATGTTTCAAATTTTTTTCCAATAACAATACTTGGAGGCAAGAATAGTAGGTTGTCTGAGCCCCGCTCAGTAGTTCATTATTTGTCTCCATTTTACTCTATGTGGCAATTCTTATCCCTTTTGCTTTCGCAAAAAGTAAGACTAGGTCAGTGGTGTACGCAGGATTTATTTTCGGGGGGGGGATACACCGGGGGGGGGGCGTATGGAATATCTTCCAAGGGGGGTCCGGGGGCTCTCCCCTGGGAAATTTTCAAAAATTACAACTGTAAATTTGCATTTTTAGGCAATCTAGAGGCATAACAACAAACAGAATAACTCCCAAAATTTGAACGAATTTGAGGCTGCTCAGTGCTTACAGATTGATTTCTGACAATTTTAGATCAAATAGAAATTTTAGCAAAATGTATTTTACACAATCAAAGAAAGCATATTCATATAGTAGGCCTAACATTAAAAGACAGATGAGAAAGTAATTGAAAAATTATACATTCTTAACCTTGGAAAAAAAATTTTTTCTATTTAATCTCAAAGTAAAAACTATATCTCACATTCTCATTTATTGCACGCCTCAGACCTTTTAGAACTGAAGTATCCGGATCCTAGATTATCCGAGCGAGGTTGATGAATAGAATTAGAAAATGCAGGTTGTCTCACTTCTGTTGTTTTTTTAAGTCCCAGAACGCAATTGCAAAGCTATGATGTACAGGACACGCAAGCATCGAATGCTAATAATAATCACATAATAGCGGTACATCGAACAGTGGAGACACCGGAAAAATTTTGATCTCCGAAATTTGACAGACTTATCAAAAATCTGCCAAGATTTGACGGTGAATCTTGGTTTTCACGCAACGTAGGCAGACGATTTTCGTTTGCCGCGATGCTGCTACGAGGTCGTCTAACAGACGAATAGTGTAAAGTACACGGCCGTGAGAAGACGACAATATTCGAATGCGTATCATGGTTTTTTATCATGAATATTTCATAAAATATGATCAGTCTTTTGCCACAACTGACGATGATGGCAATGGCGGCAATATCGTGGACACGATTAATGGCCACTGTTGTCGTCATGAGTGTTTGCTTTCCTTATGTTCTTATAGGCCTACTCCCGCCAATTACTCATGATAACCCCAGTAGGTAAATATACCCTAATACAATGTATATTCATTGGTATAATCCCCGAATCAATTATTTTTAAAATAATAGATTTTAACAATTTAAAACCCTTATAAAAGTTTAGTAATTATTTAATGTGTAGTGTTCTCTGTTTTACGGTAAGCTTAGTGATACCACCACCTTCATTATGAACGAGATATTAATCTTCCCAAAAACTTCCCAACATCCCCAACAATTTCGGGGGGGGGGGGGGGGGTACATCCCGATATCCCCCCCCCTGGGTACGCCCCAGGACTAGGTGACTCTATAATTTTTCATTATTATTTAGTTTTCATTTAGTATTATATTATAGGTAAATATATTGTCCCATGTTAATAGTGTAAAACTTTTAAATAATTAACTTATGCAATTCGATTTTATCTGGTGATACCACCTCCTTAGGACACCTTTTTGGGCCATAAATGATTTATTCTAAGAGTATAGAATAATTTTTCCCAAAATAAATGTTTATTTTTAACAATAGGCATGTTATTATTTTGAATTAAATTTGGCACCATTCACTTATTGGTACACTAAGTGAGGTATTAATAAAAAAATAAACTGGTAATAGTACAACTAACAAACAACATAATTAAGTAGACAAAATTGACTAATTATTATGATAATGAAACCAATCTCTTAAAATATTTTAAATAGTAAACATTATAAAGTGTGCAAGAGTTTTAGCTGAAAGTGTTTTAGCTGAACGGTAGCCACAAATTTCAATATTAAAACAACAAATTATGATGATAATAATTATTAAAATAATTAAAATTCAAATATTGACACAGATTAAAAGAATAAATTCCTTAGAGAAGGAATCCTATCAACACCCGTGGAAGGACTTTTTTAACATTGACTAAATTTTTGAACAAATTAATAGACACTGATATCAAAAATTCCTTAAACTTTAAATGTAAAGTAAACTATACGACTAACATGACAGGAGTATACAAATATCACGGATATAAGTACATAACTGTGAGTAAAAATTTCTTATAGCTTAGGCTACTATTTGTGCTATAAAAATACTTGCCTTAGCGTAAAAAACTGAACATTATGACTGTCAAAACTGGAATCTTAAGATAAGTCTATAATGTTATTGCTTATCACAAAATGTAGAACACATGCAACAAAACACTAATCTCATGATAGTTGTGATGCCTCTTAAAACAAGATCTCTCTAAGATAATCACCTACTCAAATGACCTCTAGTCATAAGAAATAACATCATTAACAAAATAATTTTTTAGGTTCATTTATCTATAATGTCTTGAATAACTATCTGAAAAATATTGGTGGATTTATTCATGAAAACAATAAAACAATTTTTATTATTTACGAAACAATAATAAATTCGATGTGGAAAATTCATACTTAAAATATGGTTTAACAAATATTCTGTGTGAAGTTTTCCAATAAGTAGTAATGGTAACTAATCAACTAACATAACAATTTAGTTTATTGGGTTACTTACATAAAAAAATACTCAGATAGACCTAGCTCTATATTTCCTCACGTACACGTATCAACACAACACATGATTTCGTTACTGGTGTGTTTTTGTAATAAAAATAAACTCACTTTTATACAATTCTCGACTGGAGGCTTATACTTTACAATTATCAATTCCTGTAAATGCTTTGAAAAGGGAGGGGAGAGTCTGAATATAGAATATATGCCCAACACACAAGAAGTCATTTCTAAAATCTTAACAGACTTAAAATCATGGCTGCTTAAAACATTTTTGTTTTGTATTAAGGATTTCTTTTGTAATGACTAGTACTATAATATTGTGCTTAAAAATGATACTTTTTTTGTAAAAGAAGCTAAAAACTAGATTATTCATTCAGACATTTATGGTGTGTGCCTTCAATAAGTTTTAGTCATTGTCAAGGCTTCATTTGCTAATAAAATTTTGATTTTTCAAAATTTTCACCATGTTCCACAAAAGTAACGTTTAAAGTCACTCTTGAAAACTAAATAAGCTATAAACAAATTAAAGCATTATATATATATAAACTGCGGTAAAAGATATATACTGGTTTAAAAAAA
Source organism: Flexamia atlantica (assembly GCA_035578135.1). NCBI lineage: Eukaryota > Metazoa > Arthropoda > Insecta > Hemiptera > Cicadellidae > Flexamia > Flexamia atlantica. The sequence goes on along the minus strand of JAQJVK010000009.1, from coordinate 20,037,561 downwards.
TATTTGCTGGGCATATAACATACTCTTGCGGAGGAGATTTACAGAGCGGTCCGAGGCACTGGGTTCCGCAGCACGAGCGCACTCTCTGCTGAGATGATCGGCAACTGGTTCTGGCAATGGTAGTTGATCAGGTGGCTAACACTCTCAAACATGCGGTCCTTGGTTCGGACCTGAAAATGAAATTGAAAAATGTAAAATGTAAGCTGCAGATCCTCAAACCTGGAAAACCATTTTGCCTGAATTACAAGCTTCAGTTATCTGGTAAACTAAATCAAACAAGGAGTGTCGGGATTAGAATAGAAAGAAATAATAAGACTTTCAATCATTAAAACACAATGGCAATATAAAAACAGAGAAAAATAACTTGTCATTGTAACTTTATTACAGTTGATTCTTGCTAACTCAAAATCCCTTAGGACTTCAATATTTCTTAGAGTTAGGCATGGTCAACTTCCACATACTTTGAGTTATAGAGATTATTATTAATTAAAATTCAACTTAAAGGGGTTATTTGAGTTATAGAGGCAAACAAAATTAAAAATCTCAGAAGTATAATTATGCTGAAACGGATATCATTCACTAACACGTTGCATCCTGTACACTAGGGTTTCGACTTACAGAAGTCTGTTGATATAGAGGTAAACTTTGACTTGTGAAGGTAAAGGGCAAATTGAACTCGGCTTATCAACTGAACATCAAATTGTAGAGGTAATTTTTGTGTCTCATTGAATCATAGAGGTCAAATACACAGTAAAAATGATTTGAAGTTATGTTTAGTTATTTTTTGACAAACATGTTTTTCCAAGGGGATTGAAAATAATTCAAGATACCAAAGATTTTGAATTATTGAGGTTCAAATTAACGAGAGTTGGCTGAATATAAAACTTACCACTCCCTCGGGGTCTATGAGCAGGAGATGTTTCTTAACACCTCCTTGAAGGCCGGTCAGCACATACTGTCCAGCCGAGCCCTGAGACTCTCTTACTAGGAAATCCCCATCCTAAAGCCGAAATATAGATATTTAACACTTTAATTCTATCAAAATTAAGACGGTATACAAAAAAACAAAATATAAAATGTGTAGCTAACCATTGAACAACCAGAGGTACTGAAGGTTCTGTCAGAACTAATGTAACTAATGACTGGAAATGGTGAACCAATTAAACAATGCAAAAGTAAGTAAGCATTTTAATTTGATGAACAACATCTTCCCACACAATCATTCTTTGAAGAGCAGCAGTTGTAGTAATTGGCGATTCTTGAATAAGGCTTTCAATTTGAACGACTCACTAAGTGAATCAAATGAATCATGATTCTTTTTTGAAAATAATCGATTTGTTGTACACATCCATCACATGAAATCTCGATTCTTATTCTTTAAATTCATTAAATAAAACTCGGTGCAAAAGCTGGTTTTGTATGCAGTTCAGTTGATAACAAAGTAAACATATAATAATTTTTAAAAATTGTTATTAATGACTTTGAACATGGTTGTCACTGTAGATCTACAGCTAGTAGATATGTAGATCTGTGGCTGTGTCTGTGTCTATATGTCTGGAAGCTTCTGGGTTCTCACGTAAATTTTTTTCAATGCCAAAGTTATTTTTTAGAAACAGTAGCCCAAGACCACTTACTATAGAAATTGAGCCTAAGACAAACAAGAAAGCGATCCATATCCCAAATTTTTTAAACAATTGAATCATTTGTTTGGAATTAAGTGATTTGGATTTTTTCTTTTTTTTAAGAGGACCATGGCTTTACTTGATCATGGTGTTGCAACACAGCAGAATTAGCTTATAGTGCACCCTCCGCTCGCGGGCCTTCACTCTCTGTCAAATCCCAAGGTCCTTAACGAACCTTGAGATCTTCTTGACGAAGGTACCTGTACTCACAGCACTTCCATATATGATAAAATTGCTTAGAGCCGCTGCCGGTAATTGAACCCAGGCCGGCTGAGTGAGAATTCAGTACACTACCAACTAAGCTATAGCCCTGTCTTTTTCTTCAATTAACACTTTGAGTTTAATGTTTAAAAAATGGAAACAGCATTACAAATGATGCTCTGAGGTCAGAATAGAAATCCACTTTATTCAGTATCTACCATTTAATTAGATAATTTTTTCCAATACTGCAAGGTATGGTAAATTGAAAGAGTGATTTATATGAATTGATTCACCAAGAAGAACTGAATTAGGCAACAAGAAGCAGTTGGGTTCAGTTATGGTCAAAAAAATTGAGAGAAGGGCGAGGTCAGAGAACTTGTAGATGGAGAAAATTTCAAAACAATCCACAAGTACTGAAAGAAACAAAAACGTTTATTACAAGTAAAGTACAATTACCTGCTTGAGCAGCTGCTCGGCCTGCTGGCGGCTGATGGCCCCGTGGAACCAGGCCTCGCTCTGCAGCCTGCTGCGCTCCGTCTGCTCCGAGTCTGCCGCCGCCGCCGCCGCGCTGCTCACAAACGGCTCTGCAGCCACAGACACAATGTGCATGCTTAGAGTGAATAGTCATTAGAAAAATACAATGCGAAAATCATAAATGACTTTCGTTTTTGAAGTTGTTCCTTCAAAAATTTTTTGTGTGAGTTAAACCTCATGTGTTATTTGGTATTTCCTCATGTGCTACATGATATTTCCTTCATGAAGCAAATAAAATAATTAGAATGAGGTGGTATTTGTGATTCCATGAACCATTTTTTTTCTCTTATCCTTATACATTTATCATTTTAACCTTCAAGGATGCGGAGATTTCCTATGCACGTGTTTTTTTTATTTAAATAAATAGGCATTATGGGTGTCTTCAGTCGTGTCTGGCTCCGTATCTCACGTGCCTCATTCCAAGAATCCCCAAAAACTATTTATACCTTCCCACAACCCCTTGGTACTTTGTTATTTCCAATTCAGTGATGCCGTGTCAGTTTGTGGAGCACCCTCTCCCATAACAGTGTTACCTATTCCATACTAAAAAATTACTTACTATGTTCAATTGAATTATTTTACCTACTACAATTAATTATTAATTGAATTATTATACAATTAATTGTATCAACGATGAAATGTGATTCCTAATAAGTTTGTCAACATTTAAATACAATATTTAAATCAGTCAGTTCTTATCAGTCAGTCAATGCGGACGGACGTGCAGCGGTGCTCCGTGTTGTAGCTTGAAGTTTAGCGTGTCTGCCTACTGCCCGAACATAACCTGTACCGTGTTGTATTTCTGTGTTTTAATTTTAGTTTATAGCTTTTCACAACAATTTTTTAAGTGCGTGTACGTTCGTTTTTAATTCTGCATAAAACTGCTGTGAGTTTTATTTTGCCTATGAACGATTGCATCCGTTACTTTCGTGGTTAGGCCTACTGTGTATATTTTATTGCATATTGAGGTCGGTGAACAGTGATCTGAAACATTAAATATGAATTGTGCTATGTGCTCACGCGAGGTCTCATCCGGCAATAATATTAAGGACTCAATTAAATGTGTACAGTGCAAATCAATTTTCCACGTGGCGTGCTGCAGGATTCGGACTGTCGCCAAGCTATCCGCGATGTCGGCTCAAAACGTCGCCGCATGGAAATGTGACAGATGCAATAATTCTTCATCTACATCTGTGAGTAATTATGATCCCAATGAATCTAAGTTAACAACAATTTTAACATCCATGAAACAATATATGGAAGAGCATTTTGCAACTGTTGAAGAAAAGCTCGAAAACTTGCATAAGTCGCATGAAGATCTTAATTTAAAAATGAATAAGCTCGAGACCGAGAACACCTCGCTCAAGGAAACATGTGAGGCATTACAATGCAATAATATGAGACTCGAAAGCAAAATTAAAGAGCTGGAAACCGACCTCGTTGATCTGCAACAGTATTCGAGGAACCAAAATGTAGAGATACGAGGAATACCTTCGACAACTAACGAGGATGTATATTACATCTTGCAAGTAACTGCAAAGGCCTTAAACATTACCTACAATCGTGACGCGATATCTATCGCACATCGCCTCCCGGTGCCGAGAGGTCGCACTTTCCCACCCAGCATTGTCGTGCAATTTACCTCCAGAACGACTAAAGCCGATTGGATTCGTGCTGCGAAGGAGAAGAAGTTGAAGACCACAGATTTACACGCATCATTTCGTCCGGGGCCGATTTTCATTCTTGACCATCTGACACCTTTGAACAAAGCAACCCTCGGACGTGCCAAGGCTTATGTCAAGGAAGGTCTTCTTGCTTTCGCCTGGGCTCGTGACGGCAAAATTTTCGTCCGCAAGTCATCTGAGTCGGCTCCTGTACGGGTACGATCGACCACGGAAGTGGAGAGCGTCGTGGGAGCGCGGGGTGACAAGGCTGACAACAAGGCGGGGGACGGCGGCAGCGGTGGCGACGGCGGCGGCGACAACTAGTTAGCAGTCGACTACGGTAACAACGGCAGTAACAAGAACCTTAGGGCTTCTATTCGATGCACTTACTTTATAATAATTGATATAGATTCTATAAGTGTAACATTCTGATCAAATTTTTTTTTATATAATTTTTTCATTAATATTTGATATTATTGCAATAACAATGGTATTTTTATTACGAAAAATAAATTGCCAGTATTAATAAATATAATTGATATGCAGATATTCACGTGTTATGTTCTATATGTTTGCATGTTTTGTTTTCAATAGCTTCCAATTAAATGAATAAATTAGTAGCTTTAGCACGGGAATGCGCATCAAAAATAAAAATCCTGCACCATGCAAATTAAAAGCAGGATAACATTGACCTGTTAATGTAGTATTTATTTTGGATCGATGGAAAGTTGTTTTCGTTCTGCTTTTTGCATGGAATTCAAATGAATTAGTACTTTTTTAGATTTGCCTCAAGTACGTGAATGCATGTCATATGACAATACCTGTCGTTATAGTAATAAACTAGAAGGATATATTTTGCCTGTTAATGTATTATTTATTTTAATTAAGAGCTTCTTGTTTTCGTTGCATTTATGCGGTTAAATTTAAGTAAACTAAAATATTGGGGATCTGTTTTAAGCACGATAATGCACTTCTTATAGCACCTGTGAACGTTTTAGATATTCACGTGTATTCTTTTATATCTGATAGCATGTTTCTCTTGTTTTTAATAGCTTCCAAATAATTAATAACAGTTAATTTTTGTATGGGAATGCACGTTAAAAATAAAAATTCCACACCATGCAGGTTAAACGGGAGGCACACTGGGCATTGACCTGTATGCAGTATTTATTTTGAATCGATGGAATAATTTTTGTTTTGTTTTTTTACACGGATTTCAAATGAATCAATGTATCTTTTAAATTTACTGTAAGCAAGTGAGTGCACGTCAAGACAATATTATCAGTATTATATAGTAACAAATTAGAAGTTTTTTCCCCTATTTATGTATTATCTATTCTTAAATAATGGCTCTTCTTTTCGTTGCATTTTTGCATAACACTAAGTAAACTAAAAAATTGGGGATCTGCCTTATGCAACCAATAACTGTTTTTAATATAATGTTAGTCACAGCTTTTAATTTTATCGCATTAATTATCTCAAATAAACATTTTGTTTACTGTAATAGCTCTGATTAGTTAAGTTAATTATACTCTGTGAAGTTTTCTCCATTTTTATGTGATATATGCTACCCATTTTTTACTAGGCCTACGTATTTTTCTTTTTGCGAACAACAATATTAACTTTCTAATAAATTAAGCAGAATGTACAATTATGAAAGCTTTGAGTAATAGAATGTGAAGACTAAGGGGCAAGGGCAGACTAGCTGTTATCACATTTTATTCTTTTCATTTTAATACATCTAGCGTTGCACCTAAATAATGTTTCATGACGATTTGAACTCTACTGAAAATTACAGAGATGTTAACAAAACAATATATAACAATTATTGGGATTTTAAGTTTTTTAGTGAATTTGGATGTAACGTTGGTGATAAAATATCAATGATAAATTTAAATATTAGAAGCTACAACAGGAATATAGATGAATTGCTTGTAACTTTAAATTATTATCACAATAAATTTGATGTTATTGTTCTAACGGAAACCTGGATGAATGAAAGTTGTGTGCCTGTTTGTATGAATGGATATGATGTGTTTGTTAATAAATGTAGTAGGAATCAGAATGATGGTGTGGTTGTGTATGTAAACTCTGAGTTGGTTGTGAGTCATGAGGAAGTGTGTTTGCATGGTGCCACAAGTATCAAAGTCGACTTGATGTTTGGCGGTGAGCGGGTGGCTCTCGTTGCTGTTTATCGGAGTCCCTCGTCTGACCTTGAACTCTTCATTAGCGACCTGGAAACATTCCTTGATAACCGGCGCGGGGAGGGGCAGTGCTGGCTGGCGGGTGATCTTAATTGTTGTATATTGCCGAAAAATATGAATGTGCTATCACAGAAATATCTTGACGTTATGTATGGGGCAGGGTTTACTTCATGTATTAATTCACCTACGAGAGTAACTCCTAACACTGCTAGCTGCATAGATCACATTTTTACTAATTTAAAAAATATTCACCGAGTCATGGCTGCAGTAATTAAGACAGAAATAACTGATCACTATGCTACTGTTGTCATGATTGATTTTGATTGGGTTAATAAGTCTGACAAAGCTGGCAATAACTTGAATGTCTCTTTCATAGACTTAAATAATGTTAGTCAGCTATTATCTTTGAATGATTGGTCCGCGGTTTTGGAAACTGATGAAATAAATGTCGCAACTGATTTGTTTGTTAGTAACATACAAGAAATTATTTCTAAATCGACCAAAGTAAAAACTGTAAGTTCCAAATGTTTTAAAATCAAACCTTGGATGACTTCAGAATTGCTAAATTCTATACGAACTAGGGATAAATTAAGTAAAAAATTAAAAAGACAGCCTTTTAACCCATTATTAAAAACTCAACTTAAAAATTACAGGAATGTTTTGAATGCAGCTATCAGAAGTGCAAAAGAGGAATATTTCCGAAAACAAATCTCTGATTCAAAAGGTAATAGTAAATTGCTTTGGAAAAATATCTCTGACATTACTGGATTGAATAAAAAGAAAATACTTTTTCCGGTTAATAGTTTTATTGAGAGTGGGGATAGCTCAGAATATAAGGACGTTAGGGAAATTGCAGACGATTTTAACGAGTATTATGTAAATGTGGGAGCTAACCTAGCCCGTGCTGTTCCCCCCGTGACGGATCCTGTTGTTAATGACGAGGACTTCGCTGTTGACTCTGTTTTCCGGCTGTCGCCAATAAGCGAGGCGGAACTTGTAAAAATTGTCAATGAACTGAAAGGAGGTTCTGCCCCAGGTGTGGATAACATTCCTGCTGAAATTATTAAGAGGAATATTCATTGGCTTAAATTGCCTCTCTTGAATTTAATTAATCGTAGCTTGGCAAATGGTATTTTTCCAAATTCTTTCAAGATGGGTAAAGTAATTCCTATTTATAAGGGAGGGGATAAGCAGCAGTATGTTAACTATTGTCCTATTAATTTAGCCAGTGTTCTTTCTAAAATATTTGAAAAATGTGTCAGAAACCAATTGGAACATTATTTATTAAGTAACAACATTCTTTTTGACAAACAGTATGGATTCCGCAGAGACAAAAATCTGAACGATGACCTCTACGATTTAACTAAAAGCATTCACAACGCTATTGGAGACAATAAAAGACCTCTTTTAATTTTCATAGATTTAGCGAAAGCCTTCGATACAGTAGATAGAAAGCTTTTATTGAAAAAACTTTTTTGTATAGGCGTAAGAGGAATTGCACTCGATTGGTTTGAAAGTTACTTTACAGATCGGTACCAAGTTGTCTCTATTAATGGACTTAATAGTTCGCCCAAAAAAATTGACTATGGGGTAATTCAGGGATCGACTTTAGGACCTCTTCTTTTCCTTATTTATATTAATAATCTTGGGAAGGCAAATTTGGGTTCTGCAAAAATTTTTCTGTATGCGGATGACACCGCATTACTATTTGAAGGCGACAGCTGGGAGGGTGTCTACAGAGATGCGGAGTGTGGCCTGCTCACTGCCAAGCGTTGGTTTGATCAGAACGGGCTGACTTTAAATTTATCCAAAACCAAGTGCATGCCAATATCTTTAAGAGCCTGTTCTGATCCTACTAACTTAGGTCTTAGGTTGCATACTTGTGGTGCTGGGAATGGATGCGTAACGTGTGAGAGTGTTCAGTGTGTGCATGAATACAAGTATCTAGGAGTGGTATTTGATTCCCGCATGAAATGGTCTGAGCATGTAAGCTATATTAGAAATAAACTACGTAAATTTATTTTTATTTTTTCGAACCTTTCAAAATTACTTTCTTTGCCTCTTCTTAAAATAATTTATTTTGCTTACGTTCAGTCATTGCTTCAATATGGGATTTTAGCATGGGGGGGTGGTTTTAAAAGTATTATTTCTCCACTTGAAATTATTCAGAAATCTGTAATTAAAGCTGCTCTTGGCAAACCACGCCGATATCCTACTGAAAAACTTTTTGATGATTTCAAAGTTTTTAGTATTTCTCAGTTATACAGTAGAACTCTTATTTTGTATATTTTTAAAAACAAGCAAACTGTATTTAACCAGATCTGCTGTGAATACAGGGATTCAGTATCCAAAAATAAATCGAACAATTAACAAAACATCCTCACATTACTTAGCAGGTATAATTTTTTCAAAGCTTCCAGAATTTTTAAAACACCCTAATCAATGCAGTATAGTTACTTATAAGAAACATGTAAATAACTGGTTATTGATAGTCGGTAGAGATCGAATTGATAGTTACCTCAGCTCATTGTATTCATAGACTGTGTAAAAGTTGCTAGAGTGAATGTGTATGAATGCGTACGTGCGAGTGGGTATGTGTGTGTGTGTGTGTGTGTGTGTGTGTGTGTGTGTGTGTGTGTGTGTGTGTGTGTGTGTGTATGTGTGGGTTTAGCGTGTGTGTTTGTGTGTGTGTGAGGGGTTGGAATGGTGTTTTTGGGGGTAGGGGGGGGGGGCTGGGAATGGGTGCGTGAGCTTGTGAGATCCAGGTTTCCAGCGGAAATTAATAAATAATTTTATATATTTTTATCTATTAGTAACTTAATACTTGTTGTATCTTCTATATTTCCTATGTTTTAAGTTTTCTAAATAAAGTAATGTTATTTTAGTTTGTAAGTGCTGCAGTGTCTGCTGATGAACTGATCTGGTGGGACTCACTCCTCACACACAGGCGAGATAAGCCTATGTGAGGTTTTTCCATTTAAATATTTGTAAATTGTTGTATGTTTTGTTTCTGGAAAATAAATATAGATTTGATTTGATTTGATTTGATTTCGTTATAAAACAAGTAAAATGGGTCAAATTTGTGTAATTTAATGTGCCCACTGCCATTTTACCGGTGAAGCGCACGCTCCAGGGTTTACCTCCAAATAGTTAAGTTTGAGAGATTTCAAAACATTTCCCTGATCTATTAACATTAAGGAGAGGACAGAGGTAAATAAACCTCCCGAACCATTTTTTAAATTTCTGTGGCACCAAATCTGCATGCTCATTACCCATGTTAACCTGCTGGGAAGCGAATAAAATTCTATATCCTTCCTTATTTTGTGAAATAGAAATATCTTGATATTTTGTGAAATACGGCTTCTCCTAGATCAGGTCTAGTCTTATTTCTTAAAATATCTTGATAAAACTTGGTACCTGACCTATAAAAACCAAAAACCTCCCAATTTTTCCTAGTTAAAGCAGCAGACCTGTATACTCACTTCCCAAATGATTGTTATGGAAACATATTTGTAGGCTTATTTTTGTGCATATGTTAATATAACTTGGTATGAGGCATTATCTTATCTATTTATTTAAACTTTTAACATTCACTGAGCATGCAGGTCTCTTGTTCCAAGTGTATTTTATTATTAGCACTTAATTGCGTTGTATTCTTAATGCATTATCAAATTATAGGCTCAGAGACACTATAAAAGCAATGTACCCTTTAATTGCTGAAGGTTATGTAAGTGGAAATACTACAGTGGAGTGATTTACTCACGCATATCGAACACGTCCCTCGGTGACCGATTGTTGTTGATCACAATGTCGTTGACGTAATCATGCGTTCTCTGGGGCTGGGGGATGATATCACAGTTCAGGTCAATGAGATTCGTTGATGCCAATCTTTCTACAAAACGACAGGACAGTAAAGGAAAATGCAATCTGACTCACCACATTCTTTCAAATTAGCAATATCTAATCACTGTGTTGAAGGTCAAAAGTGTTAATAAGATTGACCTTGCAATATCAGAAAGGAATAACAATTTTAAAAATTAAACTTCATAAAAACTTGTTTCTTTTTAAAGTATTATGGAAACAAATCATTAAAAAACTTTTGAAATACATTCTCTAATTCATTTTTGGCTTTTTGGAAAACAAATCTCATATAATACTCAGGAAACTCATTAATGTTTATTGTTTAAATTTAAACAGGTCTGATCTAGTGTCGAAGTAATATTTAATGATGGGGTGTAAACTCAAGATTTGATCTATCATTAAAAATTTGATAGTATATTAAAAGGGGGAGCAGTTTATGAGCAAATTACTAATTATTAATGAATAATAGTACCTTAATGGTGTTTTCTTGTGTGTGTTTCTACGCTACAGGAACACAGATTGACATGGGCTTATTTTTACTTTGAAACTCCACTTGGGCTCCCTTTCCCCCCACAAAGCTGCCATTTTATTCTTATTAAGCAAAGATATGGTTTACATAAAAGCTAATGACACATTTACTGGAACAAGTGATCATTGGTAAAAAGTCAGACATGACAACGTCTGCCAGATTCAGTATTGTTAATACTTGATATAAAACGCTTTTAAGATGTAGAGCACCAAAAATAAATAATTGTTCCATGGACATGTTGATTGATACATGGGCACAAGAGAACAGGAGGATTTCCTGACGTTACATGACAGAGCAAGGGTTCCCTTTAAAAGAAGGGAAAAATCTAGGTAGCAATTGCAATTTTATACAGAAAAAATGGGATGCCACTCTTTTCAGCCATTATCAGTTAATTTATTTCATCACTTTATTTATTACCTATAGGAAAGTCAATGTTGAATCTAATTTTTGGGATGTAATCAGTTGGAGAGTCAATTTTAACATGTTCCCTTCAAGCTATCATACCCAGGTCCAAAAAATGTGCATGTATTAACTGTTTTATTTTTTTGCATTTGCTATATTGGTAGTGAATCATAAAAACTTATAATATCTGAAGTATTACAGTAGAGTGCCGATTATCCGAACGTCGGTTATCCGAACTGTCTGTTAACCAAATCCCGAAATAATTCACACTTTGAACATGATTCTCAAGCAATTCAAATTCGCCCGCAAAAAGGACTTTTTCTCTAAATAAAAAGTATACAGTTTACTTTATCTATGTATGATAAATTGTTCTTTAAAAATTTATACCCATGTATTCTGATCGATTTCACAATAAAATTACGTGAATAATTTTTGTTTGATCATTTTTTAGCCTCTTTACTAGTAAGAATTATGTTACATATACAATTTTTGAATTTTGTCTTGTCATGTCCGATTATCCGAATATTCAATTATCCGAACACCCATTGTCCCCAATTAGTTCGGATAATCGGCGCTCTACTGTAGTAGTAGTTGTGGTGGTGTTGTTGCTGACCTCTAGGCTGGGGTTTGGTCTGAGCCAGGGAGGTGGCGTTGGGTAGCGGCGGCACGGGCGGCGGACCCACGTCGGGCGGCACCTTGCCCGGCAGGTCATTGTAGTACTCTCTGTCGTCCGCTCTCACCGCAGACCTTCAACAACAAACAGGCTACATAGCTAAGTTGTCTAGATACTGCATAGTAAACAGTACTCTTTAATGTTAACTACCCAGAAACTCTCCAATGGTGACCCGACACTGAGCAACAACAGGTTGGACAAGTACTTTACAGGTTATACTAGGAGTGGGCGAGTAGTGGATATTGGAGTCGAGTCGAGTATTAAATAAAAAACTCGAGTATCGAGTCGAGTCGAGTAGTTGTTTGTGAAAAGTAATAAAATTTTAATTTTTTTAACTAAAATCTTTCTTTAGTTTTACTTTTAAAATTGGTCTATTTTATTTAAGCTTATGTTTTTATATTTTTCTTCGAAAAAAAAAAACTCTGATATTTTAATACCCCTACACTGCATAAACCCTACTTTTAAATGGATAAGTTTACTATGCTAAATCACTCAAAATAACAAATCACTTAATGTAACAAGATCACAAAATAAATTTGATGTAGAATATGCATCGTTGTAAAAATTTAAGCAGTAATAGGATTCAATTATTAGCCTATTATTTTAACAATCAAAAACAGTTTTATAATTTACCTAAAAATAATTGTTGGCCCTAATTCAAACGTTAGCCAAGAAACTGTGGAAGAAAGAATTAAAAACATCAGGGAGGAGAGCTGAGCCCAGTTATTTGTTTACTTCTCTAAACCCAATCCCACCCCCTTGCCTGACCGCTGATCTACTGCTTTTTGACATCCAATCACTTGAGCATGAGTGACACAGCTGCAACCAGATGGATAAGATATCCCCCCAATACAAAAATTACAAAACCATTACGATTCATTACGATTGTTTTATGAAGTCCACTTTACCAATGAAGTCCACAGTTTTCTTCTCATTTTTACAAATCAAATGAGAAAGAAATAAAGGCTGAGTATCATTCAAAAGATAAAAAATAATTACAAATTTGAAGTTGTTAAGTTTAGGTCAGAGCTAAATATAGCTGTAAGTTTTCAATTTCCGAATTCTGAGACATCTCTCAGAATCTGGGATTTCTAGATAACTGTCAAAATCCATTCTTCTATGAGTTAATGAAATATTTTCGGGGTTACTGTTATGAAAAACTCGTGGACGGCTGCGAAAAACGATAGCGCATATCTGTCGGTCGCGGATAAACGTGGATGTAGCTTTTCAAAACTCGCGATCTACCCAAAATACTATTGCGCGTATTTGCCGAACGCAGAAAATCAGCAAATGTAGCGTTGCTAAAGTCGCGGTCGGCCGAGAAATACGAGCGTGAGTACTTGCCGATCGCCGAAAATCGGCAAATGTAGCTCGCTAAAGTCACGGTTGGCCGAGAAATACGAGCGCGGGTATTTGCCGATTGCCGAAAATCGGCAAATGTAGCCTTGCAAAAGTCGCGGTCAGCCGTGAAAAACGATCGCATGTATTTGCCGATCGTAAATAAATGAAATGCAACTTTGCGAAACTAGCAATCGGCCGTAAAAAACAGTCGCGCGTATTTGCCGGCCAAAAATGAACAGAAAATGCTGCTTAATTGTGAAACTAGCGAGAAGCCGCGATAAACAATTTGCCGATCGCGGATAAACGGCAGATGTAGCTTTGCATAACTCGCGATTGTCGGTAAAATTTAATCGCACAAACGTAAATCGCATGTAAATTCGGCCGCCGCGTAAACGGCGGGAGTAACTAACTACTCGACTCGACCTCGAGTAGTAGCAACTACTCGAGTAATTACTCGACTGTCGAGTACTAGCCCACCCCTAGGTTATACTGCAACTGACATGAAGGAACACTAAAGCTAACTGGGAAGATGGGGACAGTTTTAAATGGAGTATTTATAACATCTACTGGTTTTATGTGGTTCTTGAATTTTTACTAGCAACAATACAAAAAACAAAGGAAATTGAGTGGTCATCTATTAAAAAAATTGACATTTGAAAAAAATAGTAGAGTGACTCACGAGGGCACATTGGGCAAGGTGAGGAACTGCTTGAACCGCAACTCGAAGGCTTGTCCGATGGTAGTGATGACGTCCTGTGCCAGGCCGCCGCCACACTCCAGCACGTAACAGGCTCGCCAGTCTCGGGGGTCCTTGGCCACGTACGCCACAAAGTCCAGCGTGTCCTGCCATCACAAACCATGACCGTAGAACTAAGTTTGTTTATTGTTGATCACAAAAACAAGACTGAAAAGGGCTGTTATAGAAGGTGGGGGTGTTAAATAAGTTTGAAACATATACTGTGCTGTATCGGTGTCAATATTCTCATAAATATTGACACATTGAACATCTGATTCTCTACTGCCTTTGAAAAACTACTAACGTAAGAATCCTGTTTGCCAGAGAATTATGACAACATGGGGCAACAACTAGATCACTGCAATTCTACCACTTTTGAATCCTCAGTAAACAGATTGAGCAGAGGTCACATTGTGTTTGTTGAACCTGCAAAACAGTTATAGCAGAGGTGGAAACAATAGATTATTATCCCACAAGCCAAGGTTTAAATCTGAGAGAGGATAACTCACATACTTTATCATTTTAATTTAGGCTGCCACCATGTTTGTAGGGACCTGGCTGGTTCCAATTAAGAAAGTTGTCAGGTTACAAAAAAATAAATGGTTTTTATGATTAACGAATTTTTTATTTGTCCTCAATCTTAAAACTCTTGTAAACAGAACAAGGCAAGGACCAGAAGATAATATTACGTGTAAACTTAATCGGGCAGAACTTGCTGTTTGTGAGATTGAGAACTATTAATAATCTGTTCTTTCAAAGATCCCAAGCTTCTATATCCACCATCAGTTGTCGACAGTGAGATGATGACGTACCACGTCGCCTCCGGAGGCGAAGGAGATGCGCGGCATGTCATGGGAGGCCACCACCTGGCCGCAGTCCAGCGTCCGCAGCGACAGACTCGTGCTGGAGATGTTCAGCTTCACGTTGGCGCCCGCGTGCTCCATCAGCGGCTGGTCTCCGATGCTGCGCGCCACTCGCTTGTCCACCTGTCAACACGCATTTCAGCTACTATGTAATCTTAGGATGACACTCTGCATCTTAACAACACCTATTTTATCATTGGTTTTCAAAAGGTTGGCTGAATTTATTTTTATTAATCAAGTGTTAAGGGAAATGTTCTACACAACTTAGATTGGATTACAATAGTTTTTTTCTAGAAAATATAGTTCCTGGCAAAAAAATTCTGCAAAGGTAAAGTTTTGAATTAGTTTAGTTTGAAATATGGTCTTATTTTTAATTTCACAGATTAAAAAATGTGTACTTAAAAGACAATCAAAAAATTGTTCTCAATGTTTTTACTCTCACGATTATCGCCACATTTTGAAATTTCGATGGGAAACATTGAATAAAGGCCTACAAATTAGACATAGGAAATAGTAATAAAATAATTATGTTTACGTTAGTACAAACATAAAATATAGTAATGTCCATGTAAAGAGGAACTTGTCTTAAACTTGCCTCGATGTTCAGAAACTTTATTAATATCTTATCAGTTAACTGAATTAGCTAAATTTGGATCAATTTGAATCAGTGATATAACTTATGGAGGTGGTGTTTTGAGAGGTGGTATGACAATGGGTGCAGAAAATGTCTGGGCTCTTGAAATTTCGCTTGAATCTGTGAGATACCACAACATTTTTTACTTCCATCTTTATTTAAATTTAGTATTTCTCAGAAGGTAGTAAAAATACTTATTCAAAATTCTAATTTTTTATTTATTAATTTTTTGTAATTAGTAAAAAAAACTGTAAAATATATCTATGTATATTTTTATGTAAGAGCAATTTTTGTGCCGAAATTGTGGGTCAGGCCTATTTGGCAAGTTGCAGGATCATGGGAGGGAGCTCAAAATGAGGGTCTTGATACCAGGGACTCGGGAAAAATATTGGAATTGCTTTAAGTTTACCAGAAAAAGAAAAATAACGTAAAATATATACCATTTGATAAGCATTGAGATCTAAAAATGTCTGCTTTGTTTTCATTAAAACATGTGCTGATACTCGATCAAAAACCACGTGCTATACAGATATTAACATATGGTGTATCTAAAAACCAGTTTACTATGAAGGTATTTTTAACTATAATAAAGAATAGTTTTGATTAAATATTTTTCTTTCCACGATTAGGGCCTTTTAGCCCCTTCAAGCCACAAGTAGAATAAATATTATAAAGTAGAATAAATATGTTTGTAAATTAAAATAATAATATAATAAATTTCCAACAACTTTGGTAAAATTGCCCACAATTTTTACAGCAGTGGAAATTTCCACTAGCTGCCTAAATTTCTCCTAAACGTGGTTTGCCAGTTCTGAAATATTCTACATTCCTGGGCATGACCAGGAACTGCCAGAGTTGCAATATCACAACAACCATAAAAAGAACTTGAGCTCCACTCACTAAAATTCTTTTGAAAAGACAGATTTAAATTAAGGCTACCAGGCTTAGGCTGGATAAAAAGAATATAGGATGGATCCAAGCCTCCTTATACACTTATATCCAATTGTTTTGCTATAATTCGTCACTTTTAAGTTTCAATCAATGTGATAGTTACCTTCCTCTTCTTATCAACAGTTTTCAGTCCAGCTGCTTCACAGACCCTGTTTATACATTCCCTGGAAAATAAACATGATGAAAATGTCCTTCTCTATTATTGAAGAACCCTACACCATAGTAAAATAACTTAGGCCTGATTTCATCAAACATCAGTTAACACCTAAACTGAAACCCTCACTGTGAAACGTTAACCGAAACCCTCGGTCTGTGAGTCTCCCATATAAAATAATGGATGGCAAATAGTCAGTATCCGAAACCCTCGGTCTGTGAGACTCCTGCATAAGAAACAATGGAAAACAGACTGTCGGGAACCGAAACCCGTGGTCTCTGAGACCGGCACGTAATTAAATACCCCCGTTGCAGCAGACCTGCATACTCAGCGAATTTCGACTGCAAAACAACATATTTCGATCCAACATAGCTAGATTTGACATGTTTTTGTAAGCTCCATAAGAATAACATGGGGAATGAGTATGCAGGTTTGCTGCTACGAGTATATTAAAACTGGGTGGTTTTAATTCAATATTTAGTAGATCTGACCTAGAAGAAGCCATTTACCAAGTTTTACCGAAATATGTTGAGAAATAAGCGAGATATAGAATTTTTCTTATTTCCCCATAAGGTTAACATTGGGACAACGTACTGTGTTTACCACTTTCAATATCTCGGTAACCAATGGACATAGAGTAGTGATTCAAAATACTAAATTGTTTGTTTTTTTGAGCTGAATTCAATGGTGCTAACAAAAATTTGATAACGTTTATTTTTATATGTAAAAAAATCAAAAAACCCATTTTTGGGGGGTTTACTACCCTCTTTTACCCCCCCTTCCGGTAGTCCGATCGGGCTGGTTTACGAACTCGTCCGAATAATTACTACTATACATGTCCATGCCAAATTTCATTAAGATCGGACCATTTTTATGCGAGTTATCGTGCTTAAAGACACACATATATATATATAGATATATATATATATTTATGAAAATGAATGAATAGTGTTTTTGGCATCTGGGGACCTCAAAAAGAAAAGTTATGATGGCTTAGTTCTTACCATGAGACCTACGGTAACAGCTTCTTCCCTATAGGGGAAATTCGCTAAAATTGAGAAGTCGAGTACAGAAGGACCACTCAAACTGAAAAACAACTGTGCGAAGGTCAAGGGGAAGGGGAGGGAGGAAGGTATTGGGAGGGGTAGCACCACCGTGTCAACAGTGTTGCCAATATCAACGAGTGAAATTTCCCTGAGGTCTGTAAGACCGGAGGTTTCGGTATAAGTGTTAAGGGTCGGTTAATAAACCATTCGTTAAAGATAGGAAAATAGTATTAAACAGCTGATAAAATTAAACTAACCGAGCCTTATCGGTGGTTTAGTTTGGTGAAATCAGGCCTTAATCATGATTAGATATTGAATAGGTTACACAGTTCACAGTGTCTTCGGGACCAGGACTAAAGCTGGCCGGATAAAAAACTTGGATGATTGAACTGAGTCGAGTCTCACTGGGCCCTGGAGAAAAGGCACTGCCATTTGACATTTTCTACCAACTTCAGGTTAAGGAATAATTCTGTGAAAAGTAGCCAGTTTAATAGAAAGAAATTATTAGGTCAGCAATGGCAGCTGGGTGACAGGTGGCCAAGATGGCTGATTATTAAGAGGACACCTACTATAAATATGTACAAAAATAGGGATACTTGAAAAGCTTATTTTAAATATGTAAATTCATCTCATATAACTCTTTAAGTATAAGTTTTCTGTAAACTTTACAGCTAAACAAAGAAACTAAAACTATTTTCTTTAGGATATCAATGCAATGCCTTGTGACACACAACTATCAACACTATGTATACTTACTTTGCAACTTGAAACCTTGTGTCGAAATCAAGACTTTTCATGGAAGTGTTCACCTCAAGACATCCTATGTACTGAAACAAATAAAATTTCTAAGTTGTGGTGAGCCAAGTGGAAATAGAAATATAAAAAAAATATTTGGTTCATTAAAAAATTCACATTTAGCAAATTTTATATAAAAGCCACAAGAAAAGTTTTTACCTACCCTGACAGCATATGTCACCCCTTTCTTTGTTATCAAGTGGTCTGGATGAAGCCAACCCCGAGCTGGTTTGCTCATGAAGTTTCCAATATTGCCAGATGCCTCAGGCAAAGGGCGCGGCATTTTTCTGAAAAGATTTCACTCAATAAGATGTGATTAACTTAAATACTCAATTAATAAGAACAATTTTTTTTTTACAATAGCAGAGGTTATACAACCTTAACTTTTATTATTATTATTTTTTAAAGTTGTTAAACATAAGTAGGCTAACTTAGAACATATCTCACACTTTTCTTTCTAAGTGTTCTTTTGTGTTTGTTGGTTCTGTGTTGTACATGTGGGCAAGAAAATGCTGGCAGTATTAGCAATGACTTTAAATTTAAAGCACAGTCTAAGAAAAAATATACAGTCCCGTCAGATAGTTACAAAAAGTGTCCGCAACCCTGGTGGCACGCAAGCACAATTATTTAGTCCACACTAATCACATGATGTTTCACCACCCACTGTCTAACAACAAATACAGTCTGGTTACTCAGATGATAAAAGTGTCTTCCCTATGCGATCTTGGTGGCTGGCACATCAGTACAATTACTAATAATTTTGTTAGTAAATGTGCTTGCCTAATAATTTTATTAGTAAACGCTAGTGTTGCCCTGCGGACAACTTAATGCATTACAACATATGGCAAGTGTTGGGACTGTATTTTTTCTTAGACTGTGTTTAAAGTCATTGGTAGTAGTTTCAAGTCAAGAGGACAAAAAATTACCACTGAAGCAGTTTTTCTTTCTCAAATGAACTAGACTGTTTATAAATGTGTCAAATAATGTCTTAAGATATCTTATAAATTCCCAATTCAATATTTTTAAAAATTTATATTCTGAATCTAAATGCTAAAGTTGGTTTGAAAACCTAAAACTTCCCAGATTTACATTCCAAATATTGATGAAACATTGTCAAAGTGTGACCTTGGCACTTAGGTATAAATATTTGTGGAAATGTAACAAACCTAGGCCTAAGTCGATAGAACAAGATAAGAAGACATTTAGTTCCAAATGAACTTATCAGTT
Organism: Flexamia atlantica; assembly: GCA_035578135.1. NCBI lineage: Eukaryota > Metazoa > Arthropoda > Insecta > Hemiptera > Cicadellidae > Flexamia > Flexamia atlantica. Next base: position 20,018,064 of record JAQJVK010000009.1, on the reverse strand, counting down.
GATTAATAAGCCGAGGTTATACACCATCTCCGGGGCTACACTGAACCCATTTCACCCATCAGGAAAATGAGCTAAGCCATTAGGCCTATAGCAGAATTAATACAATTATGAAATGTGTGAGAGAAGGAAATTTCACTTATGGTTCACCAGCGATAGGCATGTCCCACAGGAAACAAACAAAAATCAACGAGTATTATTCACAAGATCCCGCTAAATATATCATTGACTGGATAATTTTGTTTCTGTCACGATGTCGTTTTTCCTATTGAGTGAATAGTTCGGTTTGTTGTTGTATAGCCTATATCTTGCTCTAAAAGTTTATTGATTGTACACTAGACTTAGGATTTTCAGAACTCCTCGAGTGTTTTAAGAGGTTGGCCTGTTGCTGGCAAATGATAAATATGTAAATTTCCCTCCCTCTCGCGCATCATAGTTGTATTAATTCAAATAAAGTTACAGGTCTGGAGATGATAACTTACCACCAGATGGTTGTACTAAAGCGATATGATAGACTCCTAGTAGGCCTTCAAAACACCACATTTAGAACCCCCATTTGGCAAACTAATATCTAATAATATATTTAACAGGAGGCTGGTTCAAACAATGTTGGTAAATTAATAATATTGACATTGTATAATACTAAGATTTTGTCTCAAAACTGACAAGATACAATAATTGAGATGGATTGTACTTAGTAATTTGTAGCTGGTATTTAATTGTAAACCCCGTTTTGAAATACCCTCTGGGGGTAAGGCCCTTATGGATAATGTTATAGCCTAGTATAATTTGAAGATCCACAAGAAAAACCTGAAGACATTAAAGTAAGGAAATTTGAAGAAGGGCCTTCAATAACTTACCTTAATTTATAGTTCTCTAAGTAAGTCCAATATAAATAAGGGTAAAACAGAAAATGAGAATTACGGAAACAGTTTACTAGACACTAGACCACATCATTGAGGTAATATGAATCATAGGCATTCATGTAACATTGACATCATAATAAGTCTGACACTTGTGACACTCCGAGTTCGACAAGACAATTCAATAACTAACTTCAACTTCAACTTCAACTCTACTTCACTCGTTTTCGCCTCAACAGTGTGTCCACTTTTACGTTTTACGGAAAAATATTACCCTACGATCTATGCACCCAACATAAAGAAATGGAAAATCCCAATTCCCCACATTTGAATCATCCCACAAAACATCCCTCACGTTATCGGTGTTTTCTCTGAAATAACCGATTTTAGTTATTTAACGCAGCACGCTGCTGCGAAGGAGCGAAATTAAAATTCCGGGATCGATTTCAATTTTACATATTTAGACCCAAAAAAAACCACATTTCACTCTGTTTAGATAAAAACAAAACAGAGTGAATCTTCATACTTCGGGGGAAAACCTCCCTCCAAATTAGTGTCTGGCAACAATAGATACTCCCACATACCACAGAGTTCTTTTGTTATGTAATGTACATTATTGCAGTTATTATTTTTACTCTATGGTTATTCTTCCAATCTCAAAGCCTTTGGCTGAATCAGCCTATTTGATTTTTTCGTTTGTATGCCTTTGAATTCCCTCGTAGCGGTGTCTTGTCTGTGCATGACTTTCAGTATTTATTCAAAATATATCTCATTTACTAATTAATTGAACGTGAGTTGAATGCATCTAGCTGTATTTACCTTTCATTATTTTTCAGGGCCTCCAAGCGTTAATGTAAATGGTTTTGTAACAAGATCTTGTTTAATACTTTTGTAACCTCAATTTACAGGTTATGTCTGACAGCTACTCAGGATTAGGCTATATTTTTTAGACTTCTCATTTGTCGTTGTCCTTAGGCGAAGTCGGGTTTAGAGTTTTGTATATTACCTTTCAATTATGCCCTTAAGAATATTTGTTTAATTTACATAGGCCCAATTACTGGTTCCCAGGGCAGCCCAAGCCAGTCTTAGGCCTAGATGCAATCAATTTCAACCAGGCACACGACTGCTTGCCAGGGATTCCCACACCACACAATTTTACTCGCTCCGTCTATTGTTAGATTTGTTTGTACTAGCTCTCATTGCAGTGAGGCCTTGTTATTGCAGTTCGGAGGTAGCTACAGTTTATCCTGGGCAGTCTTAGGTTTACATTCCTTTGCTCTCATAATTTTTAAAATGTTAGAACCAGACCATAGGCTTAGTTTGATGCAATGAATTTGATAAATTCCCAGGACCACACTTCAAAACTGTGTGTCACAAGTACTAGAGGTGCATGTCAAGTAACTAGTCACTGACCAACAAGGACTAAAGTAACGCTATAGGAAATATTGGTGATTGCCATTTGTATGAATTAAACTTATCTAGTCATCAATATCATTAATCACCCAACATATAAAAAATGTAAACTATAAATGAAATACATATAGGCTATAGCTTAAGTTTTTTTACAGATGTTTCTCACTCGCTCTGAGTATGACCGCGGAGTCAACACTTTCTCCCCTGAAGGAAGATTATTTCAGGTAAGTACATTACACCCTAGCATTAATGAGTCGGTAGCATACCGGACATAAGAGGCATGGTAGGTACCCGGCAATAATTGTAAGTTTGAGTCCAAGCACAGTCAGTAACTTTTAGCAGTACCTACCAAAGAGAAGAAAGAAGTAGGAGTAGTAGGGTACCTATTGTTGCGCCCAGTGTGAGTCAGACAGTGCTTTAGAGAAGGTGCGTGGGGACAGGGGCACTTGGACGTGTTCTGTTTTAACCCATTGTTTAACTTCTGGGTGTCGGGCAGTTTGGTGCACCACTTTTACCATAATAAAGATGGCTTACCTCTGCCTTTTTCTTCTCCAGGACAGTACTATTATTTTATTGAATCGGCTCACTCATCTTGGCTTGATAAGGTGGGCCTCTATTATATGGATCAATAGTCTTTGTGTGGACAAGACTCGATGTTTATTTTATTTTTTTTTCAAGAGAAAGAAAGGAAGCTATTTATATAAGCACTTAAAAGCCATCAGATTATTACCGTCAGTGTATTGCCAAAACCCATCTATACCGTAGTCTAGCAGTCTTAGTCTAGTAGCATCAGAAAAAGTTACGCCCAAGTTCTCCAAGTTACGTCAGTCAATAAATTTCACAGTTCAAATGCGAAAATCCTAACCATTAAAAAACATTTGAAATTGATACCTACTGAACATTTGGAGTGAGATGCTTTCTAAATATGGTCCGTCTTTGGCCGAAGCAGTTTGATTTTTATGCGCCAGTTTGGTTTACTATTGGATGATCATTTGTTTTTTTATTGTTCTTGAAGTGTTTTCATTGTCCGCTAGACAGTGACACTTATGTCACAAAATCATCTCGATAGCTGTTGGTCATCAATGAAGGAGAGTAAACATTATTTGTTTACTTCCTGGAAAATTAATTTTAATTCAAACTTATGAAAACTGAAGTATTAAGAGTTTAAACTCTAATTTAATTACAAACACATAAAAAAATAATATTATGAACATTTTTAACGTAATAACTGAATTGACAAAGATAAAAATTACAGAAACCTCAAACCATAACCTTAAAAATATTTCAGAAACCAAGTTTAGAAAATTAGTTCACTCATTTTCAGTTACTTAGCAGCAGTGATTGGGTAGGGCTTGAGTAGGGGAGGTTTTACACAGTCTTCCCCTCCTCCCCTACCCCCTGATGTGTCGAAATTCTCACACTGGTCGGTATTTTTGTGCTCAGACTGTAGTGACACTATCTTTTAAAAACAAATGCCACAAGGGGATAGGTTTTTCAGAGCCATCGTCCCCTTTTTAGCGAATTTCCCCTATAGGGAAGAAGCTGTTACCGTAGTACTCATGGTAAGACCTAAGCCCGAGACCATGATAACTTTTCGTTTTGGGGTCCCCAGAAGCAAAAAACACTATTTGTTCATTTTCATAAATATATATATATATATATATATATATATATATATATATATATATATATATATCTATGTGTCTTTAAGCACGATAACTCACGTAAAAATTGTCCAATCTTAATGAAATTTGGCATGGATGTGTAAAGTAGTAATTATTCGGACGAGTTCGTAATCCAGCCCAATCCGACTACCGGAAGGGGGGGTAAAGGGGGGTAAACCCCCCCAAAAATGGGTTTTTTTGAGTTTTTTACATAGAAAAATAAAAATAATCCAATTTTTGTTGACACCATTGAATTCAGCTCAAAAAAACAAACAATTTAGTATTTTGAATCTCTGCTCTATGTCCATTGGTTACCGAGATATTGAAAGTGGTAAACACAGTATGTTGTCCCAATGTTAACCTTATGGGAAATAAGTAAAATTCTATATCTCGCTTATTTCTCAACATATCTTGATAAAACTTGGTAAGTGGCTTCTTCTAGTTCAGATCTAATAAATATTTAATTAAAACCACCCAGTTTTAATATACCCGTAGCAGCAAACCTGCATACTCATTCCCCATGTTATTCTTATGGAGCTTTCAAAAACCTGTAGAATCTCGCTATGTTGGATTGAAATATGTTGTTTTGTACTGGAAATTCGCTGAGTATGCAGGTCTGCTGCAACGGGGGTATTTGTTTTTCTCTGTTAAATGTTGGCCGTCATGATTAACTAACCTAGGGTTGTGCTGTCATCACACTAGTTCAACATTATGACTCAGAGTCGTGTGCAAATAGTGATTTTTTAAGTCGAGGTTTTAAAAATACTTCTGAGTTTCGAGCTTTTTTCTAGTCGAGCACAGTATGTTAAAAAGAAGAAATTAATAGTCATCACACTTCTAGGAAACACTATAAAATATAATACAGGCTAATAATTCAATTACAATTTAAATTATTTTTGAAGTTTTTTTTTTAACTACAAGTGTTTCTGAGTTATAAGCAAACCTGTTTTCATACTAAGTGACGATAATTCAGGCCACCTTTAACATAACGTCATGTCCTAACTCAATATTTGATTAAAATCTCAGCCTGATGAGATAGACACCCAGTTAAACTTAGACTTTTATAGTTATAGAAAATTGAGTTTTGTAACACTGTATATTTTTTAAGGCATTCAAAAATAAAATAAAAATCAGTCCCATTTAGTATGAGTAAGTCAAAATCTCAAATTCTAGAAACAAAAAATAAAGTAACATAAAAATATCAATAGTAGGCCTAGTACCTGAAAGCCACATTAATTCAAGTAAACCATCAAACATTTTATTGTGACTGATGATTACGGGGTGAGAAAAATAAATGGGCATTAATTTTATCGCCTGTGTACTGATTTTGGGTAAATGGTAAATGGGAGTAACTACTCGGTATTACAGAAGCTCAGAACTCAAATATGCACTCACCTGTAATTATGACCTAAAGTACGTCAATTCAGGATCAGTGCCCCATTGTTTTTGCTCGACTACATGAATCTCATTGGATTTTGGGTAAATGGTAAATGGGAGTAACTACTCGGTATTACAGAAGCTCAGAACTCAAATATGCACTCACCCGTAATTATGACCTAAAGTACGTCAATTCAGGATCAGTGCCCCATTGTTTTTGCTTGACTACATGAATCTCATTGACATCAGCTATCTTTTATGCTGATACAGACTCTAATGAAGAAACGGCAAATATTGCCTAAACATATTCAGTTTAAAAAATCTACTTGTTGATATTCTATTGGCTCTATGGTTTTACTTTACTGTTTGAACTGAATTTTTGACAGGAAGATCATTAACAAAATAAGAGAATCATAAACCTTCTATTTTAGGTTGAATATGCGATTGAAGCGATCAAGTTGGGATCAACCGCTCTTGGGATTTGTACTTCGGAAGGTGTTGTCCTTGCTGTAGAAAAAAGGATAACATCACCACTCTTAGAACTGAATTCCATAGAAAAAATCGTTGAAGTTGATAAGCACATTGGTAAGATATAACAATATCACTGTACAAGACAAGACTAAAAGGCACAGGCCTAAAGACAGTAGGCTTAAAAGGATTCCATGTTACAAGAGGGTTTAATGTTATATAGCATAATAGCCCATGTAAAACTTGCAATCCTCTTGCCAATTTGAAACCCCCTTAAAGTGTTGCCATAATGCCCCTGAAGTTCCAACAAAATTGACACAACTTAGTATCACAGATTAATTAAGATTTATATTTTGAGCGTATACTGCCAGTTTAGTCTCAGAAGGGAGAAAAACATCACTAGCTGTCAAGCTGGTACAAATATTCTTTGTCACTTGTTAGAGCACTGAAGCCCTCAAGATTTCTATTATCCAAGTAATATTTTAAAACCATTCATTAACAGTAGTGTGAGCTTTGAGATTGTTCGAATGTTTGGAAAAATAAAATCTATTCTATTCTAGTCTATTCTATTCTATAAAATGACTAATTCATTACTCAGTGCACAAACTATCTACTCAGTTCATATTGCAGTTAAAATGAGCTTAATAAATAAAAGTCAATATGCAATTCATCATAAAAGATTTTAACCCTTGATAGGTATTCTTTGTTTTTTGCAAATTTAACTTGTAGCCAACCTTTTTTCTATCCATTTGGGTAGTTCATAGAAGTTAACCCTTGTAATGCTAGGACTGCTTTTGATATAACTTGCAACTTAAAAACAACCATGAGTGCACATTTGACAGTGTCATCTATTCTGTGTAGCTTTGCTAGTTGTGAAATAATGTATTATGGTAATAAAGTGATTGATTCTAATTCTGATGGTACTCATTTGTGTAGAAGATAGCCATACTTATTGTTTATCTGTAGTTGATTGCAAAAGTACATTATATTAAGTTAAAATACCTATCAGGATTAAGATCCTTTTACTGGAATTTCATTATTGTCAAAGAGTCAATGCGTAAAATTTCATTTTTGTCAAATCAAATAATATGTTTTTAAGTTTTTTGTATTTAAATTCGCTTTTAAAAAGTTATAGGCCCTAATGAAAAAAATTACAATTCTTTGTCGACCAAGTGACAAGGCTCTTGTTTGAAAAAATCAGTGCCATAAAAAGACAAATAGGCCTAATAATAAATGTTTCACTAACGTTGCTCTTATGTGCTGATATATATTAACACCACACTGTTTTGAAATTATTCCATGTTAAATGTGAAATTGGGACCGTAACATCATTCTCTATGCTTTAAGTTGGAATTGAATTTTAATTTATAAAATTCACATGTCATTTCAATTTCAATCACTGAGTAAAAATTAACATCAATACCAATACTAAATTGATAATTGAAGGGGTCCCCCGTAAAACGTTCTAAGCGACAAAATTTCAAAATCGGAGATATTCAGTGAAAAAAGTTCTCCAGGACATGAGCTACACTGTGGTATATTTAGTTTTGAAGATATTTGAGTTGGTAGCCCTGATTTCGTCTGTCAAAGTTAGTGTGTGTTAGTGTGTACTGCACGGACTTCCTGGGGGATAACTTTCTATTCGCCGAAAGATGGAATCCCCGCCGGTCATTGTGCTGTCACCCAAGGACCAAAATCGCGTAAATAAAAATAAAAGACGTGAAGTAAATATTGGAAAGTGGAAGGATGAGACCAGGATTGAATATAGAAAAGTTGGATTACCCTATATTTAAAAAAATAAGAAGCCAAGGCCTGGAAATTGCCCCCAAAAGAGGTGGGTAGAATAACATTTTAAGCACCACATGTGGATAACTTTTAGCAAAATGACGTATCACGTTTTATTAACAACTTTACGTTTTTGTACTTTTACATCAATAAAATTGTTTTATATTCAATTTGATTTTTGTTTCTGTTGGTATTCCTACTCTCCCTCATGTTTTCTTCCAAAGTAGAAGAGCAGTCCGTCAGAAAACGTTCCAAGCGCCAGTCATTTAGAACATTATAACCCCTAAAAAACACGTAAAATGTTTTAAAATGCTTGATGGCAAGTACAAATTCAATATAATGCTACATTATGATGTTATAAATAGGGTGTTAAAAGATTATACATGATTATAAGTTCTAACCTTAAAAAAACCGTAAATTTTAGAATTAAACTTTCAACCCTTGATTACTCAAAACTAGGTTTTTGTCGTTTAGAACGTTTTACGGGGACCCCTTCAATTGTTGATCAATCAGCACCTGTCTTGGGTTTAAAATAAGTGTGGAAAAATATGCTCGAAGTACTCCATATATGTAAAAAATCTGTTAGGCTTGATAGGTTCGAGGAAATGTAGGTTTACAGTGCAAATAAAAAACAACCTCAACTTCTCATGAATATCCAAACCAATTTTGCAGCAAACTCTTTATATGACAAACTAGTCATAGTGCAATTATAATAAGAACTGATTTGAAAGGCTTTGGACCATGCTTTGAAAATTACATCTTGCAACCACTTTAATCGACCTTTCTACAAGTGAACGGTTTTGAGATGAGGCTAGCCTAAATAGGACGTTAGGAAACTACAGTTTTAGTTTTTTAAATGTTTTTAATTAATTGTCATTATGTGTTCACAGTGTGTGTCAGTATGTTTAAAGTTAAAATTATATTTTGTGACACGAATGTCGTGCTAATAAATATGCAAGAATAACCTCAAGGACTAGGCGCTGATGATGCCCCTGATGAGATAGGGGCGAAGCAATATTTTTCGCAAATTTGAGAACAACAAATTGCTATAGACGATGAGTTTATCTTAATCTTTATAAGCGATTCCTAGTAGTTTATAACCACAATAATCTCATACTACTAGAGATGATTATTTGTTTCATATTGTTGGAATTCTGCTATGCATGTCCTCAGAAGTCATATTTGATGATGGTCCTGTGTTGTGTACAGCTTGTGCGGTCAGTGGCCTTATCGCAGACTCTCGCACGCTGGTGGACAGGGCGCGGGTTGAGTGCCAGAACCACTGGTTCGTGTACGACGAGAGGATGGGGGTGGAGTCCGTGGCCCAGGCTGTGTCTAATCTGGCCATTCAGTTCGGCGACTCCGATGAGGATGGTGCTGCCATGGTAAGTTATATTTGACAGATCTTTTAAAATTTAGGTGTTGGGTTTTTTATTTGTATGTATGTTTAGTACCTTGTTTACTTGGAAGATATGTCAAAGGATTATCTAATGATGCCTCTTTATTATATCTAAAAACCCATCCTCTGAGAGAAAATTGTGGATATTTTCTTCTGAGAAGCCTTTATTACAAATATGGCAGAGGTTGTGCCCAAAACAGCTTGTTGTGCTTTTGGGGTCATAGATTCACATGCAATTATTTACCTTTATAATCTGGAAGATCTGTCTATACACTGAGACTATCTTGGACCTTGAACATATGCAGCTTATCAATGCAGCAGAGCTTTATTACATTAGTTATATTAGCTTTGTACATACGTTACGCTGGCAAGTTGTGTCGGAATTTATGGATTACAGTAGAAGATCAATAATTCGGACGTCAAAAATCCGGACCGTCAATAATCCGGATTTGTATCTAGCAAAAATTAAAACATCGTACCATCTGCCCTTGCACTATGTTCCTTAGCGTCAAGCGGGCGATGGCGAAAAGGCGCGTAGCGACTGTAGCGAGGAGACGGCGAATGGCCGCGGAAGGGGGAGGGGGCGTGGTCAAGGTCACACACCTGCTTTTGTACGTGGCAACATCCCCCGTCCCGCCACCCTCCAGTCGCCTCAGTCCACTGTCCCTGAGCAGTACTGTTGTGTGTGCATTAGTTGACAGTTACGTTTCAGTTACTACGTCAGTAACTACACTAACAGTTAGTTAGTGTAGTTTGGTTTATTTACGTTGTAGTTTTCGAGTGTTCTGTTTGTGATATATACAGGGTACTTTCTTTAATTTACTGTTTTACATCAGTGATGGCGTCGAGTTTGAAGAAAAAGAAACAAAACTTCTTAACTGTTGAGACCAAGTTGGAAATTTTAGCAAGGTTGAAAAAAGGTGAAAGTGGGGTGTCACTTGCTCAGATTTATAATGTAGGGACTTCCACTATAAGTGACATTAAGGGGAAAAAGAGTTCAGTTGGAACAATTTGCATCAATACTCGATTCTGTAGAGGGTATGCTTAAAAGAAAAACTGCACGTCCAGCAAACAACCAAGCCTTAGAAGATGCAATGTATATGTGGTTCACTCAAAGGAAAAGCTTAGGAGAGCCAATTTCAGGCCCATTGATTTGTGAAAAAGCCTTACAATTTAATGAACAGCTTAATGGACCAAAAGATTTCAAAGCTAGTTCAGGCTGGCTTAAGAACTTCAAAAATAGGCACGGCATTAGAGAGTTAGATGTTCAAGGAGAAAAACTTTCTTCTGATTTAGCGGCTGGAAATGCATAAAAAGAGAAATTTGTCAAAGAAGCACAAGACAATGGTTACTCTAGGGATGACATATACAATGCTGATGAGACTGGGATAAACTGGAGAGCCCTTCCACGAAAGTTGCTGGCATCAGAGCGTGAAAAATCTGCTCCTGGTTTTAAGGTGAGTAAGGAGAGAATAACGGCTATGGTATGTGCTGATGCTAGTGGAAATCACAAGCTAAGATTGTTGTGTATTGGAAAGAGCAAAAATCCACGTTCCTTTAAGAATGTGAAAACCCTTCCTGTTGCCTACAAAAATCAAAAAAGTGCTTGGATGGATTCAACCATTTTTTTGAACTGGTTTAAAGAAGAATTTATCCCTAGTGTGAAAAAATTCCGTAAGGAGAAAAATAAAACTGGTAAAGTTCTGTTGATCATCGACAATGCTCCTACACACCCACCTGTTGAGGTATTAAATGAAATCGACAAGAATTTTAAAGTACAATTTCTCCCACCTAACGTCACTGCAACTCTACAGCCAATGGACCAGGGAGTTATCGAGAAGATGAAAAGAAGTTACAGAAAACAACTCCTCCGTCGCCTTTTATTGGCCGAAAAGGATGAGGAGAGTGTGATCGAGTTTATAAAGAAAGTGAACCTTAAAGACTGCATTTACATGCTTGCCGACACATGGGAAAGCCTCACAGAAACGAATTTACAAAGAGCCTGGAGAAAGTTATGGCCTTACGAAGAAGAAAAGATGATAAAGAGGAAGAAGAAGATATTGATGGTGCTGTGAATGAAATAAGAGAAATATGCAGCACACTTCCGGGATTTGAACAATGCGACAAAGATGATGCCATGGAGTGGTTGGCTGTTGATAGCAACGATCCTGGATACCAGATTTTGACCGACCAAGAAATAGCTGACATGTTAAATGAAGGTATGTAGCATTCCTTAAACATACAGTAAATCCATCGTATTTTTACTTTTGTATTTTAGTTAATCACCTGAGCTTATTCTGGTTTCATACTGACGTAATTGTTAAATTGTTAAAATGTTACAGTACACTGTACTGTACAGTACTATTTGCCTATGGTTTTTTGCCAGCATTCTGATTGATAATCTTTTGTATGAAAAGAAAGCATAATATATTTGGTTGTTTATTTAAGCAATTTCTTTCAGAGGAAACAGAACCAATGGAATCTGACAGTGACGACCCAGAAAATGAGACAGAAGAAACAGGGCCAACTCATTCTGAAGCGTTTGTAGCAGCAGAAACACTGATGTCATGGCTAGAGAAACAAAACGAGAGCTCACCCACTCAGCTGATTCTTTTAAAATGGATTAAGGACTTAGCTGCGAACAAACGAACCACTACTTCAGTTCAAAAACCTATTACGCATTTTTTTAAAAGCTCAAATAGTGTTTGATTTTTTTACTGTACACATGTTACAATTAACAAATTACAATAGTGTTTGAACATTAAATATGTTTTTAATTAATTCCACCTAAAAACCCTTTACTGTATAAGAGAAAATAAAAAATTTTAAAATGTTTGTGTGCATAAATCCGGATAATTTGATAATCCGGATGGGGTCCGGTCCCAATTAATCCGGATTATTGACGTTCTACTGTATTGATTTGCTGTTATCCAGGATAACCAGTGATGCTCAAATTGAATTCTTATAAATGTAAAAGCAACTTGAACACGTTTAATCATTATTTTAAAATATTCTCAGTAATTACTAACCTAATTTGTGGCATAAATAAATTTAAATAGTGAAGTTTTTATTAATTTGATTACAAATACAGGGTGCGGCAAAAGTCGGCGAACCGAAAATGCAGTTAAGTTATAGCTAGTATTAACAGTATTATTTTAATTTACCTGTCAGAGAAGCTGCTCAAAGTGACAACCAACATTGTCTTTACACTTGTAGCACCTTTTTGACACTGATTTACAGATTTTGTTGCATAGTTGTGGTGTGAATAAAACATCAAAATGTTTCGTTATCAATGCTTTTCAATGTTCTAAACTTTGAGGTTTCTCCGAAAACATGTGTTCTTTTAACAAACTCCACTTACTAAAATCACACGAAGTTAGGACTGGGGACCTAGCGGGCCAATCAATAGTTCTTCATCTTCCTATCCATTCATCGAAGTTATCATTTAAAAAATGCTCGAGCATTAAGGCCGTAGTTTGCATTAGTGCCGTAGAGCATTAAAGCCATTAATAATAGATGTTAATAAAACAAGCACTACACCTACTAACTGAACTTCACTGTCACAAGTGGTATACTAACAAAACAAACATTCATCGATAAAGAATAAACGAAGACAAAATAAACCATAACTAGATGAAGATAAGATAAGGAGTGACACTGAGAGATAATATTAGCTCGAGAGATAAACAATGACACTCACCGGCCTGCAGCGGCACACTGACTTTTGCCGCACCCGGTATACTGTAAATTGGACTCATACTTTTCTAGCATGCACTTTTGAAAATCGATCTATCTGTATAGCAATGTCAGTACACCTGGTTTGATTTGCAGAGCCGGCCGTTTGGTGTGGCGATTCTTTTCGCAGGCATAGACGAGAAAGGACCCCAGCTGTTCCACATGGACCCGTCCGGCACTTTCGTCCAGTTTGATGCCAAAGCCATCGGCTCCGGAAGTGAAGGTGCTCAACAGAGTCTGCAGGAGGTCTACCACAAGGTATCTAGCAGCTTTATGCTTTTCCCCACTTCTGCTTATCCTGAGTTATTTTTAAATTTTTATTGAGAAGCTTTAAACAACACAAATGGATGATATATTGAATTAAGCATCCAACCGGTAACATTTCTTGGCGATATTGGCGACATAGGAGAGATATTGTGTACTGAATGTAGGGGCAATTGCATAATGTACTCTGTGTTTTTAAGTAAGCAAAAACCTACTATTATCAGGAGCACAAAATAGGGTGTATGAGTAAGTGCGCTGCTGGCAAAATCATTATTTATTATTTGAGTGGGTCAATTAATGAACTATAGGCTGTGGTTATATGTTAAACACAAATTTACATGTAGAAGGCCCTGAAAAACGTAAAAAAGTTTTGATAGTTCAATAAAAACATTTCATCTAGCCTAGTCATTTCAACTCAGGGTGGTAGACAATTAATTTGATAAGTTTACAGTTTTGCTGCCCGCCCTATATTGTGCACTGAATAATGAATATTTATGGTTTGATTATTTTGTATTCAAATGGATCATAAGGCAAATGTAATGGTAGTCCCTATTAATCTGTAGAAGCTTACTACATGCCCAGTAATACTAACATGCCCAGTTCGTATTAAACCTAATTCACCCGACACTTCTAGCCTATCATATAATCTTTAATTTTATACTTATACTATGTCCATCCCTGTACTATGTTCCTAAATTTTGGCTTATATGTTTAACCGAGATAAGTTTTGTGTTGCTTTTACTATTCCCTTATCGAACTGAACAATCACTGTGGATATTTGTATGTACTTGACAGTCGATGACGCTGAAGGAGGCCATCAACGCGGTCCTGACCATCCTGAAGCAGGTGATGGAGGAGAAGCTGAACTCGACCAACGTGGAGGTGGTGACCGTCACGCCGGACCGGCTGTTCCACATGTTCACCAAGGAGGAGGTCGAGCAGGTGCGGACCAAACACTCCTAGCATCGTTTTATATAGATTTTCCAAACCAAATAAGCTTCCCTTCTCTGATCAACCAGACTTTTTCTACGATTTATTATAGCTTGATTCTAAAGGATGAAATTCTTCATTTGTCTTTGTTAAAGATTTAAATCGTAACTTCTCATGAAATGTCTAGGCTACACCCAGGCTTAGACTAGTACAGTTCGCGCATTATATCTCCGGCTATGGCCATGATGCTACTAACCTTATCATATCATATTTCACACATATGGTTTTGGTAAACAGCATTTGACAAACAGCGGGACTATGGAATAATGTTTTCACTAATGTTTTCACAAAAGTACCCCCCCGAGCCTTGCAACCAGCTGACTCTGACATAGCCGAAGATATAATGCGCAAACTGTATCAAAGAATTTGGACAGTGGATATAAAGGAGATCGTTAAATTATTATTCATATTTGTGAAAGAAAATCTCTTGCCTGGGATTTGTTTGTTTAGAAAGGAGGGACTCGACATAGCAAATCCACCTGAAGGTCTAGTGTGGAGTAGCACAGAACTCAAAAGTAAGGTAACAAAACACATTTCATTTCATCTCTGTTAGAGGAATTCTCAAGAAGAGATGAAATATTTTGTGTTTTGTAGCCCTTTTTTGTGTTCTGTGCAATATTTTATGTTTTGTAGCCCTTTTTTGTGTTCTGTGCTAATCAACACCAGATCTTAAGGTGAGTTAGCTTCCTTTCTAAATTAATATTTAGTGGTTCTAATAATTCAATATGACTTTTTTCCTACTTTATAGGAAGGAATGTTAGAGTAAAACAATTTTGCGGAAATTGATGGTTATTTGTGATATTATAGTGTACATTGTATATTCAAACTAATTTTATTGAAAAACTTGTCCTCAAAAAAGCTCATTTTTATATTTTGAATAAATATCATTAGCTTAGTTTTTATATTTTTCATGAAAGTTCAAAGAATGTGTTGAAAGCGCGGATTGGAATTGTTTTTTCCAAATGGAGAAACACAACCAGTAATTTTGGGGATTTCTGTCTTTTCATCAGTGAGATTTAATTAAAACTTACACTTTAAAAAGTCTGAATTTGTCAGGTTGAATGAAATTTGTTTGTTGAATGAGATTTGTTCATACAAATCTTGGACTACAACAGAGTTTAGGGACCAGGAAAGCTGAGGGAGTTTGGTTGGTAGATTTAAAACTTTGCTCCTAAGATATTTCAAGAGAATAAATAAAAAAATTGTGAACAATTTTTTTTGCAAAAGTAAAGATTTTCTTTTTAAAAATTTTGCAAAGTTATAATTTTTTGTATTGTATTGTTCATTGTTTTTATTTTAGGCCTTGGAATCAGTTGCACCACTCATCAAAGATGAACCAGGAACAAGCGGAATGGCGTCCTCACAAGCTAAACTTTAATGTGCTTTTTTTGAGATTTGGTTACTATCTTTTTTTAATTGTAAGGCTTAATAAAAAAAAATATATACTTTGGAGTTAATTTCACCACCTCTGACACTCTTTGGAAACTTTCTGAAGCCAATGGTTTCAAATTTTAAAATGTAATTTGAACTTGATTCTTTTAATAAAGGGGGGAAATAAGTGGCTTTCATGGTTTCCTGAAATAAAAAATTTTGAATATACCTCAAGATTTCAAAGTAAAGAACTATAAAGGTCCATTAAGGATAAAACATTTAATTGAACTTACACCAATAAACAATATAAAAGCTCATTTGAGATTGGCTTAAATTTTTGCAACGACTATCCCATAGGTGGTAGCTTCAGTGATATTTTGTACGGGGTGTGCTGGAATATTAATACAATAAATAATAAAAACTGGTGAAATTTCTATTAGCATCTCAAATCTACCTCTTAAATTGGACTTGAAATCTCAGTCCAGTCAGTGATTAGACCAGTGGCTGTATAAGGCCAGGCACTACTTCATTAAGGATAAATTAGTTGTGTTCTCAACCGGCCGCACACAATATCAGTTGTGCAATAACAAATTTGACTAACATATCACTTATGACTGGTATTTTCCCTAACAGTTGGAAACAAAGCATTATAATCCCACTTACAAAATGCTTGAATTCTATTATGGATCGACATTAATGACCGATATTAATTTAGCATGCTTGTTCCAAAACCTTAGAAGAAATTAGTGTAGGATAATTGATAGATTACCTGGAGTTAGCAATTGTGCTTTCAGAATCACAAACCAGGGAAACCTCTGTATTTTGGCATCATGAGCATTCTTAGGCATTTGACTCTGAAAATCATCACATACTTCTATCAAAACTGAAATTTCTAAATTTGACGATAATTCACTTGGAAGGTAGTTTTCTTTATAATATGCTGGCAACAGATTACAAATAACCAGGGTGAGTGATATGTGCTCTGAGTTTTTCCAAAGAAGAACCCCGGGGAAGTTGTCTGAGACCAATTTTGTTTATTTTATATTTACAAACACATTTTATTTAACACAAATAAAATTACAAGGATTAACAAGGCCGTAGCCAATGGGGGGGGGGGGGTTAGGGGGTCAGAACCCCCCCCCCCCCCCCGAAATAGTAGAAATAGCCTTGAAATAGTAGTAAATGGGGGCGGTTTAAGGTCACCACTTTTGATGAGCTGGAAATTCAGTCGCCGCCCCTGCCCGAAAAAATTTCCTGGCTACGGCTTTGAGGATTAACATACAACATTCAATTAGTTAATATAAAAAATATATAAAACAAATTTTATATGCATCTGACCATGGAAATAATCCAGTCTTCACTCATACGCTGATGATTATAATTTAATTTTATTATGACAAGACCCATTGACCCTTCTAATTTTCTTGAAGCAGTAAACGCATATGAACAATGATTTATTAGGGTAAGGAAGTGGTCCGCCAGTCTTGGTCTCATTCTTAATACTGAAAATAGTTCTGTGATTCATTTTTGATCCTCATACTCTCAATGTAGTATTGTTGGAAGGGCAAAGAAAGGCTCTCTTTGTGTATAATTCTCGTAAAGTTGTGGGAATCAAGATTGATTCTTAGTTAAGATTTCGCTACCATATTAGTTATATTCGTCAAAAGCTGTCGAACAGGTCAAGAATGTCTTATGACTGAGGAGTTTACTGCCTGAGTATGCCAAGTTAGACTGAATACAATCTACTGCCTTCCCAAAAATTTATTAGGCCCTTCAATATTTTGGCAAAAATATTACTCTGGATATTAGAGTATTACTGATGAGACTTCAAAACAGAACCCTAGGATTTGCTTTTAATCTTAGAAAGTATGATCATGTTTCTAAATAGCGAAAGCCCATCACGACTCATGTGATTTTACTGGAAAAGCAGTCTTCTCCAAAAGTTTAATTTGTACACAAGACATTGTTTTCAAGTGTACCTTCATATCTGAAACAAAAGCTTGTTGTACCTTGTGCAATGGTGGAGGAGTGTTGTACAAGACAAGATGCATTGCTCAATGAGCCCAGAGTTTGGCTTGAACTAGGAAAAAAATATTTTCAATCTTAAGTCCTCGGACGCACAACTCCCTTCTAGCAAGTCTTAAATCATTTAGTTGCAGAACGTTAAAAGCAAAATTAAAGTCAATAATTTAGTTAAATATTTCCATTTACTATCATAAGTTTTCTTGAAAAACTTTGTAAAATGAAGACCACATTATTATTATTAACGTGAACACACTGTTGTCTGACAGTTTACGAATCAATGTGCACCTAATAACCCATGATTCTGTAAAAATAGGAAATTGACCTATGTTATCAATTTCCGTGTTTCAAAATTATTTTGGTTTCCAAAATCATTGTTATAAAGGGGGGTTTTAATATTTTTTCTGTTAAATTTGTCAATAATTTCAACTCTTGAACATATTCTATTCTAGTGCCTCACAACAACATATATGTAAACCCACCATCATTAGAACCACAATTTTTATGTGTAAAAGTCATCATAAAAATGTATTTGTACAAAATATAGAACCTAACCGTTTATACTACCTAATTATGAATTTTCCTAAAAATACAAAAGCAAAACTTATAGTCCAGGCAACAAATGCTCAAAAAAACGTTCAGAGGCAAATACTTGGAACATAATTTTTGACTTGGGAGCTTTGTTTGGACTAGTTAGGAGGTAAACATACCTAAAGTCCCTGTCCGTAGCGTTTGAGCGGGGGGAGGGAGGGGGTATGAAGGTACAATTTTTAGGTTTCCCTTAAATATCTTGAAAACTCAACTTTTAGTATACCCTATTTTATTTGAACAACCCGTTGCAGCAGACCTGCATACTCAGCTAATTTTAAATGCAAAAGAACATATTTCAATCCAACATAGCAAGATTTTACTTGTTTTAGCGAATTTCCCCCATAGGGAAGAAGCTGTTACCGTAGTACTCATGGTAAGACCTAAGCCCGAGACCATGATAACTTTTCGTTTTGGGGCCCCCAGAAGCAAAAAAACACTATTCGTTCATTTTCATACACACACACACACACACACATATATATAAATATATATATACTAGTGGCTTGTAGGGGCAAAAGCCCCTATAAATAAAATACAAATGCTTAATGAAATATATATTTAATGTTTCCTTCACACTCACAACTCGGTAACTGTTTGTCGGAATTAAATGTGTAAAGTGAAATGTTAATTATACTTTGACATTTGCTAGTGCGTATCAGAATTTTAAGAAAGGTTGTTAGCCTACTTCAGTAGTAAACGGCTAAATTTTTGAAACAATGGCGCTATGGATGTCGTTCTCAAAACAACTCAGTTCACATTGTTTACAATTATTAAACATATGGACATGGTTTAAAACAATTCTTAAGGTTAACCACAGACTGTGAAACTTAATTTATTTGCCAAAGAAAGTCGTGACATTTAACTCAAAAATGTAAACAAATGTCTATAGCCTCCACCTAGTTCAAAAGAATATTATATTGGACAGTTAAAGGGTACTTGTTATGGAATTCTCCGTTTGAGGCTACATTGTACACACTAAGCGAATAAATAAGGATTAAATCAGAAAATGGTCTCCCATTAACGACTCCACACTCCACGTTTCAGCCTCTGGTACCCTACGTTCAACACTTTTTTATGGTTGCCCGTGAATAAATACTGCTTTGTCTTGGTAGATTCAAGATTGAATATACTTTTGATTGGCCAAATTTAAAGGTGAACCTTTTTGGTGGAATCAAATTTAAAGCTGATGTTTACACTCAGCTGATTTACACTGTTAGACGTTTTTAGATTACAATGATTTTAAATGGCAGATATTTAACGTAATATCTTATTTCTTGATAAAATTAAAGACATTCTTGTATTTTTCCTGAGTCCCTGGCACCAAGACCTTCTATTTGAGCCCTTTCCCATTATCTTGCAAGTGCAAGGCCTGTGACTTGCCAAATGCCCATAATTTCGGCGCAAAAATTTCGCCTACATAATATATTTATATCGATCATTTGGCATTAAATCGGCATCGTTATACCGTAAAAGAAACACTTAACTCTTTATAATTTTATATTGTAAATATATACTCAAACGCGTAATTATAAAGTCTGAAATCTTAAAATTAAAATATTTATTTGTTATAGTACATTGAACATAGAATTTGAAAAAAACCCCATGTATCAACATCTATCATATGGCTTTGAATCAAGCATCAGCACCACATGTTTGAATGTCAACAAAACAGACGTTTTTAGATCCCAATGCTTTTTAAATGGCAGTTATTTTACGTTATTTCTCGTTTTCTGGTGAATTTCAAGCAATTTCAGTATTTTTCCCGCCATCTCGGAATAGAGACCTTTAATTTGAGCCCTCTCCCATCTTTCTACGACTTACCAGACGTTCACAATTTTGACGCAAAGAATCGCCTTACGAAATTAAATATATGATACAACTCTGTGGCACAGCTGTTTTAATTTCAAAAGATGTAAACAAATTAATCCCCATGTTGTTTTAATGGGAAAAGTTTTATTCTGTTGCGAATTTATGGTAAAAAAATAAGAAAAATGAATAGTTTTCCCTCAAAATTCACGTCAAGACCTTTAAAATAAGACCCCTCCCATCCTTCTACGGCCATCCAGTCACTCACAATTTCTTTACAAAAATTTGACTTACGGAATTATATATATAGATGTGTGTTTAAGCACGATAGCGGCCGTAAAAATGGTCCAATCTGAATGAAATTTGGCACAGCCATGTAAAGTAGTAATTATTCGGACGAGTACGAAAACCAGCCCGATCGGACTACTGGAAGGGGGGGGTAAAGGGGGGTAAACCCCCCAAAAATGGGTTTTTTGAGTTTTTTATATAGAAAAATAAAAATAATCCAATTTTTGTTACCTCCATTGAATTCAGCTTAAAAAAACAAACAATTTAGTATTTTGAATCACTGCTCTATGTCCATTGGTTACTGTGATATTGAAAGTGGTAAACACAGTACGTTGTCCCAATGTTAACCTTATGGGGAATAAGTAAAATTCTATATCTCGCTTATTTCTCAATGTATCTTGATAAAACTTGGTAAATGGCTTCTTCTTGTTCAGATCTACTAAATATTGAATTAAAACCACCTAGTTTTAATATACACGTAGCAGCAAACCTGCATACTCAATTCCCATGTTATTCTTATGGAGCTTTCAAAAACATGTCAAATCTCGCTATGTTGGATTGAAATATGTTGTTTTGCATTTGAAATTCGCTGAGTATGCAGGTCTGCTGCAACGGGGGTATTTGTAAGCTCCTCAAGAATAAAATGGGGAAAGAGTATGCAGGTTTGCTGCTACAGGTATTTTAAAACTGGGTGGTTTTGATTCAATATTTAGTATATCTGAACTAGAAGAAGCCATAATATACCAAGTTTTATCAAGATTTGTTAAGAAATAAGGAAGATGTTAAATGTTTGTTTATTTCCCATAAGAATAACATGGGAATGAGAATGCAGGTTTGCTGCCACGAAAATGGAAATATCATGGATTTTAGACTGGAACACAATAGATCTCATCTAGATGAAGCCATAAAGCAATGTTTATTAAGATATGTTGAGAAATAAGGGAGGTATAAAAAGTTACTTATTTCCCATAAGGTTAACTAGGAGACAACGTACTGTGTTTACCACTTTCAATCTCTCGGGAACCAATGGCAATGTATACAGAACCCTCTAAGTAGGGACATCAAGTGTTAATTTTTTTTTGTTCTGCCGCCGAAAAGCAGAGGAGAAATTAGCGCTGATGCATGGAATAGTTCAAGTTGACTCCGTATAGTCCGCACGTCTATCCAAACTCACTATCCAAAATGTCAAAATGAGAATGTTTGTAAACAAAAACAGGTAAAGATTATGGTAAAAGGTACAGCAATACTAAACAATATCATACAACTGTCAAAATATTACAACCAGGTGCTTGACTTTGGAAAGTCAGCTTGATCCATAAACTCGTACCAACTAATCCAATCGGACTGAAAAATAAAAGTGGCACCTTCTCTTTTTCTGCGGTGGGAACTACATTTTTCCATAAGGTGTCCCTACATAGAGAATCAGAATCAGAATCAGAATCAGATCAGCTTTATTTCAAAAATTATTTACAATACATCATTAGATCTAGCTTATAATCCTTACAAATTACATAGTTAACATACATTTACTTAGGCTGTTCTAAAAATATGAAATTTCTCCTACATAGGCTTTATAGCCCGTGCGTAAGAGAGTGTCGTTATCTTTTTTTTTTAATAATAATTACTTGAGCTGAGAATTTAAAGATAAATCTGAGAAAGGAATGGAAATCAAATCACAAATGAAAATAATAAAGATTTTTTGTAACCAACTATATTTTGACAACATTGTAATAAACAATTCTCATTGTTGAACTTACGGTGCAACTTGATAAGGACAGACAGACAGACAAGGTATGTAGGACCCCCCTACCCCCCTCCCACCAGTGGACAAACGGACCCGACTCATCCGCACACTCCAACTCTCTCTCTCTCTCTCTCTCTCTCTCTCTCCTCTCTCTCTCTCTCTCTCTCTCTCTCTCTCTCTCTCTCTCTCTCTCTCTCTCTCTCTCTCTCTCATACACACACACACACACACAAACCTTGCATACCCACCAACTCGCACCAGCACATCCCATTCACTCCCTAATTCAAGCATCCACAGCATATCGGTCTATTATCGTCTGTAAACAGAAGTAATTAGATTATCTGAATTTTCCCTTCCAATCGAGTGTAGCCAGTTATTGATTTTTATTTTGAAGACTGGAAACGATAAATCCATATTTTTTAATGAGTTTGGAAGGTTTTTATACAGAACGTGTGAAATATAAAATGAATTTGTCGTAGAAAAAGTTTTAGTTAATTTGGGAATTTGTATTCCTGCACTTCCTTTACTTCTGGTGAGATAATCATGATTTAGAGATTGAAAAATAGTAATTGAATTTTTATATAAGTTACAAAGAACTGCTCGAATAAAAAGCTGTCTGACGTCTAAAACTTTGACTTCATCGAACAAAGCATCCGTCGGGTACCGCCGACACCTTCTCATTGCTGCCTTGAGTATGGATTTTTGTGTTATCAATAAAGGTTTAATTGTTGTTTTGTATGCCCCACCCCAAGCCAATATCCCTCCCTCTAAAATAGACTGTGCATATGCAAAATAAATTGTTTTGATTTCTTTTGATGTTAAAATGTAACTGAGTTGGTGGAAAGCATAAATTAATTTCCTGAGTTTATTATTAATAAATTTGACATGCACGTTCCATGACATTCTACTGTCCATCATAACACCCAGGTATTTGTATGTTTGAACCCTTTCAATAGATTCGCACCCACAATTTAAAGAACCAGTGTTTCCGCAAACATGAAGTTTGAGACTGGTTGAGAGGGTTCTGTATACATTGCCAATGGACATAGAGCAGTGATTCAATATACATTATTTGTTTTTTTGAGCTGAATGCAATGGTGCCAACAAAAATTTTTATTATTTTTATTTTTCCATGTGAAAAACTTATAAAACCCATTTTTGGGGGGTTCATCCCCCTTTACCCCCCCTTTCGGGTGGTCCGATCGGGCTGGTTTACGAACTCGTCCGAGTGATTACCACTTTACACGTCTGCATCAAATTTAATTAAGATCGGACCATATTTACGGCCGCTATCATGTTTAACAGACATATCTATACCTATAAAAGGCAAAGCCCTCACTCACTCACTCATCACTAATTCTCCAACTTCCCAATAACCCAGAAGGCTGAAATTTGGTACACTGTTTCTTTAGGCATTAAATAGGAAAACTAAGTAGTTTTCATCCTGATCTGACCCTCGGACTTCACCAAAGACCCTCTCAAAAATCCCATATTATCCTTATGGAAGAACAGAAATTGATAAAATGTTTATATTCAAACAGACGATAAAAAGCAAGAAATTAGTAGAATGTCAAACCAGCTGTCAGGAACAGAACATAAAGTAAATCACTGACTAGAGATGACCTTTCTTCCCTGTAACAGCTGTTATTGAAAGGGGTAATTTAAACCGTTTATTTTATCTATATCAGTAGAAAAAGTACGTTGCCTTTGTCTTTAGCGAATTTCATTGATAGAATTATTACCATAAGTCTCACAACAAGACCTAAGCCCGAGACCATGATAACTTTTCATTTTGGAGCTCCCAGAAGCAAAAAACACTATTCAAACTATATTTAAAGCTGAAAACACAGTTCATTGTCCATATAGAAAAATTCTATATCTCGGTTGTTACAACATATCTTGATAAAATTTGGTATGTGGTTTTTTGGTTCAGATTCACCTGATATTGTTTTAAAACCACCAAATTTTTGCATGAGTGTTGCAGTAGACCTGCATACTCATTCCCCATGTCATTCTTATGGAAGAAATAAAATAAGGTCATACACATAGTCTGGAGGTCTGCTGCAACGGGGGTATTTTTATATTTAAGATAGACCTAAAAACCTTAGAAGTTTTTGACATTAAATCAAGGCAATTTCTACGTTTTACATACATAAACTTTCATGAAACAGAAAACTGCTTTAGGATTCTCTAAGTACGCAAGGTCTGCTGCGACGGAAATATTTACATTCCTGCTTAAGGGCCAGTATATACCATGCATGTGAGCAGATTCAACGAGATTGGGCATAGGCCTTCCCAGGGCAGTGGTACCCTTGAGGCCTTTATCGGCGGGGCACTGAATCTGCTCACAAGTACAGTACAGGGAGGCCAAATATAAAAACCTCCTGCGGTGGGCAGTAATAGAATTACTCCAGTCGCAGCAGACCTGCGGGCTTTGAAGATTCCTGAAAACATCTTTCTGGTTAATGAAAGTCCATCTTCTTTATATTTTTCCAATACCACTGACCTGTCACTGCACAGCCCAATAAACTACTTGACTCAGAACCTTGGACCTTTGCATGGACAATCATAAAGGCATAAGCATCCGCTAAGAACCTTTTTTTTAAATACTAAGTTTTAAGGGGTTTTGGCGGGGTCGATGTTAATCTACATAAATTTTCCTACGCAAGTGGAATGGATGATCTTTTGTTTAGTTTTCAATGTTCTTTCAACAAGCAGGTGGTTCAGCTTTACAATTTGGTTACTTTCATAATGGTTTGATGGTTGTTTGTTGATTTTTTAGGTGATATGTACTATATAAAAGTTAAATTTAGTTTAGTTAGTAAAATTAAAGTCGTCATTCGTTTTTGCACCTTATCTGTTTAATCATAAACTCAGTAGGCCTATGTGGCCCTATCTTCATTTAGGCAGCGGGAGTTACAGTTTTTATCGTGAGCAAAGCCAAGCCACGGGCAACTGCTAGTATATTATATATGTATATTATATTATATAAAATCCAACGAATAGTGTTTTTTGGTTCTGGGGGCCCCAAAATGAAAAGTTAACATGGTCTCGGGCTAAGGTCTTACCATGAGACCTACGGTAATAGCTGATTTCTTTAAGGAAATTCGCTAAAATGAAAGAAAATTTTATTTACTGTAAGAAAAGTACATAATATGTTTATTTTGGTCCAACAATTTTCACGATAAGCACTAATTTGATCAATATTTAAATAAATATTCCTTCCAAAAGAACTACATGTTAATTTGTATGTAATTTGCAAGCCCAATGGGGCCACACTTTTTCACCTAATGGAAAATGAACAACATTCATGGAATAGTGACGAAATTCCCAGTAATTAGACACTTCAATCATAAATATTGGTCCAAAGTAAAGGTCCTGTTGAGCTCATAAAAAATTAGTTTTTCAAGGAATTATTGCATATCTGTGGTTACTAAAACTTTTTGTGAGCTCGCCCACACCTTTATTTTAGACCAATTTTTATCATTGAAATGTCAAATTACAGACAATTGTGTTAATATTTTCTAAATGTTGTTCATTTTTCTTTAGGTGAAAAAGCACTGCCACATTTGGCATGTACCCATGTTACACACAAATTTACATGAATTTATTATACAAGGGATATTTGTTTGATTATTAATAAAATTAGTGCTAACCTTGTAAATGGTTGGACCAAAATAGACATATTATATACTTTTCTTACCGGACTTTTTTTCTTACTTTTTTTTTCTTACTTTTTTTTCCAAATTAAAAGGGAACACTAAAAGTTGGTAGTTTTCAAGATATTTAGAAAAGACCAAAAAATGGTACCTTCAGACCCTTCTCCCTCTCCCCGCTCAATGGCTCGGACGGGGACTTTTGATATGTTTACCTCCTAACTAGTCCAAACTAAGCTGCAAAGTCAAAAATTGTGTTCCAAAAATTTCCCTGTGTACCTTTTTGTTGCCTGGACTATATCCTTGACAATTATTCTGATAAGGAAACTCCGAATAAGAGCGATGTTTTCAGGTAGCAAATTGTTTTTGTACGATCTAAATGACATAGATTTAAAAAAGTACTAAGAATTAAATAAACAAGTTTTCTGTAAGAAATTCAATCTCATGTAAAATATTATTTGGGAATTGCATTATGAGAAACATTACTCCAATGCTGTCAGGCACTGGAGCAGTGATGGCAACCAATGTGGTTACCTTATTGCCCCCATTACAGTCTGTTGTTAATACCTATTGACAATGCATACAATCACCCTCTAAGTAGGGACACCTAATGGAAACCTATTAATCACCCTCTAAGTAGGGACACCTAATGGAAAAATGATTAGTTCCCGCCGCAGAAAAAGAGATGGTACTACTTTCGTTTTTCAGTCCGATTGAAATCGTTTTAGCAATGTACTGATCAAGCTGACTTTCTGAAGTCAAGCATCTTTTTGACAGTTGTATGTTTTTTTCTATTGTTGTAGCTTTCTCTTTAATGTTTGTTTACAAACATTCTCATTTTGACATTTTGGATAGTTAGTAGAAGCGCACACGACGAAGCCAGCTTGAACTGTTCCATGCATCAGCGCTAATTTCTCTTCTGCTTTTCGGCGGTGGAACTAAACAAATTAACATTGGATGTGTCTACTTAGAGGGTTAGTATACATAGCTATTGATTCTGTATTGATTGTGTGTGTTGTTTATGTAAACGTTTCAAGTAAATAAACAAACAGCTGAGTTAATGGTCCTAGGGCCAATAGTTTTCAGCCCCATTGCAAAAAATGGTAGAAAACAATTTGTAGAAAACCCATTTGTAGTCTCTACATGACATTCTGAAACAGGTGATTATGCTGTTGAGAGGTGGAAAATTAATTTTCCTTTGTTTAAATTTTTTGGTTAATAAAATTCAATTTCATGAATGTACCCTAAAATATTTCTATAGATTGCTCTGATTTTTTACAGTACCAGATCATCCTTTGGATGTAGCAAAAATAAGCTGTGACATGATTGGAAATCCCATGCTTGACTGATTATCAAGTCTCTCCTTTACACTCAACATTTTTAAGTAAAATTAATCTATTTTCATTTGTAAATTTAAAGTATAGCTTAATCATTTTAACACATGTACTTTAATATAGACTAAATCATGAATTGCTAGTTTCTTCCAATCAAACTAACAGCGTTATTTGGTAATATGAAGTCATGTTTATAAATAACACCAGAAAGATCTATATTTCAATCAGATAACTCTTAATTCATGCATATTTACAAACAGTAATTTTATTTTGTTGAATCTGCGTAGTGGGCTTTAGTTTATAACTTCCTTCAACTAATAGCTACCGTTCTTCAAACTTAATGCCTAACAATTTGAATTTGTAATATCTGATTGATTCTGATTTACTTGGCAGTAGAAGTTAATAGACAAGGTGTTCTACTTCTGCTTGTTCTTTGCTTCTGATTTCGGTGAATTTCCCCTATGGGGGAAAACAAATTACCATAGGTCTCATGGGAACACCCGAGCCCATCCCATCATAACTTTTGGTTTTGGAGCCCCCAAATTTCAAGAATACTATTTTTTCACTTCATATACATATTTTTTTTCTTTCTCATATATATATATATATATATATATATATATATATATATTATTCGTTTGTGTTTCATATACTATTCGTTCATATACAGATATATACACCTATAACCTAAAAGTTGACTGAAAGACTAAATGGCTCACTCATTGATCACAGTTTTTTTTTCAAAATCTATATAAGGCTTTGGGCTATGAAACTTGGCATAAATATTATTTATGGGCTCTAGATGGGTTCCAAGAACGGATTTTAAAATATTTTCAATCAAATGGTAAAATCAGGTTACATTGAAAATTCCAACTGGCCATTTATTCAGGTTTCAAAGCTTATGAAGGCTTCTTTGGCCATGAAACTTGGCACAAATATTCTTTAAACGCTCCTGATTCATATAATAAAACATTATTTTATAATATTTTTTCTCAAAGAAATAATTTAGGGTCCATTATAAAATCCAAAATGGTAACCATTTTCAGTTTTTATAACTTAACTAACTATAGAAAAATTTCAAGGGATGAAAAGATTCAAAATGAAATTTAATGAATGAATAAAATATACTAATCTATAATAGCTATCTAAACTATGTTTTTGTATAATAAATGCCACTCATTTTTATAAAGACCACCTGAAGTAATCAAACTATAGAATCTTGAAACTCTGCATGGGCATTTCATTTAGTATATACAGCTTTTGCTGGAAACAGGGGTTTTTTAAATCAATATTTTAGGACTGTTTTTGAGGGTTAGGGGAATGTTGCAAGACTTTATTACTTACGGTGTCACTGTCAAGATAGCTCAAAATGATTTAAACATGAAGAATCAGTACATGTTTCGACGTAACCACGACATCTTCAGCTGATTGAAAGATGTGAAGATCATTGTCGGCTGGATGGCTTCGTCAATGAATAAATTAAAAAACACATACACATAACATCGAACGAAAACATTTTATGAACTGAAAACATTGAGACAAAAATACACAGGCCTGTTTTAATTACTAAGGACACGTCGCGCCACAGCAGTGGATTTAGGGGAATGCATGTTAAAAAAGATTCCATTTCAACCATACATTTTTGCCTCTACCAACTTAATGAGTGATCCGATTTTCAATGAGATTCAGAAACTTTTTGGAGAATCAGGTTTCCTCATTTTTGGCCAATACATTTACTGTCAATTTTTTTAGTTTTTTATGTACAGAAGAGTCTCACAAACCCGGACTAATGTGGACCGAACGGTTTCCGGGTTTGTGAAAATTCCGAGTTATCGGGAAATGAGCAAAAATAAGAAAAAATAAGAATAGTTTCTGTTATTTCTATAAGAAATCATTTGTTTATTACATAGTAAAAAGTATAAAAACTATATTAGTTACAAAAAAAAACTTAAAGAAAAACTAAAACTGTTTTAAATGTGTCACACCGTGCTCTTGCCTTGAATCTCAATGCACTTTATTGCTCTGGCAGGCTTTCCGAACTATCCAGAATCCCGGGTTATCGAAGTCCGGGTTTGCGGGACTCTACTGTATTCAAAAAAATGCATAACTTAGGTATTAAGTTGAGAATTTAGTCTATGCGCTGTCTTTTGTCTTGCCGCCCTTTTTCGTCTATGTTTGTTTCATATTCCGGGTTTTGTCCATTATTCTCATGATTTTAATTGGCCAGTAAGGTGAGTGCACGTTGCGTCGGTGCAACGCAAATGCATGTAAAATTAGATTCTGTTGTCAATTCATACCATTTGCCCATCTTGAGGGAAACAGAAACATATTTAGAAAAAACATTGCACCTTGTCAATTTTAACCTAGGGTGCTATAACTGCAACCATTAGGGTGTGATTGAATGCTGAAAATCTATAGCACAGGTACAATATACGATTAACATTGATTAGTATTGAGTAATATACCAAAATTGTATATAGAATGATGAAATTTAATCAAAAACTTTCAGACAGCAAAGGCACGGGTATAGTAAATTATATATAGAGGGGTCATTGTTAAATAAAAGAACATTGTTTCTCAAAACAACGTAGTTAATCCCTAAGCACTTAAAATAAGTGATAGATAAATGAGCTATTCAAAAATATTTTGTTTTTGATCCTAGTTTTATTACTGCAATGTTATAAGTTATTTTATAAGTTCAATACAGACCACACAATTTAAAAAAAAACATTGGCTGTCTGAACACAATGTTAAAAATTTTAAAGAAAACCTTATGATTTTCTTATTTTTCTGTTCATGTCTAGACTATATATTTGCAGCTAGGGAAGTAAATTTTATTCATAAAGACAAACGAGCCATTAGTTCAAGTAATTAGTGAATAACCACCTCAGCAGTGTCACGGCTTATTAATTATTATGATATTACCAAGTATCATTATTAGTATTACTATATAACAACATTTAAATCACACAAAAGCTATATCATATTAGACCTAAATCCTGTATTAATGCCCAGAAGAAACATCGTCGGAGCTAGGGAGAGGGCAAGTTGAATTGTTTCCGGCATTTTGTCCAGGCGAAGAAGATCGACCTGGATCGGCTTTAATCCTTAGCTTTTGCCCACTGAGGTTGCACTAGTAGTGTAATATCAAAGGCCTAGCCCGAAGTAATGTGCGAAACAGTTCAAGGCTAGTGTTTTCGGTGTTGAGGAGGGTGCATGGTTAGTCGGTAGTCCAAAGGAAGGAAGGTTACTGAGCTTTTATTACGTGCATGAGTGCATTATTACGAGAATCGTTTTAGAAATCAAGTGAAGAGAAATAAAGTTTTAAGAGGCAATAACTCCTTTTAATTCCAAATGAAATTCGATTGATAGGTGGCAAAAACATAATAAACATAAAGGTAAGTGGAGGATCGAGGATAGTTTATGAGCATTAGCAGTCAGTCAGCTTCCTTATGGAAGTATTGTAAATCACAATAACCAATAAATAGCAGACTGTCATTCACAATTCCATTTACTACGTTGTCATTTCCATAAGTAATCATAAATAACGCCCTAGTGTCCTTTGGGGAGGGCCGTTTGGGGGAGGGGAGGAGATACAGCGCAAACCACAATAGAGTGCCTTCTACGATCTGCCAGGTAATGTGTGGGTAGCAGACTCTCGTCTCGTTTCCAGGGTATAGATAGCTTTGCCATGATTTCGCTGAGAGATCGGTACACTGATTCCTGTGCCGCTGGGAGGGGGGGGGTATAGTTTAATGGGAACGAATAAGCCTACAAAGCCCCAGGTGTTTTTAGCCTACAAATACTGGTGACCCTCTCTTGAATTGGGAGTATGATAACTACCAGGACAGGATGTGGACTGAATCGTAACACTCTGAACAGTCTCAGCACTCAAAACAACTATACATGAAGAGGACAAAAATCTGTCACCTCTTCTGGATAGAAGGAAATCACACTCTCAATCCGCACCCTCTTAGTGAAGCGCTCCAACAGACGTTCTGGAACTCGGGTGGTCAAGACAGGCATTATACCTTGGTTAATGAAGATTTGCTGGAAAATAATATTATAATGGCCTACAGCAGCGCTGCAGTGGGCAACCCACACACTATAATTTGATCACCGTTAACTACACGCTTCCGTGCTTCTTACATGTAATTTTTACCTCCTGTGAATTCGACACTGATGTTTTAAGTAGGAACTTCCCGGGGGCATATCAATTTTCGAAACATCTAAGCCGCATTTGGCAACCCCACTTAACATGCGGTCCGGGTTTTGAGCCGAACCGGCGTTTAAATATGAGCCCGGTCGGTGTTAATAGACTGGTTTTGTGTTCGTAATTAATTGTACGACTGTAGTTGTTTGGGCGGGGCGGCAACGGTTCCTTCGGCGAGATTGTAGTATATATGTTCGTGGGGAAAATACTTTAATCTTTTTGGCTGTTTGTAACACCATATGTGTTTGTTCTTGTGGCCGAACTGATTGCTTACTTATAAACGAGGTAGAGGTGTCTGTGGCTCACACTGGTTGTACGCTGGGTGCAAGCTCGGCAGATGATTCTGTTCAAGATTTTATTATTTCTACTGTCAATTGTCTTACCAAGTTAGCGTTATCACGAAGAAAATATCTTGCGATGCCTTGCAGCCTGCAGCTGTGTAGTATGCATACAAAAAGAGGCAAATAAGCCAACATTATTTTATAAAGAATAACAACTCAACAATGCCTTAAAAATATTCTGCTCCTAGAAAACGTGGTTGTAAGATAATCATGATGTAAGAATAAATACCCCCGTTGCAGCAGACCTGCATACTCAGCGAATTTCAAATGCAAAACAACATATTTCGATCGAACATAGCGAGATTTGACATGTTTTTGTAAGCTCCATAAGAATAACATGGGGAATGAGTATGCAGGTTTGTTGCTTCGGGTATATTAAAACTGGATAGTTTTAATTCAATATTTAGTAGATCTGACCTAGAAGAATCCATTTACCAAGTTTTACCAAGATATGTTGAGAAATAAGCGAGATATAGAATTTTACCTATTTCCCATAAGGTTAACATTGAGACAACGTACTGTGTTTACCACTTTCAATGTCTTGGTAACCAATGGACATAGAGCAGTGATTCAAAATACTAAATTGTTTGTTTTTTTTTTAACTGAATTCAATGGTGCTAACAAAAATTTGATTTTTTTATTTTTCTATTTAAAAAAATTAAAAAACCCATTTTAGGGGGGGGGGTGTTTATCCCCCTTTACCCCCCTTCCGGTAGTCCGATCGGGCTAGTTTACGAACTCGTCCGAATAATTACTACTTTACACGTCCATGCCAAATTTCACTAAGATCGGACAATTTTTACGCGAGTTATCGTGCTTAAAGACACACTCACACACACACACACACACACACACACACACACACACACACATATATATATATATATATATATATATTTATGAAAATGAACGAATGGTGTTTTTGGCATCTGGGGACCTCAAAAAGAAAAGTTATGAAGGTCTCGGGCTTAGGTCTTACCATGAGACCTACGGTAACAGCTTCTTCCCTGTAGGGGAAATTCACTAATCCCTATAGGGGAAATTCGCTAGAAATGATCCTTTTAAATACAAACCCAATTCAATAATCGTTGTGTTCATACAGTATTTGTATTTAATTGGTGGAGGAAGTCCCATTGTGAACAGTTATTTATTTAATTTAACATTCGACACACAATGATTGATCTGTTGTAAGACGAAGAACTCCTCATTACTTTCAAGTTTTAGTCGATAATTGTAAACATATTAGGAGAAGTTAGTGCGAGAAACACATGAGACTTTCTCCTCGGCAGTGGAGTTATGGATGATCATTTATGTAAATGACCACGCAGACGGTGGTGACTCGTCATAAAGCTCGACTTTGGTCGGTGGGCCGCGTAGTTAGCATTTCCCCGGGAATCTACGATTGTTGAGGCCCATAAAGCATCCACTCGCCTAGTGTAATGACTGCTCACGGCTGCAACACTAATAGAGGAATGGGCGCCATTTGTTCAACTTTAGGTCAGAGCGACTGGTTTAATTGTTGTAAAGTTAAAATTGTAAAAAAAAATGGATCATAGTCATAACAAGCTTTACTGATTTTATGGAAATCTTTTATTCCCTCCTTCCTATTTATAAAAAATGGAGAAAATATTGCTTTTGTCAAAAATTTAGAATTTTATTTATTGAAAAATATGTTTTAGTTATCCCTGATTATACGGGGGAAATTGCTACAAGATTTGAAATATACATTAATATATTTGAATTTACTGAAAAAAAGGATAAATAACACAAATGAGACGCAAGTCACACTCAAATCTAACGTTTTAAAACACTTAAAAACTTATGTACTATATAAAATTCTCATTATAAATTAAAGTATTTTCCTGGTTAAAATTAGGATCAACAGTTCTTTTTTAACAAAATATAATGTATTTAAACCCTTTCTCAAAATTAAAACCACTAGTATCGTAGGTATAGCGAATGTGCAAATTTCCGAAGAAGTATGAGTCATTGAAGTTGAAAATGTGAAAATAAATAATAGTTAAAGGCCTTGAATTGCTGGAATTGATAATGCCATTTAAGATGATGAAATTGCCCTACTTCGAGAAAACTCCCCTCGTTTTTCCATAAGTGTATTTAGTTGTTTCCCATCACAAAATTAGCATTGCTCGATTGCTAGTGATTAGTCATAAATATGACTTCCCACTATAACATTCACAACTGCCTCAGTTGTCAGAAAGCTCCCTACCCACTATGAAGAGAAGATAAAGCAAATTCGTGTAAAAATCCGCATAATAACCATTCCCGATTTTTGACTCAGCCTGACAGTTAACGAACCGTAATAGAAAATAGATACCCGAATCACACGAGATTAACTAGTAGATTCCCCGTGGGCTCGCTGGCAGGATCGTCGGGCCGGCCGGCTGGACGAGGCAAGCGCCTATTACCTTGTCGTCGCGGACATTCCACCTAATTAACGGGTCTCACTGATCACCCGGTTATAAAAATAATACGCGCCTTCCTCCAGCGCCCAGCATGCAAACGACGCCGTACACCACCAGTGCCTGTCGTACCGTGGTGCCTCCCTCCAGTGTCCAGCATGCAAACGACGCCGAACACCGCCAGTGCCTGTCGTACCGTGGTGCCTTCCTCCAGTGTCCAGCATGCAAACGACGCCGTACACCACCGGTGCCTGTCGTACCGTGGTGCCTCCCTCCAGTGTCCAGCATGCAAACGACGCCGTACACCACCGGTGCCTGTCGTACCGTGGTGCCTCCCTCCAGTGTCCAGCATGCAAACGACGCCGTACACCACCAGTGCCTGTCGTACCGTGGTGCCTCCCTCCAGTGTCCAGCATGCAAACGACGCCGTACACCACCGGTGCCTGTCGTACCGTGGTGCCTCCCTCCAGTGTCCAGCATGCAAACGACGCCGTACACCACCAGTGCCTGTCGTACCGTGGTGCCTCCCTCCAGTGTCCAGCATGCAAACGACGCCGTACACCACCAGTGCCTGTCGTACCGTGGTGCCTCCCTCCAGTGTCCAGCATGCAAACGACGCCGTACACCGCCAGTGCCTGTCGTACCGTGGTGCCTCCCTCCAGTGTCCAGCATGCAAACGACGCCGTACACCACCAGTGCCTGTCGTACCGTGGTGCCTCCCTCCAGTGTCCAGCATGCAAACGACGCCGTACACCGCCAGTGCCTGTCGTACCGTGGTGCCTCCCTCCAGTGTCCAGCATGCAAACGACGCCGTACACCGCCAGTGCCTGTCGTACCGTGGTGCTTCCTCCAGCGCCCAGCATGCAAACGACGCCGAACATCGCCTGTGCCTCTCGTACCGTGGTGCCTCCCTCCAGCGCCCAGCATGCAAACGACGCCGAACACCGCCAGTGCTTGTCGTACCGTGGTGCTTCCCTCCAGTGTCCAGCATGCAAACGACGCCGTACACCGCCAGTGCCTGTCGTACCATGGTGCTTCCCTCCAGTGTCCAGCATGCAAACGACGCCGAACACCGCCAGTGCTTGTCGTACCGTGGTGCTTCCCTCCAGTGTCCAGCATGCAAACGACGCCGTACACCGCCAGTGCCTGTCGTACCATGGTGCTTCCCTCCAGTGTCCAGCATGCAAACGACGCCGTACACCGCCAGTGCCTGTCGTACCGTGGTGCTTCCCTCCAGTGTCCAGCATGCAAACGACGCCGTACACCGCCAGTGCCTGTCGTACCGTGGTGCCTCCCTCCAGTGTCCAGCATGCAAACGACGCCGTACACCGCCAGTGCCTGTCGTACCATGGTGCCTTCCTCCAGTGTCCAGCATGTAAAGTACGCCGTACACCGCCAGTGCCTGTCGTACCGTGGTGCCTCCCTCCAGTGTCCAGCATGCAAACGACGCCGAACACCGCCAGTGCCTGTCGTACCGTGGTGCCTCCCTCCAGTGTCCAGCATGCAAACGACGCCGTACACCGCCAGTGCCTGTCGTACCATGGTGCCTTCCTCCAGTGCCCAGCATGCAAACTACGCCGTACACCGCCAGTGCCTGTCGTACCGTGGTGCCTCCCTCCAGTGTCCAGCATGCAAACGACGCCGTACACCGCCAGTGCCTGTCGTACCGTGGTGCCTCCCTCCAGTGTCCAGCATGCAAACGACGCCGTACACCGCCCGTGCCTGTCGTACCATGGTGCCTTCCTCCAGCGTCCAGCATGCAAACTACGCCGTACACCGCCAGTGCCTGTCGTACCGTGGTGCCTTCCTCCAGTGTCCAGCATGCAAACGACGCCGTACACCGCCAGTGCCTGTCGTACCGTGGTGCCTCCCTCCAGTGTCCAGCATGCAAACTACGCCGTACACCGCCAGTGCCTGTCGTACCGTGGTGCCTCCCTCCAGTGTCCAGCATGCAAACGACGCCGTACACCGCCAGTGCCTGTCGTACCATGGTGCCTTCCTCCAGCGCCCAGCATGCAAACTACGCCGTACACCGCCAGTGCCTGTCGTACCGTGGTGCCTCCCTCCAGTGTCCAGCATGCAAACGACGCCGTACACCGCCAGTGCCTGTCGTACCATGGTGCCTTCCTCCAGCGCCCAGCATGCAAACTACGCCGTACACTTTCAGTGCCTGTCGTACCGTGGTGCCTCCCTCCAGTGTCCAGCATGCAAACGACGCCGTACACCGCCAGTGCCTGTCGTACCGTGGTGCCTTCCTCCAGTGTCCAGCATGCAAACGACGCCGAACACCGCCAGTGCCTGTCGTACCGTGGTGCCTCCCTCCAGTGTCCAGCATGCAAACGACGCCGTACACCGCCAGTGCCTGTCGTACCGTGGTGCCTCCCTCCAGTGTCCAGCATGCAAACTACGCCGTACACCGCCAGTGCCTGTCGTACCGTGGTACCTCCCTCCAGTGTCCAGCATGCAAACGACGCCGTACACCGCCAGTGCCTGTCGTACCATGGTGCCTTCCTCCAGCGCCCAGCATGCAAACTACGCCGTACACCGCCAGTGCCTGTCGTACCGTGGTGCCTCCCTCTAGTGTCCAGCATGCAAACGACGCCGTACACCGCCAGTGCCTGTCGTACCATGGTGCCTTCCTCCAGCGCCCAGAATGCAAACCTCGCCGTACACCGCCAGTGCCTGTCGTACCGTGGTGCCTCCCTCCAGTGTCCAGCATGCAAACGACGCCGTACACCGCCAGTGCCTGTCGTACCGTGGTGCCTCCCTCCAGCGCCCAGCATGCAAACTACGCCGTATACCGCCAGTGCCTGTCGTACCGTGGTGCCTCCCTCCAGTGTCCAGCATGCAAACGACGCCGTACACCGCCAGTGCCTGTCGTACCGTGGTGCCTCCCTCCAGTGTCCAGCATGCAAACGACGCCGAACACCGCCAGTGCCTGTCGTACCGTGGTGCCTCCCTCCAGTGTCCAGCATGGAAACGACGCCGTACACCGCCAGTGCCTGTCGTACCGTGGTGCCTCCCTCCAGTGTCCAGCATGCAAACGACGCCGTACACCGCCAGTACCTGTCGTGCCGTGGTGCCTCCCTCCAGCGCCCAGAATGCAAACCTCGCCGTACACCGCCAGTGCCTGTCGTACCGTGGTGCCTCCCTCCAGTGTCCAGCATGCAAACGACGCCGTACACCGCCAGTGCCTGTCGTACCGTGGTGCCTCCCTCCAGCGCCCAGCATGCAAACTACGCCGTATACCGCCAGTGCCTGTCGTACCGTGGTGCCTCCCTCCAGTGTCCAGCATGCAAACGACGCCGTACACCGCCAGTGCCTGTCGTACCGTGGTGCCTCCCTCCAGTGTCCAGCATGCAAACGACGCCGAACACCGCCAGTGCCTGTCGTACCGTGGTGCCTCCCTCCAGTGTCCAGCATGGAAACGACGCCGTACACCGCCAGTGCCTGTCGTACCGTGGTGCCTCCCTCCAGTGTCCAGCATGCGAACGACGCCGTACACCGCCTATGTCTGTCGTGCCGTGTACCTTCCTCCAGTGTCTAGCATGCAAACGACGCCGTACACCACCTGTGCCTTTCGTAGCTTGGCGCCTTCCTCCAGTGTCTAGCATGCAAACGACGCCGTACACCACCTGTGCCTTTCGTAGCTTGGCGCCTTCCTCCAGTTTCTAGCATGCAAACAACGCCGTACACTGCCTGTGCCTGTCGTACCTTGGCGCCTTCCTCCAGTGTCCAACGTGCAAACGACGCCGTACATCTACTGTGCCTGTCGTACCATGGTACTTTCCTCGGACTGATGAGTTGGTGTGAATAAAACAAATAGTGTTTTTAATCCCTCTCCAATTAAATCTCAGATTATTAAAAGGGACTTAAGAGACTTCAACGCGTAACGGGTGGTTGGACTGAAGCTCAGACAATCGCACAACACCGGAACGAACGAGTGGAATAAAATTTATATATTAATAAATAGCTATCCTCAGAAGGAGAAAAAACATACACAATGTTTATGAATGGTTATGTATTGAAAATCTGGTTTACTTGCGTTATCGTTGTAAATCTACACTTAAGTATGCCTGAGTTTTTTTTTTAACTGATCAAGTATGATTTGTAACTGATTACCAATTTTAAAATTTATTTTCTTTTGCGTATGGGAATAGTAGAAAATCAATGGAGACGCAAATAAATCCATCGATTTTTAAGTGAACAAACATGTTACTCATGTTTATCATTTTAATGTTTAACCTTTGGATTTTTAACATACTCTTTTAAACAATTACTTGATAGTTGTATCCAATTAAATTTAAGCTTGGGAGAATTTTGTAATTTCAGGATCGGTGAGTACCCAATAAGCTAACCTCATGCACTAAAACAGTGCACGTGTACATTTGAAAACCTTTTGAACCCTGAAAACCTATAAAAATAAACATGTTATTAAACAAAAAGTGCGTTAATGATGACGTCTTATAGCGTCGTCTGTAGTTATAGTCTCAACAACCCGCAAGAACGTCGTCAGCTGTAGAGGGCCGCGTATTATTTACATGTCAAACTAATTACGGATATCTCTTAATTAACAAGGAATGCTCAGTCCGTAGCGACAACATAATTGGCAGCCCTGCATTCCGCCCGGACTCAGAAATCCGATACGTTTAACTTTTTGAAAGACACATTGCAATTTGTGATTGGAGGCTACGGTTAGTTAATTAAGGTGCTCACAGTTGAAAACAAATTGACCAGGCCTCGATGATATGTAGGGAGGGAACGTTGAGTAAGATAATCAAATACCTACATCGGTTGCGGTAAAAGTACAGTCAAGCAAGGAAGGAAAATTGCATTCCTAGAGATGAATCAATGAGGGAAAACTCTCAAATTTTCACTATGTGACGTATAAGGCTTCCTCTAGTTCATATCGACAATATTTCATTTGTCTTGTCTGAATATACTGGCTTAGAAAAGAACAAAGAAGATCTTGGTCAGGGAGATTTTTTTACTTTTAATATTTTGGGCCTATCTAAGATTTAACACACAATAATACTTTTCATCTCCAAAATAGTAAATCTTTTAACCATCGACATGTTTTCCCCAAATTATTTTTAACTACTTTTTATTTATTTCTTGATTTATTAAGTCAGAACTACAACATGGTACCTTGAACTACAAAATTTTTAGACAAACCCCGGTTTCTTTCACTAATTAAGTTGTAGGATGTTTTGTTCCTTACCTGGTGTTAAGTCATGTTTATGAGAACTATAGAAATCATTCTCAATTGGCAATTCCAAAAAATTTACCATTACGTAGTTATAAAAATTGTTTAAATAATTACTATAACATACAAACCCCAAGCTTTGTTCCAGTACTTTCAAAAGATGCCTTCAGTTTTAGATTATGCTGATCTATAAGCAATTAATAAAAACAGCAGAAGCTGTGTAACATGTCTATTTAGTCTGAGTGTGCTGTTACTCAGTCTTCTATCCAGGCTGTAGTAGTTGTTTTCACTTGAAGCCGGGCTGCAGAATGTATTGTCGTATTTAGATGCTGATTGGTATATAACACCGACCACCGCGGAGCCGCTCCACAAACTTATCTTAATGTCGGTGTTTACTTGTGCAAATGGTTTCTATTCTAATGAGCCAGATACGCGCGAGTACTTGAAGGCGCCACACTCGCGGGTAGTGCTGAATCGGTGCAAGTCACTATGACTACTTGAATTCTCCTGTTTTTATGGTGTTTGAAAACCTACTTCGAATAAAATGGGAAATTGTTTTTTAAAAACTCAGAGTATATGCTCAATGTTAATGTACCGATGCTAAGGATGAGATGTTTAATCTAAAACTTTTCGAATCAATTAATTAAACAACTACAAACGGAAGTGATTTTCCAACGACTGGAAATGCTTAAAATAGCCAAAAAAGTCAGAAATATTAATGAAGTGAAATATTAAATGAAGTGTATAAAGGTAAAAAGGAAGGAAAGAAAAAAAAACAAACGGTGTATTGACATTGAAACCTTTATTCCTCGCTGATAAAAGGGGGACTCCACAAGCTTCGCTGTGATCCATAAAATATTGCTGACAGGAGAGAGTGTGTAGCATCGGACGGGACACAAATCATATTAGGATCAGGAGCGTGCTGGCGAGCCGCGTGCGTGAGTGTCGGAGCGGGGTGCGAGTGAGAGGTTACTGCCTGATGGGTTTACTGGAAGATAAACACCATGAGGAAGGGTTGCTTCGGGAGTCATATTGCACTTGGGTGGCTACGAGGTTTGCAGCAGAGAAGTAAATATTCCAAACTTTTTCAAATGAACCGCTCCCATTTTTCTAATATAATACGCTTGTAATTTGTAATTTGCCAAAGATAACGGTTTTATGGCACTTTTACTCAATAGTATTCCAAAAATTGTAATGGTGTATAAAGAAAAGTAATGGTAATATTCGCTGAAGC
The DNA here is from genome assembly GCA_035578135.1 of Flexamia atlantica. Lineage (NCBI taxonomy): Eukaryota > Metazoa > Arthropoda > Insecta > Hemiptera > Cicadellidae > Flexamia > Flexamia atlantica. The sequence goes on along the minus strand of JAQJVK010000009.1, from coordinate 19,977,883 downwards.
TGTTGTTATCGCAACAGTAGTCCTTATAGTTGGTCAATTTCAGCTTAGTAACAGAAAATTTTGGTCGAAAATATGTATAGGTATTGATTGGATAGCTAATAAAAAAGATTTTATTTTATTTATTCAGAGAATGGCTTCATAATTTTCTTTACGCTAATAAACAAAAATGTAGTGGAGTAACAAGTTAAGAGTAAAGGTAAGATTATTAAGCATGTTTGTTCTAAGACTAAATTGAAGTTGACTATCCAAAACGGCGATAGAAAGTTTTTTAATAAACTGTAATAATAATTTGAAATAAAAAAAAGTTAGATATTTGCCAGGATCTTTCAATAGTAATAGGTTCACTGGGTTTTGCTGTGTAGCCGAAACCTAATCAACTATAACTAACTGCCCCCGAGCGAAAGCAACAAGTAACAATCGGGCCGCCTAGAAAACTTTAGAATCTCAAAGAAGCCATATTGCGCCCAGAAACCCGACACCGAAGTTGTTTTGCATGTGAAAGATGCATTATACGTGACATCTGTCGGCACACAATCACGGGCGGGGAGAGACCGCTAATTTGGAGCGGAAGCCCAGCGGGGGAGTGGAGTCCCGCGGCGCCTCATTGAGGCCCCCGGTGTAGCGAGCGGTGACACACTGTAAACAGCTCCTCGCCCTGTCAACGGGGCCACGGGAGGCGTAGTGGACATTGAGGCCCCCGGTGTAGCGAGCGGTGACACACTGTAAACAGCTCCTCGCCCTGTCAACGGGGCCGCAGGAGACGTAGTGGACATTGAGGCCCCCGGTGTAGCGAGCAGTGACTCACTGTAAACAGCTCCTCGCCCTGTCAACGGGGCCGCGGGAGACGTAGTGGACATTGAGGCCCCCGGTGTAGCGAGCAGTGACTCACTGTAAACAGCTCCCCGCCCTGTCAACGGGGCCGCAGGAGACGTAGTGGACATTGAGGCCCCCGGTGTAGCGAGCGGTGACACACTGTAAACAGCTCCCCGCCCTGTCGACAGGGCCGCGGGACACGTAGTGGACATTGAGGCCCCCGGTGTAGCGAGCAGTGACACACTGTAAACAGCTCCTCGCCCTGTCAACGGGGCCGCGGGAGACGTAGTGGACATTGAGGCCCTCGGTGTAGCGAGCGGTGACACACTGTAAACAGCTCCTCGCCCTGTCAACGGGGCCGCGGGAGACGTAGTGGACATTGAGGCCCCCGGTGTAGCGAGCGGTGACACACTGTAAACAGCTCCCCGCCCTGTCGACGGGGCCGCGGGAGACGTAGTGGACATTGAGGCCCCCGGTGTAGCGAGCGGTGACACACTGTAAACAGCTCCTCGCCCTGTCAACGGGGCCGCGGGAGACGTAGTGGACATTGAGGCCCCCGGTGTAGCGAGCAGTGACACACTGTAAACAGCTCCTCGCCCTGTCAACGTGGCCGCGGGAGACGTAGTGGACATTGAGGCCCCGGTGTAGCGAGCAGTGACTCACTGTAAGCAGCTCCTCGCCCTGTCAACGGGGCCGCGGGAGACGTAGTGGACATTGAGGCCCCCGGTGTAGCGAGCGGTGACACACTGTAAACAGCTCCTCGCCCTGTCAACGGGGCCGCGGGAGACGTAGTGGACATTGAGGCCCCGGTGTAGCGAGCGGTGACACACTGTAAACAGCTCCTCGCCCTGTCAACGGGGCCGCGGGAGACGTAGTGGACATTGAGGCCCCCGGTGTAGCGAGCGGTGACCCACTGTAAACAGCTCCTCGCCCTGTCAACGGGGCCGCGGGAGACGTAGTGGACATTGAGGCCCCCGGTGTAGCGAGCAGTGACACACTGTAAACAGCTCCTCGCCCTGTCAACGTGGCCGCGGGAGACGTAGTGGACATTGAGGCCCCGGTGTAGCGAGCAGTGACTCACTGTAAACAGCTCCTCGCCCTGTCAACGGGGCCGCGGGAGACGTAGTGGACATTGAGGCCCCGGTGTAGCGAGCGGTGACACACTGTAAACAGCTCCTCGCCCTGTCAACGGGGCCGCGGGAGACGTAGTGGACATTGAGGCCCCCGGTGTAGCGAGCGGTGACACACTGTAAACAGCTCCTCGCCCTGTCAACGGGGCCGCGGGAGACGTAGTGGACATTGAGGCCCCGGTGTAGCGAGCGGTGACACACTGTAAATAGCTCCTCGCCCTGTCAACGGGGCCGCGGGAGACGTAGTGGACATTGAGGCCCCGGTGTAGCGAGCAGTGACACACTGTAAACAGCTCCTCGCCCTGTCATCGGGGCCGCGGGAGACGTAGTGGACATTGAGGCCCCCGGTGTAGCGAGCAGTGACACACTGTAAACAGCTCCTCGCCCTGTCAACGGGGCCGCGGGAGACGTAGTGGACATTGAGGCCCCCGGTGTAGCGAGCAGTGACACACTGTAAACCCGTAGTGTAAACACAGACGTAGTGGACGTTGAGGAAAGGTATAGCCGAATAATTTCTCATTGCTGGAGTAAGCAATCCGTGAAATTAAAAAATGCGGAATCATAAAGAAATTTCACATCAAAGACAAAGGAAATTTAGGGGTTAGAAAATACACAGAATTTCTCCAGGAATACAAATGAACTTGAAAGGCTGTTGAATTTAAGGCGTTAAGAGAAGACCAGCACTCTTTCAGGGTACGATGATCCTGTACTACGTTTCTTGTTTCATGTATGAAGGGTGATTGGTTTAAGAAAATTTCCCGCTGAAGAGGGGGTAACTCGAAGATAAAATTACAGTTTGTGAAAGAAAAATGAATATAGGTATGGTTGACTCACAATGTTATGATAAAACTGTACATAGAGGTGAGAGGAAATGGAAAAATGATGGATGTTGAAGATAAAGCAATTATGAAAATATCTTAAATCTTTTAGGGAAAGAACTTTGCTAAGCTATAATACTGTTTTTACTTTCACTTGAAACGGCGACCTGCCCAGGTATTTTAAGCCAAGCATGAATGAGAGATGAGTGAAGGATGATTATGGCGCGATCTTTAAGTCTTGTTACTGGAAAAGTTCATTTTCCTTTACCAGGACTAATCAATAGCCCAACAACCAATTATTATCCATATTTTAGCCCCTGAGCTGTAGGATTAAGATATTGTAAGGCTTTGGTCTGTCCACTAGCGCCGCGGCGCAACGTGTCCTTAGTAATTAACACAGGCCTGATATTTTTGTCTCAATGTTTTTAGTTCGTATCGTTTATGTTATGTGTACATGTTTTTTTAATTTATTCATCGACAAAGCCATCCAGCCGTCAATGACCTTCATATCTTTCAGTCAGCTGAAGATGACGTGGTTACGTCGAAACATGTATCGATTGTTCATCATCTTGAGCTGTCCTGTACACCGGTAGTAATGAAGTCTTACAAATTTTCAGGAACCAATTGTAACTAAGGGACCTACAGTTGAACGTGAGATCCGAACCACTGTTTCGCCAATCAATTTAGAACTGGTCTAATTATGGAGGAAGGCCTTAAGTTGTAGTATTCACTAGTGCGGACGTTAATCTCCACTAGGGGATACCGCATCCACAAGCCATTGCTTAATTATGACCATCCGCAATTCGTGACCTCCAAGTAGCTGGATTACAGGACACGCCACTGTCCTAGTCTGTTTATTATTACTGAGACAGAAGCATTTTCCAAAATATTTTAAAATTCAAACCATTCATTCCAATCTCTTTTGCAATTTTAGAAACTCGCAACAGGAAGATTTTAAGGTACGTAATAGAAAATTATCTAAAAAAGATAAAGATACTCAAAGATGAAAGCGCAAAGGTTTAAGAGAAGCAAACCCTTTTTAAATCAGTTACTTCACATAATATTATACTAAGAGTACCCGCAGCTTCGCCCACAACACAAATTTGTCACAAGTTATTCTACTTCTAGTAATACCAATGTCCTTAATCATATGTTTGAATATAAAAATTTCATTAATTCGCATTCTGGTATAAGGTTAAAATGGAATCTTTGAGAGGGTCGGTGGCGCAGTCCAACCGTCAGTTTAGGACGAAAACCACTTACTTGTCCAATTTCATGCCTAACATGTTCCTAACAAATGAATGTACAAAATTTTAGCTTTCTAGGAACATTTTTGAAGTTGGAGGAGATTAGTGATGAGCGATTGAGTGTTTTGCCTTTTATAGATATAGATGAACAAACAAAGGTTGGGTTCTTGAATACAGGTAACTGTTTTTGAAGTTATTTGTTTGTACTTGTTGCCGTTGAGGGCGTGCACGGACGTGGTGTGTCAAAGTACAAAGGCATGAAATGTGTCGAGTGTCACGAAAAGATCGCATTCGAAACGTAGATTACTATCCCAAATTGTTAAACAAGTGTATTGTCTTAAATATCAAAACGAAAGAAACCAATTTCAATTGATGTTTGATTTCCGTTGATGAAATTAACTAGAACAAACTGGTCGGCTGATTTGGATTTCAACTTTCTAAATCGAAACTTGTAATTACTAGAACCCAGTCTTCAATGATTAACCAGATCTAGCGATTATGTAAGTAATTTACAGTTTCTATTTCTCATACACTGTTTTTAATTCGTGGTGAAAAACTGAATATATATCTTCCAAGTTATCGAAAAGTTATCCTGTTAATTATTGAGGCAACTCATCCTTTCACCGTTTCCCGTAAACAGATAACTAGTCGTTTACATAGCAAGAAAGTATAAGCAATCTAAAAAGTGATTATCTTCATGATTAATTTTCATATGGTAGGCTAGATGAAAGGCTTTCGGTTTCTAAGCCTCATTTATAAGAGGATTCATTGCAAGGTTTAAGCCAATTCTTTATTTTACTTTTTTGAGACCCAGACCATAATAAAGTAAAGATTTTGAATCCTGTACTCCTATGAGCAAATTTTGATTGCTTGATTGTAAAATTATATAAAAAACGGCTTCGAGGATTTCCTTCAAAATCTGGAAATAACTTATTTATTTATAGCTCAAAAATGTTCTATACAAGTCCCAATACCAGTAAAAAAATTAATTATGCGAAGTATTGAATTCGAAAGTAGTAACATTTTTACATTTGATCTTATGGGTTATCATAACTGCAATGAAATAAATAAGGAAAACATAAATAAAGTAATCATAACAGTTGTTTGAAAACTCAGCCATTTGTCAAGAGTAATGTTTATGGGCGTTGAATGAAAATTGCATGAAGAATATAAAAGAGTGTATAAAAAGAGTTTGACCAGACTCTTTTTATAGTAGGACTAACTGATAAGAATTAAATATTACCGATTAAGTCTCGATCCACCAGGTTGTTTTATATCTGAAGTAAATGAATATTTCTGCTTACGGGAATAGACTTCGTGTGAGTGTGTTTAGTTTCTTCTGCCAAAGACCTAAAAAACTCGTCATTTGCTTTCTTGACAGATCAAATCGACAGAGTTAGCACATCCTGAAAGTGAAGATTACAGATTTAATAAAAAATAGTTGTCGAGGATGTTTGCAAGACTTGGTTTTTGAAATATTAAAAAAGACTAAAAGTTCAACGGTTAATTGTCCCTTCTTACATTTAAAATAATGAACTGCTACATATTACTATTGAACTTAAGCATGAATACCGATAACAGCATTTATATCCTGTAGACATATTTGTTTTGTAGATTGAATTACAAATTGAGGTTCCCAAAGATGATTATGAATGCCGGAGTATCCGGTGTAACCTGGTAGCCCAATGGTCAGAGTGGGCCACCGATACATCATCGGCCCTAGTGACTGATCGCCTGCGTCATTAGGCATCAAACATCTATTTATCAGCCGAGACTAAACCAACAGTTGATTGGGGAGGGTTTTTGTTGCCGTCCGGATCTCAGGCCAATTAGTACCTCCGCGTGTGTGAACGTAATAGCTTGTATTCCACCCGAGGTCTTCGTAATCACATCCCCGTCTGGGCCGGTCCGACCGTCCCGGCCCCAAATTGAAAGTTCTCGGACGTGATTCCGAAACCTAATAGTCGAGTCGTTCTCCCCCGGCGACGTTCATGCGACTAATATCGGCGTGATTGATCGGTAACCGTGCGTTTTCGAATAAAATTACCCGCCCGATTCGAGATTTGCATAAAGTCTTTACATATTTTATGAGCGGGCCTCACGGGAGAGTGACTTTATTACGGATTAACAAGCTACGGTCGTGTCGAGCCAAAGTGTAATCGATATTCGGCACCTGTCATCTATCAATGTTAAGTGGCCTAACAGAAAACCCGGGGTAAATCATGTGTTTGGGATATTAAACGTTGGAATCGCCCCGTGGGGGGAGATAACTCGAGTCGAACGGCTGTAAACGTCAGTGATGTGTCCAGTGACGGGTCAACTTAGTCTTCTCACTGGCCCTACTACTCGATATTAAATCGCCGATTTCTGGAGTGCTTAAACTCAATGTGGATTACGATTCAACATTTTGTATAAAGCGTACTTGACGCTTCAGCATCTTTTTTGTGAGGAAGTCTAAACTATCAACATCAGGAGACTTTAATCTTGAAGATTTTAACATCCTGCTGTTCATAAAAGCTGGTAAACTTCAACATTACGTTCTCTTTTTGGTACTTCAACCTCATCTCATTTTACATAACGTTTTAATAACATACCTGCTTCCTGATTTTTAAGCAAAGGTCGTATTCCAGATTAGTCTATCTTTCGGCAAAACATAATAAATCAAACAATAATTTTATCAATTAGAGAACGTTTGAACCCCAAACATTCTATTCCCCTTGGATTAATCCTTTGGAAATTTCGATATTAGCATGTATGAAGAGAACGGTCCATACTCTTAAGAGGTTGAAAATGAGTATTTTGCAGTTAATCTTCAAAACATCGAGTCCTAATAGGTGCCACATACATGGAGTACTATATATCAGGATGACCGGGCTTGTCAGTCTGATTATAAATAAAACTGATGTAAATGCATCTTCTTACTAACCAAACCTAACAAACCGTATAATTATTCCACATCGTCGGAAAGAAGCGCAGCCACTAATCGTGCCGGGAATGTAGGGGAATGAAAATAACCGGTTTAACTTCACATACCACATATATACTGGACATTTTATTGAAATTCTTTGCAAATTTCTTGTCGTGGCCCTCAAAGTATATAAGGAATTAGAATGACGACCTTACACCATCAGTTTATGGGTGGTCAAGTAATACTGAAACCCCACTCCTTCCATAACAAAATGTAAAATGTGTGTAGCTTCGTTGAAATTACGTGCAAAAATGTAACCACTCCTGCAGTATGCCTTGATTTCTGCAAGCCGGATTTAAGTTCCAACCTTTACAACATTTCCTCAGGACTCCCAGGGCACATAATCAATCTGGTATGGTGATCAATCAAATATAGGAAGATAAAATCAAAATATTGTCATTTCTAAAAACAGGAAAGAGAATGAATTAAACTTATGTACGTTTTTAAAACTTTAACACAGGTAGAGCTCTTGAAGAATCAGTCATAAGCAATCATCTGTCGGGGGAACCGAACCTTCGTATTCATAAAGACTTTTCCGGATCCATCAACGAAGAAGTGAGGATGTTGGCATTGAGTTGCCCAGCCAAAATGTAAATATCAAAATATCATACAGATCATTTTGGAAGTGCAATTTTCACGATAAGGATTTCACTTCTTAATCCAGCCGACTCAAAATTTCGCATTAAATTGTTAAAAATAAAACCTATTGATAAAAGAGAACAACATGTCCCTGCGGAAAAGGCGAGCGGACTTGGTGCACCCCACCCCTACGGCAGACCAGTGGCCGCCAGGGCCTGCGAGCGGGCCTCAGTCTGCGGCCGGCAGCGCGTGACACACAGCGTGCGGGGTGGCAGTGATTTCAACGGCCGTGCAGTGAGGTGCCGCGTGTGCATGAGGGATGTGCGGGGGTTGGAGGGATGAGGAGGCGGCGATGAGGCAGTATGAGGATCCCCCGTCGTTCCCCAAACCTGCTCTCGGTCTTGGCTGCCCTCGTAGTGCTCGAACATATAATTAACTTTAGGTGAGTACGGTGTATTTTTTTTATATAAACATTGGTCCAATTAATTTTGAATTGAGCTTTAATAAAGAAAACTTGTTACGATATTGTAGTAGTGGGTTTCTATTGTATTGCTGTATTAATCGATGCAAATGCACTACTAATTTTTGAATTGAACATCATATTTAACATCCACAAAGCTATTAAATTATGTACACAAATCTATAAGTTACTTACCTTTAATGTATAAAATAATAATTTCTTCATTTTCCGGTTGCAATTCAGTAAAACTGTTAAACTAAATTAAAAAATGCGTGATTTAATTTTAATTGGGTGGATTTTTTGCGAGGAGACTACGCAAAACGAGTGTTCTGTGACATTCTCTTCTGTGGTTTTAGTGTTTTCGGAAAATAGAAAAAGAAGAGGAAATTATACAATATATTTGTACAATTAACAAGATTTTAAATAAATAACAGTTAAATAAATGGAAAAATCATCACAAATAGATATAAGAAAATTTATTATCACAAATAAACTGAATTATTATTGCTTTATTGCAGTACCCACAGCACATATTTTACTGTTCGTAAACGTTTGTGGGAAAGTGGGTTGAGGCAAAATCAGGTTATAATATTAAAAAAAATCATATATTACGTCAACATTCAAACATGTAATATGATTATAGACACTATTGATTTTTTCGTAATCGATATAGGCATAATATTAATAAAGGAAACTATCTTTGATAATTTAGAAATACAGATAATTCTACATGTCTGTCAACGTTCATCCGTAAATAATGTGTTCAGATTTCTCTCATTATTTATTTCAGAACTGAATTACAGCCGCCAATTATCTCTTATATCAAGTCTTTCATTCGCTTATTAATTCCCACTAACCATTCTGTTGGGCAGGACAAATTATTACAGAACTAAAAGAAACGCAGCGGTTTCCCCAGAAAATAATGTGGAATTATTACGTAGCCGCTGTAATTTACAACTGCTTATCGAAATACTAACGAACGATTTGGGAACCGCGTGGGATAAAGACGCTAGAAAGAAACCAGCATAACTCCTCATTAACTATGACTGTTTATGATAGAGATCTGACATTAATTGCGATCTGAGTAAACAAAGTTGTAAACATATTAAATTACCGTTATAAATGTTATAGCCTAATATAAAATGTGAGAAAAGGTTTTTTAAGGAACTAATTTATGATTTTCAATAGTGGTAAGAAGTGCGTTCAAGGTAATATAGGGTAAAGTTAACAACGTCAAGTCAAAATTAAATATACGTGAAAGAAGTGGTAGGTGACTGAGTAAAGTTAACCAATTAACTGACTTTTACATTTAAAACTTCTTTTACATTTTTATAATATTTTCATCATACTGTCCCGAAAACAGCCGTTTTTAGTTCTCTAAATCGTACGCAAAATGATCGTTTTTGGATCACTTCGAATAGGAGTACTGAAAAAACATATGGTAAATTTTGCCGTACTCTAATGTCAAAATTTGTTTATGTTACGTTTGAAAGGTTGAACGATTTCTTAACTTGTGTTTGTAAACTACTAACAGATGTGTAAATGACGATGACTGTTTTGGATAACCTCAAAATTATATAGTCTAATTTTTTAACGATTAAATGGTTATTTATACATAATGATGAAAATAGTTGTTCATCACACGGAGCAAAAGTGTCTCCTTGGTACTCGATCGCATTTCCAAGCTCGGCTGCGCCTCGCCTGTAAATTACCATCTCGTACCAAAAAGAGCCACTTTCGCTCCTAGTAATGAAAACTACTATTGTCTTAAAATATAAAAATCAATTTGCTTTTCAGCTTGACATACAAAAGTTAAAACGGTTGACTGATGACGGACTGATTGAATGATAAAAATAATAATTTCTCAATAATTATATTGAGAGACTTTACTAGATTCCGAGTTTATGATGCGTAAGCATTTAAGATAGGATTTTTAACATTTTCTAGTAGGCATTTCAGTGTTCAATAAAACCTCTTGATTTTAAATTACATATAAAATCTATAAATATTATCAAGAAGAAAAAATAGATGCAAAAAGAAGATGCAAAATCCAATTTCTTGGACAAAAATGTAAAAAAGTGTTATTGCCCGTTTGCAATCTCTACTTCAGGCAGGATATAATATTTAGCAAATATAATTCTTTTGTCATTTCATATGACACAGCCCAACCTAGAACATGTAGAACGCGTTGTTGTACGTATTATCCACTAAGAACAGCGTTTTCTAAGTTACTTCTGTAATATATATATGTTTCTAATTCGCTGGTATTTCGTTGCAATGTGACAGCCAATAGACCCAATGTTTAAAACTTACACATTTCAAGCATTTTTCCACAAAATAATTGCGATTGCAACAAAATGTATTGCTGCGCAATATGTCAAGGCGTCAATATGTAAGCAATTTAGACTACTTTTTCAGGAAGATTATCATTGTATGTATAGCATATGAAACTTGTAAAAATTTAAGATTATCATTTTTGCAAACAAGCAATAAAACGTCCTTCAAAACGCTACTCAATATAGGAGGCTATATGTTAATTTTTACAGACATTGAAAGTTTTATAAGCACAACTTATACACGATAGTAAAAAACGAAGAACTGCTTCTGCGTTGGGATTCTTAATGTTTTTTCCTAACTTTATAACTTACATACTTGTTAATATGACTTATGTTCTACTATCATTTTAATCTTAGGCGAAGTCACGGAAGATTGATGTAATTCAATGAAAACTTGTAATCAAATTTGAAATTTAGTATTTAATATTTAGTGGTATTACAAAATTAGTAGTTCATTCTTTGCATTTAAGTTTATTCCAAATAATGTAATCCTAGTTGTATATCTTAAAACATAAATAGTAATACATATATTCATGAAAATTTATTATTTTGGTTAAATAAACGCCAGTCAAAGTATTAGATAATAGTAAAATTGTAAAAATAGAGATAATGAATCAATTTTACTCAAAACAACCACGGTTTACCTAAATAAATACAATATCCTCTTTTAATAATGCTACTTTTAGCATTATATTTTGGACAATGGCATAATCTGTTAACAGTTTTAGCGAATTTTTTGTTTAATATCAACATACTGATGGTTCAACCGTAACTCTCATGTTTCACAGATATAGTTATATAATCTCTCTAAACATAAAACAATAATGTCGAATAAAAGTTGTCGCTACACAGCTACCCCCATTTACTCTACAATTAACCTCAAATTGATTTCCAATTGATGAAACCCACAAACTATTTCCCAAGAACGGCTGCAATTACAAACTTGCCGAGTGTAGTTGCAACTTTCAATTGAACAAGCGCTGATCGGACACATCTTATAGCCTATTAATTCCCCGGTTCGTTAGTATTGTCTGTAGCGTTTGTTATTGTGCTGTCAGCCTCTCTCGTATTTATAACCTCCCCGCTAACTTATTATATCCCAATAAAGCCCACAACGCGAACCCAGTCCCACGACCTCGCTGGTTATATGGACGCTTTACAACTTAATAAGTGGCTTGGGCCCGTACCTGCGCAGTCCCGGTCTCTGGCCGAACTGTTGCAAGAGAGAGGGATTGTGAAGTGTTTCAAGTTGTTAAGTTGTAAACGGTCCAGGAGAATGGTTTGAAAATGCCTCAGCTTCGAAACTGTTAAAGTTATCCAGTCATTTAAGATTTGCGGATTTATGTACTTGCCCGAAAGAGCAATGGTACTACTGTTCCTTTCCTCAATAATAATGAGTTTTTTTTTTTAATCTTCGACTAATTATTAACAGTTAAAAGATAATTCCTAAAAAATAAAACGAAATAATTCAAACAAACAGCAAACTCATTCAAATAGTTTATCCAATTAAATATTGCACTTTTATTTATATTTATTGAGATTTAAACAATGTTTTCATATTTATAAAATGTTTATAACATTGTCTCATCAATAATGACAATGTTATTGCATGCTAAACTTTGCTCATTAACACCTTCAGGTGTTTGGATCAACAGTTATCTAACAGTTCATGTAATTTATAACCTTACAAACTTAGCTAATATTTATATAAATATGTCTTGTAACTGAACCATATAGAAATAAAGACAAACTTAATGTTACTTCTAAGAGGTTGCTCGTCAGTAGTGAGGGATTCTGGAGGTAGCAAAAGGAGGGATCAAGCTTTAATATAACCTTAACATAACTCCATGTAAATGGGGCGAAGAAGGCGTGTCTTAGTGATCGATAAGCAACTGATTTGTATGCATATCGAGATGATTTGCATTGGCACACTTCGTATTTACCTCATAAATCACTTCTTATGGCACTGTTTATCTCATAGTTAAAAAGTTCAACTGCGCAATGGAAGAGAAAAATTATTGCGTTGATTAATAAAGCTAAGACAATCAATATGATGTTAGTAATTGATTGAAATGTTATAAATTGTGAAAACAGGATGGATCAAGAAAATAAATAAACAAATAAATAAATGTACAAAAAATATATGGTGACGAGTTGCAAATGACAAATAAATATGTTATCGTAGGACTAATATTTTGCCATAGATGTCACAATATATCCAGTTTATTAAAGGACGCGTTTCGCATTTGTACAATGCATTTTCACCTGCCCTAATTCAAGACAAATAAATACTGGAGAAATTACATGTTTGCACTCTAGTGTATAGCGTTTTACTTTATCAGACTATATGTGATCCAATATATATTACCCAATAAACAATGAATAATATTCTTATGTAGTGTTTCGTTGGCATAAAAATTTCAGTAACTGTTTTGTGATGTAAAATTAAATATTCATGAACGTTAATACGATTTATTTATTAAAACTACTATTAAAGAGAGCACAAAGAGGAGGGAGGAATGGAACTCTTCAACTAGCCAGCGTTATTTCTTGGCTAAGCATCAATGCTCTTGATGGGAAAACCACTTTAAATCTATCATTAAATTCTAAAATTCTGTAAAATTAATCTTCTATCAATATTTGTTGATGAACTATTAACGGCTACCAAGTGCGAGATTAACTGTTTGGTTCTGTCAGACTTTGAGCGTAAATTAAAGACAGTTAATTAGAGATATTCGAAGTAAAATATTCATTTTGTCAAAGGGAATATGACAACTATTTGCTGGTGCATCTTACTGGATGTTCCTGAATCGTTCATCACAATAATAGGATTAGTCAGATGTGGTGACCCACATCCTCAGCGACGTGTCGAGAGAGGGGCGTAAAAGCCTGTCTAAGCGTAAATCAAGGGACGACAGTAAAACATCATTATGCTGGTCTGTGGAGAGTACCACACATAAGCTAAACTCGTCGACACCTTCGCTGTTCTGATAATGGTTTGTGGTCAAAATCAAACTGTTAGCGCACGAGTTTTTGGTGTTAAGCTGATAAAATTCATAAGAAATGACACTAAAGGATAAAGTATTGAGTGTGATTTGGGAAAAGAATGGTTAAGGCGGAAGGAACAATTATTAGTAAAATCCCAGACAGTAACGACTTATTCACTTGCTCCCTAAAGTATCTAAAAATTTCAGACATAATAATTTGGCATTATAAAACCATTTTCACTGTACCTTCTTCTTGTGTCCCAGGTATTAATCATACTTTGAAGTTCTGAAAAAATCTAAGAGAAGCTTTTTTTATGGTTCTAAATGATTTTCTTGTGGACATTCTTTGAATTACATATCTAAATACAGAATTTATAACACTATTATGGAGTTATTCCCAGAGAGAACTAGTATTACATGAGTTGAAATAACACCTTTGCATTGAACATCTGGTTTAGACCGGGACGAAGCACTCACTGGCTGTGTATTTAAACGGAATTTGAAGGAAGTGAGATGGATGAGATGAGTGTTTTGTTACTGAAAAAGACCAGCCAATTCTTTGGTCATGATAATTAATTAATAGCCCAATAATCAATAACAGCAATGTCCAGACTCAACTTTTGCAAAATTTTCTCAGGATCGATATACAGTCGACTCTCGCTACCTCGAAAGTCCACGGGACTGCGATTTTTCTTCGTGTTACGTATAGTTCGTCGTATATAGACATAGTTCGAGTTATAGAGGTAAACTAAATTAAAATTCGTGATATAGAGGTAAAAAAATGTAGTATACCCTTCATCTTAAATTCATCTTAAACAAATCCAAGCTTTTAACTTATTTAAATATTGTATATAAATGAAAAATACAGTATTTATAATACAATAACCTGTAAAACACAAAAACAGATAACATCATATCAATTCTAATTAAAAAGTCTTAATCTATATCTGCTTAAAGATGTATTATTACAGTATCGATCATAATTTTTATTAAAACAATAATATAAAGAAATTTTACTGTATCCCCTACAGCTACAAAAATAAACTTATAACTTTGAATATTATTGTATTAATGCTTACAGTACGGTATACAAAATAAAAAACGTGTGAAATAAAATAGAGTAAACGGTTCAGAATGCCGGGATTTCGAATTACAGAGGTCCATTTTGAAAACTTCGTGGTATGGAGGTAAACTTCGAGCTATGGAGGTAAAGCGTGAATCGAATTCGTCTTATTTACTGAACTTCGTGTTATAGAGGTAATTTTTATGTCCCTTCGAGCTATAGAGGTAAAATATACCCGAAAAATTGGTTCGTGGTATGAAAATTAGTTCGTGTTGTGGATAGTAATTTCTTCGTCTTAGACAGGTTTTTCCAAGGGGATTAAAAATAATTCGTGATATCGAGGATTTCGTAATATCAAGGTTCGTGTTAGCGAGAGTCGACTGTAGTCATCCTCGACTCTCGAACTGAGTACTTTATACTACCCATCCAATAAGTGTCCTAGTTTGAAATTCATTGTTGGTGATGCTATTTATGTTATTATTAATATTGTTGAAGATAATCTATATATATATATATATATATATATATATATATATATATATAAGCCAAAACCCATTGACTGACTGACTGACTGATCACAGTTTCTCAAAAATTATAAGGCTTAGACTGACACAAATATTCTCTACAGGCTCTAGATGCGTACTAAGAAAGGGTTTTGCAATATTTTCTTTCAAAAGGCTTGAATATGGTATATTATGAAATTGAAAATGGCGCCCATTTTTGGCTTTCAAAGTTTACTTTCTCAAAAACTACAAGACTTTGGGCCACGAAACCTGGCACAAATATTCTTTATAGGCTCTAGATGCAAGCAAAGAAAGGTTTTCAAAATATTTCCTCTCAGATGGCTAAAATAGAGTTATATTATAAAATTCAAAATGGCTCCCATTTCAGTTTTTGAAACTATGGATGGGAAGCCTATAGAATATTTTCAGGGGATATGAATGGTACGAGATCCAATCTACTAAAAATATAAATTGTACACATTTATTATGGCCACCCACTATGTATTTGTCTAATTCAACTTGAGCTACTCGCGTTGTACTACCCGCCCGAAGTACTGTTTTGTATTCCCAGTTGGATAAAATTTGTTGTCCGTCTTTTAAATAAATAAGTACTCAAACTAATATCTTTAAAACTCAGTATGGACATTTCATTTCGAGCATATGTATATGCACCAGAAACGGAGTTTCCAAAATTATAACTTTAGGAGCGTTTACTTAGATGATGAGGATTTCAATTCCAAAACACAAACTATCACTAAAATATTTTGCCTTATCGATAGCAGAGTAACCTGACCTCCAATCTGATTGAGAAACGTCTAGGAAATAGTTTTTGGCCGAGGCATTTACCGTTTTTTTTTTAAAACGCGCTAAATTAAGATTTATGTTAACTCTAAAACCTGCCCTTAGCATTTTTTTTATCCCGGGTTATCGCTCATTCTCAGTATTGGCAAATGGGAGGATACTAATTCATAACATTTGCTAATCATGAGGGAAATAATTTCAGAGGAAACGTTATTCCTTCTTATTTCAATCTTGGGTGAAATTACCAGCCCCCAGTGTTAAAATTAGTTATAATTTCAGCAGGCGAAGCTGCGGGTATATCTACTAGTTAAATTTATAAAAAGGCTAATAGACGAGTCAAGTTAAAATTGTAACACATGAAATACTTGCCATTGCAGATCGTAAGAGAGGGCTACAAATGTCAGCACAGGTGAAAAACCGATCCTTAAAAACTGTCATTTAAAATCTCAACATCATTAGCTCGTCGGAGCTTTCACGTAGCCAGTATGCAAATCGTTAAATAAACGCTTATCTTTCCCCAGTTTACGACTTATTTTATCTCCACAGAAACGCACTTCTTCGTAAACACCGGCTGCTGCAGACGGACTGACGGACGACATTCCCGATGGAGGGATTTACATCGGAATTGTAGGGAAATTTCGCTCGATTGGTAGACAAAGGGCGGTGTCGCGGAATGTTTTATTGGGCGGGATCCGCTCCTGATGGGATGTTTGTATCAGAGATAAGATCTCCTGTCAGATGGTGATGGTGCCACGAGCACTCGCTACCTGTCCGACGGTCTACTGTCTGTGGAGAGGATCAGAGCACTTGCCACCGTGTTGAGACACCTCAGATAGTAATGGTGTCACTAGCGCTCGCTACCTGTCCGACAGTCTACTGTCTGTGGAGAGGATCAGAGCACTTGCCACCGTGTTGAGACACCTCAGATAGTAATGGTATCACTAGCGCTCGCTACCTGTCGAGGTTGTATTGTCTGTGGAGAGGAACGGAGCACTTGCCACCGTGTTGAGACACCTCGGATATTAATGGTGTCACTAGCGCTCGCTACCTGTCCGACGGTCTACTGTCTGTGGAGAGGATCAGAGCACTTGCCACCGTGTTGAGACACCTCAGATAGTAATGGTGTCACTAGCGCTCGCTATCTGTCCGACGGTCTACTGTCTGTGGAGAAGATCAGAGCACTTGCCACCGTGTTGAGACACCTCAGATAGTAATGGTATCACTAGCGCTCGCTACCTGTCGAGGTTGTATTGTCTGTGGAGAGGAGCGGAGCACTTGCCACCGTGTTGAGACACCTCGGATAGTAATGGTGTCACTAGCGCTCGCTACCTGTCCGACGGTCTACTGTCTGTGGAGAGGATCAGAGCACTTGCCACAGTGTTGAGACACCTCGGATAGTAATGGTGTCACTAGCGCTCGCTACCTGTCCGACGGTCTACTGTCTGTGGAGAGGATCAGAGCACTTGCCACCGTGTTGAGACACCTCGGATAGTAATGGTGTCACTAGCGCTCGCTACCTGTCCGACGGTCTACTGTCTGTGGAGAGGAGCGGAGCACTTGCCACCGTGTTGAGACACCTCAGATAGTAATGGTGTCACTAGCGCTCGCTACCTGTCCGACGGTCTACTGTCTGTGGAGAGGAGCGGAGCACTTGCCACCGTGTTGAGACACCTTGGATAGTAATGGTGTCACTAGCGCTCGCTACCTGTCCGACGGTCTACTGTCTGTGGAGAGGAGCGGAGCACTTGCCACCGTGTTGAGACACCTCGGATAGTAATGGTGTCACTAGCGCTCGCTACCTGTCCGACGGTCTACTGTCTGTGGAGAGGAGCGGAGCACTTGCCACCGTGTTGAGACACCTCGGATAGTAATGGTGTCACTAGCGCTCGCTACCTGTCCGACGGTCTACTGTCTGTGGAGAGGATCAGAGCACTTGCCACCGTGTTGAGACACCTCGGATAGTAATGGTATCACTAGCGCTCGCTACCTGTCGAGGTTGTATTGTCTGTGGAGAGGAGCGGAGCACTTGCCACAGTGTGTTGAGACTCCTCAGATAGTAATGGTGTCACTAGCGCTCGCTACCAGTCGAGAGGCTACTGTTTGTGGAGAGGAGCGGAGCACTTCTTTCTTTTCTTTTTTAAAAAAAGAGGGTGGCGGCCTCTTTTTCACCTTGCCTTTGCCCCGCCCACATAGACTATTGATCTGTGCGTGGACGTTATCAAGCAAAGCCAAGGAGTGAGCCGGTACAGTACAAGGATGAATAGTACTGCTAAAAGTAAGCGATACGCCCGAGTCTCGAACCTGCGACGCCGCCGCCACAGTTCCGAGGCCGAGTGCGCTACCAACTGCGCCACCGACTCACTAACACTTGCCACCGTGTTAAGACTCCTCGAATAGTAGTGGTGTCACTAGCGGTCTAACACTCGCTTCGAATCTCATTCTAGTAGTACTTTTCATGCGAAAAGCCTTAAACGAAACATCTATGTTAAATAAGTTTGGATATGTGATTGTCTTGAATAATATCCACGTTAGGCTACTGATAGAACTTACTGTAATAAGAAAAATTACAACTAGATCTATTAAATATGTTCCCTTCGTTCCACTAGTAACAATTAACAAGTGGACAAGATAAAATAATATAATTGGATTTGAATTACGCAGTCAAACCAGCGCATTTCACGGCAGGTATTCACACCCGCGCCCGGCCTCAGTTGTAATCGATGCGTCTCACCGAGGCTGTAAGATACGCTTTGGTCGCCGCTATTGACTGGAGCTGGCCGACTGTTGTCGGGTGAGTTATGATGATTGTGTCGGTGTTGTATATCCACATTAGCCCCGGGTGATTGGCACTGTCATGTCGTGGCGGGGGCGGCGGGCGCCTCGACCAATGGGCGGCCGTCGCGGTGACTTCGTGTGCCATCTAAGGCCGTGCGGTAGTTATAACAAGTGATAACTGCATCTCTGTGTTGTATGTCCCACGGTGAATGCAGTGTTGATTCGTGATGCATATCTAAAATATCAACGGGGGATTGGTCAAGATATGGTCCTGTGACCCTGGGATTGGACGGGTTCAGTGGTGACTTCACCACTGAACCCGTGATATGTCCCACGGTGAATGCAGTGTTGATTCGTGATGCATATCTAAAATATCAACGGGGGATTGGTCAAGATATGGTCCTGTGACCCTGGGATTGGACGGGTTCAGTGGTGACTGAACCCACAATCAGATCATATGCCATGATCTGATTGTGATTGCAGTATTTAAAGTGGTTGTGCCTCAGTGCCTCAGTTCTCTAATATCCACAAAACGGCACAATTGAATTCGTTTTCTATACAAGTCCAAACTACCAACGAGTGATTGACCGGTCAGTCCAACGAATGGGAGAGTGCAGTGGTGAATTCACATGTAAAACTTACAGTGCCGTGTGTATCTTCTCTGAGGCCGATTGAAGTTGTGACGTGTGCAGATAGTAGTGATGTTTGTCTCAGCGTTGTTCATACCGGACACTAGGTTGATTCAGAAATTGTTGTCATCTGCACGAACTAGTAACGGGAAATTGACGTTGTGAAGACACCACATATAATAGGCTTTTTCAGTTTTTCCGTGATTTATTGTATAATTTGTTCTCGGGGCTTCATGTGTTTGTTATTACGCAAGAAGAATTATATTTTAAAGTTGAATGAATGATTATTACGGTTTACTGGGGAGCAAGCACTAAGCTAACATGACAACCGTCTCAATTCACAAACTTCTTTTACTTTTCATTCGTATACAATTGAAAGGTCACCCTAATGTTGAAGATTAATACTTTATACATTTTTGCTCACGCCATATATGATTTTTGAAAGTTATTTATGCAATTAAATGTATACCTCCCTGAAGTTAAATTTAATAATTTCTTACTTGCAGATGAATGGCTGTCTCTTTAAACATCTCAAATCATAAAAGTTATCATTATACATTTTAAGCTTAAACCATATTGATATTTATTTAGTGTTCACAATACTACCTCAAGTAAAACTTACACTATTTTAGTTTGAAAATTGTAGGGCAACATAATGTTACAGATGGTAGCGTTAAATAATCAAACTTCACCATTACATAAAAAGTTAAAATCTCAAAAAAAAAACGGAATAAATTGAAACGGAAAAACCACAGAAAATCTTAATTTCCCTAGTCAACAAAAAGTCCTCGAGCTGATTTCTGTAATGAGTAAACTTATGTAAGCTTTCATGTCTTGTTTATAGCCCATAATAGTTCACATAAACATGTGGCTTCAACTCAAACTCGTAAAATATTCAATTTTACAGCCGATTTACCTTATTTAAATAGTTATCTTTGCCTGTTTCCCGCTATTAAACCTCGGTTTCAGTTTCGCTGCCGTTTTTGGATTGGTTGTATCGACATAAACCTTGGCATCCGGATACAAGTTGCCACGAGTTATGATTAATAAACTAGATACTAACTACGCGGGAGTTTTAATCGTGTTTACTCTCCAAGTTGTCGTTATTAACTTTGCAATAGCTCCTAGTGCTTAAGGTTGTATCATAGAGGGATTAATTATTGAGAATGTGTTGAGAGTTTACACCACTATAGATATACTGCAGGTAAAGGATCAGGTTCCTTTTTTTCCTGCAGGTTCCTCTTTTTTAAATTGATTTTTGGTGGGTTATGTTTTGATTTTTATATTTGAGGACATTTCCCATTATTGATTATAAAAAAACAAGCTTTACGACGATGTTGTAGGATCTCAAATCGGATTTCGTCTTCAGGTGAAAAAGAACATAGAACGTAACAAGATCAGTACATATATTAGTTCTCTGTTTTAGCAATGTCTTTTGCCCAGGTCCTTCTAGGCAAACTAATCATATGTGTACTAATCCTATTATGATCCTTTTCAGCTGATGACGGGATCCAATTTGAGATCTCTAAACGTCGTGAAAACTTTTTTTTTACGATTCAGTGATGGCAAGTGTCCGCATAACACAAAATTAAACAAAATTATTTTATCTGACTTTGGATGTATATTTTTTAAATAAACTGATCTATGTTTTACTTTGGATTAGTTAGAAATTGAGAAGTTTGAAAAATAGAAGCCCTTTGTAAAACCTTTTGTATTGAAAGAATGAGTCTTAAAAGAAAATTACGATTTATGGTTAATAATTATTACTGAGATCTAGTTATATTTAGGTTGTTAAATTTGTTTCTTCGCATAATAGAATAAACGAGAAGTTCTACAGTTATTTGCCAAACTAAAGGCATTAAATTATTCTATTACAAAAAAATATTTTCCTCATGTAAAATCAATTTGATGTTTTCAACTAAATTAAATTGATTAAGTGATTTGGTCTCTTCAGTGTTATATACGGATATTATAACACCCCAGCGAAATCCATTATACAGCTCTACAACCTGGCCTGCTGGTGCAAGCCCTACTACGCTGTCAAGTAGCAAGAGCTAGATAGTCAGAGTTTATTAGCCGTTTTGTTTATACGACCACTGTCTTATAAAAAAATCACCTCTTTATATCCTTGATTCACCATTTGAGCAAAATGTCTCTTAATCCTGGATAAATTGTTCCATCGCCGCGTTCGGAACGCAACAAGCCAGTTCTATCGCCTCAGTCCGTGTATACGAAAAAGAGCGTCTCTAAAGAGATAAAATAAGTCGTAAAGACAGGGAAAAGAGGCGTTTGCCTACTATTAGCATACTGACTCGTGATAGCTCCTCGGCCTGGCTAATTATCAGGAGATTTTATATTCCTGTTTTCGAGGAATATTGCTATTCAAATGAATACTGACATTAACCTTTTCAAGTTTTCGGTGTGAAAGGTTTCGATGAAAGGCTTAATGTTTGTTAACAGAAACTACTGCACTAAAGTCTAAAATATATGTGTATGTAAATGTGAAGATATAAAGATGAGTGTGTATATATCTTGTGATTATTATATAAAATATTTTTTATAATGAAGATAATTAAATAATTTAATAATATTTTTTTGCATATTTATTATTAGTGACATTATTGTAATGAGTCAAAAAGGAACGTCTAAGTACTAGTATAGGCTGCTAATTTAACGATGATTTAAATGAAATGCTCTATGGAAATTGGGACCTAGATTCTGTATAGAGTCTTCACAAATTTATCTAATTTTTTTGTGTGCTCCGCATTGATTATCGAGCTCTAAATTACAAAGCACATGTAGCATATGAAGTCAGATATGAAGAAGAAATTGTCTTATCTATGGCAGCGTGATGGTTATTAATTTTAATATTTAATAATACTGTTTTTCATTCCGACACATCAAAAGTTAAAATAAATGAGTTCTAAAACACGATAATTTGTTACAAATTTTCTAGAATCAAAATAAAACAGTTAAAACCCGCCCGCTTTGCTCAAAGTCCACGGAGGAAGTGACGGAATGTTGCTTCAATATTTGGCTTAAGCCAACATTGCTTGCAAACTAACAACACACAATTTCCGGTAAATATCCTCTCTTGAAACGCACGATTCTTTCTCTATTTTGTTTTAATCTATGAAAAGGCAAAACACGTAGGCTAAAAAGGAGTAATTAAAAATTATTTTAATTTAAATATATTTCCAAGTTTAATTGCCAAATCATAAAAAAATGTGCAGATAGCTCTTAATGAGTCATCAATATGTGTTATAGTCAATTGAGGGTAGTCGATATTAATATATGAGTTTTAATTTTATAAAATCGTCCAAAATATAGTGTACAATAAGATTTAATAATAATTATATTATCAAAGTCATACTTTATATGAAATCAACTAAATGCGAAAAAACTTGTGAGTTAAATCTTTCCTTTCGAAGATATAGTAAGTTATAATGACGGTATCTTTTGTTTCGCAAGTTTACCCTCATTGATTAAAGCTTAGCAGCGAATTTCCAACACAGTTATAAGCTGGTTGTGTAAGTCAAACAATTGGAGTATTAGGTAATGAATAATGTATCTAAATACGGAAATACGTTAGACTTTTATCACCCGACAAGTACCCAACAAGATTAATTAAAGAGAACCTAGCAATAATATTAAATTATACCTTCAAATGAGAAAAAAGGAAACTAAAGAAGTGTAAAGACAACTTTCAACACCACCTCTACTTCTCGACATTCCTGCGGTGGTTCTCGTTAGCATTTTTAACAAACTTACAATATATTATACGTAACATGTGTCTACTAATTACCAGGTGGTCCTTAGGGCATCATTTCCATAGTTATTTTAATAGAAAGGGGAGGAGCGTAGACCTATAACACGCTCTGTTTTTTAATACCCTCCAAGGATGTTTTACTGATCAAAGCTACATCAAGAATCGAGAGGGTTATTATTGCAACTATAAAGTGTTTGACATTGATAGTTGGTCTACTGCAGAGGTTTTCCTTAATACAAAATAGAAAAGTTGTACTGAATTAATTAATTATTGATTCATACGGTTTGTTTTCGGCAAATAACTATTAAGAAATGTAAAATGAGTACTTAATTAACTGAAAAAACATTATATTAATATAATTTATGGATATGGAAGTATCGCCTTAGTTGTCTCAAACGGATTAAGGACAAACTGGTAGCTCTACAAAGGTAAAAAAAATTATTCCCTATTATTACGACCCCAAGGAACAATAACAGCGTAAAAATATTTTTCAATTTTTTATATACAGAGTGTTTCAAAAACCGGGAGTCGCGGATTAGAATCTCAGACTTTAGAAATGCAAACCAATACCATGCCATACATTATTTTAAAGGTCTCTACTAAACTAACATGTTCGTAAAAACGCAACCCAATTATCTTTTTAGCTTCAAAATGGCCATTTTTATAAAACTATTGATATTTTCGATATAGGCTACCCTGTATCTTGTGAACAATTAAATATTTGTTATTCTAATTTCAGATTCTGAACTCTTGTAAGCTCACCTTTATTGTGATATGCTACATGGTCATATTAAAAAAAGGTTGTTCAACTATTTTTTGGTGTAAATGGTGGTAGCCTTGAAAAATCAAAAAGTTAATGAACATCATACAGCAAACAGCATAGACACCAAAAAATGTAATTTTACACCTACCTTTTAACCACTCTAGGGTTTTAGTTATTATTAAAAAAAGTTTTTTACCCTATTAAAAGTATGTAATTTTTTCCGGGACCAAAAATAATTACAAAATTTCTTAGAGACGGTTACGGCTAACTTAACTATGCAACTGAAATTTCATACTAAGATCGTATTCCAAATTTTAATATGCTGAGTAAAAATAAAATAAGGCAAGGACCCAATTTTGTGGTTCCATGCCAGACGAAAAGAGATAATAATTATTCTATGATAATTAATATAGATTGACAAACACCCTGGGTAACTTAAGTAACGTTATGTAAAGTGTTTTATAATAAGTTGTTTAATCCACACAAACGAAGCATATATGACTACAGGGAGTAAAACTTATGAATAAGATTAGAGGGAGAGAAGCGAGTGCGAGAATTGTAGACGGCATAAATATTAGGAAATGGCTCAGAATCTCATATTCCCGAACGTGCGGTGAATATAGCAACGAATGACAACTTTGATAGTGTTATGCTTGAATGTTTTATAGAACAGGTGTAAAACGGGAATAATACTTGGAAGTGCTATGGTTAATTAAAAATAGTTTATTGAAACACGTAAAACAATACAGTTGTCTCATCATCTTCATTGTGATTGGGATGTATTTTTGGTAATATTTAGTTACGTATACATTTTTTTACAATTGATTGCGTTATGAGTTCAAGGGAGATTACTCACATAATCACCTTCCTTCTCCTTTTTTAGGCTTATTAGTTATATGACATTTGCACAATTAATCTTATGGGATTCAAGACTGATGATATCTTTAAAGTTGCAAAAGCATAAAATAGATATATTTATTGTTAAAAGGCACCGGGGCAACTTTTGAAAATGGTTTTTAAAAACAGTTTATTAAAATATGTTAATTTTTCTCCTCATTTAGTATTTTTCCCCCCAAAAAATATAGGAAGTAGGGAATATAGAATATAGGTGTGGTTTTTTTGGTATTTGGTTTTTTTGTATTTCTCTGTTTATATTAATCATTGCTATAATTCGAACCTGAGAAGAGCAGATAGATTCCTCAGCCCTGGCTATAACTTTAAGATGTTGAAAGCCAAAATTGTTATCTTGTTTCTATAAAGAAGTAAAACTGAAAGTAACAGAAAATAATGAAATGAAAAACACATACTGATTTCTTTTTTATTGCAGTATGTTGAATATAATGCTGGATAGCAATATTTTCAGGTTAAATAGAATATATAAAAAGGATTCATTTAAAGTTCATATCCGTTTTATCCTTTCGCTAAAATGTTGAATAGTTATTCAGACGCCGGCTCATGGGTGTGTTTAATGGATGAGGACTTTAAAGGGAAGGGGACAGAAATATAGTTTAGAGTAAAGAGCAAGGTTTGTTAGATGGACAAGTCGCTCTCTAATTGTAGGGCTCTCCAGTGTTCTCCCCAGCGACTGTCAGCTCCACACGTGAGCACTGCACAAACACGTAGTTTACTAACCTGGGCTCATGTAGTCTCTGGAATTGACCTTTCATCTCTTGTGAGCTTTCTCAAAACATTTCAGCGTTGCAATCATAATTGGCTTAACACATGTTCTTAATATTTATTTGACAAACTTTTGCTTTGACACAATTTATTGATACATAAAAAATTAAAAATTATAATTTTTTAACAAACTCCAGAAAAGTTCTCATTACTAAGGTCATATTTTCAACATTAAAACCAAAATCATAAGGTAATTACAAAAACTACTATTTGTGTCCGTGAAGATCAGAGTGGAAGGTATCTTTACTGACATAATGTTTATCATATTGTCAAAGTAGTGTGTTAGGGGATTGTAATGTGAACTACTCATGTTTAGCCAAAGTGTTGACTGACGTCTTAGCTTTTACAATAACAACGTACAATACCATTTGTATTTGGGTTCTGGTTTTAATAGAAATACTACTTCAAACAACCATTAGAACTTCAAGCCTTACACAGTGATAAAAAAGTTGTTTAATTGGATTAATATTATCGTGAATTTTTATTATTTATTAAGTAAGACACACGGCATCAATTTTGAGTCACAAATTCAATAACAGGTGTTTCTCCTGTTTAATATTTGCATTTCGAAATAGTCTTGTCTGCATAAAACTATATGTGAACAAACAACGATGAAAACCTAGAAAATAGCCTGTAAAAACCTACAAACCTGTAAAATCTGAAAAACTACTATCTGTAATAGTTTATTTAAAAATAAGTAATTGTAATTATAGACAGTAGTATTTTATTTTGTAAATCATATTCAGTAATTTCTAAGAATCCATTGCCGGTTTTACATCCTCGCGCATGTATGCTCAGCAGCACGCCGCGAACACCTGACAGTCTCCGTCGTCAAGGCCTGAGAGTCATCTTTGCATCCCGGACAAAAGCGGTTATCTACGGTCACGTAGATGATGAGTCGCTGGACCCAGGAAGTGGCGGGAGCGGAGGGAAGAAGAATGAGACAGAGAGGAAGAAGCCATGCAGCGGCAGTGTCCAGTTACATGTAATAAAGTGAGTGACCGCACAGCCGCCGGCACGACTACGTGTTGCTCTTTGACGAGAGGGTGCGCCACGTCAGAGGAAAAGTGAAGTGGAGCAATAATTTAACTATCTACTCTATTCAAGTAAATTTAATCGATTTGGAATTGGAGGAATACTTATCGTATTTTTATTAAAAAATTGAATGTGGATGGAAGCTCATTTGTTCAACACGGCGAGTGATTCAGGGTAAACATCAAAGGTGTCTAATTTGAGCAATATGCCATATACTTCCTTTCCAAAGATGCAAGAAGTAAATTCTGAAGTTTTGAAGATAGAGTTCCAAGTCCTATACGCCACTATCGCACTAATTTGCTTGTAGAATTGTGCAGAAATTACAAAAAAACCCATTTGAGTATGACTCATTATTGCCGGCCATCGATTAAGCGATTGTTGTTTACCAAAATTAAAAAAGATTTTATCTTGGTTACATCATTATTTATCTCAAATTTATCAAATTAAAGATAATTTTTATAGGTACTGTATAGAAAATGAAATGTATAACCTGTTAATTTTATTTATACTGAATAAATGACTTTACATTATATTGTCCCTTCTCTAGAAAATATAGTACATAATGTTTAGAGTAATCATCAAAACATAACCTATACATCTGCAGTAACATTTAAGAATCGCCGGATATTTCATTAGTTCAAACGATCCAGAACGGGGATAAATTAGATTCAATTACACCGAAGTGTCAAGTGGAGTGAAATTATCTTTGATGTTCAACGGTGCTTTGAGGCTTGATAATTGTTAGTTTAATGCTAGCGATGATATATTAGTTTATTTCCAGCTGTATACTGATTAAGTGTTTTTAATTTTTATCTTTTAAAAATTAATCAGTTTTGGACCTCCTGCGTGAAGTTCAGTGCTTAAAAATACTTTAACATTTACGAAATTATCATAGCTTCATAATTCGACGTTGAAAATAAAACGCTGTGGGAACTACAACCTTGCCCTCTTATTGAGATTCTCTAAGTAACGACTTATCAATTTGTTATTGACGATAAATACTTCTGGCTTTCACCATCACCCACATCATGTAATCATATTGCACACTTTAAATCGGACAAACGCGTCTTAAAACGATCTCCGGAGTCTTTCCTCATCTCATAGAAGCTTGGCAATAAAAAAGGCTCGGCGGATGATGTATCTCGTCGCCTCTGGACACAGCGCCGAAATGTTGTCCAAACACTTCAATTACACCGGGCACTGACGGCGGCCGCGGCGTCCTCCCACACGCTCCACCCTGTAATTCCCCGACCCCGATCTTTCACCGATAGCCGCCTCCCGCTGGAGCCGCCTATTACCGCGACTGTGCTCTGTATTAGCCGCGATCCGACCATTATTCCGGCCTCCATATTCATCAACTCTTAAATAAGAGATTATTAGGGAATATCCGTATCTTATTGATTTTAACGCCGCCGGACGGTCGCGTCGTAATGGACGTGGCGGGTTTGTTGTTAATTAATTTACATTTTGATTAGTTTTCAAGTTTGGTGTCGCTCGGTGCTGGTCGGGGGTTCCTCTCTACTGACGGTTGTAAAGGAACATTCTAAACAAATATTACTCGCCCTTGTTTCTGTACTGTTTAAAGGTGTCAGAGGGGTTGTCAATAAACAGTCTCATAGGCTATGAGTTGTTAACTTGTATATTCAGTCATTTAGACCTACATTTGGCGAGCAGTTCCATCCAATACCTTGTCGATGATATCAATTGTACCGTTTCACTGTAAGTTAGTGTACATAACAAACGTAGATCATACAATTTAACATGATATATTCTGGTGATATTCATTACATAAAGATTTTGTTGATTATCATTGCACTATAAACGTCGACGTCGCATATTAAGACATCTTATAAGTTTTAACGCGTCATTGTAAAGTATGTTTTCAAATACAGTATTGTATTTGAATAATGTACAATACAAACAATACAAAACTGCACTGTACAATAACACAGTAATGAAAGATATTTTATCCCCTGGTGCAGTTGGGCATAAAAAATTACGCAGCATTCCATAAAAGTACAAATTTCCATTGCTTCTCAGCAGTCTACCGTAACTATAGACCGGGGAAAACCCACCATTTTGATACACACCGAGATAATGGTGATTCGGTTGTCGTCGGTAGTTGGGAGCTTAATGGTCCAGACCGTGGTTTCCCGGGGAACTGCGCTTGGGTGCAGGGACGACACCGACAATCGTGCCATTGTGACTGTGCCATTGTGGCATTGTGTCAATGATGTGCCCGTCCATTGCACACAAGCCTGCACATGAATGCTTGTGGCGGATTTTAATGTTTGTGCGACGGGCCAGACGGGTGTAATTGACTTTGGGATCGAGGAGTGTGGTTTCACATGGCGGATGTGTAGACTAAACATTAGAAGGGAATAAATTATAGCTTTTTTAGATTTTTGAAACATATTCTGTGATCTCACGTACAAATATTTTTAACTATTAAACTCAATAAAACAGTATTATTCTGTTAATTGTTTATTTAAACGTTTTAATTTTGATTCCTAAGTTAATAGGCATTCCAATACATGATGAAATTGACGATTTTTTTTGACATAAATTTATAAAAAAAGAGACTAAAGTTGTTTATTTGGCAATTATTACAAAATCCATTAAATTTTTTTTTTCTGTAGGAAATTTGGCTTATACATGGCTATCTGTGAAAAATTGAATCCAATCAGCAACCAAATAATGTAAAACAAATATTACTTCATACATTTTTTTATGAGATCAGTTAAGAATATAACTGAAATATTATAATTGTTCGCATATAGCTAATTATGTTTTTGCAAACGTTTACACCCTAGGTAATAAAATCGTAAATCTTATTTTGTGGAAATAATGAGGAAGAGTAATGTGATATTTCACAATCATGATAGTGACCCATTTTGGGGCAAGACAGCGTTTTAAACATGGCGAGCGTGGTAAGCGCTACCCCGAATTTAAATTTTTTGGACGAGTAATGAACAACATTTTTCATTGCTATGCAAAAACCGCAGTAATCGTTAAAATATGATGTAACATTTAACAGTCTAGAAATATTTCCGTAAGTAAACAGTCACAGTTTTACAATTTATATTAGTTTATCAGTCAACTGGAAAAGTGTTGCTTGGGTCAGGCAAAGTATTGTTTAGGAAGTTTGAAGTAATATTTAGGACAAGAAAAGTCATCAGATCATTATTTGTTTCGGGAGAAGGTAATCGATGAACTTAGATGGCATGCATGGCCACAGGCTATTTTCGAGTACATAATGAAAAATATAATAATTTAGATAAATAACATTTCTTTAAAATTGATGTATTTTAAAATGTTTTAAATATTTTGTTGAAAACTTAAGTCATCACAGGAATAAAAACCCGTATCTAAAAACTAGATGACAGGACGTCAAAGAAATCAAAACATAGAATTATTCATTTCCATAAAAGAAGAGTTTGCAATTAATTGCAACATATGACTTGATGTTTTCACCAAAAGTTTGACAGGTGTGGGCCGATCTGACGGACGGGTTGATCCGACAAGTAACACGCGACTCGCCTGTCGGTCGTGTAATCCGTGATCTGCCACCGCGTCACCGCCCCTGCCGGCCCCTCTCAGTCAGTCGCTGCTATTTGACTCTCAGGGACGATTAAGATGAATCTCGGTTTTCGGCTATTGAAGACAGTGAGTTTTTGATACTATAACAATCTATCTATAAAGCCCATCCATAAATTTTGAGGAAATCATAAATCCGACACCCATCAAACGCATACTTGAATAAAAGTTTTCGGTGAGAACATTCCAGGAAAAATATTAGTTTTTTGATCCCTGAGGGTGCAAATATAAAGAGAAGGGCTCAAAAGCTGATGCTTTTTTTACAATTGTTTGTTTACCTATTGTGGACCCGCTGGACAGCGAGGGTCCACTGGTATATATAATTACGTAAGCGTAATTTTTGCGCAGAAATTTTGAGCGCATGGCATGTCACAGGATGATGGAAGGGTGCTTAAATTGAAGGTCTTACATACCAGGGACTCAGGGAAATACTGAAATTTCTTAATATGTTCCATAAAATGAGAAATGTGGAAATAACGTCAAATATGTACTATTCAGAAAGCATTGGGATTTTGGGAGGATTTGGGATCTTTTGAGGAAACAAAAACACATATTTAATTAATTTAAGATACATATTTGAAATTGAAATACATTAGCTTTATCGAATAGCATCGATTAGAGGAAATAGGAGTTATCGTTATTTGCCATTCGTGCCAACACCATTAAGTAGAAAATCTGTTTCAAATGTCTCCAGATGATTCTAAACTAAGTAGATTCGCAGGCTGTAGACATGTCACCTACGGCAATCGCGGGTTTGCGCGAGTCCCGGGACCCGGGACATAAACCATATCAGCCAATTAAAGTACGCTTCACCCGCGACGATAGCATCTGTATCACGTAAACACGTCATTAAACCTCCACAGTCGGAGATGGGGAAAGCTCGTCCTTCCACATACGGACTGACTTTTGTATTCCATGTGTTGGTTACCATTAAAAAATAGTAAATTATAACATTTTTAAAAATAATGTGTAATTAATTAAAGTTTGTATTTATATTCGCCTTATTTTTATATGCAATAATGAAATTAATGTAATTAAAAATGTTATAGGGGTTTCAAAATAAATTATTGAAGTGGGAAATCAATAATTATCTTACAAATAAATATTACTATTTCGAATCATTAACGTTCCTTTTAAAACGAGTGTATCGTTCAATTAATCAGAAACAAGAGCTCGTCAGTATTCACATCGGGTACGGGCGAAGCAACACTTGGAAACCTCAAATACCTTGGCCGGGGTTTGCCGATTTGGACTTGACTGACGAGTTGCAAAAACTGGTCTCACATTAATTGGTCGATTCCAAGTCTATTTGTAGATTCCAATCATTATTGGAAGCTGAGTGGCGGCTGTTTCGCTCCAAATTGGCGCTCAGTGATCATCGGGTGGGAGCTAGTCTGGCTTACCCACCATCTTGCAAGTAACAGTGTCATCAAACTTTGTAAAAAATATGTCATTATTTTCGGAACCTGCTTGGTTTAACTCTTTTGGTCTCACTGTTAATGTCCAAAGGTTAAAAGCAGAGATAATTTTTCTAGCTATGAGTATTATTATACACTTTTAAATCTGTTATGTTTATCTAAACAGTCCCAAAAATACTCTTGGAAATTGAAAGACTTGAAGGAAAGGGGTGCATGTTTTATTTAATATATGATGATTCAGATTTTGATTGTTGTAATGATTCGGTGGCGGGAGACGGCCTAGTGAGATTACAGCGGCTACACGTTGTCAGATCACAGATTATACCATCAGGCCGAACACATGTATCCGGTGTGGTGCATTAGTGATTCCACCACACGTCAGCGCTTTACACCACAGCATAATTTTAAGTCGCTCCGTAAAGGTTTTTTCAGTACAAGGTTTTTTTTAAAACTTGTGTTGTGAATATTTTACTTATAATATTAATAAGATCAAAATTTAATGTTAGATCCTACTCACAATTGTTCCTCAATACTTTCTTTATAATTACTTTTTTGTTTACAACGGATGGGTTTCGGCTCTTCTCCAATGGGTCATACTGCAAATCACAGTAGGGAAAGCTGGATGAGGCGCACTGAAACAACATTATTTGTTATACAAGTAAAATGTCTGATGAAAAGTCTTCTACTTTAATTCTACAATCAAGTCCAGATAATTAGTTTAGAATGATAGCATGATCGTGCAGTGTCAGTGACCCATCGAGATTATTGTTCATGGTTTCGTTTTCAAGATGACTTGTAGATAGACCGACATAATTACCCAATTAGGATATACGATGATTATATTGGTAAATTAAGTATTATACTTAGTCCACCAAAGAATATATACCTTTTTATTAACGAAAAAATAGTTTAACGCTGAAATAGTTTAACAACCATAGTTTAATCCAGGTAATATTTCTAGTAAATTGTGCCTTATTTAGGTAACTTATGACACTGTTAGCCGCACAACTATAAGCAATTAACACTATAATTATGGTAGTTTATTTTTTTTAATATTCCTGTAATTATTATTGCAAAACATTACCATAAATAATTAACTGTTATTTTAATTTGTTAGTACTGTCACTACTACATATTTACTATTATTTATAATATTTTCTTTGGTATTAAACCTTTCTTCAAATATAATACCTAAAACTCAGTTACTGAGGGCTACTAAGGGCTACATTTAAAATAAAAATGCGTAAATGACTAAAAAATAATAGTCTTTTATTCGGATATTGTTTGACAACAACCATACAAACAAACGGTCGGTCACCTGTAAACTACAACATCAAACTCCTTATCGGGTTTCGAAGACAAACAACATAATTGGATCGGGCCACGATCCGGTGGCACCATAACTCGGGGCCGTTGAAAAACTGCTAACGAGAAAATTAAATTTACGATAGAAATAATGATAGTTGGCTGAAGGGGAGGGTTGGACGGGTGTGGCGCTCCGCCCCGAGTATTGTCCCTTCCAACAAATCTCCGGGGCAATTTGCCTGTCTAATTTATTCATCTATAACTTAACTCATTCAATGCGCCGAATCCATACCTCACTTCCTGCGGTTTGTTTGACCTTCATATCATTTTTCATCTTTTGTAGGTCTGATTATAGGTCGGCGAATTATGAGTTCATAACGGGTTTGTCGAACGAGCTTCCGATCCCATTACTCGGGCGGCGACGGCCGGGGTTGCCCAACTGGGGGATGTTGGCTGATTGACGACTGACCTCCTGACCAGTGATGTGATGGTGCCATTAATGCACAGAATATTGGGCGTCTGGCATTCTTTTCCCAAAGGGGGTCACAACTAGTATGATGGTGGTGGTTGTGGAAAAAAGGTTCATTTAGCAATCCTCATGAGGAATTTAAATAAACTTAAAATGTTTCAACGTGATCAATAAAAATCCTAAAATCGGGGAACAAAGTAAAATGATAAAACGGTATATTTTATTTTGTTCATTATGGTATATGAGTAAATTAATTTGAAAATTGTAATTGATTGAAAGATTACAGTTATACCTACGTTTTTTAATAGCCAACTTTCTTCTTAGAAAAAAGTGCTATTTCTAGCGAATTAAAAAGTGCTACAGTATAAACTTTTCCTTTAAGAAGATAACATAAAACGTTTTTAATTTTATTTTTGCATTTTTTTAGCTTCCCCTATACTACTATTTTGTTGACAAATGGATTTAATGATATATCATTGATATGCCATGCCGCTATCACTTTACTCCCGCTGGAGACAAATAATTATTTAACTCATCCAGGAGTAAAAGCCTCTAAACATAGTAGGGGGGGAATGATATTATGATGTAACAATACAAACAAATTATGATAATCAGACGGTAGTGTACAATAATGTTGGCTGCATCAGCTTATCTGCCGATCACTAGCAGATCAAGAGATATTGCAGTCCAGAGATATTGTGTAAGGCAACAGAAATGAAAATGTCCTTTATAAAATGGATGTTACTGACGTTCACTGTTGCTTTATCCAAGAGAGAGCCCCTTGGATCACTAAATGTACCAGCTTTTTATTAAGTTGTCTTAAATGCTCTAAAAACTTGCGATATTGATTTACATAATCGGATTGAAATCATCAACATAAACCTCCGGCACACTGAAAACACGATTCTTCATCTAACCTATTATCCTGGTAATTCATTTTTTTATGTTTACAAATAAATAAACTTAATATCTTAGCATAGTCATCTCGTAGGCAGCAATAACTGAAAAAGGAGTTTTTATTTAGACGAGTTTTGACTTGATATGTGCTTTAAATAATACTCGATACGGTTGTAACAAACTTAAATATTTTAATAATTGGGTAATATCCGTATTTTGAAATTTAGTTTTGTACCCACATGGACCATAAAAGTAATATTTTATTTACATTGTTTTAATAATTTATTTATATAATATAATTTTACGATTTTTTTTTCGTTTTGAAAAGCGTTAATATCTGCGGATTGAGTGGACTTGTGATAGTGAAATACTCGATTTAGAATAAATCTATTATTTGGGCAGTTGATTTTATCTACTTCAACTCTTTTCACCCATTACATTATTATCAACTTTGTATTAACTCGTTTCCCACTTCTTTCACATATCTCCATGTCCCCTTCGGCAGGGAAGTTGTTAGGTTGTTTCTCAAGACGTAGGCGGGAACTTTCTCCTTCAACCAGAGTCACGTCTGTTAAATTACTCCTACAACATCTTTTTAAATTAGTTATATTTGTGAATATTTTCTTTCTTTGTTTATTTATACTAGCCATTAGCCAGTAATAATAGTTTCTTCGAGGTTTTAAATACATTTGAAGAATCCTTTTTCTAGATACAGAATATAGGATCAAATAACTAATTACGATTAATAACAATAGTTATTATCAATTGTATGAATGTATTTACTTCATTCTATAAAAAATTATGTTTTTGACAAAAGTATTTTTTAGATTATATAAAAACAACCTTGAATCACAATTTTAGTTCACAGTTTCCTCTAAAATCTAACATTTAATATCTGTAATTAATCTATTAATTCAACGTGGTTTCTACATATAAAATTTTATCGAAAGAAAAAAAGAAATCGACATTTTTTTGCTATATTTTATGATAAATAGTTTTATTTTTAGTAATGAAAGTTGACTTACTTTCAAAGACAGACACTATAAGCACACGATGTGTAATATAATTTGATACTTTAAAAAACCAAATAAAAGCCTTTTGTGACTAAATATACATTTTATTAAAGCTAATTATTTCACTATTATAATGATTAAACTTTAAAAGTAAACAAGGATCTCAACAGTTTTTATTAGACCAGATTTTGTTCGAGTTGGAATAGTCCTGTCCTAGAACCTTGACTCTGTCACAGATGAAGAACTACACAGATTGGCAACCTAACGCATTTTTTCGTGCCCATTTTTTCTAGCGGCGTGAGGTTTGTTGGGCTTTTTCCACCCAAATTGCGTTGGTATCAAAGTTATTACTACTTATATCAGTTCTTTAAGACCTCAAGATATTTTATTGACAAATTCATCTTTGATACCAATCCAATAAAAAAAACTGCCATCCGAAAAAAATGGGCACGAAAAAGTGCATTTGGTTGCCAATCTGTATAGTTCTTCATCTGTGTCTCTGTTAACAAAAATTTGTCAGCTTTAAAGTTCACATTTAGCCTGCTTCAAATTATTCGTGTTATTTGCAAAATTTTGAAGCGTTTTTTACATAATGCTAACAAAATTGTCAGCATTATGTAAAAAACGCATTATGTAAAAACGCATTTCAACATTATGTAGAAAAAGTTGATTTTCTAAGTTTGGAAATCCAAACTTAGAAAGTCAAAGAACGTTAAGTTCTTAAATTTTGATTTAAATGGAGGAAAATAAAATAAAAATAAATTAATTGAAATCTATGTACCCAACACGTTTACCTAAAAAATCACTCAATTTTTAATTAAAATTATTATTAACGCTGTCATCGGGATATTTAATAAAACTAGACCTGCCTCAGCAAATTCAAACGCTTAAAACATAATTTAACGTAAAACAGGGAGAAATGACATTTTGTTATATTCTACATTAGAATAACATGGATAATTAGTATACAGGTTTGATGCTGCAAGTTTGTAAAAACTGTGTGGGTTTCAAACAATATCCGGGGTGGACCTCAACAAGAATAGGATATTTTTTATGTTTGTTGCTATTTTGTTATAGAGGAAATTCGCTAAACCCATGCAATGGTAATGAGGCAATTATAAACATTTGTTTTAATATATTTAAATATTGGCTATAAATAAAAACAAAACAAATAGATAGACATTGTCAAACGTTAACATTTTTACAATAAATTGGTGGCTACTTCACTGACTTTGCTAACTTAAAAATAAACAGCCTAATTTTCTCTAAAATCAGTATAATACTTAAAGATGCGACAGACTTTTTTAGACCATGGATGACGAAATGTATCAACAAAGCAAGTCACCGCCATGAGTTATAGCATTCCGGGTAAAGCGGCAGCCTCCCATGACTCAAGCGGCGAAGTATGTCGGGTAGATTGTTCAATGTCACTCTGGGCGATTCTGCCTTCTTCTGCGCCATTATTCCCACCACTAACATGCCAGAGCTGGCTCACTAGATGTCACTCCTAATTAGTACACATTGGACATGGTACGTGGTGGCAAAAAGGAAACGATCCATGTTTAAAAAATGGTTTACGTGTTACAATGAGAGTTATACTGAAGAACAAACCTAGTCGGTAAAAATATCAGGTGAGTAATTAGTGATCAATTATTCAATACTTAAAAGAATTCAAAACACAGGAGCCTCTTCAGGATTTCGTGTGTGACGATTTTCATAAGTTAAAAAAACTTGTAAAAAATTAATAAACATGAAGGGTGTCTATCACCATGCAGTGATCAAAAGCTAGCCAGGCTAGAGCATTATAAATAATTAAATTTAAAACAACTGACGAATTTATAAGGGACTTAGCACTTAATTAGCACTTATCATGCTAATTAAATGATACTGTAATAAACGTTCAAACACGGAAATTCTTTATTAATCCTACATAGAATAGGTCAAGTGATTAGCATGTGTTCTAACAAGTTGCTTCGAAATAGACAATAGCAAAGATAATTAATTACACTGACCAAATTCAAACTGAACATGGATCAGATTCTTTTTGTAAGGCATCAAAAAGCTGATGGAAATAAAAATCGTCCAATACCACAATGAGTCAGAAGGTTTTCCAGGTCTGCGCAAACGCGTTGCATCGTTGCATCACACATACAGTGCAAGAGATAAAGATGCTATCGTCGCGGGTGAAGCGTACTTTAATTGGCTGATATGGTTTATGTCCCGGGACCCGCGTAAACTCCAGGGTTAGCGTAGGCGGCCAAGGACTCACTCTGTGAATCTGCCTCGTTTAAAATAATTGAAGTAGCGTCCAGCGTACGAATGTAATATTTATACAGGGATGCCACTCGCATTGACCCAAGTGATAAACAGTACTGCTGGTGGTTAAGTTTGAGCTCGGCTGCAACATAAATTAGTGTGAAGGTGTGTTTTGAATGTTGACATGGATCCTAAAACGGGGTTTCGGCTCTTATAATGTTCTAGGTTGATTAAATTCACAAAACTTAAAAT
The DNA here is from genome assembly GCA_035578135.1 of Flexamia atlantica. Taxonomy (NCBI): domain Eukaryota; kingdom Metazoa; phylum Arthropoda; class Insecta; order Hemiptera; family Cicadellidae; genus Flexamia; species Flexamia atlantica. Next base: position 19,940,323 of record JAQJVK010000009.1, on the reverse strand, counting down.
GAAAATAGTAAAATAAAGCATCAATCCAATGCCGTAAATATACAAAAAAGTTCGTTTCATTTTCATTGGAAAACCATAAATATTACAAAATGGGGAAATGTATATACATATATATCATTATTACTAGAAGCCTCTGGATCGTTAAACAACATTATTTAATATTTAATCTTACCTTACGATCCAATATTTGTATAAAAGGGGAAACCTAGGTTTCAGCACCGCAATGCCATCATCAGTCCCATTTTTGTTATATATATTTTGGCAAGCTACAACTTTTCATCTTCTCGGTGTGAGATTTTGTCATTTTTATTAAAATATATTTCTTCACTTGAACATTTATAACATAAAAGACACATACAACACAAATTTTTCATGATCATGAATTGTTCTCCACTTCCAAACAAACATAACCTCTTCTTGGTCCTGATAGCAGTACATGTCAACCTGTCCCTCTGCTATCAGGACCAAGAAGAGGTTATGTTTGTTTGGAAGTGGAGAACAATTCATGATCATGAAAAATTTGTGTTGTATGTGTCTTTTATGTTATAAATGTTCAAGTGAAGAAATATATTTTAATAAAAATGACAAAATCTCACACCGAGAAGATGAAAAGTTGTAGCTTGCCAAAATATATATAACAAAAATGGGACTGATGATGGCATTGCGGTGCTGAAACCTAGGTTTCCCCTTTTATACAAATATTGGATCGTAAGGTAAGATTAAATATTAAATAACATATATATCCTTAATTTTAATTATTACAAATCATTATTCGAATACCTTAACAGCGAGGAAGCACAAGTAATCCTTAATGTCTTGATAAATTTACTGTTATAGCAATAATCAATGTAATAACAGATTATAAGGACGATTTAGATTTGCATTTTGATTGGAACGAAGTGGGCTGTCTTGCTGTTTATGGCTAATGGGTTCATCTTGCTACTTGTAATTTCCTCGATCAGCCATTGTACTAAACAGTTCAGACCCCTCTTCGTTGAAATCAGACCGAAAAGGGAGTTGCTATGGGTTTGCAAGTAATTCCTAGGATTAAGAGTGTATTAACTATTAGATAATAGATAATAATGGTTTGGCTGCTAAAAAATGAAAAAGTAACTTGGTTCGATTCTTGACATTTCTAACAAATTAATACTTTTCAAACAAATTTTATTTTTTTTTAAAGTGGGCCCTAAAATATGTTTGCAATTTTAGATTTTTGTATTTGGAACATTTAACACATTGTGTCACCCAAAAGGAACTTTTGTTAATACAGTGGCACAGTCTTCGGAATGGTTGCAGGAGCATGATTCACCTGCACCATTAATTATTCGCTCATTCTGAAAAACAAACACAGCTGCGCCTCTTGTGTGTTTGGAGAATATAAAACAGGTTCGCCGATAATAAATCCGGCCAAGTTTGATGAATGGGGCGACTCGACTAACTGCAGTGATACCTTTGGATCAACAGGAGGGCGAAATTAATTAATGGAATCTTGGAGAGCTTAACCTTTATAGTACACACTTAAATTACCTACCTTTAATTTGTTCATACAAGTTGGTAAGTATGCATGTTGCGATTAAATTGCCAAAACATGTTTCATAGAATGGCGTATTTACTGTATTGAAATTTAGAAGCCTTGATGATAAAAAAAACAATCTGTTAAGGATATTCAGATCAGATCAGATCAGATCATATCATATTAAAACCATGATTATGGACGACTAGAAGTGAAGTATATGATATAACTGGATTACTCGCGAAAATAAATTAAAACTGGATTAATATGTTCTTTGCTATTCTTAGGAGTTACACATCCATTAAATCCCAAAGAAATGTAAGAAACAACAACAATTTATCTACTGTCTTTAATTTGGCTCTACTGTCCAGCTATTTTTCAAAAGCACAGAATCCTCTTTCAACGTGTATCTTATAAATTGAAATATATCATGTTAAAGCTATAATTTTTAAATTTTGATGTTTTCAGTGAGAGCTGCATTTTTTATTTCCTAAAATTTTGTAGTAATACGTTTATAAAGTTATGCTTATCTAAACGTTTTGATTTTGTTTTTGTAGGCAATTATTATTTACTACATCTCTCAACACTGAGTAATTGAAATGAGCATTTTGTGTTTTCTTTAATTAAATTAAACTGTTAAAGAACTCAGTACAATTGGAAGTAATTATAAAATACCGAGAGCTACAAAAACAAGCTACACACTTTATCGCATTTAACTGTTTAGTTTTTATAGTTATAACTAAGTTTTATGCGGAACTTTCTTTGGACTTGCATCTTAGTTTTTAAATATGGTAAGATATTTTTGAACACCTTATTTGTAAAATCTGCGATATCAACCTGTATAAGCCCAATACGGTATAAACCACCTCGAACCTCTGACAGATTGCTCAGTACCTTGAATCACCATGCGCTGATTATAATTTACGATGTGAATACTAATTGTTCTCATTTCATTAACGATGCGGACCGCCGGGAGTAACACTTACATGTATTAGAGACTGAAGTTACCACCTTTGGAACATGATTTAATTTTCCAAAACATAGAGTCAATATTGGAAATATTATAATAATTTTCCTTTTTTATCTGTAACTTTCTCTAGTTGCATGAGGAGAAAAAAATATAATATTTAATATATCTTATACATGGCTACACAGAAATTTGTTCATGGATTTATTTTATTTCAATAAAGTTCCAATGGCAATTCCAGCTAGCAGAGTGTAAGTAAATGAAATAAATTTTTATCTGATTAAGCACATTAGATAAATCATACAATTTCCGATTTTACTGTTACAATTCCACTCCTAAATCTCAGCGAGCCTTTCTTTGGTCCATGATCCACTCGTCAGTGTCAACCAACCCATTACTAACCAACCATAACTACAATAAACATCGTGTTGACAGCCCAAAATATTTCTTGGCGAAACATATTTCCCCCAATCAACAATGGAAAAGCTCTCAAGTGTGGTCGTATTTAACCGTGTTATACTTTCAAATGTCTTTATACAGGAATACAATAAATAACCGCATGGTGAATATGAATCAGCCGGTATTGGAACAGGTTTCTGCTGGTGATAGATGGGCACCCGCGGGGGAATATTTCCCGGCTCCTTTCAAGAAATGTCAAATCTTCCAAGGCAACATTTACATTTAAAATCAACAAAATTGCTGAAACAAATAAATATTTTAATCAACTTTCCAGACGAGTGTTGATGGAAATGAGTAATGTATGTTCTAGGGTGTACGTTTGTTTCTTTGAAGTACTTTAACTAAAATTGTGATCAGTGAATCTCGTAAACGTGGTTTTCAATCGAGAAGTGATGAATTGGTCTTATTAGCTTTTGATATTCACCCATGCGTGACAGGCCCTTTGAATTAAATACAAATTATAATTGAATAATGAAAACTTAATTTTTAATAGATCGTGTTTATAACCCTGTTTGTATTATCAGAATTAGGTGTACTTTATGTTGCCAAATATTTACTTCTGCTCCACCTAGTCACTCAGTTTTGCATGCAAACCAAAAATAAAACGCCTCTTCACCTAATTAATAGATTAAGAAGCAGTTTCCTACCATAAAAATATTTCGTATAACGAACGTTCTTGCAAGAGCTTGGGTACTTTTGCTTTATGATCAATCAACTAATAATATATAGTATCATCCGAAAGGACTATGCCTGGATCTCTGCAAACGAACAGCATTAAAGCGGTTTTCAACAAACAAAGGCCATTGTCCCGCATCGGCGGCGCAGCACTTTGACCTACAGTTATAATTGGTAATTGGTTAACAATATTGGTCATGCAATATGGGTTATCGACTAATTAATTATGCATCTGATAACCGTAATAGCAGGTGCATTGCAATTGCATGCTCAACGAAAACCGAGGTGTAAAACAAGAGTGTATTAAAAGTGCGTTATTTAACGTATTAACGATTTCGAGAACTTTATTAGGGAGTTTCTACTATCCACGGTAAAACAATACGATAAAGGTTAAACGGTATTTTTTAAACATTTTTCTAAATGCAAAAAATCAGCTGATTTAACGGTTTGACGTTTATCTTGTTCTTTTACGGAAGTCTGCAAAAACTCCCTATTATTTGAATAAAATTATAGTTCGCCTAAACATGAGAAAACATAGGATTTGTAATGTAATACATGTCTACTGTCGTATTAAAATGAAACTAACCTAGTATTTAAATACATTCGCATCAAATTTGACATATCTCTCGTTAATACCAGTAAAAACTACACAAAGATATTGCAATTTTCAGTTACATTTATTATCCTGTGCTATTTTCATATTGTACACGTTTACCGAGATAATGTTTGTAATTGAACCGTATTATTTCTGCTACAAATTTTTAGCCTTTTTTGACCACTTTCTCAATGTAGATACCTAAAGGATATTTTACAATTAATACGATTCAAAAGCAGTAAAATAAGTTCGATAACTGATCGCATCGTTGGGAGGTTTCGCAGGCCGGGGCAGAAGGAGATATCTGAGTTGAGTAAATCTTCAGTGACAACAGCGGGGAGCGAGTCCCATCAACAATGGACGATTCATCACGAGCCGCCGCTCGATCGCCGGCACTCGGCCCTTACCTCTCGACCGGCCATCCTGCGATAAAGCGCCGAGTACCTCCAATGGATAGGAGTCTGTCAAAACGGTTTTTGGCATCAAACTTTTGAATGTTATAAAAGTCATAGGTTTCAATTACTGGGGTTGAAATTGAACATTCCTAATTGATAATTTGAAAAATTGAGTTCTTTTATGGTCACCTTCACGTTTCAAACTATACTATTTAGAAGACATAAAACAGTCACTGGAACATACTTAAAATTTGTTATATTTGATTCGGAAACCTATATTATTGTTGCAACCCACATCTGTTCTTGTAATAGCTGAAATTAGATTAAATTAACGTTGATGTTTGGGAGAGTACCTCGAGTTGTTGACTTTAACGGTCCTAGTTTTTGAATTTAGTTCTGAAGTTAGTATACAAATAAAACGAGATGAAGATTTAAATGCAATAATCATGTTTACTATTAAATACTATTTATGAGGATTCACTAGATTGACTAGTAGAATCTCTTCAATAGTTTAATGCGTTTATAAGTGTTATACATTTAATGAAGATCAAAGTGGAGACTATTTTATTATAAAGTAGGACTGTATGGTTTCTAATATCCAGCGATACTGGGAATGACCTTAGAGCAATTCGCTGTCAACGTGCCAAGAGAGCTTTTATTACTTGATTCGATTTAAAATATGCTCAGTGATATAGCATTTTATTTAAAACCTTTTCATAGCCGGACATGAGTTTTATAGTCCTATAATGTAAATTTATGTCTTGTATATTCACTTTTAAGTTTTATGCCGACCATACCTGTTAAGATCATTAGTGATTTAACTTTTTATCGATACTAGTGTAAGGAATGCTTAAGAATGGACTGAGCAAAACAAGTCTATCTTAACTTTGCAGTAGCTGTATGAATAATCTTGATTCGTAAACAATATCTTCATTGTCTGTTAATAGGAAATTCGATGCGCAAATGAGACTAGATCCTCTGTCTTAGCTTTTAATTATTTAATGTAAAATAATTAATTGAAATTCATGTAAAATAACGTTTGTCAAACAGAGTAAATAAGTCAGTCAACATAAATGTTTCGTCTGGAGCTGAGACGCTTATAAAACCGGTTCTGTTTTACACTGGGGATTTAAGTCCTTCGCGAATTTGGTCGAGATAACAGGTTGTGCTGACACGACGAGAATGACTACGAAACCTGCACCAGAACGTGATCTGACCTTATAATTGTTACGGTATTCCCTGGTCTACAGATTCATCAATATTCAATGAAAGTGAGCTTTTAAATTGGACAATCAGTCCTAAATGACCTGAGTGACTAAATGACAATTAGTCCTAAGTGACTTATTACATTTGTGATTTGTTTTATTGTAAAAGCCGACCCAGATCAACACATTATGTAGCTTTGCCTCAACGCAAATCTTCGCAGTTTCCGTGATGACCTTCACACTAACAGTAATAACAATCAAACTCTCAACCTTAATTTTTATTATTTTGTAAAACAGCTTTAAGAACTAAATATATTGTTATTACTTTAATTTTTATTTCCGCTGTTGAAGTCCACATAACAGAGATGCTAATTGATCAACTATGATGGAACTATCTAAAAATCAATGATACGTGAAATTAGTGATGCATAAATATGGGCATAGATGAATAAAGACAAAACGAAAGTGAAAAGGAAAATCATAACAAGATTAGCATAAAAATAATTGTGGACATTGCTAATAACACGTTCTACCCCAGACAAATATTTAAAATCCACTCTGATTTACCTCACGTAATTTACGTGCCTAATCGATGACCTCCAGACATGTCGGTCTACAGTTAGTTCATTTTTGATACAGAACGAGCTTATAAATCAGGCGCCGTCCGCGCGTGCAACGGTATGAACAGGTCTTGAACGGCATCCCAGTAAATCAAGCGGGCACTTAATGTTACTTAGCCGACCGTGGGTCGCCGCCGACCAGTATTGCCGCTTGTATGTCCGTATTTATTAACGAACACTTCCATTCATTCCGGTTTACAAATTCGCGTCCGATGTAAACCAATATGCGATCGCAAAAAATCAAAATCGGTCAGTGCGGACAGGATCGGCTGTAAACAATAATATGGGCGTTGGGAGTGGGACGCGGAGCTGGGAGTGAAAGGCCGGTCTTGGATACTGCTCTTAGTCACTTATATGTGGCTTCAATCTTTTAGTGAATAATTAAATATTTAGAAGACATGTGCATTATATGACTGAATGATGATTTTTATCGGAGTATACTATACTAACTTCATGGTGTGATTAATAGAAATGTGCGTGTCGCCGAGATCGTAAGTCTCTTGAAAACAAGCTAACTCAGTAAAATCAAATCGGATCAGAAATACAGCATTTCACGTTTAGTTACAAATTAAAAAGTTACAATTAAGAAATCCAAACTAAATAAAATTGAAAAAATTCTACACTCCACAATAAATTGTGAAATCAATCCCCACTTTGGAAACCCCACGTGAGGGGATGAGTCAATGTAGTTAGAAAACTGAATATTTTAATGCTACTCTTAATACACTGATTACTCAATGAAAAAATCCAACTATATGTTTTCAATTGTTTTATTGGGTTTGAAAATATTTGAAACATCACAACCCAGAAAATGTTTGATTGAATTCATATTAGTAAACAAATTGCAAATAAAACGAATGCATCAGCTACTCAGTCCTTCTAGTTAAACTTGTTAAAAACACATATTAATCCTAGAAATGTCCCTCCACGAACTTTTATTCAAGTATGGGATTGATGGGTGTTAGACCTAATGTTTTCTTAAAAGTTCCGGGTAATTGGGGAATAACATAAAATAAATACACATTGTGGTCATGTTAGGGCCTATTGCGTCTATCTTAACAGTAAGGTGTCTTATGTTAATAATTTAGTTTTCTGAGTATGAATTACTGTGTAAAGTTTATTGAAAAGAATGAGAATTTCAATATGAACTCTGACTTTGATATAATTCTACTAAAAGTGAGTATACTCTAGTTGGAATTAAAAGTTGGTTCCGATGATGCAATCGGTATTGCACTTGCTAAAAGCTTTGAAAACTACTCGGAAAAGGAATGGAGTCCTTAACAGCAATCTTGTGTTTCTAGAATAGTTTAGAGAGATTTAACGAACCAGTTCTTGATATTACTACAGATCTTGATATATATATTTTTTTAAGTTCCATCCTTTGTGTTAGAAAACTTTTAGTAGTTATAGTTTGAAAACATAAGCGAATTATTGAAAAGGGTCAAATTAACACAAAAATTGCCTTTTTTAATTCGACTAACTACAACTAATTGAGCGTGAAAATCCCGACCTGCGCAGTAATTTGATGCATTTAGAGATATGTGAGGGTGATCTCTCCTAACTTAAGCTCTGCCCAATTGCCGATATTTCCTCATTTGTAAAAGGAGAAGCCAACGGTTTATATACTAATTTAGTTTACTGATAAACGTTTGATTTTTTGTATGTTGACTCGACAAACTTACATAACAATAGTCTATTAGGATATAGAAAGTAAATTATTTGAATACAAACGTAAAAAAATATATCCAAGTTTTATTTATTACTTATTGAAGAGCTAAACTCAAATTTAAATAAAGACTGAATAGTCTAAAGATTTTACCTTATCGACCTCTACGTAATGCATTCAAACCATAGAATGTAAAGTTAAAAAAGTAATTCTCTATGATGCATTTGTAGGACTTTTCTGACCTTGTCTTTCAAAGTTCCGTAATCACATTTTACACGTGTCGGTAAAGCCTGGCGACCAACAGATAACATCTCTGCTCCGCGCGGTGTCAGGTTGCACGACGCGTGCAAGAAACCTCCTGATCACAACAGATCAACTTGGTATGTATATTCTGCAAGAGAAACGTTTACATCTGATCTTAAAACAAAATTCACTTGTTTTTGTTTTTATTAGGTATATATTAAAAGTATGTAGCTACACTCGGCGTCGGCATTTTGAACGTGTATACCAACCTATAGATTTTGATTTTGTTCTTTAAACCACACAGAGATTGTATTAGTATAAGATAAACGAGCGTTTTTGTCAACTCCACACAAATAAATTAAATCGTGCTAGATATGACCAAGCACTTTCAGCACATTTATTTTAGTGCAATGTCCCTTGGTTGTATGCGATAAGGACCCTCCCACTTGCAAGAACATGTACAATGTTAAGGAAAACTGTTTTTCGAATGCTCTTGGAACAATCCATTAGTTTACTCGCATACCAAAAAGTATGTCTCTGTGGCTTACATGATTTTGTTTTGCTTATGAACTGGGAAATTGTAATTTTTATTTTTTATGATTATGATGTATGTTTTTTTTATATGATATATGTTTTTTTTCAAAACATCCTTCCAACAAAGGCTTATAAATGACAAAGACTAAAAAATGAAGTCACTATAGAGTATTCAACTTTACTTCAACTTAAAACAGGTTTATGAGTTCCAGGCAATCGGAACTGTTTTACTTGTTAAAGGGCCCTTTAAAAGTAAAACCTAAATTATTAAAACACCAAGTATAGCAGTGAGTTGAGATAAAACGGTATTTTTGAAAGGCGCAAACTTCGTAAACAGTAATAGGTTTGAGTAACTCAGAGCCGACCCTTGGGAACCAATATTTTGTTACACCCCATCACTCTCCTGAGGAGTGTTCTCTAATGCCGCTATCTTGTTCCTTAATAGTGTTTTTTTAGAAAAAAAAATGTGCCATTTTGGAGAAGGATAAAAGAAATACTATAATAAATTTTTCGCCATTGATTTTAAATATAATAATGTAGAAATAAATCATTGAAACCTTCCTTGAATTATAACAAAAATAGATTAATGTTACAGATTCAAAATATTAAGAGAATTAATTATACTCGTTTAAAGGAAAGTGTACCATGATTATTGGAGAAATTGTGGACACCCTTTAAACATATTGTCAGTGGAAATTGTATTTCTCATTAATAACCTTCTCGATAGTAAAACAGTAAATAAAATATTGTTATGTAGTTGTAGAATTTTTTTATTGCCAAAGATAAGCTGAATGATTTGACCTATGATATGATATTGTTCAGTGAATTGAGCTAATACTGATTGTAATCTATAGGCCTACTTATTTAATATTCTATTGGTTTTTTTGTGATTACGACTCTAAAATTCGAAATCTTGGATCTGTAATAATTAATGTGTCTTTGAAAAGGGCTGCTTTATGTAAAATGAAACATAACGTTTTAATCTGAAAGCAACACCTTTTAATGATTGAATTAATTCAATTTTAATTTTCTTAGACAGAATGTAATTCTTGATTCCTATGTTTCCTATTCGATCTTTGATTCTCTACTCTCTATGTATCGTTAATTTGATCTAAACTTACTAAATCAGTCATTTTACTGATACTTAAATAACGGGTTGATGGCAAAAATGTTGATTGTGAAAAAAGAAATAAAAAGTTACCACAATAAACAAACTAGATAAAAATAGAAATGTCAATCAATACAAAAATTAATGAGGTAAATTGACAAAAAAGGTATTCTCTAAATCTGACAATTAATATACTTTTTGCAAACATATATGAGAAACCGTTTATACTTAAAGCGTTTACAGAGCTGAATGTACTCGGATCAAAATTTATAGCTGGAAGAGTAAAGAGAAAAATTGTTAAAAATCAAGATACAAAATACAAGATCTAGGATACAAGGTACGAGATGTTGTATCGACGATTAGGTCGAAGAAAAACGATATCTTGGTACCAATTTACATGGATCAATAATTCATAATACTAAGTTTTTTTTTCGATATGGATTCAATAGTGGAAACATTTTCATTTTCCTATATAAAAAATACAAAAAAATCATTTTTGAAGGGCTTTTCCCCTCCTGCTTTTCCTTTTGATTTTCCGATTGGGCTAGTTTTCGAATTCTTCTGAGTCATCACCACTTTACATTTATGATCCAATTTTAATTCAGAGTGGACAATTTTTTAAAAGTCATCGTGATCCTAGACATATAGAAATTTGGAAATCAACGAATTGTGTTTTTGGCTTTAGTGACCTCGAAACGAAAAGTGATGGTATCGTGCTCAGGTAGAATCATAAGACCTCCTGCAATTGCGTCTAATATAGGAGAAATTCGCTAAAATATATTATTGTTACACGTTCATAAACAAATAATTTAACCATGCTAAATCAAAATGTTGCAATTTACTTCAAAATCCTGATAAACTAGTTGACAGGAATACTTTCTTTGGTTTTAAATTATCTTGTTTACAATTCTGTAGAATGTGCATAAAGTTTAAACTATGTTGAGACACATCCATAAATTATAAACAAACACGTAAGTTATATGCAACTTGTTATTTGATGCTCGAGGTTTCGCTGAACTGTAATCTACATGAGGGAGTCTCTCATGCCAAACACCAACACTGAGTTTCATAGCGACTTCATAATTTAATACTAATTTTATAGTGGAATATATGAGCACTTTCATTAGGATGATTTATATCAACGAAGTAGTAAAGCATAGAAAAAGCTTGCATAAATTTAATATGTTAAAATATTATTTCGATGAAATTTAAATAAATTTTGTTACAAATACAACAGTGTAAGTGTGTAAACATTTTCACACTTTTTGAAAAATTGTAAAAATAGTTTTGTTTGGTTTAAAAAGTAACAAAACAGTAAAAAACAAGACGTTTTTCATACACCGGCTCTATGTCAAGTTACTACATGAGAGTGTCCAACGTGTTCAAGTGAAATTTTTATAAAAAGAATGATACAATAAAGAAATGCATATGAAATTATATTTAAAAAATTGGATCAAATTGAAACAGCACAATCTAACTATCTCCAGTAAATTTAGGGATTGAGTTGTAAATAAGTAAGGAGGCTTGGATGAACATGGAAACACTTCTCATCTTAAGATCCGGGCAGGGTAAAGCTATAATCATAATCTTCCCTAGGGACAACTCTATTCCCAGACTTTACTTTTATCCTTTGTATATCTCCGAGATTTTAACTACCTCATGCATTAAATGGAGCTCCTCGATCAGAAGACTGGGTCATGAGGTAACTGGGGTAGAAGAGGCCTTAGCAACACAATTTCACATTAACATTAGTAATAAAGAAAAGGAGGGTATTTTTATTTTTTTTATTTTGGGTGGCAGAGTGCCATTATTCTATATATTGTTCTCAATAAAATTAACCTTTTCGTTAGATGTTATAAAGTTCATTATTGCTTCCAAATTATTGAATTTGATAAAGAATGCATTGCATAAGGTAATAAATAAATTGATAACATTTATATATAAATAACTTTGATTAGGTATTATTGTTTATTTTATATTATTAATGCATTTTATTTATAAGTTTTCCGCCTGTAAACAAATAATTTCGGAAAGTAATTTAACAAATTGGAGCTAACAAAAGCAGCAAGTTGGAGAAACACTTGTCGAGAGCTTGATTAGATCTAGAGCTCAACAGGACAGAGTGGGAACTGCGGGCTGAGCAAATAAAACGACACAACTACACAACGTAGCATGTAACAAACCTCTGCTGATGGATAATGGATATACCACGGCTCCTGTGGTGTCTCAGGGGGATTAGATTAAAATGATAATCTTTTTAAAATTATGTGTTTATGTATTAAATATCACATCTCAATTTTTTACATAAACTGTCCAAAAGTTTAAGAGTTTAATCTATATCCACAGTAGAAGCAGATATTAAGCGAATTGATTAATAAAAATTCAATAAGTCTATTGTGATGTTCCAGAACTAGGCCTAGGTAACCAAGATTTTAACAGGACATTATAATATTTTGAACTACGGATTGTTTATTATGTAAGCCTAAGTTAGGATTTCATGCTATGTGTTTGAAATAATCAGTTTTTTTTATTCATTTTAAGTTATTAACAGGGTGAAAATAGTTAAGGAAATGTAATGTCCTTCACTTACTGGAGAGGTTAGGTTATCCGATATTTTTGTGATAAATAACAACACAATGTGCACTTTCATAATTTATTCATATATACTTCTTCTGTATTATAAAACAATTAATATTCATTAGTTTAAGTTGGAAAAATCCATGTTTAACGATTTAATTAAAAGCAATAATTAATTGTAAAGGAGGTGTAAAGTATGTTTATGTTTTTATTTATGATGTGAAATGGTGGCAATATTGTATTATATTTTTACACTAACAGCCTTGATGCCTTTGATTAATTATTCAGAATTATTACTTACGTAATATAGCCTGTAGACATCAAAAGTGTTGGCGGAAAATAAAATAAAAAATCTTTGATATCTACAGGCTACATTACGTAAGTAATAATTCTGAATAATTGTAATATAATAGTAGATTGTTGCTGTGGATGCCGGATGGTCACGTGATCATCCCCAGCTAATGTATGTTATGAAAAGGCGAGCGCTAGTCCCCGGCCTTTAAGCAGATTCGTCTCAATGGCTGACTGATGCTGTGAGCACTCTGTGCCTGCTGTTGAATCTCCAAGCAGCAACGGGTAGAGACAATAAGATTTAACATTTTGAGGTTAATATTGGACAACGTACTGTGTTTACCAATTTCAATATCTCGGTACCAATGGACATAGACTAGTAATTCAAAATACGAAATTGTTTGATTTTTTGAGTAAAAACAAAAAACAAAACAAAACAAAAATTGGATGATTTAATTTTTGGACATTAAAAACCCCATTTTTGAGGTATTAAATCCCCCGTTTGAACCCCTCAAGATGTACCGATAACTTTATTTTTTATGTCTTAAAAAATAGAGTTTTAAATGCCCACACCAAATTTTATTTGGATCGAACCTAGGGCTAATTTTATTCAAGCAAAGTTAGTTTTTACTGTACTAAAACTTCTATTATGAATCTGTTCATATAATAACACACGATTCTAAGTTAATAAGCTCGATATAAAATTGTTTTATTTATTAGCCAGTATTTTTGTCTATATCAATCCCAAAAACACCTGTAGCTGGGGGACCTGTGGACGTGTAGGTTAATAGTTTATGATTGACACTGGGTAAGTACAGCTTTACAAAGCTCTCGTTTAGTTAATGAATTTTACTCATAAGTAGTATTTACTTTAATGTAATTTTTTTTGTATCGAGACGCAAACCATCTTGGTATAGACTAACACCCTTAATTGCCAAACGAATATAACGACCTTTGACTTTGAAACCAAAGGTTACAACCATTTTATTATAAAATGAGGTTTCCTATTAAAACTCTATTTATTATCAAACCGACTTATTTGGAAAAAAATATCAGATTGCATTATTACTGTCTTAGAAATTTAATTGTTGAATATAACTGAAAACAACATTATAGAGTTTTTATTATAAACCAATAAAATAATGTTTTGTAAAGCAAAAGATAATTTAAAAATACTTAAGTCGTGGAGCAAAAATAGTCCAGGGGCGCAAAGTTCAACCACTCCCGGCTGTCTCAGGCAGGATCTAGAACGGGGCAAGGGACAAGGTGAATACACATAGACAACTGCAACAAGACGGACAAGGTCGACTACTACTGCAGTTTTATTGTGATCCTTGTTTATTGGGGCTATTAGTGTTATGCGTCAGCTAGCCTCTAAACTATGAGGGAAAATATCTAGGGTTTCTTCCTTATGTGTACTTACTTCATGCTTATTCACTTTATCATTAAGGTGGAATCTTAATAAGGTCGCCATACACCTAATTACTTTTCAATGTTTATTTTAATCGCACAACAGTTTTTTCTCGTTTTTTTGTTTTTTTACAGTCCCATCTGACACCTAGCCTTACTTCTACAGTTTTATTATATATGAGAGAATCTTTTATTGTATCAAGCCCATTATTGTTATTTAATGATCATTATCATTATTATTGCTATTATTAGTAGCAGTAGTAATGGTGGTATTATTATTTTACATTTACAAATTTTATTACGCACCAAATTGCCCTAAATGATTGTTATACATTGTTCCACTGCTCTTTTCTTATAGCCAATAGTTGTTTTAAGTTTAAATTGTATATATTTCTGTATAGTTTAAGTTTTTTCCCTTAATACAGTATAAACAAAAAGTAACTGAGAGACTCTTCCCCACACACAGACGTATAGTCTTGTGGGGAATAACTTCCATTTGTATATTTTAAGTTTCTTTATAAATAATGTATTTTTTCTGGAAATAAACTTCTTGATTCTTGTTTCTTGATCATTGACCATTGGAACTGGATGGATTGCGTATAGAATCGGATTAGACCTAGAATTCACAACTATGTTTATCACAACGATTAGCAAAATTGAGAAGACCAATATTTCAATGCGGACCTATTTATGTTTAGCCGATTTATGGTCTTTCTAAGGCTAAACATAAATAGGTCCGCATTAAAATATTGGTCTTCTCAGTGAATTGGTCAAGTGTAAGATATACACAAAGAAGACATTCGTTGTGTAAATGGAAGCAACTTTATTTTTCGGAAGAACATAACTTTGTGTACAAAAAGAGGTATTAGATGTTAATATTAATATACTAGTGGCTTGTAGAGTCAAAGCCCGTAAAAAATCAGATTTAATGAAATGATGAATATTAATAGAAATCATTGAAACCATTGAAACAGCGGTATATTAATACGCTAGATAGTTTCTTCCCTGTAATAACTCGGTAGCATCTGGTAGCCTTGATTTTAACGTTTGAGATGTCAATTTAAAATAATTTTGACACATATTTACTCGAGCGTCTCATAGTTTCATGAAAGGGCATTACTTATTTAGAACAGAGTTCTGGATCTTTGGAACACTTGCGCTCTCCTTCGACATTTTAACAAACTTAACTTACTTTCTTTACAATTAAGCATATGAACAAGGTTTGAAAAAGTTTAAAATGTTAATCACAGATTGCAGCATTTATTATTTACATTCCCGGCAAAGTCGGGACCAGCCCAAGGTCTGTAGGTAAGAAGATAATAATAACACTATTATATTGTAGGATTGCATAAATCCCATAAGGCCTGTAAAACCATGCGGTTATAGGTCTCCGGTCGATAAAATACGTCACGATCCCCAGGTTTAGGTTATAAACTTCCGGTCTATAAAAGCCGTCACGATTCGTTTATATTTTTGACTTAGATAACCTGAAGTACTGTTATTCTTCTCCTCTCTTCTTCTCTACAGACCTTTGGGACAGTCAAGGTCCACAGAAAAATATATACATAGGCTATATAACATTTAAGCCCAAAACATAAACAGCTCGTGACTTCATAAGGAGGACGAAAGAGTGTAGCTCGTCTGTAGTCTCCAGCTGGCTCAAAAACGTATCTTGGTCATTCAGAAGGTACTTATTATTGAGACCTCCTTGAGGCTAAATTTTACCAACCTATAGTAGGTTAGGATAAAACCAGAAAAGGGGCTCCTGTTGACGTCCCAAACTCTAGCTCCAAGGCGAAGTGGGATCCTGTTATATACGCGTTACTGTATTCTCGATCGCTAACCTGTTACAGATAAAGGTCTGTATACAGATTGGTAAGCTAATGCAATGTTTTGTGAAAGTTTTCTCGTGGCGTCAAGTTTGTCTATTTTGCAACAAAAATTGACTAATAAAAGTAGTTATCTGCTGTATCTGTTATTGAGACCTTAATGTTTTATATTGAGAACATTTTCTTTGCCATCGATGAAATATGGGTGTCAAAGCAGTCCAACAAACATAAGGCCGAACGAAAAATACGGGCTCGAACAAACGCATTCGGTCAGCACTTCTTCATCCATGGTGCAGCACACTCTGTGGTTGACTCAGTCAAACGCAGATAAAACTGGCAGATCTGGGATTTAAAATGAGATGTCTTATTGAGCTTGTACCTACAGTTTGTCTTGTGGATAATGTTGATATTTCCTATCATGTAGCAATAAATCAGAATCACCACACATGTTGCAGCATAAATGAAGCAAACGTATTTAACTCTTTATAATTTTCAATTATATGAATAGGATATAACCCCTGATTATAAGGTCGTAAAATGTGAACGTTAAATGTTATGTTAAATATATAAGCTTTGTTATACTGCAAGAAAGCATACTTGGCGACCCCTCCAGGGCAGGGTAAGAGTGACAGAAACTGACTTAAAAATTACTCATTGAGGACAATGGTTTACGAATGGAACTTCCCAGCCCTTTTTAACAACACAAATTGTCTTGGATAATGGGTTTCCCAAATTAAATATATTCTTATTACAAAAGCATCTCACAAACTAAAAAAAGCCACAATCACAAGAATGTGGAAACATTTGATTTGATTTGATTTGCAATTTGAAAGGTTATAACTAAAATTAACATGAAACGCACTTTGTTAAGTGCTCAATCCTCTGTAGACTTTTGCTTTTTCAAACAAACAAATCTCGAATTGCTAATAGAAAAATTCAATTTTAATCTGGACTCAACCTAAAATATCGTTCATATAACCTAGAGCGCCGGCCCGGACTATAAGATATGTAAATTATTCGTGTAGGACTAATTTAGAATGACTATGCAGATAGCACCACATTCCAAAATATAAAGATCCTTTGAAGTCGGGGGTTCGACTGGGCGTTCTCTCTGTAATCTTATAGTTTGAAATTGTCTCATTTACAAACAATCAAGGAAAAATTTGATTCAAAATGAAACGTATGACTCTGCAGAAAGAAGCAATTTGGCTAACGAAACTGGAATTCATTAATTACCAAGGAGAATAATTCAAGTAGATTAACACAAGTTGTAGTTTGAGTCAACTACTTCACTACTAATCATTAATTAACAATACTTCCTCGATAATAACAGATTGTTTACTTGTTAAGCTCGTGAGCGATTGCGCAGTATAATGTTTTTCTCATGTTGGAATGATAGGTGTGAAGATTGACAGCGTCGCAGGCTGCCAAGGAAGGTCGCCAAGCCATTGGTCAACTGGTAACCAATGGCTGTCAGAGTGCATTAGGTGGGAGGGAGAAGGCAAACACGCTATTGTGATTCGATTCGTCATCACGGTAGGCAGGACTGTTGAATACATTACTTCATAGCTTCGACTCCACTATAATTTACTCTCATGATATAAGACTGCCAACGTT
Source organism: Flexamia atlantica (assembly GCA_035578135.1). NCBI lineage: Eukaryota > Metazoa > Arthropoda > Insecta > Hemiptera > Cicadellidae > Flexamia > Flexamia atlantica. The sequence goes on along the minus strand of JAQJVK010000009.1, from coordinate 19,922,619 downwards.
GAATCTAATCTGCTTCTTCTTGCAAATCTATGGACTCATTCTTGAGGAGAAGGACATCGAAAACTTGTCATGACTTTTTAAAGAATTACCTGTGAGAGGCTCAGGTCTTGATGTTCCCAACTGTAAACAGTGTGTTGAAAATAGCCAGGTTAATCTTTTACAGTATTATTATAGTACAGTACATTCTACCGGATGGAAGTAATGACGAACCAGATGGAAATTAACTTCTTAGAGGTTCTCAATCCTCAATAGAAAAAGCATTAAATCACTAATGTAGAATAATTTTGCAGTTGGCTAACTTTTCCTAATTTGCCTGGGATAGTGAATAAAGTATATCACAGTAGCAACATAAATTATAAGATAATAGAGAATAGAAATTGATCCAAATAGTAATCGTATATACTTAACCGTTCCTCCATTTTACAATAAATTATAAAGGTATACTGGATATTTTAAAGAATTCTAAAAACTCAAAATTCTCATCAGCTCAAGCATTTTCATTGCAATCAACCGCATGAAAAAAAATACTCAAGATTGTTGGGTGGCTGCAGGCCTAATCCTTTCCAAATTTATTAGACCTATAGACGCATTCTCCCCGAAATGTAGATGCTGTGTTACAACACAGCAACCAATCCAAAGGCGATTCCATGCAACAACCCATCCTGAAATTGCGTTTCAGGCGATGCGTCCCCCGAGATGCGTGGGTGGCAGCCGTCGTGTGGGGCCGCGGGCAATTTGTTGATAATACAACATCAGCAGCGCAGTCGCATTAAGACGTCTTGTTAATGGACCGGACGGTTGCATTAAACAGCGAGGGCCAAGGATCAATCACGACTCCACTTCTATTAAGCGACTGTCCGAACATCGCGGTCGCAATGAATCAATCAGGACCGGATCTCATTATTCATTTGATAATTTCAGGGTCAGAGGGTGAACGGGTTCGAAAGGTGGAGTATCATGCCACAATGATACAGATTGATGTAACACCTTCGTCTCTGATATTCTTTGGCCTTGTGGTGATTTTTTATTTGACAAATTGAAATTGAAGGGATATTTGTAATACTTAGAATTTTCATGCAGGTTTTGATTATATATCGATATAAAAACTGCATTTACAAGGGAAATTTGTGGATTGAAAAATTCTTTGGATGACTGACAGACTACAATGATATAATTACATCTGGTGAATTTGTTTCTTGTTAATTAACATTCTACTTTAAGGGCACATTTAAATAACAATTAATTTAAATTAACTTATAATTTATAAGATTCCGTACATTTAAAAAAATTGGAATCTCCAGTTAAAAACTTAAATCTTTTCCCCACTTAATCTTTTTTTAAATACCAATCACAACTAATTCCAAAGACTGTTGGGTAGTAAGTACTGCATTTTGAGTGGATGGTCATTTTTATCCGCCTTCTTGGATCCAATTTGTTTTCAGAGAACAATGTCACATTCCATCTTTTTTATTTTTAGCCGCCGCCAGACATTGCTCACCTATTTTCACTTGATTTTGAGGAATTTAAAATGTTCAAACACCCATCTTAGATCCACCATTAGAAATTAGATGAGTTGTTTTAAAAGTGAAGGTGTTATGAAACATCATTTTAAAATTAACATTTCACACCAAATTGAATGCTGCATTCCATTTTTAATAATATGTTTCCTTTTTTGAGATATCTGCAGTTTCATATCTATAACCTACAGAAATTTCAATATCGCAAAAAAGAAAATTCATTATTATAATGGATTGCAGCATTCATTTTTTAATTAGTTAACTATGAAAGGTCGTAATAACACCTTTGTATTTAAAATACCTTATCTCATTTCATAATTGGTGATTCAAGATGGTGGCCGTAAATTAAACTCATCAAAGCGAAATGGAATGGCTCGATAATGAATGGTCGTGGTTACTTTTCAATATCTAGCTTAACCACAGATTATGTGCTTATTTTTACAATACAAAATGTTTACAAATTAAATTAAAAAAACCCAATAAATCGAAGTTTTTTAATGAATTTTGAAGTTGTAATTTTATTAATACCATGTTTTAAACGCTGGATCGCAGCAATACCTTTCCAATAACGTGGATCTTAGATGGCGGCCGAAAATTACACCCCACTCGCAATAAAGTACTTCCACAAAATTTTTTGGGGGTGGCCTGATCGATATTAAAACAAGTGAAGATAAAATTAAGGGATGCCATTGAAAAATCACCATGTTTAATAATAAATTATAAACCCCTACACGAACACTGGACAGAATGTTTCTCCTTTGCAACAATTGATTGAGCTTATCCATGGAACTACCCATTAATCAAACAGGTTGCCAGGACCTCGTCCGACAGAGTCTACAGATTACGCTGCAGTCTCCTCCAAGATGGAAAGGGGGCAGCCAGTCGATCCGACGCATTAGTTGCAGCGGCTCGCTATATAACGTATGAAGGCCAGGGAACACGATTTGTCCATTACTGAGGACTAATTGTCCTCTGATGTTTATGTATCAGCCAAGATACATGTCTGATTGTCTTATCTCTACATTCTTATCGCTTCCTGATGATATGATCAGTTCAACACTTTCAGAGCAGATGAATATTTATTTGGAAAGCTAATCTGTCCTGATGAATGAATTAATTTGGTATGCAGGATGGAATGAAGCAGCGATTAGCTGTATCGGGAGTAAATACAGGGATTTAATAATTATTGTAGTTTATACACTAGCGACTGCTATAAATACTGTACCTGGCCTCAGGTGAAGCCTCCACGTAGGTCATAGCCAAGTTTATTCATCCTTAAGTTTTTTCTATGGCTTTAAATAGCCGTCCACAAATGATGCTGTCATGCATGAAGATGTCAAGAGATATATCTTATTTTTATCTCCTAATTAAAATAGGATATATTTTTTTTGTAAAAGGTTCAAATGAAAACAGACAACTTGTCCAATCTGAGCCGTCATTAAGATTGGTAGAACATAAAATTTTAACATATTTAAAACATTAAAACAATATTAATAAAACATATAAGCTTCTAGTTCAGCCATTAATTGCACCTTGTTATATACGTACATTTTGTTAGACACTGAGACACAACATTTCTTAGAAAGATTGTCGTCGATTTGAGAGCCAAGCATTACACTTGACAGTAACGAGATCTAGCTCGTTACTTCGGGCTCGTCGTTTACCTTATCTGAAAATAAAATAAATCATCTGATAAGTCTTGCTTTTCTCCATTACATGGCGTGCAACTGCGTTTTTATTATTTATACTGGCCTCAGATTTTTAGGCACTGTTTCTTTTTTATTTATTGAACTTTATTTAATCGAAAGGTTTCATCAAAAGTATTGAAAAGTTAAATGAAGTTACTCAACAAGTTACTTTGATTAGCCATATGCATCACATGAAAGATACTTGCTTTGATTTCTGAATGTTACAAAAAAATTGTAAATAAAAGCTGCTGTTGTGCCAACTTTGAAAATTTGCACTGTTATAAGATAAATTGTATATTAACTGGGTTGACTTTCGTTAAATAAGCGGTTATTGTACCTATGGTTCTCCTACAAATGAACATATTAATGAGCTATTTATTATCTTTTGATGAACTACGTTAACTTTTATTTATAAGTAGATCAGATCATTTACTCATAAACTTTAAGACAAAAATAATCATAGATGTTTCGATTGGTTTAGTAAAATAGTGATGAAACATTTAAATTTCGATCAATTATATGAAAATAACTCGATAATGAATATTATTATAAAATGAAAATACATAAAAATGTTGTTTAATTTTTTGGCAATTTTTATTTCGAAAATAAATTATATAAATAATGCATTTTAGGTACTTTTAATAATTTAGAGGAATACTAATTTAAGACAGATTAATTTAATTCTAGGTTTAATTTAGAGGATATTATATTTGACAAGAGATTTATATTTGGAATAGGATTATCATCACCTTTTCCTAGAAATAATTTGAAGAATTACCTCTGAGCTACCGAGGCGATTTGTTTGGTTGTTCTCAGATCATTTTATAAATTGACATCTCATCGCCATTGTTCGATAGAATGCTAAGTTACAGAGAGCTTTCTTAGTTTATAGCGTTATTTAAGTTTTTAAACATCACATAATTTAAACATTATAAATAATAGTTACTTACCCATCAAAAATATTGAAATTTCCTGAATATATTTCATTTAATGTAATAATTCAAATTTCAATGCTTTCTTCTCAACAATTTGACCAAACAACTGGAAGTGGAAGATAACATTCGCAAGATTGCTTGCTGGTCCACAGCAGGAACGCCGGATGATGTGCGAGCTGTGTGTGTGTGTGTGTGTGTGTGTGTGTGTGTGTGTGTGTGTGTGTGTGTGTGCGTGTGTGTGTGTGTGTGTGTGTGTGTGTGTGTGTGTGTGTTAGTTACTTCAGCACCTGCTCCCGATCGCTAGACACGCGATGCGTAGGCGAACGGAATTCCTTGGTTCATTTACAACTATCACGATGATCTTACGGAAAGATTTCCCCATCCTTCCATTCAATGTAATCAAATCTCTAGCTAGGGTCTAGAAAGAAGATTTAATATCAAACAGTCATTTAGGGTTAGGATTGTTTAAGTCTTAATATACAGCTAGACTATGAGCCGAAAAAATGTATGGCAGAAAATATTATTGGAAAATAAATTACAAAATGTCGTGCAAGTTTGCTGATACACACTCATTTATAAAACTAGGGGCTTTTATATAAATATTTAAAAAGTCTTAACAAGTAAAAAATATCTTCTATCACAAGCGGTTTTCTTTTCACAGCCCAAACGCAATAACGGCTGGGCGGATTTTTACGTTTGAGGTGTCAAATTAAAGGAATTTTTATGTAGATTTGTGAAAAAGTCTCCGAATTTTAAATAAGGGCGTCACTAAAGTACAGTAAAGGGCTGAAGTTTCGGAACAGTGGCGCTATTCATCGACATTTGAGCAAGCTCAGTTCACTTTTTTACAAACTGAACATATGGTCAAGCTCTGAAATAAATCACAAATTGCAGAACTTATAATTAATTTTTCGAAAAGAGCAGTTTTTATTTTTACAGCTGGTTTGGCTTTGTTCTTAACAGTTTTCTTTTTTAAAAGATTTATTATGTAATTTAGGTTACGTTATGAAATTTTGAAAAGTCTTAAACATTGCAGTACCAGTTTTACGATGTAGTTTACGATATCGCATAGTGTTTTTTTGAGTTATATTTACCTGAGCCAATCTGTTTTTGGTTTTCGTACATTTAAAATGCCATTAATAAGAAGAAGAAGAACATTGACCGGTCCAAGGTGTCGGAAAGAACACGATCGCAACCGCTGGCATCATCTTCCCGATGTAACATTATTTGATGCTCCTTCCAACCTCAGACCAATGAACTAAAAGTGCATTCTTAATTCTTATACTATATGATTTTTGCTCGATTTCGAGCTACGTGTTATCTAGTATTCATTATACCGGGTGTATCGCTTAAAGTGAACCAATGCTTATATTTTGAATCATAATATGACAATTAACTTTTTACGATGACTCCCGTTATTTTTTATACTATTTTATTATGTCGTTTCGATTTTTGAAAATATGGCCTTAATTTCTTGAATATGGCAGAAAACTCGATTTTTCTTATATGAATCCCTATATTTTATTTTGTTTTTGAATTAGCATTTCAAGATATTTATAGTTTGGATTTTTTCTTAAACCAACGGTAACTTTAATGGTAGATTAAATTAAATTTTCCCCATTTATATAACTTTGTAAGTGAAAGGATTCAGCATCATTTATCTCAATGCGTCATGTATTTATTATGGGGGGTAATTAAACTTTGACCACCCACATCTCCTTAACCGTTGGGTTTTTGGATAAACAGTAAACAATAAAGTGTCTTAGAATAATCTGCAGAATCAAAGACCACCATGTAAGGTGTCTGAAAGAAAAATTGAAGTCAAAGTCAAACGACAAGTGGTGGAGAAAGATGTCCGATACATTGGAAAAAAATGGCCATATTAAAAAATCGAAACCACTCCAAAAACAGGATAAAGATAAAGGGGATGCCCTCATTAAAAGGCAATTTTCTGGTTTATAATTACAAATTTAGCTATGGGTTCTTTTAAGGAGGGAGGTATTCGGAGTATTTGATTAACGATGGACACAAAATAAATAAGTGTTGATTTAGGTGTTTCCCTATGAAGGATTCAAGTGGAAAACGTGTTCAGAATATAATTGATATAATTGAAGAAATTAGGCGGCTACTCATCACTGTAAATATTAAGCCAATGTTATCCTTTTATCTACTTTAATGATAAAATTTATCAAAATTTATATATAAAACATTTACAGATACATTTTAATTTGTAGTATGTTGATACAATCAGTATAATATTGTAAAGCAAATAGGAAAGCATTTTAAGCTTTATGTATTTTTATTTCATTTTTTGTAAGAGGTATATTAAATCGAGTCGTGAAGAGCTAAATAAACAGATAAGTCTTGAATTAACATTTATTCCTGATGGGCATTCCAGTGAGTTTCCTATGTTTGAAGTGTACTAAATATCCCGTTTTCATCTACTGTACTCAGATATCTAAAACAATTATACTTTTATTAATTAGCCTAGATTTTTTTGCTCTATCCAAAATAGAAACAAATATTTGTTTTAAATCTTTTTCCAAAAAAACCAAAAACCTATATATGTAATCCTAAAGCATCGCATGCAGGTTTCTCATTTCGTTTCAAAATTTGGTGTAAATTTCATCTAGTTCTCAAACTTGTACAACGAATCGTTATTCGAACTAATTTTCTTGGAAACCTCAAAGGTATTTCACAGAAAAAACTACCCCTCCCTGATGGTACATTAAACAGTTGCCGATCGCAGCAGCAGAGTGGTGTAGTATGTGGGCTCGACAGCGGAATGTCGGGCAGAACGTCGCGGCTGACGATAACGATCACAGATAAAACAAGCAGATCTCGTTAACGTCGCGGGGCTGATAACGGCTTATCTGACGTTGCCACTGAGTGATTACGATCACGCGTGATCGAGGTGAGGTGGATTGTAAATAGTGTGACTTTTGCTTGTTATTCGTTCAAAATACACACATTCCTCGTGTGTTTCTGATTATTATTAATAATGTGTAATGTATTGTTTCTTGTATGGATCTTAGGCTAGTATCCCTAATGTGATAGTATTGTATCATTTTTTTATGTAATCTGTGCGACATTGATATTTTTAATAATTTTTTTTATATAATCTGTGCATTGACTAATGCTCCGAGTGATATCTGCACACAAATATACACATAATAAATTTGACTTATCCTTTGTGCATAACATTTATAATAAAGGGAAGTCCTAAATGAAAGTAGTTTGTAGAGCTCATTAAATATAAAGACAGTTTTTCTTTTAAACAGTTACGGAATGGTGGACGGCAATTTTTTTTCTAAAGATGAGAAAACGGCGAGTCAATGGGAATTATCTAAATAGTTCAAAAGAAATACACACGTTAACGTTGTGTCAATTTTTTTAACGCTCCAGTTGCGACATCTAGTTCCCACCGCTGACATCTGTCCCAAAACGTCTCCTCCGCTAGGACGTCGCCGCCGCCGCTCACGCGAACATCGTTATGATTTTATCTCGCCGTGTTTCTCCCACAGACAAACTGTCCTCTGTGGTCACCAAATTGGAGGCATTAATCAAACGGGAGCCGAGCGATCAACGAGCCGTGTCTGAGGTGTTCAACAGGCTTGTGCGGACTGATGTCTTTACCGCGTCTCTACTGGATGGCTTAATCATGATTAATTAAGTTTATCTAAATATTTTTCAATCACACATTAAAGAATCAAGCGTAAACACAACTATCTATGAAAAATCAAGCTTTTAGATTTTAGAATCAATTATTCAGTACTCTTATTTTATATTTTCTCGGGTTCATCGACATTAACCTACCTCATCACGAATAACCTACTTAATTTCTTGACTTGATGGTGTGATTTTGTTCTGGAATTTTGTGGAAGTCAACACGCGCAACATTATACACCATCAGCATCTAAAATGGTTCAAGAGGAACATAAACTCTTTTCATCGGCGTCTATCAACATATCAAGTGGTATGGAGACTGTGACAATAATATACATAATAAAATGCAAACTTGATTTGTAGCTAATATGATGCCCATTGAAAATGTGCCTAATAAGAACCTAAGATTTTTCCATTTTATTGTAATATTTTTATTTGTATAGCCTATGATTAGTAGTAAGCACATAAAAGAATTTTTAAAACCCAATGAATCACTTGTGGGCACCTTAAGCAACTTTTAAAAAATTGTATCAGTTTATAAAATTATTTAAGCGAAGCAACTTAATTAATACCAACCTTACGGAATAATCAATTTGAGATTTCATCAATTGATAAAAATATTTATTTTTTATTTATTTTTTTATATTTTTAAGCCTTAACTCTTCAGAATATTAAATATTGTTCTATTTTTTTGTCTGATGTCTTAATTTATAATGCTTACATTTTATGAGAAAGTCTGTGACAGTCATAGGTGAGTAGGCAGGGTACTGGCCTACCACCTAAAAGTCTCGGGTTCAGTTCCCGTTCAGGTTACAACTATTCAATCTCAGACACCGCCGTGCTTCGGAAGGCATGTTAAGCGCGCTGTTGTGGTAGGTAGATAGTGTCAAAGGCTCTAGTGTGACCTGAAAACTCTGACACCAGCCCTTAGCCAGAGGTTTATAAGGAATTAATATTTTATGAGAAAGTTTTATAAGGGAAACTTTAATTACTTAATTTGCTATATAAAATATAGTTTTTCTTTTTCAATAACCACATTACAAACTATCGATTCCCTCTTTAAGCTATCGAACACTTTCTTGAGAAGTTGTGCTTACATTTATTACAGTAAATTATGTAACAATGAAACAGAGGCCGACCTTTCAACGTTTTTATACAATTAATCTAGAAGGAAGTATATTACTTTGAAGGTTAAATCAATACATCTGATATCAAATGAAAAACTATCTTATCCTCACTCGTAATTTATGTTTAGTAATTTTACTCATATTTCATTAGACGATCATATAACTATTTAACAGTTTGTCAACTGTATGATAATTAAAAAAATATGTTAAAAATACATGCATTAAAATGGCCATTGAATAAGTAGTCATCTTGATCTTATTATCAGGAATCTGAAAACGGGACAACTTGATATGGACAAATCCTTCGGTCCCTAATAGACGAGAAACCCTCTTCTAAAAGACTAACCAGTTTCTTATCAACTGCCAGAAACGTTATCTGCGCATTACAACTCCATCTGTTCCTAATTAGAAAACAATTGTGACTTTCCCGGCATGCTCATAAACTGTCAAGCTTAGAGGCTACGGTGAAAGCACTAATAGAGAGGGGCATCAGAAGAGATAACCAGCTTAATCCTAGCGTTTCGTTGCGTGTATGTTAGATGAGACACTGGTTGCTTTTATACAAATTAAGGTTTTGAATAAATTCTAAAAGAACTGTAAAAAAATAAATGTCCTGAGATGTAAATTAAATAAACATATAGTTAACGAACACAGTGAGTTTAATTACTATATTAATGCTTTAAGGCAAATATTTCAACAGATGATTCTGTTAAGCTATTATGTTTTTAATATTTAATATGTTGTAAGATTATTTGAACCATTAAATAAATTTATCACTAACGAATACACATTCTCTTAATAATTTTAAGGTCTTATAGTTTAATAAAACCTTAAATTTACTATTATAGAACATATTTCCGAAAACCATTCATTCCAAAAGCCATGTTAACTTCAGTGATGGCATTAAAGCCTTTGACCTTTTCTTTGTTAAAAAATTGGTGATCCTCCTGCATTATCTCTGAAAGACACTCAGCTGAACCATTGAAATTATGCTTAAAATGTAATTCTTGTTTATTGCTGACTGTTTTAATTATAATTTTTATCTTTTTTAATCTGCAAACATGCACACAAACATTACAGCCTCGGCGATTAAATAACTAGAGGGGTAGGAAAGAGGGGAAGTATGAATAACACCAGTGGTAATTCGACTGTATATGTTTATTGAACTAAAGTAAAGTAAAAAAATCTTGTCCTCCCTTGGTTGTAGCTAACACATTATGTTAGATTATGCGAAGTAGAAAATATACTTCTTTCCATATTCTCAGCGCGTAAACTACATACTTGATAAAACTCGCTTGACTATTTACAGTATACCTGAAAACCAAACAATAATTGTAATTTATAAAAAAATAATACAGTGTACAGGAATTTGCGATTATTCTCATTGATTTTTAAAGCGAAAACATAAGCTGCGCCCGGTAACCAAACCCAAGACTCGATTGGTCCATTACTGAGTATTAATTGCCCTTATGGTGTTCAGAATCAGACAAGGTATACCAGTTTTCTTGCCTACCTGCTTTACATTCGTATATATAAAATTAAGTAAATAAATAGCGTTACTATCTATAAACTAAAAACACAAAATTTTAAGGTGCACATTTAAAAAGTCATTTCATCGGGAAAATAAAGATTTATACCAGGTAATTTCTATTGATTGAAGTTTTTGTTCAAAGTTTTTGCTGCGAAAAATCTATAAATATATTCCTTAAAAACTCAAGAGCCGGGACAAACACAAAATGATGGATGGTGGTGGTTGATAGAAAAAGGAGCTGTTGACAAACAATGCAAAATCGGTCATTATAATAGCCAACATTAATTAACGATTTTCCTCCAAAATATACACTTTCATGTTAAAAAACTCATCCCTAATGCACATCAATCATTTTAATACATATATTTAATTATATTCGGTTTTCCATGCGGCGTTCTTGTAATGAACTTTTCTTAAAAATTAGTAAAGTGTGATTATCTAATCCCAAGAAAATAAAAATTTATGTTCTTCAAATCCATTCAAATAACTATATCTACCAATGAGTTTAACACAGATTTTTCTCTGTTTCATGTTCCCTCTGTCAAAATTGACACATCTAAAACAATGACTACGGCATGTGAGTGAATGAGTTTCACTTTCTCAGATTAGTTTTTACAATAACGCATACATCAAAGATGTGTCAAAGTAATTAATTTCCTAAAAAAAAAAACACTAAATGAAGGGCCAAATAAATTACACCTTGACTATGCGAAGTAATTATATTTCACTTTAATGCGTAACATTTGTATTTTTTCAACTGTAAACGTTATGTTTCCTACTTAAACTAGTGAAATAAATTCTACGATAAGGGTACGAACTCGAATAAAAACTATTAAGGTTTAATAATCCATCAGCTATTACTCACAAAGAGGGTCTCGGTATAAACTCGATACAATGTTATTTTTAATGTAGTCTACTACATATTTTTATAAATGCGCAATAAATTGAAGAAGCGAGGCAGAGTCGGTGCGTGCCTGTCAGACGGCGACACCCAGACAGGCGGGCGCGCACGCGACGTCTAGCCACACCGGCTTCCGGTGTAGCATGCACAAAGTGTCGTGTGGGCGAAGGCGTCGGGTCTCAGTTGTGCATGCAACCCCTCCATGTACGAATGGGCGCCTACCTGCTTTCTGGTTTCGGTCTCAATTGCACATGCTACCCCTGTATGCACAAACAGACACCTACCTGAGTCCGGGCAGCCGCGTTCTTCACGCACTTCAATGGTTTCTACTAAAACTTCTGTCATTGTTTATACTTGTGGGGCTAACGCGTGCGTTCCAATAATTGTAATCTATTGTAATAATAATATTTATTCCGTGACAGTGTTTAACAATGTATTGGAATTCACAACAAAATGTTAAATATATGGGAAAATCTTTTATCCAGCTAAGGAAGGCCTGAATGCTATATTTTTCTTCTTAAAGTAAGATTGCAACTATATTGATACAACAAAGTTTTATCTATGCTAGTTTTTGCTTTAAGTTCAGAAGTTCTACACATTATTGTTCGAATCATAACACCCTGAAAAAACTCTGTCTCACTCCTGCACTACCATCAATGACGTTTCAAACTTGGAGTATAGTCATTACTATATTTATCTTTTCTTAGGTTTATACCATTGAAAACAGCTACATATAATACAGCTCGAGAAACCGCCTCGGACGGATGGACGCTCGGAGCTACAGACAAATGCGAATTATCGTGTTGATAATACTCTGGCATTCATATATACATTTTTAAACGATAACTTTAAATATATTTTTAACGTGTTATTTTGCTACCTTTTTATTACACACTGTAGTTAATAATGCACAACATATTGCTTTCGAAAACATCCAATTTTTAACCAGTTAAATTGAAAAAGTATAGTTTTATCTATTAATGCAAAGTTATTTTTAATACCTCTACGCATACGTACCTTGGTAGGGGTATTTTTTATACATTTTTGTTTTACTAATACAGACTTTACGAACAAAATAAATTTGAAAACTATAAATACCTAGTATTATAGTTGTTATAATATTTACTGACAACATTGTAAACTTAGAATACTACTAATAGAATACTAACATTAAAAAAACACGTTTTATTTTTTTAACCAGTGAGGCGTGTTGTTTTTAATTCTTTGAGCCCTTGTTGAGCCCCTCCGGAAGTCCAAAGTCTCGACTTCATTGATGTCCGTTCCGAGCACAGAGGGTCTCATGCACAGACGGGACGCGCCAGTCCCTACATAGTTCCATTCCGCCGGGGTAGCGTCCGTTTTGAGCATGGAGGGTCGCATGCACAAAAGGGACGCGCGCCACTTCTAGCATGGTCCCATCCGTGCATGCTACACCGGCAGTGCCAGCTACTAGCTACCTGCCCGCGGGGGGAGCATGCGACGTCTACCCACACCGGCTGCCGGCAGTGCCAGCTATTAGCTACCTGCCCGCGGGGGGAGCATGCGACGTCTAGCCACACCGGCTGCCGGCAGTGCCAGCTATTAGCTACCTGCCCGCGGGGGGAGCATGCGACGTCTACCCACACCGGCTGCCGGCAGTGCCAGCTACTAGCTACCTGCCCGCGGGGGGAGCACGCGACGTCTACCCACACCGGCTGCCGGCAGTGCCAGCTACCTAGCTACCTGCCCGCGGGGGGAGCATGCGACGTCTAGCCACACCGGCTGCCTGCCAGCAGTGCCAGCTACCTAGCTACCTGCCCGCGGGGGGAGCATGCGACGTCTACCCACACCGGCTGCCGGCAGTGCCAGCTACCTAGTAGCTACCTGCCCGCGGGGGGAGCATGCGACGTCTACCCACACCGGCTGCCGGCAGTGCCAGCTACCTAGTAGCTACCTGCCCGTGGGGGGAGCACGCGACGTCTACCCACACCGGCTGCCGGCAGTGCCAGCTACCTAGTAGCTACCTACCCGCGGGGGGAGCATGCGACGTCTAGCCACACCGGCTGCCGGCAGTGCCAGCTACCTAGCTACCTGCCCGCGGGGGGAGCATGCGACGTCTACCCACACCGGCTGCCGGCAGTGCCAGCTATTAGCTACCTGCCCGCGGGGGGAGCACGCGACGTCTAGCCACACCGGCTGCCGGCAGTGCCAGCTACCTAGTAGCTACCTGCCCGCGGGGGGAGCATGCGACGTCTAGCCACACCGGCTGCCGGCAGTGCCAGCTACCTAGTAGCTACCTGCCCGTGGGGGGAGCATGCGACGTCTAGCCACACCGGCTGCCGGCAGTGCCAGCTATTAGCTACCTGCCCGCGGGGGGAGCATGCGACGTCTACCCACACCGGCTGCCGGCAGTGCCAGCTACTAGCTACCTGCCCGCGGGGGGAGCACGCGACGTCTACCCACACCGGCTGCCGGCAGTGCCAGCTACCTAGCTACCTGCCCGCGGGGGGAGCATGCGACGTCTAGCCACACCGGCTGCCTGCCAGCAGTGCCAGCTACCTAGCTACCTGCCCGCGGGGGGAGCATGCGACGTCTACCCACACCGGCTGCCGGCAGTGCCAGCTACCTAGTAGCTACCTGCCCGCGGGGGGAGCATGCGACGTCTACCCACACCGGCTGCCGGCAGTGCCAGCTACCTAGTAGCTACCTGCCCGTGGGGGGAGCACGCGACGTCTACCCACACCGGCTGCCGGCAGTGCCAGCTACCTAGTAGCTACCTACCCGCGGGGGGAGCATGCGACGTCTAGCCACACCGGCTGCCGGCAGTGCCAGCTACCTAGCTACCTGCCCGCGGGGGGAGCATGCGACGTCTACCCACACCGGCTGCCGGCAGTGCCAGCTATTAGCTACCTGCCCGCGGGGGGAGCACGCGACGTCTAGCCACACCGGCTGCCGGCAGTGCCAGCTACCTAGTAGCTACCTGCCCGCGGGGGGAGCATGCGACGTCTAGCCACACCGGCTGCCGGCAGTGCCAGCTACCTAGTAGCTACCTGCCCGTGGGGGGAGCATGCGACGTCTAGCCACACCGGCTGCCGGCAGTGCCAGCTACCTAGCTACCTGCCCGCGGGGGGAGCATGCGACGTCTACCCACACCGGCTGCCGGCAGTGCCAGCTACCTAGTAGCTACCTGCCCGCGGGGGGAGCATGCGACGTCTACCCACACCGGCTGCCGGCAGTGCCAGCTACCTAGTAGCTACCTGCCCGCGGGGGGAGCACGCGACGTCTACCCACACCGGCTGCCGGCAGTGCCAGCTACCTAGTAGCTACCTGACCGCGGGGGGAGCATGCGACGTCTACCCACACCGGCTGCCGGCAGTGCCAGCTACTAGCTACCTGCCCGCGGGGGGAGCATGCGACGTCTACCCACACCGGCTGCCGGCAGTGCCAGCTACTAGCTACCTGCCCGCGGGGGGAGCATGCGACGTCTACCCACACCGGCTGCCGGCAGTGCCAGCTACTAGTTACCTGCCCGCGGGGGGAGTATGCGACGTCTACCCACACCGGCTGCCGGCAGTGCCAGCTACCTAGCTACCTGCCCGCGGGGGGAGAACATTCGAAACCACTTTTTACAGCGTTAAAACGTACTGAACAACGAGAATATAAATATATGAAACACAAAAACACCACGGAAGCCTAAAATGTGACCCTAACTACAATTGGAAGAGAGAAGAACAACCCATCAGTCAAAAGAATGGTGACAATATTTGATTTGTATATCAGCTAGAGAACCTCTTGCAACAAGAATGGTAAACCAATCGGCCTTTGTCAGCAGAAAAACTTTAACTATGACTATTGTAAGAATAATTGTTCTCCCTAACGACTTGATGATATGTTTCAATTCAATTCAAAGAAATTATTCCTACCTACTAAAGAGTTTCTAAAGACCGAGGTACGTGGTGATGGATGCCGCTGAATTGTGCCTTGTACACAATGTATTGTTCATGAACAATAGTTGCCGCGTCGTGTAGGTCGGTACAGACATTTGTCCATATGTTTGGCCGGTTGTACTTAGTGGTCTTATATTCAATGTCATTCAAAAGCCTAATTATTCTTTTAACATGTAGTTTCTTGATGAACCATATTTTTGTTTTCGTTTTTTTATGTTACGTATGTAGGTCGTAACATTGTATGTTATTCAATTCCTTACGTACGTAGCATTGTATGTTACGTCGATAGTAGGTTTGCATTTGAATTTGAATTTGTGTTCCACCTCCCATTTTAAGTAGTATTTTTTACATTTAACGAGGATGTAGTATTTAAAACTATAAAACATTTTCAATGCAATTTGTTTTGTTACCCTTGTCCTGTAACGAAATCCCTTACAATAAAGGGGAATTTAAACGTTTCAGACCCCTCCCATGCAATCTTCGCTTTCAAACGTGTTTGAAACATATATAATGTTTTTATTTCTTTAAAATTGAAACTGCCGTGCTATAAGGATTTATCAAGCAATGGCCATAGAATATTTGTCCTCCAAAAGCAACGATTTATTTCGATGATGGCCATCATACCCGGCTGATCCCCTTTTGTTTGCAAACAGCGCCTTTTCATGCACGATATGACACCATCCATCATCATAAGCTTGTCGCCAATTTTATAATTATATCAACTGATTTTCTCACGAACATTTAACAGTTATAGGAAATAGATAAAGTTTCTCAAACAATTATAAAAAACTGTTTGTAAGAGTGTTATATTCAATTTATTCCTTTTTTGCCAAAGCTATACCGTACAACATATGTCCTTATGAAGTCAATTACCTTAACAAATCTTTAATTATTACATCAAATAAAAATTTAATATTAAATTTATCTTTGACATTCTTTTAACTAATAATTTTTTTGGGAGTTTCTTATTGTATAACAAAAAATTGCCCCTCTATCATAGGTCATTTAGTTGTAAGAATTATGACCTTGATTTCTCAAAACCATAAAATGTATATATTGTATTTACATATTTTGAAGGCTCATGCCAAAGTCATTAAACATTAGTATATAACCAAGAGTTTAAGACCATTAACAATGAAGTATTTTCTAATGCCTCACCCTCACTGATTTATGTGTTGGTCAACAGAACGTCTATTAAACGTGCAATTATAAGTGAAAGATGTCGCATCGTTTGTCAGCAGCTTCTTTTCCCATCGGATCACCCATGAATGTTTTCAGATCCATTCATTGATCTTCAAAAAGATTCAACTTTTTTAATAAACTTTGATCAAAACTCATTCATTATAAGTTATGGCCTTATTTACGCTTTAAAATTTAGCTGGTACCTGTAGTGGTTTAAAGTTAAGAGAAATTATTGAAAGACATACAGGCAAAAAACCGAGCATTTTAGGATGTATTATAGCTGGAAATATTTTCTTTATTTTTGGTTAAGGAATCAATTACCAAAGAATGTGACAGTTTTATGACTGAACATCTTTCAGTTCCTTTATTTGGAACTAGCTGATAGCCCCGGCTTTGTCTGGGAGATTATTTTCTTCCTGTTGTTTCTTAGTGCTGCATTATATTAGTAACCATAGTTTCTTTTTAAAATGGTAACCATCTATTCAAAGTATCAGAAAGAGATGGACTAGGTGTTAGTCACATCGATGTTATTGGCAAGGAAGTATTCGTAGTTGAGTTTTCTTTCTCCTACGCTTGCCGTAACTGGAACTCTTCTAACTGAGTTCGCTGTAGTACAGTGACAGCTGCAATCTGCTGTCTATCTTCAGTCTCCACGAGCAGTTTCCTCCAGTCGATGTTTTCTCCTGGTGGCTCACTCTGCTTTATCAAAAAGTGATACCCCGACCCCACGCTAAGGTAGTGCGGGCACCACCTGCACTGCTATGCTACGTCCGCGTGCGAAAGCACAGCTGGAAAAGGAGCAGATGCTTCGACAATGTGGATGACTTGCTGTTTCGACGTTGTTTCGTCTTATTCAAAGTACTTCCAAAATCCTTGACATGGTTCTCTTTCGGAACATCCCGTATGTAAGTTTTTTTTTAAAGAGGGTGGCGGGCTCTTTTTAGCGAATTTCCCCTATAGGGAAGAAGCTATTACCGTAGGTCTCATGGTAAGACCTAAGCCCGAGACCATGATAACTTTTCGTTTTGGGGCCCCCAGAAGCAAAAAAACACCATTCGTTCAAATTTATATATATATACTAGCAGTTCCCGTGGCTTCGCTCACGATAAAAATAGTCCAACCTTGATAGCTCGAATCTGAAGGGCCTGAATTAAAAAAGGGTTTTTATCAAAGAATAAGTAATATGTTTATATGAATAGCTGTTTAAATAAATAGGTCTGTTTATATAAATATAACGCTCTTATGGCATTGTGTAGGTCTTAAAAACATTTATGTCACACTGTTGACAGTCACAGTGGATAATGTCGGGTTTCTTTTCAAAGTCATAACTCGAGAACGGCTGGACCGATTTTAACGTTAAAAATGTCAATTTTACGGTAATTGGTCGAATATTTGCCAATACGTCTCAGAATTATCAAATAGAGTATCAATTAAGTACGATAAAGCGATGAAAGTTCGAAACAGTAGCGCTATCAGTCGGCAGTGTTTCAAACTCGCTTCACTTAGATAACAACGTAATATATGGGCGGTTACTAATAATTTTAAAGATTGCAGCACTTATTTTTTCCGTGCAAAGCTGGGACACCATCGAATCGGATATTTATACATCGATGGATGAAAAAGGAATTCGCCAAATTGTTTTAGGGCATGATTGTAATACATTGAGGACGCCATGAGAGAAAAAACTATAACTCCCGCTGCCTAAATGAAGATGGTGCCTCATTGTGTGTTCATAATTAAACAGATAAGGTAGAAAAACTAATTTATGGATTAAATATAAACTAGAAAAAGGTAACTTTTATACAGTACGTATAACCTAAAAAAATCAACCAAACAACCATGATGAAAAAATTAAATTATTAAACAGCCGTAACAACGTATCCGTTTGTCAAGCTAATTACCCTCTGCTTGCTTGAATGAAATTGGAAATGTAAACAAAAGATCGACAATCACATTTTTATGGGAACGTTTTAAAGCCTCTTCTCCACCAACTTACAACTTTGAATTTTGGAAATATATACTTAGCGGATACCTTCACCATAAAAAGAACGTTCGTGCAAATTTTTAAGGTTCGAGGTCCAATAGTTCGGGCTGTACGATGATAGGTCAGTTGTATTTGACAAATGTACGGTATAGGAAAGGAAAAACGATAACTCCAGCTGCCGAGATAAAGATGGTGCCATCAGCGACGAAAGAATAATATGATTTACATTAATATTTGGTCGCTGGGTGTCTCATATACAGATTTTATTCTTAAACAGAAGAGATACTTAAACCAAACGAAATGTAACTTTTATATAGTACATAATTATATACTTAAAATAAATCAACAAAAACTATAAAAACCAAAACCATTATGAAAGAAATTAAATTATTAGCAGTTGTAATAGCGTCATAACTACATTTGTAAAGCTAACTACCAGCTGACTGATTGAATGAATATTGAAAATGTAAACAAAAAATGGCCCAACATACTTTTATATGGAAAAAATTGAAAACTTTGACCTCGTTGAAAACCCCTTAAAACTTTGAATTTAGAAAAATCCGTTCTTAGCGGATGCCTACGCCCTGAAAGGAACGTCTACGCAAAATGTCAAGGTCCTAGGTCGTATAGTTTGGGCTGTGCGATGATAGGTGAGTCGTATTTGACAAATATATAATAGATATATATATATATATATATATATATATGTATTGATAAGATTAGTTTTCATAACAAGTACCCTTTTTTTATTTAAAAAATTATTTTATTTATAAGATCTTATAAATAAACTAGAAAACTAATCTTATCACTATGTTAGTAGCCCTAATCATCCACAATTACTCTAATATATATATATATATATATATATATATATCTATGTGTCTGTAAGCACGATAGCGCTCGCAAAAATGGTCCAATCAGAATGAAATTTGGCACAGGCGTGTAAAGTAGTAATTATTCGGATGAGTTCGTGAACCAGCCCGATCGGGCGATCGGAAGGGGGGGTAAAGAGGTATAAACCCCTTCAAAAATAGGTTTTTTGAGTTTTTTACATAGAAAAATAAAATTTATCGAATTTTTGTTGGCACCATTGAATTTAGCTCAAAGAAACAAACAATTTAGTATTTTGAATCACTCCTCTATGTCCATTGGTTACCGAGATATTGAATGTGGTAAACACAGTACGTTCTCCCAATGTTAATCTTATGGGAAATAAGTAAAATTCTATATCTCGCTTATTTCTCAACATATCTTGATAAAACTTGGTAAATAGCTTCTTCTAGTTCAGATCTACAAAATATTGAATTTAAACCACCCAGATTTAATATACCTGTAGCAGCATACCTGCATACTCATTCCCCATGTTATTCTTATGTAGCTTACCAAAACATGTCAAATCTCGCTATGTTGGATTGAAATATGTCGTTTTGCATTTGAAATTCGCTGAGTATGCAGGTCTGCTGCAACGGGGGTATTTTACCTTGCATTTACCCCCCTCACATGGACCTCAGGCCTGTGCGTGGAAAATATCAAGCAAACCCAAGGAGTGAGCCGGTACATTACAAGGATGAACAGTACTGCTAAAAGTATGCGGCATCATTGGGACACGATCCTGCGACGCTGCCGCCACAGAACCGGGGCCGAGTGCGCTACCAACTGCGCCACCGATGCAGTTGTTGCTATGAGCAGTACTTTGTTTGAAATTCATTGATGGTGACAGTGATTTTAAGTTTTATTTTAATTTTGCGGATATTGCCATCACTGATTAGTAAAATCAACCCCTCTGACTTACGAGCCGTAGTTATGTTGGGAAGACGATAGACGATAATGTATTTCTAGTACGTACATGCATCATTGCTATTCACTATAACACTTCAATGTTCCCGTAACGTCTGACTGTAGGCGACCTATCCTGCCGAGCAATCATGTCCCCTCTAATGTGACGTAATGATGGGCATTACATGTACTTGATGGGATTTGCAAATCGATAACGAGCGCAACTATGACATAATTTGTTCTGGCACATCAATGTATGCTAATTTTAAGGACTGATTAAGAGATAGTGTTTTTATATCCAACAACCTTTTTTACGCTTTATGCCCTGTAGATCCTAAAATATAAAAATGTACGTCCAATAAAAGTTTTCAATAAACTAAGAGCAATGTGTATTTGACTTTAAAAAAGTCTTACTTGTTTAACGTATGCAACATAATAGGTATAAGCTTTGCTCGGCAATTAAAAATACTACAATACATAGGTTTTACATGATGGTATTTTTTTTTACTTTGATCTTTTCACTCTATAATTGCTTTAAGTTAATAAGCAACATTAACATAATTTCTTCACATTTTCGTTGTTATTCCATGATCATTATGGCAAATTTAAAAATCTTATAATAAAAACTTTAAATTTTAGTATAAATTTCCAACAAAATCTTTTCCACAATAGATTAAATTATATAGGCTAGTTTATAAACATAGCAATTTCAAGAGGCAACATTTTATTAAAATCGTTGGAGCCGTTTTATTGATAAAAAGAAATATATATACAAGAATTTTCAATTTAAAGTTATGGGATTACCTTTTTAGTATATTTAATAACTATTAAAACAAAATATGAAAAACAACTCAATGGGCTAAGTAAAGTGCTGATAAAATATACACTATGTATGCAAATCAATACTGTATTACTGTGGTAAAATGTGTTATTAAATACAAAATCAAACCTAATTTTGTATGAGTAACACATACAGAGTGCTCAAGGGAACTGTTGCAATAGATGAAATACATAGTTTAATAATGTTCCACAAGATTAATCTAATAATTTGGGTTAGTGATTATAGTATAATATAAAAATTGCTATGAGCACATTGAACTCACTTGAGTTGATACATTTCCCCAAGCTAAAATTACGTCACTACATATAACGGAACACTTACTCTAGACCTCAATACTAAATATACATCCAGAAGAGACGAAGTAAAGTCATAAAACTGCAGAAGCCTGTTGAACACCTCCTCAGACACGGCTCGTTGATCGCTCGGCTCCCGTTTATTAATGCCTCCAATTTGGTGACCACAGAGGACAGTTTGTCTGTGGGAGAAACACGGCGAGATAAAATCATAACGATGTACGCGTGAGCGGCGACGGCGACGTCCTCGCGGAGGAGACGTTTTGGGAGATGTCAGCGGTGGGAACTAGATGTCGCATCAACTGTTGTGAAAGCTGCATATATGTGTTTTTCAACCCTTTGTTAGTAAATTAATGATTTCTTTTATTGAGATCATTTTGAAACCGCTGAAAATAAAATATTATATTTAAATGATGATTCCTGATTAATTTTCTTAAAGAATATTTTATCAATTAAAGTAGCACAGTAACAGTAACACAGAAACTGTAACTGTAGTTCAAATGGAACTCAGAAATGTAATGGAATGACTTCTGATATCTAAGCCTTTGATACGGTTACTCTAGACTCTTGACTATCGATGATATTTTCATAATTTCTAAGACAAAATCTTATGCATTGAAATGTTTTCGATAATGCTTTTTGATGACTGATAATCCAATTATGATTTATGTTGGATTTGCAGTAAAAATGAGAAAAACAAGTGTCACGACGTTTTGGGATTTGGAATCTGATCCCGTCTTCAGGTGGAACAAAACCTAGAACATAACAAAATTAGTAACACATAGCCAGATAACCTAGACAAAAAAACACAGCTAAAACAGAGAACTGTGAAAGTAGTCACAAAAACACCATGCTGAAAGGAGAACAAGAACACAAAATGGACAGTTATTATTGTTCTGCAAAAGTTGTGAATTCTACAACAAAATCTTAGTGGATGTTATTCCTGATAAAGTGAATAGTACGAATTTAAACACCTGAAGTAGTATGATTAGTTTAATTTGTACCTGAAACCAACAGCAATAGTTAGTTATGACAGTATAAGTTAATACTTTTAAAATAATATTTCCTCTTATACTGACAATTGTGTATGCTTGTCAGAAGAATTATGTTGAGTATTTATTCTTGAATCTCGATTAGAGAAACTCTTAAAAATTAAAAAATAACGATGTTAATAATTACTGCGGTAATAATAATTGGCATTTGAAAAGCGATTTCACTTCGATTATCTTATTTCTACTTGGCTACGTGTTTGATAACTTAAATACCACAGAAATATATTATTTGTTCTGAAAAAGCTCAATGGATCTCATAAAAAGCACAGGTATTTTACTAAATCCTCTTAAAATATAAAACGAAAAAATTGAATTCTGCCTGAAGATATAAAACTATTTCTCCAAAACGGCTTCCCCACCTGCACATCTAAATATCAACGATTTCACCATATCCGATTATGCTAATTTTTCAATAATAACAGCTGATTCGATAACCGTCGGTCTCATCGCGCTGCCAGCGATATATCGATTATCGATTGGCGACTGTCAATTACCACTGCTAATGCGAGATGATTCGAGCCAACATGTGCTGTGTATGCAAATCCTTCGGTAGGAGGACGATGGTGTTGTAATATGCGCAATAAAATGATTGTCGTTAACTCAGATTATGCTAATGCTTTGAATTATCAAAGCATATTAGTAATACCAGTTTGTCCGTAATCGGATTCTTCAAACCAAAGTTAGTTTTATTGCTTTACACACGCATATCTAGACCCGTTTACTGGCTCTAAAATCTACCTGGACATGCATCATTATTTTAATAAAAATGTAAAAAAGTGTTATTTTGGTCGGTCACTCTTGTTTACTTAATTATTAAAAAGCATACTTATGTACAATACAAGGGAAATAAGTATAATTATTTAATTTATTTACATTTTGGATGAAGCTGCTGACTTGTTGAAGCAAATTCGAAGTATGTGTTTGTACATGCCATGTAAGTTTTTATGGGAGATTCGTTTAAGGTTTACTATAGAATACATATTTTAACGTCTTAGGGTTTACTTTAAGTCATCCACCCTCATATTTTGACCCCTGAGTTCATTAAGAAACCCTGTATAAAACTGACTTCGGGATATTTTGACTGAAATTTCTTCTAGTAGGCTAAAGTAATAATTTACTGTTAATTATTTAATTTTCATGTAATATTAGTGGGGTACAATCACAAGTGCCACTTTTACAAATCCATTTGCTCTACACTCCTAAGATTGAGTAAATAACTGCTCAATCAATCAACAATTACGTCATTTGCATTAAAATTGTCAGTAAAGTTTCTTATTGCAGTTTTATGAGCAAATATAAAATGTTTATTAGACTTTCTTAGAATTTATTGGCGTACGTAATACATTTTCTGGAGTAAAATGTTTTGAACTGATTGATTAACTAATCCAATGCAGATGGTTGATATAAAATAGAAAATAGTTGAATCATTAATTTTATTTAACTTTTTCATATTATATTTATTACTAGTCGTTTTGTACAAAATGTAAACCTACGTTTGCTTATATTTTATGAGCTCTATACAAAATTAAGCTGTGAAGTGGCTTGTTGAACGTTAAAAGATATAACGGGTAATTAATAGATGTTTTGAAAAGTGGGTGGAGAGAAAAAATACGAGTGTTTAGTACTTTTTCTTACATCCGTACATTCAATACATCCGTAAACCTTTTATACATAGTATATTGTTAAGATCATTTGAACAAAATTTTCAAGTGTTCTACCACAATATCTAAGTAGTGTTTACTTTAGAGCATTATGCTTTCATACACAGAAATATCTCTACTTCATACTTTTGAAAGACAAAATAGTAGTTTATGCAACGATTGTATAATGCATGCCTTTAAGCCACGAGTGAGATGTAAGTTAGAACACGAGCGAAGCGAGTGTTCTAAATATCTCACGAGTGGCTTAAAGGCATAATACAATCGTTGCATACACTATTTTATCTACGACCAACAATATACGACAAAATTTCCCCCGAAGTTAAACAAAACTCATTACTTACTAATGATTGAATAGGTCAACTAAAATTTGAGGTTAGGCAAATAAGCAGACTGAGCCATGAATCGTTGTGGAACAATCAGCTGATGGGATAAGTAAACTCAAACATGAATCGTAATGCAACAATCAGCTGATGTGCGAATTGCGTAATTGTTATTATGACACTACTTCCGTCAAATGCCGAGCTCTCATTGGTCTAGAACCAGTACTCTAAAGTGACTCCAGTACTCTAAAGTCGTCATTAGAGTATTGCTTGGTTTTTGGTGTTTTAATGTATATCATTATAATGTTTATTGTAATACCATAATTGGTGCTTATTGCAATGGTCGTAGATAAACGTATATAACGATATACAGTGCCTTGTCAAATTTGCCAGTGACAAAGTTAAATTTGTCCTCCAATGAACGTACTCTTGATTACATCGAGTAAAAGCCACTAATATCGCGATAATAATTAATTGAGGTTTACTAATTTGAGTAATGCACACTATGAGTAAAAGTCAATCTATAGCTATAACGTTAGACACTCAAGCTGTGAATGCAGGCGGATAATTTCTATACCTCTAATTTATTTGTCTAAAATAAATAGAAACACGCCCTAAAATTAGTTATAGTTATCACTCTTGAGGGCTTTAAGCTAATGTTTATAAAATTAATATCTTATTCTCAAATATAATACAAGTTGGTTTTATCTACCGAATTTTGCATGTAAGCCTCAATAAGTTAATTAGAACAAGCAATCACGTTAAAAATTAATTATACTTTTAGCCGCAAAAAAATTAAACTTATTTATAGAATGCTGTTAACAGAATGATCGTAATGATTTGGATAGAGTTCAAGAATAAATTTAAAATGAGTCCACAATGGATAAACAAATCTCCAAATCAATATAATTTGCAAACAGATTTCTGTCTGAGGACGGATTAATCATGTCTAACCTCTGCACAGTCCACATAGTCTCATTAATGCGCTGAAAGTCTGAGTGCGTACTTGTATTTACATAATGGATCCGTTTTCATGTAGGTCTCACTTCATTTGATGGTGTTCGCGTTGTACTTGTAAACAACAAGCTTTTGTCTAACCCGTATAATGAAACAACGCCCCCTATGAACACCATTCTCTAATGAGGAACTCAATTGCATTCGGTATAGATGTTTGCTGAGAAAATATTCAACAGGACCCTGAAAGTCTTATTTACTTTAAAATATTTTCTGTCCCTCATTACAACTTTTTAGTCTAACGTTTTGTTAATTGTTTTGCTAGTAGCGTGCGCAGTTAATTGTTTATAAATTCGAAGGAGACCCGTAAAACTATAATACACGTACGGTATTTTTTAGCGTTGAAACACTCGCCCTCGTTTTTCAGGTATCACGACTAATTTTCTTTTGACAAAAGTATTTTCCCTAAGGTGTGGTATAATATTGTCTCTATTTCAGCGTCAGTGCGACGGCACAAGCAATGCATCTGAATAAAGACAAGCCATTCCAAAAACAAAATCCACTGAGTGTCAAAAGGAGTTACCCACGGAGCTTTAACACTTGTTTTATTATTGCTTATGGTAACTACTGTATATCGGTAATTAATAGTGTTGCGATGAATTTGAATAAATCATTTCGATTTACCAATTTATAATCATTATACAATAATACCTTAAAAAGGCGTACTTTTATGGGTAAGGGAGATGTACCACGTTATTGAAGCTTGGGCATGGCGCATATCCCACCACGTATCCCAATTCTAGCGCTAGGTCTGTGCGACGCGGCGCGGCGTGCTACCGCGCGGCAGCCGCTGCCATGTAGACCGATTCGTCTTTTGGGTGAATGGGCTCACGCCCCGTGGAACTAGTTGTTACTGTATTTCAATTCCATATTTGAGTATTGAGAATTTTCACTGTTTTCATTTAACATCCAAATAAATTTTGGTTGCCGTTTTTGTTTTTGATTCTACTTTAGATTTTTCTTATAACAAGACTAAAGTGAATACTTCAAACACTTCAAGGGTGTGATGTGCGATTAAAGATAACAATTACCACCTTGTCACTGGTCCAGTTTTAATGCTGCAACTGGATGTTCGCAGGGTGCGGTCGTCGGTGGTGGCTCTGGGGGCGCACGCCATCTGCAGCCGCGTGCCGGGGCTGACCCCTCGCCAGCGGGACATGTGCAGGGCGGCGCCCGACGCCATGGTGGCCGTGGGGGACGGCATCCGCCTGGCGACCGCCGAGTGCCAGCAGCAGTTCAGCGCCCACCGCTGGAACTGCTCCGTCGGCCGCGGCAACAGCTTCGGCCACGTCGTCGTCGTCGGTGAGCCTCACACTAGACTAGTTCGGAAATTGTAAACCGGGTAAAATCGTGGTTCAGATCCCACGGTAAAACATAGGTCCCTTAGTTGCCATTGGCTGTTGAGCTATTGATCAACAGTCCAGTCTGAGGAACATGTCGGCCTTAGTCAGTAACAAGACTACAAGATCGCGCCACAATCAACCTTCACTCATCTGTCGTTCATACTTGGCTTAAAATACCTACCTGGGTAGGTTGCCATTTTAAGTAATGTATCTAATGTATCCTACACCCGTCTCTCATTCATACTTGGCTTAAAAAACGTACCTGGCTAGCTAACCTTTTCAAGTAAAATCAAAGTTCAAGCTAATTCCTTGATCTTTATAAGGAGGCTCCTAGGATGTTCAGAGAACCCATTTGGGGCTTTGGTGTCAACAGCTTGTCGAGTTAATTTCAGTGCCAACGTTTTTTTTGTGTTCCACAGTGGTAAGCCTGAGACTTGAGTAATTGAGAATGCTGTATTAAATAGCATTGAGAACATTTTGGCGCTGAAACTAACCCAAACAACCTCGAACCTACTAAAGAATGTACCTCGTAATACGTCTAAAGGCTTTCACATAGTTTATGTAGTTTATAGCATAGTAAAGTTGCTGATAAGCAATGGCATCGTTATGTCATGTGACATGTTGTATTACCTGTTCTATAAATAATAGCTGAACGTTGATTTAAATGGAACACTCAGAACTCCAATGAACGATTACAGATATTCAGTATGATCAGATGGGATGGATAGACGATACCTCAATACCACGTTACTTCCTTCCTAAATTTTTCTCCAACTTTCGGATTTAAGCATGCAACGTTTAGTCCAAAACCTTCCTCAAATAATGTTGAGACAAAAACAACTCTTAACATCAGCAAAAACATTTTTAAGAAGAACATAGAAGATCCTTACTTTGTACTTTTGGCCTTTCGAACATGTATCCCCTCTCAAAAAAATAGTTACAGTTTCTCTCAACTACTGACGAACAGGAGAGTTAAAACAGTTACTGGTTCAAAAATGACTACCAAATTTTAAAGGGAGGGTGTTGTAAAAGTACTCTGTGTGTGATCACTTGTTTTATTTTAAATGTAAATAAACAACTTTTAAATGTTTGCAAACAAAGTTATATGTAAATAAACAGTTTTTATAGTTATGCTTAGGTAAATATTTTCTTAATCTATAATATTAAATATGGTAGAATAAATCAGAATATGCCTTATTAAGCAGTTCGTTACCGCTGAAAAGCCCCAATTTCAAAGCCATGAGGTAGGAAACAGCGCCTGACCAATGGATGCAGATTGGCCTCACTTATCAGGCGCATTGGGATTATAACGTGAGCCTCATAATGTTCATAATTGTTTTAATTCAATTTTCGTCCAGATATTCAGTTGTATGCACTTTAGTTAGTTTACCATCAAAACCTATCCATTCTGTTACCTCAGCTAATCACGTAGGTCACTGCAATGGCCGTTCTCATTTGTTACACGGTCATCTGGTCGCTTACTCATCCAGCAACTAGAACAGGCGTAATCCATTATTTATTGTGATTGCTTTTCTACAATACCCCGTTACAAATAACACCCTTAAATATCGGTAGATCAGAAGGTGTAGAGATTGATTTTATTGCGGCTGTTGAAGCTGAACAAAGACCAATCAATAAGACTGGTCGGCCGAACCTGTTTACAATCGGCGATTAAAATCACACAAATGTGGTTTTATGAGAGCAAGCCTAGTGGGTTAATATGCTTGAGCGTGGGTTTAATATGTCATGAATGTGGCCTAGTAGCTTTTCTTTAGATATGTACAAACAAATTGCTCTGAAAATGAACTGTAGCTCTGAAAATAAATTACGATTATTTAAATTTGTTTAATGAAATGACAACATAGACATTTTTAATTAAGTCTACCTTAAAAATAATGAAACAATGTTTTAGATTCTCAGGTTTGCGTTGGATCAAAAGATCCTGTTTTGGTCGAAATTAAACCAAAATCTGTTTAGGTTTTGATTTCACTTGCTGCCTCAACAAACAAATGAGGCAAATGAGGCTAGATTTTATTACCTTTCGTCGCTACTCTGCAGTAGGATAAGAAATCACAAGACCCTCGTTATATGCTTTAAATTTTAGAATTATTTTTATATTTGTCAATAACTAACGTAAATCATGATGGGTTCCTGCACATGCAGGAAATACCTTTCTAACGGGAAGATTAGATTTTCCCAATGGTGCTCAAACCTAAGATGATAACAAATATGACGAAATAGTACATTTCGTTACTAGTGGCTGTTATTGGTACGAGATAGCGTTTATTTCGTACCGGAATTCTATCGAGCACCGGTATAGCACTTTCGGACGAGTCACGAATGGTACTTTTCATCATACCACCTTTTATTTAGTATTTTAAAACTTGTTAGTACATTAAAAAATTGAGGTTATATCAAATTGAGTGTTAGAATGTTATCAATGGTTACATTTCTGTTGTTTACTAATAAAACATATCTTTATATTAATAGACAAGCATTTTTTCCATTAGGTTTTTGTCCTCTTTTTGTCTGTCATTAGAGATACAAAACCAAAACAGTAACAACCTTTTATCAAGCAATAAACAAATGTAAGGAATTTGTTAATGACACGAGTTATTATTCGTCCAGTAAACAATCTATCAGAGTTAAGAAAAAATTATTATCTTCAAACAATTTCAAGCCACAAGTTTTATTGGGTCATGGAGTGAAAATATAGTATTTGATGAAATCAGGACTCTTTAGAGAAGATTGAAGATATCATATTCAAATATGTTTCATTTGAGATTAAGGGAGAAAATAAAATTTCGTCGCTTAAATAAGATTAAGAGATAAAAATTTGCTGATAAAGGGAAGAAGAGTGTGAGAAAAGGAATGAATTGAGGGAGAGAGAGCTATGGTATAAGGGGTGTATGGGATAAACTTATTAGATGACTGAATTTTTACTTTTCTCGGAATTAATAATCAGCTCAGTCTTAAAAAAATAAATGTGGAATCTAAATAAAATACTAATTACCATAAACCATGCCATAAATATGTGCCAGAGGCGAGATAAAATAATTAGTCAAAGATTGAATCTTTCTCTTTTGCTTTTTGCTCCCATTTAGTTACAGTATGTGTTTACATGGAAAATGTGTATTACATGAAATGTATTTAGACACGCATTGGTGTATGCAAATAACGTTTTCAAAATGGGCTATCCACATTTCTCAATTTGAAAATTGGTCGAATTTTCGACCACTGGCGATCTCTAGTGATAATTAATTTGCTCTTTTTAATATAGATTTAGGCATATTTGAATCAACCATGTTTATATTTGTTAACACTCCTTAACATTACTTGTACTTTTTCCAGTTTTTATATTACAGTTTACACAATCCACCTGGTAACGGTTAGTTTCTATCACAGCTGAGAGTATTTGAAACAGTAGTTTAACGCGTTGGTATGATGAAAATATTCTTGCTTAATATTATATCAATAAAAATTATAGCCAATGAATGACGGGATACCAAAATAGTAAAATAAACGATTTAATATCAGATTAATTGCTTTAACTATCCCGTGTGATATTAGAAATTGAAATTAGGTTAACTACTCTAACACAAATTAATAATCTCTATATAGATATTTTGTGAGATATAAAAATAGATTTAAACAATTCAAACTTTAAAAAAATTCCAGTTATAATTTAAACGTAAGTAGATAATATAATCCTACAATAATAGACGGAATATGAAGTGAATGATTATCTTATTTGGATTCCACAGCGCTTTACGCAACATTTTCAGGAGTGAATTAACTTCGTTATTGCTGACAAAGGTTAAAAAAAAAATTATGGGTGTTTTCCTTGTATATAAAAGAACAGAACAGAGAACAAACAACTTTAAGCTAAAATTAATACAGCCTGTTGAAAACATTGTATGGTTTTTTATCTCGACAACAAGAGCTGATGGTACAAATAACCGTCTCGAGGACTCGAAGTTATGTTGTAAGAAAACTGTAACTGTCCCTTAAATAAACTAACCAACAGAGCAGCAGAAGAATACAAAGAAAATTAGTTGTTTTCATGTTTTCCCACTGAGGATACAAAAATTGAAATTAGGCCTACTCCGAAAATGTTTTTTATAATTCAAAAATTAATTGCAATTTTTCCGTCTTGATCTTTGAACTCAAAAACTGTTTAAGCGATTGTATGAAATACTCACTTTCTAAAGTACAGTTTATAAAAAAAAAAACTAAAATTAAAATTTTGGCAAAATTTTTAAAATTAAGTAGTACTTTGGTTTTGTAGGCCTAGTAATATAAAATGTAATAGTTTTTTCCAGAATATAGTTAATTATATAAATAAACATTTATTTTTTACACAGACCTTCGAAACTGTAGTTTAGCTCTCCTCATGACTGTTAAGCTTTTTTTATTTATAGAAGACCTTCCATACACAGTACAGATAATTAATACGAGTAAACTTGACATGTAAAGAGAAGTGTTTTGGTTTTATTTTGCTTAAATAGTTTAGTTTTTTTTATTGAGTCATTAAATTAAATACTTTTTACAAAGCAGTCTTATTCCCGAAAGCGAAAATTGAATTAAGGAATGTTCAGTTTGGTTTATTCAAAAATACATTTTATTCATTTATTTAACTTCGTATTTTCACACATCCAACAATTCCAGCTGCAAGGAATGAAATTAAATCTAAAACATCTGGGATTACATTCTTCTTGTTGGGTATGGAGGCCAATTTATTAACCTAATTCGAGCTAAGCTTGACTCCCTCGGTTCGACCGTGTTGCAGGCAGCAAGGAGGCGGCGTTCACGTACGCGGTGTCGGCGGCGGGGGTGGCGTACGCGGTGGCGGCGGCGTGCGCGCGCGGCAACATCAGCAGCTGCGGCTGCGACCCGCGCCACAAGGCGAGGAAGGAGCCGGCGCCGGCCGGCTGGAAGTGGGGCGGCTGCAGCGTGGACGTCGGCTACGGCATGCGGCTGGCGCGCCGCTTCCTGGACGCCCGGGAGATCGAGGCGGACGCCAGGAGCCTGATGAACCTGCACAACAACAAGGCCGGCCGCAAGGTAGGCAGGGAGTGAAGTTTCTCCACAATGACGTAACAATAAAGGGGGAAGTAAAGTAAGTATTTGAACTAAAGGAAAGTGGTTAATCTTCAAATTCAAGCTTTTATAGTTGTTAAAATGATAGTCATCTCCTGTGTGTCAATGGTTCAGGGTCATTGGGATTACGATTTTCTAGGCAAACCAACAAAACTTCGATCTCAAGAGAAGATTTGCAAAATATCCCAAGTTAGTTTATTGGAAGATTCCAAAAAAATGAATCGTCGTCAAAAGCTTGCCATGGGTGAAAGTCAAGCTTGCTTAGGTTTTTAGTAAGACTCACAGAAATATTAAGTTTTTTACTGTATATGTATCAAGTATAAAAAAAAACTTTGAGCTAGAATCAGAAATATAACTAACTATTGATGGTAGACGTATTAAAATTAATGTTAGGTTTAAAGAATAGGATTTCACTCCTTCGTTAATTCAAGAGTTATAATTATTGTAAATGGTCGGATTCGTCAATTTTGAGAAGGTAATCAAGTATTAATAATGATTTGTGGATCTATGAATTCCATCCTACATTTTTGAAGACCATTACTTTTACTGGTCCCAAATGTCTGTAGTTTAGACAATAACATGAATACCAATAAATAAAATGTTGATAAAGGTTGTTCTTTCATCTGCAGGCAGTAAGGCAGAGCCTAGTGACGGAATGCAAGTGTCACGGGGTGTCAGGGTCGTGTACCATGAAGACTTGCTGGAAGACCCTCCCGCCGTTCCGAGTGATCGGGGACAACCTGATGAAGAAGTACTGGCGGGCGAGGCCGGTGGTGGCGCTGCCGTCGCCCAAGGGTCTCGTGCTGTCGACACGCCGGGGCAGGTGAGTGGAATGCCGCTCCTTAGATACTGGCGGGCGAGGCCGGTGGTGGCGCTGCCGTCGCCCAAGGGTCTCGTGCTGTCGACACGCCGGGGCAGGTGAGTGGAGTGCCGCTCCTTAGATACTGGCGGGCGAGGCCGGTGGTGGCGCTGCCGTCGCCCAAGGGTCTCGTGCTGTCGACACGCCGGGGCAGGTGAGTGGAGTGCCGCTCCTTAGATACTGGCGGGCGAGGCCGGTGGTGGCGCTGCCGTCGCCCAAGGGTCTCGTGCTGTCGACACGCCGGGGCAGGTGAGTGGAGTGCCGCTCCTTAGATACTGGCGGGCGAGGCCGGTGGTGGCGCTGCCGTCGCCCAAGGGTCTCGTTCTGTCGACACGCCGGGGCAGGTGAGTGGGGCGTCGTTGCCTACACTCTCAGTCCTTGCTGACAGTGACATGTAGCATGAAGCCCTAAGAAGTTATTGATATGCTTTTTAAGAAAATGATTTTAAGGATATCAAAACATTAAAGAGATAACTGATTTTTTGGCTGGATTTTTTCAATCTCTTGGAAGATTAAAGCTTGATAAACGTAGCGGAGCTGAATAAGTTTAATGACGTCTAGCATTTTTAATGCAAACTATTTAATATAAACCTGATTAAAATACTTTTGCGCTCTTATCTTAGAGAGAAACCTTTTTAAATATAGAATTATTTTTTCTTTCTCGGCGAAAATTAGTGATTTGATCAGGGGTGGTAATGTTAACATACTGTTTGTTTTTCGCATTTTTTCATAAATTGTAATGAAACATAATGAAGTGTAATCGCGATACAACAGGAGTAAAAATCTATTACAAATAAATATAAGCGGTTATACTATATAAGTGTGTCACAGAAATCTCTGAGAAGGAACTTAACCACACTTTTTTTTACTACACTTCTACAAAATAATCAAACTTGAAACGCATAAGTTCCCGTTACGTGTTTATTACGTGCCAAATTTCATGTTTACCAGAAAAATATAGATTGCAATGGAGAAGTAACATATACTATCTTTCGTAAAATTTTCCGATATAATTGAATAACTGATTTAATGCAATGATTTAGCTGATTTTAATGCAATGTAGTGTATACACAAGTGAAAATGTTTTGCATATTCTCAACCTTATATTTCTCGATAAATCTCGCGCACCTCAACCATATGATCTCACATTCAATGCCAAGTTCCACATTTCACTCACTGAACATTATCCTACAATTCGCAGGTCAGCCTTGTCGGGAACGTCGCCCAAGAAGTCGGACCTGGTGTTCCTGGAGCAGTCGCCCAACTACTGCGAGCGGGACCTGTCCACGGGCTCGCTGGGCACGGCGGGGCGGCTCTGCAACCGCACCTCCACAGGTGAGGAACACGCAAAACTGTGGATTGTTGCCTATTGTGGCTTTATGAAATTGGCTATAACGTAAGAGACAGTCATACAGTTTGGTTTTAATTGAAAAGGATGAAATAATAAAAACAATGAACTATTGCAATAAAGTAACTATAGTATTGTAATCACGGCATTAGAGCGAGGGATGGCTTACGCATTAGCCAGCACAGAACTGCGCCATTTGCGCGCCTTCCTTCTCAGGTCGAGGTCAGGTTTTTCAACAGCCTCCCTAAAAGCCTCAAAAGAGAGAAGAATTCCTCTCTATTCAAAAAAAAAAGATTGAAGTTCGAATTGACAAATTCAGTTTTTTACACAAAGGAAGAGCTCATGGCCCACCACTGGGGGTTAGTTAGGAGCATATTTTAATCCTCAGCAGGGGTAATTTTAATTTTAATTTCTTTTTCTTGTAGGTATTTATAACTATTGCAGTTTGCTACACAATTGTAACAATTGTATTACTGCTATAAAGTATATTCTATTCTATTAGTATAAAACTGGACATATTTTCAAAAGAGCTGTCTTGTTTCTTATTGTATTTCAATCTCTTTTAATATTGTACTTTCGATTGAATATATGCATTTCCTTACTCATCTGTAACACTGTATTCCCATCTCTTTCCATCTTACACTTTTTGAATTAATTAATTATCTTCCTTTTTATATTTTACACTTCATACACAAATCATGGGTTTTCGCGTCGTTCAGTATATTCTTTAGCTAGCTGCATACACTAAAGATCTTTTACCTTCCATCCACTATGTATATATTAGAATTACCTTATTCATCTTTGCACTATAACACACAATTGTTATTGCCCAGGGACGGACGGCTGCGACCTGCTGTGCTGCGGCCGCGGCTACAACACGCACCAGTTCACCCGGGTCTCGCAGTGCCGCTGCAAGTTCCACTGGTGCTGCTACGTCAAGTGCGACACCTGCAGCGAGCGGACTGAACAATACTCGTGTAAATAACCGGTAGACATCTCCCCGTGCGCGTGTCACTAAACCTTCAAGACCGCTGTCAAACATATTCTTTTACAATGTATTTTCAGTGAACAAAAACAGTTTCTGTAGTTTACCATGTCCATCTTTTCCATAGAGTACTTGAAGTTGGAGAACTAGTTGCGTTTACTTACATTGCCGGTCCTTAGAAAGGTTTCGGATTGTTTAATAACGATATACGGACAGACAATTTGTGCTTGTGTATGATTTGAAAGAGTTGATGGTGAACTAATGCGAAGTGCAAATTAAATCCTGATGCTTAGTTATTTCATTTTGTGATGTCCAGTTTTTAAATGTTACCTTTATCTTACACTGTTTGTACTAGAAACTTAAAATAGTAATAATAATAATAATAATCGTTATTGCTGTAAACAATTATTACAAATTGAATAGCAAATGTCACAATATACAATATGAGTTCATACTGGAAACAGGTCTTTTTGAGTCCTGGAAAAGGAACACTGCATAAAAAAACTGTAACAACTGAGAAAATATTATACATGTATTTAGCTATAAATACGAATTAATTGCCCAATTCATAGCATAAAATGGAAAAGAACCTTGGAGTTAGAAATTAAAACAAGTTAAACGGTGGCGCAATCTTAATCATCTATAAACTTTATTTGACTAACGTTTCCGGATTTCTTAGCCAATGTTTGTGGTAATTATGAGTGATTCTTAAAATAGGCGAACACAATTGGATTTCATAGGCCAAACAAAAAAGGGAACAAATAATTAAGGTAAATATCTTCATATTAGGACTGTCTGATATCGAAATATAAAAGTTATTAAAGAAACTATGTCATTACCTTTAATTGTTGTGCTTTATAAGCTCCCATGCAGCTTTTGCAGTCAATATCATTTGCAAATGAGATCAAATTATTTTATTTTCTGCTATGAGGGTTTATAATTACATAAAATAGACCTTAGAACGCAAATATCCGGAATTTTACCCGTACTTATCGTCCTTGGATTGCTTGAAATTCATCTAAGTTTTAATCAAGTTAAACAATTTATATTATTAAACAATTTATATTATGAAACAATTTATGTTGTATTACCCACAATGTCATTTTTGTTAACTTTTCAAATAAAGTTGTTGATCCTTAAATCATCTTAAGTATTTAAATCTTATTACTTAATCTAAATTTAACGAATATTAGCCATATATCAAACAAGGGAATGAGTGAAGAAGATACATTGTAGGTGTGAAAAATTGCAAGCACAATGTTTTCTTAGCAGACGTATCTGTGAAATAGCGGATTTGTTTTATCATACATTATTAAAAAAAAAATACTTAAATTATTTGCAGTTATTTCAAGTGAAATATTGACATCATTAAATTGTTTTAAATAAACATACTAGAAAAATATTATTACTAGCAATTGTGAATAATAATCATAAATAAAAAAAATTAAACCTAACAATTAACAACGTTGTTTTTGTGTATAATTTATGAATTAACATTTTAGCTAAGCTTTGTACAAAGTAGAGTTTTGAGAATAAGGCTATTGTAAATTGTTTATAATGAATTATTTTGTTTTAATAACTGATAAGCTGTACAGTTTCTGTAAGTTATTTCTTAAGCATTAAAATGACACCAAAACTATAACTCCAATTTGTAATTTAACATGTTTGAACAGTATAATTAATATGTTAAGTTGTTTATTTATTTAATAAAATATGAAAAAAACAGTATATTTTGTGTTTTTTTTATTATTAAAATAATCTTCCTGACCCTCGCTATTCCATCTGATAGGATATTACTTGCGAAGACTAAAAAGCGCCAAAATCTGCCAGTACCTGGATGGAGCGTCACTCCTAAAAAGCCCATATTTAATGCAAGGTGCAAATACTGATATTTGTTATTATTTTTACATATTTTTAATAACCCTTTAACCTCTTGCTTATGACTCATTATTTATTAGTTTTTAATCCAAGTATAAAATAGTATATTTCATTACTATAGGGACTAAAGTGACGCTTTTCGTATACGAGGTCAAGTTTAACCCTCGTGTTTCCGAGTAACGAAAAGACGCTTTAGGCCCGTGTGATGAACTATATTTTTTCTTCATACCGATCAAGACAACACGCTAACTACTTAAGAAAAGCAAAATATTACAACTTGTTTACCTTTAATGATATCTCCCAACGAGGTTTCATCTTGTTCTTACTCTTAAAAATAATCAGCTGATTGTTTATTTCATTTGCGTTAAATTACACTGACAACAATGAACAACTATCGATGTATCTAACGCATTGAACTATCGATTGGTGAAATGAGCGAGTTTCACAAATCGATTAAACTGACAACAATGCAACAATGATTTTTTTAAGAGGGTGGCGGCCTCTTTTCACATTGCCTTTGCCCGCCCACATAGACTATGTGCGTAGACGTTATCAAGCAAAGGCAATGAGTGAGCCGGTACAGTACAAGGATGAACATTGTAGGTACTGCTGCTAAAAGTATACGACAAGCTCGAGTCTAGAACCTGCGACGTTTCGTAGCCACGGTTCCAAGGCCGTGTGCGCTACCAACTGCGCCACCGACTCACTCAATTACAGTTGAGAATAATAATCGATACCCACTATCGACGCAATCAAAAGCTTAATATCGATGCTGACGTACACGCACACGTTTGCAGTTTTAGTACATTATAGAACAGCTGCCGTCCTTGACAACAGCTGATTCTTTTTCTCCTTCTGTGAAAAAGAGCTTATTAGCCCGCAACAAATGTAATGAAAACTGCCTTTTTCGCAGTGGTATAACTAAAAAAACATACTCGTATTATATTAATTGTTAGTTCACCACTGTAGCCCTTGGGCATGCGTATTTTTAAATTGGTGGTCTAGCGACTGTGGTGTGTCCTGTAATTCGGCTACTTGGAGGTCACGAATTGTGGATAGCTATAAGCGATAGCTTGTGGACGCGGTGTTCCTTAGTGGGGATTAACGCCCGCACTATTGAATGCTATACGTCCATAAGACCGTCCTCATAATTAGACTAGTTCATAAATTGAAAACCAGGTAAACTGTGGTTCGGATCCCACGTTAAAATGTAGGTCCCTTAGTTGCCGTTAGCTGTTGGGATATTAATTAACAGTCCTGTCTGAGGAACATGACGGTCTTAGTCAGTAAAAAGGCTACAAGATCGCGCCACAAATCACAATCTTCCCATCACTCCCTTGTCATTCATATACTTGGCTTAAAATACCTACCTGGATAGGTCGCCATTTCAAGCGATGTAACGTGATTAATTTTGCACTCCCGCTAGATCTGAAAAATTAGTTCTGACCAGGGGTTTTTAATTCATGGTTGAGTAAGAAGTATGAGAGATGTATTTGAAATAAAAAGAGGGTGGGTAAAAAATATATTACCGTTAACCCCTCTCGTCGCCGACGAGCGGCGGGCGGCGGGCGGCGGGCGGCGGGCGGCTGGCGGTGACGCGGGTCGCCCACCTCGCTCCCGCGTGGGCTCTGCCTCTTATCGAGCTAATTAATTTTAATTGATTTAAAGCCGCCTCACAAAGTGTTTGGTGCCCGGGGCTCTCCCGCCATTCTCGGTATGGTGGAAAGGTCAAATGCAATGTCTCGAGGGGGGTTAAATTGAAGAATGAAACATTTCACCTTATCAAAACATCCCTCCTATTTAAATCTCTTAAATTTCTGTAAGATAATTTTGCATAGATCTTCGCTGAAAACATTTGAAAGTTTTACCTTAAAACTCTTTTTTTATTTTCACAAATAAATAATGAATACATTCTGATAATCATTATATTTATGATCTACCCCTCAGTTCAAAATTATTTTGCATATCCACTTCAAAAAGAGACTCTCACCTCGACAGCTGGTAGGTTCAATAAACAGACTGTTTTCTTAATAATAACTATACTCAGACAATATAAATCAATATACAGTACAAAAATAAGCACTTAGTTCTTTTGTGAATTAAAGAACTAGTACATAAACCTTATGTTTAATCCGTCTCTTTTTTACATTGACTTAAATACTACATTAATTTTACGACCTATCATTAAACTTGACAGCAAAAAAGAAAATCAGGCGACGTTCAGGGACAGATTTATACGCCGAATCTCTGTTGTGTGTTAAACACTTAATGAATAATGCAGAGGACATTGTAATTTGGAGCATCGTGAACGAGAGAGCAGGTAAGATAAGACCAGATTAAAAATAAAAAAATCGCAAATAAAAATCTCGCATATTTACAAGTAATTCAGTATAAGGTACCCAATTTAAATGACATTCCTTTGCTGCATAATTTTAATGATTACGTTTTTTCTGAAGTATTCTTTTTTTGGTAAATTATAGAATATTTAGTTGTGAAACAAAACTTAACCTTAAGTATCAATAAAAAACCCTACTCCTTGAGGTTTACATACATCAGCTTACTACATCTATCTATATCTAATATATTTTATTTTACTATATAAAGTAGAAGGGGTTTCTAACGGACGGAAAATTTTCAAAACTCTAAGACCTACAGAAGTGAAATTTGGCATGTATGCTCCCTTTGGGTCGTAGATGCGCACTAAGAAACGGTTTACAAAATTTCCCTAAAGTTACGCCCTGTGGTAATTCAAAATTTCTGTGTTAACATAAGGGAGGATATTGAGTTGTAATTTCAACCTTACAAATATGACAAATTAATCCTAAATCCAAGGAAATTTTTACGTTGTTTCACGGGTGAAACTGTTAGATAAGCTAGTAACATATATAAATGTATTAATTTAACGTAGTTTGCCAAAAGCTAGCTAGTCCTTTGAAACCCTTTGACCAATCCTGCCATGGCCAATTACATATTACAACAAACGCTACATCGATCTCTTCTTACCATGTATCTCTCTACATGTTTGTTCACGATTCAGTATGAAAATTAGAAACTCCATTTTCAATATTGGTCCAGCATGAATTTGGTATACTTAAACGCAACAAGATTGAGTAAATAAAAATTCGATGTAATTGAATTTCCGGTATATAAAAAAAACCTGCAATACATAATGCAACTGAGCTTACTTTAATATCCAAAACATTCTTGAAATTTGAAGTACTAAAAGTAAACCAAAGTGTAAAAATCATATTATTAGTAATATGTTGTGTGTACTGTATAGGCCTTATAAACATATGAAAGGAAAAACATTATTATAAAAGAATCTTTATTGTTTTTCAACGCTGACAAAAAGAAACAAAGCTAAAATGGCAAAAGTTGAGCGTTAAAGATCAAAGCACCCTATTTATTTTAGACTAATAACTTTTAAATAGTTTTAGAGACTAAACAAATTGAAAACCGATCAGATAAACATGTGCGAGATGATAACCAATATTTATAAGCACAGGGTCTGTCAGTGGAACCATTCAACCTGGGAACGAATCAATTTATTCTTGGGTGGGCCAACCTGTCATTAGCTGCTATTTATGAGAGTTCGCCGTTGAATGCAATTTTACCCCGGCCCGAGCGCGACCCTTGATACGACCGATTACATTGTTTATGCAGAGTTCTTTATCCGTCGTTCTACATCTTATAAAGCAATTAATGTGGTCAAAACATACTTAAATATGAATAGGTTTTGCGCACCCCCATAGTAACATGCACTTATAACGGAATGGAGGGCAACGCTGATTATAAATAAGTAGGTCTAAATAAGGGAATTCAGTGTTTTATTTTGAAGCAGTTTTTTGAGTAATTAAACTTATCGTTCTCAATTAAAGATAAATACTTTAAAAGAAATTATTTATGCCGAGAAGTTGTTTGGTATAAGCTGCCTCAGAATTAAATTCATAAGTATCCATTATTCATCACACATTTCAGTGTAATCTTGAAATTCTAAGAGGTTACGTTAAAAAGTGAGAGACTCACTCGAATAGAGCTCCTGATTGGGTTTTAGCTATCAATAAAAATAAACTTAGCGGCATTATTACCATGAGACCAATCTGTCACATCACACCGTTTACTCCATAAAATGTATTAAATGTTTCGGAGCATGATTTATATTACATTACACTAGAATAAAAAATGCGAACAGAATTTATGACCAGAGAATTGATTTTCATGCAATTGTGGGCTGGAAAGCCATGAATTCGATCATAAATGTTGCACTAGTTACAATTTATAGCCTCACCTTGTACTATAAGGGATCATTGGCCTTATTTAATGAACAAAAGAGAAAATGTAAGGTCGTAGGATATTCTCATATTTCCAAGAAACACAAAATAGATAACCATTATCAATGTATACAGATAGTAAATATTGATGATATTATATTCCAATTTAAATAATTAATCATGGCAATGCCATGAAAATTATTTACACTTTGCAGTTTTTAAAGAATATTTTATACTTTTACATTTTGAAAATGAAAATAGAAAAGTTTAAATAGTTTTACCGACGCATTAAAAAAACGTGACAAATATAATCCTCTTAGAGGGAGTAAGAATATCTCCCCTTATTTATGAATAGGCATAAAACTCGACATTAAATATGGCTATTAGGAGACTAAGCATGTGAGGGGCTCTTCGCATGAGGATTAATGCCTCACGTGACATTAATGTGTGAATTAATGTCTTAGTAGGTGTTCTATTAGCCATGACTTGCCTGTCATTGCTGTCATTGGCTGTGACGCTCTTCTCGCCCATCGCATGTCCACTCAGTAGGATAAAAAAGAGTCACAAACACCCTCAAAGTAAGCTACGAATGTACCTAAGACATTCTACCAGAAGTGGA
Source organism: Flexamia atlantica (assembly GCA_035578135.1). Taxonomy (NCBI): domain Eukaryota; kingdom Metazoa; phylum Arthropoda; class Insecta; order Hemiptera; family Cicadellidae; genus Flexamia; species Flexamia atlantica. Next base: position 19,880,803 of record JAQJVK010000009.1, on the reverse strand, counting down.
GTGTATTGGTAGACAATTTAAATGTCTGTTCATGCGCTAATATAAAATATTTATTAACTTAAATTCGCATATACGTATTAACAGTCCATTAACAGTACCTAAGAAGTAGTATTTAAAAGGAAATAATGGAAGTGTAGTTTCACACTCTAAAATGACTAATTATAAAAAAAATTACATAAAAAAGAGCAATTTACAGCAATTTATTCAATTGAACTAATTGAATGACCAAACAAATAACAGTTTATTGAAAGTAACGGATTGAAAAAACTGGAACAAATGTTCTTTACACTCTATTATTACAAATATTTGTTGAATTATGCATATCTTTGCTCTGATTGTTGCTATAATATTAAAGGTGAACGTGGGCTCTAAAATATTGGTACCATTCTATCATCAGTAACTCAGACGCTAAACTTATTTGATTGCGAGCTCTAAATTTAATTGATTGAATTTATCAATGTGACTATTAACATTCATGAGGAATCGGTGCATAACAAAAAGATACAGTCATTTATTATTTTCGGAGAAAGAATATAACTGGCAAACACTTTATCCATAATGAATATAAATTTTCAAAACGAATTGCGTACTAAAGATTATTTCACTATTTTTTAGCTTCAAGTTTAACGCATATTTTTTAATGTAAACCGGTAAAGAAGCTTTCATTTCCATTAAAACTGTAAGTATCAACAATATTCAACCTTAAAATTAATACTTAGAAAATAGGAAGTAAAAATTATGATAGAAAAATACATAAACATAAAAAAATCACTTAACGATACAAGAATTCTGTAGGAGTTTAATAGGTATTTCCATTGCCGAAATGCGGTATAGGAACTTTCGGTTCAGAGTTAAACTATTACTATTTTATATGAATTTTTTGACAATGCACTGAGACAATAGATAACATCTGTCACACATCTTTGTCTCTGATTACAGAGAGGTAGACAGTACAATCACCATCAACCTTTTATAGGCTGATTGCACTGGCCGAATAAGGCGCCTAAATGTTTCAATCTGCAATAAAATGAGGGCTAAAAGCCGTAAAGTATATTGACTCATAAAACACCCACTTGGATGAGTTAACATAAGTTTATAGCGATGCGTGTCCTTAAACACCCATTATCATTTTATGACAGGTAAAAGATTCTTGATTCAAAAGTGGGTGTAACTGTGAATTTATAAAAAGTGAATTCACTGGTGTTTCACTGGAAGAAACAAAACATATTTGCCTTATAAATACCGTTCCGATGAATCCCTCTGTTGTACCTGCAAGAAAAATTATTTTGCTAGGTTTTTAGCATATCTTTAAGCCGCGCAGGTGACGAGCCCTGGAGAGCCGCTGTCAGTAGGCGCCCAGCTGACCGAAGCTCGCACCAACACGGGCCTTTGAGCATTTCCGTGTCGACACCAGCCAGTGACGAACCCTGGAGAGACGCTGGTAGTAGGCGCCCAGCTGACTGAAGCTCTCACCAACATGGGACTAAAATCAGTTCCGTGTCGACACCAGCTAGTGACGAACCCTGGAGAGCCGCTGGCAGTGCTATAGGCGCCCAGCTGACTGAAGCTCGCACCAACACGGGACTAAAAGCAGTTCCGTGTCAACACCAGCTAGTGACGAACCCTGGAGAGCCGCTGGCAGTGCTATAGGCGCCCAGCTGACTGAAGCTCGCACCAACACGGGACTAGAAGCAGTTCCGTGTCGACACCAGCCAGTGACAAACCCTGGAGAGCCGCTGGCAGTGCTATAGGCGCCCAGCTGACTGAAACTCGCACCAACACGGGACTAGAAGCAGTTCCGTGTCGACACCAGCTAGTGACGAACCCTGGAGAGACGCTGGTAGTAGGCGCCCAGCGGACTGAAGCTCTCACCAACACGGGACTAAAAACAGTTCCGTGTCAACACCAGCTAGTGACGAACCCTGGAGAGCCGCTGGCAGTGCTATAGGCGCCCAGCTGACTGAAGCTCGCACCAACACGGGACTAAAAGCAGTTCCGTGTCGACACCAGCTAGTGACGAACCCTGGAGAGCCGCTGGTAGTAGGCGCCCAGCTGACTAAAGCTCGCACCAACACGGGACTAAAAGCAGTTCCGTGTCGACACCAGCTAGTGACGAACCCTGTAGAGCCGCTGGCAGTGCTATGGCGCCCAGCTGACTGAAGCTCGCACCAACACGGGACTAGAAGCAGTTCCGTGTCGACACCAGCTAGTGACGAACCCTGGAGAGCCGCTGGCAGTGCTATAGGCGCCCAGCTGACTGAAGCTCGCACCAACACGGGACTAAAAGCAGTTCCGTGTCGACACCAGCCAGTGAAAAACCCTGGAGAGCCGCTGGCAGTGCTATAGGCGCCCAGCTGACTGAAGCTCGCACCAACACGAGACTAAAAGCAATTCCGTGTCGACACCAGCTAGTGACGAACCCTGGAGAGCCGCTGGTAGTAGGCGCCCAGCTGACTGAAGCTCGCACCAACACGGGACTAAAAGCAGTCCCGTGTCAACACCAGCTGGTGACGAACCCTGGAGAGCCGCTGGTAGTAGGCGCCCAGCTGACCGAAGCTCGCACCAACCCGGGACTAAAAGCAGTTCCGTGTCGACACCAGCTAGTGACGAACCCTGGAGAGCCGCTGGTAGTAGGCGCCCAGCTGACCGAAGCTCGCACCAACCCGGGACTAAAAGCAGTTCCGTGTCGACACCAGCCAGTGACGAACCCTGGAGAGCCGCTGGCAGTGCTATAGGCGCCCAGCTGACTGAAACTCGCACCAACACGGGACTAAAAGCAGTTCCGTGTCGACACCAGCCAGTGACAAACCCTGGAGATCCGCTGGCAGTGCTATAGGCGCCCAGCTGACTGAAGCTCGCACCAACACGGGACTAAAAGCAATTCCGTGTCGACACCAGCTAGTGACGAACCCTGGAGAGCCGCTGGTAGTAGGCGCCCAGCTGACCGAAGCTCGCACCAACCCGGGACTAAAAGCAGTTCCGTGTCGACACCAGCTAGTGACGAACCCTGGAGAGCCGCTGGTAGTAGGCGCCCAGCTGACGGAAGCTCGCACCAACCCGGGACTAAAAGCAGTTCCGTGTCGACACCAGCTAGTGACGAACCCTGGAGAGCCGCTGGTAGTAGGCGCCCAGCTGACCGAAGCTCGCACCAACACGGGACTAAAAGCAGTTCCGTGTCGACACCAGCTAGTGACGAACCCTGGAGAGCCGCTGGTAGTAGGCGCCCAGCTGACCGAAGCTCGCACCAACCCGGGACTAAAAGCAGTTCCGTGTCGACACCAGTGGCAGCAGTCGCGTTGTGTTACATCTTTGTCTGCTGTCCTCCCTCTGTACTTGCCGCCTTTATCGCGCCGACTTTCCCTGTTCTGAACAATAATAAAATAAACCTCAGGTGGAAAAAACTGGTAACTTTTCGACGTGGTAAATTGGACCACTTGTTCTAAGCGGTTGTTATATTAATGTTTTCAGATTAAACGTCTTAATGAAAGAGCCGAGAGTGTATTTTTTAAGCTACTAATTGACACTTAAATTCTTCTTTTGAAAACTTTTCTGTTGTTTCGCAAAGTAAAAGATTAAACTAATTCATAATGTGTTTTCCTCCCGTATTTTATGGGCGAAAATGATTTAAATTACCTTGCTTCTGTCAGGTAATCCTGTTTTGGTACCACACCACCACGGTTTCGAACCTCTTATGGGTTCATTTTTAAGTGTTACACATTCACATTCGTATTTTATGGAATCGAATTAAGGCGAAATTGATAAAGTGACAAACTGATCAAGTTAAATTTTGTATTACGTCCTATGAGACACTATTTGCTCTCATTATAATCACATACGAGGAGATTCAAATTAAGAACGGGAAAGTTAATTGATTGCTGTCCAGATTATGGATGTGAAGTCACAAAAGCTTAAAGTGTATATCCTCCTTTGCGCCCTTAACTGATAATATATTAGGCCTAAAACTAAATATTCTTCTAATGGATAACATAATTATATTTAATACTTCGAAACTGCCGTTAAAAATTATTTGTTATGGCTTAACCTGTATTAGCCAATGTGCAATGTGAAGAAAGCGTAAGGTTAAAGAAATTACAGAAAAACCTTAAATTCTGTGGGTGTTTTCCCAGAACTACACACAGGTCTTGAGCCCTAGGGCGGCGCCGCCCACGACACTCGCCCAACGTTATATACGCTTGTCTTTTGTTCACTTTCTTTTAGTGTGGGTTTACTCATTTTTCAAAATAACTATTTCTAATAAATTTCAACGTTAGACTTTGACATTTGAAATCGGGTAATAATAAACACACCAAATGCGTGTCCCAAAATTTATCTTTATATTACTCTCAAACGCCGAGTTCGGACAGCGTGTCCCAAATCTTTACTTAATGTGTATCGTGGGCACTGTAAAATGCTCACTTCGTAGAGTGAGATGTTCCAGATGTTTTCCTTATTTAAATGAAAATATTTCACTAAACCAAACCTATACCAAAACATAACCTATTTTAATAAAACATTTTCCTTTATTTTTAATGATTAAATTTGTTTCACGGGTTTTTTATTACAGATCAGTATAACCGTTATATATCTTTGGTGTATGAAAATACGACGAGTAATTAAGAACTAAACACGAAATACTTAAATCTAAAGTAAGAGGCAAATAAATTAACTTACATTATGATAATATTATTGAGGTTTCAATTATTATTTTCAAAAATCGAATTTTTTCTATGTTTAAAATTAAAATAAGGTTGGAGGTTGCTGTGTGAAATAATATCTAACTTAAATTAAGAAGATCGATTTGTGTAAGCCATCGTCTGGATTTTTGGAGTCCCTGACAAAACCTTAAAATTCCTCTTGGGTTTTGAACCAAGGACGCATAATATTACCGAATTTCTGACATACAATTTTCCTTTTTCTGACTCTTGAATGTCGTTGTATTAGCGCCCTAAATTCTTGAGAAAGAATTATTTTAAATATTCCGCAACGAATATAGTTTGTAATAATTAGTAAAAACTATCCAGATATCCAATGTGGGAGGCTTGCAACATCCAGAGCGCTTTTGAACTACTTATCGACTCTAAATTGATTTAAACAGCTTGTGTAGCTGTATCAATCCTGTCCGCGCTACAACGTTAATCTGTTCTAGTGGCGCGCATTTGAATATTCCACGCATCACCGCCCACTTCAGCGCCCTGCGACTGCCGACTGCCTTGGTGTCTGCTGACGAAAGTTCCGGTGAAAAGCGGATCACCGTATGTAAAATTAGTTAGGAATTAGTATTTCAATGAAACGACAAAAAAATTAATAGCCAAAAAATAACGAAAAATCATGTCTTTCACAGAGTTGTGAGCGTTCAAAATGTTTATCTAAATATTTAGGTCACTTAAAACTCTCAAACAAGACAAATGCATGTATTTTTGCTTACTTTGTGTGTTTGGAGATGGCATATTGATGGAAATAGGGAAAAAATACATTACTACAACATGGTATGTTCTAGAGCTTTTTTAAGTAAATTTATAGCTTAAATATATCATTTATACGGATATAAGAAAATGCAGAAGAGACTAGAATAAACCAGTTTGATAGTTTAAAGGTTAATTTTAATTCGCTATCGACGAGTAAAAGGAACCGAATTGAACTACCAATTCGACCTCTTACTAATAAAATACAAAAATATAAAAATATGATTTATTTAGATTTTTATTACTTTTTAATTTTTTTATTAGATTTTTTATTTATTTTGATTATATGGAATAAGAAAGCAAAAATTAAATAGAAGGATTGCAAAACATTCCCTACTTTACCAATAGTGTATATACATATGTAAATTTAAATTCTTTTTACTTTTAATTTTATTTATTAAATTTATTTACATTTTATAATTTTCCTCTCTAACCATTAACTTGACTATGTAACTTTTAAAAAACCTTGTAATGGGCTTAGATCCCGAAACATTTCGGTTGGAAATAAAATCTAACAAAGGGTACTCAGTTCTTGTCATTTATTGCATATTAAAAAATATAGTAGCCATTAACACTGAATCAAAAAACCATATATGTGTGTGTGTGTGTCTGTCTGTAAGCACGATAGCGCTCGCAAAAATGGTCCGATCGGAATGAAATTTGGCATAGGCGTGTAAAGTAGTAATTATTCGGAGTTCGAAAACCAGCCCGATCAGACCACTGGGAGGGGGGGTAGAGGGGGATAAACCCCCCAAAATGGGGGTTTTTTTGGGGTTTTCACATTAAAAATAAAAATAATCTGATTTTAGTTAGCACCATTGAACTCAGCTCGAAAAAACAAATAATTTAGTATGTTGAATCATTGCTCTATGTCCATTCGTTACCGAAATATTTTAAGTGGTAAACACAATACGTTGTCCCAATGTTAACCTTATGGGAAATAAGTAAAACTAGAGGCTTGAAGGAATCCTTCTTTACTATAGTACAAAATACCTTCTTAGAAAATAGGCTTTTGGATCCACAAAATTATGATTATTTCTAGCATTTGGTTTTAATCAAACAAAGCAGACTTTTTTATATCCTAATGGTTTTTAAATAACAGCTATTTTACCTTATTTCTCATTTTATAGTAAGCTTAAAGCAATTTCAGTATTTTCCCCGAGTCCCTGAGATGCAGACCTTCTGTTTCAGCCCCCCCCATCATCCTACGACCTTCCAGACGCCCACAATTTCTTCGCAAAAATTTCGCGTACGTAATTATATATAAATGTATAGATCATTTGGTATTAAATCTGGATCGTTATAACTTAAACTAGACAAACGTACTTAACTTTTTATAATTTTAAATTATGAAAAACTCAAACCCTTCATTATTATAAAATCAGAAAATCTTAAATTTATTTAAAATTTAAAATACCATATTTGTTGTTATAGTACATTGAACGTGCATAGTTAGCTGCATTTTGAAACAAATCCCACAGTCAACATCTACCATATGGCTTTGAATCAAGCATTAGCACCACATGTTGAATGTAAACAAAGCAGACGTTTTTCAATCTTTTCAATCCCAATGCATTTTAAATGGAATATATTTTTCGTTATTTCTCATTTTCTCGTATATTTGGACATAATCTGCTATTTTTCCCGACCCCCTGGGGCCTAGACCTTTCATTTGAGTCACCTCCTGTCATCCTGCGAGCTGGCAAACTCTCACAATTTTGATTTAAGAAAATCGCTTATTGAATTAATTATACAGGGTGTCCCGAAATTATGGTAAAATATTTTAGCATATGATAGTAGAGGTAAAAATAAGAAAAAAAGTTCATATAAACATAGGTCCTAAATTGCTTCGTTTTCCGTCTGTGTGTCCGTTTGTGATTTTTACATATTTAATCATATCTCACGAACCGCTAGACGTATAAACTTCAAACTTGGTATATGGATTACCACTATGAATAACTATTTTTGTATGGATTATCAAATTTCTACTTTGTACCATTTCAAAATGGCGACTGTTTTTTGTTTTCAAAACTAAATATCTTAAAAACCGTAAATTTTAGAAAAATTACACAAGAGACAAAAAAGTTGCAAAATTTAATCTAGTAAACGCTGATATTAATATTATGATGTTTGGACATCTAATAACAGATAAATTTTAATTTTCCTGAATAAAAACATGCAAATTGCAGACAAAATGTTGAAAAAAACCATGTTTTTATTCAGAAAAATTAAAATTTCTCTGTTATTAGTTGTCCAATCATCATAATATTAATATCAGCGTTTATTAGATTAAATTTTGCAACTTTTTTGTCTCTTGTGTAATTTTTCTAAAATTTACGGTTTTTAAGATATTTAGTTTTGAAAACAAAAAACAGTCGCCATTTTGAAATGGTACAGAGTAGAAATTTGATACTCCATACAAAAATAGTTCTTCATAGTGGTAATCCATATACCAAGTTTGAAGTTTATACGTTTAGCGGTTCGTGAGATATGATTAAATATGTAAAAATCACAAACAGACACACAGACGGAAAACGAAGCAATTTAGGGCCTATGTTCATATGAACTTTTTTTCTTATTTTTACCTGTACTATCATATACTAAAATATTTTACCATAATTTCGGGACACCCTGTATAAGATAGAAGATAGATTCTATATCTCGCTTATTTCTCAACATATATTAATAAAACTTGGTTTGTGGCTTCATCTAGATAAGATCTAATGTATTTTAGTCTTAAACCCCCGACATTTCCATTTTTGTGGCAGCAAACCTGCATACTCATTCCCCATTTTATCCTTATAAGAAATAAAAAAATTCAATTTTTTATTTATTTGTATTTATTTATTTATTTATTTATTTATTTATATTTTTAATTTCATTTTTTTATGATATGTCAAAAATCTTCTTTGACATATCTTTTTTGACATATCTTTGTAGAAGTTGGTACATGGTTCCTCCTAGTTCAGATCTACGAAATATTGAATTAAAACCACCCAGTTTTAACGGACCTGTTGCAGCAAACCTGCATACTCATTCTCCATACTATTCTTATAGAGCTTACAAAAACATAATAAATCTCACTACCTTGGATTGAAATATGTTCTTTTGCATTTGAAATTCGCTGAGTATGCAGGTATTCTGCAACGGGGGTATTTATTATTTAGATTTATTATTTATGAGATTGGGAAAATGTATTTTGTCTATCGTGCTTTCTTGTTGTATTTCATATTAAACTTTTCTGTTTAAAGTTCTTTCACATTTTATATACTTTAGGTCCAAAAAATATCTTGGAAATGCTTTAAAACCAAATAATTCCCATATTGGTTAAAAATTAATCCATTGTTTTAATTCTTTTGAAATCTACTATATATTTGTCAAATACCACTGACCTATCATCGCACAGCCCAAACTACTTGACCTAGAACCTTGAAACTTTGCATGAACGTTCCTTTCAGGGCATAGGCACCCACTAAGAACGGATTTTTAAAAATTCCCTCAGGGCTACGCCCTATCATACATCAAAGTTTCAATGTTAAAGTATAGGTAAGCTCATGTAGTTGTCATGGCAACCTTAACATTAAATCTTAAACCAAGGATTTTTTTCTGTTTTTCCACGGGTAAAACCGTGCTGATCAGCTAGTTATATTATATTTTAAAAATCATCAAGTAAATGGTCAAAATATTGTTAGGAGAATATGCTAGTTTACAGAGAGCATTTATCCCCATTTTATGGGCTGATTGTTTCAGAAATCATCCAAATTCCTCCACAGACGGCTTTGACATTGTCAGAATAAATTTTAAATGAAAATAAAAAGTAGATTGTAAGAAACATATATTTTCACGTGTTACTGCATTTCGTAAGTATCAATTAATTTTTGTACTTTCATTGTAATCATGGGTTGTTTTGTAAATAGTTGAATTTGGGGAAAATTGTATATTTTCTTGCCTTGATTGAGTAGAGTTTTCTTTTTTTAAATGCTTGGTTTACACAATTATTGCGCTAATTAACTCAGAGAACTATGTTAGTCATGTACGTTCGAATAAACTTGCTGCTTTGCTTTTATAGTAGAGATATGGGGATGGTAACGAAATGAAAATTACGGTTTAGGAAAAATCTTTAATAAATGTCAATCCTAAAATAAATAGGAGACAAATGGAAAATTAAATTCATAATAATTAAAGGGAAATTACTAAGTTATTTTAGTTATATATTGGGCCATTCTTTATGATTGATAATCTTAAAAGAGTTATACAAGTTAATTCGTGCTACACTGGAGGGGAGCTGGTTTAATAGTTGTCGTTACATTGTATGGGATCGAAAGGAAATAATTGGCAATTATAATCTTACACTATAATCGGAACTTCAATATTAATTGATAATCTAAATGGTTTATTGATTCAGATGTGAAAGTTTCTCTTTTATAATTTTGATAACACTTTAAACCCTCCAGTAGTAAAAAAATCGGGGTCTTATCTGTAGTCAAAGAATATTTTCGCTAGCAACGATAATTTGTAAGTCATCAATCTGAGATTCAATTTAGGAGCTATATTAATTGTATCATGAAATAAGTTATTTTAATCGTAAAAGACGATGTAAGGGGACGAAGTAAAATCGATGACTATATTTCACACACGTAACCACTGAGCCATATAAGCTGAGTCACATACACACGTACTTAACCTGGCCACAGTGGCCACATAGACTAGAGGTTTTCAGGTTTATGATGAAAACAATTTAGACGTCCAATGTAAAGATAGGTAGTATTGATAACAATTTGTCACGATACTAATTGATTCTATTAAGCGAAGCGATAGAGCCAATGAGGGGCTGGCAGTGCCATAAATTATAGCCAAGATAAAATCGATTGCTTCACTGGGATTCTATAAAGAAACGCCTTAATAGTTTTATTTGTTTTGTTTTAAACTTTATGGCTATCAATATTAATCATATTTTGAAACACCCCTTAGATTTGCTTTTTTTGCGAATGTCCTATACCGCATGGGGAAGAAGCTATGCAGTATAGCTTACGCTAAGGTCTAAGCCTGAGCCCATTATAACATTTCCTCTTTGAGGTTACGTGCGCTAAACCTCAAAGTGCACCTCATATATTTGTTTTTGTTAAATATTCAGGTTATTTTACACATTATAATCTATTAACTATGACCGTACTGGGCAGATATTTTACATTGAATGTGAAGTAATAAATTTGCCCCTCAAATGGGTATTTCATCGATAAATTAAAATAAACAAATTTTGATTTACGCCATTGAATTGAGCTGAAAACAAATATTTAATTATTACTAATCCATCTTATATGACTACCAATATTGTTATTAACTACCAAGCGTCTAGTTGAAGTGTACAATTAAAGAACGAGAACCTTCTACAACGTTTTAGATGCCAGCCTTTAAAAAATCTTGCAGGAACCTTAACCACTTTAAAAGACTCTTTACAAAATTACTGTTGTTAAATGCTGACTACACAATATAAGAATAAAATACGTTTCAGGACTTCATTAAAAAAGGGTTATTTACTGTTTTTTTTCGGTTTATTTATATAATTGATTGTTTTTTTTACGTACAGTTTGTCAATTAATATTTTTTACATTGAAATGTATGGAAATTTAAAGTATAAATATCCGATTTTGGCTTTAAAACGAAGAAAAATGCAAAAAAGAAAATCATTATTTAAGTTGGCGAAAGTAAATGATTGGCAAAAAATATGACGGCAGGATTAATAAATTTATTCAAAGAGAGAATCATAAAAAATCAGGGTAATGCTAGAAGAAAGGTTCTTATAACAAGGTGAATTTCGACTTGAAAGGAGGTCAAAAAGTAGAATAAGTAACTGCAAAAGAGGAGGAGCAAAGCCTTCTGAGAAACGCATTAACCTCCATATCGGAAGTCAAGGAGCTCTCATTTCCAATTGATGACTCGTATTCAACGTTGTACTTTTCATCGAGTTAAAAGTAGGTTTATTAGCAAAAACGGTATGGATTCAGAACCCGTTACATCACTCTATAAATATTGTACTAGCAGAATATGACGTAGGGCCTATATTAATTTTTATGTTGTTGGCTGTCTAAAGGATCAAGGACCCTCGATAGCGTGATTCACATAAAAATACTTATTTGACAATAACATTTTCTGATATATACTAAACATATTTCCAAATGAAGAAGAAAATACCTAACGATTTGTTTATGTTATAAACAGAATATTGTGATGGATGAAAATGCTATATTCATATTTTGGTAGTATTCAAAACGTATTTCAAACCCTCCGACGTTGTATTTGTATTCTGTACGTATAGACTGCCCATATTTGCGTGGGAAATTTGTGTACTCCCTAAAAAAATTTAAGCGTTTAATCGGTCTTTTGAGTTGTGATCATAATTTTGGATACATTGCAAGAGTAGGAGATGTTAAGATTTGTATTTTGGAAATTTACTATCAAGAAAAAAAGTAAAGTTTTTGGAGAGGTTGGCAGAAAAACACTATGAGTTTGAAGGAAGTAAGGAGATGGGATTAAGAAAAACATAAGTCGCTGTCATGCGTCTCGCCTGCAGGCCCGGGTGAAGATACTAAGACTATGACTATTACTTGCACCATCGTTAACGTCACCCATCCACAGCGGTCAGGAGATGACTCGGCAGGCTAAGTGTACAGCTGTTAGAAGCAGAGTGTGATACTTGGTTACAACATGTGTTGCTGCTTCTACTCACCAGCAGGCCTGGGTGAAGAGACTGAGACTATGACTATTACTTGCACCAGTGTTAATGTCACCCATCCACAGCGGTCAGGAGATGACCCGGCAGGCTAAGTGTACAGCTGTTAGAAGCAGAGTGTGATACTTGGTTACAACATGTGTTGCTGCTTCTACTCACCAGCAGGCCTGGGTGAAGAGACTGAGACTATGACTATTACTTGCACCAGCGTTAACGTCACCCATCCACAGCGGTCAGGAGATGACCCGGCAGGCTAAGTGTACAGCTGTTAGAAGCAGAGTGTGATACTTGGTTACAACATGTGTTGCTGCTTCTACTCACCAGCAGGCCCGGGTGAAGGGACTGAGACTATGACTATTACTTGCACCAGCGTTAACGTCACCCATCCACAACGGTCAGGAGATGACCCGGCAGGCTAAGTGTACAGCTGTTAGAAGCAGAGTGTGATACTTGGTTACAACATGTGTTGCTGCTTCTACTCACCAGCAGGCCCGGGTGAAGGGACTGAGACTATGACTATTACTTGCACCAGCGTTAACGTCACCCATCCACAACGGTCAGGAGATGACCCGGCAGGCTAAGTGTACAGCTGTTAGAAGCAGAGTGTGATACTTGGTTACAACATGTGTTCCTGCTTCTACTCACCAGCAGGCCCGGGTGAAGAGACTGAGACTATGACTATTACTTGCACCAGCGTTAACGTTACCCATCCACCAGCGGTCAGGAGATGACTCGGCAGGCTAAGTGTACAGCTGTTAGAAGCAGAGTGTGATACTTGGTTACAGCATGTGTTGCTGCTTATACTCACCAGCAGGCCCGGGTGAAGGGACTGTGGGTATGACTATTACTTGCACCAGTGTTAATGTCACCCATCCACAGCGGTCAGGAGATGACTCGGCAGGCTAAGTGTACAGCTGTTAGAAGCAGAGTGTGATACTTGGTTACAACATGTGTTGCTGCTTCTACTCACCAGCAGGCCCGGGTGAAGAGACTGAGACTATGACTATTACTTGCACCAGCGTTAACGTTACCCATCCACCAGCGGTCAGGAGATGACTCGGCAGGCTAAGTGTACAGCTGTTAGAAGCAGAGTGTGATGCTTGGTTACAACATGTGTTGCTGCTTCTACTCACCAGCAGGCCCGGGTGAAGAGACTGAGACTATGACTATTACTTGCACCAGTGTTAATGTCACCCATCCACAGCGGTCAGGAGATGACTCGGCAGGCTAAGTGTACAGCTGTTAGAAGCAGAGTGTGATACTTGGTTACAACGTGTGTTGCTGCTTCTACTCACCAGCAGGCCCGGGTGAAGGGACTGTGGGTATGACTATTACTTGCACCATCGTTAACGTCACCCATCCACAGCGGTCAGGAGATGACTCGGCAGGCTAAGTGTACAGGTGTTAGAAGCAGAGTGTGATACTTGGTTACAACGTGTGTTGCTGCTTCTACTCACCAGCAGGCCCGGGTGAAGGGACTGTGGGTATGACTATTACTTGCACCATCGTTAACGTCACCCATCCACAGCGGTCAGGAGATGACTCGGCAGGCTAAGTGTACAGGTGTTAGAAGCAGAGTGTGATACTTGGTTACAACGTGTGTTGCTGCTTCTACTCACCAGCAGGCCCGGGTGAAGGGACTGTGGGTATGACTATTACTTGCACCAGCGTTAACGTCACCCATCCACAGCGGTCAGGAGATGACTCGGCAGGCTAAGTGTACAGCTGTTAGAAGCAGAGTGTGATACTTGGTTACAACGTGTGTTGCTGCTTCTACTCACCAGCAGGCCCGGGTGAAGGGACTGTGGGTATGACTATTACTTGCACCATCGTTAACGTCACCCATCCACAGCGGTCAGGAGATGACTCGGCAGGCTAAGTGTACAGGTGTTAGAAGCAGAGTGTGATACTTGGTTACAACGTGTGTTGCTGCTTCTACTCACCAGCAGGCCCGGGTGAAGGGACTGTGGGTATGACTATTACTTGCACCAGCGTTAACGTCACCCATCCACAGCGGTCAGGAGATGACTCGGCAGGCTAAGTGTACAGCTGTTAGAAGCAGAGTGTGATGCTTGGTTACAACATGTGTTGCTGCTTCTACTCACCAGCAGGCCCGGGTGAAGGGACTGTGAGTATGACTATTACTTGCACTAGCGTTAATGTCACCCATCCACAGCGGTCAGGAGATGACTCGGCAGGCTAAGTGTACAGCTGTTAGAAGCAGAGTGTGATGCTTGGTTACAACATGTGTTGCTGCTTCTACTCACCAGCAGGCCCGGGTGAAGGGACTGTGAGTATGACTATTACTTGCACCAGCGTTAATGTCACCCATCCACAGCGGTCAGGAGATGACTCGGCAGGCTAAGTGTACAGGTGTTAGAAGCAGAGTGTGATGCTTGGTTACAACATGTGTTGCTGCTTCTACTCACCAGCAGGCCCGGGTGAAGGGACTGTGAGTATGACTATTACTTGCACCGGTGTTAATGTCACCTATCCACAGCGGTCAGGAGATGACTCGGCAGGCTATGTGTACAGCTGTTAGAAGCAGAGTGTGATACTTGGTTACAACGTGTGTTGCTGCTTCTACTCACCAGCAGGCCCGGGTGAAGGGACTGAGACTATGACTATTACTTGCACCAGCGTTAACGTCACCCATCCACAGCGGTCAGGAGATGACTCGGCAGGCTAAGTGTACAGCTGTTAGAAGCAGAGTGTGATGCTTGGTTACAACATGTGTTGCTGCTTCTACTCACCAGCAGGCCCGGGTGAAGGGACTGTGAGTATGACTATTACTTGCACCAGTGTTAATGTCACCTATCCACAGCGGTCAGGAGATGACTCGGCAGGCTATGTGTACAGCTGTTAGAAGCAGAGTGTGATACTTGGTTACAACGTGTGTTGCTGCTTCTACTCACCAGCAGGCCCGGGTGAAGGGACTGTGAGTATGACTATTACTTGCACCATCGTTAATGTCACCCATCCACAGCGGTCAGGATATGACTCGGCAGGCTATGTGTACAGCTGTTAGAAGCAGAGTGTGATACTTGGTTACAACGTGTGTTGCTGCTTCTACTCACCACCAGGCCCGGGTGAAGGGACTGTGAGTATGACTATTACTTGCACCAGCGTTAATGTCACCCATCCACAGCGGTCAGGAGATGACTCGGCAGGCTATGTGTACAGCTGTTAGAAGCAGAGTGTGATACTTGGTTACAACGTGTGTTGCTGCTTCTACTCACCACCAGGCCCGGGTGAAGGGACTGTGAGTATGACTATTACTTGCACCATCGTTAATGTCACCCATCCACAGCGGTCAGGATATGACTCGGCAGGCTATGTGTACAGCTGTTAGAAGCAGAGTGTGATACTTGGTTACAACGTGTGTTGCTGCTTCTACTCACCAGCAGGCCCGGGTGAAGGGACTGTGAGTATGACTATTACTTGCTCCAGTGTTAATGTCACCCATCCACAGCGGTCAGGAGATGACTCGGCAGGCTAAGTGTACAGCTGTTAGAAGCAGAAGCAGAGTGTGATGCTTGGTTACAACATGTGTTGCTGCTTCTACTCACCAGCAGGCCCGGGTGAAGGGACTGTGAGTATGACTATTACTTGCACCAGTGTTAATGTCACCCATCCACAGCGGTCAGGAGATGACTCGGCAGGCTATGTGTACAGCTGTTAGAAGCAGAGTGTGATGCTTGGTTACAACATGTGTTGCTGCTTCTACTCACCAGCAGGCCTGGGTGAAGGGACTGAGACTATGACTATTACTTGCACCAGTGTTAATGTCACCCATCCACAGCGGTCAGGAGATGACTCGGCAGGCTAAGTGTACAGCTGTTAGAAGCAGAGTGTGATGCTTGGTTACAACATGTGTTGCTGCTTCTACTCACCAGCAGGCCCGGGTGAAGGGACTGTGAGTATGACTATTACTTGCACCAGCGTTAATGTCACCCATCCACAGCGGTCAGGAGATGACTCGGCAGGCTAAGTGTACAGCTGTTAGAAGCAGAGTGTGATGCTTGGTTACAACATGTGTTGCTGCTTCTACTCACCAGCAGGCCTGGGTGAAGAGACTGAGACTATGACTATTACTTGCACCAGTGTTAATGTCTCCCATCCACAGCGGTCAGGAGATGACTCGGCAGGCTAAGTGTACAGCTGTTAGAAGCAGAGTGTGATGCTTGGTTACAACATGTGTTGCTGCTTCTACTCACCAGCAGGCCTGGGTGAAGAGACTGAGACTATGACTATTACTTGCACCAGTGTTAATGTCACCCATCCACCAGCGGTCAGGAGATGACTCGGCAGGCTAAGTGTACAGCTGTTAGAAGCAGAGTGTGATGCTTGGTTACAACATGTGTTGCTGCTTCTACTCACCAGCAGGCCTGGGTGAAGAGACTGAGACTATGACTATTACTTGCACCAGCGTTAACGTCACCCATCCACAGCGGTCAGGAGATGACTCGGCAGGCTAAGTGTACAGCTGTTAGAAGCAGAGTGTGATGCTTGGTTACAACATGTGTTGCTGCTTCTACTCACCAGCAGGCCTGGGTGAAGAGACTGAGACTATGACTATTACTTGCACCAGTGTTAATGTCTCCCATCCACAGCGGTCAGGAGATGACTCGGCAGGCTAAGTGTACAGCTGTTAGAAGCAGAGTGTGATGCTTGGTTACAACATGTGTTGCTGCTTCTACTCACCAGCAGGCCTGGGTGAAGAGACTGAGACTATGACTATTACTTGCACCAGTGTTAATGTCACCCATCCACCAGCGGTCAGGAGATGACTCGGCAGGCTAAGTGTACAGCTGTTAGAAGCAGAGTGTGATGCTTGGTTTCATCCAAACAAAATTCAGTATCCGCCTGAATTAAAATTGCTGTTATTGTAAGCTTTAACTAAAATTGCTTTAAAAATAGCAAAAACTATGATATGAAGAAAAAAGTCCCATTTTTTTACGAGTTTGCTCAAAAAGGGACCACCTTAGCCCCAGACCATGATAACTTTTTGTTTTTCGAGGCTCAGAAGAAAAAACACCGTTCGTTTGAATTTGTATATAAATATGTTGAATTGAAAAATGTGTTTTCTATTTGAAATTCGCTGAGAATGCAGGTCTGCTGCAAAGGGGGGTATTTAGTCTAATTTTGATATAGTCTCCGTAAGGTTTTGCATTGAATATGAGATACTTTCTAATAAATCTTTTTAAGACAGTGTGATGAATATAATTGCAGTTTTAAAAAATAATTAAGGAGGGGAGCTGTACAGCCCTTCTGTGAAGGCAAAACAACGCCCAACAAAGCCAAAATGCAAATAACAATGCCAATTGTGTAAAATATACTGTTATTTCAGCATATCAGTTTGAATATGTCGTTCTTGGTTGAAATGTCCATGGGACGATACTGCAATTCAGGAAAAACTTTTCAACATCCGCTCTTCCAACTGTGTATTAGCTGAAAAACTGCTCTTCGACTAAACGTTTATGAACAGCATTAAGCTATTGGATCACGTAAACAAAGTATAATAACAAACATAAGGACCTGACCAAAATCCACAATTACCCCAACTTGTCTTTGAAGTGACTGCAGTTAATTTAATTTTAGCACTTATTTTAGCGCAACCCGTAGATTCAAAAGCAGTAAGTGACGGATAATACTTTTCCGTATTTCAGAGACACATACTAAGCACAGTAAAACAATTTAACCGATGTATGTTACAGGTAATCTATAAATATATTTCACTAAAATTAAAACTCTGACTGAGAAAGCTGGCGCGGATGGCGGTTGAAAGTTGGATCGGGGTTTGTTAGAGCTGGGAAGATCGTGGGCGCAAATCAGTGGAATATTCAAATGTGCGCTCCTTGTGAAGATGTAGCAGTGAAACCTGGACGGAATTAATGCACGGAACACGGCAGTAAAATAATAATTTGAATCGATAACTTGGCCGGCCGTTCAGTAGTAAGGTGGTTCAGAATTAGGGCATTGCGAAATTTGAGGCAATATCTTTACTTTGTTATCTTTATGAAATAATTCGAATTAAAGACTCCCAAAGAGTTCACCATGACTTTTATAAATCCGATATTCACAATATTATTAACGTTTAATCCTGAACGAAAACAAATATGGTCCCCCTGTTTCTTGAAAAATGGAATACACAAAACATATGTTTACCCATATTTCCTTGATATTACATATAAGTATATACTAATATAAGTATTTCGAAATATGTGAACCTAAAGATAGCTATGGGTTTTGCTGAAAGGTCCTTAACTACAAAGGTAAATATTTCTGTCTACGGAACTTTAACAGTATTATACTTTAAAGCGTTAAAAATAAAAGTTAATTCTTAAAATTTGTATTTTTTTGTAAAAAACGTTTATGGCCTCTTCTCGCCCTAGCGTTATAAAACATTTAATTATTATTTAATTTATTAAACCTGACAACCTTAAAACATAAAATTTATGTTATTTATGAGGGCCGTAACGATAAACTTGGGGGCCCCGGGGCAAGCCTAGCTGTGAGGCCCACTATATCTTCTTTGTGCCTTCGTGCAGGCAGTCATCAGTAACTTAAAAAAAATAATTTTTGAGCTCCGTCGTTTTCAGTAGAGATTAAAGCTAATCTGCTTAAACTGTCTTGTGCCATTACTTCTTAAATAGCTGTTTTTTATTAATTTAAGCTTAAAAAAATAACACTCTGCCTTTACAATGGTTATTGGGAGTATATGATACACGCTGTGCACACATTAAGAAAACTCGTAGACAACGAACTATGACCAATAAAAAACGTTTGGCAATTCTTTTATTGTTTTATATTTCTAAACTTCTTTTCAAATGACTGTTAAACTTAGTAGCTGTTTTGTTAATATCGTTTTCTCAAGCAAAATGCAATAATATTTGATGGCCGCAATGTGATCAAGAGATTTGCTGGCCGCGGGAACACTGAGCAGGTTTTTTGCGCTGCTATATGATCGAGGGATTTGTCATAAACGACCGCGCTTTGACAGCCGCGATACGTCCAAAACAAGTAACGGCCATGAAAAGAGTAAGTTGTTTTCCTGCTGCAATTCGACCGAAAGTTTTTCGAACCGCGGAATAAATTACAGATTTTCCGGCCGAAATGTGGCCAATGTATATGACGATCTCGAAAAGAGCGAGAGACATGCCTACATGCGATCAAGAGATCTGCCATTTTCCGGCTGCGGGATGAGCGAGCAATTCTCCAGCCGCGAAACGAGCTAGCACTTTTCTTAGCTTTACGACCGAGATATGTGACGGCCACGGAAATAGAGGCAGGCTTGTTCCGACCGAAATATAACCGAGAGATTTGCCGGCCGCGATGTAAACGACTGATGATTTCCAGCAGCGATATATTACCGAAATATTAGTTTTTTTACTTTCTCCCCCTATACATAGTATATGAAGAAAGTATTGTTTTCGTCAAAATTTTCGAATTTGAGTTGTTAGTGGATATATTCGTTTTAGTGCTCCCTGAATCCAAAAAGTGGTTTTTGGCGTGGTATCTGTCTGTCTGTCTGTCTGTCTGTCTGTGTGTGTGTGTGTGTGTGTGTGTGTGTGTGTGTGTGTGTGTGTGTGTGTGTGTGTGTGTGTGTGTGTATGTGTGTGTGTGTGTGTGTGTGTGTGTGTGTGTGTGTGTGTGTGTGTGTGTGTGTGTGTGTGTGTGTGTGTGTGTGTGTGTGTGTGTGTGTGTGTGTGTGATGTATGTGTGTCTGTGTGGATGTAAACATAGCTAGATACGACACCAGTGGTCCGATTTTCATGAAATTTGGCATGTAGGTATAAAGCCGTGGTATCTCCAGGCGTATTTTTCATTTTTTTGAATTTTGATTTTAAGGGTATTTACCCCATAAAAACCCATAAAAAATGACAAAAATCCAAATTTCTCAAAAACGGCTCTAACGATTTTGATAAAAATGTCATGGTTTTTAGTGCTTAAGATGACAAACAAAATGACACCACCCGCATGTCTGTAAAAATTCAGGTTCAGAAGTTATGGGGGTTTAAGAGTTAAAAAATTCATATTTTCCAAATTTGACAGAATCTGTAACCTCTAAAGAAAATATACTTGTAACCATTAAATTTGACTTGAAAAACTAAATAATACAGTATTTTGAATCATTAGTTTATGTCAACTGGTTGCGGAGATAATTGATATTTTAGTTCGGCGGTAAACGCAGTACGTTGTCCAATGTTATTCTTATGGCAAATATTTTATAACCGATATCGCCGTTATTTACTAATCTATTTTGATCAAATTTGGTATATTTGTGTGATAATTAATTGTTAATTTGCTATCTTACACATATAAATTTTCTGGTTTTAAATGACTTTAAGGGAGAAAGTATGTGTCAGTTTCCTGATACCGTTTATTTGTGATTCGATCGAGAGATTTGCAGGCCGCGACGACGAAGACGCTTATGTTGTTTCGTTTCGCAATCACGAGTATCGAATTTCTTGACCAAAGGTTTAAATGCATTACGTTTTTCCGACCTTTCCCGAATTCTCGTCTGGTAGACACCCTGCAAAGGATTTACAGCGATTTGACGGCCACGATACAGCAAAGAGACTCAGCTACAAAACGGCCGAGATACAAAATACGATAGGGAAGCTTTGGCAGCCACGAAATGACCGCGAAATGATCGCGACGAATCAATCGAGGAAATCTCAGACCTCGGCAATGTAGTCGGCAGATTTTCCTGTAACAAATTAAATAAATTATTCCGGTATAATTAATACCTAAATTATTGGGTTACCTACTAGATACCAACCTCCTAATCCATTATACCACAGTTTCTGTAGCTTTTGGTTCTAAAACATCTATTACATTATTGCAATCAATGGTAATATGGCCAAATAAAAACAGTTGTGGAGAAAAAGTTATAGTCTTAAAGTTGTTTAAACATCTATTCATCTTTTTATACTGTTTTTAACCTAAGAAAAATCAAGTTTTTTTTCGGAAATAATACGGTCGTGACGAGGTCGGCGTCGAGTCCGACTTTATGTTCCCTCTGCCTGGGCCAGGGGGCCCCGGTTGCCCCGGTGGTCGTTACGGCCCTGTTATTTATCATTACCTAAGTCAGGCCATTGTTAGAAGTCCCTCTGTCGTGGTGAATATCTGTTTAGTTTCTTTAATAAACTATACATTCTGACCTTCACGTTAACGTCTTCTGAAATGCAAATATTCTATTGCATAGCTCCCTTTTACAAGTGATAAATAATACAAAATATAATGAATTTGATCTTTTGGAATTGCCTGGTTACAATAAATAATATATTACCTAATTTTTTATTGAGACGAATCCTTTGTAGCAACCAGCTATGTACTGCCGGTAAATTTCTAAAGAGGGCTTAATCTACTGGAATAAGGTGTCTAAAAGCCGTAAAGAATATATCGGTCATAAAACCCTCAACTGATAATAGACCTTCACAAAGGTGCGTGTGCTTCGACGCCTTTCTTCTTTTATGAGGAGTGGAGTGGCTGTGAAGCTACAGGAAACGGCCAGAAGTAATAAATATAACCATAAGTCTCCTTGATGACAGACAAATACATTTCTAGTTATTACGAAGGTATTAAATGTTTTAAATTATTTAAAAGTTGGCTACACATCATTACTGTTAACATAAAAACAATTAAATGTTTTAAATTAGTATATTTTGGCTTTCTGTCTGAAGCCATCATCATCATCATCATCATCATCATCATCATCATCATCATCATCATCATCATCATCATCATCATCATCATCATCATCATCATCATCATCATCATCATCATCATCATCATCATCATCATCATCATCAACTAATTGATGAAAGATTGTATATAAATAAAAACAAAAATATAAACAAAAACTTGATTATCATGTGTTTGGACTAACATATTGTTTGTTGGAAATGTTTAGTCATTATAAATAAGTTTTGAAATAATTTACAGGATCGGTTTTAATACAAATTCAAAATTTCAGCTCATACGAAGCTCATATATAATTTTTTTTTTTAAATGATGTGTAGCTAACATAATTAACATAATATTAAAGATACCATTAAGAAAAAAGAAACATAAAGACGAGAATTAAATGACATATCATTATTTCAATAATTCCATATTTTTTTCTGAAATATGATAAAATTCTAAGAATTTCCTTGGAAATTTTAATGGGTGCGTTTTACAAATAGGAATACAAATAGTCAAGTCAATCTAATCACAGCGTACTCTTCGCTAAGATATACCCAGCCATAGCATGCAATAGAATGAGTGTTAACTCTGGGTTGTAGTTATTTAAATTAAATTTGTATTTATACGTGAAAATATTCGTTAACGTATTGTTGTATTATGGAAATAAAGATATTTTTCTTCCTGTTACATGAACACTCAGATTTTTATAATTTAAAAAGTTTAGTTTTACGCGTTACTTGCAGGTTTTCCTGCTGGAGCATCTAAGAGTTCAATTATCGCTCTGAGTACAGTAAAACAAAAATTTCAGTAAAATATTAAAGTTCAACCAAAAACTTAAATAATCAGCATAAATCTGCGCAATGTACAACTGTTGAAAAGTAGCAGCCAAGTATTCAGTAATCAGTATTTACATCGTGTCACACGAAAGGTTTCATAGACTGCACATAAACTACCTCCATTCCTGAATATCCATCTCCCGAAAGTTCTCTTTAAGAGAATGAAAATAATTATCCACCTCCAGAATTTATTCACATCTAAATTTACCAGAAGAAAGTTTACCTAGATACCTAGATTTTCTATTTATGCATCACATATATCATTCTTAAAATAAAAGTACGTATATTCTTAATACGCATTATTTTAGTCGAAATCTTCAAGTATAAAGATAAGTTATACATTCATAATGATAAAGACCTAAATCACCAAAAATTCAAATATGGAACGTAACACTCTCGTTTGCTTCAAATATCGGCCATTTTTCATCTGAGCTACCTGCCAACTTTCTTTATCAGCTAAATTAATACATAGCCCCTTTGTAAATATAAATACACAATCAATAAAAAAACCATTTTAGACAATATACGCAAGTACTAGCTATAAATAAACCTTAATCGCCGTTGGTTTCGAGATAAACTGGTAGCTCGTTGTAACACATAGGTTTTTATTGTAGTTAGCAACAATAGGATAGGCCCTGCACCTGCTCACGTTACCATTGTTTCACCCCCTGGTCTGGGCCTCGTTAATGATTATGTTGAGACTCACTCACCGCAGGTTGTCTTTATTAACTCGTCAAGTCGTTGCCCCGAAATGTAATATTGTAATAAAACAGTTTAACCAGTTATTATCCGTTCATATTTTTATTTTAAGATTTTTCATTTAACATATATTTTTCACTCTGGCTAACTGAGGAGGTTTGAATAATGGCTTAGTTCACGGTAAATCATTGCAGGGGGTAACAATTATTTGAAGGGACCAATTACAATTAAGGTCTTATACAAGTAAAACCGGCTGATCAAAACGGAGTCTAGTGAAAGAAAACTTATTAAAACTCTAGAATCTAGAACATGTTCTAAAAATGTATGCTCGGAATGTTTTGCAGCTTTACTAGTTAAAAAAACAGCTTTTGGCCTATTATAGAAAAAGCGTGACATTAGCAGTTCCGCGTGACATTAGCGGTTGGCGGTGATATTTTCAGCATGATGTTATAGAATATCGTTGTCACATACCTTAAGCTGGTGCAAACTTGTATAAATTAAACTTGGTGAGAATCAATATTATATTTCATCTACGGATTAACTTAGACCTTTATCCAATATTGCTTTCGTAAAACGTTACAAGGTCATATGATTATGTGCGTTATAAAACTAATTCTTAGTCGACTGATATAAATGACCGAGTGACTTAACAGTAACTGCCACCAGTGATGCATTGGCAGAATAAATCACATGGATATTCAATTACGGTTTCCATTATAGTAACGACGCCGGATTATTGTTCAAGGGATCTATTTATTCCGAGAAGCTTGTGCGGATTTGTGATTGAGAAATTTACCTATTTACTTATATTTTTATACTAATAAATTAAGCTAACGCAGCTTAACTGCTTGTTCAGGGAGTTTGAAAAGTAATATCAGGACCACCCTTACGAGCGTTACGGAGCCTATTACCGAGCTTAATTAAGTTTGTTCTTAAAAGAATAAATGTAACAATTTATTTTTTGTCTAAAATCAAAATAACGATTTCTTTTCTCAGGATTTCTTCTACTTGTTCACTTTTGATCCTTGTGTTGAAACTTGGTGTTACTTATGATTATTTTAAGTGATGTTCTCTCTAAAATATTGTATTAATTTATTTTCAAGGACGACTGAAAAAATCTCTACGAAGTTTTGTGCTCTGTAATTGACTTAGCCTTAAAAACATTAGAGAGGTACTATGTACAATCCAAATAATAATTTGGATTATTCTATGTCGTTGCGTGTGTATAAACAGAATTATTTTATGTTATTAAAATGTTAACTATGTTAAAACTTTGTTTCTACATAGTTTTACGACTAAAAACCTACATTTTCTTTCAGGTATTTGTTTTTAGAAAATATTGGTACTACGTATACTCCTGGTACTGTTTTGCTGAAGTGATATTGTGTGTGTTTTATATTCTATTTTGATATTCTCGCAAAAAGTGAACTTTACATAACGTTTATTGACCCGTACACTCTATTAATCTATATAATCTCTATTTATCGGTAAAGTAAATTATATGTTGTCAATAATGCTATTGTTATAAAATTTGTATCGTGACACACTTAAATTGTAAACCCCTATTGAATCATAAAAACTCGTGAGAATCCTATAACCAGTTAGGTTATTGGGGCAACATGATCAATCGGCATGTAGCCGCGTCGACAGCGCTTGCACAAACGTTTCCGGGTTTATCCTAATCCAAAACAAAAACGTGGGCGTCCCTTCTCGGGGCGACAACCTGAAATATGGAGCCTTCATATTGTTGGCTTTAATTTGTATTCATTTACTGTGCGTCTTGTAACGAAGCAATAAATACAGCTGTTAAACGTATAGGTGAAAAAAACGAAGTGAAATAAAACGTATATTCTTTGTGTTGCTTTCCTACAACACTTTTATTTTTGTTGTAGAAATATACTAACATTTCATTAAACAATTTGAGTAGTATCTCTTTCTTAAATTCAGACCACGATATTTTTGAAATATTTGTTATGTGCAGGGATGAAACGGACAAAAATGAGCCTCCACAAATTCTTCTCTTACTTTGAAACCAACACAATTATTTTATTGGTTTTTAAGAACTTTCGTCAACCTTGATTTATAATTTGTTGTTATTTTATTAAAACCATCATGTTAATATACAGTGCTGGATTATTTTTAGGAGATTGTAATAATGTTATATATGTACAACAAATATATATATATATATATATATATATATATATATATAAAGCACACATTTACAGTCAAATTCTTATTTTTTTAAATTCAAGTGTTAAAATTCAAACCCAATCAATTCCTCATTTAATTCGGTTTGATAATATGGCATTGGTCAGTGATGTAGAGATTTGTTTTTTATCATTATCTCCTTATGATTTTTTTTTTTTGGAAATCAGCGAAATACTATATTATAGTGAATGAATGACGAGTTTAGTAATTTGCCTGAAGATGTCAGCAAGCAATGTTGGTATGATTATTCTATGCTTTGTTACTAAATTAAAATCGGTACAAACAAATTTCTGGAAGATAGCTATCAGCTTACTTAAACAAAGGACACAACGTTGTAAGCTAACGAAAATGCAGATAATTTACTCTCGAGTTATAATTTTCCATGTTGAGGGCCCAAACACAACCAACAATATTCTCATTTTCTACATTGACTTATGTATAGTAGGAAAAGTATCCCACAACAAATCTAACCAAAGGTTTCAAACATTTACTCGTCTGATCTTGACATCGAGCCAAAAAATAAGCAAAGGAAAATTCTATTTACACAAACATATACAGATTATATCACTGTGCTTAATGTACTGTTATGATACTCTAGCGCCTGCATTTATAGGGCAAGCTCTCGCAACATGCCTGACAAGAGATTGTCGCCTCTTACTTGAAGGCTGTGTAGCAGCTGAACATTTGTAGATGTTTTTTTACAACATTCTCTTAAAATATTATGTTTATAAAAAACAGAACGAAATAAAAAAAAACTTTTACGGGTTTTAATAACCTAAACCCGCGTTATAATGTGAAACGAGTTAACAAATACTTTGAACTTGAATCATTGTTGATTGGATGTTTACTACTAGAATGTGATAGATTGATAGATAGAATGATAGATGATTTTTTTTCTAATGTGATAGATAATACCGCAAGAAAACTACTTACAATTAAGGAACATTATATAAACAATGTCTAAAATTAATAAAAAAATTCTTTATTTTCCAAATATGGAGTACATACATTCCATGTAAAAAAATACGTTAAAAATAAATACATAAAAATATATTATGGTCCGTCCAAAACCCATTCGGAGTGTTGCAATCATAACAGTTCAATGTCAACTTTACTCATTGTAATCTTTGAAATTCAATCAAGGATGGTTTTCACATTTACCACCCGGCGCTAAAAGCAGCCGTCACAAGTCAGAAGCGATATTTCAACCGTAGTAAACATGTTTTCCAGAACGCGCCGCTGTTTTGTGTTTGGGAACGTTTCAAACGTACAACATGTTCTATGATTTGTTGTCGAGACTAAAGTTATATTTTGAAGCTTGAAAGAAGGCTAGAGATAGGTGGCATTCTATTTGAATGAAACTTGGTATATTGCTTAATCTAGTTTATATCTACTGGATTATTGAAAAGCCATCAAAATTTCATATTTCCATGGCAGTAAACCTGCGTACTCGTTTTTCATATTATTCTTATGGAGAAAGTTTCTGTATTCTAATCTCAGGTTTTAAGTAGATTTTACCTCATCTGATGCTCCGTTTAAGCGGTTTATTTAAGCAAATGAAATTCGCTTAGTATGTGCAGGTCTATACTGAATCGGGGGTATTTACTATTACGCCGCTATGCCATATCAACAATAATTTTGTATAATTTCTTGATAACCCTCTCTTTTTCGAAAGAGTTGTAGTCTAGTCTATTGAAAATAAAGAAATATACGAAAAGTGAGAAGAATGTGGTGGACTCATTTTTTCAATATAAATATCAATATAAACTATTTATCCGCAGTGTTTTCTCTCTTACTCTGGAATCGTGTAAACGACTTTTAAATTACCTCAAATTTTCGAAAGTTCCGGGCCAACAAAGATCAAAGCTAGACTACCGTTAAAGACCGCCCATAAATAATCGCCGGACAGACCTCCCAGGTATTGATTCATTTGTGTTATTTAGTGGCTGTGATATTCGGTTGCACCGTCAGAATATTTACTGTTTAGCCCTGCGGTTGTAAATGCCAATCCAGTAATTATTTTCACATAGTCGTAAGAAATATTCGTCGTGTATTATTTTCAATCTGTCATATGAATTCGTCGTATTAGTTCATCAACTGAGATTATACTTTAGCCTAATGGATTTTAGCCTTTGCACTTTTTTGTGTAATTTCTGAGATTTTTGCATCTCAGACTTTGATTTGTTACTACAAAGCTTTTAGAAGATTGCGTGATGTCACATTTATTATTTCCAGGCTAGAAATGAACTTAAGCCCTTTAAGATTATAAAAAATACATGTTTTGGTCTCACGGGTAATGAAGTAAATCACTTTAATTTTAAATTAATATTTTCAGACCATAAATAGAGCCAGGCCTGGTATGGAAATCTGTAACTAATCAGTTTACACTGGAAAAATTGTTATTGGTACATAATTCACAAAACTAAAGCTGTGAATTGTAGTCATGTTCAGCATAGTTGTTACAGTTACCTAATATATTTAGTTTTATGATATGGCTTATACATTTTAATAATAACTAGCTGACAATCCCGGCTGTGCCCGGGATTTTTTTGTATTATTTTCATTTCTTAGTGCTGTATTCTGTTGGTAACCACAGTAGATAGTTTAAAAATTAACCATTGTAACTATTCAAAGCACTTCCAAAATCCATGACATGGTTCCCTTTCGGGCGATCCTGTGCCTAAGTCCAAGTCTTAACACATATAAAATCAAAACCACCATAGTACACATCATGAGATACCAATCTTTAATTTGACCGTGATCAAGTGTCTACGTACGACATGTAGTTTTTGCTGTAGCACGAAATACACCAACACACAAGCGCCTTTATGTGCATTAAAAAGGGAGAATATGTTTAAAAAAATTGAGCTAAAGATGAATATAATTAATATTTAAATTTTTTGAACCATAGGAAACTACTATCTATTAATTTGTTTCCCAACTAATCCTTTATATAAAACCAAAGCGAGTATTGCCGTTAATATACGCGGTGTTGTAATGTCGAATGCACAGTGCTGTTAAAGGATCCAATAGCCCGGGAAAACGAGCAGCCGGTTGCTGAAATGTCATATCTACACAAATCAAAGATTCGGCAAATTTTTAAGATAATGTGAGGTATTTTTTTGTGTGTTAAGTTATTTTAAATAAAACCCTTTTCTACGTAACGTATAAATGCGGTACCGGTACAGCATTAACAAATGTGCTTAGGCCTACAGTTAATATCGAATGCAAGTCCTTGTAAATAAATGTCATTTACGGAAACTGGAGAAACATGAGTTTTTTGTTACGTTAACAGGAGACAAATGAGTGTTGTATCATCAAGTTTGTGATTTTATGATGATGAAAATCGAAAAAATAGTTTATGATGCGAAGTTAAAATATTTGTAATGTACAATATTTATAAATGTATAATGATTGACCCTGAGAAATTACTTTATCTTTTAATCATTCAAACGTTTGAGAAATCTCGAAGTTCCAGGGGGATCAACGATAGATTTTTTACATTAGAAAGCCCTCGCTCAAGTCACGGGTTGAAAAAATCGTTTAGTCTAATTTAGAGTTCAAATTTAGAGGGTATTTTGGGAGGTAGTTGAATTCAACAGAGAAAATAAGTGGAAGTCAATATACCAAGAACAGCGGGACGGGGCATGGAATTCCGGGTCGCCGAAGTCTCCATCCCACATTATTTTAGCTGAAGACACTACTTAGTGCCTACAAGTTATTTCCTCATTCAGGAAAATTTAAACAATTATTTTTTTTATAAGCATACTAGGTTGGCTTCAAAAATGATTTACAAGCGTTAGTAACTCAAAATTTTTAATAATTTGGTAAGACTGTCCCGAAATTCTCTCACAATATGTAAAAAAGAAAGTAAAAGTGTGTTTGAGGATTCAAGAGCCCCAACTGTTGCTTGTCAGATTGATGGGGAGCGCAAACAAATCTAGATCTTTGAAGAGGAGTGTTTCACCCCCATCAATCCGGAACTGTGAAACATGAATGGACCTCTTTACGCAGCAGTTGTCATTTGCGTTACCACTATAGATTTTTCACGGGGGGCGAGGATGGTTGGGACAGTGGCGCCGGTAGCGGCGGTGGCGGGCGCGTGTACTAGCGGTTGTCGAGGCGTCCGCGAGGTGGCAGCAGCGGCGCTCTCAGGGCGACACAGCGACACTCCGTGGAGGTTAGCCCCTGGACCCAGTGTCGTCCGTCCCCGGGGTGATCCTGTACGAGAGGCCGGACTCCGCCCTCGGTGCCAGACAGGAGTCGTCGACAGTCGTCAGACGTGTCGGGGATGGCGAAGTAGCGGCCGCCGCGTGCCGATCGATCGCCGCAGTACGCAGGTGCGAGCAACCCGGGTCCAGTCGCGAGTGAGAGTGCGGGGTGAGTGCGAGGAAGACATGCTGACGGGGGGGACCCTCGGACGAGAGGAACAATGTCCAGAGACCCTTACGGGGGCGCGCCGCTGAGTGGGGCCGGAGGAAACCGTTCGCCGAGGAGCGCCCGTCGGTTGGGAGAACTGCCCACGGTCGACAGATCGCCGTCCAGGAACTACCCGTCCGCGATAAACCGAGGCAGTCCCGTCGGCAGGAAGGGACGCGGGGGAGCGACGTCCCCGGAACATGTGGGGGCGGGCTACCAGTCGATGAGTTCCCCCTACTACGGGCGAGAGGAGGAGGCGCAGAGTCCCGTGATGATGGAGGACAGGGGCCGGGCCGGGGGGCACCACCGCAGCCGGAGCGCGACGAGGCCCCCCA
The DNA here is from genome assembly GCA_035578135.1 of Flexamia atlantica. NCBI lineage: Eukaryota > Metazoa > Arthropoda > Insecta > Hemiptera > Cicadellidae > Flexamia > Flexamia atlantica. The sequence continues at coordinate 19,850,418 of JAQJVK010000009.1, read as the reverse complement.
ACAACCCCATGTCCGTGAGGTACCAGTCGCTGGACCGCACGGGGGGCGAGCCCGGGGTGCACGACCGGGAGTTCATGCCTATCCGGGAGCCGCGGGAGCGGTCGCTGGAGCGGACGTCCGCGAGGGACCGGTCCCTGGACCGAGGCATGTACCTGGAGGACGACCTGTACGGCGGCCGGTCCGCGCGGCAGTCGCCCAACACGCACCTGGGCCGCGACCCGCCGGGCGGCTCCTACATCGGCGAGCTGCAGCACCAGAACAGCGACCTGCAGCGCGAGCTCGCCAACCTTAAGAAGGAGCTGGAGCTGACCAACCAGAAGCTGGGCTCGAGCATGCACAGCATCAAGACCTTCTGGAGCCCCGAGCTGAAGAAGGAGAGGGCGCTGAGGAAGGAGGAGTCGGCCAAGTACAGTCTGATCAACGACCAGCTCAAACTGCTCAACTCCGAGAATCAGGCAAGGACTGCACAGTTTTGTAATTAAATATTGGTAGTATATTTACTTTATAAAATATATATACCATTCTTTAAATCTTGATAAAAAAAGACATAGGCCTAATAAAAATAGTTGCATAGACTAATAAAATAATAGTTACTTAAGTGTTTTTTGCAGTCAAAACATAATTTTGTAAAACATATATTTTTCTGATTTCTAACCTTATTCGTCTAATTTGGTACTGATTTTTGAGGTTTCGTTTACGTGGCCGTGGCTCGGGGTGACCTAGTTCCTCCCCCTCTACTACAGTCACTACCCTCAGATCAATGAGCTGTTCCCCCCTCCGCACCTCCTCCCTTAACCTCCCCTATATAGCTCCCGTGCCTTCACATTATTTTGAGACTGACCGAAAATGAAAAAATATTTACATCTCCTATTATTATTATTATCATCATATTTTTATTAATTATGAGATATTATTTTTCATAAATTTTCATACGTCTACCGTTACTATGTCATTCTTTGAATTATATATGTTTTCGGCTTTACAAGTTTTATACAGGGTGTCCAGCTTTGATGGTCCGTAAAATAATAATAAATAAAGAAAACTTTATTCACTAAAATATATATACACAAAACGCTCACATAAATTTGCATTGTACAGAAAATTCTAAGCTTAAACTAACATAAAACAGGAAATTGATGTTGAATAAATTAGGTGATGCCCCTTGGCAAAGCGCGTTTAGAGTTACCCTCAGAATAGTATACTACAAAAGGAAGAATAGGACAAACCGGACTATCAGTGAAACAGTTGATAATTTAACAAAACAAACTTTTTTAAATCTATGAAAAATAAAAAATCTTGTTCGTAACTACAGTCATTGGTATATTATTTAGTAAATCATGCTCATTTATTGCATAAAAACATTCACATTTTTAAGGACGAAGACTATAAAATAAAATAAAAATTTAATAATGTTTTATAGTTTAACCCTTAAGTACTGGCGCGGTTTTTTGTGATACTACTACTAGCGCGGGGGTCTGCTGAACCCCCATTTTAAAATTTTTGTAAAAATATTGTTAAACACATTTTTTTACAAAACCTTTGATTTCCTTATGGTTTGGAATGTTTTAAACCGTTATTTATCACTTACAAGTAGATTTACTCAAATTTAATTATATAAAAAAGAAAAATTTTAAATTACGAAAATTTTGGTTGAAAACGTAAGGGTTTTGTTCAGTTTGCATGACAAATTTAAAGTTAAATTTAAAATGTTTTAAACCTTATATTCTTGTAAATTGGTGTTAGAAACATGGGAAAAATTAATATTTTTAGTATATTAATAACAGATTGCTTATTTTTTGGACCTAAACTTACACATCTAAAATTTTACTAAAATATGGACATTTTTGGTGAGAAAACAAAAACAATCGCCACATATATTCTCAAAATTTTTTTAAAAGTTTTAACTTTAAACAAATTTAATAAAATCTTGAAAAATACAAGGAATCCTATACATTTTTGGTTACAAGAAATAGGTTTTGGAATCTTAAGTCCATACTACTCTGAAGCATCGTGGAGTTCCAATACTTTTGGCAAACAGTTTGCATGTGGCTCACACACATCGGCTTTTTAATTATTAATGTTTGATAATTACTAAGAATGAACAAAAATGAAAAATAAGCTAAACTTTACTTTCTAATGATAAATAGTACATGTAAAAATCACCGCCGTGCTAGAACGCAACCACTGGCGCGGGGGTCTAAGTGCACCCCAGGGCAAGTTTCACCCACAACAGAATGTGATGAACTAACAAAAACTGTGCCAACAGGTGAGGGGGGATGTAACTTGAAGGTACTAGGACGCACAGCATTGCTGATAACTTATTTCAGCTTCCAGAGCAAAATTTCCAGACCTGGGGGTCTTAAAACACCCCGCACCAGTACTTAAGGGTTAAACTAAACAAAAATAAACTATAGAATTATTTCAAAAATACTTCCAGCATTTTGTTCTTGCATTAACCAAATATATATAGCCGACATTATGTATTAACCAACAGCCGACAGTTTGCTTAGAAAATGTGTGCTGTATATAATATATTACAATAGTAGTTTATGCAACGATTGTATAATGAATGCCTTTAAGCCACGAGTGAGATGTAAGTTAGAACACGAGCGAAGCGAGTGTTCTAAATATCTCACGAGTGGCTTAAAGGCATAATACAATCGTTGCATACACTATTTTATCTACGACCAACAATATACGACAAAATTTCCCCCGAAGTTAAACAAAACTCATGACTTTTACTAATAATGGAATAGGTCAACTAAAATTTGAGGTTAGGCAAATAAGCAGACTGAACCATGAATCGTTGTGGAACAATCAGCTGATGGGATAAGTAAACTCAAACATGAATCGTAATGCAACAATCAGCTGATGTGCGAATTGCGTAATTGTTATTATGACACTACTTCCGTCAAATGCCGAACTCTCATTGGTCTAGAACCAGTACTCTAAAGTGACTCCAGTACTCTAAAGTCGTCATTAGAGTACTGCTTGGTTTTTGGTGTTTTAATGTATATCATTATAATGTTTATTGTAATACCATAATTGGTGCTTATTGCAATGGTCATAGATAAATATACATTATCAATGAGGAAGCTACTTTTTAATAGTATACATTACGTTACTAGCCCGATAAGTACCGTTTTACCGTTCGAGCATGATAGTTCGTGCGGGATTTTCATGCGAGTACGGTAAAACTTACCGGGCGTGTGACGTACGATACTTTACATCATACTACTCAGAAAAAAACATATTTTAAAATCATAACGTGTTCCTCGCATGGACTATTACGTTTCTCATTTCTTCAAACCTAGCCATAAAACAAACAAACATTTACTACTGCAACCAGTGCTGCCACCACACTCCTCTGAAGTTACCAATAAACATGCATTAAAAGCCGGTTTACTGCAATCAGCTGATTGTTTTGATTGTTGACTTCCGTTATTTCCGTTTCCTAGTGCACGGTACATTTACTGTGCACTGCACAGTAAATTTGCCGTGCAGTGATCGGCAAAGAGTAACTTTCCAGCCAATAGTAAAGCACAGAAAACAGATGTTTCTGTGTAGTATGATGTAAAATTAGTAAACCCAATTAGAACTATTAGTTTAGGCCTAATGTTAGTTTGGTCGAATCTTTGACCTCTGGACGACATCTAGTCTATTTAAATGAAAGCTCTGCTCTAAAAACAATATTTATTATAATCAGCTGGTCCTTAACATTCTATTCTCGAATCAAATCTTGCAGAAAAAACTACACTTCAAGAGGGTTCTTCCCTTAAATATGGCATTATTTGGCTTGTGAAAGTACCCGGCAAAAAAACGATTCAAAATTGTAAGAGGTTTTATTAGGCTATTACAAAAAGCCACTACCGTACTAAATGACTACAGTACACGCTTCAACTTACTTGTGATCTGTTAATCCTCAACATCATCCAAGTCAGCACATAGGCCTAAATAATAGTACATAGAGTTCACATTGACCCAATATCAATCGTATAAGTAATACGTCCATATGTACCACTTTATGAAGTCAACAATACGTATTGAATTTTACGTCACATTTACGTCAAAAATATTAAAAGTTGATTATAACATTTAAAGCGGACAGTCAGTTCTCAAAACTCAATGCGCTGCTTGGGCTGTTATGTTCATTGTGGTGCGATAAGTCGTTGTTGAGGTGAAGACTTGGTGTAGGATACTACCTGAAGCACTAGCTTATTACTAATACCTATATGGTTTAACGTAAATTTATTTCATAGATTTCTTCATCAACCTACATTCTAACGCTTATGGTTTAGATATCTCTCTCTCGGTTTATAGTCCAGGCAACGAGTGGTCAAACAAAGGTATAGAGGGAAGTGCATGGAACACAATTTTTGACTTTGCAGCTTTGTTTGGAATAGTTATGAGGTGAACATATCAAAAGTCCCCGTCCGTAGCCCTTGAGGGGGGAGGGAGGGCGGTCTGAAGGTACCATTTTTTGGGGTTTCCTAAATACTTGGAAAACTATAATCTTTTAGTAATCCCTATTATAATGGAAAATCAAAGAAAATTCAATTTACTTTAAGAAAAATACATAATACACCTATGACTATTTTGGTCCGACCATATACAAGATAAGCACTAATTTTATTGATATTCAAACAAATATTCCTTCCATAAAAATACATCTAAATTTGTGTGCAACATACATGTTCAATGGGGCAACGCTTTTTCCACCTCAAGGAAAATGAACAACATTCATAAATAGTAAAGAAATTCCCAGTAATTTGACACCTTGATTATACAAATTGGTTCGAAGTAAAGGTCTTGCTGAGCTCATAAAAAAAGTTATTTTGCAAGGAATTATTACAAATATGTGGTTATAAAAACTTTTTTGTGAGCTCACCCAAACCCTTATTCTAGACCACATTTTATGATTGAGGTTTCAAATCACTGGAAACTTTGTAAATATTTCCTGTATGTTGATAATTTTCCTTTAGGTGAAAAAGCGTTGCCCCATTGGACAGGTATGTTACACACAAAATTACATGTATTTCTTATGGAAGGAATATTTGTTTAAATATTGATAAAATTAGTGATCACCTTGTAAATCGTTACACCAAAATAGACATATTGTATACTTTTCTCAAAGGAAATTTAACAAATTTAACGCAAAAAGTACAAACGTAAATAAATTATGTTTTGTGAATTACTGAATTTTTGACTTTGTAACTTTGTTTGGACTAGTTAGGAGTAAAACATATCAAAAGTCCCCGCCCTTAGCCCTTGAGCCGGCTGGGCTGGAAGGGCCTAAAGGTACAATTTTTTGGTTTTTCCTAAATATCTTGAAAACTATCAACTTTTAGAATTCCCTATTAAATTTGAAAATTGAAGAAAATTAAATTTCCTGTAAGAAAAATATATAATATGTCTACTTTGGTCCAACCGTTTACAAGGTAAGCACTAATTTTTTAATATAAAAAAATATATATCCCTTCCATAAGAAATACATGTAAATTTGTGGGTAACTTAGATGCCCAATTTGGCAATGCTTTTTTCACATAAAGGAAAATGAACACCATTCAGGAAATATTGACAAAATTCCCAGTAATTTTACACTTCAATCATAAAAATTGGTCTAAAATTAAGGCGTTAGCGAGCTCACAAAATACGTTATTTTTCAAGGAATTATTACAATTTGTTATAATTCCTTGAAAAATATAACTATTAAATTATAACTAGTCCAAACAAAGTTACATAGTCAAAAAATGTGATCCATGCAATTCCCTCTATACCTATTTTTGATCATTCATTGCCTGGACTATGATCTATATATACCCACTTCTTTTGCTGGTTCAGGGGATGGTTAGATCCCGAATTTTCAGATTGAGCGCCATCGAAATGATCATTCCATTCCGCCTCCCATTCATCATTTAATTCTTGTGTCATTGAAATACACGTTTCGCATGTACGTTAGTTAGGTAAAAATAAATAAATCTTTGATATTTTACCTGCTATCGCTGGAAGAAGAACATTTCATCTTGAAACTGGTAGTATGTAAAGGCTTCTTTATTATTCTTACTACGCAAAAAAGTTGTTATTTGAACATAAAATCATTTAAATTCAAACAACAAGAATCACCAACGTTTTCTATTGTCCAGCGACGAACATATCTTAAGTATTGTTTAAGGGGATACGGTGCTGAAAAAATAAAATTTTAAACTACGTGTAAAAATGGTCGTACCATTTTTAAAATGTTAGAATAGTGTAATAAAAAATACAAACATATAGGCCTGAAAATGTTTGGTCTATGTTTTAGGACGAATTTGACGACGTTTCTTAAAATTGATATTGTTTAGTTTCTCTTATACTTAATACTTACCGTTATTTTGTTTGGTGAGACAAAAATAACCTCAATATTTAAGTAGAATTACCCATACAATCTACTAAAGTATTATAGTTTTTCTTTAAATTTGAATTAATTAAAAAATGTACAATTTACAATTTGTTTTGTACTTTTCAAAACTAATTATAGCTATAAATCTACCTGATATGAAGGTAAAACGTATTTTTCACCAAGTGTAAAAGTTTGAATGATGATAAAAAAGTTGCAGCAATTAATAAGTTAATCTAGTGAACACATACTGCTCGACAGCTGTTGATGAAATATTAATCAGCTGTTTCTTCAATTTTATATTTCAAGCCTTTTTTTTATACTTATGCCCTTAGGGAAAATTTATCAAAAAAATTATGATAAGCTGATATTTTTTGTTTTAGGCCTATATTTTCATTCGATTCGCTTAAAGAGACCCACCCGTCAAGTATGAGGTTCATGGGGATCAGACTTATGGTTTTCTCAAAGTTCCTTGGTAAATGAGACTAAAAATAATCTGTGCCCCAAAAGTTCTGGACCGGTTTTATAACTTTAAAACTAGATGAGGTAGGTTAAGTTATTGTGTACGTGAGTTCCGGCCAAAAACCACTGTTTTTTCTGTTCATGCGACATATCTGCCCATGTCCCCAAAATGCAATGTTTAACGTTGTCAGTACAAACCCCCAACGAACTATTAATTTAGAGGCGTTTATTGAAGAAAATAAAATGCCTTAAATCCGAGGTAAATATCATACCCGTAACCAAAATTACAACCGTTTGGAAATTCAAAATTGCCTTAGGTCTGTATTGAAAATTACAAAACTCATATATGATAGGTCAGTACCAAGAAAATGGCCTATAAACTTAACGAAAATTGTTTAAAACTGTCAAACTGAGCCTCTGGTACGAGCTTGTCCCTTTGGTTAAAATTTTATGTCACAACCCTAACCCATAAAACCCAAATTTTGGAACGGCGGTTTCTTATATTGAAACATTAAACTTCAATCGAGTGACCAGGGCCGGCCCTAGCAATTGCGGGGCCCTTCCAAGTCGCTGCGTAGACGAGTGTTAAAGAACTGGTATAGGCCTACAGTGCTTAGCACTTCAGCATACATTGCAATGGATTTTGTCTTTCAGTTAGCGCTACTTTTATTTTTTTTAAATCACTAATTACTTGGTATTAGGCCTAATGGCCTACAATATGAACTGTGAATTTAAAAGTAGTGACAAAGATCATTGATTAATATGGGTAACCTTGTTTGCGGCGAAAAAACACAGACAAAAGCACTGTCAGAGTCAGTTACAATCAGTCAAATATTTTATTGAGGCTAGTGAGTGAAGAGAGTACCTACTTTTGAGAAAAACTAGTGAAAATACAATATTACCGAACGAGTCTTGCCATAGAGTATTAATGCTTAATCACCAGTTACTCATATTAAGAAATAGATTACTGATTATTATTACTATTAAAATTACTATAATTGCCAAACATTAACTTCTTTTTTTAAGATTTTGATTATGAAAATCAGCCCATAGAAGTACAGTTATGATTTTTGATTGGAAAACTTAGAGGACTGCAAAGAAGACAAATTTAATAAGAATATGTTTATTTAAATCCAATTAATAAAAGCTAACCCTCCGTGCCTTCCTTTCGGCAAATTCGTGTAAAAGGTCATCAAAGTTCATTTCATTTACAATCTCACGTTCAATAACAGTTATGGGGATAGTTAGTAAAATTCCGTACGCTATTTGAATGTTGGGGAAAGGGTTTCCAATTTTGCTCAAGTATTTTAACACTTTCACGGGATTGTCAACATCAATCAATATCATTTCCCTAAACACTTTTACTTAAGAAGTTCTGAGCTTTCGATGTCCTTTGATATGTGTCCGTCTTCAATACTCGGCCGCTGCAGACGATTGGAGTTTTTTTCTGGGATTTTCACGGCTCTTCGTCTACTGTAGTGCTAATGTAAGAAAGGCCTCGCCTTAGTCAATGCAATTTTAATTGTATTTCTGAATTCGCTCTTGCCGTGTTTATCAACGTTTTAATCACGATTTGAAACTAATTAAAATATCATTCATCATTTTCATTTCTTTTGGAATATTTTTCACGCGGAGTTTTCGAAAGCGCGGGGCCCCCAAAAGCGCGGGGCCCTGGGCAGCTGCCCCGGTTGCCCCTGCCTGGGGCCGGCCCTGTGAGTGACCATAAGTTGAAGGGCTTGTCAAGAACAACTTGCCAGTGCATATTCTCTAGCGGCCACAATTACCATTCGATATTCTTTAAATTTGGTATAAATATTATTGTCTACGATCTATTACCAATTATATCACAAACAGATCAGTAGATAGTCTCAATAGTGGATCAACAGATAGTTCTAAAAAATATGCATACTATATCTCACACTGAAAATCATAAATCATTCTCGAACCCATAAATATCTATAAAAGTAATTAATAAGTGTAATAGTATTCGAATTTTTTTTACGGATGCGTCTCAGACTACACAAGGACAACTATAACAATCGTTCTAAAACCCAATCTGGTTGAAAGAGCTGTAAAGTTGTACTGGAGTTTGGAGAGATCAATAACAATCATGGGCGGGGTGGATACTGTACACCGTACACCGACCGTCCGTCTTGATCATCCTCAATCTACTTGAGATCAACTGATCAATTTAGTGTGATTGCATCACTCACAAGGTCAGTTATTGATTCAAATCGGCTGTTTAGTCAAGTGTTTGTCAATTTATATATTTCTTACTTTGTTGAAGGATTGTGCTTTATCTTATATAAAAAAATCTTTAAATGATAAGAAAGCGCATAATGTTTATTGACTGAGGATAAAACTTCTAAAGTGTTTAGTTCTAAAATACTTTCATTTAAGTACTGATTCAAACTGATAGATATTTGGATGAAGTATTTTAAGGAATTTATGCCTATTGATACAAATGATACCAAATTTATGGCCGTTGAAAACCTATTTTTACGTCAAAATATGAAGGTTTTTTAGTTTTAAAATACTACATTTTAAGTATTTTCAAACTAAAAGGATTTTTACATGAAATATGTAGCGGATTGTATGCATATTTACCAAGAAGAAACCAGAAAAAAACACGTTTTACGTCTAAATGTGAAAGTCCTCCGCATTGAGGGGAAGAGAGAAGACATCTAACCAATTTTTTTTGAGGGAGAGGCAGGAAAAATGCTGTTACGCACACTGTAGTGTGGGACTCCCATAAAAAACGGGTAAACCCACTAAAAAACCTCCCCTACTCTATAGGATTCTAACCTGGAATTGTTTGTCACATTACATCAGGCTAGGCCTAAATTTGGCTTATGCCCGTGGGGCTCACTCCTTAACTGGCCGCACGCTCATGGGATCTGCGCTGCTTCGCGGTCCAGATCGTCTTTCTTTGTGAGGAGGAGACCCCGGACATACTGTGACAAGCAATCCCAGTAGCCTTCTTCCTCCATGATCTTATGGCAGACCGTGTCCACCGAAAATACACCCACTGTTTGGGTTGACTCCAGGCGGGGCCTTTCCCAACGAGGACAGCGGAAGAATGTGTGTTCCGCATCGTCTGGAACGCCCGGGCAATAGATGCAATCCGGTGAACCGGTCTTACCCATCCGGTGCAGGTACGACCTAAAGTAGCCGTGGCCTGACAGAAATTGAGGTAGTAGTCCACCTCCCCATGCCGCCGTTCCACCCAGGCTGGACTTGCTTGATCAGTCGCGCAGTCCATCGTCCACGAGTGTCGTTCTCCCAGCTGTGTTGCCACTGCTGGAAGGTTCGGGAGCGCTCTTCAGATCGTGCAGCATCCTTGCCGATATCCCTTGCCTCTGGTAAATCGCCTTCCTCTCCCCTGCCAAGTGTTTGACAGGGATGACTCCGGCAATCACCAGGACGGCAGGCTCGGATACTGTCCTGTAGGCGGAACACACCCCGAGCGCAGCTTGATGCTGAAACCGGGCGAGTCGCAACCTGTAAAAGTTCTTGTCAAGAGCGTCTGCCGTAAAGGAGCACGGGCTAGACTGCGGACATAAACAAACGTCTTCTGCTGGACCTAGGACCTCCGAAATTGGCCATAAGCCTGCTGAGGTAAGAGACCACCTTAGCGGCCTTGTCCGCCGTACGGAAGATTTGGTCTCTCCAACTTAACTTGTCCCGGCCCGGACAACAAGTTACAGTTACGTGTTGTTACTTGGCGGCCCGGGTTGACCGGACAACTTCCCTCCCCACTCGCAGCGGGACGACGGTGTCGATCCTCTTCTTCGTGAGGATCACGATCCCCGTCTTGCTGTGGGCAAGCGAGAGACCGTGATCAGACAGCCAGGAGTTGACCACGCGCATGACCTGGTTCAACTTTAGCTGGGCCAGCTCAACGTTGCGTGCGGCGATCAGAGCGTGACGTCATCGGCGTACCCAACCAAAGTGGTTTCCCTAGGCATTTCGGATCTCAGGAGGCTGTAATAGGCAACATTCAAAAGATCCGGGCCGAGTATTGAACCCTGCGCGGCACCAGAGGTGACTTCCATCGTCCGCGCTCCCTCTCTTGTGTCGTACGTAAGTCGTCTAGAGCAGAGGTAGTCCTCGATGAGCCGCAACAGATACGCTGGGATGCGAAAGGTGTTGCGAAGCGCATCCAGCATATTCACCCACCTCGCTGAGTTGAAGGAATTCTTGACATCAAGCGTAACAAGAAGCACTACTCGGCGGGAGAAATGGTTGTGGCTCTCAGCCCTCTCCACAGCTCTCCGGACTTCGGTGACAGTGTCGATCGTTGACCGTCCCTTTCTGAATCTGTACTGACGGGGGCATAAGTCTCCGGCAGCTATCACGGCGGAAGTCAGGTGGGAACGGATCAACTTCTCAAAACGTTTCCCAGCCGTGTCCAGCATGCAGAGAGGTCTGTAGGACGACGGCAGCTCAAGATCACCTTTCCCCTTGCTGATCAGTACAGGCCTGGCGGTTTTCCAAGGAAGCGGAAAAACCCCTTCAACCAAGCAGGCATTGTACATTTTCAGCAATAACCCGGGATTGATAGTGTAAATCTTCTTAAGAGCCTCGCTGGGAATCCCATCCGGGCCAGGAGCTTTGTTGCTCTTCAGGGAGAGGACAGACGTTTCCAACTCTTCCATTGTGAAGAGCGGTACATCATCTACCCGTCCGAAGTCAACCAGCGGTCGCTGTGGATGTTCGGGAAACAGCGTAGAGACGATCTTCTCCATGGTGGCGCTCTCCATGATGGAAGGTGGAGAGATATGTAACCCATGTTGTTATTAGAATTATAATTGAAAAAACTGGAAGATTTTTGTTCGGTTTCACAATTAGCGAAGAGAAAAAAACTTTCTTTCATAATGGATGTACTCCAATTTTGTTTTTTTATCTAAGTGAAATTTAGAATTGTCACTTTGGGGTTTGGTTACTGATGTCAACCTACTTGTTTGAATTTTTATTTACCCTGAGGCTAAAAAGTTGGTTTCTATACTTAAAACCGGTGACATAAAACTTGATGAATTTCATGATTTTAAATTTGAAACTTTATCAACGATGCTACAAACAGTGGTCGAATAACAAATGGGTATTTTAATATCCAATAAAACAATGAGGGATAAAGACCTTGAAGTTCGGCTATATACACCTATTTAAATCCTAATGGATGGTTTCCTCATGAAGACCGCAACCCATATTTTAAAAATCCGATGAATGAGCATGAGGCTCTCCCCCAAGGAAAGGATGCAGCTGCTTCGGCCCATATGGGACCAATTCCAACCCCTCTGGGCAGACAAAAGACGCCGGAATCCGCGACAGCTGTTTTCTCTACTGTTGCTAAATGGTTTTATGTGGGAGTTCATATCGTGTTTTCATCCTATGTCAGCAATCAAGAATAAAACTACCATGAGTTTATTAACTTTCATCTGTTAAATATCGATACAAAATAGTAACAGTACAAGTTGATTAAATCGTCAAGTTAATTAAGTTGGTTTCTTATTATATTTTTGCGGAAATTACAGGAATATCTGAATGATAAATCACGTGTCACGACACGTCGTTTCAATATACGGAATCTGATTCCAATACGTCGTTGAACTTGCCTTTTCTTAGATGGCTCATATGTCCGCAAAATATTAGGAAATAACTCATTAACAAAAAACATTAATGAATTTCAATAGAAATGAATTTGAATTAAATTCCCATAGCTTTAATATCTTAGACCTGTAATTCTTGTTCGTATTGCAGGGTAAGAATAATTTTTATCACATTTTTTTATATCATCTCAATCATAAAACCTTCTAAATTAGAAATATTATGGTATTAATATGCAGCTATGCCGAATACTTAATAAAAACACCACAACTGCCTCGCCGATTGTTGAGTTTGAAACAATCCAAAACAGAACAAGTTGGTGTCATGTCCTAAATGTAAGTGACAGTTGAAAAGTTTACTTTGTGAAATTTAATGCACCAGTTGCCACTTGTGTAACTTTTGCCATTTATAATTACAAACCACTCGTTAGTACAAATAAGCATAATTATATGGTTTAAAGCATTGTTAGGTAGGGTTCATGAGTTGAGGTAAAACAAACCTTGAATTTCATTAAGATCTTCATGAACAATTTAAAAAGCAGTGGAGTTATAAATTTTATATATTTAGCTATCGTCTTGTTGCTTTACTCTACAAGAACAGGGAAGAGTGTTAAATCAATTTAAGGGGCAATACCCGCAAACTCTCGCTATGAAACATTTTCGATGCAGCAAAGCACACAACATTGATTCTGACGGCGATTTTGAGTTGTCTGATTGTCTTGAAACTATCGGAAATTGATTTTTTGTTATAAATTTGGTATGATTGCAAGTTTAATCCCAGATTTTGGGCCAATGATCTGAGTTGAGATCCTCAAAAGGCACTTCCTAACGTCAAGGGTTTTCTTTTAACACATAAAGTGTCAACATTGACCCTGTAGTTTTGCCAAAATCTTCTTTAAAATCCCCTTATTCTTCTAATATAAACAGGATAGTATCACGAACACAAGCATTTCTGAAGCATTTCAAGCAAAGCCAAGCAGGGGTGTTTTCAAAAGCCAGATAAGACATATCTATATAGAGAGTATATTGCTTTCACTTGATACCTAATATGTATACGAATTTTAAGTTTAGAGGTGGTTAAGAAAAACTAAGAAATTCTTTGAATAATGTACATAATAAGCTATTTAGGTGATTTGTTCACGTACGTATTTACTTGAGCATATTATTTCTCATGACTCTCATTTGCCAGTCTATAACATGGTATCAACGTTGTAGTCTATACAGTATTTATACTTTTATATATTTTACAAAAGAATTATTTCATATTGTACTTTTAAACAAGATGCGCCCCTTGGGGAAAACACTATTGTACCTATTCCTGCGTTTTAATCGACCTGGTTTAAATAATGATAATTAAGTACCCTTGTCATTTTGCACAAGCTCTTAAGCTGAAGCAATGTTGGGACGAATCCCTAAAGTCCCTTATTAACATGTAGGCTACGTAGTTCTATGTGAAGGGATTTACTCTCGCAAACTTACAAAGGTTTTGAGCTGCGACTCGTGTAATGAAACATAAAGTTTGAGTTTTTATAATTTGATATGAACAATGTTTACTTCTATAAACGTTTCCACGTCGAATAGCTCCTTCTCGTCTCCTGAATCTAAGTTACCAATACGAATAATTTAAATTTTGTGAATGTTTTTATTATTTTTGCTATCATTGATATATTCTTTATTGTTTTAAAAAAGAAATAATATGCTTCTAAAGTAATCTAAAACCCTTTTAGAGTAAAAGTAAAACATAAAAGTAACAAGTAAAAGTAAAACTACTCGTGAAAATCATGAGTAAAAATTTAAAATTAAAAAATTCAAAACCAAACGGTTTTTGTAAATCATGAACTAAAAAAATAATGACCCAATCAATCAATTTGTATCTTTCAGAACCGTCGATAACAAATTTGAGAAAGTTCAGATGACAGGCTAGTGTAATTTATAAATTTATACACCACTACAATGGTGTAGCAAAAGAGCAACCGGCATATACTTGTAATAGTTTGGATAAGAAATAAGTGAGCAAGGTTACACTAATTGTTTATAGAATCTGTAGAAACACAATCACAATAAATTATTTCTCTTTTAGCGTTTTACTATGATTCGGAACATAAAAAATCGGATATTGGAATGCGCATTTAGAATAAATTTAAATAGCTCATAATGTAGAACGTGCTTGAATAATCCAAAGTAATTTAAAAGCTTTAAATCTCAATAGCTCCCATTCACCTTCAATACGGGGTTCTACCATTACTTTTATTCTGCATCGGGAAAAGGCGATCGGAAACGAGTGTCTAGATCGTATTTTAATTGGCAACCGATTACAGTCAAGGTTCAATTACAAAATCGATATCGCGTAATGCCAGGACTGCACGCGTTACAGGCTCACCCCGTGTACTCGTCCCTTCACCCCTTGACTCCTGCCCTTTCTCCTCCCGCCTTTTTGTTCACACTCGTTTCCGCCGCGTCGTGAGCTGTTTTCACCTATGCTACACCCTGCAACAACGGCGAGCTTTTAATATTCCCAGACGTTAAAAACTTCCGCCTTGATTATACCTTCAATGAAGGGAATTTTTATTCGTGTTTATGATTATTGTAATTTCTCAAAAGTTATAAGAAAAATATATTTATGACAGTTATACTGTGGATCTAAAAGACTTTTATTGTGGAAAAATAATAACTTTTCCACTGGATGGTAAAATTATTACATAATATTAGTTCAACAAGAGTGGAAAAAGACAGTGTCTTAAGTAATACACTAGTCTGATTCCGTAGCCTTACAGACTAAATACAAAATCTAACATATAAAGCTTTTCCTTCCAGGATTCATTTCACAGAACGAATAACATTATGACTTGTTCTACGTGTCCTCAACTACAACGGGTTGAAATTTCATCCAGCTCCAACTCGAAATGCAGCACATAACTAAAATACAAATCGATTCAAATTGTAACAAATTTAGAAGCAGTTTTGAAGCGTGCAAACGAATGTCATAATGTTATGTGATTGAAATATCAGGCGAAGGGAGAAACTTTAGCAATAAACAAGTTTTGAATCGATGGCGGGAAGCCTGACGGGGATGGACGTCGGGGTCAGGGCCGACACGTCAGTCGGGTAGGCTGCTATCAGTTCTGTTATTTCGCTATTCACAAACATACTTTTCAAACTAGTTCATGTTTTTAAGGTGTAAAGTATGTTTTTCTTATATAATTTTATTTCCTCTAAAATGAAGAGTTCCAAATTGTTACCAATAAATGGCCTTTTCTAAGCAGAAGGTGAAACATTAAATTGTGCAGGCGTTAAAGATTCATATTACAGGAAGGTTGATGTGGCGTCGTGTTAATTACATTCATAATAATTCAATCGTCAACGATTATATTTTCCAAACTTTCCGCATTCTATGTACGAAAAAAAGATTTATAGTTTTCCTAAAAATTAAGTTAATTGTAGCGTAAAAAGTCTCGGATGTAGGAAATCCTCAAAATTGTAATAAAAACCCAAAATAACCATTTAGCTAGTATAGGTTATATTTTCATAACATTGCACTGTGCAATAATTTCGTTTACTACCCGGTATGAATCAATCATATTATTATAATTTATCAGAATGATTATAATCATTATCATTTACTCATATTCGGTATGAATCAATCATAGTAGATACCATGTCCGTAATTGAGGTTAGATGCTTTTTTGAAACATTTGTTTTGTTACTATTCTTATTTCCATAATTTTTATAGTAACGTAGCAATACAATATAAAAATCTTTAAAAACTTAGTTTGTACACAGGTTAATTCGTTTTAATTGTAGGTCATTAGGTCACAGTTCATATATAAGGAGTGTTATATATTTAAAGTAACTCTAAAAAAGGATATACACACCCTTCTTATTTGTAAAAATGTAAATTAAATCCTATAACGGTCAAATAAGTGCTAAACCACGGGTGGATCAGTCCATGGTCGCCGCAGTGGACAGACGGAACGTGCTCGCGGTGGAACGGCCCACTGCAGCACGTGCCGCGAGCACGTTAACAGGGTTGGACCTGTCAACAATGAAACAGCTGTACCGCGGTTAAACCTTCCTTCGAGTTTCCTCAATAGCCGCATGAACATAATCTCAAAATATTAAAAAAATCTTGGAAGGAAGGGTTTGTCTATATTTAACAAGAAGTCATATGAAAAAGTCATATTTACCTTTAATACATTTTCAGATCATTGCTTGAGAATTACTCTAGATATTATCCTGTTTGAATAAATTTTGCAGTTCTCTCTTTTAAATTTTAGAGATATTGAAGATTGGATCTCAGTATTTCCACTGCGCTTTATAGCCAACTATAAACTAAATTTAGAATACATTAATCAATAGAAAATGAAAGACTTATTATATTGACTTTCTAGCTGTGAAGACATGGAGGATTTTGTCGTCCTGTAAAATCTTCGTTAAACGAGATAAAATCAACCGTTTGAGTAATTTAGTTACCACACTTGAGTACTTTGGAAACGCATATTAGAATTAGTAACAGTTTTTTACTGTATGCTGTTCATTCTTCAATTACGTTTCAATACTAAACTTTGGGACTTTTCAAAAAACGTTAGTTGAATTAGTAGGTTAACTATTTTTGAAGCCACAGCGTCTGATAGGAGCAAGACAAAGAGATTATATCTGTTTTTGTTATCATATCTTTTTAGAACATCGCTGGTTTGGCGGCCATCCAGTCAGACATTGTCTCATGTTCACACTGGGCTGAGGGACGTTTACGTTGACGGTCAATTTAATGTGAATTGTTTATAACTCTTATAAATCAGCAGTGTAAGTTATTTTGAGCGTTCGATACAAGTTATTAAAAACAATAAAACTTGCGAAATGCGATCAGCAGAACAGCAACACTGAATTTCAGGTTGATTTATCCCCACGTCAGCATGAGTTATTATATACGACCACATATGTTATTCATGAAATAACTTTGCTCCCCGGAATGTCGCCCCAGTTTTCAACTATGTAGTAATGAAGAACTCTTGATATTGCTTTTGTTATGGTCTTCAATGTAGTGCACGTATAGTTTTGTAAACAAATTATAATGTTAAAGTAAGTTAAAAAAGGGAAAATTATTTTCCATTTCAAACAATATAATCTTCTCGCAAAAATTTAAAAAATATGTCCGAAAATTTAAGAAATATGTCAGAACATTCCAATCCAGTATTAGTGACATTTTGGATTATTCTTAAAGCAACTCCCCCGGTGATGAATTCTTATACTTAAAGAGGCACAAAATGAGCATGTGGTTATGGAAAAAGTTTCAGTTTTTAACAAGGCAGTAGGTTGGTTGCCAGCGTAAAAAATATATTGGATGGATTTTTCTTTAATATTTTATTTATTTTATTTTATTTTATTTTATTTACATGCTTCAAAACAGGTACAACCCAATTATAAAGAAGCAGTTCACTATATAAATTAACATATATTGATTTTTGAGGTCGAGTCTCTTTTAGTCTTTGATCTTCCACTTTCAAGAACAAATTTTGAACCAGCACTGAACATATAAATGCAATGTTTAAATATACCAATCATAACATTAATAAATAATTTCAAAACATAACAACAAATAAATAAATGAATAGTAAATTGATCTGAATAACAATAATAACATTAATAAATAATTTCAAAACATAACAATAAATAAATACATTAATAGTAAATTGATCTGTATAAATAAATAAGTAAATAAATAAACAGAAAGAATAACAACAATAAAAAGCAAAAAATCTACAGTGAACTGAAAAGTTGGTAACATTTTCTTTTAAAAACTGCCAAAGAATCTGAGAAAATATCAATATTTGTGTCTCTTGTTAAGAGGGTGTTATAAAGCCTCATCACCCGGTACAATGGCGAGGAAGCATGTGCCTGAGTTCTAGCATGTGGTAAAGTAAAAAGAAATTTATTTCTGGAGTTAAAGTTAGGCACTCGATAACTCAGCACCTCCACACTTGTAGGATCATCCACCTCACCCCGGACCAACTTGTAAAGGAAAACCAATCCCATTACCTTTCTTCGTGTACTTAGGGTCACAAAATTAAAAATTTTTAACAAATCCTTGTACGGGATATCGAAAGTGTACACATTAAATAGCTTAAAATATAAATATCTTAGAAATCTTTTTTGAACCTTTTCCAGAGCTTCCTCATGCACTACATGGATTGGGTCCCATATAAAAGCCGCACTCTCGAGCCTCGACCTGACCAAGGATTCGTACAGTAAGACCAAAGTCCCTACATTATTGAAGTTGACGCCTTGCCTTATAATTAGACCCATTATTTTATTTGCAGAGGAAATACATTTTTCAATATGATAATTAAAACTAAAATTTGAGTCAAAAGTTACCCCAAGATCTTTGATTCTTTCTATTCTTGTTAAAATTATCCCATTTAAAAAATAATCATACATTTGTGGGTTGCTGGATCTTGTAAAAGTTAAAGTATGGCATTTTGATACATTAAAAGACATTTTATTTTCAACACTCCATCTATAAATATTATCTAAATCTACTTGTAATTTAACAGCATCTTCAAATCTGAAAACGTGTAAAAATAGCTTTAGATCATCGGCAAAAAGTAAGGCTTTTGCTGACTTTATACATTCATATAAGTCATTTATCATAATAGAAAATAAACAAGGTCCAAGGTTCGAACCTTGAGGAACTCCTGACTGCACAATAAATTTTGAAGAGCAAAACCCATTATAATTAACATACTGACTTCTATCAACAATATAAGACCGAAAGAATTCAAGCAAATTAAATGAAACCCCAATATAGTGTAATTTCTTTAATAAAATTTCATGATCCACCTTATCGAATGCCTTGGCCAGGTCCAGGAACGCAGCGTCCGTCTGAACTGATGAATCCAACCCTGCAGAAACATAACTTTGAAAATTTAATAAGTTTGTAGTTACAGACCGACCAGGAATGAATCCATGCTGGATTGGAGAGATGTATTTTTTGAAATGATTAAACAAATATTTACAGATTATCATCTCGAATATTTTAGCTGGCACAGACAGCACAGCTACTGGTCTGTAGTTACTGATTAGTGACTCCCTACCACTCTTAAAAATCGGTGTAACTTTCGTAGTTTTCCACGAATCTGGGAAATGTTTGCAAGTTAAACTTAAATTATATAAAAATGTCAATGGCTTTGAAAAAATGTCTAAACACCCTTTAAAAAGATATTGAGGAAGCAGGTCAGGCCCCGATGTAGTTTTTGACTTCAAATTTCTAATTGCATCCCGTACATCAGTCTCAGAAACCCGGTCCAGGGTGAGGCAGGACACCCCCTCCATGACAGGCCCCTCCACCGCCGCTGCTGTTGTTGGCTGGTTCATATATTTTGTATAAACTGAGCCAAAGTACTCCCCAAAAGCACCAGCAATCGCCATACCATTATCTAAGCTTTCCCCATTATATTCCATAACTAATGCCCTGTTATTATTAGATTTCTTATTTTTTATAAACTGCCAAAATATACTACTGTCAGATGAAATATTACTTTCTACTTTTGCAACATACAAAGCATATGCAGTTCTTATATCTTGTTTTGTGGTAGATCTTAAATTTTTAAACCTATTATAATACTCAACATTACCAGACTTTTTATATTTTTTTCTAAATTTTTCTTTTAGTTTGAGACTGGAAATTATCTGTGGGGTAAACCAAAATGGATACTTTTGCTTATTTTTCTTTTTTAAAGGGCAGGTTTCATTCAACACAGTATATATATTTTTGTAGAAAATATCTACAGCATTATTTAAATTATTGGAAGCGTACATTTGAGTCCAGTCAATTTTATACAATTGCCGATAAACCTCAAGGAAATCAGCGCGGCGATAACAGTAGCCCATTGCCGGGGGAGCGCTAGGCCGATAAGATAAAGGTGCCGAGATAACGATCCTCGCCTCTAGCGCCGGATGATAAGGGTCTTCAGGCAGTAAAGGTTCATCACATTTGTTTACATCTACAGTTTCAATATTTGAGATAACTAAATCTAAGGTTTTACCCTGAAAGTTCAGAATATTATTTTGTAAAATTAAGTTATGCAAGCTCAAAAACTGATGTAATTCTCTACATAATATATTTCCATCAATTAATTTGCATCCTGAACCGAAAATTTGCAAATTGAAATCTCCTAAAATAAGAATACTAGCGTTGCAATTAAATGATATTTCATATAATGAATCATAAAAATTCTGGAATATTTGAAGCGGTGTTCTAGGTTTAAAATATACTACACCAATGAAGACGTTTCTACCCTTTAAACTCGGTATTTTAACAAATACAGATTCATAGCCCGACAAATTAACACATAAATTATCTACTTTATTACATAATATCTGATTAGAAATTGCCAGTAACACTCCACCTCCACCAGACTTGTTTGATATCTCTAAATTTCTATCACTTCTAAATACATTATAATCATCCGTAAACAATTCCGCTGAACTAATACTTGGCTGTAAGTTAGTCTCAGTTAAAGCGAGAATTTTAAATTGACTAGCTAATGCATTTAGAAAGAAATCATTAGTTTTCGTTCTAAGCCCTCTTACGTTTTGATAATAAATGGTATATTCATTAATTGAATTCATGCAAAATCGTTAAATAATTGAATAAATAAGCAATAAATAATATATTTAATTTCAATTTATTTTGAAAAAAAAAACAATGCATGCATATTAGTTAAATATAAGCTTATCAGATCATTAATTATCTTGTTTATTTCATTAAATTCCTGATAAATATGCCTCAAAGGCTTCATAAATGTAAAAAAAATAAAAAATAAGCAAATTAGCACCGGCCAATTAATAATAACATTGAAACAGATAGATATTAATGGACATGCATTCTTAAGCCTAATATAGCACGATATCATTAAGCCTAGGGTTAGCGTACTGTTTACAATTTGTCCAGATCCCTGATTGAAAGTATTCTTATCGCCGGCGAATTCCCCTTGTCCTTCCTCACGTAGATACTACAGTTCGCAGTCCATACTTGAGTGTAGCCTTTGGTCCTCGCAGCCTCCCGGGTTTCTCTCAGTAGTTCTCTCGTGGACGAAGTGAGCGACTCATTGATATAAACTGGAAGTTCACTGCTGTAGCCCAAATCTGTAGCCTTCATATTGCGCTTAACTTTTCGCTTCCTCAAAAACTCATCTTTGTCCAAACGACTAACAAATTTTATTATTATGGGTTTAGGGCCGCCGTTCACAGACCTTCCCAGTCTATGTACTGCATCCACTTTATTGATTGACCAATCTTTGAACTGAAGAGTCGCCGCCAAACGGTTGATTACGTGATGTATATTCTCATTTGTTTCCTCAGGAATTCCATGAATGATTAAATTATTCCGATGAGAGTATTGCTCTAATGAATGTAACTCATTTTCCAAGCATGCAACTTTTGATTTTAATTTGATATTCTCGTCAGACATAGATTGAATATTATTTTCGCAGCTCTTTATTTTAGCGTCTTGGTTTGAAATTAAAGTTTTAAAATCAGCTATTTCAGCATGACATAGTTCTAAAGATGTACTTATTTCCCTCTGTTCACCCTTAATTTCAATGATATCATTGGTATTTTTCCCTAACATTTCCAATATTGCATTTAGTTTATCGTCTATAGTTTGTAGGTTAGCTGGTTCAAGCGTCTCGTTGTCCGACTTGTTTGCCGCGCTCCGAGTCCGTGCTGCCTTGGAATCAGCAGGCAATGGCATTGTCGTGATAAGGTTGACCGGCACCAACAAAGTTTAACTTATAATAACTTGGGATATTGCTACTTACAGTCTATTAAAATATATGCAACGTGTTCTCCACTATGAAGTCAACAATACGTACACAAATCACAAACTGGAGATCACTTAATCCCACAAAATACTAATAATTCATGGAGCCGATACAACCGTGTGTGTCAAGCACTACTCATCCCCACTCCGAAAATCAACAAACGTGATTTTAGAAGAATCATTTTTGCGGTGATGGGAGACAAAACATTTTATAACAGTCTGGTACAGGATTGGATTGCATTGAATCTTTTGCCCTTGGATAACGTTAAATGTGTGACCAAAACGGCTTTAGAGAATGAAATCAATAAAGACAAAGTTGCGAAATGTTCAAGTAGCAAAACACCCACAACTCGACAACGCCCAAGTTCGTGTTATCAATTTATTCAGTTGGCAGCAATGAAGATTTGGCGCCTTTCCAATCAGCTGGTCGTGCTCAGTATTGGTCTGGCGGCAGTCTTTTGCAGTGACGTTTTTAATGTAGTGTATTTTGACCGTGTCCAAGCCAACATCGTTGGGGTAGCCACAAAAATATAAATGTAAACAAATCAAATCTAAAAATAATATATATAATATATATATTTAATTTAATATGTTATAATTATAGTCTGTGTTTTACAAACATCTTGTTTGGCACAAAAAGATAGATCATGTTAAACGTTGCAAGAATACTTTATGAAGTTGAACATTAGTACAAGGACCTTTTCGGGCATCAAACTAATGTTTAGGCTTGATTTATTTTTCGATATAGTTTTAGATCTATAAAATTATATTACCTATAAAACACCTTAAATCATATTTTACCGACAATTTCATGGAAATTCCGAATTAAAGACTTCTTTTAATGAACTAAAGAAATTTAATCATCGTGGGTAATACGCAGAGTTACACATCAACTAGTATAGCTAGATCGTTTTCATGGTCAATCATATTTATAAGCTTATGTAGCTTAACAAGTCTTTAGTATGAAATAAAGTGTGTAACGAATTTTGTTTTTCAAGCTGCAAACTCGTAATCTGTAAAAATATGTTTTAGGGGCAAAGCATAAGACAATCTTTATTGACCTTTTTATAAGTTTAATTAAAGTGATTTATTATTCAGTTGCGACAAGAATATAGGTGTCATGAATAAAGATGAATGACAAGGTATTGGAAAAGTTATTAATTAATTACAAAGTTTGTTGCAAACGGTGACAATGACGAAGCTTCCAGCTAGTGAGAAGATTGTTCAGTGGTCGGTCGTCTAATGTTCCACCAGCCTAATGACTGCACCTGCTTAAACTTGAAAGTGATGCCTAATACAATAAAATACCTGTTATGTAAAAGTATATATTTATTTTGTGTAACGTAATAATTTAAGAAAGAAGTCGATTTGGTATTCTGCCTAAAGCTCTAATAGTCTTTATCTACGACCATTGCAATAAGCACCAATTATGGTATTACAATAAACATTATAATGATATACATTAAAACACCAAAAACCAAGCAGTACTCTAATGACGACTTTAGAGTACTGGAGTCACTTTAGAGTACTGGTTCTAGACCAATGAGAGCTCGGCATTTGACGGAAGTAGTGTCATAATAACAATTACGCAATTCGCACATCAGCTGATTGTTGCATTACGATTCATGTTTGAGTTTACTTATCCCATCAGCTGATTGTTCCACAACGATTCATGGTTCAGTCTGCTTATTTGCCTAACCTCAAATTTTAGTTGACCTATTCCATCATTAGTAAAAGTCATGAGTTTTGTTTAACTTCGGGGGAAGTTTTGTTTTATATTGTTGGTCGTAGATAAAATAGTGTATGCAACGATTGTATTATGCCTTTAAGCCACTCGTGAGATATTTAGAACACTCGCTTCGCTCGTGTTCTAACTTACATCTCACTCGTGGCTTAAAGGCATTCATTATACAATCGTTGCATAAACTACTATTACAACATAAATGTTGTATTAGTTTTTTTTTAGCGAATTTCCCCTAGGGAAGAAGCTATTACCGTAGGACTCATGGTAAGACCTAAGCCCAAGACCATGATAACTTTTCTTTTTGAGGCCCCCAGAAGCAAAAAAAACCATTCGTTCAAATATATATATATATATATATATATATATATATATATATATATATATATATATATATATATATATATAAGCACGATAGCGCTTGCAAAAATGGTCCGATCGGAATGAAATTTGGCACAGGCGTGTAAAGTAGTAATTATTCGGAGGAGTTCGAAAACCAGCCCGATCGGACCACTGGAAGGGGGGGTAAAGGGGGATAAACCCCCCCAAAAATGGGTTTTTTTGGGTTTTTCACATAGAAAAATAAATACCCCCGTTGCAGCAGACCTGCATACTCAGCGAATTTCAATTGCAAAGTACATGTTTCAATCCAATATAGCGAGATTTGACACGTTTTTTAAGCTACATAAGAATAACATGGGGAATGAGTATGCAGGTTTGCTGCAACAGGTATTTTAAAACTAGGTGGTTTTAATTCAATGATTAGTAGATCTGTACTAGAAGAAGCCATACACCAGGTTTTATCAAGATATGTTAAGAAATAAGGAAGATATTGCATTTTGTTATTTCCCATAAGGATAACATGGGGAATGAGTATGCAGGTTTGCTGCCATAAAAACGGTAATATACGGGATTTTATACTAAAATACATTAGATCTCATCTATATGAAGCCAAAAACCAAGTTTCATTAAGATATGTTGAGAAGTAAGCGAGATATAGAATTTTACTTATTCCCAATAAAGTTAACATTGAGACAACGTACTGTGTTTACCACTTTCAGTATCTCGGTAACCAATGGACATAGAACAATGATTCAAATTACTAAATTGTTTGTTTTTTCGAGCTGAATTCAATGGTGCTAACAAAATTTTTTTTTCTATATAAAAAACTCGAAAAACCCATTTTTGGGGGGGTTTACCCCGCTTTAACCCCTCCTTCCGGTGGTCCGATCGGGCTGGTTCACGAACTCGTCCGAATAATTACTACTTTACACGCTTGTGCCAAATTTCATTCCGATCGGACCATTTTTGCGAGCGCTATCGTGCTTACAGACAAACACGCGCACACACACACACACACACACACACACACACACACACACACACACACACACACACACACACCACACACACACACACACACACACACACACACACACACACACACACACACACACACATATATATATATATATATATATATATATATATATATCTAGAAATTTGAACGAATGGTGTTTTTTTCTTTTGGGGGCCCCAAAACGAAAAGTTATTATAGTCTTGGGCTTAGGTCTTACCATGAGACCTACGGTAATAGCTTCTTCCCTATAGGGAAAATTCGCTAATAAATAAAATTTTGGTTAGCACCATTGAATTCAACTCGAAAAACAAACATATTAGTATTTTGAATCATTGCTCTATGTCCATTGGTTACCGAGATATTGAAAGTGGTAAACACAGTACGTTGTCCCTATGTTAACCTTATGGAAAATAAGTAAAATTCTATATCTCGCTTATTTCTCAACATATATTAATAAAACTTGGTTTGTGGCTTCATCTAGATGAGATGTAATGTATTTTGATATAAAATCCCCAAAATTTCCATTTTTGTGGCTGCAAACCTGCTTACTCATTCCCCATGTTATTCTTATGGAGATTACACAGCATGTCATATCTGTGTTTTTTTTTGCATTTGAAATTCGCTGAGTATGCAGGTCTGCTGCAACGGGGATATTTTATTTAATTTTGTGTAATGGCAAATTTGGATCAGGCCTTATTTTTGGGCTCCTACGTTTGAAGCATACATAATGACTATTGCCAATAAAAAGATATTTTTCTCGATTACATTAAACTTTAAACTATATTTGGTTTAGATACGCCATAACGTTCTATAAAAAATATTTACATACTTTTACTACAGTAATATAAAATATAATATAGCACTTCTATACAAGAAATATTTCGTATTAGTTTCCAAGTAAGGGCTACTATGATTAAAAATGAAAACGCTTTGGTATAATTTTATTATAGAAAAATTAAGGAGACAAGACATTTTAAAATTACTTCTACTCATGTGAATACTTAAAACAAAGTTTTTCTTGTAAAAGGTTGGTTAGAATTGAACAGATTAAAAATAGTATTATGTGTTATAATTCACAAAAAAATATAATCTGAAGAGTACTAAATTAAAGAAAGAAAGAAAGAAAGAAAGAATTTATTTCTCCAATTACAGTTCATTACATTTTTGCTCATAGATACAAATACAAAAGGTACAAATATCACAATTACAGTTAAATTCATTTTAAGATGCCAAGTCTGACCTTTCTAGATGTAACAGAGAAATAATTATTCCTCCAAGGCGTTTAGCCTGTTCGGAGGCTTTATTGGCACTTAACAACTAATAAAATCTAAATGGCAGCTGTTTAACATCAACAAAAATTGCTTATCATTAACATAAAAGTATACTAAGTCATAATCACAATTAACTAAATAAATCATAAAATTAAATTACAACTCTTCCAAACTATCTAAATTGTAACAACAGTAAGATAAAAAAAGTAAATATTCATCATATACAATCTGAGAGCCTTTTTACAATCATACATTTCTTCCCTACAGAAAGAACCATATTATTAAAAGCATAGAAACAAACAAAAAAACTACTAAAATGACACACAATAAAAAACAGTAAAATAAAACAAACAAAATCCTTGTAAATACTATTAAGTTCCAGCAACAGTCATGTATCAGACATCAATGTGAAATAGCAGTTCTTCAATGTCCTGTACAGTAAATAACCACATCCTCAGCAATTTTAGAAAAATATTTATATTATTACATTCTTTAATGTAAACAGGTAATTTATTGTATAGTCTTGGTGCAAGAAAACTGTAGGACTTGGTAAAATACGTATTAGATGGCTTTGGTACAAAAACATTTCTGAAATTTCTTAATTTAACTTTGAATTCCTTATTTTCCCTACAATTTCTACTTTTTACATAAAAAATCTTGAGAACCTTGTATACATATAAGTATCTTAACGGAAGTACTTTCAAGGAACAAACAATTGGAAATGATCTTTCAAATTTATTACTTTTTGTTACCAGTCTAATGAAGTGCTTTTGAATAGTATATATTGCCTTTAAATTTGTTACATATGTACCTCCCCAACTTACTATTCCATATTCCAATCTGCTATGTACCAACGAGAGGTAAAGTGATCTCATCAAATTCTCTTTACACATACCTCGAACGAAATAAAATAATCTGAGTGTGTTATTTATCTTTTGTTTAAGATTAGATATGTGAGCTTTCCAATTTAACATTTCATCTAGTGTTACCCCCCAAATATTTTATGCTTGACACCCTCCCTACTTCAACACAAAACTTACTACAATCCCCACCATTAGTCAAACACTTTATACATTTTAGAGTTATTTTATTTTCATGTTTATTTTTCCCTTTCAGTGAAAAATCAATAAACTTAGTTTTTTCTGCGCTCAATACCATATTATTTTTGCAAAACCACCACTGAATTGAAAGCAAATCAGGATTGATTTTTTCTGCGACCTCGTTCCAAGAATTTCCAACATATATAAGAGCAGTATCATCGGCAAAAGAAGTGACCGCACCATTTAGAATTAGAATTAGTCATAATACATTTTTATTAGTGACACAAAATATTGTTTAGGGTAATTTTTTATACTGCCATATTCCACCTATTGTATTTTATTACCTCAAAATGAAGTATATTGGCAATTGTATTTTATAAACGGTATGCGATGTTTTCTTTATTTACATAGATTATTATAAAAAGAAGTACCTTGCTTTAAACTATTTATTATAGGAATAACGTAGCAATTTCTAAAGCAAATCGAAACTATTTAACTATTGATTGACCTTTAAAGTGGATTAAGATGGTAAAAGATGTTTATTTACAGAGATTATTATAAAACCAAGTGCCATGCTTTAACTTATTTATTATAGAAATAACACAGCAATTACTAAGCAAATTGAACCGATTAAACAATTAATTGACTCTTAAAATGAATTAATGAAAGCCACAAATCATTTTGCCTACTTTTTTCTGCTGAGAATTGAAAACCATTTAGACTTTAAAAAATGTATTTTACTAGCGTCTCTAAAACCGTTCCAACTAACCTCAAGTAAAAAAAAGGCACGTGTAAAATAAAATGCCTAGGTTAATGAAGCTTTTTCACTCATATGCTTCAAACGAGTTATTATAGGAATAAAGTAGCTATTGCCAAGCAAATTTAACCGATTAAACGATCGCCTTTTTAAATGGATTAGTCAAAGCCACAAATCATTTTACTTACTTTTTCTTGCTGAGTATATTGAGAACCATTTAAACTTTAAAAGCTAGATTTTTAAAAGCTAGATTTTAGTTACTAGAGAATCTAAAATC
Source organism: Flexamia atlantica (assembly GCA_035578135.1). Classification (NCBI taxonomy): domain Eukaryota; kingdom Metazoa; phylum Arthropoda; class Insecta; order Hemiptera; family Cicadellidae; genus Flexamia; species Flexamia atlantica. Next base: position 19,821,711 of record JAQJVK010000009.1, on the reverse strand, counting down.
ATTCCAACCAATACTAACTAAGACACAAGTAGAAGAAAATGCCTAGGTTAATGGAGTTTTCCACACCACATGTGGCCACAGCTAAATTCAACCCCGTTTTGAAATAAAGTGATACTGTATCATTTCCCACCCCTTACCACAAACCTGACACCAGAAACGCCGTTGAAATTCATAGCTGATTTTCCGAGCCCGCTAGTGTTTGTAAAAACGGGTTGAGTATTTTAAGTGAAAATACCGTTATATTCTGTCTGCAGGAAGTTGTTTTAAAGTACACTTTGCAGAACAATGGCGCGGGCGGCGCGAAATGCAGCCGGCGATCGCTCACAGAGAAGGAATAATTTGTCAAACCCCCAGTGCAAGTTTTATAACTCTCCCGCCGGCATTTGGCGCTGCTTGCTTACTGTTACTTTAATTTTGTGAAAGAAAATGTTGTAAAACGTGGTTATAAAAACCCAAATCCGATTTCCAACAAATCATAGCCTTTCTGAAATACACTTCACCATACTGTAACGTTTTGTGAGTAAGCCTGGAGGGTTATTAATGCTGGTTGGGTTGTTGGATTATGTATTTATTGATATAATAACGAATAGGTAATACCCATCCATTTTATTTTGAAACTGTCGTTTTGGTTAAACCTACTAGTTTAATGAACCACGAGTTTTCGTCGCGTCTTCTGCGAGAAAGCGCAAACTTGTAAAATAGTAAATCGTCTGAAATTCTATTAGAGATAATAGTTTTATTTCATCTACAAATTACTTGTACAACGTCTATAATGCTAACGGACTTTTTTCATTTTAGTTTCTAGTTTTCTTAAATTCATGTTAAAATGCCAATTTTCTTAAAAATAACTGTTTTGTCTTCGCGTTGGATTTTTATGCGAATTCCTGACAATCTACAGCTTATTTTTAGGATAAAATACTTTAAAATAAATCATTAGAAAATGTTAGAGTTCGAAGCATGCCTGGCCAGCACTGACTTGTGACTCAGGACTGGAGTGAACCATTAGAAAAGCCGATGTGTCACATGACTGCAGCTAATAAACTGCAGGCGGCGCCGGCGCCACATCATGGGGACTTAAATCGCATCTTTTGTGTCATACTCAGACTTAATGTTCAAATAAAGCTTAATACATGCAATGCTCGATACATAAAATTGCTAATGTTATGACTTAGTATTAGAGGTCTGCGAGAAGTGTTTTTTGAATTTGAGTCGAATTTACAAAAACCTCGTGAATTTCGAGTTGAGGTTTTTTTTTATTACAATATAACGGCCATTTGGAATATTCCTAGATAATCGAGTTAAAAATAAATCCTGAAATAAGAGCAAGTATACAAATAAATAATGCCAAATAAATTAAGAAAAGTTATTATTTAAACTCACTAGTTCCTTATGTAATGTATCCTTCAAACCTAATTTAATAACTTGTTTAGGCTCGTAGCCCTCCCCCCTCCTGCGTTTTCAAATGAAATGTCAAACATTCAGTCCATCTTTAATATGCCTTCTTAGCCTAGCTCATTATTTGATTAAAACCTTTTTCCCTGAGTATTCACCCAGATAATCATCCTGTAACCCTTTATATGAAAAAAAATTACAGTCGTACTTATTATATTTACTTTAAAAAATGTTTGTAAAGAAAAATAACTAATACAACCTTAAATGATAGAAAGTATTATAATTTTGTTATTCGTATTTTTGTATTCTTAATTTTTTTACTTTAAGAAAAAAACAGGTTTTCCTTGCAAAGGTAAAATTCATTTTCACCTACCGATCTTAGCTATACGGTATGCGAGTAACATACTCGACTCGAACTTCGGAGTGTTTTGCAATAACTTCGTCATAGCCTCACACAGCGCTAAGTATGTGTGAGGAATAAAATACACATACTCATAAATCGTTAAGTATGTGTATTTTATTATCTACACATACTTAGTGTAGATAAAAGAATACTAAACAATTACTTTAAACTAACTGAGCTGACACGAAATGAACGTCAAGAATGACTTAAGGCAAGATTTTAAGCTATTATAAAATTTCAACCTAGAATAAATTATGGATATGCAACATGACAATAGTTGTATTCATTTTTTAAAATGATCTTACGATTTTTTAATTGTAAATGAAACAATCATAGTGAACAAACTTAAAACGGAACAATAAATAAATAATTTAGTTAAATTATCAACCAAAGTTTAAACATGTTTTGTTAATTAAATTTTAAGCTGTTTTAGCTCAAGTAAAGAGACCAAAACAAAAATACTGTTAAAACATACATATCACTGCATTAAAAGGACTGCATTAAAAAGGACCACCCGTTTTAGTTATTAAAAATGTTTTTGTCCCAAATTTAATAAACCTAATAGATTTTGGGCGTATTTTGTAAATCCTTACAAATTAGGTGAACAACAAGAGATATAAGTTGGAAGTAAGTTAGAACTTCACCCTGTTACTTTCAAGAGTCCAAAGCTTTACACTGTATAAAGAATGTCATCCGGACGCATGTGATGCGTGACGACCACATCTCTCAACAGGCGGTTGATGTAACTGTGCACTGCAGCACGCATCGCTCTGTAGGCGTGGTAATGTACATCCATACATCTACGTCACGCAAATAATACTGCTCTACGAGATTGGTGATGTGAATTCCCAAGCAACATTGCTCTGAAAGCAGGCTGATATACGTTTACAAACAAGCGACATAGCAAGCAGGTTTATGCGCAAGTTTCATTAAGCAAGTAGCTTTTCAACCAGCAGAGAAGTGTGAATTATCATCAATCAGGCAAAATTTCCGTTCAAAAGTGGAGGTATGTGCATGTGCATGAACATCATGCAATAAACATGCTCTACAAGTAGGGTAATGCACAACCCCAATAGACGAGCTCCATTTCACAAACTGGATGTGTAATGAACACTTCGGCGAGAAAACATTTTTGTACCATTGTGTATAATATGAAAACTTTCAACCCATTGAGCTGAGGATTAGCAGCACGAACTTGTAAATTACATTTGGAAATCAGCTCTTCTGAGTGTGTATGTTGGGGATTAGTTTAGCTCTGCAGCCCTCGGTAAAAGCCCTTTGCATAAGTTTATTATAATTAAATTTATGTAATAAATGTTTAAATTAAGAAAAGCAGATTTTAATGAGAGGCTACATTATTAGATAATTTTAAATCTTTATGGCTTTTCGTATTTTTTCTCTATGTCTTGAAACCTCTCAGAGATTAAGTTTGTATTTTGATTAGGATTTTTGCGGACATTTGCCATCACTGATTAGTAAAAAACAAGTTTCACGACGTTTCGGGATCTGGAATCTGATCCCGTCTTCAGGTGGAAGAAAACCTAGAACATAACAAGATTAGTAACACATAGCCAGGAAAACCTGGAGAAAACACAGCTAAAACAGAGAACTGTAAAAGCAGACACGAAAACAATAAGCTGAAAAGAAAAACAATACACAAAATAACACAGGAATCACAAGTATCAAGAATCACCAGGCAGGAGAGAGCACGTCCACACCCAATCAGAGCTGAGCTGAGACAGTCTCAGCTCAGCTCTGATTGGGTGTGGACGTGCTCTCTCCTGCCTGGTGATTCTTGATACTTGTGATTCCTGTGTTATTTTGTGTATTGTTTTTCTTTTCAGCTTATTGTTTTCGTGTCTGCTTTTACAGTTCTCTGTTTTAGCTGTGTTTTTCTCCAGGTTTTCCTGGCTATGTGTTACTAATCTTGTTATGTTCTAGGTTTTCTTCCACCTGAAGACGGGATCAGATTCCAGATCCCGAAACGTCGTGAAACTTGTTTTTTACTAATCAGTGATGGCAAATGTCCGCAAAAATCCTAATCAAAATATAAAATCACCATCACCAACAATGAATTTCAAACAAAGGATTAAGTTTGTCTTTTACTATTTCTGAAATAATAACGTTCTATGTGCTATTTCTGTATTTTCACGTTTTATCACGCATCTACTCGTTTTATATTTTATTTTTTCCAAACAATAAATTTTGTCAAATAAGCACAGACAAGCAGCACAAATAAGCACAAATCGAGCAGCTGGGGTGTCAAGTTGTTCAAATCAACATGCCATTACTGAGATCCAAGACTTACAAGCCTATGAACCACTAGTTAAACAAAAAACCTTAATTGAGTATCAGATTTTACTTTTGAAACAATCCCCCCCCTGATTCATCGATGTTGTCATTCTCGTCCATGTTGTCACTTGTATGTGTTCGGACAGGCGACCGCTCCGTGTCACTTATTTGCCACACGGTTTCTACCCAAACTGACAATCCGTCAAACCTTTACCAGTGGATTATTTTATCATGTCAATGTTAAACTAATTTGTTATGATATTTTAAACGCTTGTGTGTTTTTAAAACCACAATAAACCTAAGTGAAAAACATCGTGTAATCAATTTAATTCGTAATTCGTGCTTGAATAGAATTAAAGAATATTTACATAAATTAACTCAAAGTATGAATACTCCATATGTAGAACTTACGAGACACTTTTATACGTTATTAAAATTAGCTAATTTGGTACGTTATAAAAAATAAATCACATAAAAGTCTACGTTCTATCTCTTTAAATTCAATAATTGATTATTATTGTTTATAATAAGCGTCCCTTTAAATAATATACTTTTTTTTACAAAAAAATATGTTCATCATCTCCGTGTAAACAGCATCGATATATTCAGCAAGGAATACAATTAGTAAGAGCAGGATTTCGTTTCGCTGCAGAGCACCGTTTCTTCTTGAAATTTTAATGAGCCAAGCTTTTAGAAAGTCTGTTTTCTCTTGGTTCTTTACGAAGGTAATCAAGTTAAGGTATTTGCAACCTTTGTTCTTTGGATGCATTCATACAGAATGACCTTTTTAAAGTCCACACCGTGTTTCATATAGCCTCTTTCATACAAACCATGCAATTTACATAATACAGACTTTAAAACATGAACTTCACGTTAAATAGCCTAGCATTTGACTAAAACATTCAAAAGTGGTATAAATGAAAGTAATATGATAAAATATATAGGTATGAGAAAGACAATCAGCCATATAATCAACATAATAATACAGCATACCAAAAGGTAAATTCTCTTTCCTGACGGTCTTACTTATATCGAGTGAAAACTTTAAACCTTAAAATTATAAATAAAATATAATGTACAATATATATATATATATATATATTGTACATTATATGTAAATAAATAATAACGTTAAAATACAAATACCAAAAGTTTAATAATTCTGTGTTGGTAATTTTACAAAAAATGTTAGGCTACATTTTGTACGGAAAGATGGCTGGCTCAATCTATACAACTAATTATTATACAGTTAGCAAATGTCATTCGGAGGGGCAAAGTGTTCGGACATGTGGAGCTGCCAAGAGGCCGCTAATTCTCTCTGTGACTCACTTCCGCCACAGCGAGTGTGGGAGGAGCACATGTCAACGGGACACCCTAGCGTTTAATTACATCATTGAAATATAGTATTTTTCTTTTTATCGTTTGCGTTCGATTACCCCTAAACACATGGCAATATAATATACTAAGTTATAAAATTACATATGTTCTGTAGTTATTCATGTGAAAGGTTAATGTTGAACTTATAATCTCACGCCTCAATCATTATATCAGCAGAATTTATGGTCTTGTAAATGCTGCATTACATTTGTCGGAGGAAAAATCTCTTTAATATCTTGAAATCTTTTTTTAACTATTTTTTCGAAATATTACGGATATTATAGTTTATTTCCCATTTGGCTATAATTTGTTTTATAAGGAGCTAAAATAAGATAACAAAGTCAGAATTGTTGTAGTCATAATAATACAGGGCCGAACACAAAGCCAAAAGTTACCAAAAGTTACCAACTTTGGAGTAATTGGAAATTTGAGACTTTTTACTTTCTGCTTGTCCTACATTAATTAATTATATGTAGTATGTGACATATATTATAAGGGATAAAGCTTATTAGTCTAATTTAAATAACACTCATTATGAGTAAACTAATTGAAACGTATTTTAAGTGCTTAATAAGTGTAAACAATAGTTATTTTTCTCATAAACGGACAATGTAAAAAAGTTTAAAATCATATTCTTAAAACCAAATATAATTATACATTTATGAGTTGATAAACGCTTTGCAAAAATCCAAAGGCGTTAAAATTATTTTCAAAACAACTGTTGGTGAGACGTCTTTTGGGAAATAAACAAACATTGTAACGCCAAGAATGATCTGTCAAACAAATCCTCAAGCGGTTACGTTTCCTCTCGTGAAATATGACGATCCTAGGTTCTGGTTTTAGGTTTGAATTGTTCATACGTCGTTCTAAAATTATGTAACCTTTTTAAAATTAAGAGAATTTTATGTATTTTGTTTAAGTTCGTCCTTAAATGGTTGCTTATGTGATTTTAGAACAGTATATGAAACGAGTACGATTAACTATAGCTTCAGAGGATTAAGTTTTACGAGAGTATTCTGTACTCAATCTAAACCTGAATATAGTACTGGGACTTTATTTTATTTTAAAACGACCTGTTGAAAGAATCAAGCGTAAAAAAGACTTACATTTGAATTAAATTGTCATCCAATAAAATATTCCTTTTTGTTCCTAGTCCGTTTTCTCAATTTGAATAAGGATTTTGATCACAATATTTATTTTATTTCCCAAGACACAAAGGTAATAGAAGACTTATCATAGTGATTAGTGTTTTTCCTGAGTTAAATAACGAAATGACTATGCAGAACGTAAGTTTTTTAAACCGACGACGAATCTATTTCAATATGTACACTCAATAATAAAAAAATCTTTCCAATTTTATTTAGCAATAACGGTAATTTATCTGGAAATATATTAAATGATAGAGTAATCGGAAATTTGAGACTTTTTACTTTCTGCTTGTCACAAGTCTAAGTATTGCAACCTAGTTTATAGCAACTGGGCTTGTTTATGTAAAGTATAGTTAGGCTCCGTCAAGACGCACTGGAATGAAGCCACTGTGGACGTTCTTTGCCAGTCCTTGACATTGCCGCTATATATAGTGGCGATGCAGCCAGTCTGGAGGCTGTGGATATAAACAAGGCTCCTCACTGTTCTTCTCTCCATACTCCGTCTGTAAAATTTTAACCATTCTTAGAGATGATGCCTGTCCACTGTCTACAGATCTGTCAGACCTAAGAAATAAATTCTTATTACTAAACAATTTAAGTTGAACTAAATCGCTGACGTGGTCAATTAAGTTTTTTTAAGCCACATTCAAAAATTTATATATAAACAAAATTATACAATTTTCCTCTACCTGCTCTCTTATAAAAATTATTTTCGTAAATATTATGTTGTGGAATGGACATTGTATAGCTAGCCGAAAACCTTCTAATAAGTTTTCATAGTGCAAAATTACCATTCCACAGATATGATGGGTGTACGAGTATTCGAGAATCGAGCTTTTTTGAGCCGAGTATACACTATCTCGACTCAGTTCGACTTATTGCAATATACTCGGAAGGGGATAGCGGATCTGTATCCCCCGGATGTGTACCCCCCACAACAAACGCTACGTCATTTTGACGTCACAGGAGGCGGGGCCTAAATCGCTCGAGAAACAGCCCGCGACTGGAAATGTACCCCCCAATACGTTGTTAAATAATCAACACCTAATTGGTTTGAAATTAAATTATTTTCCTTAAGTCTGACCCCGGAATTCTACCCCCCGGATTTGTACCCCCCGTTGCCAAATGCTCAAGTTCTACCCCGGATTTTTACCCCCCGTCGCAAATCCTCAAGCCCTACCCCGGATTTGTACCCCCCGTCGCCAAATGCTCAAGTCCTACCCCGGATTTGTAATCTGAAATGTTTTTCTTTTATAACCAGAGGATTATTGTAATAGAGTTGAAAATTTTTACTTCAATCACTGGTTTCATATCATAATAATTTTAAGTTTATGTTTTACGATATTACAAAAGTTATGAATAAGTTTATAGAAACAAATTACTGTCAAGACTATAGTCCTATGACACGAAACCAGACGTAAAATAAATGGTTTTTCCCCCAAACAAAGTAACTGTAAACACAAAACTTAATGGCATTTAATTTTTGCACAACATTGTTGAAGACTAGGCCCAAATAATAGCCGTCCCGGTGACAGCTGAAACTATTTAGTTTCAACCAAATAATTTATCATTACGTTTTTTTAGAGAAATCTTTTGCTCTAGTTCCCACTAAGACCTTGATAGTTGGTCTGCAAAATATGTATAAGAGATTGAATAAGAAAATATTTTCCTACAACCTCGCGTTAAGTGTCAGTTTACGCACCGAAAACCAATCGTAAAACAGCAGCTATTTACTGAGGAGCGAGCGATTAAGTCTTTGAAAGTCTTTGAAGCAAGCGCAAGTCTTTTGCGCTCGCCACTTGATTACTTTCACGCTCGCCAGCTGATTTTGCATTGTTACTCGGCGCGCAACAGCACTCCTTTCCATTTCCGAATGGGCTCGACTTGTTTATAACCTCAAACTGGCGCATTCAGCTACAATGGATGTAATAAGTGATGACGAATTCGGACTTACTCCACCTGATATTAGTGAATTAGTGAAATAAGTTTCATAAAACTTATTACCTCGTATATCTAGAAACCTTTACGAAACTAAATATAAAGAATATATGCAATCATGATGGCGCATTCAGCTACGATGGATGTGAGTAACTGTGATTGTACTTATTGTTTGGGAAATTAAATCTGCAGTTGTAGGAAAATTTTAGTATGTATTTCGCGTGTAAAGCATCTTTCTCGCTTTCGCTAAAAATACCTGCTGTTATTTGTTTAGCTCAAGCGAGAAAGACCTACTTTACGCTTTTAATACATAAATAACTATATTCCCAGCGATTCAATGAGACGTTGCATGGCACGTTACGTTGGGGGCAACAATATTCATTTTTCACAAAATGGGTGTTAGTTTACCTGGATTTTCATTACGTACTTGGCGCATCTCCATGTCTCAGTTGTAGAGTTTTGTTTTCAAAAGTATTGAAGCTTAATGTTAATTCTAAACAACATCTATGCGTCAATTTCTTGCATTCAGCTTTGTTAGGTATTAACAAAAAATGATAAGAAGATGGAAAAACCACTGATCTACAGATGAACTAATATCTAAATAACATTTAAAATAGCCATTCACCGTAAAAACAAATTATTCAACTCTCGTAATGGCCAAGGAATTAAATTTTCAAACTGACCCGCTTTTTTGTTTCGTATCTTAAAGACCTGTTTGGAAAATTTTTACCTAAGCAAATAACATAAATTTCTATGAAATGCCTTCATTCAATAGGCATATTGTCATTGAAACATTTCAAATCGGAGGTAAATGGGCAGGTTAACCCTTAACACCTCAATAAGTACATTTACAAAATACAGGTTTTAAATTTAAAATGTCTTTTAACTCTTGAATTTTTTAGGTTAATAATCAACTAATATTTTCAAACTTTAAACATTCAATCATTCATCGTGTTGAAACATGTATCAATGTAACTGTCATAGTTTGTTAGAAAATCCCATTTCCAGAGCACCTCCTAAGTTACTTTTGTTCCTTTTTAAGTTTGCTTTTTATGAAAAGAAATACAGTAAATTGATATGATTACAGACAGTTGGTCTTAGTTTTAATAGGGCAAATACTCTTCCTTATCTTCAGTTGTCTTAAAAAAACTCAATATTTTAAGAAATAAAAATCATAATGTGGATGATTGTTAACTGACTTTTGCTAGCACTGCATTCTGTGGTGTGTCTATGGAATATCTTGATCATCTGTTTTGTTACAAACAAATGTGAATTGGAGAAAGTTCACAGGTTCTAACACAGATAGTAGCACTTTTGCTGAAATTTCAAAAGCCTCCTGTGTGTAATGGGATATTTCCCAAACCCGCAAAAGGCACATCTAGAATAATAGCTTTGATTTGATACCAAATACGTGCAGAAAAATTAATTTATAGGGGTCCATTTGCTCTGTACAAAATCTCAGAAATCCTTTTAATAATATAGTTGACCCTTTGGACTCTGGGAAGGAACCCGATTGAGTTAGGATAAAATAGATGGCTTAAAAACCTTATCCGTGACATTTTACATATTTGTACCAAGTTTCATGGCAAACAGTCCAACGGAATACGAGTCAATGCACGAGAAACATGTATAATCAAACTAACAATTTTTTTATGAATATAATTATTCAAAACAATATTATATTCAATACTTTCATCAAGTATTATTGGGCCTCATCATTTCTAGCCCACTTAATGATGAATAAGACTATGCAATATAATAATAATAATAATAATAATAATAACACTAATAATAATAAGATAATAATAATTTTTTTTTTTTTTTTTTTTTTTTTGGGTAGGAGGTGGAATGCGTTTACGCACACTGAGGGGCTCGTTGTCCCCTCAGTAGTGTCGGACTCCCACGAGCTCGATGTCCCGTGAACTACCGACTAAACCACCTCCCTCGGCACCGAGGACACTAGCCTGGAACTGTTTCACACATTACTTCGGGCTAGGCCTTTGATATTACGCCGCTAGGGCAACCTCCGTAGGGAAATGCTGAGGATTAAGGCCGATCGAGGTCGACCTTTTTCGCCCGAAGAATGGCCTGGACGTAGTGCTGGACACAGTTCCAGTTGCCCTCTCCCTGGAGCATAGCTCCGACGATGTTGTTTGGGCTGACGATCACGCCGATCTCAGATGAAAGCGAGGCTCGGCGGACGTGCCAACGGTCGCACTGAAAGAAGGTGTGCTCGGACGTGTCTGGGATGCCGGGGCAATACAGACAGTCCGGGCTAGCGACTTTGCCCATCCGATGCAGATAGGCGCGGAAGTACCCGTGCCCAGAGAGAAACTGGGTCACGTAGTAGTCAACCTCGCCGTGCTGCCGTTCCACCCATGGTCGGACGGAAGGTATGAGCTGGAAGGTCCAACGTCCCCTCGGCTCGGCTTCCCAGTCACGCTGCCAGGAGTCGAAGCTGCGATCGCGCTCTTCCCTGGCAGCTGCTTCCCGGCCCACTTCAGGCCTCCTCCGGTAAATCGCCTGCCTCTCCCTCGCGAGGAAGAGGACGGGGATGACTCCGGCGATCACCATCACAGCAGGCTCGGAGACTGTGCGGTAGGCCGAAGCGACCCGCAGAGCTCCTCGACGCTGGACTCGGGCAAGCCGGTCTCGGAAGACTCGCTTCTCGAGTGCGTGAGCCCATACCTCTGCCCCGTACAGCAAGACTGACTGGACGGCAGTCATGAGCAGACGGCGCTTGCAGGAACGAGGACCGCCGACATTGGGCATAAGCCTACCAAGGGCAGCGACACCCTTAGCGGCTTTGTCGGCGGCGCGCTGGATCTGCTCGCCGAAAGACAGTCTGCTGTCGACCATGACTCCCAGGTACTTTGCAGCAGGCTTAGTCTCGAGTGTGAGGTCACCTATCTGCACCGGGAACACGGTGTTTATCCTCTTTTTGGTGAGGACGACGATCTCCGTCTTACTGACAGCCAGGGACAAGCCGTGGTCTCGCATCCACCCGTTGACCTTGGCCATTACTACGCTGAGCCTCAGTTTTGCCTGCTCGACGTTCCTCGCAGCGATCAAGGCAGCGACGTCGTCAGCATAGCCAACGAGGCGGGTCTCATCGGGCATGTCTAGCCTCAGCAAGCTGTCGTAAGACACGTTCCAGAGATCTGGTCCGAGGATGGACCCCTGCGCAGCCCCGGAAGTGATGGGAATGCGCCGCTGACCTTCGGTCGTGTCGAACAACAGAACGCGGTCTGACAAGTAAGCCTCGATCATACGCAGGAGGTAGGAGGGAACTTGGAACGTATGCTCAAGCACCCACAGCATATCGCTCCACCTGGCGGAGTTGAAAGCGTTCTTCACGTCGAGCGTGACGAGAAGGACCACGCGGCGCGACCAGTGGTTGTGGTCCTCCGCCCTCCGCACTGCCTCAACTACCTCCTGGATAGCGTCGATGGTAGAGCGACCGGATCTGAAACCGTACTGCTGCGGGGACAAGTTCCCCGCAGAGACGATGGCCTCGGTCAGCCCGACGCGCAAAAGCTTTTCCAGCACTTTCCCGGCCGTGTCGAGCATACACAGGGGTCGGAAAGAAGAAGGGGTCCCCGGTGTACTCTTCGCCTTGGGGATAAGAACAAGGCGGGCTACCTTCCACGAAGAAAAGAAAACACCTTCCGCCAGACACGCGTTGAACATATCGAGCAGAAGTCTTGGATTAACCTCCGCAGCGAGCTTGAGCACCTCCGCCGGAATGCCATCGGGACCGGGCGCTCTTCTGGGTCGTAGGGATCGGACGGCGGCGGTGAGTTCCTCTTCCCGGAAGACTGGGAAGGCGCCTACCTCTCCGAATTCCCTGACTGGCCGAACTGGGTGGCTGGGAAACAGTGTATCGACGACGGCGGCCATGGCTTGTGGTTCCATGACCGCAGGTGGTGAGCGAGCCCCTAGCTTCTGGGTTACTAGTTTGTAGCCCATCCCCCATGGGTCGTTGTCGATATCCTGACACAGCTGCTTCCAGCACCTGACTTTACTCCGGTTGATGGCACCGCGGAGCTCTCGGCGGGCCGCTCTGTGCTCAGCCGATCTGGCATTTGCATCAGGGCGGTTCCTGGCTCGCTGCGCAGCTCGTCGGAGACCAAGGCATCTCCTCCGGAGTTCCGCGATTTCAGGCGTCCACCAGTAAACCGGCTTCTTCCTGTGGTGGCGGGAAACTCCGGGCATCGACTGCTCACACGCGGTCGCGATGAGTCGCATCGTCGATGCTGCCAGATCTTCGGCACTTGCGAAATTCACAATGCTCTGGTCTTTAATTACTTCTTTAAATGTGTCTTTGCTCAGACGGCTGATGTTCCAGCGTCGAGCCAGAGGAGCAGGTTCAGCGCGCAAGCGCGCGCCCTCGGGAAGGACCTTAAAAAGGATCGCCTGATGGTCGCTGGAGGAGTAGTCCTCGCAGACACGCCAGTCGGAGATCCGCTGGAAAATCCCTTCAGAGGCAAGGGATATGTCAGGGATCGTCTCTCTGCACCCCGGACGGCGAAAGGTGGAAATGCCGCCCGTGTTGAGGATACAGAGGCCCGACCTGGCAGCCGACTCGAGGACGTAACGTCCTCGAGTGTCGGTCCGCGGGGAACCCCATTCAACGGCTTTGGCGTTAAAATCGCCACCGACTATGACCCCGCCAGAGGTGTTCATGATCTTATCCTCGATGGAATCGACCATGTGGCGGTAGTCTGCGATCGGTTGGTTAGGCGTGAGGTAACAGGAGAAGACGGTGAAATCCCTGCTCCTCACCCAAACGAAGCCGTTGCCCGATCCGGAATCGAGAACAGGCACCTTCCCGAGGTCCAAGATCCATATCGCCGCAGTGCCGGAGGGATCCGAGAACCACTGCGCGGAGCGTCGGTTCTGGTACTGCTCACTGAGAAGCAGTAGGTCAGCGCCCTGCTCCGTGGCGAATTGGAACAGCAAGTCGTTTGCTGTCCTGCTCCTCTGCATGTTAAGTTGCAGAACACTGATCATTTCTTTTGTGTTTGGCGAAGCTCCTGGATGGCCCGCCTGTACTGCCCGCAACGACCAGACCCAGCGGAATGCTTGACCTGGTCGCCCTTCAAGCCGGCTTCTGTACACAGGACACATGACAACGCTGCATTGCATGCGCTGGCCCTGTGATCCTGGCCGCCGCACTTGAAGCAGAGCTTGCTTCTATCGGGTCCAGGGCAGCGATTAGCTACGTGACCGAACCCCAGACATTTAAAACATCTGGAGGCCACGAGCTTCTCGCGCACCCGACAGCTCACGTACCAGACTTTCAGGTGGCCCTTCTCCAGGAGCTTCGCAGCTGCCCTGGCTCCCAGCGTGAGGATCGCCACCTTCTGACCCCGAGCGTTCGCCTTTGAGAGGAAGGTTTTCACCTCGACGTTGTCGCCGATGGCGGATTTGACGGCAGCAGTCACCTCCGCCTCGGTCGTCAGCTCGTCAAGGTCCCTCACCTCCAGCGTCGACTTGGGTTCGAGAACGCGGACGGTCGCGTTCGCCCCCAAGATGGCCTGCAAGTCCTCGCTGAAGGCGGCTTTACTTTTGGAGGCGTCACCGAGCTCGACCAAAAGATCGCCGGCTCGGGTCTTCCTCATGCCCTTGATGACGGCGCCCTTCTCATCGGGCTTCGCTTTACTGCGAATTTCGCCCAGCACGTCGGCGTAGGATTTCCCCTCCGACGGCTTGATGAGAAGAGCGTCCGGCCGCTGCTTGCGGGACTTCTTCCTCGGCGCCTTCTTCTTGTCCTGGGTGCCAGGCTGGCTTCTAGGATTTGGAAGAGGGTCTTTCTTCTTACCCTTCCTCTTAACGACCTCGGTCCATGCTTCGGAGTCCGACTTCTCCGCTGGACCGTCTCCCTTCGGCTTTTTCTCTGCCTCCGGTTGGGCGGGGCTAGAAGCGGCTCGCTTTCCACCGGCCGGCTGAGCCTTGACCCGCAGCGATGGAGTCGTCTGGGTCGACGCGGCCACCGTCTCACAAGACTGCCACGACCTCCTCAGCTGGACAATGTGCTGCAGACTGGCCTCCAATTGGACAATGCCATCCTGCACGTCCTTGCTAATGTTCTTCTGCCGGGCGGTAGCAGCCTTCATTACAGCCAGGGTGTCGAAGCACTTTTTAAGGTGCTCCTCCTCCTGCTGCCTGGCGAGCGCGATGACCGCGTCAAAGGGAGACGAGTTGGCATTCATCGGCTCGTTGTCCTCAGTGGGTGCCCTCTCAATGGCCGCGGATGTTCTGGCCACCGATGAGGCAGGTGTCGCGACCCGGACTGGTGGCGATCTCGTGAGTCGAGACCTTCTTTCGAAGGGGCTTGCCACCCCGTCGTCAAGCCCACTCAGAGGAGAATCCTGCTGGGTGTTTTTTGGGGTTAGGGTACCCCGTTTTGATTCGTGCACCTTTTGAATCGTTTTTTTGTCTGCACTTGCCATGTTGTCTGGATTGGCCCCCAAGACTGGGCGTTGACCCCCCAAACGTACCCCGATGAGAAAGTCAGACCGACCCATCACCAGAGAAACTATATCCGTGTTCGACCGCCTCCAAAACACCGGCGGTCCCAGACGAGCAGTGGCCTCGGCAGAGCCCCCCCGTGACCGCAGCAGGGCCCTATCCGGTCGCCAACCGGCACCGCCACGGCCAAAGGGATTTTCGCCGGCTGATAGGGCAGCCAGGTCAGCTGGCTGGGCTGACCCGGGCCCCTGTACTATCCGGCAGCCTGGGAGGTGCAGAACCCAGTTTTTAAGCTGTACCCTCTGCTCGTCCTAGACCTCCAGCGCAATGGAGGCTGAAGAACACAGAGTCACCCCGGAAAATAGGCCGGAATGATTTAGAAAAAACAACCGGGCTATTGAAATGAACCGGAGAATGGAATTGTGAAAAGGAGACGCGAAAAAGGACCAGTGCGCCCCCCTCCCCTTTTAGTCGGCTCTTACGACAAGCAGGGGATACTGTTGGACATTCTGTCCCGGCCCAACACGGGAAAAGATAATAATAATAAGACATATTCGTAGAATAATATTAGGTAATAATTTAACGAACAGTCGTTGATTTACGAGAACTAATTAAAAAATTTAACAACAACAATGAATATTGACCCGGTATATTTCCATGGTCAGTCAAAATGGATTTGAGCACAGGGGGTACAAATCCGGGGTAGGACTTAGGATATGGCCACGGGGGTACAATTTCAGGGTCATACTTAAGAATTTGACCACGGGGGGTACAATTCCGGGGTCGGACTTAAGAAGGCAGGTTTAATTGGATTTATATCAATTATGCAACTGTTCAGCCAACCGTGAAATGTCAGTTGATTAAAATACATAATAATTTATCCCTCCTTAAAGTTCGCGGCCGGAATTTTACCCCCCGTCCTTTGACGTCAAAATGACGTAGCGTTTTTCTGGGGGGTACAAATCCGGGGGGTACAATTCCGGCGACCCCTCGGAAGTACGAGTCGATTAGTTACTCCCTCCGATTACCCGTTTGTCGACCCGACTCTAATGAACATAACCACAGATGAAGAATGGAAGAACTATAGTTCTTCATTTTTGACATAACTAAAACCTCGAATGTTATACTTGATATCTAGAGTTCTTTTGAGTTATTGAAGATACATTAATCTTTACATCACTATATCTTTTCTATAGTTTGAGGTTCATTCTTTAAAAAAAGTGATTTTTGTTATATTTTATAAACCATACTAAATAAATAACAAACTTATGTTGACAGTTACATGAATAGAATAGAATTATATCTGTGTGATAACTCAATGGACATTTTTTAATCTTCTTTTGAGTCAGGTTTAGAAGGGATGTGTTTTCATTTAATTTCAAAACCCAGGTAATCCTAGACAAGTTAAGCTTGAAAAATATATCGAATCAAGAACTATTTTGGGTTCAAGTAAAAGGTTTTCTTCCTTTTTTGTGTTATTTATCTGCTCTTAGTATTTATATCTATAATCTTATGTTTACTTTTATATTTACTATTTATTTATTTTATATTTATTTCCTCTTTCATTTACTTATATTTATATCTCTTGGTATTTATATCTGATCTTAGTTCAGTTACTCTTTAAGTTGAATTACCTTGAAATTTTAATTGTATTTGATTAATAATAATAATGTTGACATAAAAATTATGTAGAAACATGATGACTATTACACATAATCTTAAAAAAGTCGAAAAAAGCTTGCAAATCGCAGGTATTTTTCAATCCTCGACTCGACAAAAATCACCACTCGCACAGCCCTAATATGATGTATTCATCCAGGCTGATTTATAGTTATTAGTGGGATTGAAATAAATTATTAATATTAAAAAATTAGTAAAAAAGTCGTAAATAAATAATTTAATAAATACGTAAAATTCATGGATACGATCCGAAAGTTCATAGTGCATAAATTGATTTTTTGAAAGACTCGAAAAAATCTTTATTTCAATTTAATTAACCTCTGAAATGGATATCTCATGAGAAATGTTCAGCTCTACCTGTATCACCTACGATTATAAAAATAAACACCCTCTTCTGCCTAACACGAAAGATTTAGTTCATTGGTAACACCTTTTACTTATTATTTATAATATCGTAAAAAATAGAGAAGAGTTCATCTCACGCGTTTTACAGAATAATTTGATAAAAAAGCAATAACGACCGTTCATATAATGGATAGCTCCAATAATAAAATTGTTATTTACGAGATCTCTCATTTCGAGTATAATCGACTCTAATCAAATAAATGATACTGCGACGTCTGTGTCAGCGTTAATGTGGAAATTGTGGAAGTTTGTTCTGTTCTCAACTCTAACTTCAAACGAGAGCTTTCCAAACTCTTCGCTAAAATATGACAATTAAACGGCTTTATTAAACCTCTTAACTACGCCGGGTCTTCTGTTGGTTTTTGTTATTTTAGTTCATTACTAGGGAGAAGAAGGAATCGTAATGATTAAAATTGCGTTTTTATTAAATCTATAGTAAATGTTTTACAATAATTATTTGCTTTTCCAATCAGATTTGACTTTTTAACAATACAAAAAATTGTGTTCTCTTATAGTGTAAAGATCAAATATAAAGACTAATAATAGTCGAATGATAAAAGGACAATGTCTTCCAATAAACTACAAAAATTTGAAGTATTCTAAACCGCTACACTGAAAAACTTGCATTATGGTCTATACTTGAGCGTTGCTAATTCATAAAAATTAAGCTCGCTATATTTTGTATGTTATCATTTCCATTTTTAAATGAATAAAAACTCATTGCTTCTTTATATATTTTATTAGTTTTGCTTGATACTTGAATCAGTGTGGGGTAGAAATAAAAAATTAAAGTTAAGGTATTTTTTAACTGTAAAATTTAATTTTTATCCTGTTAGTTTTAAATTTGTGTCAATAATATTATGTTGATTTTTTCTTTCTGTAGTTACATCCCAATATATCAATAACCCCCTATATTATTTTAATAATTCACAAATTCTCGTAAAACATATCTAATAGGTTTAATAATATTAGATTACGATATTTATTTTTATTCCCGACGTCAAATCATAACATTTTTCACCACATCACCGAAACAACATACGTCGAAATTGGGATCTGACAAACGTGTCCAAATTTAGTAGAGAGATCGTACACGGGACAAACAAGGTTGTAAAGCAACAATGATTGGAGGAAATGTTCATTTAAGCGTTGGAGAGGTAGGACAGCGCACAGCGCCGCGCGGCGGCGCACACATGAACTAATCAATACCGACTCGCACACCATTCACCGCTCTGATACTGGCTGCGCCAATTCAGCCCTTATTCTATTTCAAGACCTCAGTTTTTTTATAACACAAAACTGTTTAACAGTTCTAAGGAGCAGCAGTTCAGTAATACGAAATCAAAACTGTATAAATCATTTAAGAAAAATGCATGAAGAATTGTCATTACACAGTATAGTTTAGGCCTTATTCTAGCTTGTATTATTCATTAAATTTAATACAACTACTCTGCCCATTGTCATACAACGTAGTTTCGAGATATTCGTATTCATTCCTGGAGTGGTTTGAAGAGAAGAGTTGTTTAGAGAAGACTAAACGGATCAGTGAGACCAAATAACCAACCAATCGAAGTTGCTAACACGTTGTAATGCATGATCAGTATAGATGAATTGGAATTTTTTGTATAACTGAATACTCGATTGAATTTATTATATATGGTAGAAATCAAATCAAATCACCTTTGTATCATAATGATTTGTATCAAAAACCAGAATATCCTGTATAACAATATTTAGGGACTCTTGAGACGCAAAAATTTAATTCCTTTTTATTACTATTATGGAATAAGAAATATATTTCGACGAAAGTTTAGTACAGAAATGAACTTTTTAATAGAGGAAAAAGTTAAAATTTTGCTTTTTCCTCTCTAACTGAAGGCATTGTTTTAAAACGGTTCGTCCTCACGTATGTTTATGTTTTATGAAGAACTTTATAGATGCACTAGTTAATATTTTCAACAACATACAGTATAGATATTCAGGATTTATTTTTGTTAATTTTGGTTTTTATAACAAATTTGTTCCTATAATTTCGAATTTGTCATTTATTATATTACTTATGTAGGTCAAGTTTTGTCAAGTAAGAGGAACTGGTCCGCACTGGGTTCAGAGTAACCTCAGTGGAAGACTTGTGATGGAAGAAACTAATTAATGAATGAAGTGAATTAACTAACTTTCAGACTCTCAGAAGGTGTTATGCGAGTTTCTTTGGATGTTTGTCAGATGGCAGATGCCTCATGCAAAAAAGTTAATTCATGATATACATTAATTTTTGTACATATTTGCAAAAGAGAAGAAATAAGAATAATGAAAATTTTCAGGAAGTGACTTTCGCGTTTTCAAAATTACATATCAATAGGAAAATACTTGACAGTTACATGCAGCTTATGATATTTCAACAATACAGTCTTTTTAAATTAAAGAAATTATCACTCACTTTAAAAGGAAATCTTTTACAAAAATTAATCGAAAATTCTTGGTTTTATTTTGAAAAGGGTACACAGTTCGACCTCTTAGGTCTATTGGGAATTGAAATTCCAAGAAAAAATCAAAATGGATGCAGGGATGTTTTGTAAAAAACTTTTTTTTAAAGATGAATTGCGTTCGATTAAGAAGGACACTGTTATATGGCTTCTGAGTAAAAAAAGGCTTACGAATTAGGCACAGTACGAGACCACTATACCACTTTGATAGATTATATCTATAAATTTTCTATCTATACCACTTTGGATGAAACCAGTTTCGGTTTTAGGATAATATTTAATAACTATTATAATCTTCAGGTATCACATTATTTCGTAAAAAGAAGAAAGTTTTATTTTAATAGGGGTTGGGTCTTTTATTCACTTCATTTTATTTAGTATACAAATATAATTATTTATATACTAAATACATTAAAGTGAATAAAAGACCCAACCCCTATTAAAATAAAACTTTCTTCTATTAACTAAGTCTGTTTTATTAAATTTTTTTTAATTGTACGTTTTGTTTTCTTTTTTATTTTCTCTATATCATAATAGCAATTGTTTATCACGTAAGAAAACAAATTACAGAATTTAGAATTTTCTTTACTACTACTAACAAAGTACTTCCACAAAACTCTGTTTATAATTGTTGTAGTAATAGCACTTCTTCTGTTTCAGGTATGATTGGAAATTTTACAAGATGTTCGAATCCGTAAGTAAGTGTGATAATTATAACGGTATTGTATAAACAGCAAGTGATCATTTCTGCTTCTCCACAACATAAAGAAAAATCAAACTAAGTATAGTTATGGAGGACCATAGAGATATTTCTCATAAATATATGGCTAGTCATTAGAAATTGCTCAAACAGCCATATCAGGAAAAGTAACATTAATTTCAGTAATTACAAAAACATTGAAATATACATAAAAGTTAAATACAACAATCTTCCATCGTGTCGGACGTATTACAAGTTGGGGTTTCGTTTCCCTGATTTAACCTAAATAACTCTTCGCCACCAGATCCATTAGTACGTTGTGTGCACGGCAATAAGTGAGGAAAAACCTCCCTTCATTTTTTTTAATAATATTATTCATGATTTGCCTCCTGGATTGATTTTTTGACTTAAAATAACTAGGTGACTAACCTTTTCGTCTTCAATCCATAAATTTAATCAATTGGATGACTAGTTTCGGGATTCTATCCCATTATCAAATCCTTCGTCAAATAATAAAAATTAAACAACACACATCTTTGTCAACATTAAAATCTTGACACAACACAAACACGTGTGTCTGGAATCGTGTCTGTGGCCGGCCACGCGTGTAAATTTTAAATGTTTATATTTCGTACTGTGAATTGTCCGTGTTTGTGTTGTGTCAAGATTTTAATGTTGACAAAGATGTGTGTTGTTTAATTTTTATTATTTGACGAAGGATTTGATAATGGGATAGAATCCCGAAACTAGTCATCCAATTGATTAAATTTATGGATTGAAGACGAAAAGGTTAGTCACCTAGTTATTTTAAGTAATAATATTACGCTTTCTGCAGTCGACATTTATATCAACACCAATAGGCCTAGATAGGGAGCCAGTTTAAAATCCACGTAAATCATTAAAATGGTTGCTATTTAAGATGAACGCCATGTGTCGTCGAATTATCACGCCATACTACATTTTTTACATGTCAGCCGCTGGTGGGCTTGGTGGTTGTAAGCCTAGTGAATATTTGTATACGTTAACCTAGAGTTGTGACATATAGAACCCATTGTTCTTGACTCTGTGCTTATTGTCTGCAGCTCAATAAGCATTTGATAAATTTCGTCCTTGTACGTGTTAAACTTAAATATTGAAACTTAAGGAACCCATGAGGCGTAGCTCTAACAGTTTTTAAGACCGGGATAGACCTATTGTGTTGGATACATTAGCCTATCTATCTTTGACCAAACGTTCATCCCAACCTGTCTTTTTTGTAGTTTTTTTTTTTCATATAACTGTGCTATCTTACAGGTTCGACTCCCACCTGAATTATCTTAAAGGTTAATATTTATGTAAATAATTAGTAAAAAAATAATTAGCTGAGCGTTTCCAACAGACCGTCGGCACCAGTTTAGTCTGGCTCCCTGCAGTTGAGACCTCCACTCGAGGTGGCTCGCTATATTTAGACGCGATGGAGTCGCTCCAGTCTGTGTACAGGAGGAGAACCATCGTGGTAAACACAATAACAACTCACTTGCCGGGTTATGCAGAAATAATCTCAACTTTTTGTTCATATCATTAACAAATCTTTCATCAATCTATTGTTTTAAAATTCGTTTGTATATTCAACCATTTCTTTATGCGATTTCCTAATGCGGCATCCGCAGAAGCATTGATAAAAAAAGGAAGAAGCAATGTAAACTTTCTAGTAAATATAATTAGGTAGTGAAAAGAGTTATAAAACATATTACAAGACAGCAAATATTGCTCATTCCAGAAAATGTTTCGAGATTATTTATTAGGTAATTCCACAAACTTTAACAAGTCTTTCTATAACTAACTGATAAAAAAATAATATTTTGTACGAAATGAATTTATTTGCTGATTTAAATGTTTAATTAGCTAAAAGTGAATATGAGATAACATATTAAAGCATCTCTGCCAACTCGTAATTTAATAGCAAAAATACCATACCAGTTTATTATATTAAATATTTTATCGCGAGTAATATAGCATAATAGTACAATCTCAACTTAATCGTGAAATGATTTTTTTTATATTAGTAATAATTTTCTTATGACATTTATAGAATAGTCAAGCTTCTAAACTGCAGTAATGGATTTAGTTATTCATCTATGTTGTCACAAAAGATTATTGGAATGTCAATCTTACTCTTATCTACAACTGAAATTGTAGTAGCCCATATTTAATTTATTATACTTATTCTCTTTCAGTACCTATACTTTCCCCCTCCAAGGAATAGAAATTTTCCTTGTTATAATAGTCTGCAGACCATTACAAGCACCCTACCTCATAAATATTATATTCAATATTATATAAACTGCTGAGTTCATATTGCTACGATTCAGTCTTTGGTACACTCCTGTTTGAAGGGTTTGTCCTTATGCTATTTAACCCAAGGAGAAATTTAGTAAACAAATTTGCACAATCATATTAAATGTTACACTTATAAGTTTCGCTTGAAAATTACATTGTTTGAATAAATGATTGGAGGATTGAAGTAGTTAGGTTTATTGATAGAAAGGAATGTGTTCGTGCTGAATACGAAATAAACCAAAAATATTTTAAGCCTATTATTGAGAAACCAAAATGGTTTGTATTTAAATTAAAATATTGCTGCAAGCGAGCAATAACTGTTGACATTCAATCACTGGTGACACTGATATCACTGTGAACGGTTAAATCAGACAATTGTAACTATTTGTATCAAATGTTCTTAAATCTACTCATTCTATAATAATCCTTTATAAAAAATAAATAACTAGTTTAATAAGTAAATGTCTACTGATAACATGTATTAATTTTAATAAAACGATTTAAAACATTTATTCGATATTTATTTGAAAAAGCGTATCTTGGCAAAGTAAAAATAATACAAGAAACACAATTTTTTAAGCAAAATCATCGTAACTAAACAGAAATGTTATCACCTTTAGAATGTTATCTAGTTACGGTTTGAGCACATACAACAACAACACTATTAGCATTTAAAATCACCATTAAAAATATATCTATTTATTTTAAGTAGAGCGTACAAACTGAACTCGGTTGTAAAACCGAAATTAAATTGTTACTAATTTACTAAACAAATATGTAATACAGAATTGTAATAATTACTAATAGTGCAAGGAAATGTTGTTATCATGTTTCAATCTTCATTATATCATGAGTATATACGGCATAGTATTTATAGTACGCATTCAACTTATCAGTATCCGTGATGTCTAGATTAACAAATTGTTTCGTTCAAAATAACAATGTACACATTCGGTACTTTGCTCCCGATTTTCCTTTTCATATTAGGCAAAACTCTTCAGGATTGTAGTTTGATTTTTAAAATAATAAATAACAAATATTTTCAATAACATTTACAACTGTTAAAATTTCCGATTATTATTTTGGTTTAATTATATTAGGTCACGTTAATTATTCATTTAAATATATTGATATCGAGCATCATGAGCTTACCATCTCAGTTTTTGTCAATTGAATACTTCTCGAAGAAACTATACTATACTATTTATTGTAATTAATAAATCCACAAAAAACATTTTTCTTGAAAATAGATTTGCTATGACATATACTAACAATTTATAAATAAAAATTTCTCTTGAAATTCCAGAAAGTTATCAAAGTAAAAGATAACGGTTGAGGATGTTTCTGTCTTTAAATGAGGTCTACAAATAAAGTATAGAAATTTATTTTGCGTAGGTGCGTTTGACGGAGAAAGGAAGAGAAAGAGAGAGGAGAGAGAGAGAGAGAGAGAGAGAGAGAGAGAGAGAGAGAGAGAGAGAGAGAGAGAGAGAGAGAGAGAGAGAGAGAGAGAGAGAGAGAGAGGGAAAGGAGTGGGAGTGGGTGGGTGGTAGAGAGATAGTTCATGCGTTAAACCCGTGAGTAGCAAGGATAATCCATCATATGATGACATCACGTCACACAGACACAACATGATGCGACGAAGCTGACAGCATGATATGATCAGAAGCTCAAAAGTTGCAATAGTTGAAAAAACCATAATATTAGGTTACTTCATTCTATCAAATCGTTTTCTAATTAAAAGATAAAGCACGAAATATCAAAATATCATACATTTGGAAAGGCTTTTGATAATTAATCGATTCAACCAAAGCTGTGTGCATGTTTCATCGAAACGAACGCTAATCTTAGCTTTCTAGTTTTATGCCGGGATTATTTCGAAAGATAGAAGATGAGTACCCTAGTTTTTCAAGTGTGATTCTTAAAGTCTGACATCGTATTCACACATTTTGTGAAAAACACCAACGTTACGTGCCGTCCAATACGCAATTACATTTCTGTGGCGTGTCGGTAACAGCTGTGGCATGTTTAGCTGAACACGTCATGATATATGAGATGTAATAATTTGAGATTAAATCTCTACTTTAACTAGTGGTTATTCAACGAAAATAACTTATCTTTGTGCTATAAATATTACCTCATTTAAATATAAGAAGCTTAAAAACTACATGCAGCAGTATAAGGTCACTCCAACAGCACTATTACGTAAATTTATTATTTTTATTATTTGAAACATATATAGAATTGTAGTTCTCTTGAACATTATGGAATGTTTTAAAAATGGAAAATAAAATAAGTCGAATATAAAAACAATACAAACAGCCTGTCAGCGCGATCTATGTATTAGTGTAGGGAACCTGAAGGCAGCAGGATAGAGTGGCGCGGCGCCCGGCGTGGGCAGTAAGGCTGATCTGTTCGAAATGTAAGCTAAAAATTTGTCGTCGTTCTAAACAGGTTGCGAAAAGGTTAAAGGTCAGCAAGATCTTTTGGGAAGCTCTTTTGGAAAATGCAGTTACAGACAACAATCTATAACATTGACAGCAGTTGCAATTTTAATTCAGCAACTAGTGTATTACGTACTATATACATAAAAATTTCGATTTTTGGACTAATGCTTTTCTTGTTTCGATGAAAAGTATTGGTTGTGTTGAAATATAATGAAATAAGGAATTATTAATCACAAACAACTCGACGGGACTGATGTTGTTCGTAATTTATGTTTTAAAGATTTTCTGCCAGGATTGCAGTTTGTTGTGCAGGTTGTATCTTTAATTACAGCTTGAAATTAATTTTTTTATGTTGAATAAACATAAGGTTTATTGATTAAATAATCCTTGCAGCTACTACACTACAATCTTCCTGTATAGCCGTGCCTAAACCATAAGGCGGTTCATGTATTTAGTTTATTTTAAAATTTACTCCATAAAATGTAGAGGTTAGTTTTAAATTTGTGAAAAAATATAGAGAAAAGTAGTAAGACAATATTAAATTACAAGAAGAGTTGCAGTACCAAGTGGGCTATCATTAATAATTAATAAAATTAATGATACAGTCTGGATAAAAGTTAGGAAGTCTTCAAGAAGATTAGCATATTTGTTTGAAAATTCAAGTTGTTTCCGGGTGATTTAGAAAAATAAATTAATAAAAAGTGACAGGTTTTTGAGAAAAATTTCCTTATGAAAGGTGAACTATCTAAGGATTTTCTCTGTTACATCCCTTTTTCAACCGTCCCAATGAACCGATTTTTACGATTGGGGTGTCATTTTAAAGCTTATGATCAAGCGCAGCGGCAACTGTAAATGAGAAAGGTAATCAATTTTAAGGCTTCGCCCCCTACCCTTTGATTTATTTCTAGAGGGCGCTTTAAACGCTGTGGTACTGATGATGCTTGTACTTTTGCCATATATTTAACACTAGACAACAAAAGAACACCTTTTATGTCTGATATAGGGTTTTCTAATTGGATTCAGTGTTTTGGATCCTCATATACACACTCATAACCAATTGTATAAACTGTCTAAAAAGTGAAAGATTTGTGTAAAAAATATTTCACATATAACACGTTCAAGTCAGTTAATTATTGATTGATCTTCAATCAGTGGTAATAATCCTCTTTATAACTACCATCCAACAATGGATAGAAACAATGCACATAGATTCTTGAAAGTTTTTAAGTTTACAATTTTAGCCATATTTAAATAAAAACCAAGTGTATAAGGGTAGAAAGATTGAAAAGGCCGAGCACTTAGTAATCTTACAAGGTCGTGTTTCTTCCCAACCCTTTTTCAAATACGAAATCAATTTACAGCAGTAAATTTATTTCACAAAAAATAAACAATGCTCTTGTGATAAATTCTTGAGAAGAAAATAATCTGAACTCGTTTATTATCTACTGCGTAAAAATAAAGTACATACTTATATGAAAACATACATGAATAGGCCGGAGGATATTGACACGGTTTATAAGAGGTAATTATAATAATTGTTTTTTAAATTTTACAATTTTTTATTTCATAGCATGACTTCTGTTAAAATAAATAAATATACTCTTGTGATACCGGCATATAAAATAATTTATTTTTTAAATATATGATGCACATTAAAATAACGTATTTGATTTATGATATTTGACTATGATTTTCTTCATCCAATCAAATATTTATTTTAATCTATATCATACTTGATCACAAATCTATTATTCTGTTGCACAAAGAATCGATCAGATTCTACTTAAATATTACCAAAGCAAAACAGTAAAAAGAGTCTTCATGTCCAAAGGGAACGTTTCTAAGGAATGGAAACAAGATGTAATCTGGAATGGTACAAAAGAGCTACTATTTCCCTTTGCTTCTGTGGGAATATTTACCTTAAATGACGTAAGAGCTGATGAGAAATTCCGAATATTTTTGCAACATCTTAAAGAAAAGGCTTGATGATAAAAAAGTCTAATTATTCCAAAAAGTAAACAAAGGTTTGTTTTAGTAAAAATATCGCAATTTTCACCCAACTATAAAAAATAAGTAATAAGACTTCTATGGGGAACTAGCCACTTACCAAATAAACCCTAAGTCTGCTTTACCTTTTTAGCGATGTCATGGTTTCCATTGGTGTGCACACCCTAGTGTTGTCGTTAAAGCTTTAAGATTACATAGTATTATAAACGAAAACGGTATTCCTCATTAGTCAACCGTTTTCTGACATTGGACTTAACATGATAGCATTACATATACAGGAGAGTGAAAACGCGTTTTTTAAATGAATTTTGACTTTCTTTAACGGGGTTGCTATTGAAAATGTTGTTTAAACAAAATTTTTAATTCAAAAGAATGAATCATTCTAGAGAGACAACGATAATTACCCCTCTAGAGAGAACTTTCTTAGTTTTACGTATCGTATCGTTTTTACGTAAATCCAAAACTTGGAAAAAACTGTTCAGTTAGCGTTTTGGTGTTACGTGAAATTATTCTTTCAATGCAGTTTTAATTAAAAATGCTACATTATTTTGTGGGAAATCTTAGTTGGTAAATGCTACACTAAAGTCCGCACACAACTAATTAATGTTTATAATTAAAGAACAGCGCTTCTTTATAAAACTAAAAATACAACCCTAAAAAATCTGTTTATCGTCCCGCGCGAAAATCGGCCGTTTTTCGCTCTAAAAACAGAGCGCAAAATCGCTCTCTTTGTACTACGGCACAAAAAAGTCAGCTGTGATTTTTTGTGCACGGTAAACTTAAACATTGTTATCGTTTCCTTCGTTTATTTAATCTGACATCACTGTTTGTAAGGTAAAAAGTGTCGTTTGTAAACAAACAGAATGGTTAACATTGTAAATTACCTTGTAACCCCAAAATTCAACTTACGGTAAGAATTTCAACCACTTAAAGCTTATTTCAGTAGAATTATAAAAAAACATTGTTCAACCCAAGGAGCAAAAGTGTTTTTGGTTGTTTAATTGTTTTTAAAAGCAAGACGCGCCCCAAAAAATACCACTTTTGCTTCTTGTGATGAAAACTACAACACTTCAATCCATAAGTTATACTGTTTTCTTGATAAGTCAATCCTGTTCCAAGCAACGAATAAACGTATTAAATAGCTGCTATATTTATCAGCAACTTAATTTATTCATCAACTCAAACTGGAAATCAGGTGACAAAACCAAAACATAAATAATCACAAACTATCTCAAAACTATCACAAGCTGTTTCGGTACACCTATGTACAAACAGTTGTACATTATAAAATGCAACCAAATACTTTAAATTTAGAACAAAAATAATTGAAAAGTATTATACTAAAGGAAAATACTTCAACACCTGGATCACTAAACAACCAGTAAAATAGTTTTTCTTTAAAAAAAAATGGAACTATGACTAAGGGAAATACTAACAGAAATGTGTTAAAGAATTTTTTATCATGTAATAAAATTGAAAAGTCTTTTATAAAACTAATTATAAGCCTTAGAAGTAGTTGTACACATTCACAAATTCTAGATCTTAACCTTTCCGAATTAATTTGTATGTTTCCCTAAGTTTTTAAGCGTATGAGGTTCCATTCTTCGCCGTGCTTTGACGTTCTTCTGAATCTCCTACGCGGCAGTCAAGAATGTTTATTCCTAGATATTCTTTAAGGTGTCCTCTTGTCGGCCTTGGAGGACCTTTGTCCATGTTCCTCGCAGAACTCGGGTCCCGAGTAGTGGCGCGGTTGGACTCAATGCCCGTGTTTCTCACCAAGCCGCTGCGTCAACAGGCTTATTCAGTGTCGGTGTTCGTCTTTAATAAATGAAAAAAGGGCAGGTTTCATACAAAAATCTTGAAACTAAAAATCATCCAAGTGCCTTAACTGCACCACTGCATAAGCATATTTCTGTAAAATCAATCAGATTATAGGATTGGCTAAAAAAGAATCCGTTTGTTCTATGGAATCAATCAAGTTGTAGAAGATGACTGCCACAGATGACACAGAACATATGTGGTGAGAGGGCGGATTAGGGGATGCCAACAGTGTAACCAAGGCTGGTTCACAGCGCTCCGCGACGACGCGGCCACAATCAATACGGCCGTGTCACAGTAGTGCCTCCATTCAGCACAGTTTCTCCCAAGCGTCCGCTATTTATAGATCCCCGCTGCACATTCGCTTTTATGCCCTGTCATATGCATTCATTGCATGCTCTATATATACAGTATTTTTCGATATGCAAATTTTACCTCGGAGGCTTGAGATTTTTTGGTTTGATGCATACGGGAAAATGCAGAAATGTATGCAATATTAGACCTGAGTTTATTTTATTTCTATTTAAATATAAATTAGTCATGTAATGACTTTTATGTATATATAAGAAATCACGATATTGCGTCTGACGAAACTTCAAATACAATGGCTTAATTCATTGGCTTTTTTCAATATGATCGTGTTAGTACATGGCCAGATGTGATTGATTAATTTATTACATATATTAATTTGTTAATTAATTACTGAACATATTAATTTGAAGTTTATTTACAGACAAAATCATCTAAGTAAATTAATTTCAACGAACCAAAAGTAAAGCTCATATATTTAAAACTATTCACACAAAGCATATAAAATGTACGTCTCTTCAATTAAGTTATTAGATATTTATAAAGAATTCCGTCGATATAGGAAAGGCCAGGTTATTTTTTACCCTCAAAATCATAAATTATTTTAGCCTATGATTTTGTGTCTGTTGAATTTTTTTAAATCGGCAATTTTGAGTTGACAATGATGAATTTTCTGATACCTCTTTAGAACAATAAAATTATGAGAAATTTCGTTTTCAGGAGAACAATATTTTGTCAAGTTATTAAGTGAATCAAGACTAGAGGTGTTACATCTGAAAGGTTCCAAGCCTTTTAACAATTTTTTTTCGCAGGAAATTTGATGTTTAAAAAC
Organism: Flexamia atlantica; assembly: GCA_035578135.1. Taxonomy (NCBI): domain Eukaryota; kingdom Metazoa; phylum Arthropoda; class Insecta; order Hemiptera; family Cicadellidae; genus Flexamia; species Flexamia atlantica. The sequence goes on along the minus strand of JAQJVK010000009.1, from coordinate 19,791,690 downwards.
AAAACAAAGGTAAATAATGTAGTTTATGATATCAGAAACACAAAACACACAAAAATATCGACGCCTAACAAAACTTATTATTGTTGTACTACTGATAATAACTTAAATTATTATTATTATATGATAACAGACCATTCGTTTGTATCCAATGCCATGTAGATGTAGGACATGGTTAACACTTATCAAAAATGAACCGTCTATAAAAAATTCCGTTTTATTAACTTTTTGGAATGTTATAAAGGCAAGGTTTTTTAAGTGAATATAAAGATATTGAATGTTCTACATCGCTTATAAATGTAAATGAAAATAACTTGAAGTAAAACCGTAAGTTCGAATGATCCTGATAAATGATATGGTTGCTGTCGGAATTGGATTCTTGTGTTTTAACCGTTATCGAAATTGTGCATTAATCTTTGTGCCACTCCTTTGCCACATACCTCTTTTCTTTCTGTAATTTTTCTTTTTTTGCATAAAAAATTTAAGAAAAAAGTTTTATTATTTTGATTCAGCTCCTTAGATTTCCGATCTAATATATTTTGTTAGGTCGTAATCAATTTTTAAATAATTTCTGATAAAAAAGGGGCATAGAGGTAAACCAATAATTTATATATATTTTGATTTCAATTCAAATTAATTGATTAATTAAAATCAATATAGATAGCTCGTTAAGTAAATGCAACCCACATGATTTTTCAAAAACCCTCTTTACTGGCTTATTTTGAATTGCTGCAGTAATTTTCCCTTTTCAATTTACGCAGATCAAAAATTGATTAGTGAAATTCGAATTGTAATTGGCACTTAATTGGATCACTAACTCTGTAACTAGTCTAACCAACGTTTGATCTTGGGAGAGCAAGTCGAATTGTGATAAAAGTTAACTTATTGCCACTAATTTGATTAAATTACAAACCTTAATATTCATTAATTCGCTGCAAGGAATGTTTTCTTGTTTATTCATATTGACTATCGTATCATTATATCCCAGTAAAAGTTTCTACTTTATTTCTCCCATTAATTAATTTTGTTTATAAAAAGAAGCGTTAACTGCTAAGCAGTACAATGTTGATTTATTTTGAAGTATGTAGCGCTTTTTAACAGTTATTTCGAGCGCTGGTATATTATTTGAGTAACGTCATAGAATTTTCATGATGTGATTTTTTTAGTGGTGTGATTTGTTTCAATTTAATTAATTAATTATTGTTATTATCAATATTATTATTACTTTATACATTTTATATATTTATAATTATCATCCCGAAACAAGCAATCCATTAATAAACTCAATGGACTGAAGACGGAAAGGTTAGGACCCTAATTATTTTAACTCAAACATCCACATACAATAAAGCCCAACAAAATACGACATTGCTACCAACGGCACCGCTCGCACCGTTAGCACCAGAGAGCCACGTTAGCACATTTTAGCCAAGTTTATTGCACATCTAAATTTCCAGGGATTTCAGGGTTTTTATATTTTACACCCATATTAAACCATTTGCTTTCGAAATGATTTGGTAAAAAGAAATATGGGTTTCAAGCACACAGCAAAAAGTCTACTCTTAACACAACGAGCCAGTATAAAAGAGATTCTTAAGGTAAAATCCTAATTTTAAAAGTTAAATAAAAACATACAATGAAAAATCTTAAAAGACTTCTAAAGGGAGTTATAGTAATTACGGTACAATTGTGAATCGCATGGTTACACAAAAATAACATCTTACTCTAGTTGGTTCAAAATTTATTTTTGCCTCCCTAATCTTCTGATTTGAAACTAAAAATTTGTAATACTTAAAAATGTTACTTACACTCCGCGAAAATGAGTTCTAATGTGTTTAGTTATAGGTCCTTTTTTACTTTCTAAATATTTTACATGTGATCTTTATTAATTAAGTTTTGATAACTATTAATTTATGCCCATGGCTGCAACACTTTTTGGTTTAGGCATGTGGTTTAGGCATAATAGTATTTATTTAATTGACAGCAAACCATTAAAAATTGATACTTAAAATCCCAATAACTAAAACCATTGTCCGACAAAGTGCGTGTGGCTTTATTCGTGGTTCTTGGCAGTCATCCCTCTAAGTCGACCGAATCGTTTGGAATCCACTCTTCAAAGCGTCTGGGAATTTATGCCGCCAACCTTTTTACTCGATCCGCATATTTGTCCAAGTATCTTCTATTTACGTTACATTTACTGATTGTTTATTATGTTTCTATTTTAGGTGCTGACGAAATTTGCGATTTGATTATGAGTTGGTCTATTTTGTTTCGCTGTATTTGGTTTTCCTTTTTGAGCAAACAATGGTAACGTTTGTATAAGACATTGTAAGTTGCGATTACTGCAATCCATAGGTAGCCTCGAATCGATCATTAATCCGCTTATTGGACGAATACCAACTGGAATTTATGGGGTTTGCTGACTAACAGAGGTGTGAATTATTTAGATTTAAACTAGGGGTTTTAACATAGGTAATTGTAATTAAAAGCCAAGCAGGCTGTGCTCGAGGTTAAAATCTTCTTGAGCATTGTCATTTCGATCTTGAGATCATTTCTGATAACATTACGGGATACTGGACGTAGTTTTGGACCATTTGACATTTGTTGTCTAAAAATTAGTGTAACCCGATCATGAAAAGTCAAAGCTTGAGAAATATGTAAGAGTTAATTCTTTTTTCATTAAAACCTTGACTATACCATAGGCTCAGTTCATTATAAAAAATCCTATATATTAATAAATGCTTGATATATGTAATCATGTATAAAACAATAACAGATAGAAAGGTGGACATAGGGATAGGACATCTATAATTGCATCGGGAAAAACACCACTCCAACAAACAATAGAATCGCTTTACGTATAATATGTTTGTCTGATGGACGACCCAGTATAAAAATACAATATTAAGTCACATTACCCATATTATTATACTGACCTTATGGTTTATTTACATGTTAATAACTTTATGTTTTACTGATAAAACAAATTCAAGTTTACCATAAATCACTAATACTTTTGTGGAAGAACCTTACACAGATATGTGGTAAGTAGGTTACAATTTTTGTGAAAATTGGCCCCTTAATAAAAGGTCTGGAGCCCAAGACAGTTCCGCCTTGCCAGCGCTCGCCTCGTGACGGTCTTGGGGCTAATCGTTTTACCGCTTCTTGCCCACCAAGCACGCCTCTAGGTCTTCACCCATATCCCATTAAATACTAACACACTTTCATTTTCACTTATATCTTCGGTATAGACATTATGAAAATATAACATTGAATTTTATCTAATAAATCTTTCCGTAGGCGATGGTCTTTAGTGGATAGCAATCCAGGAACCCTTTGTCTGAGGGGACAACGGAAATTAGACGGGTAATATATTTAAAAACTGTCACAGACTTTCATGTTTTCAGTGTGGTTTGCTATGGAATTATTCTACTATGCATTACTCGTTATCAAAAGAAACACCATTTTCATAGAAGAAACAAGATTAAAGTGATATTTTAAAAATTTAACTAATCTTGTTCAGAATAAAACGCGAGATAAGCTATTAAAGAAAGGGTGCCTCTAGTAAGAGAAGAGATTGAAACGGAAATAACAAAGATTCTGATTACTCAAAGGAGCTCCAAGGAATTTCCCCTTTTATGTCAAAAACATAAAAAACAACATAATCCATGCAATTCTGCCTCAGTTTGAAGAAATAAAAAAGGACGATGATTTTTATAGCGAGTCACACCACACTTTAAGGTGTAGGTGTTTTGGGTATGGGTCCATTGCTTAGTGATTATAGACTCATCTGGCCATTGAAAATTATTTCTAAATTGGTAAAACCAATTTAAAGTAGGCTGTCTGCAATTTTGTCTTTTCATAGACAGTTTTGAATATTGTAAACTATAATAAAAATTATATACCCTACATGAATCGTTTTTGGGAAATGAAGTTGTTAATTTTTCATCTCGTAGACAGTGTAATGAAAAGACGGCGCCACAAATGTGTTTTCCCAGCATTGCTGCATCGTCGCTTGGCTGCAGTAAAATCCTAACTCAGTGGCTCTGGAGTTTTATACTATGCATTATACAGTACAATATTACAGTACATGAATATAAGATAAAATCAAGCCTAGATAAACTATCATATATCCATCTCCCTGTCCAGACATCCTAAGTATTGGTATTACAGATAACAAAAGTAACGTTGTGAAAATAAAAGTTGAAGACGAGCTTAAACACCGTTTATTGGACTGTAGCATTTTAATCGTGACTTACAGATGTTTTCGTAAAAGGTGGAGTTATTGATGAATAAATGAGTGAAACTTGTTAAAGTGTATAGATTTTTTAGCTGGTCACGTTACTCACAACAGCTGATACGGTGCCGTACATTGGTTAAAAGTTGTTTGTTGAAACAAGAACAATGAAGTCTCAGTCACATATAAAATAATATGTTAGTGCATGTCTGCATACTCAGCGAATAATACTTGAAACATAATTTAGATCGTACCTTACATAATATGAAATCAAAGGACACCCATAAATAGCCATCCAAAATATTATTCACAAAATTATAATGTGATGTGGTAGGTCCTATGCAGGTTTGTTGCCCGGCAGTCTGACAATGAGAGACTATAGGCTAATATGCGTTAGATCCCAAACAGGTGAAGCCTCACCACCTATGCATACAAATGTGGTTCAAAACTTTGAAGAGAAATCCCATCGCTGACAATATTATCATTGGATCTAACAAAGTAAATTTCATTCATAGGAAAAAAAATCATTGTATTAATTAACATTATAGGATCAGTTAAAATTAGTCTTGAATATACTCTTTGACCTAAAATAAATTACCAGAATTTATTCGGGTTGTAAACGTCATGCATATTAATATAATGTAATTTATTTTTTACACATTTACCATCTATTGCAATATTATTTAGGGCAATGCCTGTTGCAATATAGTTTGTTATATTAAATTGCCAGAGGAATATAAGATATCGTGCAACAGCAAAAATCAAGTCTATGGGGCTCTCTACACAATCCTGAAATTCAGGGCGGGACCAACATAGAATCTTAAGTGGAGTACAGAGCCTACAGGATACATGGATACATAGCCTAAGTACCCAACGTACGCAGACGAATTATTTTTCTACCTCTGCACATGAGTATCATACATATTTAATTTCAAATAGAAACCTCCAAATTAGTTTAGTTTGACTTATATTGTGTATTGTCAAAACCTTTACTTAAACCTAATTTTTTATATTTTAGAATTTATTGAACACCCTACATTGTTAGGTTTATAAATTCCTAGATTTTTTAGGGGGATTATATGTAGCTAACATCTATTTGTATTGGAGTTAAATCACAGTGTTGCTCATGTTACATATTTTAATATATGAAATTTTGTTTAAAAATCAATAAATTAAAGATATATCGATAATAATGTAATTTATATTTGTCGTCATAGAGATAGGTTGACGTTTAACGTTAATAACACATTTAAAATCAGTGATTATTAATTTAAAGTACATAATAATGCGCGTAGGCAACAATTAATGCAGTACCCATTATAATGAAAGCTTATTAATTGTTTGTTTTTGTTAGTTATCATATTGTTTTTGGTAACCCAGCATTATAGTAAAAAACGAACATGGCTCACAACGTCTATATGTATTTAATGAGTATCCACGAAAATAAAACCAGGACCATAAAATTACCATGACGGGTGCATACTGTCAATAACTAAGACGTCAAGAAAGTACAAATATATTTTTAAAAGTGTTCAAAAATTTGGAAATTCAAAAAAGGTCTTGTGTTTGAAATTTTAAAACTTTCGAGTCATAACTATCTAGGTTTTTATGTCCCCTCACTTTCAGTGTGCATATTTTACATCTTGTGTGAAAGAAGAAAGAAATTTTTTATGGGGTACATTTAACATACCGTAGAGCCTAACACCTGTGCCCTGCAGCATGGTGGGTTTCATTTATGTTACGCAGTGAAAGCAATTCCCAACCCCGTTCGCCGGTTAAACACTTCAGCTGCTACTTCGTTCTTTAAGTCAACGTAATGACTAGAAACAGTCTGGTGACTAATACTGGTATATGTATTAGTTACCAGATTTTTTTAACCTTTACGGAAAAAAGTTTGGTATAACGAATATTTTTTATATTGTTTAAAAGAAATATATGTTAACGGTATTTATGTTTACAGCTTTTTAAAACAGACATAAACCAAAATCCTAATTTCCCTTAAGGTGTTGTTTGTAGACATAATTAGTTTGGGATTTACAACATTAAAATGAATCGTAGATTAAGAGAGGCTACACGTTGTAGCCTTTGCTTTGCTGTAATAAAGGTATCTGACATGCAATATTCCTGAGGTATTCCTCACCTTCAACTGTGAAGACTGAAGTGGCATTAAATGAGTACAAGGAGATTCAATCTCAAATTCTTTTAATCTTGTTATCTTGTGTAATTAACTTTCGGCTCATAATTTACAGTTATATTATTGTATGAATTTATTTACTCAAATATATTAATAACTAACATTACATTGGTCTTACGGTCATTTTCAATTGAAAATAAACTCATCAAAACTTAAGGCATTTAACGATATACGCAGTATACAAATATTTCAAATAACTCTATTTACATCAATCAACGTTAACTCTTTATTTTTAGTTAGCAAAATTCATCTTTATTTACTAGTTAATTATTGATAAATTTTCCTTCAGTTGTCCTTGCTGGTTCAGTGTTAATTTGTATATTAAATGTCTCTGCAAAACAGACTATGTACTAAATTTAAAGGTCGACCAACGGCTTACACATTGGTTTGTTCTTCAATCAGACCTAGTAGGCCTATGTCTAATATGTTGTATGTAGGATAAGCCACACAATCCGGGCGGATAACCGTTATGTAAGATATAGCTTACAGTTATAGTTTATGAAATTAATAACGGTATCAAAGGGCAGTTTGCTGTTCACAAGTTGAACTCACAGATAAAGTCCTTTTAGAGATTGGAATCACTATACAGGGTTATTACAAATGATGCCCTGATTTTGATTATAAATATTACCTCGTAAATTTGTTTTAAGACTATTTCAGTTGGTACCATTGGAAAGAAAAACTCAAAATGTTTTATTTACATTGGTTTGGGAACGTACCAGCTGTTTGTTAGGTCAATTGTTGTAAGTTTTGTAATGGCTGAATTTGAAGACAGGAAACCTTTTTGTGTGTTGGATTATCACATTAACCAATCAGTTATTAGTGTGCAATGACACTTCGGGACCAGGTTTAATGAAGATCCTCCTAGTAACCATTTTTATTTTATTCTACAATTGGATGGTGCACCTCCACATTACCACTTGGACGTTAGGGCTGAACTGAACAATTTGCTGCCTGAGAGGTGGATCGGGCGCACTGGTCCGAATGATGACGCTCCCCGGAACTGGCCCCCAAGATATCCAGACATCCCTGTGATTTTTTCTTGTGGGAGTACATCAAAGATAAGGTGTACAAACCACCACTATCAGAGAGCATATCTGAGATCCAGCAACGGATTATCATTGGCATTGAAACAATCGGTCAAGACACTCTGATCAAAGTTTGGCAAGAGCTTGAGTACAGGATTGACATCTGTCGTATCACAAGAGGTTCGCATATCGAACATTTATAGTTCTGAGCACCTGTGACAAAAATTGTTTGAGTTTTTCTTAAATTGTAACAATTTGATTTCTTTGTATGACTAATAAAACTATATTTTATGTATGCTTTAAATCATGAACATCATTTGTAATAACCATGGGCGCCGACTTTTTAAAAATATTGGGGGGGCTTAAGATGTTATTGACGGAGGGGGTAGGGGTTTGTGTTTTAATATTTTGCCCAGATTACCCTGATTGACCATTCAACTATTAAGCTCTCCTCTCGTTTGCATAGGGCGACTACAAATGTGATAAAAATATAATATAATCTTAAAAAATTAGCCTGTTGACAGAAATGAATTTACGGCTGGTTGAGCATCACTACATAATGCAAATTTAGAGCTAGACCCAAAATGGCTGTAAAATAATTTAAACGAAACCCCTAAACAACAGTTTTAACCTCAAAGTATACTGTAAGATTTAAGTTATCTTGACTGAAAAGCTCGCAAACTAAGAAAAGACTATTTGGCTTGCAATTAGCCAAATCATCAAATACTTGTTTCAATATTTGATAGATGAGTTTTACATGTTGTGTGAGAAATAGTAAGCAAAGCAGCACCACTTGTCACTAAATTTGAAGCAGATGCCTTAGTGATAAGCACCGTTTGGGTTTTGGAAAAAGTGATAAGCACCACTTCATTTTTTAAATAAATACAATTAAAAAAACGTACGTACTTAGTACGTGTGCTCATAGGCCTACATCACGATTTTACATTGTTACTTTCAAAGTTTAAGAGATAATTATTTTTAAAACAACGTTTTTATAACTCCTTAAAGGAAAGTTGATTACATCAGTAATAGCCATTTAAATATAAGCTCCATGTTTTAAAAAAAACCCGATTTCTCTTTGGATAGCTGTAACTGATGCCAAATCTTAAGGCCCAGTCTGTCCATAAGGCTAATGTTAATTTTAGTATTGGGCTTTTGGGCGGCGTGGGCCTTAGGATTTGGCACCAACTATAATATATTGCACATCCATTTTCCGTGAAATGTTTATTAAGGTCATTCATTACATTGATACGTTTTGATTTTGTTTTATGAAGAAATTCGCCATCATTGATTAGAATATAAAGCAATTGTATATCACAAAAAAGTATTTTTATGTAGGTCACTGAACTTAATTGAATAAGGCAACTAAATTTATAAAGATAGCCTATTTCCATTTTTCAAAGCCGCATCTCATTTTTCGTGGTATTGATATTGTACATCAAAATTATATAAAAACAGAAGCTGGTCACTTGTTCACTTTTATAATATTGGAAAGAATAAAATGAGGTGAAAATCGTTTACAATTGAAATATAGTTTTTTACTAAAATTAAAAATAACGATAGCATCGTCCTGGAGCATCGCGTAGGTCGCGGTAAAGCCTAGTACGCGGGAACACGTTCTAGTTCTACTAATTTGCATTTGACGCGGCTATATTGGCCAGAAATATATTGTGAAAGTTCACATTTTTAATTGCCTTTCTGACATGGAGTGATTGAAATATTTGACAACATTATAATTCAATGGATGGACTAAGCCATTACTACGTCGCAAGCACTACTTTCGGCGCTCGACTGCGTGGGTGTAACAAAGTCGTTCCTTGATCGGTTGTAGAATGTATACAAACAACACTTAATTGGCTTTAAATCCTGTTTAAGTAATTTATTTTAAAAATGTTATTTATTTGATCTTTTCTTAAATTATTTATGAAAAACTGCTTACTACTAGTTCTTTGATAGTTTTTCACGATAAGAATCTAACTTTACTCTTGGGAGCCGGACCCCTCTTCTTTCAATATTGGGGGGGCCGGGCCCCCTTTCCCTTAACATTGGGGGGGCTCGAGCCCCTTGGGCCCCATGGAGTCGGCGCCGGTGGTAATAACCCTGTATATTTTGTAGTAGCTGTTTATGAATGGTTTCAAGTTTGTAAAGGGTTTTTGTACTCGCAATCAATTTGTAGCTAATGTCAGGTAATTCCAGGTTCTTCAAACCAACGGATGTAAAAAGTAATCTTATTTTTAGCGCATTTGTAAGTGCCAAAACCGTCTTGCTAATTGTAAAACGTCCCTAAAACCTGATAGGATCTTTTTAAATTAACTCCCATTCTAATCTGAATCTACTGGATGTAAATAATCAGTATCTTTGAATATATTTATTAGTCCACGGAGTTTCAATTTCCTTGTCCTGGAATTATTCTAAATCAGTTAAAGATACTAATTCCTGTATTCCGATTATGCCAGAACTACGCACCAAACCCACGTAACCTGTTACGTTTTATGCCAGAACTATGCGTACCAAATCCACCACTGTTATGAAATTCAAGGCCTTTATCTATATTTAACTAGGTGAAGATAAATATATATATAATATATATATATATATAATTTATTTATATATATGTATATAATTTATGTAATTTATTTATATATATATGTATATAATTTATATAATTTATTTATATATATGTATATAATTTATATAATTTATTTATATATATATGTATATAATTTATATATACTTTATGTATTAGTGTAAATTATCAAAGAGAACGGTCTATCACATAAACCTGATTCAAGAAATAAAATTTTATTTCCATTCAAATATTCTTGAGCAGTTTCACCCTTAAGATAAATTTAAATTAAACAGTTAAACAAATCCAACCGACAATAAAATGAACCATAAAATGGAGAACTTCGAACGCAAATCTGCATTTACGGCTATGTTTTCACCTTAACTGCACTTACTTTTTATATCCACCATGATTGCTGTTCACGTACAGCTACAATAGTACTCTCGAAAACAGAACAAAAATGTTGTAATTATTCTTATTTTCTGAAAATCAAACAGTATTGATACACAGATCTTAAAATAATATGTAGTAATTCTGTATTAAGAAAGTTTTCAACTTAAAGACTTAATTAATAGGCTTTTAGTTTTCATCAACCTTTGCTTTGCATACCGTGTTGAACTAAAACCTGTGTACATAACTCTCTTAGTTTCCCATCAAATATTTAAAGTAAATTAAATCACAGGCTAAATGTTATTATACATTATTTATCCTTGTTAACGAACCATGATTTATGTTAATAAATTCAATCCTTCAGCTTAAGTATGTGTATTGAGAGCATAGCTGGTGGAAGGCACCTTAGAGTAAAATTATTTAAATATTGGTGTGTTTTTACATAAAAAACATTAATTGCAAAATAATTTTTAGTTCGTCTCGCAAATTACTTGTCTAAGTAGGATTTTGTTAGGTTACATATTTTATAACTGCAAATAAAAAAAAATAATTTATTTATAATTTTATAATTAATTTACTTAAAGTATATTTAGATTTCAATTAAGTTTGAGTTTACTTAAGCTTTTTAGTACATTAACTAAAACAAAAGTTTGTCAACAGATCCTTTTCAAGAGAGGCAAGAAGGGTTTACTGAAGGGATTTTAACATATAAAACATACGGTTGAAAACCCTAATCTTAACACATGAGGACGAAGATAAGTCGGTCTCTGATAAAGTCGACATTTCTCTCCCTCGTTGTGCTTTAGCGGGGTAAATTATGGTGATTCAGCGAAAATATATCTTTTTGTTTTTATATAGAGGACATAAAATCCAAATTAAGTTAGGTGAGCGACCCTTGATCACACTTCCTAAAAAATATATAAGGCTATAGAGCGTGAAACGCGTCTCAAATATTCTTTATAGGCTCTACATGGGTCCTAAGCAATACAACTTAAAATTGTAAGTCTGTGAAATATCTTCAAGAGGCAATACATTTACAAAATTCATTTTCCTTCAAAAATATAAAAATTATATCCATACATACAAACCGTTGACTGACTGACTGACTGATTTACTTACTAAAGTTTCTTAACTCTTAAAGGCTTTGTAACATGAAACGTGGACAATAGTAGGCTCTAGTTGCAAACAAAGTAAGTATCTTAAAATAGGAACAGTTTCTTTGAATATTTATGTTTCTATCATAGACTTAAAAATGAGATAGATACTAAAATTAAACTAAAACCTCTAATTCAATTAACTACATCACATAAACTATACCACAATATGATTTACTACATAAAAAAGCGATGTAAGGTTGAAATATTTTTCAAACTCAGTGCCTTCAAGCCATATTTTTATTAATTTAATAAAAAAGGGTTAAACGACATTTTTATTTAGTTGTTAATACACGTATATTTTATTTTATTTGCATTGAAGTTTATTGCAATTGATATCCGAACGTTGTTTTCAACAAAAAGTTGAATGGATGAGTGAAAGTAGTGTGAAAGGCGAGGAGCCAGCCACCGACTTGGCAAAGGCTCCCACAGCAATTAAATCTCACTTTCGAGAGAGGGAGTTGTGGGTATTGAACCTACCATTCAAATAAAACGTAGTGGATGATTCATTAGTAATTTTATATTTCAATATAGCTTTATGTTATCATATATGTCGATAAATAGATTGCCTTTCTTTAATCAACCTTAGTTAGTATCATAGTTGGCATTGACATTTTTAGTAGGAGTATTTCGCTGGCTCGCAGCCAGAAAGTCTTATCACTTGAATTACCCTGAACATAAAAAATAAATATTATTGTTCTTAGAGAAGTATAATGGTTATTTCCTTACAGAGGTTATCCCTTCCTTATAAGCAATGTTTTATGCAATTTTGTCTGTGTTTTGTATTTCAGAAATCAGAATCAGAAATATCTATTCCATATTTTACATTTGTTCATTACAAGTGTCACTATTACTAATACAAAATATACTTAATACTAATACAAGGAAGAACACTTTTGTTATTATGACTCAAAACATTAAGTAAAATATGGCTAGGTGCCTCTGTAGCTATAGGCACAGAGGCACCTAGCCTATACCTTAATTTATTTAATATTTATACTCGGATGTATTTCTTTTATATATACAAAATATTCAGATGTAGGATTTGAGTTTTTTTTTTATTATTATTGAAGCTAATATTTCATGTGCCTTTTCAATTTTTTAACTTTGCAAAATAAAAATAAAATCATTGTATGCTAGTTTGAGTTGCAATAACTTGCCACAAATTACAACTGAACACGTTTAACATTGTCATATAATATACTTTAACCCCAAAAATCTTAATCCGTCTTAAAGCAATACTTTGGCACAAGATTATTAACGCAGAATGAATTAAATGAAAATTATATCAGTTTGTTATAAATGTAATTAGGCCTAAGTAGCCTATAGTATTTTCTTTGTTGAAGTGTTGTAAATTAGGTCATGTGTGAAGTAATGGTTATTTTTGAATGTTGAGTGAGTAAAGAGACAATGAAATGAAATGAAAAAATCTTTATTTTAACAGGTAAAGTTAGGGCCGCATGGCCCTTTCTTTCACTTAACCTGCCTAAATAATTTATAAACAAATATATATGCAATAATAACATTATGCAACACTACCAAAAACATAATAAACTCTTTCAATAAAATGGAAAAAAAAAATTCCATTCACTCTGGCACATTCATTCTCTGCCAGTAACCCCGCCCAAGGCAACCCCCTAGGATACACGAGCCAGGGCCATCCGCTCGAAAAACAAAATTTTCAGCGCCGCCACAAACCGACGATGACCATCAAGGGATTTAATGGAAAGAGGAAGGTTATTCCACAAGCGGCAGGCAGTCACAACAAATGCTCTGTCATATACTGCAGTTCTATGTTGAGGCATCCGCAAAGTGAGTGAGGCAGAGCGTGAGCTCCGAATATTGTTTTGGAATTGGGAAACAAATTTAAAATAATTTTCAAAATATTTTGGCAAACTGGTTTTTAAAATTGTAAAAGTTAAAGAAAGGATTTTTACTGTTCCGTAATCATTTAGTTTCAAAATTTTTGACTCAATTAAATAAGGTGTAATATGCTCCACTCGTCTCAGATCATAAACAAATCTCAGGCAATAGTTCTGAGAACGTTGAAGCATATCAGATAGAGTCACAGTCATGTCATTGATCACAGAGTTATAGTATGTAAAGTAAGGTAGCACGAGAGATTTAACAAGGTGTAGTTTAGTGTGTAGTGGCAAAAACGTTGTAATTTTTTCAGTGAGTGGATTGATGCAAATACCTTCCTCCGGATATCTACTACTGCATCATCCCACGTAAGTGTTTAGTTGAAAGTCAGTCCAAGATTTTTCACTTTGTCATAGTAAGGAAGTGTGTTTCCATTTGGAACTAACAGTTTGATAATCAATTGCGTTACGTAAACGTGAATGGCAGATGATGATGGGTTTTATTTTGTCGTGGTTAAGTTTAAGTCCATGTTTTTCAGTCCACAAAGTGATTCGGTTTATGTATTCATTGATTTCTTTGACAAAATTATTTATGTAATTAGTTGAAAAGTGAGCATAGATTTGTAGATCGACAGCATACATGTGATATTTACAGTTTTTCAGATTTGAATTTATGTTGTTTACATACAGTACGAATAGCAGTGGCCCTAGGATAGACCCCTGAGGCACGCCGCAAGTAACAATCTCCCAGTCAGATCTTATGCCGTCAACTTCAACACACTGCCGCCTATCTGACAGATAAGATCTCAGCCATTTAAGAACATTCTGAGAAAACCCTATGGCCCTTAACTTCTCTATCAGCAGGTTGTGATTTACACAATCAAAAGCTTTTGAAAAATCAAATAGTGTATAAGAATCGTGCCCTGCCTTCGTTCCATGGCAAGTCTAATGTCCTCTGTTTTACGAAGTAGTGCAGTTTCTGTACTGTGAGCTTTTTTAAAGCCAGACTGGTAGTCTGACAAGATTTTATTTTCATCAATGAGGCCAGTAATTTGACAGTGCACGATTCTTTCAAGGCATTTAGATAGTGCGGGCAAAATCCTGATCGGCCTGAAGTCCTGACAAGATGCAGGAGCTCATCTTGTTTAAAGGGCGAATAAGAGCAGACTTCCAACAAGAAAGGAATGAACAGTTTCTCAGTGATGCATTAAAAATATGTTTTACCCTCAAAATACACCCAACATTTCCCCCCAACTGCAATAATAAATGTCCATTACTTAAAAATCATGTCATTAACTTAGTAATTAACAAACTGTATCAATTTCGTTTTGTTTCGATCTGCAATTATCGCCAGATACACCAGATACATGCACCATCGATCAGCTGATTGTTGCAACATTCTTACATGCTTAATTTGTAGACGTTCTTACAGCTGATTGCTGTCAATGTTATTCTTATGTGATTATTCCTGCCACTAAATCAGCTGTTAGCGCCTGCATTCGTTGAGCTGCAACGTAATTGCATGTGTGCGTGGAAAGTTGAAGAATCAATGGTTGAAGGCGCTCTAATTGTTGAGTTATTGTTTTTAATGTAATTCTTAAGGGTTTACTTGTCTCCCGCCAGGGGGTCTTGTCCTCCTAAACATAGCAGGTGGGGGAAAACGTTCTTTAAGTACCTTTATGAGGTCTATACTTCATACGGTGTGGCACTTGGCTGAGCCGCTGAGGTACACTGAATACTTCGCTAACGAATAAACGAAATTCGAGATTCAATGTTAGCATAGTAACGAAGATTAATACCGCAGGAAATTTAAATTATATCAAGTTAACTAACTGATGGATTTTGCTATATCTGAGTCAATTCTGAGTTGTAATGTTTTGCCCTTGATAACCGACAAATCTTCAACAATAACAGTTATATAACGGATGGTTTAATCATATTTTGTTTTGTGGGGTTTAAAGGTTGAAAATTTTATGTGTAGCGGGATTTGAGGAAACAAATCAATCCGAAGTGTCGGAAAGTGGTGAGCACAAACATCGTTATACATTACATTAGCCGAGCACTTCTGTCGGCTACGTCCAACTGAGACTATCGACAACAAACATAACTTTGAGTGTTACGTCCGTGGAGTCCAAACATTGTAACACACCAATCTCTTTGTGGGTTTGTGGGTTTGTGAATCTCTTATAGTGCAATAAGATATTATTTTCTTATCAGACCAAGCAAATAATTTTGTGTTGCATCTTAAAGTTAACAAAAGTTTAAGTTTTAGTCATCGATAAAACCTAAGATTACGTCTATTACTGCTCCAATAAATGACTGGAAGTTTGACTTAAATACGCCCTTTGTTGGTTTAATTTAATTTTTTAAAGAAGTATTATCATAAGTAATATTATTTCATTGATACTCCTTAGAAAATCAATGGAGTTACACTTTCGAGTTGCACTTTTATTTAATAACGAGTTTCTCTCGACTTTTAATAGAATCATATCATTTAAAGTATATAAATACATCTAACAATCATAGTGAACTGATTTATTTTTAGGATGACAAAAACAAATAATACATAAATTAGTATTGCAATATCATGGCTTAAAGCTAATAAATGGTAATCTCTAGATTTTCGTTTACCACATTATAGCTGGTAGATATCATAGAGTGTTACCTTACAAAGCATCCATATAATAAGGCAGCCACATTACTTTTAAAGATAGACCCTCATGAATGTTTTTGGGGTGTCGACACATTAAAAAAGCTAACACAAAAATAATACTTTTGAGTACTGTAGTAAAATAAACAACCCTATCCTTGGAAAAATATAAAAAGTATTTAGTTTTAATCTTATTTTTTTAATCTACCGATATGTCGCCGTCCCTCTACAGGGTTTAAGAACTAGGTGGAATTCCCAATTACAGGTTCAATGCCCAATTAATTACGGCTATTAATAGAGATTGGACAATCAGTCAGGGGTTAGGTTCATTATACTTCCTGGCCTCTTTGTCCCTTCCCAAAAATACAGTAAGTTTCTATTACATACTAAACAATCATTAAGTCCAGGTACAATATTTCAAGAGACTATGAAATTATCGGCAAGAAAAATAAAATGTTTAAACATTGATAATTTTATAACAAACTTTTTCATAGCTTGTAATTTAGGAATTGTTTCATAGCTGTGGAAGTTTACTTCTTAACTGTGTCATGGCTTATAATGAAAATGTGTAAATTGTTTCATACCTTATGAAATCCCATTTGTATCATAGGGTATAATGATTTGATAAACTACCCCGTAACGTATTCGTCGAAACATCTCGTAGCTTACAATATAAAACCGTATTGCTTATAGTAAAAAACCAGTTCTGGCCACAACATTAGGCAGGCGGCAAAAAATGGAAACTCAAGCTGTGTAAATGACTAGATGTTAAAGACAGCTCCGCTCCTCTACACACTTAAGTAGTTGGACATATTTCCAACAGATAGAAGCACATTTACTTGGGTATGAGTTAACCGAGTTAAGCTATGGGGATCAACGAGAATAAACTTTATAACAATAAAATGATGTAAAAATAAACTATGACTGAAAGAAGAACGACTATTTATGACTTTTAAACGTTTAAAGCTAGGTTAAGTGATTTAGATAAATGTCAAATAATCAAAATAGTAAATAGAAAACAAAATTAACCATCAAATATTTAAATTGTCATCTGATTTTGGAGAGCATAACGAAAGAGCATAACTGTCTTTAACGTAGGATGGGTAAGTGATAGCCAAACAACATATTTTGAACGCCAGCAGCGCACTCACACTCCCGCCTATTACCAGAACTATTGGCCAGAACTGACCAATTTTCTCATTACTCATCTGCTCATCTCGTTTTTGAAAAACTATGTCATAGCTTATCAGGAATTTTCACTAGGAGTTAAAATTAGTGCCATTATAAGCTATGAGAAAAAGTAGTTTTTGTAAGTTACGATACAAAATGGAAATTATAAGGTATGAAATCATAAGCTGAGACACGTTTTGGAACATATGTTATGAGTTATGAGTCAGTTTGACAAATCATTGTAAGCTATGATTTAATTGGGATTTTATAAGTTTACAGTTGAATCATTTTCATTTTTAGCCATGATACAGTTTTAAAACTATGAGCTACGATATGTTTCATACATTATAAGATTTGAGATAATTTGTCATTATAGAAATTATTTAACGAACCCAGAAATGATCATAGCTTATAACGCATTTGACAAACTATAATTTTAAACTAATGCTCATAGCTTAAATGGAAACCCGTATTGCTTACCGTATTGCTTGAAAAAAGGAGATAGTGTCCCATAGTTTATAAAATACCAGTTGTCTTAATGATTTATCACGATTTTGACTAATGTATCGTAGGTTATAACGACTTTTCACTAGGAGTTAATGCCATTATGAGCTATGAGACAAAGTGGTTTTTATAAGTTACTGTACACAATTTAAATTAAGCTAGGAGATCATAAGCCACGACACGTTACGGGAAATACGTTATAAGTTATATGATATGACACGTTTCGAAAATGCGTTATAAGTTATGGAGCCAGATTGTCAAATCAATATCAGCTATGATATAACTGGGATTTTATAAGTTTACGCTTTCCTAATTTTCATTGTAAGCTATGATAAAGTTTTAAAATTCTAAGATGTGATAGTTTTCTATAATATAAGTTATGAGACAACTCGTTATTAGAAATTATTTAACGAATGCAGAAACGTATCGTAGCTTACAAAACTTTTGACAAACTGTCTCATAGCTTATAACGAATTTTCACTAGGAGCCATATCTCATTTCCCACTATTTGTATTATAAGCAATGAGACAAAGTGTTTTTTTATAATATACGAAACAAAATGAAAATCAAAAGCTATGAGATTATAAGCTATGAGACTCCACGGTACTGCATATGTTATATATAACGGATCTTATAAAAGATATGTCATTTATTTTAAAACCGAATGAAATTCCAAATATAATGTGCGTTAATCATGTATTGTATTATTAAGTATAGAGTTTTATGTTTACATCAATACATATATTCAAGAAAACCCGTATTTTAAGCGTAGGTTTAGTGTTATAGTTAGTTGGAATTTAGAATGTAAAACAAAGATGAAACATTTTTACTGATCCAACCAGTATAGAAAGGGAGGAAATTTACTACAGCAATTTAGGTATATCAGTTTTTCTGCAGACACTTATATACTATAAATCTGAAAAAATCCATTTTATAACATAAACAAATTTAGACAGCCTAGAAGTTATGTCATAAAATCAGTGTGTAGAGAATTTAGAAAAATATCTCGTAAGGTTACGCAGCCGATGTAAGGTCAGCGAGTTAATCATAGTATTGCTTTTTTCCGTGATCAAACAGCTAGTTCGATCCAGCTCTAGGGGTAATATCAACATGTGAAACCCCTCTCTAATGTCACACAGTATGTCAGTGATAAACCCCATAAACCTTAGATAATTAATTGAAGCAAATAGAATAACATCATTTAACTGTGATTACAAATGTACATTAAATATATATATGCAATAAATGACAAGAACTAAGTACCCTTTGTTAGATTTTATTTCCAACTGACATGTTTCGGTTGGATATATATATAATATAAATAATTAAAAAATGTCTATCTAAAATTAATAAATTAATTGCAGTCAACTATTTCTGTTTTACATATATTTTCCTACATACGTAAATGCATGTATCTTAACAAATAAGACTAATAATACTGTAGGATCTTGAGATATAAAGCTAATTTAAACGAGTGCTAACTCAACAGCTTGACAAGAAGTTGGAACAAACAAAGTGATGTATGACATTTGTTGAAACAATGAGGATCGCTCTTCTAACATTCACGCTACTTTGTCGGTTAGTAAATTAAAGAGCTAAAAGGTAAAAATGTTTATAGTTTATTTAAATTGTCTTTTCAACTTTTTAAATTATTAAAATTAGTTAAATCCTAATTATTTAATCACATAAGCTCAATCGGATTTTTTACTTGAACCTTTTTAGGCTTTATCGAATTCTATTAATATGGACTACATTTTTTATCGTCTGATTATTTTCACAATTACGTTTGGATTATGAGTGGAAAGGCTGGTAATCATTTGGGTCGCCGGAATTGTACCCCCCGGATTTGTACCCCCCAGAAAAAACGCTACGTCATTTTGACGTCACAGGACAGGGGGGACAATTCCGGCCGCGAACTTTTAGGACGAATAAATTATTATGTATTTTAATCAACAGATATTTCACAGTTAGCTGAACAGCTGCATAATTGATATAAATTAAATTAAACTTCTTAAGTCTTACCCCGGATTTGTACCCCCTGTGCTCAAATCCAGTTTAACCGACCATGGAAATATACCGGGTCAATATTCGTTGTTGTTGTTGTTGACTTTTTTAATTAGTTCTCGTAAATCAATGGTTGTTCGTTAAATTAGCCTATTGCCTAATATTATTCAACGAATATGTCTTATTATTATTAGTATTAGTATTATATTGTGTAGTCTTATTCATCATTAAGTATAGTAGAAAATCTGTCAATAATACGTGATGAAAGTATTGGATAAAATATTGTTTTGAATATCTAAATTCATAAAAAATTGTTAGTTTGATTAGGCCTATATATGCTTCACGTTTATGGTCTCGTATTCCGTTGGACTGTTTGCCATGAAACTTGGTATAAATGTGTAAAATTTCACGGAGGAGGTTTTTAAGTCATTCATTTCGTCCTAACTCAATCAGGGGTACAAATCCGGGGTAGTACTTGAAGATTTGGTGACGGGGGGTACAAATCCGGGGGGTACAAATCCGGGGTAGTAGGCTACTTGAAGATTTGGCAACGGGGGGTACAAATCCGGGGGGTACAAATCCGGGGTAGGACTTAAGGATTTGGCGACGGGGGGTACAAGTCCGGGGGGTACAAGTCCGGGGGGTACAAATCCGGGGTCGGACTTAAGAATATGACCACGGGGGGTACAATTCCGGGGTCAGACTTAAGGGAAATAGTTTAATTGCAAACCATTTAGGTGTTGATGATTTAATAATGTATCGGGGGGTACATTTCCAGTCGCGGGCTGTTTCTCGAGCGGTTTAGGCCCCGCCTCCTGTGACGTCAAAATGACGTAGCGTTTTTTGTGGGGGGTACAAATCCGCTACCCCAATCATTTAACCATCTCAAGACCATCTCAAGTATATTCATTTTACAAAGTTTTTTTTACAGAACATTGTTTTACTAATTACAAAATTCAGTAATAAAAATATTAATACTTATTGTTTATATTTATCTACAATTTTAAGAAGTCGAAAAATTTAGGAACACCAAATGTAAATCGTTTTGTTTAGGCAAGCCGCTTATTGGCCTCATCCTCATGGAAAACCAGCCCTCCAAAGTTCATTAGCGGTCGTCCAAAACTTTCTCTTGATTCTCTCCTGATTAAATAAAGTTTAAATCTACTTCTACAATCTACTCAAAACTGATTTCATAATTATTAAACCTAATTTGGAGTATGCAAGTAATCTTAGGGCTACTTCAGTTCACGTTCGCCATCAGTTTTCAACTTGCATAAATAATTTCGAACTCAGGTTGATATTCGATAGGTGCAACTACCTATATTGAAAAGTTAAAAATGATATCTTAAGAGACATACGGAGATTTAATTTACGTAAGAAGCTTAGAAGCTTAAGAATCACAAATATTTTGACCAAAATGTTAGTCTAGCGATTACGTTTTTACAATTTTTTTTATAGAAATGTGTTGTATATTTAAAAATGTTAATGCCTTAATGATACAGATAATACTATGAGATAAGGGTATAATCTTAAATGGCAAGCTGATAATTTTATTTTGAACGACATTGAATGGTGCGTTTTACGATTTTTCGATTATATTTTATTTATTTATATCAGCAATACGGTTAATAAAAATGTGTAACTTACTTGAGGGATTTCTTTCTGTCTTTGACTGCAATAATAGTAACTCTAGTAGTAAACATTAAAATTTGCATTATTTACATAATATACATATACATATACAGGGTGTCCATTAAAAACGTTTCAGGATTTCAGGAGGTGATTCCTTACATCAAAACTAAGGAAAAACCCCTTTAAATATGGGTCCTGAAATGCTTGGTTATCCGTCTGTCGGTCTGTATGTGTTTTTAACATGATTTTGCATAACTTTGGAACTACTAAAGAGATCAACCTCAAACTTGGTACATATGTGCTGACTAATAGGACCTATTTTGGTGCGGAGTATCAAGTTTCTACTTTGTACCATTTTAAAATGGCAGTCATTTTTATATTTTAAAACTTAATATCTTAAAAACCGTAAATTTTACAAAACTGTACAAGGGACAAAAAAGTTGTGCAATTTTATTTCCTACAAAACAATATAAAGATTATTAAGATCGAACTACATTTAACAGAGTTATTGCGATTTTTCCGATACAATACATGCGTGTTTTTTGGCAGCTATGGCAAATTTGCTTGAATTCTATAAGAAAAATTTCAATAACTCTGTTAATTTGAGTTCAATCCTAAGAATCCTTATATTGTTTTGTAGGAAACAAAATTGCACAAAATTTTTGTCGTTTGTACAGTTTTTGTAAAATTTACGGTTTTTAAGATATTAAGTATTAGAATATAAAAATGGCTGTCATTTTGAAATGGTACAAAGTAGAAACTTAATACTCCGCCCCAAAATAGGTCCTATTAGTCAGCGCATACCAACCAACCAAGTTTGAAGTTGATCTCTTTAGTAGTTCCAAAGTTATGCAAAATCATGTTAAAAACACATACAGACCGACAGACGGATAACTGAGCATTTTAGGACCCATGTTTACAGGAACTTTTTTCTTAGTTTTGATGTAAGGAATCACCTCCTGAAATCCTGAAACGTTTTTAATGGACAACCTGTATAATATATATTTTATATTATATATATACATGGTGTTCCTAAACAACCTGGTCCCCTTTTGTGTTTTTGTTCATTGCATAGAGACAAACAGATTTTGCTACGTAACCACGGGTCTCTCATGCCTAGTATTCCGTCTGTCTGTCTGTATGTGTTTTTTACAAACAAATTCATAACTCCTAAACGGTTTGAGGTACAGCGTTGAAATTTCGCACAAATGTTTATCTTATTAGGTCCTACCTACGTTTGAAAGTATACCAAAATATCGTTAACCGTTTCAAAATGGCAGCCATTTAAAATTTTTGATGCCAAATTTCACGAAAACCGTTAATTTAAACAGAAAATTGCAAGATACACAAAAGTAAGTCCATTTTATGTAGTTTTCAATTATACCTTGTTTGTTGAGATTGGATGAAGACATTCACTGAGAAATTAATTTTTTTGTATTGGATTACCAAATTTTGGTTTATAATAGTTTTAATAAAAAAGTATCCTCTTCAGAGTTTAAACTCAGAACTTCCATTGCACCGCGCTGTGCCTTCAAACGTTTCGGCCAATTTAACATAAAAGAATAAGAGGCATATGATGAATAACTTATGTAAATACCTCAAATATAAATACCACAAAGGGCGAATTCTACAGACCTAACATCTGAATGTATGTATGTATGTATGTTTATTAATATATCAAAAACTGTAAGAAAGAATATAAAACTATAACGTGTAGGCCAAAAGATGAGGAAACTTAATTCCACAAAAAATTTTCAATTATATTCGAGATTGGATTACTTGTTTAGCAGCTTGGGGCAAAAATGTACGTTAGAAATGGTATATTAGTTTGATCTTATCCTAAATCACCCTTGGCCAACATGCAAACCCTCATAAAATCTTTTATTCAGAAAAACCCTGTTACATAAAAATAACGGAATGATATTATGACCATACAAAGTTTCAATGTTCTAGTTTGACTACTTCGGATGTTCTGAAAATCGCGAGTAGCCTATAGATGTGGTACCGTTTCTGACAAAAATATAATATTAGATAAGCGTAATAGTTTTGTACAGTTTATTCTTTTAGTAAATGGAATTCCTTTTTTTGTCTTTTTAACATATTCTAGAGACCTTCTTTTGACATTTTGTAATCATAGCTCTAAAAACTGAAAGGCCGCCATTTTGAATTTTTTTATTTACCTTATTTTAGCCTTTCCAGAGAAAAAAAATTTAAATCTTCATTAGTATGCATCTAGAGCCTATAAAGAATATTTGAGCCAAGATTCATGGCCCAAAACCCTACATTGATTTAGAAAATAAGTTTTGAAAACTAAAAATGGCCACTATTTTGAATTTTATAATTTACAATATTTTAGCCTTTTGAGGGGAAATATTTTTAAATCCTTCCTTAGTACGCATCTAGAGCCTTTATAGAATATTTGTGCCAAGTTTCATGGCCGAAAGCCATATAGTTTTTAAAAAACAGTGATCAGTGAGTCAGTCACTCAGTCAGTCAGTCAACCGTTTTTGGCTTTTATATATATATAGATATATATAACATCCACTTTAAACTACCTAAATGCATACCATAACGCTAAAGTCATTTGAAATTGAGATAACTCTTAATTTTGTACTAGGCTTAAATTGCTTTTGAATTATAGTCGATATTTTAACGTTGAGACGAGGCACTTTGTTATCAACTCTATCGGCAGTAGCCCTATTAACCGATCTTCAAAAATATCGTGTTATTAAATAAATGTGAAATAAATTTTCACAATTTCTGTTATTAAAGTAAGCAACCCATAAATTATCAATGCACAGTTTATTTAATTACTTTTAGGCGGAACCGTTTTCTCGAGGAAGGAAGTCTTTCATCAGTGTTTCATTAGCCAAATGGATATCTTAAAAGTAACTTTTAATTGCCCTCATTCAGGATAGGAGGTCCTCTATTTAGTGTCTCCCCTCACGGTATCTTCTGATCTTCAAGCACTTTTCAAAGTTTATAGCCACGACATATATGTAACTTCTATAATGTATTTTTTTGCCAGTGAGATGTTTTTATAGCATCATTGATTTTCGTTGCATACAACTCGACGGTTTTTTTATCTTGTCGTTTGGATATCAAATAATTAATACTTGTACTATTTATTTAAATGGTTTTACTTTCTATGTCTTTTTTGTTTGCAGGATAACATTAAGCTGAGAGCACACAAATTCATAAATTCCTTATAATTCTACTATCAATACTTGCTCTTCAGAGTTGTTCTTGAATGAATTTTGTTGGAGCTTTTAAAATGTGTCTTTTAGTAAGACTTTTTATGTTAATATAGTGATTTAATTATTTACCGTACTATTAAGTTGGTCAATGCCTAAATTTAAACTGGAAGCATATGTGAATCAATTGTTTAACAAGTAAAAATCTTGGTTTAAAATAAATAAGCTCTATTTTAAAAGAGGCTGATGATTATAAATGAGGCTGATCAAAAAGACGATCTTTAATTTGCAATTGATGTAAGACATGCATTAACAAGACTATTTAGACCTT
Source organism: Flexamia atlantica (assembly GCA_035578135.1). Lineage (NCBI taxonomy): Eukaryota > Metazoa > Arthropoda > Insecta > Hemiptera > Cicadellidae > Flexamia > Flexamia atlantica. The sequence continues at coordinate 19,766,777 of JAQJVK010000009.1, read as the reverse complement.
ATTTATATATAACGACAGTAAACTATTTTGCCTGGATAAGGATAATGATTAGAATCAAAAATCAGTCACCGAGATCGATGACTGTTGATTGACAATCTCCGTTTCCTGTAATCTCGGGATTAAGTGAAAGTTTTAGCTACCTGTTAAAGCCAGTTTGAAACCAATCAGCCTGATGAATTACTCTTCCTCTTGCAAATTACAATCCATTTTGAATGCCAGGACGCCATAAATCTTCCGCGTGGCTATCATACGTTTTCAGTCGATTTTACTGGCATCACATCAAACACTATTTAAAGCGGTTTTTTAATTCAACGGCAATTGAAAATAGGGCAAAAATGCAAATAATGCCTTACTTAAAGCGCAAAAATATATGATCCATTTTTCTTCGATTAACTTTTTACGCCACAGGCTTTTGTAAGGTAATTCATTAGGCTAGACGATTTTAAATTCAAATAAATTTAATTGAGACATATTATGTGTATGTCCAAAACACTTGGCTTGGGGATGTAAATTATACAGTATTCCATAAATAACACTGTTAATCTTTCACTTCTAAGGCAGTCAAGTTCGAAAAATTATTATAAAAGCCAATGGTATTGTGAGTTCTGCCCTTCGATTTCTCTAAGGAATAACGTAACCAAATTATATATCTATCTTATATAACTATCTTTCCATACGCCCACTCTGTTCTCATTGTGGAAAATGCAAACACAAAGAGCTTATTTTGAAATGGAAACATTGCACGGGAGGATACCCTCTAACAATGTGACTCTTTAAGCTATTTATAGGAGCTGAAACAAAACGGAATATCATAAAAGAAATTTAACAAAGTGTAATTTTTATCTTGGACTGGACCATGGTTTTAACCTGTGAAAGGATTAACTTTTTTTAAATAAATTATACTACATTTTTGCGAAATACCGATTAATCATAATAAATAACGTCTATTTTGGTTTCATTCTTATTATCAACTTGAGGTTGCTGTGGTAGATAATTGGCTACCAATTGCCTATACAATCTTATTTTATGTATGAAGTACTGAAAATCCATTGTTTATCAATTATAAAACAAATAATATAATTAAAAAAATACTAATAAAACGTAAGTAATAAAATTAATACCGATTTAAAATGAAATATCCCCATTGCAGCAGAATGGCATACTCTGCCAATTTCAAATGAATAAAATAGTTATTTGTGTATTGAGTGAGTATTGAGTGAATAGGTATAAATAACATTGTCTCACCAGGGAGAAAATGTGCTTCACTTTTGAAATACACACAACCTTACTCCCATACCTATAACAGATACCCAATATTTAAATATAATCTAGAATCTCTAGCATGTTTTTCATTTGGTTCATGTAATATAACGCACTGGCTTTCTTAATTTCTCTTTTAACTGTGTCCCGAAATCTATTGTAGGTGAGTCATTTGGTCTCAAAATTTATATAATTTTTTCTTGATTCAAATTGTGTGCAAAAAATAATGGAAATCCAAGATTTAAGTTGTTTAAAAGTGTCCTTTATGTTAAAAGAATAACGAAACTAAAAGGTATTTTTATTTGTATTATATACACGCACGAAGATAATTAAAGAAGTATAATCTGATTAAAAATATTTCATATTTTTTTGGAGGTGTATAGTGATTAGTTAGTGATAGAGTTAGTTGAACAAATCTACTGTTATACACGAGTCACGGTATACGTAATATGTTTATCGTCATGTGGCTTATTGTTGAAGGCGGTAAGATTATGTCATAAGTATAATATGGTACTATAATATTATGCGATATTATTATCAGATAATTTTATGTCTAACGTGGTGACGTGGTGTTGCAGAAACAAGCGATGCTGGTGCGGCAGCTGGAGGAGGAGCTGTGGGGGTTGAGCTTGGATATGCAGCAGCAGATGTAGGTTTTGTCTAACGTGGGGGCGTGGTGTTGCAGAAACAAGCGATGCTGGTGCGGCAGCTGGAGGAGGAGCTGTGGGGGTTGAGCTTGGATATGCAGCAGCAGATGTAGGTCTTGTCTAACGTGGTGACGTGGTGTTGCAGAAACAAGCGATGCTGATGCGGCAGCTGGAAGAGGAGCTGTGGGGGCCGAGCTTGGAGATGTAGCAGCAGATGTAGGTCTTGTCTAACGTGGTGACGTGGTGTTGCAGAAACAAGCGATGCTGGTGCGGCAGCTGGAGGAGGAGCTGTGGGGGCCGAGCTTGGAGATGCAGCAGCAGATGTAGGTCTTGTCTAACGTGGTGACGTGGTGTTGCAGAAACAAGCGATGCTGATGCGGCAGCTGGAGGAGGAGCTTGGAGATGCAGCAGCAGATGTAGGTCTTGTCTAACGTGGTGACGTGGTGTTGCAGAAACAAGCGATGCTGGTGCGGCAGCTGGAGGAGGAGCTGTGGGGGCCGAGCTTGGAGATGCAGCAGCAGATGTAGGTCTTGTCTAACGTGGTGACGTGGTGTTGCAGAAACAAGCGATGCTGATGCGGCAGCTGGAGGAGGAGCTTGGAGATGCAGCAGCAGATGTAGGTCTTGTCTAACGTGGTGACGTGGTGTTGCAGAAACAAGTGATGCTGGTGCGGCAGCTGGAGGAGGAGCTGTGGGGGCCGAGCTTGGAGATGCAGCAGCAGATGTAGGTCTTGTCTAACGTGGTGACGTGGTGTTGCAGAAACAAGCGATGCTGAAGCGGCAGCTGGAGGAGGAGCTGCGGGGGCCGAGCTTGGAGATGCAGCAGCAGATGTAGGTCTTGTCTAACGTGGTGACGTGGTGTTGCAGAAACAAGCGATGCTGGTGCGGCAGCTGGAGGAGGAGCTGCGGCTACGGAGGCGGGGGCCGAGCTTGGAGATGCAGCAGCAGATGTAGGTTTTGTCTAACGTGGGGGCGTGGTGTTGCAGAAACAAGCGATGCTGATGCGGCAGATGGATGAGGAGCTGTGGGGGCCGAGCTTGGAGATGCAGCAGCAGATGTAGGTCTTGTCTAACGTGGGGGCGTGGTGTTGCAGAAACAAGCGATGCTGATGCGGCAGCTGGAGGAGGAGCTTGGAGATGCAGCAGCAGATGTAGGTTTTGTCTAACGTGGTGACGTGGTGTTGCAGAAACAAGCGATGCTGGTGCGGCAGCTGGAGGAGGAGCTGTGGGGGTTGAGCTTGGATATGCAGCAGCAGATGTAGGTTTTGTCTAACGTGGGGGCGTGGTGTTGCAGAAACAAGCGATGCTGATGCGGCAGCTGGAAGAGGAGCTGTGGGGGCCGAGCTTGGAGATGCAGCAGCAGATGTAGGTCTTGTCTAACGTGGTGACGTGGTGTTGCAGAAATAAGCGATGCTGGTGCGGCAGCTGGAGGAGGAGCTGTGGGGACCGAGCTTGAAGATGCAGCAGCAGATGTAGGTCTTGTCTAACGTGGTGACGTGGTGTTGCAGAAACAAGCGATGCTGGTGCGGCAGCTGGAGGAGGAGCTGTGGGGGCCGAGCTTGGAGATGCAGCAGCAGATGTAGGTCTTGTCTAACGTGGTGACGTGGTGTTGCAGAAACAAGCGATGCTGGTGCGGCAGCTGGAGGAGGAGCTGCGGCTACGGATGCGGGGGCCGAGCTTGGAGATGCAGCAGCAGATGGAGGTATTGTTCGCCGAGAACGAGCATCTCACCAGGGAGATCGCCATCCTCAGGGAAACCATCAAGGTGAGAATAAGTTATTGTGCCTAAAACAGCTGATGTCCCGTTTACGCAGGAGCCTGTTTTTGACTGAGTATAGAATCTCGTTAATGTTTAACGTCAGAGAACGGTTATAAGCAGCAAGTGTGGTGTTCAGAATAGACTTGGTCATCTTTTAGACATCTCTCCGTTACCTTGATGTTATTATTACGGCAATACCTTTTGTGAAGCGTGTCCTTCATATAGCAAGGTAATTCTTTCGATCCTGGTTAGTTCAAAATATGAACAGGTCTTAGATCACTGTAACCCGCAAAACACATTACACATTGTCAAAGGATTTGGGCTATAACAACCAATTATTAATTTACAAACAAAATACAAACAAATTGCAACTTCTTAAGAAAATTTCTAAGTAGGCTACAATTAATAGGAACCTAAAATACACAAAAATGTTTCATGCTCGGTATGCATAAGATTGACAGTTTTATTTTAGATACATTTGAAATGAAGGATAAGGAACTAAGGTTTGAAGAATTTTTAGTTTTATTTTCCTTGAATCCATCTCGTGAGCACGCGATTCCAGTCACGCAGCCAAAGCGTGGACCTTAATCATTCTTTTCTGCTTCCCTTTCAAACATCCAAATATCATGAAGTGAAATTGTGTAATCTTGATCAGATGTGAGAAGTTCATTTGCCATTACTACAAAATTTCAGTAAAACTTATTAAAGGTAAAAAATATATCAAAATTAAAAATCAATCAAATATAGATATTTTTGGGATATAAAAAACTAAGCAATCAAAGATTACCTAAGCTTTAAATAAAGAGATTTGGTACACACAATGTTATTTTGTGAGTGCTATTTGATTGCTCACCCAATCTACGCTCTACACCCAATAGACCGGGAGCTGGGAGCGAAAATGACGTCATAAGGTGCACATGTAAAAGCTATGCCGTTTTGAAGAGGCATCCTGGGGGGTTTCAAAAATGGGTTTGTTAGCCCTCAATCCGAGGGCTTTCTCCAAGGTGGACAAACTCAAAAATTCGAAAAAAGGTCAAAATTTACATCATAAGGTGCACGGATTTGACACATACCATGACGTGGGAAAAGTTGAGGGGATCACAAAAACACCTAGCACAAAAACACAAATATTTTGGGGGCTTTAACCCAGGTGGACAAACTTGAAAATCCAAAAAAACAGCCAAATATTACGTCATAAGGTGCACAAATATAATATGCGGCATTTCATTCCTCAGGTATTCAGGGACCTAAAACCGCTGAGGTGGACAAAAGTTTTGGGGGCTTTACCCAGGGTGGACAAGATTGAAAATTTCATGTTTCGAATTTTGGATTTTTTAATGCGTCTGTACCCCATCATAACTAACCGATTTCGTTGAAATTTTTTTGGAAGGTCTTGCATGTAACTAAAACGATTTATATCAAAATAACTGAAGAATATATGATTTTTCACTAAAAAGGGCAATTTTTTGGGAAACAAGTTTTTTTACATTCGTAAAAATTATTTGATCTTTATGAAATTCGGCACGGACGTGTAAAGTGATAGAAACTACCATAATCTCGAAAACTAGCTCATTCGGATTATTAGAAGGGGGTTAATAGAGGGTTTAACCCCCAAAAAATGGGTTTTTTGGAATTTTTACGTTTAAAATTTTAGAAAATCAAATTTTAGTTTACGCTATTGAATTCAGCTTGAAAAAACAAACAATTTGGTATGTTTAATCATTGCTCTATGTCCATTGGTTCCCGAGATATTGAGGGTGATAAACTCAGTATGTTGTTCCAATGTTAACCTTATGGGAAATAAATTAAATTGTACATCTCGCTTTTTTTCTGAACATAACTTGATAAAACTTGGCATATGGCTTCAACTAGTTAAGGTCTAATTGATTATGGCCTACAATTCCCCATTTTTGGATTTCCGTGGCAGCAAACCATCATACATTGTTCCCATGTTATTCTCATGGGAAGAAAATAAAATTCTCTATCCTCCTTTTTTTTACATATGTTAGGCCTAACAAAAATAAAATTAATCCAATTTTAATTAGCACCATTGAATTCAGCTCAAAAAACCAAACAATTTAGTATCTTAAATCATTGCTCTATGTTCATTGGTTACCGAGATATGTGTTTAGTGGTAAACACAGTACGTTGTCCCAATGTTAACCTTATGGGAAATAAATAAAATTCTATATCTTGTTTATTTCTCACCACATCTTAATATAACTTGGTTTGTGGCTTCATTTAGATGAGATCTAATGTATTTTAGTCTAAAATCACCAAAATGTCCATTTGTGTTGCAGCAAACCTGCATACTCATTCCCCATGTTATCCTTATGGGAAATAAAATTATAGCTGTATCTTCCTTATTTTTTATATATCTCGGTAAAACGTCGTATATGGCTTCTTCGTGCTGAGATCTACTAAATATATAATTAAAACCACCGAGTTTTAACGGAGCTGTTGCAGCAATCCTGCATACCCATTCTCCTTGTTATTCTTATGGAGCTTACAAAAACGTGTCAAATCTCACTTTGTTGGATTGAAATACGTTTTTTTGCATTTGAAATTCGTTGAGTAAGCAGGTCTGCTGCAACGGGGGTAGTAGGAACTTATTTTAATGGTTGAAAATCATTAGGCAAGCCGGGTTTCTTCTCTCGGACAGAATTGGCTGATGTTTTAGTACATTTTCAATTTCAATCAGAGGTCTCAAAGACATTGTTCCCATGTTATTCTTAAGGGAAGAAAAAAATCTATCCTCCTTAATTTTTTACATATGTTAATAAAACTTGGTATATGGCCTCTTCTAGTCGAGGTTAGTTGGATATTGACTTAAAACCACCCAATTTATACGTACCTGTTACAGCAAACCTGCTTACTCATTCCCTATATTATTCTTATGGAGAATATAAAATGTCATGTCTCGCTACGTTTGGTTGAAATTACCCACATGTTTTGGTATTTTTCTTCTTACTTTCACTCAAACCTCTTCGACTGTACCAAATAGGAGCCAAAACTCCCCCCCTCCTGAAATTTTGCAAAAAACAGTCTTTGAGACCTCTGATCGAAATTGAAAATGTACTAAAAACATCAGCCAATTCTGTCCGAGAGAGGAAACCCGGCTTGCCTAATGATTTTCAACCATTAAAATAAGTTCCTACTACCCCCGTTGCAGCAGACCTGCATACTCAGCGAATTTCAAATATAAAAAGACCGTATTTCAATCCAACAAAGTGAGATTTGACACGTTTTTGTAAGCTCCATAAGAAAAACAAGGAGAATGGGTATGCAGGATTGCTGCAACAGCTCCGTTAAAACTCGGTGGTTTTAATTAAATATTTAGTAGATCTCAGCACGAAGAAGCCATATACGAAGTTTTACCAAGATATGTAAGAAAATAAGGAAGATACAGCTATAATTTTATTTCCCATAAGGATAACATGGGGAATGAGTATGCAGGTTTGCTGCAACATAAATGGAAATTTTGGTGATTTTAGACTATAATACATTAGATCTCATCTAAATGAAGCCACAAACCAAGTTATATTAAGATGTGGTGAGAAATAAGCAAGATATAGAATTTTATTTATTTCCCATAAGGTTAACATTGGGACAACGTACTGTGTTTACCACTAAACACATATCTCGGTAACCAATGAACATAGAGCAATGATTTAAGATACTAAATTGTTTGGTTTCTTGAGCTGAATTCAATGGTGCTAATTAAAATTGGATTAATTTTATTTTTATTAGGCCTAACATATGTAAAAAAAGGAGGATAGAGAATTTTATTTTCTTCCCATAAGAATAACATGGGAACAATGTATGATGGTTTGCTGCCACGGAAATCCAAAATTGGGGAATTTTAGGCCATAATCAATTAGACATTAACTAGTTGAAGCCATATGACAAGTTTTATCAAGTTATGTTCAGAAAAAAGCGAGATGTACAATTTAATTTATTTCCCATAAGGTTAACATTGGAACAACATACTGAGTTTATCACCCTCAATATCTCGAGAACCAATGGACATAGAGCAATGATTAAACATACGAAATTGTTTGTTTTTTCAAGCTGAATTCAATAGCGTAAACTAAAATTTGATTTTCTAAAATTTTAAACGTAAAAATTCCAAAAAACCCATTTTTTGGGGGTAAAACCCCCTATTACCCCCCTTCTAATGCTCCGAATGAGCTAGTTTTCGAGATTATGTTAGTTTCTATCACTTTACACGTCCGTGCCGAATTTCATGAAGATAAACTAATTTTTACGAATGTAAAAAAACTTTTTTCCCAAAAATTGCCCTTTTTAGTGAAAAATCATATATTCTTCAGGTATTTTGATATAAATCGTTTTAGTTACATGCCAAGACCTCCCAAAAAAAATTTCAACGAAATCGGTTAGATATGATGGAGTACAGACGCATTTAAAAAAATCCAAAATTCGAAATATGAAATTTTCAATCTTGTCCACCTTGGGTAAAGCCCCCCAAAATTTTTTCCACCTCAGCGGTTTTAGGTCCCTGAATACCTGAGGAATGAAATGCCGCATATTATATTTGTGCACCTTATGACGTAAAATTTGGCATTTTTTTGGATTTTCAAGTTTGTCCACCTAGGTCAAAGCCCCCAAAATATTTGTCCACGTAGGTGTTTTTGTGATCCCCTCTTCAAAACCGCATAGCTTTTACATGTTCACCTTATGACGTAATTTTCGACCTCCCAGCTCCCGGTCTACATCTTATTTGTATAATGGTCTTGTTCTGTTTCAATTTACTGTGGTTTAACGCCTTGTTAAGAGTAATGTTTTTGTCAAATACATTGTTCGTGAATAAGATTTTTTTAAATCTTTTAAAATGTTTTTCCCCCAAATCCGTGATAAATAATACACTGACTATTCAGTTAGTTAATTAAAACATACTAGTGGCTTGCAGGGGCAAAAGCCCCTATAAATAAAATACAAATGCTTAATAAAATATATATTTAATGTTTCCTTCACACTCACAACTCGGTAACTGTTTGTCGGAATTAAATGTGTAAAGTGAAATGTTAATTATACTTTGACATTTGTTAGTGCGTATCAGAATTTTAAGAAAGGGCGTTAGCCTACTTCAGTAGTAAACGGCTAAATTTTTGAAACAATGGCGCTATGGATGTCGTTCTCAAAACAACTCAGTTCACATTGTTTACAATTTTAAACATATGGACATGATTTAAAACAATTCTTAAGGTTAACCACAGACTGTGAAACTTAATTTATTTGCCAAAGAAAGTCGTGACATTTAAGTTAACTCAAAAATGTAAACAAATGTCTATAGCCTCCACCTAGTTCAAAAGAATATTATATTGGACAGTTAAAGGGTACTTGTTATGGAATTCTCCGTTTGAGGCTACATTGTACACACTAAGCGAATAAATAAGGATTAAATCAGAAAATGGTCTCCCATTAACGACTCCACACTCCACGTTTCAGCCTCTGGTACCCTACGTTCAACACTTTTTTATGGTTGCCCGTGAATAAATACTACTTTGTCTTGATAGATTCAAGATTGAATATACTTTTGATTGGCCAAATTTAAAGGTGAACCTTTTTGGTGGAATCAAATTTAAAGCTGATGTTACACTGAGCTGATCTACACTGTTAGACGTTTTTAGATTACAATGATTTTAAATGGCAGATATTTAACGTAATATCTTATTTCTTGATAAAATTAAAGACATTCTTGTATTTTTCCTGAGTCCCTGGCACCAAGACCTTCTATTTGAGCCCTTTCCCATTATCTTGCAAGTGCAAGGCCTGTGACTTGCCAAATGCCCATAATTTCGGCACAAAAATTTCGCCTACATAATATATTTATATCGATCATTTGGCATTAAATCGGCATCGTTATAACGTAAAAGAAACACTTAACTCTTTATAATTTTATATTGTAAATATATACTCAAACGCTTAATTATAAAGTCTGAAATCTTAAAATTAAAATATTTGTTATAGTACATTGAACATAGTTAGCTGCCTTTTGAAAAACCCCCATATATCAACATCTATCATATGGCTTTGAATCAAGAATCAAGCATCAGCACCACATGTTTAAATGTCAACAAAACAGACGTTTTTAGATCCCAATGCTTTTTAAATGGCAGTTATTTTACGTTATTTCTCGTTTTCTAGTGAATTTCAAGCAATTTCAGTATTTTTCCCGCCATCTCGGAATAGAGACCTTTAATTTGAGCCCTCTCCCATCTTTCTACGACTTACCAGATGTTCACAATTTTGACGCAAAGAATCGTCTTACGAAATTAAATATATGATTACAGCCATAAAGATTGCCACATAAAGTTATCAATGGTTATTTGATTGAAAACCTAGTAGATAAGATGGATATAATCAATCTTATACAGGCTACATAAAGCAAGTGGTACGTTTAACCTGCTCTAAAGTAATTTGGTTAATACTGTCCTGCCATCATGCAAATAGCAATACCTAATCACTTTCATTATGGGTAGATGAGTTTGAGCAATATCAATATCAATCGATGACCAGTATTAATTTTAACAGGGGGGTTAATAAGCATCTTTGTATTTCAAAAATATGAATATAATCTATCTGTTTATATTTGATTGCTTCGTAATCACACAATAATTCTAGCAATATTGGTACTCTCCACTTTTATCATCAAAGTTTAATCCAATCGTGGCGTAAAATAACAGCTCTAAGTCATAAGTTACAATCCAAAGCTAATGTAATATAAAATCTTAACACGGAAAAAAAAGGTTGAATACTATTTTTTAATGTTAGAGAATTGAGCAAAGAAATTTAAAAGTGAAGGAAATTTATAGAAATAATACAAATTTGAGAAGTCTTCGATAATTTTATTTACTTGCCCATCATTTTTATTATTTACGCCCCTCCTAGTCTAAAGTATTCAGCTTCCTTCATGGACAGACTCTCCTCTTCTAATATAAACCGTTTAATCATTTTCCACATTTGAAGAATTTCAATCTCCAGATCCAGGAGGGCTGCTTCTTCATCTTGCTCCGACCATGTTTTAGGCGTGCTTTCAGAATCATCCATATTGATTGCAAGTAAATTTTCTCCAAAACTCTAAGATTTTTATGTTGTTTTTTTGAATTTTTCAGTTTTTGTATCCTAGAAACGGCCAATAAATAATGAGGGTTTGGATACTGAAAAGTTACAAGATTAAGTTAATAGGTCTAATTTAATTTTCTCGGTTTAATGTTGTATTTAAAACAAAAATGGTTTCGAAATAACCCAATTTCCTTGGTACTGTGAAAAGTTTTCCCGGATGATTAAGAAAGGCAACTCTATACTGTTTCTTTACAGACAAAAGAAGAAACGTGTATAAGAACTTTGTATAAGTCCTTAAGTAAATTCCGTGAGTTGTATCTAATGAAACACACATTCAAGAGATAACATATGATATTAAGTTTATTTATCGTTTACCGTAAAGATCTATTGGCCGGGTCATCAGTCTCAGTCGATCATGTGCCTCATCAAATACATCAATCTTGGCCGCTGATCCCCTCACTTCATCTCGAACCCTCTCTTAGTTAATCGAATCTAGCCGTTATAGAGAAACCAAACAGCAATATATTTGTAATGTCATGAACTGCTTCGACATAATTAATAGAGAGTAAAATGTAGAATATAAAGGATGGAAACAAAGTGTTTATTTTATTTGTTTATTTATAGTATTTTGTTTATTTATATTAGAATTAAGTTTATAACTTCGTATCAATACTCTTGTATGTAATTTGATGTCAGGAAATAAAATAAGTTGATTGAACATACGGAATATGCACTGCAGCCAGGATAAAAATAACGACATAATTTTTTATTGTAATAAACAATTTTATTGTATCGAAAAGAAAGAAATTTCCACCTTATAAATAATACGGTGTTTAATAAGCCGTTATACTTTGCTAGTGGGTTGAAGGAGCTAAAAACCCGCAATCATAAATATCGGGAAAATTTAAATTTAAACTTGATATTGCATAAATTACCTTCATATTAAACTAACTTTTAGATAAACCATATGTTAATATCTAGCACACGGTTATGGAAAAGTCAGTAATATCACTTTTTTAATTTAAAAAAGCCGACGTTTTTAGATACCAATGCCTTTTAAATGGCAGATATATTACGTTATTTCTCATTTTGTATTAAGTTTAAAGGAATTCCAGTATTTTCCCCGAGTCCCTCGGATCAATACCTTCAATTTGAGCCATCTCCCATCATCCCGCGACTTGCCAAATGCCCACAATTTCTGTGCAAAACCTTCCTCTACGTAATTATATATACAGAAGAAGATATCTTTAAATTCACTGAAGATTAAATAAATAATGTACAATATAATATAATGTATGAATTGTAAAGAAAATTATTACACCGGATGGGTTTTATCGTTTTGCAACAGTTTTTATAATTCGCAAATTTAAAGTCATAATAATTTATTAATTACATTCATGATAAGCTGGGCTGAACAGTCCGTATTAGCAATTCCAAGCGCCCCGGAGCGACGCATTGATCAGGTTATATATTATTGATTGCAGTCGATCCTTTCACTTTCGACCTCCCAACTTAACTTAAGTATGAAACATATTTCCAGCACTCAAGAACATTACGACTGTCTTGCTGGTAGTTCATTTTATTTAAAAAATTAAAACAATTTATACATATCGGTTACATTTGTTATTACTAATATTTTTCTATCATTTATTTGTTTTACAAGGTAAGTTTGCCCTAGACTCAATAGCTGCAAATTTAACATCGAGGTTCAATAGTAACAAGCAAAATTTACCATGAGCATATTACAGGATCTTAAGATTTACTAATGTACGTCCTAATGAAAAAGAAAACTACACAGCAAATACCTAAAATGTGCACAATTAAAAGACAGATAAAGTACCTAAAAATAATTTAAATAAAAATCAAATCGATTCTTTTACGTTATACGTATACCACCATTCGAAATTTACCATTCAAACTTGATATTTGACGGAGCACCAAAACTAGGTCATATAATTGTTATTAATCGTTTTAAAGTGAAAATTCCTTGTAAGAATATTTTACCTGTGGTTTCGTTATCTTATCTACCGTTATCTCTGTTTAGACGCGATAAGCCAGCGTCTAGCCGTCTAGCGGTCCTACTTCCAGTTGATTACGTTCGGTTAGGTTAGGATAGGTTAGCTATCCTCACCTATCCTAATCTAATTTACCAAAATTAAGCTAGGGAAACAAACCCGAAATAGTGGTATACGTATAATGGAAAAGATCCATCAAATCAAATAAAAAATATAATGGTTATTAAAAAATATTCAAATAAAACTTCACGTTTTCAAAACTATTTTTTATGCATATTAAAACAAAAGATTAAATATGAAAGAATAATAAATTCAAAGCCGCATTAAATGTTTTCTGTATCGATGCAATGCTATAAAGCACTAAATATCGCTAAGATTTTCCCTTCTTTTTTTAATCTATCTGTGAAACACGCCAATGCTTCACGAACCCTACATCAGTTTCCTTATTTACAAACCTTGTTTTTTAGTGAACGATATTTAAATTATTTCTATTTTGTTCACCAACTTGTACAACTGGTTAGTTTTATTCATCCACAAAATCAATCCAGTGACTCTTGTCGAAGTGAGGGTATTTACAATACAAAAAAAACCCTGCTCAATCAATACATTTGTATGTTTCATTTTGACAGGTAAAATGTATTTAAATTTCAGCAACTAACTACTAACATGTTCTTGAATTAACATATTTTCTACCAGCCTTGAGTGACGGCTGTACCAGAACCCAAGCTGATGGTCAGGTGGCAAAATGTGGGTTTTTGAAGCTTTCTCTTTTAAAATGTTTTAAATCGAATTCGATAACGAAGCTGTTTACAAACACAGTATTAATAAGATCTGAATCAGATTTTTAATTTCTAGCAAACATTTTCAATTACATAGTACCAGTTTAAGAATATACATTGATTTTTTAAAGAAATAAAATAATTGTTTCTTTCTCTTTATTAACATCTACATTTTACCTCCAAAGGTTTAGAAATGTTTTCTTGGCTTACAGGGTTTCGTGCAAATAAATCTGTTATCACATAATGCTCGGCCACTACGGGCTGCGTGTTTTCTTATAATGTTTATTCAGTTTGCTTTAATAAGAATCTTAAAGATTTACATGTTGCCAAAACGCTAATGGCAAACTTAAAAAGCGAGATTTAAAGGACGTGTTTTTCAGGCTCAAGGCCTTTTAAAAAGATGGTAAGAAGGATTTATTGCATAAAAAAATTATTTATTAACTTTTCACTTACGGTATCACAATTTCCTTAAGCCCTTTGGTCAACACAACATTATGTGTTTAAAGAAATATGACATTTTAATTATGACAAAAATCATACAACCGCTCTCTAGGAGCACATTATAGAAATCTGAAAAGTATAGACACATTATAGACACTTAAAGGCGACTGCAAAGATCATCTTCGTTGTTTTTTTAAAATTTAGGTATTATTTGCATTAATAAGAACACAACTCAAATGACAAATATTACCAAATATTCTTCGGCGGCTGTTTTATTTATTTTTATTCTGTAATCGTTTCACAACGAACGATCATGCTAAAGCGAAGAGATAGTGATCCCATAAAATGCAAACATATAGCGTTGTGTTAGTCGTATGAAGTCGTGCTTTGGAGCCATTACTTCATTCCTTCAGGTCACGAAACTAAACTTGCCTAGTTGTAAGCAAAATAATTCTCGTCGCAGTGATGGATTGTCATTTTTTTCTTCATCGATTCCTTAATTTCTACTACGAGCTATCAAGTTTTATAAAGGATCAAATTAAGTTCAAAAATTGTTTTAGAAACTTTTAACTTACTGTCCATATTTGAATATAATGTCTATTCCTTGTTTAGAATAAACAATTGCCTATGATAAAGCAGCTTCCAAATTAAACCAGCATTAAATGATTTGATTTTTTCCGGTAGTCTTGTTTATTTAGGGTATTTAAAGAGATATTTTTAATGCTATATTGTAATAATTAATTGAAAGGCATTAGAAGTCCAAGAACGGTTTCCCGCATTCAAGCAGCAACTCTGCGCGGTTGTTGGTTATCGATCCACATACGCTGAACTCAAGTCTGAATTACTCATTGAAACCTGCTGAGCAAACACTCACTACTTCACCTCTGGTTGTTTCTGTCAGCCTCTATTGTTCAATTGTTTTAGCTGGATTTGAACATTTTTCAGGCCAAAAAATATATTTAGAGACTAGCTATTTACCATATTCAAGGATGTCACGCAAATCAATGTGATGCTTAAGACCACCACGGCCAAAACTTTGTTCAATTTTTTTCGATATCAACCTCAGGATAGAGTTGCAACAAATTAATCTATTGGAATACAAACATTTTACCTAAAACAAAGTGCATTTATTTATTCACCTAATTAATTAAAGACGAGAAGTTTAATCTGTTTAAAGAAATACGATTATTACTATTTTCTTTGGGTGATATTAATGAGGTTCTAAAAAGAGGCTCAGCGGTCACTGAGCATTAATAAGTGAAAAGGTCAATAACAGCCACGGGCTGACGACTACGTTTGAATATTTTATACCGGAGCTATTCTGAGTTTGAGTCACACAATACTCCACTTAGAGTGTTGTAAAAATAACTGCCCAATTCCAAGGAAGTTTTGAATTGAATGAAATGCAGATTTTTATCGCGCATTAATGATATTCTGTCAAATACCATAAGATATTTTGGTTAAAAAAATACTTGCTTTACGTATTCACCAAAGATATGATAAGTGATCGTTTCGTTTGTATGGTGGTATGCTCAAATTTGCTAATTAACTAAGTGAGCCCTTACGGTTATAACTCAGATAAAAAGAGCCATGCCATAACTAAAATTCGTTTTATAATAGTTTGAATAAATTTGGTTGAAAGGTTAGTTGTTAATGTTAAAAATCGAGTCTGTAAACTGACATTCTCGAACTTGTTTATTGTATAGTCTACGATCGAAATCATAGAAAAAATCCCTGTTTCCTGTGTTTTGAACAAGATATAAAATTTGCTTATTTCTCGGAGAAGTTTCCAAAGTTTTAAACAAATTTTCGCATTTATTATTACGAACAACTCGTATCTCCAGGGTGCTATCTTTACGGTTTACAAGGGATTTAAGTAAAACGATTGCAAATTGCTGTAAACTGAGTGTTTTAACTCTGTACAGCCTACTGATAGAATTGTATGTTTACGAAAAAGCACTTTAATTTTTTCTTTTCAAGTGAAGGGTGCTGAAGAGCTTTGGTTTGCGGTCTAAATTATATTTATTTACATTAATTTATTATGTTATACGTTAATATCTAAACAACAATAAAATTAATTAAACTGTTCATAATAATGAGAAACTTTGGGCAATCCTTCTAATGAAAACCTAAAATGTCGTTTGTACTGAAATTAATCAATTTAAACTCATATTTTTGTTAGATAATTAGATTATTGAATTTATAAGGTTTTATATTAATTCATTGTTCCGGCTCTTGCGAAACGGACGAGCTTAGACCGTGGAATTCATAACTACCTGTAATTAGCAACACAATATGCGGATGTAGGTATTGTATTAGATCAAGTACACAACTCTGTTCAAACTTGCTATTTCAATAAACATAATTGTAATTGTATTTATAATGGTCATTGTTTGTCGATTGTCTGACAGTAATGTCGCACCTAGGTTGTTATTGAGTAGAAAATAGTTTATTTTAAAAATATTAATGGACCAGAATTCTTCACATAATAATCAAAATATAAATAAAATTCAGATAACAAATTATTGATCAACAATTACTTTGACATAATTTTTGTTCCTGTTGCAATATCATAGAGCGGACGAAGAATACAATGAATTGTTAAGTACAGAGGTTTAAATAAGTCTCTCGGACTACGCAACACCTCTTTGACAACACTTTTTTCTACTTTTTTATTAAAAGATTGTGACAAGGTTTCAAACAGTTTTCATGACAGTAATTTTGAAATCTGGGGCTAAAACTGTTTCATCTGAGGCAGATTTAGTCTACATCTCTGAACTTTAGCTTTATTGCTCAAATTATTACTTTCAAGAATTGTTCATTATTTATGGCAGTCACTAATTAATTAACCAATCGGCTATTGAACTATTCATAAAAAATGGCATTTTAAACCACATGAGGAAAGTTACTTCTTTTTATAACGTTCTTTACGTATCATTGCAAAAACACCCTATCTATTCATATCATTTATAGTATAAACGTTATTTTCAAAAACAGAAGTAATATTTTAAATTTACTTACTATAAGTTTCTTAATATATGAAATATCTTATTCCTAAACTAGGGCTGGCTTGATGATTGAACATAACTGCGCAGAGTTTAAAAAACTGGAAGGTTAAGAATAAGAAAATGCTTTTCAGTTTATTACATCCTCGATAAAAATGAAATTCAGGAAATAAAGGCGTAGAGATTTATTCACAGAGGCTTTTGTTGTCTGGTACAAAGAACTCCCAGGTCAGCACCTCCATTGATTCATTCATTCCACCCCGATACTGCCTTTATTTTACATACTTAACTCTTGATTATACAGTTTTGCAGTCGATATAATGCCTGATACTTTGACGAAAGAGCTCTTACTTATCACCGCAGCTATTTTAAATAAATGACAGCTTGACAAGCTTATATTTCTATATTTTCAAGCAGTTATATTTTAACTTTTAATTGTATTTCAATTATATTCTTCGGGAAAGCATGAGATTAGGGCCTAATTGAGACGTTGTATATATTTCAGTTTATTAATAATTTCCTCGTCGTCTGATTTCATGAAATTTGGCTTTTAGGTATAAACCCTTAATATCTCTCGGTGTTTTTTAATTATTTTTGAAATTTCGATTTTTAAGGGTATTTACCCCATGAAAACACAGAAGAAAACTACAAAAACCCAAATTTTTCAAAAATCACTCCATCGATCTTGATGAAAATTTCACGGTTTTGAGTGCTAAGATGACAAACAAAATGCCACAAAATACTGTAAGTCTGTAAAATTCAGATTCAAAATCTATGAGGATTTAAGTGTTAAAAAATTCAAATTTTTCAAATTTGCTTTTTACTTAAAATCATGATAATCAATCAAAATATACCTGCAACCATCAAATTTGGCTTGAAAAAAATAAATAATTTAGTATTTTGAATTATGTGTGTACTTCAACTGTTTGCGGTGATAATTGATATTTTCGTTTGGCGGTAAACGCAGTCGTTGTCTAATGTCATTCTTATGGCAAATATTTAAAAATAGACATCTCCGTTAATTATTAACCGATTATGATAAAATTTGGTAGGTATTTGTGGTATGATAGTAAATTTATTTCACTTCAATATAAGGGTTTCTTGCATTAAATGGTTTTAAGGGAGAAAGTATGTGTCAGGTTGCTGACACCATTTATTAATTTTTATACGAGTTTTGCCACAAAATCATTTATTTTCATTTATTTTTTTTATAACTAACAATTATTTATTCAATAGTGATTAATTGCTTTATTCAACACGTTTTCATAGCCAATATACTGTTTTATGCATACCATTTTCACTCCACAATTCTCTTTGTAAAATAAGGTAAAAATATATATTTTTAAACAGTACCTTTATACAAAAAACACATTCATTGGATTAATAAATCAAATATAAATCAAGTTTAATATTATGAATATTAAAAGTTATTTAACAAATTTGAAATAACTACCTAGAGACTCCTCACATTCGTTCCACTAAAAAACGTTAACAGCAAGTCTTTGTCAAAAAATGCTTTGTCACTGGCTTTTGAGAATGAACAAAAGCGGCAGGCATTAATTTATCTTCAAATATGATAAGCGCCCAGCATTATTCACACTTTTGAAAGTAGTTTAATTTTCAAACTAAAATAATTATTAAATGTATATGGTGTTAAAGTTTTGTATGGGTAGGCTTGGATGCACCGGTAGTTATTTGTTTTGATATCTCTCTCCAGTATGTAATATTATGCAGCTGTATTAGTTTATAATACATCATAATCTGCCCCGTAATTACATATTATTTTTCTCTCCTTTTAACGAATTTCTCCCTGTAGGTAAGTCTTAGCAAATTTACCTCTATGGAGAAGTATTAGCGAATTTCGCCCCATAGGAAAGTATCAGCGAATTTCCCCCCATGGGAAAGTAGCTATTACCGTAAGCGGCATGGTGAGACTTAAGCCCGCGGACCATGTTATTCTTTCGTTCCGAGGTCCCTAAAGCCCAAAACAACGTCCATTCATTTTGGTATATATGTATACACCAAACGTGGTATTTATGTATGTAGGTATATATTTATGCATGTAGTGTTGGTATATATGTATGATATATATATGTGTGTGTGTGTGTTTGTGTGTGTGTGTGTGTGTGTGTGTGTGTGTGTGTGTGTGTGTGTGTGTGTGTGTGTGTGTGTGTGTGTGTGTGTGTGTGTGTGTGTGTGTGTGTGTGTGTGTGTGTGTGTGTGTGTGTGTGAGTGAGTCTGTAGGCACGATAACTCTCGTAAAGAAATCCAATCTTGATGAAATTTAGAACAAACATTTATAGCGATATTAAGTTCGAAAACTAGGGAAATCGGTACTCTCTCAGACGGGGTTTTTAATAAACAAAAATTTATTTTCAAGTCTTTACGTATTTCTATTCATTTTATGCAGATTTTGTGGTCAGAATTGAATTCAGCTTAAAAAACGAACTATATAAAATTTTGAATTATTACTCAACATCAATCGATTACTGAGATATTTCACCTGCTAAATGTAGTACCTTGTCTCTTATATTTCTCCCTGAAGGGACATAAAATATTTTCTCAAAACTTCCCTAATTTTTTAAAATTATAATACAACCAAATGATTGAATTTAATTTGTTTATGTGATGGTTTGATTTTTTTATTCCTTGGGTCTGAGTAGATTGATAATATGTTTACTGACGTTTATGTCCTATTACAAGCATGCATTTTTATTAAAAATTATCAGAATTGTAATAATTATTAAGAAATAAGCTCATGAATCATAAAACTTCCTTTATTTAGAATAATATTTACATAAAATGTTCAAAACAACGACTTCCCCAAAAAGAGTAGAATATGCCCAAATACAAAAAAACTTTTAGAAATTAAGAGGTACGCAGGTTTGCTGCAGTAAGTGTATTAAAAATATAAGATAAAACATGTTTGGATTTATTTTTTCATTAGATTATCTTATTTGTTTTTATTTTTATTGATTTTAAATTTACAAAATCATTGATCATTGAGATCATTGAGATCATTGATTGTGTGTTTGCTTACAATTATGTATTATAACAAGAATAAATTTATTTAAAAAATATATTGGACTAATAATTGTAAAAAAAAAAACATTGTAACTGTAATGGTTACCGTTGCGATTCCTATGATCATTTCCCTTATATCTAAATCTCTCGAATTATTATGAAATATGATTTTTGTATTATTTACATAAAATGTTCGAAACATTATTTTCCCTGACATAAATTAAATGAGCTCAAATATAAAAATTAATACTTTAGAATTCGCTACGTACGCAGATTTGCTGCGATGGGGGTATTTCAAGTTTTAACAGTTCATTTTTACCCCTGTAAGACGATGAATTACTACAAATGATTTTTGACGTCGTAAACATACCCTAAAAATAATGGCTTTGAGTACCAATGGGCTGTGGCCATGTACTTGATCACTTATCAGTGACTTATCAATCGATCGACTTACCGGTTTTATTATTACTTTATCACGTGTTTTCACCAAAGTTTTTTTGTAAAAAAGTTATTATCGATGTTGAATACAAGCCTTGATAGAGCAACTTCATAACAGCTGGAAGGTTAGAGATAACGGCTTGAGGTTAAAATAACTGAGTCTTTGATAATCAATGGGCGGAACAGCAGCATGGGTATCGGGCTTGAGATACGCCTCTGCCCTCAGTTTCTCTTGGTACAATCCATTTTGCTTCTCTTTGTTGCTGGACACCCAACTAGTACAGTGATATTGTTGTCTCCATCGAAATAGGCTTCTTCATTTAAGTTTATTAAATAGTATTAAGAGTTTTAATATAAACTTTTAGCATTTATTATGTGATTGCTGAGTGAAATATGTAACCATTTTTATAAGGACGTCATAATGTACTATGCCACTTTTTGGAACGTCAATACATTTGCAATTCAAACTGTCCTATTAAAAGAAAAATAGTTTAATTTTTTAACTGTTGAAATTCGCTTGAAAATTATTGATATATTGGTGACGAGATACCAATACTGTAGGTACTGTAGGTTTGAAAGGAAATTCTAGCTCATATTTAGGTTCCATCATAACCTGTGATTAATAATGAAATATATTATTAGGATATTAGTTGTAATTTATCTACAATCCCCAACCCTTAAAAATTTAAACTGCATACATTAGGCTGTCATCTTGTAAGAAAAATGAACGTTCCTTACAAAACGTTCCTTCTAAACGTCCACCACATTTCATATTAATAAGGGCGTTCAAAAAACATAACAATAATCACCCTATTTATTAACTAATTAGTTTAACATAAATAACAGCATTTGTGTTAAAGATTTTATCATATACTGCGTGGTAAAACCACGCAGTAAATGATAAAATAAAATTTAAAAAAAGTAAATAATAATTAAATTTACATTAAATTTATTATTAAAATTATTTAAATTAGATTTACATTACAATTTAATTTAAAATAATTAAATTTTATCATAAAAGTAAACCAAAAAGTAAAAATAAAATCTGCATTTTAAGAGCGCTTAAAATAGGCTTTTAATAATTCATTATCTGTTCTGCAAGTCCGCCTTCATTTTCTACAGGCTAAATAATGTGGTTTGTTAGGCTATCAACCATAATATCAGCACACTGATTAATGGAATAAAAAATCTCTCCGCTGATATGAGTTTCATTGAACGGGCGAACACACAACTACTTTAGTAAATTATTAAGGCCTAATGATTGACTAACTTATCATCCCGCCATAAAGTTTACTTTCTGTATTACAGTTTGTGATGCTTTTAAAAGGATTTAATTAACGAAAACTTATTCCGTTATTCTTTGAAACCTGAAGGACAAACAAATTCAACTTGTTTTAGGAAATATTTTTAGTTCATCCGTGTCCTGATCTTTATTTTTTATTGCTAACCTAACCTACGCATTGAACGAATTACTGGTTTATATAGAAGGAAATTTTGTACACACAATTAGAAATAATAGGCGACATGTAAGTCTTTTTTCGATTCTCTTGTTTTTTTTACTTTTTTACACCACCCTGAATTTTTATTTTTATATAGTGTACTTTAATGGCATTAAATTTTAAAACTGTTATGAACTTTGGTTAAGTTGCCTTGATTTATATACTTCTTGGAGCATTAGGTACTTTCAGAACACACATTGTAAGAAAAAAACTGATATTATAATGTAAAAAAACAGGATAATAAAAAATAATATAATTAAAATATTTTAAAATAAAAAATTAAATATTTTTATTTTGACAGAAATTAAAATAATACGCAAAGCGTAACACTATTAGGTTATTTTAAAAATTAACTGGTATTGTATTATGTCTGTTGTAATATGTCCTGATAGAAGGAAATTCCCCTTCAACAAACGAGAAAGTAGGTTAGCTTCTGGATAATGCAAGCTGGTCGAATGAGATCAATATGGGCAAACCTTTAGCTTCACTTGCTGCACAAGAAACACTCATTTAGATATTTTATACAAAAACAATTATTCAACGAAATTCTTTTCCATTTTCTGTATGCTTATATTAATTATGCATTGAATGGAGGGTATATTCAATCCTTTGCACATTCAAGTGTATACATATCATAACCTAAAGGATCCGATTCTTAAACTTCTTTGATATATTTTGATAACCTCCATCACATTCTGTCTTTCCGACCCAGGTGGGGCTTTTGTATTCCATTCTGGTATAGAACATATAATGAAAACTAGTGTGAATCAGAACTAATGATCAAAAGTAAATGTGCAATCGTAGTTTTTCACGTAATGTTGTAGTACTCTACAGATTAAATTTTTTTCCAACATGAGGGCATAGATCACGTTCGTAATTTTTTTAGAAAGTTGTATTCAGTTATAGTTTGCTAATTAAATTTCTGATAAACACAATAGATGCAAAAAATAAATTACTTAGGAGTCTTGTTTGTCATTAATTTAATTTAAATAATAATAACGTAAATTTTAAAGATGTTACTTTAGTTAAATGTTAAAGGCATTATACATGTTTGAAGTGGCTATGGAAAATAATAATCAAACAATGAGTCTTCTTTACGTTTGGTATTCCTATTTAATTTAAATTTCTTTGAAATAAAAATTAATTGAGACTATAACATTAGCTTTGACATTAAAAATTTCACTTTGTAGTTGTAGTTTGGACAGCTAAAACTTTTAATCTGGGGTTTGTTTTTTTCCAGGAACTGGAATTGAGGATTGAAACACAGAAGCAAACTTTACAGGCAAGAGATGAAAGTATAAAAAAACTGTTAGAAATGCTACAAAGCAAAGGAGTTGGTAAGTGATAGTTTTTAATTGAAACACTATAAACCAAAATTTATAATAATTTCTTTAAAACAATGAAAAGGTAGAAAAATACAAACTTGTCTAATTATAGCATGGCTGCTTAGTTCACTAATAAAGGTAATATTTTTTTGCAACCAAGCTAAAGAGCAGAATAATAATACTGCTTATTTAGCTGCGCCAAGGTTGGAAATATGGTATAGTTTTTATCAGAAGATAAATAACTGCAGCAACTTGTTTATCATTGTTTCGCTTTTTTCCCGATTCAACTGAATAATTATATTGCTTTAAATAACGTTCGATCCATATTCAAAAGCTTCATCTTTTCAATTACTTAAAGCTTACAAAATGTATTTCAGGAAATTATTTTTCATATTTTATATTAAATTTACAACCTAAGACCGTGTTGAATGGCTTCCAATAAGTCATAAATTATCAATACTTATTATATATGGTCTTAAAACTTTCGTAGTTTTACTTTCATTCGCCTGTCATTTAAATGTATAAATTACTAATGAGGACTACAGCCTAGTTCCCTCATTACATAACAGCATTATTCAACATTATTATTCTGCATCCGCTACTGAACATGGACGTATATTCAGTTCCTCTAACAAAATTTGATAATCATATCAGTAAAATCGTTAGTGAAGGCATTTACTAATCTGCTACAAATCCCTACACGTAATAAAAGGCTTAATGCTAATAAGTAACTTAAAAATGTGTTATGTTATTCCCATAATTTGTACAGCATTTGGCGTGCATGGATATTGCATTTAACAAATTTTAATTATAATGGATGTTCTTAACCAAAAAGGGTCTTTTAAAACTTATTCAATCTCGTTTTATTCTATTTGAGCACTTTTCAGGTAATTTTGGATTTTTTACAGTAGTTACTGATTAAGAAGAATATACAGAAATAATACAATATACCGCGTCCCAAAAAACTGATCAATTTTAAAACCTAATAAAACCCATTTAGGCAAAAGTTAAAATTTGTTGGTGACCCCCAATGTCATTAGTAAATATTCGCTGATTCAATGTCATTACGTAGTGTGTTAAAATAAAAAATGTTACAATAAATAATGAGGCACGTCAGACCCAACACGCTGGCCCCAATGATTCTAGGACGAGTCACTATGTTTTTTGTCTGTGGGACTAAATTTAAGAATATGTGTCTAAATTCATAATAAAAAAGTTAAAAAGATATTAAAAATCACAAGGTTCCTGGTAATAGCTTATCGGACTGTTGTAAGCAATTCTCCATTGTATGTCATTTTTTTTTAGTTTAAAGCTCTGTGTGAATCAGTAGATATTTACAAGTAACATTCAAGTAAAATTTATGAGTTCAGTTATTACATGATCCCATGCAAAATTGGTTTCAAAATTGGCTACACGGGTTTTATTAAGTTTTGAAATTGATCAGTTTTCTTGGGACATGGTGTACTTTGAGTTACCTGGATCTTTTCAAAAAAATTTATTTTAAATACTCATGTAATACGAGAAGAATTTTATCTTGTTGTCCAAAATAAATGAAAATAATGCCTCATAAATTAATTCAGGATTTTATGACCTAGTTATACATACAAAGATTATATACCTTACAAATAGATAGGAGTTTAATGAGGTAAATGCAAACCATCCATATAAATTATAGGAGGACCAAAAATTATCAGTTTATTTAAAAAATTAATTGAACCCTAGAATAAAAACTTACTTAAATTTTAACTGACTTTGTAATTCAAAGCTCGCAAGCTTTCATTGACAAAGCAGTTCTAAAAAGAAGAAATTATTTATTTATTATCTCAGTTAAACTCGTATAATATGATAAGACTAATCTAATGATGTGTATTCAATTTTCATTATGAACCAATTTATGAAGTATTCTTGTAAGCTGTAAAGCGCTGAATAGTTTAATCACTGTCATAAATTACAAAAATAATGTGAATTGCAAATTTAAGTGCTGTATGATTTTCATAGAGGAAAAACTTAACATAAGAAAAATAATTCATCTCATCTTCATTTTTCACATATTATTACAGGCAACGCATGCTCAAAAAAAGGTATAGAGGGAATTGCATGGATCACAATTTTTGACTTTGCAGCTTTGTTTGGACTAGTTAGGAGGCGGATATATCAAAAGTCCCCGTCCGTAGTCTGTAAGCGGTGGGAGGGAGGGGGGTTTGAAGGTAGCATTTTTTCTAAAACTATAAAGTTTTAGTATTATTGATTAAATTTGAAAAGTAAAGAAAATTAGATTTCCTGTAAGAAAAGTAAATAATATGTCTACTTTGGTCCAACCATTAACAAGGTAAGCACTAATTTTATTAATATTTAAACAAATATCCCTTCCATAAGAAATACATGTAAATTTGTGGGTACAATTCATCCCCAATGGGGGAACACTTTTTTCACCTAAAGGAAAATAAACAACATTAAGGAAATATTGACAAAATTTACAGTCATTTGAAACCTCAATCATAAAAATTGGTCTAAAATAAAGGTGTGGCGAGCTAAAAAAAAACTTTATTTTTGAAGGAATTGTACATATTTGTAATGATTCTTATCACGATGCAAGCTTGTGCCCTATCTTTTAACATTGTGCCCATCTCAATGTTTGTCTGGTTTAAAAGGGGTGGTAGACAGTACTATGTTTGGTGGCTGTCTTGGTTTACACCGCCCAGTTCGCGCTCCAACATTCACTCATGATTCATGTTTATCATATGTTCACCTCCTAACTAGTCTAAACAAAGCTGCAAAGTTAAAAATTGTTCCGAAAAATTCCATCTGTGCCATTTCGTTGCCTGGAATATATTTTCAATTCGTTGAAACTTTTGTTACAGTGTTTTTTGTGCATTGCAAAACCTATGCTGTAATTTAAAACACTCGTTACACCAGGTTTAATCACTTTATGAAAGGGAAACTACGTCAGGCTAGCTTAGAAACATGTCACGATGAACTTATGTAAGAAGAGGAGTATACAGTGTGGTTGAAAAGTCCCGGAACGGCTAAATATTTTTGGAACCAGATTAGTTTGAGAAATCAAACTTTGCACATTCACTCCTATGTAAAAAAAACTACTTTCTAAGGTAATTACTGACTCTTGACCCCCAGTGGGAGACGGCCCACAAGGAGTCAATACAAAATCTTAAATGTAAGCATAGGTTGATACAAATCATTTTAAAGGGCTAATCAAATAGAGTTTAATACCGCAAACTGCACTTCAAAAGGATCATTCGCTATACAAAATGGCGGTGATCAAAAATCTAAAGGAAAGTACATGGTGTGCACCTGAATATCGTTTAAATATTGTTCACAGACTTTGTCTCAAGAATCAAAACTCTGGAATTGAATGTCAGACCTAAAACCCTTTTTTTTAGGGTGCCAAAGAGGATATTTCCTCCAATGGGGGACGTCCCACGAGGAGTCAGAACAAAATCTAAACGTAAGCATAGGTCGATATGCACATCATTTTGAAGGGCTAATCAAGTAGAGTTCAATGCCGCATACCGCATTTCAAAAGGATTATTGGTTACAAAATGGCGGGTGATTCAAGTTTTCATCAAAAATACATAGGTTCAGGTTTGTAGGAGGGTGGAATAAGGATTTTAATAATAGCGTAAGTCGAATTGTGTATAAATTAAAAGCACACTGTAGGTCATTTTGTTTGATACGCAATCCACTTATGCTGTTATTTAAACATTTATTCCACCCTCCGACAAACCTGAACCTATGTATTTTTGATGAAAACTTAAATCACCCGCCATTTGGTAACCAATAATCCTTTTGAAATGCGGTTTGCGGCGTTGAACTCTACTTGATTAGCCATTCAAAATATGATGTACATATCGCCCTATGCTTACGTTTAAGATTTTGTTCTGACTCCTCGTGGGACGTCCCCCGTTGGAGGTAATATCCTCTTTGGCATCCTAAAAAAAGGGTTTTAGGTCTGACATTCAATTCCAGAGTTTTGATTCTTCAGACAAAGTCTGTGAACAATATTTAAACGGTATTCAGGTGCACACCATGTACTTTCCTTTAGAATTTTGATCAGCTGCCATTTTGTAGCGAATGATCCTTTTGAAGTGCAGTTTGCGGCATTAAACTCTATTTGATTAGCCCTTTAAAATGATGTGCATATCAACCTATGCTTACATTTAAGATTTTGTATTGACTCCTTGTGGGCCGTCCCCCACTGGGGGCCAAGAGTCAGTAATTACCTCAGAAAGTAGTTTTTTTTTTACATAGGAGTGAATGTGCAAAGTTTGATTTCTCAAACTAATCTGGTTCAAAAAATATTTAGCCGTTCCGAGACTTTTCAACCACACTGTATGTTCTTGTTTCTCCAGCATTAATTTGGTAATTATGTTTGTTAACTGTTTTTTATCATGTCTCTCTGGGCTTATGTGCGAAATGTAAAATTCTTAGGAACATGATTGTCTGGAGAACGTAATAAACATTTTTTAAAGTGTTATAACCAACTTCTACGAATTTCAAAAGTTTAACAAGAGACAAAATCTTTCTGGTAGAAGATTTACAAATACACTTATTTAGGGACCCTACATTGTTTCATGTAAAATTATACACAAACTCATCTAGGGACCTTACATTCTGTTTTAGGAAAAGAGGAAGAACGACAAATGTTACATCAAATGCAAGCATTGGCTCAGAAACAGGTGGTTAAACATTCACTAACAAACCGTTCTTTTTTCATTGTTATTCCTTTTTTTATACTCCGTTTTTGTTGTTTTTCGGAGTTCATCATTGCACCGTTTTTACAATTTGCAACACCCTAGTATTGCATCATTACTGCAAACCAATGCAAATGGAATGGACCGTGAATGGCGCATTTTTGGCGGTTCACCTCCCAGAATAACTATTCACACCACAGACTGTAAGTGACAGACCATACACCACGGTGAGGCTGCATGTAGAGCCGTCTCGGCGAGCTTGCCCGACTATCGCATGCGAAGTAGAGCCGATAATGTGAGCTTGTAACGAAATTCACGGGACACACTGTGCTAGACTTACAGGGGTGAATTCTTGTTCTGGGAACGACTCTGGTTGTGCCCTCTAGTCCCCGCTCATTGTCTGGATGTTTGTAGGTGGTAAAATGGTAGAAGATGACCAAGTAAAGAAGGAGTTAGAAGCGAGACTGGTCGAGAGTGAGAATATGATACGCCACTATGAAACTGTTGTGAGGAATCGAGACCAGGAACTCAATATAACCAAACGAGTGAGTAAGTCACCAGTACTGTAAGGATGGGTGTGGCATGAGGTATATTGGGCTCCTGCTCACGAGACTCAAACACTTCGGTGGCTGTCTCGGTTCACACCGCCCAGTTCGCGCTCCAACATTAACTCATCACAACAAACACATCACCACAACCAACACAATAAATACCGTGAGGAACCCAACCACTGCGCTAGGGCTTATGTACATATCTTTGACTCATATCAAAAGTGTTCAGCTTTTGGATAGCTCTTTAAAACCTTCAACCATAATAATATAAATTCCATATTAGGAGTTTCTAGGAATCGTTTTAACTATGTTGTTTTGTCATGATTTAAGACAACTTTTACAAAATTTTAATCATTATAAAGTATATTTCTAAATATTTTCATCCAGACTGGAGCTTTGAAGTTTTCCGGCAGCAAAATGTATTTTCTTTTGTTGTGTACCGTTAAGAATTAGTTTTTGTAAAATTATTATTATTTGCCTGCTAGGAAACGTACTTAAATGCTTATACTTATTTTTTTACAACTTATTTTACCACCCATGAAATATTCTGATATAGTTCAGTAGATTTTCCGAAAAAGATAAAGTAGAATATTTTAAGCTTATAAAACTTTATCAAAGTTTATCTTACAAACTACCTTTAGCTTGAAATCTGGTCAAAAATTTATTCTGTGTTTTTCTGATTACCAATTCAGGAATTAAAAGCGACAAACGAAACCCTTAGAGCTCTGCAGATGCAGTTAGAGAAAGCGTTCCAGAATCAAAATTCAGGTGGGCCGACAAACAGTACTTTGACGGCCATTTTGGAGACTAAAGATGCACGGATCGCAACCCTGGAGAAGGAGGTCAAGCTGTTGGAACAAGAGTTGGATAGAATGAGGGAGCAGTTCGGGGCGCGAGACCCCTACCTCCCCTCCCCCCTCCTGGACCCCCTCCCTCCCCACTCTCAGCTGGGCTATAAACACCAAGTAAGTTGGGGAGGACGCGGCAGCACTCCACTGTTAGTCACTTAGACCAACCCTGTGTCTGCATCCGAGAACGGAACTCCGACCGTCACACCTTCTTGTGTTCACTATCCTCGTGCCTCTACTGTTTAACGTGAAATGAGCATGGCATCCAGTCTTTTTTCTGCACCTTTTCAAATTGTTGAACCGTCAAAAAAGCATTGTTCTGAAAGATTAATAAAAATATACTTTTTCCTTGAGAATGCTGAATCCTCTTGTATATCTCTCATTGAAGAACAATTAATTTTCTTTGCTCGAAGATGACCGGCCGTTTTACACTTTAAACAGTAAAAGCACATGCATCCAGATTGTCGTTCGTGTCTTAACCTTTCACACGCTTCCGTTACTTTGCGGCTTTCAGTGGTGTCGTGACCTGGTATGAAGACATTTTACCACCTCAGGCATCCCGATGATTTTATTAGGTGTTTATTTTTAATAACGTCTCTGTGATTGCTTCAGCATGGCTAGTCTCTCGAGGATTGATAAATTTCGTCTATTGGTTTGCAGTATATTTTACAGTAGTTTCTGCATGAATTTTACTGCCTGAGCTTAAGCATTCATAGAGAGTTTGACTTATGTCATGATACTAAATATTACTTAATTTTTGACATTTAAAGTATTTGCTTGTTGAAAAATTTTAATCGTAGGTAAAGACAAATGAAGGAATTATGAGCTTATAGGAATTGTAGGTAGTATTATTTTTACTTATTGACCCGGACTAAATCGAACAACGGACCTCTAACTAAGGAACTAGGCCTACTGTATTTCCAGGCATAGACTTCCATTTGCTTGGGTGATATAAGGAAAAAAATATTGTCTTAGTTATACAGTGAAGAGAGGATATCAGATGGTTGCTTAGCAGTTGAACAAAGTACAAGAGTTAAAACGTTATTTATTATTAAAGTTATAATAAAACTATAAAATTACCTCTTTTCCATAAATGATCCTGTATACACCCTCAATTGCTTCTGTTAACTCAAAATGAAAGAGTTGAGCATTTGAAGATTTCAGTCTTGATATTTGTTGGAATCTTGAAGACACGTTTTAATTATTATAGCCTTGAATTTTGTCTTTTTTATATTATAACCATAATGGCTTTGAAACTAGACATTTATGGGTCACTCATTAATTCTGAAATCTTCGCATAAGAAGTGGAGTTAATTTTACAGTACTGACGGTAAATCATAAAAAAATAATGAACACTCACTTTGTAGAAACCATCCAGAACCAAGCCTTTCTATCTCAATTTATCACAAAATTTGAACAAAACACTTTCATACTTCCATGAATCAATTCAACATTAAAATGTACAAAAATTATATTTGAATGATAAAACCATTTAACTGTCTTATCTACTGTATCATTTTTAGATCTTAATTACGGTACTTCACTTTTTAACTACATCGCAAACATCATACTCCAATACCTTTTCCTATGTCTTCAACAATTTAAACAATTTAGCAATTAAAGAAATCTTTGATACAACTTCAAATATACCTTTGTCTCAAAACTATACATGTAACCAATGACAAGGAGACTTGCTTTAGGAAATGTAGTCAAGGCATGCTATGTTTCTGCTTAAATTGAAAGTGTGAATGACTATATTTGTGTAGAGCTTTTAGTTTAGATTATATGAATTATAATTTTGTTACCAGTGGCTTTTACTGATTTTATAAAAAGTTTGATTAAACACTTGGTAAAAAAGCATTGTTGTTGGCCTAGATTGCTTTAAAATTAAAAGCAAAAATTTTTTAGCGTGCTGTAGAAGACACCTCTAACTAGTATATTAGATTTTGAATAAAAATTGAAGCTGTAGAATAAATTGAGGAAGTATAGTTGTAGCTTTGCCTCTTTGAACCGATTTGTGGAAACATTTCACAAATCTAACAGGTTTGTCATAGGAGTTATTAGACTTGTGTAATATTGGTTGGTCTTCGCAGCTGGATGAGTTCCGAGCAGAAATACAGAGGCGAGACCAGGAGATCCTTGCGATGAGTGCCAAGATGAAGACACTGGAGGAGCAGCACCAGGACTACCAGAGGCACATCGCCGTGCTGAAGGAGTCACTGTGCGCCAAGGAGGAGCACTACAACATGCTGCAGGCAGATGTAAGTTACTTCTCCTCACTATAGACCCGTTGGCAGCACCAGGACTACCAGAGGCACATCGCCGTGCTGAAGGAGTCACTGTGCGCCAAGGAGGAGCACTACAACATGCTGCAGGTAGATGTAAGTTACTTTCCCTCACTACAGACCAGTTAGCAGCACCAGGACTACCAGAGGCACATCGCCGTGCTGAAGGAGTCACTGTGCGCCAAGGAGGAGCACTACAACATGCTGCAGGCAGATGTAAGTTACTTCCCCTCACTACAGACCAGTTAGCAGCACCAGGACTACCAGAGGCACATCGCCATGCTGAAGGAGTCACTGTGCACCAAGGAGGAGCACTACAACATGCTGCAGGCAGATGTAAGTTACTTCTCCTCACTATAGACCCGTTGGCAGCACCAGGACTACCAGAGGCACATCGCCGTGCTGAAGGAGTCACTGTGCGCCAAGGAGGAGCACTACAACATGCTGCAGGCAGATGTAAGTTACTTTCCCTTACTAAAGACCAGTTAACAGCTCAGGAATATTATTCCTTAAGATAAGATTTAAAGGTTGTAATGGATCTACTGAAAGGGCCCTTTTCAGCCATGCTTCAGTCGGTGTTCTGAGGGTTGTACAATTCTTTCACTTTCACTTTTTTGATATCTGAACTGACAGACTCTGTTTTTTAGTGGCCTAACTTGCAGATTAAACCTCTTCATAATATAAGAAACTAGACACAAACACCATTTGAAAGGGGTGGTAAGCGTCTTGCAATATTATATGCAGCATCAATATTGAAATATTATTTATTGAGTCAGAAATGACTGATCAGGAAATTTTTCTTAGACCAGATATTTAATATATTGAACTTATAATGACTTCATACTAAAAATATTCATAATGAAACTTTTACACATGTAATAAAATAATTCGAGGTAGTCTGGTGCTGACATCTTCCAAAGCTTAATCTCGGAAAACCTTGTTTACTGTTAAAGCAAAAATAGATCTTGAAAGAATAATTTAGCTTTTTTTATTTACTTTCAAATTTGTTTATATATGTGGGTTATTTAGGTTGAAGAGCTTCGCCAGAGGCTGGAGGAAAAAAACAGGCATATTGAAAAGAAGACTCAACAAGCGATGCAGGCCACACAAGAACGGAACAGGCTGAACAACGAGCTGAGTGAGCTGAAGGATCACATGGACATCAAGGACCGTAAAATCAATGTTCTGCAGAGAAAGGTATGCTCGGCTCGTTAAATGGTGTTTTAAATCCTCTGATCATTACTTTAACTTTTCCATAACTTCAAACAAGTCAGGTATTTTTCTCAAGGATTTAGAGAAATATTAAAAGTCTGTATAAAATTATTAATAACAAGTATTAAAATCTTAATTTTTAAGAAATAAGTCCGACTTTGAGTCCATGCAAATTTGTAAGTGATCTGATGAAGACATTTTCAACATTTGTTGTAGAAGTTATACTCTGTCATAACGCTGATAGCCCCTACTGGATTAAGTTGCCCTTCGCCATCACAATAGAAACGCATTGTGAATTGGCAAGAACGCCTAATATTGTAGAGGCTATCGGTTTCAGGCCAGAGTATAAGGTTGAAGAACCATGACTGGCTCTCATATCATAATATATATCAAACAAATGTAAATTCACTTTCATTCTCCATTAATTATTTAAGTTCCCTCATTAGGTATTACAAACTAATATTTAAAGATTAACGATTGGTTTTGTAATGGTATTATTGATTGCATTTTCAAACTAATCAAACAACTACTTTTTGCATGATGCTTTTATTAACACTGACAACTTGTTTTCCCATAGTTGTAATCATTGAAGAAGTGGAACAACAATCATTGATCAAACAATCATTGACTGTTTTACATTGTTGTAATCATTGAAAAATTCGCTTAGATTATGTGCAAAATATATGGTGGTTGCATTTGTATATTGTTGTATTGTACAAAGTGAAAATATATCAAAATGAAAACTGTTAATGTGATTGAAATTTGGAGTTTCCCTTGGTAAAAATAATAATATTTCTAATAAAAATTTAGTGTTATACACCAAAAAAAGTTCATAAGATTAAGCAAAAGACTGAAATGCAAGTTAACCTATTTTTCAATCCTTAAATGTTTTTTGGGGTTTCATATTCTATTGCTTATTTAAGTTGATCTTTACCTATTAATAAATTATAGTTTGAGTGATTTTGTCAATATAAATTTTCCCTTTGTATTTTGTTGCTGTAAAATTATATCTAGGTTTAGTTTTTTTTAAAGATTTAGTGTTATAATTTATTACTGAGTTCGACATTTTTAGTAATTATTTCTATGGTAGCATTTTGGTTTACTTGTTCATTTATTTGTTTTTTATGTTTGGATCATGTTTTGAGTTTTATGATTTATTAAATCGATTTCGAACCCATTTGTTTCTTTATTTTAATCCCTTGCATTTTCCTGCAGAGTTGTATTAATTATTTGTAGTTTATCACTATAGTTTACTTGTTCATTTATTTGGTATTTAATAATGTTTGAATAACGTTTTGAGTTTTATGATTTATTAAATAAATTTTAATCCGTTTTGTTTCTTTATTTTTATCCCTTGCATTTTTCTGCAGAATTGTATAAATTATTTTTAGTTTATCACTTTACTTTACTTCATCATTTATTTGGTCTTTGGTTATGTTTGGATCATGTTTTGAGTTTTATGGTTTATTAAAACAATTCTCCAAAACTTGTTTGTTTCTTCATTTTACTCCCTTGCATTTTTCTATATAAATTAACTATTAAAAGACAATAGGCTTATTCCAGCTTATTTAAAGGGAGTACCGTAGTTGTTTTAGACCCCTCCTCTAAAAAAAAACTCCTCTGTGGTAAATATCCTCTAATTTATTACAATGCAGATGTTATGTCTGACTGCAGATTGAGAACTTGGAAGACCTATTAAAAGAAAAAGATAATCAGGTGGATATGGCGAGAGCAAGATTGAACGCAATGCAGGCCCACCACTGCTCTAACGAAGGAGCCTTGTCAAGTCTAGAAGAAGCAATTGGTGATAAAGAGAAGCAGATGAATCAGTTGAGAGAACAGAGAGACCGAGCCGAGCAGGAGCGCCAAGAAGAGAGGGAGCTGCACGAGCGTGAGATCGCAGAGTACAAATTAAAATTACATGCCTTAGAGAGTGAAGTGGAAAAGTTGAACGCTCGTTTGGAAAGAGCTCAGGCAGAAAAAGACAGATTAGAAGCGAGGCTAGAAAGTTCACAATCTGAATTGGGCAAGTCTAAGGCAGAATTGGACAAGGCGACAAGCGAAGTGGGAAGAAGTGGTGCCGACTGGGAAGCGGCAAAACAGAGAATGGCCAGACTAGAACTGGAAAATGAAAGACTGAAACACGATTTGGAAAGATCCCAAACTACTTTCGGCCGAAGCACTTTAACGACCAGCCAAGAGCTCGACAGGTACCAAGAAAGAGCGGATAAGGCGCAGACAGAGCTGAGGAGAGCACAAGCGGAACTGAGAGTTACTCAAGCAGACGCGGAGAGAGCGAGGGCAGAAGCAGCGGCGCTACAGGAGAAGGTGGAGAAGTCCCAGGGAGAGATCTACAGGTTGAAAGCGAAACTGGAGAACGCGCAAGGGGAGCAGGACAGTCTGCGGGAGGAGTACGACCGAGCGCAGTCGGCCATCAGCCGCATGCATGTGGAGCGCGACAAGGCGGTGTCGGAGCTGGAGAAGGCGCGGGAGGAGCTGGAGCGCACGCAGGCCACGCTCGGCAAGGCGCAGCTGCAGCAGGAGAAGCTGCAGAACCTGCTGGACAAGGCGCAAGGCGAGGTCGACAAGCTGCAGGAGAAGCTGGACAAGGCGACCGGCGAAATCCGGCGGGTAAGCAGAAGCACCATCGTGTTACTTTCAGTTAGTGAAATTAAAATATATTGAATAAGTCAAATGAAAGCCCTAATAAGAACTAAAGTCTGTAGACTTACTAAGTACTATTAGATTTGTCTTTAATTGTTTAATTAATTCAAATTTGTTTAAATAATATATAAAAAATATAATATTTGGCTGTTAAGAGTAATGGATAAACATTTATGGAGCTTAGAGTTTAAATTTCTTTCATTAAAGTGAGTTTACCTGTACATTCAATGTGATCTATTTGGTTTTGAATGCATTTTGCAAATTTTTACTCAAAACATATAGAATTGAAACTATTATTTGTTTGGTTGTGAATTTTTTTTAGAGGAAAAGTCAATTGGTACTGTACTGATTTTAATGCAGTTATTTTTAGAATATTCTTTATGTCCCAGTTAACGGATGGTTTTATCTTAATTTAGATATAGTCTATTTTAATCCTTTAAATCATCATCATTAGTGGCTTAAGTAGCTATAGGCTATTTATTGAAAGCCTTGAAGAGCTGCATGTTTATATTTTCCCTTTTTATATTTTGTAATTTTGTCCTGGTCTTATAGTTAAAAAATTTCTAAAAACAGAATTGTGAATTCTTTTAATGGTATAAAATATATCTTAATTTAAAACATATTGTTTTAGATTTGAAATTTAACGGTCACTTTGAATGTAAAATCTTGTTTTAATCTTTAGATGCAAGTGGAGAAAGAAAAACAAAACTATGATTTTGAGAATATTCAGTCTCAACTGGACAAGGCCCTTGGACAAGCGACCCGGCTGCAAAAGGAGAAGGAAACTGTCCAACTGGAGGCTGATCGGCTACGCGACAAGTTTGAGAAAACTCAGGTAAACCTAGAAATTAATTTGTACCTAATATTTATGTTAGTGGAATAAAACATGAAATACATCTGCAGGTATCTTTAATTATTGCAACAGTATAATGCTAACAGTATTATTTAAAATTACTTTTTTATTTTTTTACTTTAGTTTTTATTTTGTAATCAAACATATATCAGCTAGAGGAGAATTCAATAGCAAAATAATTCATTAAAATGAGTGTTGTCTTTACCATTCACTCGGCCATAGTTCATTTATAGTTTACTGTATTAAAAATTGATTTAAATAAGAGTGGTTTATATCAGATATTAATAAAGCTGTTTGAACCTATATTTCTAATTTTCAGATTAACGGTATTTTGAACGGTACAAAAAATTGATTTAATGTTCAGCTATTTAAGGAACATGGAAGTTGAAAGAGAATTTCAAATATATTATTATATTAGTTTTACTTCATCAGTAACTTTGGTTAGGAGCTCTAAGGTTCTTATAATTATTGTTGTATTTTAGTTTAACAATGCTGTAAAAAATAGTAGGGATAATCAAATTATAAGCTTCTTCTAACTTAATTATGATAATCAATTTTTCATCATACTCTTCAGTATGATGAAAAATGATCGCGGAAAACATCCTTTTTTAGCTCTCTAAATCGTATGCAAAATGATCGTTTTTGGATCACTTTGAATAGGAGTAGTGAAAAAAAGTTATGGTAAATTTTGCTGTACTCTAATGTCAAAATTTGTTTATGTTACGTTTGAAAGGTTGAACGATTTCTTAACTTGTGTTTGTAAACAACAACAGATGTGTAAATTAAGATGACTATTTTGGATAACCTCAAAATTATGTAGTCTAATTTTTAACGATTAAATGGTTATTTATACATAATGATGAAAACTACTATTTTTTACTGATTTTTTTGTGTCAAGGAGAAATAAGGAGAAAAAGCTAACTCAGAATTGCAATTAATTAATCACAGTCCTTGCACCATTGTCATAAGCTAAACAATCTGTACTTAGTCATTACAGAATTTGCTTAGCATTTCATTAGCAATTGAGAATTTATGAGAGGGTTGCTTTTGGTGTAATAAAATATTTTATGGAGAGCCCAATCTCAAATTTATAACAATTTAAAATGTATTATATCTGCAAACTTATACAAAATTTATGTGTTTCATAAAGTAGGGCCACTACTAATTTAGCCCATAACTCGAAAAGTAAGAATGAAAAGTTTTGAAATTTTTGAAAATAATGATCGAGGGAAATAAAACTAATTCCTAAGAACAATACCTTATGTAGCTTCTTTGTTTGAGATTCATTGTTAGTCATGATGATTTTATTTATTGATTTTCAGTTTTGCGTACATTTCCCACTACTTTGCGTACAATTTTTTTACATCAATAGTAAATACAAAAATCATGATGTTTCAGGATCTGGAATCTGATCCTGTTTTCAGGTGGAGAAGAACCTAGAACATAAGAAGGATAGTAACACATAGCCAGGGTAACCAGAACAAAAAACGTAAAAGTTCTCTCTTTTAGCTTTATTTTTTTTGTCCAGGTTATCCCGGCTATGTGTGTTATTAATCTTGATATGTTATAGGTTTTTTCCACCTGAAGACAGGATCAGATTCCAGGTCTCAAAATGTTGTAAAACATGTTTTACTAGTCGGTGTTGGCAAACACATTTTTTTATGCATAAAAATTAAAATCAAAATACCTAATGTACGAGAATGAAAAGTAGTCTTACCATAAATTGCTCAGGCCAGATACTGATTGAGCCTTTTACTTTTGTGGTATTCAAATCCAGACATTCCTCAAATCCAAACACCAAACCGGGCATGTTTCAAATCTGGACTGGTTAGACAAAATCCTTTTTGTATGATTTGAGAGTATAGCCCGAGTATACTCTCCGAGTATAATTTATGACGGTAGCCTGAGTCTTGAGAACAATGAAATAAAGTCATTAATAACTAACCATTTATCAATAAAGGAACCCAAAATTTGGGAAGGTAGTAATTTAACTTTATTACTTTGGTTTTTAAATTATGATTCAAAGGATTAATTAGGCTAGGTATAACTTGAAAATTACCCAATGACGTATTTGGAGTAAAATATTCTAAAAAAGAGTACTCAGTTTTGTTTTTATTCAGGCACATAATAATTAGACAAATGAGTGTGTGAAAATTTCAGAAATGAAACAAAGTAACAAAATATAAATCAAACCAATGAATTAAGCCTATTACTTTTTATTTTAAAAGAACATTTTACTAGTTTTTTGACACATGTTTTTGTGAAAGCATGTTGCCATCCTATTTGTGCTTTTACATTAGTTTTAATATCTCCTTAAAGAAAAGTTTGGTTGTACTGGTATCAAAATTTTTGGCTATTAATTTAACGTGTGCAAAAGCTTGGGCAGTTTTTTGTATTTAGTTATTTTAATGTTACCTAGCAAAATTGTAAGTACCAGTAATTAAAAAACCCCAAATGGTTTGTTTATTTGCCTCTTGATTTAGGTAGAGAAAATGGCGATGGTTTGAAATTTTTACTGAATGTTTCCAGTGTATTTCCCATAGAGCTGACTCATTAAAGTTTTAGTTTAGGATATAAATAATCAAGTTTAAGGATAAGCAATTTATTTATATAATGTTTATGCTTTTTTGAACAATAGTTTTATTTACAGGAATGTGAAGTCAAGTCTTACCTGGTCGGTATCCATAATTTAATGCATTCACGGCATTTGTCTTTCTTAAACAGCAATTTTGTATTTTGGGAAACATGTTTGTATTACATTGTTAATCAAATGTCAGTGCCAGCTCAATACATCCATTTTCAGTTCAGTTTCTCTTAAAAATACATTGCTTCAGTAGTATGAGAGAATTCCAGAAATTATATGAGGTAGTTTTTATAATTATTTTCCGAAATTTCAACAGCATCCAAAATGAAATTCGTGGTATATAAATGTATTTTTAGTCTTCAAATAAAATAAAACAATACTTAAAATAAATTTAAACCCTCACTAAAGGTTGATTCCAGGATATTTAAAAATTCATTTTATGAGTTGATGGTCATAGCAGAATTACGTTTTATATTTGTCAAGGCCAGTATACTTAAAATTATTTACCACTGTTTTCAATTAATGTCTGATCTCCAAGGCCCAAAGTGAATAACATCTGTTGATTGGGCCAAAGTAAATAAAATCTGTTATTTAATTTTTCTAATAATTTTGTATATTCTGTGTTGGATTTCATCCTAAAACAGAAACATAGAAAAAAGCCTTCACACATAACAATTGACACTCCCTGAAATTGCTCAATATTTTTTCTGGAAGCTCTTATTGCTTTATTAATTAGCTTCTGCATGGCAGCAAGCTCTTGGCTACCTATAGATGGCAACAGATTGATCTGCCATGGTCATATTTTAGATGCAAATTACTTTAATTCTGAATATTATTCATTAAATACAATGAACATTTATCTGCACCTTTGTAGTTCAAGTTTTAGTGTTATTAAAAGAAAATACTAACTATTTCACACATATAACATTTCTCTGTTAAGGTTGTTTTTTGTAATTCAAACTTTAAACTTTTCATGACTTAAACTAATTGTTTGATAGAAACTATTTTCTTTAACAGTTTATAAGAGTATTATAGTATGCTTTGCAGAGTAAGCATTTGTGTTATCCTGCAAATTCACTGTTATTTTGTTGCTCTTAATTCGTATATATGGTAAATGTGTTTAATATAAACTTAGGCAGCAAGCTACTTTGGCAGAAAGATAAGAAGTGGGTGCATTCTCTGTGTGTACATGTGTAGTTTTTGTTTAGGCTTTTTTGATATCAGAAATGAATTAACTCGTTTTCTACATACATGGTCTTTTAAACGAATTTTCAATAGAAATTTATATACAAATTTGATGGCTTTTTAAATTTAAAAGAACGTATTTAAGTATTCAAAAATTACTGACCAAAAATTGTACTACAATAGCTTATCCTCTAAGGTCACCAAGTACTATTGGATCCAGTTAAAAAAAGTAGTTGTCAACAAATTATGAAGCTAACTCTCCTTTACCCAAGTCAGGAATAAAATTGCAAACAACAACTCTTTACATTTGTTTTTAGATCCTATTAGCTTACCAATTCCGTTCAAGTTCAGGATTAACATTTGTGTATAGACTAATTTGAGCCCTTGAGATACATAGTGATATAAGTAGATTTTTTATATTTTTATTTGGGTTATTGGTATCGATGAATAGCACTGTTCTGATTTTATTCATAGACAACAAAGTGGTATAGGTCAAATGACATCAATAGTAGTTTGGAGCTTCTCTTAAATCTACCTTTACTTTAGGATTAAATTTTATCATAAAAAAACTATAAACAGTTTATTTTTAAGCCATTCAAAATGAATGACACTGTGGTGTACATTTAACTTTTAATAAGTGCTACGATAAATATCAATGCCAAATATGTAAGTAGAGGTGTGGATTCTTAAGCACTATCATCTCCTAGTTTACATTAACATAACCAATTTAACAAGCTAAGCTCTGCATTCACACTTCACACATTGGAGGAATGTGTCGATGTTGCAGCTGCTGACGGCTCGACTGCAGAAGGAGCGAGACCAGTTCCAGGAGGAGTGCGAGAAGCTGTCGGAGAGGCTGGAGCTGATGCAGAGTCAGCTGACGAAGGCGCAGCGCGACCGCGAGAACATGCACACCGAGGTGGAGGTGTTCCGCGAGCGATGGGAGAAGGCGCAGCAGAACCAGCAGAAGCTTCAGGTACCGCCACCTGCTAATATGCTGATTCAGTTTTTCCGAATTTTTAACTGGATATGAATGATACATATTAGTAATTAATAGTTATTCATGGACTTTTAATTAATGGTCCTGAAAAAAGAGTCTGTTGGTCTCACCTGTAGACATTAACTAAGATGAACTAAGACCCTCTTTTTCACTTATCTCTCACTCTTAATATTCTTAAACAAAAACATCCATTGTCAGAGACTTACGCAATGGATTTAATAGTACCATAGATGAGGTTAGTTATTGGTCTATGCTGTGAACACTAAAACTAGTACAGGTCTTCAATGGATTGTTAAAGAAGGATCAGTCCTTGGACCATTTAGTTTTGTAATTTATTTATTTTTGTTATTGGGTTAACTATTTCATACAGTTGAAATTCTACTTTCTTTCAAATACTCTACATGCGTAAATTTTTATTTATAATAAATACAATGATACATTTCACATAGTAATAAAAAATGTATCTGATTTTCAAATGACATAATTTTTCAGATGGAGAGAGATGATATCATTACAGAGGTTGATATTCTGAAAGAAAAATTAGACAAATCACAAACAATGCTCTCAAAGGCTTTGGAAGACAAAGAAACTGCCAACAAGGAATTTGAGCGAATGCTAGAGAAATATGACA
The DNA here is from genome assembly GCA_035578135.1 of Flexamia atlantica. Taxonomy (NCBI): domain Eukaryota; kingdom Metazoa; phylum Arthropoda; class Insecta; order Hemiptera; family Cicadellidae; genus Flexamia; species Flexamia atlantica. The sequence goes on along the minus strand of JAQJVK010000009.1, from coordinate 19,724,979 downwards.
GGTTAGTTTATGAATTGCTTTGTGAATTTTAGTTTATTTTATAGTTTTTAAACTTAATGATGGTTTATTTTGTTTTATTAAAGTAAGTTGCTGGATCAAAGAGCTGGTTGTTTCCTCTTCCAGCCAAAAAATGTTGATCTATTCTTTTTCTTACATCTTGGTTAATTATAATAGGGTATTAAATTTTAGGTTTGTGAAAATTAAAGAGGTTTAATTCCAAGCAATATATTAGATCCGAAAGAAATATAATATGAGGTAAAAATTGTCCAAACAACATTCATATAACATATGTAACTGTGTTTTCAAATTTGATTCATCAAAGTGGACTTTAAATAGCTTGAGCAGAATTAAACCAACATAGCTGATGATAAGGCAATACTTTGTTTTCCTTTTTGATCTCTCTGATAGATTTTTATATCTTGGGCTATTATCATTCTCATCCTACAAAGTTGCTGTATGCTCTAATAAATATGTAATTAAAATTGACTTTATTTCATTTTTTAGGTGCCAAGGTGAAATCTACCGATTACAGAATAAACTAGAAGCAGCCGAAACAGAAAAAGATAGAATTGAGATGGAAGTTGAAAAATCACAGTTATTAAGTACAAAAGCAAGAGAGGAACAAAGAAAGTTACAAGAAGAAATGCAGAGATTACAAGAGATGTATGATCGAGCTGTTCTACAACTTGGTAGAACAAAAGAGAATGAAGATAAATTCAAAGAAGACATGGACAGGATGGCTGTTGACTTAGATATGATGAGAGAACGTTATGATAAATCTCAGATAGAGCTGAGACGAGTACAAGCAGATAGAGATAAATTACAAGGAGATGCAGACAGGCAGTCCTTTGAGCTCGAGAGAGCCCATGCTATGTATAGCAAGGCCCAGGCTGCCCAAGAAAAGGCCCAGGAAGAATTGGCAAGACTTTCAATAGAGTTAGAAAAGGTGTATGACAAGCAAGATAAAATGCAAGCAGAACTGAGGAAAGCGCAGTTAGAGGCAGAGAGGTATCGATCTGAAGCGGAAGCTCTGAGGGAGGAAGCTGAGAGGCATGCTGCTAGAGCCGGCAAGTTCCAGGACTCTCAGGAGCGAAACAAAGAGGAATTGGAACGACTTCGAGAGGCAGCTGACCTCCTGAGAGGTAAATATCAACATGAGCAGGAGCGAAGTGAGAGGCTGGCTCAAGCTAATGAAAAACTTGAGAGCCGAATGACAGAAATACAGTTAGAACTTGAGATCAGTCGTAGTGAAATAGGTAAATATGTAGAGGCACAAGAAAAACATCATATGGAAGTGGAACGCTTACACATAGAGTGTGAGAAGGTTAGAGATAGGCAAGAAAAACTGCAGATTGAAAATGATAGGCTCAGGTCAGAGTTAGCGGGTAGAGGAGGTTCGGATATGGAAGTGGAGAGACTCAGGGATAGGTTAGAAAAGACTCAGCAGGCTCGTGACAAAGCAGAGGTAGAAATTGGCAAACTTTCTCGTGAAATTGAAAGACTTCAGATGGAAAATGAAAGATTGCTCTCTGACTATAGCAACAGAGGGGTTGCTGGGGATGCTGAAATGGAAAGGTTACGGCATAAGGTTGAAATACTGCAAGAAACTCAGGAACGGTTAGAGCTAGAAAATAATAGACTGAATCGAGAATTAGAAAAGTCCCAACAACATTTAGGTAAGTATCAAGAAAACAATGAAGTTACGAGGATAGAATTTGATAGAATGAGCGCTGAAATTTCCAAGTTGCATGAGAGGTTAGAAAAAGCTCAAGCAGAAAACCGCAAGTACTCTGAAGAAAAGTTGCAATTAGAAAAAGAAATACAACAAACTAGAAGAGCTTTAGAACAAGCTCAAAGCTCTCGACAGGATGTAGATATTAGGATAAGAGAGGAAATGGCAAAGATTCAACAAGAGCAAACTCAAGCTATACGTGAAAGAGATAAAATGGCGTCTATCTTAGAGAAGAGAGAGCAGCAAGCAGAGAAGCTTGAACAACAGTTTGCCAAACTAGAAGCTGAAAGGAACCAATTGACTCTTGAGCGAGATCAGTTAGTATTGCAATTAGAAAAATCTCAAAATATGTTAGTAACATTCCAACGTGAGCTGCAGGATACAGAAGCTCACTTACAGAGAGAAAAGGATGAGAATGCAAAACTTAAGAGTGAAAACCGTAGATTAATGGCAGGAGTAGCAGGAAAAGAGGGTATGGACAAAGAAATAAACAAAATGCAACAGGCCATTAGTTCTAAAGAACAAGAGGTAGTCAAACTGCAGCAAGAACTGCAAAACAAGGATAAAGAAATGGCTAAACTACAACAGCAACTCCAGCAACACCAGCAACAGCTACAGCAGATTAGTAACATGCAGGAAACCGAGAGCGAGCAATGGAGGAAAGCCATTGAGACAGAAAGGAAAAGGGCAGATGAACTTCAAAAGCAACTGCAACAGATGCAGCAGATGCAGAATGGTACTAAAGATGAAGTCACAAAAAGGAACCAAGCGCTTGAAAAGCAAAATCAAACTCTTGAAAAACAATTACAAGCGCTCCAAGCAGAAGCAAGGGAAACGATTGAGGCCCTTCAAAAGAGAGTTCAGATGTTAGAGAGAGAGCTCCACAATCAACAATCTGGAGTCTCAGGGGCGAAAGAGGATGTTCAGAGGCTGTTGAATGAGCTGGATAAGGCCCAGGCTGAACTGAAGAGTGCGGCTGTAGAAAGGGAAAGGTTCCAAGCACAACTAGAGATGCTCGTACAGGAGTTGGAGAAGAATCAGGTTAGTTGGAGGATCGCCCGAGGATCTATGTACACAATGGATGTTTTGTGTTTTTATCACACTCAATTTGCTTATGTATCATGTCTTCTCTCTCATTGTTTAAACAATACAGCTAGTATGTCTACTTCTAGGCTTAGTACTTTTTTAATTTTTGGTGTTCTAAAATTATGATAAGTTTGATGATTGATTATTTTTAGTTTATGTTTACCGGTATATGTTAAACTTATTTTTGTTTATCATGGTAATATATTTATTTTTGGGCATCCTCCAACCCATCAGATTTATTATCACAGCAAAACTTTAAAATTACTTTATGTTACTTATTTTACTTATAATTTGTAACTGTTATGCACTTATTTATGGTAGTCAAATTATGATTAAGCTTCCATTGTAGACTGGAGAGGTAAGTACTTTCAATGTCCACAATTTTCATTTAACTTATCTTATTTTACACAAACATTTTAATTTATGCTTTAATAGCCACTCGATCTTAATTGAACAGTTGACTCCTGTTTTTCTTCTTCTGCATGTAAAACTGTGCATTGCACATTGATCTGCACGGCAATATCACACATTCACAATATTTTTTCATGAATAGGAAATACAAGTTAGGCCTACATCCTAAAATTGGAGACTATTTCAAAGTTATAAGATATTGAACCAGGCATTATAAGATATTTTTACTGAGACATAATGCCAAAAAAAGACAACCTAAATTTTAAATTTACTTATTCCTCATAATCAAAATTACATCTTTGAATTAAATGTCTTTGTTAAGACCAGCCCTCATAAAGGTATGATCTACTCTCAGAACTTATCCGCAGAGAAGAATCTAACAGAGGTCGCTTTTAAATGGGTCTTCTGTTGCGCCCAAATGCTTGCTAGTTACAGTTAAATCCAGCTACTGTTAAGTTACTAGTTACTAATTACATCCAGTTCCTATCTGTAGTTAAGTTAAATTAGGAGAGGGCAGCGACGGTGCTGCTCTCTTGTGGCAATAATGGTGAACTATTTTTTTATAAGTCCTCGACACCAGCGCTCGACACCAGCTGAGCGCAACATTAGAAGATACCTCTGTTTGATTTTCCTCTGTGACTTATCTCTAAACATTTGAAGTAGATACTAAGTGAAAAAGTAAATCTTTTCAATATTGTAAGTAAAACATTCTGATTTTAAGAAGAAATTTGAGTTACAGTAATATTCTCATGATTAAAGACTTTTTGAATAAAATTAAAATTACAGAAAACACCGAGCTCTTTATATTGTGATAAAATCAATTTAGGAATGCTTGAGTTTGGTTCTATGAAATATATATAATTTGTTAAATTTTAGACCCTCTAGATAAAAAAAATACCATGTACGACTTTGAATTTATTATTAATTTTTTACACGTCAATAAATTTTTAGATCTTATCATCTTTTTTTCAGAACACTTTTTGAATGATAACTTGCAAGTTTTATTCTCATGCACCTCTCACCCTTAGCTACCTTGAAAATTTTCAAATAAATTATTCAATTAATTCTTGGAGGAATACATGCAAGAGAAAGGATTTACAGAAATATTATTAATTCTTTACCTTTATTCTTGTTGTTTATTTATTTGTTGTGCTGCAAAATCATTGATGTTTTGTCAATTTTATGTGCTTTATTTGTAATAATTCATTGTATTTAATGTTATGTATTGCAGTTTGACGTAAACTAAGTGACGTATCTAAACATGTTATTTAGATTTTTATAGAAGTCAGGTTAATTACAACTTAAATCATGAAATAATTTTCCTCGATTGACAGTGTATTGACAGATTAGAAAAAAATACATTTAAACTTGATAATTTTACTATTACTGATTAGTAATAATGGTAGTTCAGAAATTTTAGGAAAATCTACCTAACCAATCCTGACCGTGTCGAAACTTTGCACCGATTTTAAGTAAACCTCCCTGATTACAATGTCGAAAATTCCCCGGAAATCTCTCCTGTGCTCCAGCTGCCATTTTCAAAAAATCATTTCCAGTCCACGTTTTTCTCTCTATGCATTCTTTCAATGAACACAAAAACCATAAGAGATAAAAAAAGGGTAAAGGGCGTTATTGTCGAGGTAAAAATATCCAAAATGAGTATAAACATGTATACGAACATTTTGAAATAAGTGCTGATACTATTAATTTTCTCAAGTGTCTTAATTCTAATACTCATCCCATAATGAATGCATGAAAAATTTGATGTAATGAGGGGGCAAAGCTCTTTGACATTTAAATTACATTCTTAGAATCCTGATTAAAATTCTAGTTACTTGTCACCTCAGTCACCAAAATTGGTTCAGAATAAAGGTGTGGGTGAGCTCACAAATAGGCATTCCATAAGGAATTAAAAAAAAGAATATTACAAGGAAGCATTGTTTGTGAGCTTACCCACTCCATTGTGAACCAGTTTTGATGATTGAGGTGTCAAATATCTGGACTTTGTACCAGGATTCTATGAATATAATTTATTCATTACGATCAAAGAGCTCTACCCACTTGGGAATGTACTTTACATCAAATTTTACATGTATTCCTTATGGAAGGGCTATTGGAATTACACATTTTGGAAAATTAATAATATCAGCAGTTATTTTTAAATTTCCTTGTACATGTTTCTACTCATTTTATCGGAGAGCCCCTCGTCGACAAAAGCACCACCAACCCTTTTTTATCTCTTATGGTTTTTGTGTTGATTGAAGAAATGGTTAGAGAAACTTGGACTGGAAATGGTTTTTCAACATGGCGGCTGGAGCACAGCAGGGTTTTCCGGGGATTTTTTACATTTTAATGAGGGAGGTTTACTTAACATCTGAGTGAAAAGTTTTGACTTGGTCAGGATTTGCCAGGTCGAGTCATTTTTTTAACTTTTGAATTCCTGGACTATAGGAAATAAACGGTATCAGGAGACTGACACATACTTTCTCCCTTAAAGTAATTTAAAACCAGAAAACTATATAGTGAAATAAAACAAATTAACAATTAATTATCACTCAAATACAGACCAAATTTTATCAAAATCGGTTTGTAAATAACGGAAGTATCAGTTTTTAAATATTTTCCATAAGAATAACATTGGACAACATACTGTGTTTACCGCTGAACTAAAATATCAATTATCTCCGCAACCAGTCGACGCAAACTAATGATTCACAGTACTGAATTATTTATTTTTTCAAGCCAAATTTAATGGTTGCAAGTATATTTTCTTTGAAAGTTACAGATTATGTGAAATTTGAAAAATATGGTTTCCTTAACACATAAAACCCCATAACTTCTGAACCTGAATTTTTACAGACCTGCGGGTGGTGACATTTTGTTTGTCATCTTAAGCACTAAAAACCATGAAATTTTTATCAAAATCGTTAGAGCCGTTTTTGAGACATTTTTATTTTTGTCATTTTTTATGGGTTTTTATGGGGTAAATACCCTTAAAAATCAAAAATTTAAAAAAATTAAAAATACGCCTGGAGATACCACGACTTTATACCTACATGCCAAATTTCATGAAAATCGGACCACTGGTGTCGTCTCTAGCTTTGTTTACATCCACACACACACACACACACACACACACACATATATACAGCCACACCCACACACGGACAGACAGACAGACACCACGCCAAAAACTATTTTTTTGGATTCAGGGAGCACTTAAACAAATATATCCACTAACAACTCAAATTGGAAAATTTTGATGAAAACAATACTTTCTCCATATACTACGTGTAGGGGGGAGAAAGTAAAAAGGAATACAAAAATGCGTATTCTTTTTTTCATGAGTTTGTAAAAAAGTATTAATTTTCATTTCTGTAATAATTTGTCTTGACAACTGACTGAACTGATCACCAACAAGGATTATAAATGTTAATATCATAACATTTACAAACTTTTTTTAAACATATGCATTTTAAATTTAACTACTGCATGATAGTTATCGTTTCTTATGTGTTTTTAGCTGGAACTTCACGAAGCAAACCAGAAACTGGCAGCTGGCGCAGCGAAAGCTGGCGAAGAAAGTAGTATATTAAAGAAACAAGTAGAAGAACAAAAAAGACAATTAGAAGAACAAAGAAGAAAAATAGAAGAACACAGAAAAGGACTAGACACCAAAGTAAAACAAGTAGAAGAAAAGGAGAAGTCATTAGCAGAATATGAAATGAAACTTAAAAAGAGAAAAGAAAATCTTGATCAAAGAGAGGCACAATTACAAAAGGTAAGTGAAACATTACTGTTATAAATTTTCTTGATATAGCTGTGGTTTCATGGAAGCCCTACTTCAAGTGTAGAAAGGATATTTGCTTGGCCTCTTCCTTTTTGCACAACTATGAAATCTCTATCCATTATGGATAGTTAATTGAAACTCAAAACTAAAATAAATGATTTGGAATCTTCCTTTTTTCTTTTGAATTTTTTCTATTCCAAATCGTCTCCAGCAGTATGGTACACACATGTTTGAAATACTTAACAGCATTATCAGAAATTATTCCCATTATTCTGTATAGTATATTGCTCTAATTTTATGAGTAGAGGTGTGGTTTGTCATTTTTAAGTGGAAGGACAAGCATCCACAGTAATGACAGAAGTGGTGTTGCAGTTGCAATGATCACAGGTGAACAAAGAGTATGAAACAAATTCTTGAGAAACATTGTTTCACAACCACAACCTTTCTCAAAGTCTTTTACAGAAAATAGTGACTCCAATGGAATACACAGACCACATTTTCGTTGCTGAGCATTTTTTAAAGAATCTAAAAATACAACGCAAATTCAATTTGGTAGAATATTTTATTGAGGTGCTTATGTTTTGAGGTTATATTTAGTAAATACCGAGTAGTATGATGATCCACCTCACTTAGCTAGAAACAAACTGAATCACTGCACACGCTGATGTGTGAATAATTCAGTCACCGCAACTTCCTGAGCTATGCATGGAGGGATCTTACTTTCTGGACAACCCTTGTCAGCAGCCAATGCTATTGTTTCGGGGATGCTCTGCGGGTTGCATCATTTTGGACCCACAAACGTGAGCTCCCTAAGAGTATAATACAATAACTTTTGGTTTTTTAAAACAATGCATTGAACTATGAAATAAATTTAAATAAAAAAACATAAATTAACCGACTTGGTTATCACAGGGTGGAGCGCAGGCTGGCGGTGGGTCTGAAGTTGTCCAGAAACTGGAAGTGGAAGCAGAAGTGCTGCGTCAGGAACTAGAAAAGTCAAGAGACGAGATAAAGCGGTCTCAGGAGGAGATGGAGAGACTTTTACAACTGGTTCAGATGAGTCAAGAAGAGCACAACCAAAAGGATAAAACGATAAGTGATCTACAACAGTAAGTATTTGAAAACCTTGATTATCATGGTGTTAACTGGAGTACAGTTTATTTTTCAATTTCAGTACACCCCAGATAATCTGGGCATGACTAATTTTGATTCTTTGTGGTAAAAAAAAATTAAATTCACTAAGAATACGCTGTTAGCAGATTTTATGGTTTTATAGTGCCTTTTAAGTGTCAGATACAACTGCGGTACAATTCATGAATGTAGGGTATGCATTACAGAGTAAAACCCATCAATATTTGGACAGCTAAATTTTTACAGTTTTAACACACTCTGTATAGCATCAATTTATCAGGTAATTAATTATCTTTCTACTCCAATCAATCTGAGGTTTTTAGAGGAAAAAATTAAGAGAAAGTTTATTTTTTTTACCATTGACTAATACCACATAGACAAGCTTCTAGCCAAAAGTCCCTCCCCAACCCCCCTTGCTTCCCCCCTACAGCCCCCAATATTTTCATAGTCGCATATAGGCAGTTTTTTGCCAAACGCATTATACCTCAGAAACTATTTGAGATATCCATTATATTTTATTGTTTCCGGATCCCTCAAGAAATGTTTAAAAATTATTTCATCTAATGTTTAGTGAATAATTTACTCATTAATGTCTATTTTCCTGTTTGATTTGGAAAAAAGCATTTTCCTACATCTTTAACCTCATATATTTATAGAGCGCCTAATAACAAGGCTTAAACCACTTCCACTAGGAAGCTGTTTTGCACTAAATATTTTAACCTGTTTATAAGCTTTAAAATTGTATAAGATGGCTTACTTTTCTAACATATTTCCCTGCTAATATAAGTAAAAAGCATTTTACAGCACCTTCCGCTACAGGGCGCTACACTGCCGAATTTATATTGAAAGAGAGTTTTATTTTTTATACTGAAATTACCTATCAAGGATCTTCTTCATTAGTCTGGTGCCAGTGCTGACGATCAGCTGTTAGCAGTGGTTGGTAGTAGTACTGGTAGGAACGCCATGTTTCAGCATCTATGTCAGCGGAAAATTTTGTGCTCAAACCTAGCTGAAGGTTGTGGCTTGCAGACAACAGATGATCATCAGCGCTGCCAACCATTTAATGATCTTTAGATTCTCATTAATAAAAATCACAAACTAAGAAGGATGATTTATTGTTTTATAGAGCTTTAAAGACTGCACAAGCCAAGTTAAGAAGCCAACAAACTGCCAATGCACAAAGAGAACAAGCACGGAAAGCAGAAGAGGTATGTTGAGAACTTAAAATAAATTATACTTCCTCGTTTATCTGGCAGGTGCATTAGTAAAATGCACTCAACCAAAAATGCCATAGTAGTAAACAAAATGAGTGCAATATTTTTTTACTTTTTTCAACTCGGTCTGGAAGCATAATGCTTGCCACACTGTACAATTTAATATTTTTATCACGTTAGGATTTGGTATTGTGTCTACCCCTAATCAAACATAGCCATTTCTGTTCCTCAATCCCTTGTGTGATCAAGAGAACTGTATAATACCACTCATAATGTCAGTGAACCATAGAATGTTAGTTTTTAGTGTGAAAATGCAAATTAAGCTGGCAATGAATTTTGTCCCATTGACTTAAACCATGAATTTACACAGTAGCGTGTCCAGGGATTAAGGGTTTGAAACCTCCTCGATCTTCAAAAATATAGAAAAATGATAGAAGACAGATTGTAGAATGGACACAAAAACAAAGTTCATTTTGACAAAGTTGGTGACGCCGACTAAAAAGGGGCGCTAGTGTTCGACGTTTTAATCGCTTATTGCACCCTGTCGGTAATCGGGGAATGGTGGAGGGCGTGCTTCAGTCCCAGTGTTGACAAAAAGCATCTGGTATTTCACCCGAAAATTACAATATAAAATCCTCACTTTTACCTGTTTTTAGCAATAGGTCCCTAATCCCTGCAAGCACCAAAAACCGGGTGATTGCACGAAAAACCAATGCATGACTTTCAAAATACCTAAAAGCGGGTAATTTTCTAAAATTGCTTGATTAAATGAGAGATTTTTATCAATATCTTACAAACTACCAAAAAATTTCTGTTATTTCAAGAGACAGTGTTCTTGTACAATTAAAACACTTTTTTTTCTGTCATCTTGCATGAATAATGGCTTTACCCTGTTTTCATGTATTCAGGATGTTGGGTACAGAAAATCCCCGCAGCCCAAGTCTACAATCCCCAGTTTTACTCAGTTTTTAATAACCCCTTCTTAATCCCTGAACAACCCTCAAAATAACCAAAAACTGGGCAGATACACGGTTTCTAGCAGCACTACAACCAATAAAACCAGGCTAATACACAATACCAACTTTGGCTTAAAAATAAAATACCTGGAATTTCAATAAATACTTGCAGGTCATCCAAAATCCCCGTCTTACCCAGTTTTTATATCCAGATTGTTGAGTGAATCCCTGCAGTGCAAATAAAATCCCTGGTTGTGCTCGTTTTTTTTTTAACTCACAATCCTCGAATGTCCTCCAAAATACCCGAAAATCTGGAAAACCTGGTTATTTGCATCAACTATTCAGTTCAGGCCAGTGGCGGCGGAACCGGGGGGTCAGGAGGGTCAGTTGACCCCCTTGAAATTTTAGGAAGGGTCAGGGGGTCTCAAGGGTCAGGGGTCAGGGTGGTCAAGGATTATTGGTTCATAAAAAAGTTGAAGGATGTAAAGCATTCTATACATGTTTATTTTTTCTTTTTATTTTGTACATGCAATAATTCTACAAAAAGGCTTTGAATTTCTCAGTAATTTTATGTTTGTAATTTTTATTCGTGTATCCCATTATTTAGCTCCAGTGTACACACTTACTTGGTTACTGCTTGAAGATAAATGTGCTTCAGGTATCTTTAAAACACGTTTTTAGGTTTTTATTTTCAACAGATTCCCCCGGACCCCCTCCTTCCACTGGGGGTATTCCATTACCCCAGACCCCCCGGATGTAGACCCCCACCATAGGTTTCTGACCCCCTAACAAAGATCTCCTTCTGCCGCCCCTGGTCCAGGCCCACTAGACCGCACTGCTGTGCTCCCTCTCCCTAATTCCCCCCTCGACGCAAGTAAATGGAGTTTATGGTTTTAAATTTCAAAAATTTTCTGGGGCCAGACCCTCCTGTGTAACCTCCCTCTTTGAGTCATCCTAGCTTATGAATTTACAAATTCATTAATTTCCTCCATTAACAGTTATTTACATTGTATTATTGTTTAGATATACATATTGTTCTAATTTAAATGTTTGAACATTTCTGCATTACTAATGCTCTTTTTCTTTCCTCCCTTTCCTTTTAACCCTCTTATACATTTTTGTTATTTAAATTTTATTTGCGCTTACCAGGCTGGCCCAGCTGGTTTCTTGAAAAGTTTATTTTAATAGAAGCAATTCTATATCTAGAGAAATATTTTATAATTTGGAGAAATATTTATTTTGTTGTTAGTGGAGTACTTGTAGTTTTACCAAAGTTGTTATCATACTGTTATGTAATTACTTTATACATTCGAGAACTGAATTGTAAATTAAATTTCCTGCACAGGGCATTTTTACTCGTGCAGTCGTTTTCATGGAGCAATCACAAAAATTTTGACATTACATTTCAGTATTAGCTCGGTAAATTTTTTTTCTTTTGTTGTTGTTTTTGTTTGCTTGTTATGTTTTGATTATTTTTACCTCAAACCCCCTGATAAGGAGAACAGCAACATGAACAAAGTAGAGAACAACAACTGGGAGAACGGCGTGGATGAAGTCGAGGAGCTGTTGAGTGTGATTCGTCTTAAGGAGGATCGTATCGAGGAGCTCGAGGAAGCTTTGAGGGAGAGTGTGAGGATCACGGCAGACCGAGAGAGAGGACTGCAGCAAGAGGAGATGCGGCGGAAGGAGATCATGGAAAAGGTAACTCGCCAGCAAGCTTCGAACTTCTCTTTGTTTGTTATGGGTCAGAATGTTGACAGGAAAACTAAAAAGTACAGATACCATGCAAAATATTAAACAATGGTTTGTGAATTAAAAAAAGTGTGATTTAGAGTCCTCCTAAAGTAGAATCTATAATTTCATCTCTCACTCATTTTATTAATTTACGACATATCTGTGTTGAACCAGCAGGTGATGAATAATTGAGGTTTCCCTCTAAACATCTGCTCTTCCTTTTCCTAGTAACACAAATCTACCTACAAAATACATTCCCAACAGTATCCACATTGGAAAAATTTAAGAAATCTAATTTTTCTAGCCACTCAAGGGTTCTAGAAATTTCTAAGCACCAAACTTCACAAACTAATTTGATTTATTTTTGTTGTATTCTTGTTCTACGTCTCTTGGTGTCAGAGATAACTATTTCAAAACTCTTTTTTTATCAATAGAATCTAATAGTAAATACTTTCCCTGTGTTTTTCATAATACCTTATGTGTCGTCTGATATATTTAGCAAAAAGATGATCAGCGAGTGACAATACATTTTTCTTCTACAGTTGTTTATAAATGTCATCATCACTCCTTCCAGACTGAAAAATTTCTTTGTTAGTTCTTATAAGAATATAGATTAAGGATGGGATAATGAAACAAAAAAGAGCTGTGGACTCAACCACAATGCAATATTGCAGGTGGGCAAGTTAGAGCAGAGACTGCTGTCACTACAGACGGCCCACGCATTGCGCTGCAGCACGTGTCGGCCGCTGCTGACGAGGCTACAACAACTAGAGCGCAGACTCACCCAGCTACTGGATGAACGAGCAGAGCATCTACAGGATCTCACACAGATGAAGTAAATTAATTGATTATTCTGTAGTGGTATCAAGAATAAAAGATATTAATTTGAATTTCAATATTTTTTGTCTTTTGGTATTATAGTTGAGAATAATTTTAATAATACACCACTAGCATCCCGCGTCACTAAATACATTATGGTAAAATAGGCTTTAGTTTCATGTTCATTATGTATGGAGATTTACAGCTTAAAATACCATTCAATGGGGAAGAGCGTGATTTTTTTATTTTTTTAAAATTTTATAGACTAATTCTTTGTGTCATAGCACTGATATAGAATTGCCAATTATTGAACTTCTCAAGGGGGAAAACATTAAAAAATAACATTACTTTAGACTTGAAACTTCAATATGGTAAGAAACCCCTCACAGGATTTGAAAGTTCATTTATTTCATCTGCTTTAAAAGTGTATATATGTATATGTTCTAAACCTTGAAATTTTTACAGTGCAACAAAATTCATTTCAGATTACTATAATATTTTACCAGAACCAACTGGAGGATAACAAAGACACCCACATCCCGGCCTCACATGGGCTAAGGCTGGGAGTATCTTTTTTTTGCTCTGCATTAAGTGTGCAACTAAGAGTTGCTAGTTTTCAGAGTCATAAAATTGATAATCTTTTTTTATTACTCCATGGATCTTTTATATCACACACTGTATTTTTCCTGAAAGGCTGTAGTTTGCAAACAGCTGTAATTTTATTATGTTATTTCATTACATTTTCGTTATTTCGTTGTTTTCGTTCATGCAGGGCCGCCGAGAGGCCATGTCAGCCAAGTCTGAAACTTGGGGCCCGGGCACCGGAGGGGCCCGGGATGAGCGGAACTTTTCAGATTGAGGAAATATTGGTATCGACTTCTTGAAAATAAATTTAGGCCCAAATGTTAAAAAATAAAATGTCCAGCTTTATCACGAAAATTACTTTGATAATACTGTACAGTTTTAGTTAAGGCAGGAACGATTGTTTTGTCTGTCTGTATTATTTGTCCCAAATCTTAAGGCCCACGCCGTCCATAATATTATGTTAATCTTATTGATTAACATTTTAAGATTTGGTGCCAGTTATACTTTGTATTTGCGACTGATTGTACACTTAAATACGTTATGATGGAATTATCCACGATGGTAAACAACAAGAGTACAACATATTTTGCAATTAACGCAGATGGCGTAAAAACAATTGTACACATTGATCGTGAAGTTCGTGAGTGGAACAAACGCGGAAGCTATGGGAAAGAGACGGATGTCTTGAAATTCCAATAGCGCGGCTATAAAGTATAGCCGTAATATACTGCTAGTATACTGATAGCAGTAATTTTCAATCAGAGTATTTTCTAAATCGGACTATTTTCAAAATCTGACCGACCATTCAGCCTCAATTGGTCCGGATTTTGTGGTTCCTATTTGTATGTTGTTCCACCTTTAGACTGCCTAAAAACGCAAGTTGAGAGACCTAATTTTCAAAAATTTTCCGGGGGAGAACCCCCGCACCCCCCTTTCACTAGGGGTTCCCCCATACCTCCCAGACCCCCCAGAGGGCCCGTGTGGTGTGCAGACTTGGGGCCCTGCATGGCTCTCGGCGGCCCTGTGTTCATGGCAATTCATGAGTCGCTCATACTCATAATGCATTTTTTATCCACTTTAAAAAATTTATTTAATCAAGTTATTAGATTTTTCTGGCCAAGTAACCTGCATAGAACACGTTTTTCAGTCAGAAATCAGTTATTTCCGGACTTTGAAGGAAATCGTCAGAGCCGTAATCGAGATAATTGTGAAATCAAGCATGATTAAGCAAGCAATCAAGCAAACATTACTCATGTAGAGTAAGACTACCTTTAGGTTTAGGTTTGATAAAAAACATGCTAAGCAGGCCGCATTTAAGCAAAAGGGGGGTGCAGGAATTTGTTATACATTTTTTAATTAATATAAAATAATAAAAACAATATTTATTCTCCACCTTGTGGCGCCCCTGTATGGCTGGTGCCCTAGGCTGTAGCCTAGTCAGCCTAGTGGTTAATCAGGCCCTGCACTTTACTAAAATGTCTGATGTTCATAAGCATAACACAAGATATAAAGATCATATAATGACTACTAGGTGTGCACTATCTGCTACTCAGAACAGTTTTGAATACCAAGGCATTATAATGTTCAATGCTCTGCCTGCTGGTATTAAGGAGTTGCCTAGAGCCAAGTTTGTACATGTTCTTAAGACATATCTTGTTGCTGCTTGTCTGTATAAACATGATGAATTTTATGACATAAGGTTTTAGATGTATATTGTATACAATTTAACTACAACAACCATATTAACTATTTATTAGTTTAATTTCATTTGACGATTGTCATAAACATTTGAAGGGGTCCCCCGTAAAACGTTCTAAGCGACAAAAACTTAGTTTCGAGTAATCAAGCGTTGAAAGTTGAATTCTAAAATTTGCGGGTTTTTCAAGGTTAGAACTTATAATCATGTATAATTTTGTAATACCCAATTTAGGTATAACATCATGTAGCCTTATATTAAAATTTTACTTGCCATTAAGGATTTAAAAACATTTTACGTGTTATTTTTGGGGTTATAACGTTCTAAATAACTGGCGTTTGAAACTTTTTCTGACGGACTGCTCTTCTGCTTTGGATGAAAACATCAGGGAGTGTAGGAATACCAACATAAACAAAAATAAAACTGAAAAAGCAATGTTGTTACAGAACGTGATAATGTCATTTTGCTAAAAGTTATCCAAATGTGGTGCTTAAAACGTTATTCTAAAATTTTGGGGTCAATTTTACAGGCCTTGGCTACTTAGTTTTTGAAATAAAGGTTAATACAGCTTTTCTATATTCCTTCATGGTCTTATCCTTCCACTTTCCAATAATTACTTCACATGTTTTATTTTTATTTACGCGATTTTGGTCGCTGGTCGACAACGCAACGACCGGCGGGGAGTCCATCTTTCGGCGAATAGAACGTTATTCCCCAAAAAGTCTGTGCAATCCCGCGAAACACACCAACTTTGACAGACATAATCAGGGCTGCCAACTCAAATATCTTCAAAACAAAATATACCACGTTGTAGTTCGTGTCTTAGAGAACCTTTTTCAATGAATAACTCTGATTTTGAAATTTTGTCACTACGTTTTACAGGGGACCCCTTCATTTATTGTTTTCTGAGGCAATAAATGCTTTCATTTTCATTTCATTTTCATTTTTCATTTTCACTTTCAATGCAACAATGAAATGCAATTGATAATAATAATCGAAAACCACTCTCAATGTAATCGATGGCTCACAATCGACACTGACTTACACACGTTTGCAGTTTTAGCGCATCACAAACGAACAGCTGACGTCCTCAACATCATCTGACTCTTTCCCTCCCTAGGGCGGAAAAGAGCTACTTCCGCCCCGCAACGCATGTATTGAAAACAGTCGTTTTCTCAGCAGTATGACAAAAATTATATTCATTCAGTGGTTGAGTGAGTGATGTGGTTGCAGACAGGAGGCGCTGGAGGCTGCCATCAGCGAGAAGGACGCGCACCTGGCGCTGCTGGAGGTGTCGGGGCTGCGGACTGCGCGGCACGCTCGCGACGCCGAGCAGCTGCGCGCCGACCGCACACGCCTCATGGAGCGGCTCAAGCAAGAGGTGAGGGACAAATCTAAAACCGTTATAATATTGTTTAACCGATATACCAACCAATCTGTACCAGTCTTTATACAGCTCTGATACCCAACTCTGGAAGGATACTTCTATTTTTGTTAATAAGAACTTAATCAAAAAATAATTTTAGGAATTGATTGGTTAATCAATTAGGCCAATTAATACATTTCAGAATTTTGCAGCAAAATTACATAATCATGTTAAGACACAGTGACAGATGCTTAGAATTGGCCTACTCACCTGCTTTAGAGAAAAAGATGAACAGAAAACGTATAGGAAAAGGATGGATAAAATCATCTCATTTTTCTTTAGGGTGTAACCACTTCTAGGGTAAAATCAAACTGACTAAGTCCATTTACAATTTAAAAGAATTGCAAATTGCATCTATAATTTTTTGTTAAGGATATGAGAATACACATATATTTTTACATCATACTACACAGAAAGATCTGTTTTCTGTGCCTTACACTTGGCTGAAAAATTACTCTTTGCCGAACACTGCACAGTAAATTTACCGATCATAACGGAAGCCAACAATAAAAATAATCAGCTGACTGTAGTAAACCGCAGTGGCGTACGCAGGATTTATTTTCGGGGGGGCGGGATATACCGGGGGGCCGGGGGGGGTATGGAATACCCCCAAGGAGAGGGGGGTCCGGGGGTACTCCCCCGGAAAATTTTCATAAATTACAACTGTAAATTCACGTTTTTAGGCAATCTAGAGGCATAACAACAAACAGAATAACACCCGAAATTTGAACTGATTTGAGGCTGCTCACAGATTAAATTCTGAAAATTTTAGATCATATAGGATTTTTAGCAAAATGTTTTTACATAATCAAAGAAATAGCATATTTATATAGTAGGCCTAACATTAAAAGACAGGTGAGAAAGTAATTCAAGAGTTATACGTTCTTAACCTTGGAAAAATATATTTTGTTCTATTTAATCTCAAAGTAAAAACTATGTCTCGCATTCTCATTTTATTGCACACCTCGGACCTTCTGGACCTGAAATATCCGGATCCTAGATTATCCGAGCGAGGTTGATCAATAGAATTAGAAAATGCAGGTTGTCTCACCTCTGTAGAGTTTCTCAAGTGCCAGAACGCAACCTCAAAGCTATGATGGACACGCAAGCATTGAATGCCAATAATAATCAATGACATATTAGTGGTACGTCGAATAGTGGAGACCACCGGAAAAAGTTTGATCTTCAAAATTTGACAGACTTATCACAAATCTGCTAAGATTTTGGTTTTCACGCAACGTAGGCAGATTTTCGTCTGCCACGACGCTGCTACGAGATCGTCCGTCAGACGAATAGTGAAAAGTACACGGCCGTGAAAAGACGACAATATTCGTCTGCCACATTTTAACATCGTGATTTTTTTACCATGAATATTTCACAAAATATGATGAGTCTTTTGCCACATCTGACGACAATGGCGATGGCGGCAACATTGCGGACTCCATGGCCACTGTTGTCATCAGGAGTTTTTGCTTGCCTGATGATCTTATAGGCCTACTCCCGCCAATTACTCACGATAACCACAATAGATAAATATACCCTAATCCAATATATAATCCCCGAATCAATTATCTTTAAAATAATAGAGAGTAACTATTTAAAACCCTTATAAAAGTTGATTAATTAATGTGTAGTGTTTTACGATAAGTTTAGTGATACCACCTTCATTATGAACAAGATATTAAGTATTAACTTTCACAAAAATTTCCCAACATCCCCAAAAATTTCGGGGGGGGATATATCCCGATATCCCCCCCCCTGGGTACGCCCCTGGTAAACCGATGTTTAATGCATGTTTATTGGTTACTTTTAGTGCAGCACTGGTGGCAGTAGCAAATGTTCGTTTATTTATTATGAGCTAGGTTTGAATAATTGAGAAACGTATTAGTTTACGCAAAAAATACGTTATGATTGAAAAATCTGTTTTTTTTCTGAGTTGTATGATGTAAAGTATTGTACGTCACATGCCTGGTAAGTTTTCTGTATTCGCATGACAATCTCACATTCGTCTAGCGGCTCTTACGGGAACTATCATGCTCACATGGTAAAACAGTACTTACCGGGCTAGTACGTTATATACTATTGCAAGACACTAATAGATCAATCTCCAACCAAGAAGAAATTCAGAGTTTTTATTTGTTTTGTTTAGACTGAACACAGTGTAAGATTGCTGCAGGAGTATGCACCCCCTCCTCCGCTCAACACCGGTGACAACATCAGCCTCTCTCAATCGTCTCTCTCCTCCCTCCAAGCCCTCTCTCAGGTAACATTAATTTATAATTTATAAAGTATAAACTCTTAATAAATCATAATTAATTAGACAATGGTCAGAGTGCTGCTGACTGGCATAAAAGTGTAAGTTAAAGTGGCAACAAGCCATCAGACTTAATTACTTTGAAGAAGACAACAATGAGACATTGGACCGAGCAGGGAGATATAACAGCAGTGAAATTTTGCTTCTAATATTTCCAAACCATAACATTGAACCTAGCAGATTCCACTGAACGGGGTGAAAAGGTAAAAAACCATCGTTCAGTTGCCTTTGCCATTCAGCAGTCAACAAAAATATTTTCTGGCACTGGTCTGAAATAATTTTTTTTCTTCCTAAGTTCAAGCACAGGGCAAACTTTTGTAGTAGAAGCCCTCTTATCTGCCCTAGATTTAAACACAACTTTGTTCCCAGAACATAATCCACACCCCCTAACGCTGTCGCTGTTCAAGCGTCTAATACTATACTACAAAAAGCTCAGTTTAGAACAAAATAATCTTTTTCTGCATCTGATAACAACTATGAGATAACTAATCAAAGAAGATTCAAAGAACACTTTCAAACCCAGCTCCACCCCCCAGAAATCCAAATTTAGTGATCACCTTGCGACATGGACGTAAAATTACTAACACATGTGCAAATGAATAAAAATATTTAAAATAACAATAATACACCCACACAAAGTGGGTACTCGAGGTTGCTCGTTTTTGTGTTGGTGTTTTTTGACCTACCTGCGTAGGTCGCCATTTCAACAAAAAGTCAAGAAAGATAAAAAATTTTTACATTTAAATTAGGTGACAATTGCCATGGACTTCACTAATTAAGGCATTTATATGTTTGTATTTTTGTTTTGTGAGTACCATTTAAAGAAAAACAACTTCCTAAATTACTTGCATTACCATATTTTTCAGATTGATCAAGATCAAATGGAAAACGAAGACAGGACTGGTTCAGAATCAAGTGTTTGAAGAAGAAATAGCTACATACAAATGTATAATGTCTCAATAAGCAGCTACGAGAGGTACAGAGGATTTCAGGGAATGATTCAAGTTTTTTTCTTCTCAGGTGGTGTTTTGTGATTCAGTGAATAAGTTTCCTAAAGATACGCACAAGCTTGGCCATTGTTTTCTGCTATCCGTGTTGGTTTGTCAAGTGCCACTGCCTTCTACTGTGCATCTACTTTAGCTTAGTCGATGTGCAGGTCTCGCTAAACTTCTCCGTTGTACATTCATACTGTTTATATATACATAGTGAGTGTGTGTCTAATTCATTCCTTTTATCGGAAGTGATTTTTATTCAGGGTGAGGACGCAAAAAGTGCTATCACCTCAGTTTCATAAAAGACAGCTTTCCAAGCAATAACGTATTGCAAGCAACAACTTACCAAATAGTATTCTAAACGTTATGGTTGTTAGGTCCGTGTCGTGTTGTGGTGTGAGTCGACATCTCATGACAATAACGTCAGGTTCCGCCTGTGTCCCTGTATTTGTACAGACTTGCCAGTACTTGTGATTCTCCGATGCGTTTCCCGACTGTTTAATCTTGTTTGCAAAAGCTGTTTGATGTAATGGGGCCAACAGTTAGTAGCATTTGGCGAGTTTCACATCTTTTTGACAGTTGATAATTTCCTTTTTAAGATTCAAGTGCCTAATGGATATGGTCATGTTGTTTTTGTACAAAAAATGGTAATTATTTGGAACGTGAGTTATTATTGTTGCAGTTTTGCTGCTATTGACATGATTGAGGTAAATAATAACATAAGGAATTGTAAAGATAATATATAAATTAAAGTTTTACTTTGATTAACTGTTGAATGTTGGGTGAAAAAATATATATGAATTTTATTTAAGTTAAGTACATTTCAAAACTTTAGATTATAGTTACGTTATTTTGAATAATTCCTCATGAAACAAACTGTTATGGTATGGCTAAATTCTAATCATTCAATGCCAACTTAAAGTTAAAAATATAATCTTGAGGTGTCATAAATTTTTCAATTTGTTTTATTTTGATTCTTATGTATGCAAATAAAAAGAATTAGTGCAAAGTGTAACTGATTGAAGTGTAAATAAATTTTATGATACATTTATTATATGACATAATTAGGTAATTCACTTGTTTTTGGGTCATTGTATGAAATAAATTAGGGTTTCAGACTTTACAAAAAAAGTCACTTTGAGTTTACTGTTAAAATGTTGCTGGACTTTTAGATTTTCTCTAAAACAAAAGCAAAAAATCTGTATTTTACGTATGTATGATCACTAAAATGTTTTAATGATTCTTATTATTTACTCGTTGAGGTGAAATGGAGGTAAAATTCTACATAAACAAATCAATAGTGGAAAGAGCGGTTTCTAAGGATCAATACCAGGGTAAAATTGAAGTACAAAACTTGTTTAATATTTATAAATATTTGGTCTGCTATTCAACACTGTTAAAAGTTAGGATTTCAAATGTAAATGTTATTTCAATATCTTACTTATTTCAACTCTGGAAAAACTAACTGTCCCTTACAAACAATAAGATTTTATTACCATGACCATAATCATTATGATTCACTTTAGAGGCTTGGGCTACTTTTGTAAACCACCAGTATTTTGTATGATTGTTACAGCTTTTAAAGTTTTAATCAATTAGTACAATAGCTTAAAATCCATTGGAAACAACTGTAATTAATTATTGCTGAGTTGGAAACAAATCTATATCAAGAAATTTAGAATTACAAGTAAGAATCTGCCATATTTCTTTATGGCTTCTGTAGCTATGGGTGTTACAGTTATAAATATGTATAATTGTTAATGATATAATGTTAGTTAAAAGTTAACTGTACAAAATCAATTATTATTGAAGATCTAGTTGTATAGATTCAGAAAAGTGGCGCACAGAATTGTATATTTGTCTCTAAAGTTAAAAGCTTTCATAGCCTGAGAGGATATAAGTTAATTCCATTTCTGAAACATTATTTAGCTTAGCTTTGAAAATGCTTACAGTATATTGGTGATATAAATATAAAAATGTTTTAAAATCATCTTTGAATATTTTAGTATATTTTTTTCTGTCTGATGGCAATTTCTTATTGATATATAATTCCATAATATTTTGTTTAGGAGATTGTAAGATACATTTTTTTGAATTATTCTATAAAAAGCTAGAAAAAATAAATTTAACAAACATACATATTAGTTTAAAAATTCTTTTATTTTTTTATTAAGTCTTAAGCAATCAAAATTCAATATTAATATTTTTGATATGGTGGTAAAAAAAATTCTGCTATTGGGTTTAAAGAGCACTACAATTTATTCTGTTTTTATGACAACATAATTACATTAAATTATTTATTTAATAGATAAAGAATTATACACAAAGGTTGTTGTGGTAATAGAAAAATGTTGATTAACTCACTAAAACCTATTTTACTATTTTTACCTATTGTACTATTTTTTAAATCTACCTGTATTTTATAGAAAATTATGTTTTTTAAACAATGTTCCTAAAAATTTAATTTTGGGGAATTAAAACTGAAATTGGTTATAACAAAGTTTTATTGAATTTTATAACACTTTTACTAAACTTAAAAACTTTTGTTCCTTAGCCAAATTGAAACTTTAAAAAATGCTGGATGGATAATAAACTGTTTTTGATATAAATCAGTTTATATTAAAATCAAGGTTATTTCTTTCAGAAAGATAACCTAACTCATTTTTTTCTTATATGCCAAAGTTTTAGACAAGGTTATAATAACTTTTAATTTAAAAGTAAACAAATGAAGAGTTTTACCAATCTGGAAATTGCCATCATTCGGTGAAAAATAGATATTGCCATTAAACACACATTTCTGAATAATCTGTAATAACATATACTTCATAAAGGAATGTAGTGAATAAATAATCGTTAGAGGCATTTTTTTAAATATCTATAGCCTGGTTTTTCTGTCCCTAAAAGCAGATTATTCAGAAAAGGAAGCAGTGTTATCATTTCAAGAGCTTTTTCAATAACCCTTCTATGAAATTACCCTAATGAACCAAAGAATCTAACCTATAGAAACTATCACTCTCTTTGTCTATGACTATCCTATTCTAACATGTCTGTTTGGCCTATTGTGTTCAATTGGGATATTATAGAGCGTTACTGTAAAGTCAGTGTTCTAATCAATCATCATCATTAGTTATCATGTAAAGCCTGAATTGTTCCATTTTTAAAGATTTATAATATGTTCTTTTGTTGGAAATGTTAAACTAAAACATTACATAGGTTTTACTAAGCCGTTACGATCGGTTCTACTTGATCTAGTTCTTGTTTCATGTCCCATATCATATCTCATATTATTATGATTATAATTTGTCCAATTCTATTGTTACAAATTGTTATACTTAATGTTACACAATAGGACTGTACTACAACATTTAAGAATTATATTTAATTTTTAGAATTATAATTAGTTTTATACTTTGCTTATCACTGTTAATACTATTAAATTAAAAGTGGATATTTTTACTAAAATAACTTATTTATTATTTCTAAGCTGAAGTATATGAAATTGTGATACTATTAACATCCAGTATTTTTATAGCTATTTATTTAATCTTGATTAGTATTTATTTGCTTCTTCATTTCAATCGTTAGTGTAACCTAAATTGAGGCTGTTTTGTTTTAATTATTTACAAAGACACATCAATGTTTTGTTGATAAAAATAGAAATAAATAATTCATATAACAATGGAATTGCTACTTTTTCCACCTGATATCAAACAATGTCATCAAACAATGTTATAATTTGTCTCTTGCATCAAGTCAAAAATATTTCACGATATAACTATAGAACTCAGAAGCCTATTTTTCTTGAATTCCATCTATACATATTTTTTACTAATATTTTGATAACTTGTTTAAACTCAAGCTAGAAACCTCAATTCAGCATGATCATGAACAATACAGGAAATAATTGTGCCAAATATCCTTACTCTAGTCTTAGTATTTCCAAGGGCTGTTTGAGGGTTGTTTGTCCAAGGGTTGTTTTGTAGGCTGTTTGAATTTAAATTTAAAGCCAAATTGGCAAATTCCATAAAAATTGTTGCAATGAGCAAAATTTCTTAGCGATAACAAAAAAAGGAGAATTCAAAGATGAATCCAACGTCATCCTCTTCGATGGAGTGAGGATAAAACCGTTGGAGTTATAATCAAATTATAGTCATTTTTCCCCCCAATTTCATAATGTTACAATCCAACCGGAAAAAAGGTAAAAACAAGCTTTGGAAACTAATTACTAGGCTTTTTATTAACTGATTCCATTAATCATGGTCTTGAAATTCTCAATTTGTTGGTAGTCCTTATCCCTCAGAAACTTTACTCACTAAAATATTTTCATGAAAATTTGTATTGAAAGTTTTAAATGGCCATAATTTTTGAAATATCTTGAGCTAGAGTATTGATATTTGGCACAATTGTTTGCTGTAATAAGATATATGATCGTGCACAATTTTAAGTTTCTGCCTTGACTTAAACAAATGTTACCAGTATTTTGTGAAAAACTCATACAGTTAGTCAGGACTAGGCTTTGGTGACCCATATAATTGTGAGGTAAAATATGTTTGTCTTGATACAAGTAACAAATCCATGAAAAAGGCCTCCAGAACCCTCAATAAGTCATTAGTTATGATTGTGGTTTTAGCAAACCACCGTATTATTGGTTTTTACATAAACGTAAATAATTTTAATACTTGTTTGTATGCTTGTTTTACGAGGTATGTTCGGAAAGGAAGTTCTGTTTGGGTGTAAAAAAGTTCTCATTGCATTTACAAAATTTTTATTATATACATCTTAAAGAGCGTACCTTAAACTACTTTTCTACATATTTCCCACAATATTTAGGCGCTTGTCATATTTAGGGAGGAGCTTTTTAACTTTTGCTGAAAATAATTCTGCCGCCAGTGCACGCAGCCACCCGCTGACGCCATCTTTAAGTTCATCATCATTCACAAACCGACAAAGGTTACAATGGTGTACAGAAGAGTTCGTGAAATTTGTGGGAAACACTCAGAGAGATCATTAATTTTGAATTTCCTTTTTTTCCGAACTGTAAAGATGGTTGCACTAATGTCCACGATGAAGAGAGAAATGGCCAACCATCTGTCGTTACTAACGATCTCGTTACCAAAATTAACGATACAGTTCAGGAAAAAAGGAAACTCAAAATTACTGATTTCTTTGAGTATTTCCTACAAATTTCACTAACTGTTCTGTACTCCATTGCAACCTTTGTCGGTTTGTGAATGACGATGAACTTAAAGATGGCGTCAGCGGATGGCTGCGTGCACAGGCGGCAGAATTCTTTTCAGTACGAATTGAAAAGCTTCTCCCTAGGTATGACAAGTGTCTAAATATTATGGGAACTATGTAGAAATGTAGTTTAAGGTACGCTCTTTAGGATTTACATAATAAAAATGTTGTAAATGCATTGAGAATCTTTTTACTCTCAAACGGAACTTACTTTCCGAACCTTGTATTTACAGCTGTTTGAGCTATACTCAATTCCACATTCACATTTCAGTACAGGCCTTATAGGACAATGTAATTCTATTACCTATGTTGGGTATGTTTGTTTACTAATATCTAATATCATAACCATCTCTAGTACAAGGCCGCGGCGCTAGTAAATGGCAACATCGCGCCTAAGGGTTCAGCTGATTTGGTTATCCATACTCTCTTATGGCACTATTTTTTGTTTACTTGAAACCAGCTGGCTTTGTAAGGGAAAGTCAATGATTTTACTATGCAAAAAACCCTTGGGAAGCGACGTTGCCAGGTCGAAGGCCGCGGCCTTATTACTAGAGATGGCTATGCTAATATTCATATTATATTATTACAAAATTATCAGCTGATTATAACATAATTTAGGTAGTACAACGTAAATTGCCATTAGAAATATATGACTCATGGAAATTCCATACTGAAAGGTGAATGTGAAACCGAGTATACTTAAGTTTTGATTTTCTTCCCAAATAATATGGACTAAAAAAACAGCTTTGAGGGTTTACCATGGTTTTAGGTTCACACATCACGTATTGTTGAGTCACACCAAGGCCACACTACAATATACAGGCCATGCTGCAGGATTTATGACGTCAAACTAGTAGGCGGTCTGAAAGTCTGGCTCAGGACTCATAGCTGTGCTGCTCATCAGTTACTTTGAAATCAAAACAAGAAAACGTAAATAAACAAGTAATTTTTGACGTTTAGTGATGAAATGTAAACGGAAAAAACGTAAACAAGTAAGGAATATTTGACATTTAGCAATAAAATGTAAAACATAGGATGTTAGTTCCCTGCCTACTTGTGTGACGTGGCGCAGCGCTGGGATCACTGCAGCATGGCCTGTATTTTCAGTGGGGCCTTGGTCACACATCACATCACATTGTTGTTCACACATCACGCTCATGAGTTGATATATTGAGGGTTCACAATAAAAAAATATACAGGATAAAATATAGACAGGATGGTTAAAAAAGAATCATCTGGTTTACCTTTTCAAATTAATAATCATATGAACATGAGGTTACTTTTGAACCAATAGAGTTTCTTCATATACCATTTTCAGGTTTTCATGATGGCCCTCTTCAGAGAGGCATGGCATATGTATATGCGATACTCAGATCAGCAAGTCTTCCTCAAAGATGGATCTGCTGCACCAGGGGCGAACCCAGGATTTAATTCGGGGGGGGGGGGGGGATATCCTATAAGAAGGGGGAAGGGGGTATTTGGGTAGACTCACAAAAACTTATACTAATGTGACGGTAGACAAATAAATCACTTGTATTAACCAAAGAAAAATAGAGAGGATGAATAAACTCACATTTTTACTTGCTAATTTTTTACTTCATGTAGACAGTATCTCTGAGCAACAAACATTTTATTACTTAAAAACATGTATAAATGATATGTTTACAAAACCTTAACTTAGTGAACTATTTACAGTGTCATCATACTGCTCAAACAGCTTTTATACATTTTATATCAACAATCTAAGCTCCTTCGACATGGTACATACATAAGGCGATACCCTTAAATATTTGAATGAACGTAACAGCAATTAAATTGTCTTAATATAATATCATACAAAATTTAACAATATTTTGATTTAGTTTGGTTATAACACATAAGGTGGCAAAGTTCAAGTTCACATAATACCGTGGATTGGACCCAGAAAACACTATTTATCATATTAACCATTTTCACACTTATATAGTTATTTTTACAAATAACCTGTTGCAGTGGTTATTTTAAATTTCACATTCACACATGTATTGTATAGTCTTGTTTTTCACGGTCTCTTTCATGTCTATACCTGCAAAATAAAAATAATGAGATTAGCCTAACGCTCAAGGACACTTTTTGATGGGAAAGTGAACTATAGAGTAGATTCATAAAATTAAATTTACATGATTATATTGCTTTGTTGCTTCATACCAATGAATACACAAACCATTGTATCCATTGTTCCTACTGCCTCCCCAACGTAGTATGTATAATGGGAAAGTATTATTGAAGCATTTTTAAATAGCTGCAAATCTGTAATCAGTCACTCAGGACTCAGGTTAAGGTGTTATGAAGTTATACCTTGTATACATTGCTTACTGAATTAGTAGTAAAATGCAGCCAACAGTGTCAAAACAATTTTTCGATTGTACCAGTTTCGAGTCAGTGACAACTCACCTTCAGAAACTATAGCTCATTATTTTCACAATTCTGTGGTCGTGATTACATTCCCTCATCAGAATGTAGATTTTAATTCATCAGTTAGTATATTAAAATATTAAAACAATGTAACAATAACAGGGTTTCACACAGGTTTTTCTAAACCAAATTCAAGGACAATTCCAGGACATTTCCAGGACAAAATAATGGTTTTCCAGGACCCTCGCACTGTTCTAACACCACAGTTAAGATGACTAAATCATGACTTCCCAGTTCATTCAATCTATCCAAGTAAGAAATCAAGGGTTTTAACAAATCAATGTTTCTTTAATCAAAGGGATTTGATTGAATTTCAATGAAATTTATTGATTATATTACAGTAAACTTTTGACTATCCGAGGTCATCGGGACCGAGACTGCCTCGCATATCGATAATCCAGGATAATACAGAGGTTGCTTGTATTTTGAGGTTAAGAGGGCTCCGTGACCGTAAAAGTAAGTGTAATGATAGTAAAATATTTTTAATCAATATATAGAGTATGCAGGCCAGTGAAAAAGAATTTCTAATAACAAATTATCTAAATATAGTAACTTTATTTAAACATAACAATCAGTTACAAAATATACATCATCAAAATCAAGGAAGGGTGAATCTAAGTCAATATAAACGTTGTGGTGTGCTGATGCGATTGGCATGACTCGTTTCTACATCACACATTTGGCTTAAGCGGCAAATAGTTCCCCGAATATTTGGGCAAGTCAAAACCGCCACTGTTCGATAATAGTGAACTCCTTACTATCTGCCAATCCAACAGTCGACTCCGTCAGTTTGTCTACTTGTGATTTAGATTCAAACGCAAATCTACCTTATCATGGAGTTTTCAAATCACAAAATAACACTCTGAATGTTTAATTAAATTATTTTCTTGAATTAATGAATAAACTAACAATGTACCAACTGATATTTTATATTTACTCTATACAAAATACATATGAAACACATTATTATTACATTCCAACAGAATGTAAGAAACTAAACCTAGTAAGAAGAAGACCTGAATGTAGAAAACTTGTAAGAAACTAAAACCTTTTCTAAGTCAATGGTAAAATGTATGGCTAGCAGGAAAAAACCCTTTTAAAACTTAAATGAACATGAAAATTGGATGCAGCAATACTGAAATCTTGTTCCTGGATATGTTATGGCCCAGGTAAAATTTTTTAACAAAATAAAAAGAACAAGGTCATAAACAAATTATTTAAAATGAACAATTACAAAAGCAGGCAAAGTAACAAAAATCGAAAATTGAAAGTATGAAAATTTGTCTTAAAATTACAATTAAATACCCCCGTTGCAGCAGACCTGCATACTCAGCGAATTTAAAATGCAAAGCAACATATTTCAATCCAACATATCGAGATTTGACATGTTTTTGTAAGCTCCGTAAGATTAACATGGGTAGTGAGTATGCAGGTTTGCTGCTACGGGTATATTAAAACTGGGTGGTTTTAATTCAATATTTAGTAGATCTGAACTAGAAGAAGCCATTTACCAAGTTTTATCAAGATACGTTGAGAAATAAGCGAGATATAGAATTTTACTTATTTCCCATAAGGTTAACATTGGGACAACATACTTTGTTTACCACCTTCAATATCTCGGCAACCAATGGACATAGAGCAGTGATTCAACATACTAAATTGTTTGTTTTTTTGAGCTGAATTCAAAGGTACTAATAAAAATTTGATAATTTATATTTTTATATGCAAAAAACTCAAAAAACCCATTTTTGGGGGGTTTACTAAAACCCCCCTCTTCCAGGGGGGACTCTTTACAATTTTATCCCCTCTTCCGGTAGTCTGATTGGACTGGTTTACAAACTCGTCCAAATAATTACTACTCTACACTTCCATGCCAAATTTCATCAAGTTCGGACCATTTTTACACGAGTTATTGTGCTTAAAGACACATATATGGATATATATATATGTATATAGATATACATATATATTTATGAAAATTAACGAATAGTGTTTTTTGCTTCTGGGGGCCCCAAAATGAAAAGTTATCATGGTCTCAGGCCTAGGTCTTACCATGAGTACTACGGTAACAGCTTCTTCCCTATAGGGGAAATTCGCTAAAACTGGTAAAATAAAAAATACTCCCGTTGCAGCAGACCTGCATACTCAGCGAATTTCAGATGCAACACTACAAATGGTATTTCAATCCAACTTAGCTAGATTTTACATGTTTTGTAATCTCCATTAGAATAACATGGGGAATGATTATGCGGGTTTGCTGCAACAGGTATGTTAAAACTGGTTGGTTTTAATTCATTATTTAGTAGATCTTAACTAGAAGAAGCCATATACCAAGTTTTGTCAAGAAATGTTAAAAAAAAAGTAAGATATAGAATTTTTTTATTTCCCATAAGGATAACATGGGGAATGATTATGCAGGTTTGCTGCCACTAAAAATTGAAATTTCGGGGATTTTAGACTAAAATACATTGGATCTCATCTAAATGAAGCCACAAACCAAGTTTTATCTAGATATGTTGAGAAATAAGCGAGATATAGAATTTTACTTATTCCCCATAAGGTTAACATTGGGACAACGTACTGTGTTTACCACCTTCAATATCTCGGTAACCAATGGACATAGAGCAATGATTCAAAACACTAAATTGTTTGTTTTTTTGAGCTGAATTCAATAGTGCCAACAAAGATTCGATAAATTTTATTTTTATTTGTAAAAAACCCAAAAAACCCATTTTTGGGGGTGTTTATCCCCCCTTACCCCCCCTTCCGGTGGTCCGATCGGGCTGGTTCACGAACTCGTCCATTCGATTACCACTTTACATGTCTGTTCCAAATTTCATTAAGATCGGATCATATTTACGGCTGCTATCGTGCTGACAGACACACACACACTTTTACAGTTATCAAACAAAAATATTTTATATGGTTGTGAAAAAAGGTAAAATTCTATCAGGATTGGATACCACATATTTAAAAATTGATTTAAGTCATAATAAGGATTATTTATAAGGTTTATTTTTAGTTTATTTTATTACGAAAATACTTCTGACTATAATTGGTCTGTAACTGACTTTGGACATTAATTTTCTAGGAAAATTTTAAAAAACTTCACACCCATGTAAGTTGTTTTGTTCTTATACAATTCTAATCCATGACGATTAGTCAAAATGTGGTTTCTGGTTTCATATGGGTGAGGATTATCCTGAAAAATTTTTATTTGATTTTCTTTCATAAATGTTATTGTTTCAAATATATATAAAGGTTGTGAACTGTTAACATTTCTAATTCAGTGAAATAATTCCGTACCGACTCTTTCCTCCTTTTATTTGCTCAACTGTTTGTAAAACCATTAATTATGTTATGGACCAAGACAGCATGAGCGCATGAATGGATAAAGTTTCCTAACACAGTTCAGGTCACTCCTTCCTGGAAACATGTCCTTACAGATCGAACTAAAAGGTATCGCTAGATAAAGATAGCCAAATAAAGATAGCATCTACTTCCTGGTAGTAAGTACTACTATAGTAACTACTTCAGAGGCTTAAGATTAGCCATAGTACTTACTACCTAGTAGTAGCATTTCTTTATTCACTTGGGAAAGAGAAAATGCTACTACTATGTAGTAATTACTTCTAGCACTTACTACTTTTTATTCACTTCACTCAATGACTGATGGTGGTTATTCGTCACTATCTAGCATTATTTTGTGGTTATGGGCCTATTTTTTCAATTTGTAATGTTTAAATTGGTTGAAAATAAATAAATTTAAAGTACCCATGTCTTGAGAACCAATAGAGATATTAAAAAACGGATTGCGGCATTGTAATCAGTGAAAAAGTGTAGTTCGAAATGATGGGAACACCACTTTTACTTTTGAAAAAATTATTTTGGATCCAATATGGCGGATCCAAGATGGCGGCCAAAATTGGGTACCCCCTCAAAATAAAGTATTAACTACCCAATAATGTTTGGGGTTGGTGTGAAATTGATATTTGAAAAAAAGTAGGAAAAAGTTCGGGGGGGGGGACTATTATGGGACACCCGTTATATTCCTGGTGTGTATATTTTCAGTGTGCTGACTTCTTTTAATTTTATATATATTAGACTCTAAAAATCCAATCCTCTCAGCAATTCATACTTGGCTTAAAATACCTACCTGGGTAAGTCGCCATTTCAACTAACGTATCTAATGTAATGGCTTTTAAAATTTAATTTAAAATTTGGTAGTTTACAACCAGAGCTGCTGCACAACATGAAATAAAAAAATTCCTTAACTACCCTCACTGTAGAATATAAACTGAAAATGTCTTAGATCAAGATTATAATCCGGATTATAGTTAATGAGTTTGACAGGAAAGTCGCCTTGTTAAGTAGCCATCTCCATTCAACTGTTTCCCATTCCAATTCAAAAGCC
The DNA here is from genome assembly GCA_035578135.1 of Flexamia atlantica. Classification (NCBI taxonomy): domain Eukaryota; kingdom Metazoa; phylum Arthropoda; class Insecta; order Hemiptera; family Cicadellidae; genus Flexamia; species Flexamia atlantica. The sequence continues at coordinate 19,692,987 of JAQJVK010000009.1, read as the reverse complement.
ATTTCAATGTTCTATTTGCTAATATGGCCATCAAAATCCTTGTTCATTAGATGAATTAAGAAAAAAATATTTGGTCCAATCTCTCTCAGATCAAGCTTCCTACCTTAATTGAGGGAAATACATGCATAGTTAACGCATTTATTATATGACTAGTGAACCCGTTGCTCGAAATCGAGCAATTGTTATGTATTGATTTCGAAATAATAATAATTATGGTACAGTAATCTAGAACTATTATATTTATTATAAGGTTGAACTTTCTGTTGTACTGATTTTTTTTCAAAAGCTTTTTTAAACTAAATTTCTTGTGAATACTCAATCATCTGTCCATGTTTCTTTAGTGTTCTCTACGAATATTAAGAGCCCCTCAAAGGAGTTGGCCTGACCGGGGCCGACCTGACCTGCTGCCACATATTCAGTAGTCCATGAGAAAGTACTGGGAGGGAAGGTAAATTCTATTGGACTGACCCTGAGCTATACCTAGTCATAGCGAGTGCTGGAATTACTGGAAAATGGGTTCTTTTTATTACAGAACATCACAAAACACAAAAAGAATAGTTAAATTTATATCATTTTCATGTTTTTATCATTCATTGTTAGCAGCATTTCATAGTTGAACTAAATAAAAGTAATTTACATTTTCATGTAATTTTCTTTTAGGTAATTGCTTACAAACGCTTCTCATTAACATTCGTCATAAACTCCAATCAAAGCATATACACAACCACGTATTGGATATATGGTATATAATTTAAACATTAGAATATTCATACGGTTTAAATTAAATTCACATTTATTTTAAACCTTATTTGGGGAAAGCGGCCCTAAGCAGCGTATGACACGTCTTAATCTTAAACCGAACTAAAATGGTTCAATAAATCTACTCATAATGAATGTTAAGTCAGTTTCTTTTTTCTTTTATTTCTATTTCTATTTATATAATTTATACATAAGAATTTATTTTTTTCTTTTAGTATTTTTCTTTGGAATATAAACATATAAGTGAATATTAAGATCTTCACACATGTGATTCAAAATAAAAGTTTTTAAAACTGAATTCTGACCTTAAGAATGTATTAGGATAATAGTTTATTTATTTACATCTTCCATCAACTGAAATGCCTCCAGCTCTATCTCTAAATGTTACGGTTTCCATTCTATTAACAACATATGGCTTTGCTGAAAAACTTTGTTTGCTCCAATCAGCTGCTTTATTTGAAATTTTCTACTCCCATGTTAAATCTTATGGACTAATATGAAACTTTAAGGGCACCTAGGGCTCTTCCCTTTAGTCAAAACTTTTCAAATTTTATTTCCTGCAAAACTTCACGCCAAGCTCTTTCCAATGACACCTTAATTATTACAATCGGCCCAGTAGTTTAGGAGGAGTAATGATCACAAAAAACCCCTAGCGTATTAAATAAGTATAGATTGTTGAAAATCAAATCAACAACGGAAACAAACTTCAAAACAGGTATCATTCAACCTTAAGCCTAACGGTTTACAATAGAATCGAAACAACCATGCAGTGGGAGAGGGAGAGGGAGGGAAAGAGGAAATTTCACTTATCTTTTGCAAATGACAGACATTTCCCTCACATAAACAATTCAATTCATAATAGATTTATTTCACACAACAATATTAAAATACAAAATACAAATAACAAAAATACATTTAACCCATTGACTCCCAAGTTTTTTTTTATTTCTCAAGTTTTAATTGAAATGTTTTTATTTTGTCTGTATTTGCTCTAATTTTTTTATTATGACCTTTCTGATTGTCCATATGTATTGACCATAAGCTGAAATAAATAATAAAATATAAAAAAACCGTGTCCTCCTCCTCTATACAAGGGTAAAAAGAAGCAAAACTGGTGTTCACTGCAATCCCTATTAAATGTACAAATGCCGTCAACTTCCACCCAAGCCAGTCACCGTTTATTTTAGGTGGGCCCTCCCACCAACTACACCACACATTTGCAAGCCTATAGTTTGCTTCGCAAAAATAGTTAAATGTGTAGGCCTAGAAATATTTCTTTCTTATGGCTTACTTTAACTTTACTCCCGCCGGGAGATAGGTTTTTTTTTATTCAAGGAGTATAAAACGGCGAAAAATAGCGGGCGGGGAAGAATATATAACACAATATTTACTCGGTTTTGTCACTATTTCCCTATTATTAAATTATATTTTGGGCTCGTACAATGGTTTAAAACCATATTTCACCTCTAGAATTAAACAAAGTTTAAAACAGTTTGTTTGTAAACAAATTCGATGGTTTATATATTAATATATTACATCCAGTAATACATAACATAATAGTAGTTTATGCAACGATTGTATAATGAATGCCTTTAAGCCACGAGTGAGATGTAAGTTAGAACACGAGCGAAGCGAGTGTTCTAAATATCTCACGAGTGGCTTAAAGGCATGATACAATCGTTGCATACACTATTTTATCTACGACCAACAATATACGACAAAATTTCCCCCGAAGTTAAACAAAACTCATCACTTTTACTAATGATGGAATAGGTCAACTAAAATTTGAGGTTAGGCAAATAAGCAGACTGAACCATGAATCGTTGTGGAACAATCAGGTGATGGGATAAGTAAACTCAAACATGAATCGTAATGCAACAATCAGCTGATGTGCGAATTGCGTAATTGTTATTATGACACTACTTCCGTCAAATGCCAAGCTCTCATTGGTCTAGAACCAGTACTCTAAAGTGACTCCAGTACTTTAAAGTCGTCATTAGAGTACTGCTTGGTTTTTGGTGTTTTAATGTATATCATTATAATGTTTATTGTAATACCATAATTGGTGCTTATTGCAATGGTCGTAGATAAAATATAATTATAATTCTTGAAACCGACCCGACAAATATTGATCATGCTGTTTAGTGACAACTTCCGCTCTGCCCGGTCGTTAGCTTTCCTTGAAAGAGTAAGTGACTCCCAAAACAAAATACTCCTCTGATATGACTATACTAAGGCAACTGAAAGAATCAAATAAATAGTTATTTTTTTATCAAAATGGAAGGTACACGAAATTTTTCTTTTACTTGAAAATGAATTAATCTACTTTTACTTATAGATTAATCTATGGTTATATGTTGCATGAATCGTAACTGCACGCAACATTCATGAACTATTATCTTAACTATACGTATTTGGTATCATTTTTCTCATAATTTCACGAAGATTAAAAATATGTTATGATCATTAGTTGAAATTGACGTTTAAAAAAATGCAATTACTCACTTAAAACCCTAGTGCATGAATCATCTACCTGCCGGTCAGAGGGTAGTGGGGCCGACCGCTCCGCGTTGGTGAGTGTGCGTGCGAGAGCAAGGGTCGTCTTAATTCCTTACCCCCATGCAAAATGGAAAACCGTAGAATAGGGATTGCGCATGAGCGGGATTTGAACCCGCGATGCTCCGAAGGTCTGCGACTTTAACTCGTCAGTCAACGCGTCAGACCCCTCGGCCACGTACACACAGTCGAACGGACGCTCGTTTGACTCATAAAGCCTACGGCTCTAGCGCAGCCTGGTGGCAAATCATTGAACTAGGTGAGTATAACTCCCTTAAGCACCACCAGAGGCTGCAGACGCATCGGCGCGCCCGTGGGATCTGACAGGTTAAAGAAAAAAAAGGATCCACATAAGCTTACAACAATAACCAATTAAAAACAATCAACAAGTATAAACAAGCAATAACCGAGGCGTATAGTTTGCAAGATCCTGCTAGGTATATCATTGACTGGAGCATTTTAGTTTTTTTGTCACAACGACGTTTCCTATTGGACGAATCGTTTGTTTTGTTGTTGTTTTGTCTACTTCTAAAAGTTCTTTGATTGTCCACTAGAGAGAGACACTTGCACTATTGAATTTTTAGACATTTTGGAATTCCTTGTGTGTTTTCATCTGCCTTTGTGGGCTGGCCTGTCATTGGGAAATGATAAGTTTATAAATTACTCCCCTCTCCTGCTTTAGGCCTCGGGCTCAATACGAGTGACGAGCAACAAGCGACAACGCTCGGTTTTCGGGAGGCATTTTTTTGTCAGCTGATACTTTGTAGGGCAGTGTGGCTTCAATAGTCCCAAGCGGGAAGCGGAAATCAGTGGTTACGCTCAGTGTAGTTTTTGACACCGGTCAGGTTCAAAAATGTTTTTCTGGTTTCTTGCCGCTCACCATCTGCATTTTTCCATTGTTTCATTGTTTGAGGTGATAATCTATACTGGAGATACTGCGAGAATGCTTTTGTTGATGAAAAAGCTGATTTCATTTTGTTGGGTTGGAACTATGAGGGATATTTATTAGTGTAATTTAAATACTGTTTTTTGAGTGGCAATTTAAAACAATTTGAATTTTCCCAGAAGTGTGTGGTCGCTTGTCGCTCGTCGCTCACATCATACCCGAGGCCTCAAAGTCGTATTAATTCTACTTCTCAGTTAGCGTGCGGTGGCACCCACTTGTTGACCAGCGTGGACAGCTGGTGCTCGAGCTCCTCGTGCCGCAGCAGCCGCAGCCCGCCACTGTCCCGGTCACACTCCGCCTCCGACAGCTCCCGCGAGTCCGAGAACCCTGACGGCGGCTGCAGCGTCACACGAACTACCGACCTGCACACGAGTTTTTTTATGTTTTTTATGAGGGTCAGGCTTAGAAGTTTCTGTGGACATGCGCTGCAGCTTGTTTAGCTTATCGCGCACCCTCAAGGTTACGACAATATCACATAGCAAATTGCCATTGGTAATTGGCGGGTTTCGAACGCGGGACCCTGGGAACCAAAGTCCCGCATTCTACCTCTACGCTAGGCCGCTCCCATGCACATGAGTTGAGACAAGGTTTAATTTTTACAGTCATGATCACAAAAGTAGTAAAAAAGGTTCCAGTGCAGATGTGGAATTAAAGTACGTTTCTTTACTAGCTCTGCTAGGCTGATTGTTGCATATCTTTTATTTATTGTTGTAAGCTATTTTAACTTAGTAAACGGCCTTAAAGTGTTAAATAAACTTTCTTTGTGCTAAACTAGTTTTGAAAGGAACACCGTTCATAATCAACAATGAAATAAAACATGTTATCAATATCACTATTTAAATACTGAAAAAAGATTGAACGCAAATTTAATGTACTGAAAAAAAAACTACAGGCATGCAATATATGCTTATCATGTGTTTATCATTAATTTTAATATGAGTAGGTGTACTTTGTCCAGCATTGTTATGTGTGATATGACAATTATTGAATAGTCGTCTATCTACAGGAAATCTTTCCCTATTGTGTGAAAAAGCTCATTTGACATATCAAGGCCATTTATTCAGATGAATAGCTTAGGATAATATTTAATTAGGGTGTCAGAATGCTGTCTCTGAATTGAAATTTGTTAAGGTTCCTTACACTTGAAGACGGTCAAATTTAAATTTAAAATCCCAAAACCAATGTTTATTTTTACTAATCAGAGCCTGCAAAAATCTCTAAAACAACATCAACTGACCATCACTAATCAATTTGAAAAAAAAGTGAAATAAATGTTACGATGCAGTAAACTTAGGATTATCTGGACTCGTGCATAGTGATCGACTTCCAAGTATCAGAACCAACTGCAGTACAGTGCAAAATTAAAACAATTATACATTAACCACATTTAACTCCTTTAAAAACTGTAATTTTAAATGTGTTGTCTTGTTATGCAATTTGTAACATCAGTGTAGCAAGTACTTGTTAATTGTCAGTTAATATTTTGTAAAATATTTGTCTCCATTGAGCATGCAGAAATGTTACTATCCAAATCGGCAATGTGATCAAATCAGTTTAGGTCTGGAAATGTACCTGTAAATATAAAAACTCGTCAGGGATGTGTATATTGGTAAATGTATATAGAGGGGTCTGAGGCAGGGTATGTATAGACATTGATAATTTTGGAGGAGTTCAGTTTTTTTTTTTTAATAACTATTACATTTATCCCAGTGCCCTTCAATAACAATTGAAGGGTATACCTTTATTACCCTTGTAATAAAGGTACCTTAAAAATGAAATTGTATGGATTAGTTGCATGATGAGGTGATGAGGTGACTTTAGGCATGCATGTGGTATAGGTACTCAATCGACAAAAAGCTGATAAACTTTATTTATGTAGAAGAGGAGCATTTTATAAGTTGGTCTTACCACTAGTTAAAAGAAAGTGTCATGTGAATCTATAAAGGTATATCCTTTCAACTTTGAGAAAGGGAGTAAAAAGTGACATGGGCTACTTCGGTGCTAATTCAATTAATTTCTTGTGAGAGAAAGTCAACCAACAATAAGTAGTATAATGACTATTGAGTGAGACACAGGGTTAGGTACAAGACTAACACCTACTTGCGCTACCTGGGCCCTCCGCGGCGGCTCTGCATCTTGCGTCTCACTTCTGGCGACGCCTCGGCAGACTCCGTGCTGGAATCCAACTCAAACACTGTGGAGTCTGCGGCAACACACCATGTAACAGCGGTTAGGCTGACGTATCGGCTTCATTCCGATACTACTTTAACTGAGCAAGATGGGGATGCAGTTTGGTTTTACAGCATTTTATACTATAGGATTTCTCAGCATATAATTTTCATCATCCATTTTACTTCAAATGATAGTTTTAGATATAGTGATTCAAGCCAAGTATGATTAAATCACCTTTATGGTTGTTTATAACCACCAAAGGTATTATAGAGCAATCTCCTTCAGGCCTGTGCTGCAAACTGAATGTGGCATATACTGTAGTGAGCTCACAAAGTGTGGGACTGATATTTGATGGTGCTATCCAGCAGCCCATGTTATTGTTACAGGGCTCTGCGGGTTACATCACGATCTCAGTCCCACATTTGTGAGCTCAAAATTAGATAAGAGTAGGTATTTCTATTGATTTTACAAACTAAGGCTGCAGTAAATATTATGAATTAGTTACATGGTTTTTCACAGTCAAAATAGAAATCATAAAGTAAATATTTACGTGTGGCATGATTAACAATACTTGAGTGAGGAACTTTAATTAGGGTATTTGTGAGACATAAATTGAGCCTCAAATGAGTGTAACACAGTGCAGTCAAACTATTATCATTCATCTTTCTTTTAGACAACCCAGCTCATAATTATGTACAGTTCTATTTCAGTCAAACATATGAGAGTGCCCTTAAGTCATGAAAATTCAACTAATACTTTTTACATATCACTTATGGATTTCAAAATGATGTAATTTCAACTTTTAAAAACACAGACCAGAAACAACAATTCCTAACTGGAGGCTGTTACCAAGCAAGAAATTATTGGTGCATTTGTATTAATGTGTGCAATCGTTATCCTGACCTGTATGACAAAAATCTAAATTTTTATATTTAAGGCTTACCTTACGATCCAATATTGTATTTAGTGGAGACCTGGTCTCAATGCCATAGCGTTATCATCAGTTCTTATTCTCCTAGGTTAAGCTAAACAAAAATCATGTTTATGTTTAGCTTAACCTAGGAGAAAAAGGACTGATGATAACGCTACTGCGTTGAAACCTAGGTCTCCACTAAATACAATTGGATCGTAAGGTAAGCTTGAATATAGCAATGTTCAATAACGGTCCAGAAACTATATTCATAAATAAAAAAATCTAAAGTTTGCTAGGAATTGTCAAATTTTACCAGGTTTTCTCGGTATATTTTACAATCCGTTCATTCGCTAAGTTTGTATCGTTGAGCCGCACTGACCTGTGCTGTGGTTCTTGTGGGCAGGGGTGGGGTGGCGTCGGTGGCTCGGCTTGCCCCCGCTGCTGTCCGAGTCCGACAGGAACGCCGTGTTCGCCTCCACCTTCCGCCCCACCGGCAGCGTCTGCTGGCTCGATATACACGAGATCTCTGCACGTAACAAACATTCTTGACGGTTCAATAATCCTATCCTTAATTATCCTTAGAAGAATATATATTTAGTTTTGATATTTTTCAATGTTTTTTATTTTAACGTACATACAAAACTTATACTTACGTATGCTTAGTTTTTGAATTATATTTCTGAATTTTTTGGTTCTTCAGTCCCTGGTGGCTGTTTGTAAATATGTAAGGAAGAGAGATTCTCTAAGATTCTCTATCAAACCCTGTTCTTTACAGTAGCCCACTACTCAAATTTGTTATAAAATATTGATAAAATCAAATACGTATATAATCTTATATATTTATTTTACTTTCTCTTCATTATTGTTATCTCATAATATATTTTTATTTACTCATACACTTACATTAGTCAAGAGGGTTAGTTGTGTGATTGTTTTTTTAAAGTAGATAATATACTCTTAGAGTAATGAATTGTAAAATTATAATGTTCCCATGAAAGCTAACTTATGGAGTATAAACTAAATGAAACATGAAAATTTTAAATCCATAATAATGAGGCCATAAAAGCCATGAAATTGAATTGTTCCATGTGGTGTTCTTTCTCTTTTTAATTCCTGCTTAGTACTTATAGTTTTCTAAAATAGCCACAGTTAAACTATATCCTTGTGTTATACTCACACCAATATAGACTAATGAGTAAATAAAATTATATTTATCTTAAATTAACTCCATTAAGATGAAAAAAAACCTCAAGTTATACAGCTAGTAGTTTAAGGTAAATGAAATTTTTATCTGAAAATTACTAAAAGATTAAGAAGGAATGAAAAAAGAAAGCATTTACCTGATAAATATATAACCCTCTTATGTAAATAAATAAAATCTTGGTAATGTATAAAAATTATAATTATATTTAATTTTGATATTAGTTTTAACCAATAGAAAAAATCATAGTGCATTATTTGGTTTGGCTACAGAATGAACATTTAGTGTGCTTTACTGTATTCATTATATATCTTTCTACAACAATACCATTCAAACATTACATACAAAACTTCTAAAGTTTGTTATACAGGATACCACCAGGATACATATATATTCTACTCACAAAACAGTTGATTCAACAATAAATTCACAAAACAATCAATAATCAACTATGCAAAATTGAATACCTAATTTACACACTCATCATTCACTCTAAAATCGCAATTAAGTGATCCAATCCAAACTTGTGTAGTAAGTGCTTGTTTGTTAACAAGGTATAAAACAAATAAATTTATTTTTGTATTTGTTCATCTTTATCGCTATGACAATTCATTATAATCATGGAAATAAATATAAGTAAAAATTATATTTTGTTAGTTTTATTGGTTTATTTAAATTTCCAAAGATACAGTGCAGTTTTTGTGCGGTGATTGCCTCTTCTTACTATTTGATTATTATTTTTAGCAGTTGTTTAAATTTTACTCAGCTAGTTTATGAAGTTGAATTATTTTATAAATCCAAATTGCATAGTGCAATAGAATGATATAGGCATGTTTATTCTGTCTTTTTTCAAATAATGCATCACACAGTATGCTAATTTTATAGATACGAGAAACAATCAACAACTTTAGTTCCAATCTACCATTTACAGTTACAAAAATTATGTTTTAATTATGTACTTAAGGATACGATAAAACTAAAGTGTTATATTTTCGCTTTAAGGGCTGGTAAGTTTATCACTTTGTGCCACACAGTATCTACACAAAATACACAAAAACTACATCAACTGTTTTCATAAATTTGTTTTTGTTTTTGTTACCTGCAAATGTACTGTAGTTTTTCCAACCTGTGGTTAAGATATTTATGAATAACTCTGAAGAGTGTACACTTAACTATTATTTCTAAATTAAAGACTGGGGAAAGGTGAAACATAACAAAATCCAAAGCTTAGATCTGTATATGAGATTTGAAATATTCATTCAGGTAATAGAGGAGTGTTTCAAGGTAAAATTAAAGGTGAAATTATCACCAATAATGTCACAGAAAGTCCACATACATTTAAAACTGACCAAAAGAATGACTATTAAAGTAATAAAAAAACAACAAAAAACTCTAAATCATTTTTATAATTATTTGAGGTGTACTTATCCCTGATGATGTAAAATGTTGCTGATGATGATGATGTAAAATGGTCTGGTCAAATGTGGGTAGACTGATCTCATGAATTGGGTTCTACCAAAGATTTCATGATTGAATAATAGCCTCCGAATCACTGTGTATTACCAAAGAAAGGTATAAAATTACCTGGTACTGCCAAGTGATTCTGTGTTTCTGTGTTAACACAGAATCATTTGGCAGTACTAGGTAATTTTATACCTTTCTTTGCTACCAAAGATTAGAAAAAATTTAAATTCCTAAAGAGAAAATATTGTTAAGTTCTTGAAATACAAAAGTTTGATGAATTAAATAATTGCAATTTAGATCTATTTTTATTTTACAACAAATCTTAATTGCAACATAGCTTTAGAAAAACCAAGAGCAACATTGCCTGATCAGATTATTGGACAATACCTACTATAAGCATAACTGTCTAAATTCATCTAAGATTATATAAGTACAGTACTCCTAGGATTATCTGAATTAATGTGGCCCCATCCAGGTAGCGAAATAGGTATGCAGAAAATCTTAGGTACGGTACCATAACAACAGTGCATATTACAGTGAAAAATAGTGATCATAGAACCATGTCTCTGATATTTCTGTCATCATTGTCAGATCCTGGTAGATGACTCTCGTTATAATCATAGGCGGCCGAAGGGGAGAAAATTTTCAGATCTTCTGAAAATTAAACTAATTTTTTGGGGGAATTTTCATTTTCATGTTAAACTAATATTGTAACCATTATTATCTCTAAAGTGCAATTTTAAATGAACAATATCCAGTCGAGACTCTTCTTGTTTTTTATTTTTTTATTTTTATAATCAATATTTTACTTTAAATGTTCTCTTGACTCTTAACTATTCAGCTCTAATCATTGGCAGATGATTTCTTACGTTAACTCTTAAATAGGAGATATTATTCTAATATATGAAGTACTGTGTTTTCAAATACTTAAAGTAATTAATCACATAAAATTTGGTATAAACTAAAATGTTAATAGATTTAAAGTTTGTTAATAAATGTGTAAAACCAAAATTGCACCCATACCATGCTTGATTTGTGGTGGAACGGTGCGACGTTGCGGGACCTCTTTCTGCCACAAGAGTCGATCATGTGTAATCGGCCGGAGTATTTTATGTAATCAGACGGATAATTTGACACAAAATACGAGTGTGAATAATCGGGAGGAGAATTTGCCACGAGAGAGGATCGTGTTTAATCGGCCGGAATATTTGTCGTAGAGACGATCGCGTGTAATCGGCCGGGGAATTTGCCGCAAAAGACGATCGTGTATGATTTGCCGGAGAATTCGCCATAAGAGAGGATCATCTGTAACTGGCCGGAGTATTTCTCTGCAAAGACGATCGCGTGTAATTGACCGGATTAATTTTACCAAGAATAATGATTGCTTAAAATGTATGGAAATTACGTGTGGATTTTCGGCCTGAAATCAGCGAGCTCTTTTGTCTAGTCTGGAGCTAAGCCGAATGTTGAAAATGCTAAAAAGAACCAAATACTCGCATAAGGCGTAAAAAAATTCTTAAATTTCCTTAAACAATTTATTTTTTAGTAAAATAATGCTTCATTAGTTTTTAATTTACGTATTACAAATTTGAGTTATGTAAAATGTGACCTTTTAAATTGACCTAATTACTCACTTAGACAAATTTTTTTTTAGGGAAGAATGACGGACAGTGGCGGATCTAAGGGGGGGCAGCGGGGCTACTGCCCCGGGCGCCAGCCAGTAAGGGGCGCCGACGGCACTCTGGCGGCCGACTGGCTGGCTCCGGTTAAGAAAACAAGTGAAAAAAATTAATTTAAAGTAAAAACTGTGTTTCGTGGCCGGCAAACCTCTCAGTAGCATCGCTGCCGTAAAATCTCTTTTGCATCGCGGCCGTCAGGCCTATCTCTATTTTCATGGCAGTCAAATTCTCAGTGTTTGATGGTTAGAAAAATCACTCGTACGTTTTGCGAACAAAGTGACGGTGCAGGCCCTTTTCATGGCCATTACACTTTTTGGTCGTATCGCGGTTGTTTATACCATGGCCTTGATTATATTGTGGCCAGAAAATCGCTCACTGTCTTTGTGGCCTGCAAACCTATTCGGCTCATTGCAGCTGTTAAATATCGTTGTCATATCGTGGCCGTTAAATCTCTCGGTCGTATTGCGCTGTCAAATAATATTGTATTTTACTTTTCATAGATTGGGCTTAAGGCTCAAGTTTTCGTTTTAGGAGGCAACAAGGCCGATTTCACGGTCTGGGAATATTGTTTTGAAATAGTCAGAAAAGGTCAGAAAAAAAGTGGGGAGTTTCATATGTGAAATCTGGTAGACATACCAGACAACAAACATGACATTGGTCATTGGTCATTGGTCATTGGTTTTAACAGCGGCTGGCAAATTTATCGGTTGTATTATGGCAACAACAGGTCTTGGTTAGTCTGTATCGTGGCCTGCGAATATCGGTTGTATTGCGGCCATAACGTAAATTCATATTATAGTATACGAGATAATCGCTTATCCATGACATCAAAGACAGTATCAAAAATATTATACAGCCTATTTTTTGGTTTGGTGCCGAGGGGGGGGATTGTATGAAAACTGGTTAGTTACAGTTCCAGTACCTCAATTTTTACAAATCAAGCACTGGCAATACTTATTTATTATGTCCATAAGCCTCAACCTTACAGCCTTAGAAAGATTCATAGATGGACTGAAAAAAGTCAAGTGAAAACTAGTAGAAATAAGTGAAAGCTGTTTATTATGATGTTAAACGCCATTCTCTGAAGAGGACTGTTTTTTAAAATTAAGTTTAAGATGGCATTGTCGTTGGAAGAAGAAAATAGAAAGCGCTTTACAGCACGGCAAAGCATGATTCATTCCAAATATCTTGACATTACAAAATTGTACCATATACATCTTTTTATGGTGTATTATATTATATGTATCTTTTTATAGAATTTAGATGGTGTATTAAGCTTATGGCTTGAAACACAGTAAACGTGTGGTGCGGCACGCAATTTACCTTGCGTGATATCTATATCTTATTGAAGTAGCGCTTCTCCTAGGCTTCCTGGGAATTCCAGAGGAGAAGAAGAATCTTTGTTACCTAATAGGTATTTGTTTCAACCTTATAATGCGCTAGCCCCCCCATAAAATCCAGTCTGGAGCTGCCTATGGTTATAATGTGATAATGTCCTGAAATGTCTAAGAAAAATCACATTGTTATAATATTGTAACATAGGATAATTGTACTTTAAAGCATACAACAAAATATGTCTGCTGCCGATCTTGAGCACTATTGCAGTTGACGAATATCTTCTATGTGGCGCAAAAACGAGTCTCCCATCACGTGTTGTGTCAAAGCTAGGCCAATTTTACATTCGGTTGTAAAATTTTGGAGATAACAATTTTTCAAGGTTTGGATTGATGCAAAACTACTATTTTACAATAAATTAGCTGTTACAGGTATAAAGATGACTTGTCTGCATATTATAGCATTTAAGTTTAGACTGAGGTGTTGAAAATGCTATACTCAAGAGAAAACCAACATTTGTGATACTTGGTTATTTCCCAGCCTCTGGGATTATTGATTATTTCTCAATAATCTGGGATCCACATAATTTGGGTCCCGATCATTTGGACCCGGATCATCCAAGGTGTACTGTATTCCATATCCAATCACAGGTTACAAGAGTACAGGCTAGGAACATACCTAGACTGAGTCCGTCCGGGGGACTCTTGGATGTGCCAGGTTTGTTACGGCCCCTGGAGTAGTGATACTCCTTGACTGGCAGCCCCTCGTAGCAATCCCTCTGGGAGAATGTCTGGAACTGCAGGGAGTGTGCCATCGCTTGCGTCGGCAGACTGAAGGTGGCGTAGGGGCAGATCTCGTAGTCTGCTCCTGGAGCAAACACAATTTCTTAAGCCCAATGTAGGTAGGTTTTTTATGTCCTGAGTACTTGCAAGTTTTATTTATTTGTTGTTTTCTCCACGTACTATTTTATTAGTTCTGAAAATTGGCTATTTTTTACCTAAAAATATGTTGGAATCTAATTATTTTTCTGATAGATAGCACCTTACACCAAAATATCATAACCGGTGTAGTATTCAGCTTTATGTGGTCTTTAAAGGATCTTTAGTTTAACTAACTCATTTAACTTTTGTAACTTTATTTTATATATAATTTGAATAATAGGACATTATGAAATAAAAATTCTCAAAAAAAGTTGGAATCTAATTATTATTTTAATTGCTCCCAACATCAAAATAGATCATAACTAGACAGGATTCAATTGTATTTATACTTTAAACTATCTTTAATTTAACTAACTTTTTTAACTTTAGTAACTTTGTCCTCAATCAGTCCTCAGGCCAGTTTCACCCTAACAGATTTTTGTCGGTCCGTCAATAAGTCGGATGTCGGAGAAGTTTTGGTGAAGCAAAAAACTGTATTGAGCCTTTCACTTAATGCGACAACGGTTTTTTTGTCGCTCCGAAGCCGGATTGCATTCTTCTGACACATTTGGCAGCATTGGAAAACATGATCAAATGGGCACTTTCACACTGTCTGACTTTGGGTTGAATGGTCATTTCAATATCCGACTTTTGAAATAAAAATGAAATGAAATGAAAAATTCTTCATTTTAACAGGCAAACTTTAGGGCCACATGGCCCTTTCTTACACTTAACCTGCTTAGCAAAAAACATAAGAATACAAAATAAAACCATAAAAACATATTAACTAGCCTATAAGATAAAAAACTGTAAAACTTTAATTTAAATAAAAAAAAATTTAACCCATTCACACCAACACTCTCTCATCTGTCAGCAAACCCGCCCAAGGCAACCACCTAGGACACGCCGGCCAAGGACATCCGCCCGAAAAGCAGTTTTTTCAGTGCTGCCACAAACCGACGACGAATATCAAGGGATTTAATGGAATAGGGAGGATTATTCCGAAGGCGACAGACAATCACAACAAATGCTCTGTCATACACTGCAGTCCTATTTTGTGGCATTCGCAATGTAAGTGAAGCAGAGCGTGAGCTCCGCATCCTACCTTGAGATACAAATTTTAAATTATTTTCAAAATATTTTGGGAGACTAGTATTTAAAATTTAAAATGTCAAAGAAAGAATTTTGATTGTTCTTTGATCATTTCATTTTAATAATTCTGACTTGATGTAAAAAGGTGTAACCCTGGACCTAACTTTTTGTCAGACCGACAAAAATCGGATAGTGTGAAACTGGCTTTGGGTAAATAAGAACTTTAATAACCAGGCCACTAAAATGAAGTAAGTGTATGGGAATAAATTTTGAATCTGATGTTTAAAAAAATCTACCATTTCCCAAAACTCAGTATGTTTAGGACAGATATGCAATTTTTAAAAATATGTGATAATCTACTTTATATGAACATTAATGCAGCAACAGCTTTAAGCATGCAGTTTAAGGTAAAAATAATTCAATTAAGAAATAACAGTGCAACATATACAGAAAACAAATCAATATTATCATTATATGCAAAACCTTGGTCATCTGGCATGTCAGCATTATCTTGGACCACCCTAATGCATAAATAATAAAAGCGAAATGTTATTTACTGGTATTCCAGTTATTTTTTGGGCTCAATTTGTTCATTTTTAAATGTTTTGAGATTTTATTTCTGATCAAGGATATTTTGCTAAATAAAGATCGTCCTAATCAAACAGTTGAAGCAAAAAGAGCTTGAAAAATGTTTGTTGAAAAAACTGAGAAAAAACTACCAAAGTCACTCATCAAAATCTTAATTATAATAATTTAACCAACTGCAAGGACTAATCGACTAATCACCCAATAGTTATTTGTGTATCAAGAGAGTAAAGTGGGTCTTTCTCACTTGAGAATTTTAGCAAAAGCGAGAAAGACACTTTAATTGAGAAACAATAACATTTTTCCTACAACTAAATTTTTTGGTTATATATTTCATATATATTATAAATATTATTTTTAGAAAATATGTTTCATAGCCCTAAAAACCCATCACAACTAACAATGCAAGTGCTAATACAAACGAAAAAAATATTAAAGAAACAAAAGAAGCAGTGGGTGCGGTAACCTGACGTGTCACTGCCTTTGTTGGCGGAGAGGCTGGAGTCCTGGTGCTTGCGGTGGGGCGAGGGCGAGTACGCGTGGGCCGCCGAGTCATTGCGCTGGTTCTCCAGCTCCACCAGGCTCTTGGCTGCCGGCGTCTCCGCTGCCTTGTAACCTGTGTAGGTCCTAAACAGGTTATACAGCGTTAGGCCAACAGGAGAGAGACGGAATATTTACATTATTTTATTTTCGATTTTATGCGAGGAATACTTTTTTTGATATTCATCATGGTTTGTACTGCATGCAGAGTAGTAAAAGCTGGAAAAACTAAATAAAAAGAAATTATTCAAGCTTATTCTAGGTAAAATAAAACACAGTAAACCTTTTTTGTCCAACTAAAAGTGTTAATAATTTTAGCTATGAGAACTTTGAAGTCTTCAAATCAATTTATACTTGACACAATATATCTTGAGCCATGGGGAGTGGGCCCATTGCCTAAGCTCTCAAACCAGTGTCAGACATTATTTCATTTTTTATAGTTATTTTTTTAGAGGTTGGATTTTTAACTTCGGTTTTGACACACCTACACATACTATTAACCTGTGAGGTTGGTATATTGTCAAGCAAAGGAGTGAGCCAAAATATTATAAAAAATGAACAGTAGTACAAAAATTTACTGATAGCACTTGGATTTGAACCCAACATCACCGTGCTTTTGAAGTCCAGTGTACTACTGATGGTGGCCACCAACTCACTAAGTTTGTTATTTGAATTTGTTTACAAATTACGATAAAGATATAAATTGGCAGCTGTTAGAAAACTTCTCCGGCTGATATGACTTGCAGCATCAGCCGGTGTCCAAATGACTTGCGCTTCATTTCAACTGTTTCTGGAGCGCTGATGGTAATTGGTTTGCAAGGCTCAGGTTATAATGCGCCAAGTGAATTTACCAAAATTGCATATCGTATAGGATAAAAAATCGTTCCTTCTTCACCAAGCTTGACTGAATTGTAATTTTAAATTGTCACTGATTTTTACAGAACTCAAAATAAACAGACAAACCTTTTCCGGAACACGATGCAAGCACACAGTGTGAAGGCGATGGTCCCAACTACCCCGGCGGCGATGGGCACCAGGATCCCGTACTGGTTTATTATCGAGACTGTGGGTTCAGGGATCATCTCCAGGGGGATGTTTTCTGCAAAAAGACATAAGGCATTCAATAAAGATATTACAAAACTTGAGTTGAGCGTTGAGAGAGAATTAAATTGCTAAAATTCTGTTTAGTTCAATTACGTTTATATATTTGGACTTAAGAATTAAATATTGTTTTAGAAAGGTAAAATCATTAAAACATATTAAATGTATTACCTTAGTCTGAAAGGTGTCAGTATTTTATGGATATATTATCTTTAATCAAAGTTTTATAAATGATCTGTCACTTTCTAAGTATATTGATTGTATATACCAAGATGTCATGAGCTAGAAATTAACATTTTTAAAATTTATTTGAGACAGGGCAAAATGATTTTGGGATTATTATTAAGAAGAAAAACATTCTATATTTAGAATTTATTCATTATTATTTTGTTCTGAGGAACAAATTCAGGTGTGGTTTATGGTATTATAGACCTACCTCCAGTTTTGGATCGTGTGGCAAAGATATACTCCCTCCTTGTAGTCCCTGCATCACTGTGAGCAGCCACCCTCAGCAGGTACCTAGACACAGAGTGATATAGTTAAAGATGATTTGTATTAGAAAAGTAAATAGGATGAGAGGATCATGCAAAATAAAAAAGCGGTGAAGATTTTGATCTTGCAGATTAAAAATCTAAGAAATGGTTAAATGACCTGATGAGTGTTCTAAAGCCATTATACAAGAGGCATTGCAACATTCAATGAACTTAGCTGTAAATGTTAAATATTAAATTTAATATTTCCACTCATATTATGTGTCATTATCAAATTTGATGCTCATGAGTAACTGATGGATTATGTCAAATAGTGATTCTGAATATCTAGCCATGATATCAGTAATTATATAGTACTTCATTAGTCAATAATAACATTTCTTAAAGTAAATTTCCTGGGGACTTCTGTGTTTTTTTTTCTGATGGCTAACTTAAATACAAGTGATTCAAGCCCCTTTAAAGTTCCGGCCAAATCATTAGGCAGGTGGCGAAAAATGGAAACTCCAGCTGTATAAATGACTTGATGTTAGTGATACCTCCGCTCCTCTACACAGTTAAGTAGTTGAACATATTTCCAACAGATGGAAGCACATTTACTTGGGTATATGTTTGGAGAACTTACTCAGCTGAATTGGAGAACATAAACAAAGAGCATTACTGTCTATAACTTCAGATGGATGAAGGATAGCCAAAAACATATTTTGAACGCCAGCAGCGCACTCTCTCACCCGCCTAATGATTTCGCCGGAACTCTAAGTTTACTTAGTCATAATTTTTATAAACACATTAAAAAACCTTATTATGATACCTTAAAGGTAACATATAAAAGTGGAACAGAAATCAAATGGAAAGAAATGTGCAGATCAGTTAATAATTAATTGTTGATTAAGTAAATTCATAGTGTTTAAAAAATATGTTCAATAGATATAACTAGATGAATGTTTTCATTTGTTGTCTCACAAATTGTTTAAAAAATACAATTAAACTTTAGGCCAAGCAAATTAGACTTGTAGCACCCAAAATTAGAAACAGTCCCGGAAATCGTTTTAATCCACCTCGGGCGTCCTAAATAAGATTAAATTAAGTTTGCGACGGATTCTGACTGGTGCTGAACTTTTGGGAGGCAAAAAACCACCAAAATTGTGTAATTTTTTTGGTTTTTTACTTATATCTCGAAAAGTGTCCATCCTGGGAAAAAGTGTCAAGTTACACTTTTAAAGAACATGAAATTCTGCTTCGAATGAAGTTTAAATCATTAAAATAGACCTTACCGTTCAGCCACAATCGATCGTCAAATTTCACTTATTTTAACGAAAAAACTAGCAGATGTTGCTCTCTGGTGGAGAACTTGGAAATGCGTAAGGGTTAGACGACAGGAGAACGTTGTTCCTGTGTTTTCTTATCTAAGTTTTAGTTTTTCTGAGTAATAATTATATTTCCTTCTTTGAATCGACATTTTCAAACGTTTAGTAGATGGCGTAATATGTATTTATCATACAAAATATTGTATGCATATTTTTTAAACATATTTTTGTTACATATTCGAAACTATCATCATATATATCCCGTAGTTTGGTAAAAGTATTTTGTCTCCGCATGTAAAATGACTATCTCTAATAAAAAATGCATTTTTTAAATATGGTCAGGTGGATTTATTTAATATTTTAATGGTACCTCTTCTGTTACCCAATAAAAATTAATTTGTGCAGTATTTGAAACCAATATAAGGGGATTTTTATCTGTCGCGTCCAGAGACACCCTCACAAACACCGATAAAAACGTTGTTTAAGGGTTATTTTTCATTCGGCCCAAGTAAATCCGGGACTACGAACAACCCCGGTTGAATGTAAGTTTTCCTAGGTCGGGTTTTGAGTAGTCCGTATAAGAAAGTAATGCATCGGTTAAATTTATTATTATAAAAATAATTGTACCATGCAATGCACGTATTCAAAAGTGAACTCTTGTCAACAGTTGACAGTTACTGACAATAATCTGGAAGATAGAAGAGATGCTATCGCAATATTCTTAGTGAATAAAACAATTAGCGTAACTAAAGGCAATAAACACTATAACAACAAAATATGTGAACCAATGCTTGATTTTACTATGTGAAACCTATACGATACGTTATACATTCCTTGAAATGGCGACCTAGCATGAATGACAGAGGAGTGAAGGATGATGGTGGCGCGATCTTTTAGTCATGTTTTCTTGTAGTATTATCTTGTAGATCCTGCGCGATACGTAACACTGGCCGGGAAGCCTCTGACGCCCGACCTTGAAGCTCCGGTCAAAATTAAAAATGGTCACATAGAATTAATTACAGAGAAGTCAAGCAATAATTTATTTTTGTACTCTCCTTCTTATAAAATCTGTTTTAATTTCTTCAGAGTAGTAGCAGTCAAATTTTGAGATTCATAAACTTTCTAAACATGATATATTTATAACAATCAGTCATAAAACACTTACCAAAACATAAAATTCTTAAGAAGTTTGCACAAATTCTTATTGCACCCTAAAAATATTAAATAAACCCCAAATAACCGTATTTCAATAATTTAGATTTTTAATTTGATATCAAAATAAAGAAATATCCACGGTTGTTGTTTCTAGTTACCGTGGAAAAAGCTATTGGGTTATCGGTGAGATAAAATACTTTTATTAAACTATGGGATGCAAATGATTATTGATTAAAATTTATAACAAAACCACGCTTAAAAATATGCATAAAACATATTTTTTATAAGAAATACATAATAGACCATCTAATAAACGTTTAAAATGTCGTTCAGGAAAGGAAACTCATGAAAAAAAGTACCTAGATGCAAAAAAAATGTGGGGACAACGTTCTCCTGTCGTCTAACCCTTACGCATTTCCAAGTTCTCCGCCAGAGAGCACCATCTGCTAGTTTTTCGTTAAAATAAGTGAACTGTGACGATCGATTGTGGCTGAACGGTAAGGTCTATTTTAATGATTTAAACGTCATTCGAAGCAGAATTTCATGTTCTTTAAAAGTGTAATTTGACACTTTTTTCCAGATGCACACTTTTCGAGTTATAAGTAAAATACCCCCGTCGCAGCAGACCTGCGAACTCAGCGAATTTCCATAGGATTTATTTTGTATATGTGAGCATTCAACTTGTTTGAAGGAAAGTATCATTTGAATACGTTAAGTAAATGATATACTAAAAACGCATATTTAATCATTCATGAGCTTAAACATGAGGAAAATTAACAAAGAGACCATATTGGTTTTCATTAGTAACACATACACTTTTGTATTTTATATAATTCTTAGTCTTTTAATTTTTAATAACTGTAATCTTGTTAGCTATAGAATATAAATGTAAACAAACATATATATCCAATGAACTCAAAACTCTCAAAACAAACAAATAATTTAATCTCATGAAAAAATTAAATTCAATCATATGGTCAGTTTTATAGTAATTAAAACATCCCTGTTGCAACAGACCTACATCTCCAGGCAATTTCAATAAAACATATTATCAATTCTCATAATAGTAAACATATCATATATTATGCTACATTTTCAGGCAGTTTAGACAAAGACACCCCCCCTCCAAATGCTCTTACTTTCTTTATTAAATTTAAAAATAATTTGTATTTTTTGATATAATATATATTTTCTGCAAAATCTTGATCAATGAACTCTATTCAAATAAACACAAATAAAATATTCAACACCTGCAAATTTAATCATATGTTCAGAATTGTATTTTTTAAAAAACAATCTCAAATCAGGGTGACTATACTTTTTGGAGGGAAAAATTAAAAACAAAATATTGGACAACGTACTGTGTTTAGCACATCCAATATTATCCAATATCTAAGCAACGGACTGACGTAGAATAATAATTCAAAATGCTAAATTGTTTGTTTTTTTAAGCTGAATTCAATTTTGACAATTAAGTTTAAAAATAATTAGTAAAAAGGTGTTAAATTTTGAAAATAAATTTAATTTTGTGAAAAAACCCTCTTAGAGTAGATCAATCTTGCTGGTTTTTGAACTCGAAGTCATGAATGACGCTTTACACGTTTGTTCCAAATTTCATCAAGATCGGACCTTTTTTACAAAAGTTATCGCGCCTACGGACAGGTGTATATATATATATATATATATATATATATATATATATATATATATATATATATATATATATATATATATATATATATATATACATATATATGAAAATGAACGAACAGTGTTTTTGGGGTCTAGGGGCCTCAAAATGAAAAAATAACATGGTCCCGGGCTTAAGTCTCACCGTGCCGCCTACGGTAATAGCTACTTCCCTATAGGGGAAATTCGCTAAAACCAAAAAAAGTACACATTTTTGGTGGTTTTTTGCCTCCCAAAAGTTAAGCACCAGTCAGAATCCGTCGCAAACTTATTTTAAACTTATTTAGGATGCTCGAGGCGGATTAAAACGATTTCCGGGACTGTTTCTAATTTTGGGTGCTACAGCTCTTTTTCGGGCTAATTTTCTTGGCCTATACTTGAATTTTCAGGAATTGGCATGCACTGTGCATAGAATATCGGTTATTGAGTTTTCAACATGAATGTTACTAATACTCCATGAATCCATGCAGCTACACATCACCTCCTGGCAGGCTGGAGGTCAGAGATGACAATCTCCTCGCGAGGGCTGGCCCCTGTGGCGACGGCAACCCACTCGGCCTGGCCCTGCGGCTTGTAGGCGATGTCCACGCTGGTGATGGGACACCCCGCGGCCGGCCATGCCTCTAGGAACACCGTGGCTGACGTCGCGTTCGCCGCCAGCAACTCCTCCTTTTCCGGGGCTGCGGGCGCTGGGAGCAGAGGCACACATTGGAGCAGAAAATGTAGGCAACATCCACGCCGGTGATGGGACACCCCACGGCCGGCCACGCCTCCAGGAGCACTGTGGCCGACGTCGCGTTCGCCGCCAGCAACTCCTCCTTCTCCGGGGCCGCGGGCGCTGGGGGCAGAGACACACATTGGAGCAGAAAATGTAGGCAACATCCACGCCGTTGATGGGACACCCCACGGCCGGCCACGCCTCCAGGAGCACTGTGGCCGACGTCGCGTTCGCCGCCAGCAACTCCTCCTTCTCCGGGGCCGCGGGCGCTGGGGGCAGAGACACACATTGGAGCAGACAATGTAGGCAACGTCCACGCCGGTGATGGAACACCCTGCAGCCGGCCAGGCCTCCAGGAGCACCGTGACCGACGTCGCGTTCGCCGCCAGCAACTCCTCCTTTTCCAGGGCTGCCGGCGCTAACATGGAGAGGGCTGGTCACTTTATTCATAAATGTATTTTTGAGATACTGATACATCAATAGAGCACGTAAGTGAATGTGATTGCATTGTTATGGGAGGAGGGTTACAGTTATAAGTATGTTTAGCTTCTGTTATAGAATGAAACCGAATAATAAATTATTTAGCCCGGGTCAATATAATATTCTAATATCTATCAATCAATGATGTATATTCAGCTCCTGTTGTTGAATGAAATAAAACAATACATTATTTAGCTAGGGTTGGTATGATATTCTAATATCTATCAGGCAGTGATGTATATTGTTTTTGATACCAGATTCAATGAGATTGAACTGAAGGTACAACAGAAAATACACCCGTTGCAGCAGACCTGCATACTAAGCGAATTTCAAGTGCAAAAGAACATAATTCAATCCAACATAGCGAAATTTGACATGTTTTTGTAATCTCTATAAGAATAACATGGGGAATGGGTATGCAGGTTTGCTACATCAGGTATGTTAAAACTGGTTGATTTTAATTCATTATTTAGTAGATCTTGACTAGAAGAAGCCATTTACCAAGTTTTATCAAAAAATGTTAAAAAATAAGGAAGATATAGAATTTTTTTATTTCCCATAAGGATAACATGGGGAATGATTATGCAGGTTTGCTGCTTAAAAAATGGAAATTTCGGGGGTTTTAGACTAAATTAGATCTCATCTAGATGAAGCCACAAACCAAGTTTAATTAAGATATGTTGAGAAATAAGCGAGATATAGAATTTTACTTATTCCCCATAAGGTTAGCATTGGGACAACGTACTGTGTTTACCACTTTCAATATCTCGGTAACCAATGGAGATAGAGCAATGATTCAAGATACTATATTGTTTGTTTTTTTTGAGCTGAATTCAATGGTGCCAACAAAAATTTGATTAATTTTATTTTTCTATGTAAAAAACTCAAAAAACCCATTTTTGGGGGGGTTTATTCCCCTTTTCCCCCCCCTTCCGATGGTCCGATCGGGCTGGTTCACGAACTCGTCCAATCTATTACCAATTTATATGTCTGTACCAAATTTCATTAAGTTCGGACCATATTTACGGCCGCTATCGTGCTTACAGACACACACACACACACACACACACACACACACACACACACACACACACACACACACACACACACACACACACACATATATATATATATAAATTCGAACAAATGGTGTTTTTTGCTTCTGGTGGCCCCAAAACGAAAAGTTATCATGGTCTCGGGCTTAGGTCTTACCATGAGACCTACGGTAATAGCTTCTTCCCTATAGGGGAAATTCGCTAAAAGAAACACCTACATCAGTCACCTATCACCTACACCAGTCACTATTGGTATTAATGATATTGTCATTGATAAAGGTATTAATGATATTGTAATTGATAAAGTTTTGTTAAAAATAAAATTTCAAATTAAAAAAAACCTTGGAATCCACTTAAAATATCATTATTTTTTATGGGATGAGAAAATTTATTTTTTTTGACTATTAGGTCTATTTAAATTTTCAGTTCTTTTCCTGATAATTAACTTTGGCTTACAAAATAATCTAAAAGGATTAACCACATTAAGTCAAAATATAGATACGTCATCAAGTCAAACGAAAGACTAGGTGCCATACAAAACCTCTAAATTTCCCGACACAATTTTCCAGCCACTTACGCTCGCCTCTAGTGGCCGCCTGCACGGTCTGGCTGGGGGCTCCCTGCCCCACAGCGTTGGTGGCCTGCAGGAAAATCTCGTAGCCGGACCCGCAGCTCAGTCGCTCCAGTGAGTACGTCCGCCGGTCGGAGTCCAGCACGATCTGCCGCCACTCCTCGCCTCGCTTGCGATAGTGCAAGTGGTAACCTGCAATAGAGCATATCCCGTACATCATCGAGGATGAAAGAGAAATATTGAAAGTGTTGGGTGATCAGTCTATGTGTTAGCAAATAACTCACATTTAACGATATTGTTGTGATTATTAACCGGATCACGGGATTTAGACTGATACAGCACATATTTGCTATAGATGAGTAAAATCAGTAGTGGCGCTTCTTTGTCTTGAATCACTTCAAAATCTATTTGAATTGAATTTAATCAAGGTTAGGTTTTTGTATGCCAGCCTGTGACATCACTACTTAGTACCATTTAGCCATAGACACATCTGGCTAAAGTAATCTTCAACATAACATAATCTTCAATAACATAATCTTCAAGTATATTACCTTTGGTAGTACAGTAATACCTCGGGGAGTTTGAGACTTGATACGTTGGCTCTCTGTATAGTTCTACATGGGCTCACACTCAAAAAACAATCAAACATTACATTAAATTACTTTACCCAACCATCGACACCGACCACGAGTAAAGGGTATTTTAAGGCAAATATGAGTGAACGATGAGTGTAGGATGATTGTGGCACAATCTTGTAGTCTTGTTACTGACTGAGGCTACTCATACCTGTGATGGGGCTGCCACCGTCGCTGATGACCTTACGCTGTAGAGCCAGGCTGGTCATGGTGTTGGCTGGGACCAGCAGCTGGGGAGGACCAGGCGGCACCAGCACCACTACCTGGTACACCACCTGGTCCCTGCTGAACTACTGAAAGTTACTATACATACCTGTGATGGGGCTGCCACCGTCGCTGATGACCTTCCACTGTAGAGCAAGGCTGGTCATGGTGTTGGCTGGGACCAGCAGCTGGGGAGGACCAGGCGGCACCAGCACCACCACCTGGTACACCACCTGGTCCCTGCTGAACTACTGAGAGTCTATTATACATACCTGTGATGGGGCTGCCACCGTCGCTGATGACCTTCCACTGTAGAGCCAGGCTGGTCATGGTGTTGGCTGGGACCAGCAGCTGGGGAGGACCAGGTGGCACCAGCACCACTACCTGGTACACCACCTGGTCCCTGCTGAACTCCTGAGAGTCTATTATACATACCTGTGATGGGGCTGCCACCGTCGCTGATGACCTTCCACTGTAGAGCAAGGCTGGTCATGGTGTTGGCTGGGACCAGCAGCTGGGGAGGACCAGGCGGCACCAGCACCACTACCTGGTACACCACCTGGTCCCTGCTGAACTCCTGAGAGTCTATTATACATACCTGTGATGGGGCTGCCACCGTCACTGATGACCTTCCACTGTAGAGCAAGGCTGGTCATGGTGTTGGCTGGGACCAGCAGCTGGGGAGGACCAGGCGGCACCAGCACCACTACCTGGTACACCACCTGGTCCCTGCTGAACTACTGAGAGTCTATTATACATACCTGTGATGGGGCTGCCACCGTCGCTGATGACCTTCCACTGTAGAGCCAGGCTGGTCATGGTGTTGGCTGGGACCAGCAGCTGGGGAGGACCAGGCGGCACCAGCACCACTACCTGGTACACCACCTGGTCCCTGCTGAACTCCTGAGAGTCTATTATACATACCTGTGATAGGGCTGCCACCGTCGCTGATGACCTTCCACTGTAGAGCAAGGCTGGTCATGGTGTTGGCTGGGACCAGCAGCTGGGGAGGACCAGGCGGCACCAGCACCACTACCTGGTACACCACCTGGTCCCTGCTGAACTACTGAGAGTCTATTATACATACCTGTGATGGGGCTGCCACCGTCGCTGATGACCTTCCACTGTAGAGCCAGGCTGGTCATGGTGTTGGCTGGGACCAGCAGCTGGGGAGGACCAGGCGGCACCAGCACCACTACCTGGTACACCACCTGGTCCCTGCTGAACTACTGAGAGTCTATTATACATACCTGTGATGGGGCTGCCACCGTCGCTGATGACCTTCCACTGTAGAGCAAGGCTGGTCATGGTGTTGGCTGGGACCAGCAGCTGGGGAGGACCAGGCGGCACCAGCACCACTACCTGGTACACCACCTGGTCCCTGCTGAACTCCTGAGAGTCTATTATACATACCTGTGATGGGGCTGCCACCGTCACTGATGACCTTCCACTGTAGAGCCAGGCTGGTCATGGTGTTGGCTGGGACCAGCAGCTGGGGAGGACCAGGCGGCACCAGCACCACTACCTGGTACACCACCTGGTCCCTGCTGAACTCCTGAGAGTCTATTATACATACCTGTGATGGGGCTGCCACCGTCGCTGATGACCTTCCACTGTAGAGCAAGGCTGGTCATGGTGTTGGCTGGGACCAGCAGCTGGGGAGGACCAGGCGGCACCAGCACCACCACCTGGTACACCACCTGGTCCCTGCCGAACACATTCTCAGCGTTGCAGGTGTAGTTGCCCGCCAGGTCTGAGGTGAGGGGACCCAGCATCAGAGTGTACTCTGACAACACTCTGGAACCACAGAAATCAACGGTAGTGATAATAAGTCATTAGTTTTAGTTATTTTTGGGAATAAAATTTAGAATGTTAACCTGGCCATTAATAACAGCTTATGTCATGTTTGACCAAAAAAATCAAATAGATAAAAGATAGGTAGTTCCTTATGTAGTCCTGCATCTGACAATGTTATCTGTGTGAAAATTTTGTACAGAGAATTTTACGTTTTTATTTTGTTATATGGGTCTAAAGAAAGGTTTTCCACTCGGGTGTCAAGCACGCAAGTGGTACGTTCTCCGGCTATGACGTCATCAAAATGGCGGATAAGCTATTTTGAAATGCGTGTATTTTGAAAACTATTTGTCCGATCGGAATAAAATTTTTTTGTTTGGAAGATAATTTTTTATGCTAAGCGATTTATATTTACATAT
This sequence comes from Flexamia atlantica, assembly GCA_035578135.1. Classification (NCBI taxonomy): domain Eukaryota; kingdom Metazoa; phylum Arthropoda; class Insecta; order Hemiptera; family Cicadellidae; genus Flexamia; species Flexamia atlantica. The sequence continues at coordinate 19,665,209 of JAQJVK010000009.1, read as the reverse complement.
TTATCGAATTAACAATACTTTTTAAATAATTTTGAAAATACCTTTTTTAAATATACTTTTTACTAAAATTCTTCATATAACTTTTTACTTAAAAACATGATCAGAACATGCCTACGGTAAACTTTTTACAGAATTTAATGACCTTTTTAAAAATACCATATATTGTATATTTTGCTCGAATATAAAGTAAATAAATTGGATTATTGTTGTAAAAACACGGAATTTTCCGTGCGGCAGACCAATCTTAGCCGGACCAGTGTTCTTTGTGCAAGTCAGATAAAGAGAATTTTTCTGGTTTATTTCGTAGTAGATGTTTAAAGAAGCGTTTTCCACTTGGGTGTCAAGAATGCACCTAAAGCGTTTTCCAGCTACGATGTCATCAAAATGGCGGAAAATTCATGAACATAAAAGGCTGTATTTCACAAACCACATGTCCGATTTGGTTAAACCTTTTTTTGTTTTAAAGATATTACTTAAGGCTACAATTTTTGTATTTAAACATTTTACTCTATTCCCAACTTATATTGTGTAATATTCAAAAAACCCAGTTTTCATACATTTTTACTTAATTTTCGCATATAACTTTTTTATTGAAAGAATATTCTGAATATGCCTAATGTAAAATTTGTAGAGCGTAAGGTACTTTAGGTATATTCAGAAAATTCTTTCAATAAAAAAGTTATATGCGAAAATTGAGTAAAAATGTATGAAAAACAGGTTTTTTGAAAATTACACAATACATGTTGGGAATAGAGTAAGTTCAGATACAAAAATTGTAGCCTTAAGTAATATTTTTAAAACAAAAAAAGGTTTAATCAAATCGGACATATGGTTTGTGAAATACCGCCTTTTTTGTTCATGGATTTTCAGCCATTCTGATGACGTCATAGCTGGAAAACGCTTTAGGTGCATTCTTGACACCCAAGTGGAAAATACTTCCTTAGACATTCTCTAAAAAATAAATTAGTAAAATTCTTGATATCTGACTTGCACACAGAACACTGGTCCGGTTAAGATTGAAACTTTTCTAGTTGAAATATGGGGAATTCGTTGTTTTTTAAAGTTTTATTGAGTTTCTTCACTTTATTTTTTGAGTTAACCATACAAAGTATGGCATTTTTTAAAAGCTCTTGAAATGCTCTATAAATTTTACATTAGGTATTTTTAAAATTTTCTTTCATTAAAAGAGTTATATACAAAAAAATGAGTAAAAATGTATGAAAAACGAGTTCTTTGAAAATTACTAAATACTTCTTAAGAATAGAATAAATGTTCAAATACAAAAATTGCAGTCTTAAAAATGTCTTTCAAACAAAAAAAAGGTTTAATAAAATCGGACAAATGGTATGTGAAATAGAGCCTTTTAGCGAATTTCCATTTTTGTTCATGGATTTTCCGCCATATTGATGACGTCATAGCCAGAAAACGTTTAAGGTGCATTCTTGACACCCAAGTGGAAAACGCTTCTTTAAACATCTACTACAAAATAAACCAGAAAAATTCTCTTTATCTGACTTGCACAAAGAACACTGGTCCGGCTAAGATTGGTCTGCCGCACGGAAAATTCCGTGTTTTTACAACATTAACCCAATTTATTTACTTTATTATTCGAGCAAAGTATACAATATATGGTATTTTTAAAAAGGTCATTAAATTCTGTAAAAGGTTTACTACAGGCATGTTTTGATCATGTTTTTAGGTAAAAAGTTATATAAAGAATTTTAGTAAAAAGTATATTTAAAAAAAGGTATTTTCAAAATTACTTAAAAAGTATTGTTAATACGATAAATATGTAAATGTAAATCGTTTAGCATAAAAAATTATCTTCCAAACAAAAAAAAGTTTATTCCAATCGGACAAATAGTTTTCAAAATACACGCATTTCAAAATAGCTTATCCGCCATTTTGATGACGTCATAGCCAGAGAAAGTACCACTTGCGTGCTTGACACCCGAGTGGAAATCCTTTAGACCCATATAACAAAATAAAATCGTAAAATTCTCTGAACAAAATTTGCACACAGATAATATTGTCAAATGCCGGACTAATACAAGCAAAGTAATTAGCTGTATTATAAAATAACAAATTTAAAAAAAACCTCACATGGATCCAAGACTTGTGCGTAAGGCGGTCTTGAGATATAACTCCACAGACTATTTTATATTTTTATTTATCATAGAATATATTTTTCCTACAACCGCGCGTAAAGTGTCAGTTTAAGCACGGAAAACTAATTGTAAAACAGCTGTTTACTGAGGAACGAGCGATTAAGTCTTTGCAAGTCTTTGGAGAGAGCGCAAAAGTCTTTTCCACTCGCCAAGTGATTACTTTTACGCTTGCTAGCTGATTTTGCATAGGTACTCGGCGCGCAACAGCGCTCCTTTCCGCTTCCGATTGGGCTCGACTTGTTTATAACCTCAAACCGGCGCATTCACCTACAATGGATGCAATACGTAATGACGAATTCGGACTTATTCCACTTAATATTAGTGAATTAATGAAAGAAGTTTCATGAATGTTATTATTTTGTAAACCTAGAAACCTTTACAAAAAAAATATGAATGTAATCATGGTGGCGCATTCAGCTACAATTGACGTAAATAACTGTGATTGTATTTATCGTTTGGGAAATTAAAACTGCAGTTCAAGGAAAAATTTTGTATCTATTTTGCGTGTAAAGTGTCTTTCTCACTTTTGCTAAAAATACAACGCTCCGCTACGCGTTGCACGGTATTTGTTTAGCTCAAGCGAGAAAGACCTACTTTACGCTTTTAATGCATAAATAAATATTCTATATTATATATTTCTAGTACGGAATTTTAAACAACAAAATTGGAAAAAATACAAGAAATTGATTAAAAGCATGTTTAACATTGAAGGTCAGAGCGCTACCTCTGGACAATTTTTGTCTTTTACAATACCAAGCAAGACAAGTAAATTAGATTAATGCCATTTCGGTTCAACTGGTCTGTACAACGTTTAACACAGCTCACTCAGATTACCTGAAGTCAGGACTGAGGGGGGCGCCAGTGGGCCCGCGCCAGATGCGGGAGGGGGCCGGCAGCCCCACGGCGTGGCAGCCCAGGCTGAGCGAGGCCCCCGCCACCCCCACCACTCGGCCCGAGAACCCGGCGATCCTGGCGGGCACTGCAACATGCAACCATTGGCTTACTTTTAATTTAAAATTTTCTTATAATTACAGATATTTTAAATAACATTGTCGGAATAATTTATATCCAGCAGGGACGGTGGAAGGATATTTTTGTTAGGGGGTCAGAAAGCTATGGCGGGGTTCTACATCTGGAGGGGAAGGGGGGGGTCTGGGGGCCCGCCTCCGGGAAATTTGTTGAAAAATAAAAGCCTAAAAACATGTTTTTAAGCTACCTGAATCACATTTTTTTTCAAGCAGTAAGTAACCAAGTACGTGTGTGGCTACACTGGGTCTAAATAATTGTAGAATTATTGCTATAATAGTACACGACAATGACAAGATTTTACTACAAGTTTACACGTTTGTTTTAACTACTGCTGATGGAAGGCCTCAGTCTTTGATATTCCCAAAAACTGCACAGCGACTTTCAACTCTAATGACAAACATTCTGCGCTTACAGCATGAAGAGTTGCCAACCATCCAGACAGAAAATATTGTAATAACACTTCTCAATTAATATTGTATTTTAGGCGAAAATACCGTACCATAATTAGGTTCTGACTTTGACCTTGAAGAATCAGTGCGAAATAGAAGTGTTACCTATAAGTTAACCATCACAAATTTCAATAAAATCATGAACACCAACTAAATTATTACTTTTATAAGGTTATGTGGGTATGAGCCCTTCATAATTAATGTAATCGATTAATGTTAACAAAAATTATATAACTCTTTACTTTTCTTAATAACAATTGTTACTTATACTTTTCTTTGTGGGAAAAAATAAACGTATACAGAATGCTTTATATCCTTCAATTTTTTTATGAACCTCTAACCCTTGACCACCCTGACCCCTGACCCTTGACCCCCCTGATCCTTCCTAAAATTTCAGGGGGCTCAACTGACCCCCCTAACGGGGGGTCCTTCCTTATGCAGGTTCCGCCGCCACTGATATCCTGCATTCATGAGTAAGTTAATGAATTTAAATGAATCCTTTACGATATTAGGCATAAATTGGAGGAATCAGTACAGTTTTTAGTTTAGGATTAAATGTTTTTAGTTTTCAGCCTCAAAAATTATATCTAAAAGAAATTGAGAAGTTTAAAACCTAAGTAAGCAATATGTTCCCTATGATTAAAAAATGAGAAATTTGAAATGCATGCAAGGACAAGTAAGTGTTCAGCATAAACAAGTGCTCAGTTCCATTTCACCCAATAATATTTCACATATTTCCAAGTTTATTTCACTTTTATTTTACTTATGGATATGGATTTATTTCCATGGCGTGGAAAAATTTTAGCATAAGTTTGAGAAATACCTTAAGTACCTACTTGATTACTACATGAATACATGATTACCTAAATGAGGTACTCAAGGTATTTTGACAAATGTTTGTTATAAGCTCGGGCTAAACTCTGACCACGCCACGTGGGGCAAGAGCATCATACCTCTGGAGATGGGGCTCTGGGAGACCTTGGTGCTGGCGGGCCCCTCGCCGACGCTGGTGGAGGCCGTCACCCAGAACTCGTAGCGTTGGAACTCCTTCAGCCGCCGCACCTCGCAGATCAGCTCCTCCCCGAACACCGTCTCCTTGTTGGAGATCTCCTATGCAAACATTAAATAAGACAAGAAGTTCAAGTTTGTCAAGCACAATGATAACTTGTAGTTGCCCCATTTTCCCAGTAAAAGATGGTGGTTTTAGAGATTTATTTCCTAAGAAATAACTGAGGAATAATAATATTCAAGAGTTCTTCATTTTGTAACTTTTTCTAATCTTTAGAGCTTTTTTCAGAGCTTCCAAGCTTTATATTAGAATAAAGCTCATAATTATTTTATTTTAATATGTACAGTAGATTTTTTTGTGTGTTCCTACACCAATGGCATTTTTAAACGTTTTGTTGTAGGTAGTGGTCTAGTTGCGGTGACCTTTTGATAGATAGCATCATTAATTCATAACCAATGACAACTGGCAAGTGGAAACAGTGTTGATCGTGGTCAGAGTTCAAACTTGCGAACCTCAGGTTTTGAGATGAGCACTTTATCAACTTGGCTATCCAGTCAGTCAATTACCAATATTTGATTGAATAATTACCTTATTTGATCCGTTAGACACATATACAGTGTACTTGATGATGACTCCATTCGGATCTGAGGGACGGGTCCAAGTCACCATGATGCTGTCTGAAGTCATCACCAATGCCTTTATTTGCTCTGGAATTCCTGGCACTAAATACAAAAGAACAGTAGGTTAGTAAAAAATAAAACCATTGAATCTCAAAAAGTTGTTGCTCTATTTCCAAACTAGCTCTACACTTAAGTCTGAAAAAGTTATGTTAGATAGTAAAATATTGGATAGGCTTTGAGGAGAACTTTGACAAAATTGAATTATTATATGAAATCCCTATTTGCAGGGCTACGTATATTTTCCCAATACTCTAAATGGTACTGTCTCATAAAATATTCTCATGCATTATTAAAGGGTCTTCCCTGTTATATTCCCAGTATAATTAACAAGTACAGTAGACTCTCGATAGTTTGACACTCTGTATAGTTCGACACCTGCTGACACTTAATAAACGTTCTAAGACTCCCAAGTATTTTGTCCAGTGATATTTACTGGGACATGTACAGGCGGGAGCCTATAAAAGAACTATGGGGTTTTGAGACTAAATATTTTAATGAAGTACATAGCTTATATAAATTTTTAATACATGATTGGAAAGGTTACAGTTTCAAGTTTTTTTAGCAATTTATTTAAGTTCAATTTGAGCTCCGTTAGTGCGCGGTACATGTCGTAACATTATTCCACCTCTTCCTAGCCAGCATGTCTCGGGGACGGTTGTCACACAACTGATTATTCATTGCCTGAGGTGGTTAATATCACGAATTTTCGAAAGTTTCCTTGTACTGTAACAACAGACTTAGTTTCTATTAGCCAAATAACGCATTGAGCCTTTTGTTGCAGCGTCGCCATGTCGCAGCAATCCAGACAGCAACAACAGCCGTGTTACGTTGTTTCAAGGTTAATGGTCTGTAGGGGAGTGAAAATCTTTTATCGTGCCCTTTTAGGAAAAATATTTGCAAACATTTTTTTCTTTTTTTTCAAAACGTTTTTGATTTTTTTTTATCGATTGACATTTGAAGATTCATAGATTAGCCAAGGTAACGCAAAATCTCTTGTGTATATTCAATGATACACCATCTTTCATGAAAGAACATGAATTTTTGTCACTGACCGTAACCAACATAAAAATGAAGATTAAAAATATTTAATGTGGTTTGATAAATATGTTTTGCTGTAAATAGATTTAGTTTTAGGGCATTATTGCAATAAACAGCTCATTAAACCTTTAGTAAATTTGGTATTTCTAAAAAAAATTCGAAAAACTAAAAAAAATCAAAAAAAGCAAACAAATCTCTTAAAGTTTGTCTAGCTCCAAGCAATTGTTCCTGTTAGATTAAAAACCTTTATGTCCTCATAGGGGCGTCTGTTTTGTGTGTGATTATAGTTTTATATGATGATATATCAATTTTTGTATTTTTTATAACCCAAATCATGATAGATACGGTCAGGGACAAGGGGTACGGTCTGGGACAAACGAGAATCGCCAGTCGATTTACTCAATTTATTTAATGCCTTTGTTTTAAATTATCATTTTAAATTATCCTTGGCACTTAAATGGGCCAATACCCTGGTTATTTGGGAGTTGACTATTCCACAAAAAATTATAATAAAATATAAGCATTACCTTAAATATTTACCTATTTCAAAAACTGCAATTCTACTTTTTCATAAATCCTTCAATTGTACTGTTATAAGATAAAATTGTCTTTCACTTCAACTGAATAGTGCAATTTACAACGAAATTTATAATGATTGTCGTGACAAAAATGGTTTCGGTCGTGACAAATACGGTCAGTGACATTACAATTATCTGTCCCTGTTCTGGTGGTAGCCCTGCACCTCGTGTCTGAGAAGACAAAGTGGACTTCTAGGTTGCCCTAGCAATTAAAATATCATATCAACAAAAATTGACACCATAAGTCTACTGTAACAAACGACTAGTACGGTCTTGGACACATCAAAATTACCAAAAACACAAAATTACCTTTATCAACCTTGATAAGTTTAAAAACAAAGAAAAATCTCTGGAATAATGTAAAACACTCCCGTTCACCTCTGTCTCTTCAAACCAACTGACTCTATCGCCACCAGGCTCGCCACTGTCGTGCTCCAAATTTTTAAATTTTGCCGTTACGGTCGGGACTTAAAATCGAGGGACAGACTTATTTTGTCGTAATTCTCAGTTCGCAATAAATAAACAATTATTAAATACTCTTTTTTTGTAAGTTTAATAATTAGTGATGATATAAAAAAATAGCATTATTTATTTAAGCACGTATAATTGTTCTAAAAGTAGCATGAAAGTTGAAGAATGGACCCTAGGGACAAGATACGGTCGTGACATTCGTGACTTTGAAAATACGAAAAAAATACCTAGAACCCATTAACAACCAAATAAATATTTGCAAAATGTTGCCCCCGTCCCAAAAAAATATTAAAACACATAATATGATACTAAAAAAACAGTATCTACGAAATAAGAGGCCAGGGACATTAAAGGGCACGATAAAAAATTTTCACTCAGTGCTGCTCTCTCTTGATGAAAAAATTCCCAAGTGGTATGAGTAAAACTTGATGAGCTACTCGTTTCAGAGAGATTAAGTGCATTCTGCTATCTTCTATAGTTATTAAGATATGAATTTTTAAAATCCCGGAGTCTTTTATAAACACCCTGTATTATGATAAAAGTTGGTAAAATAGCATGCAATGGTTTAGTTTTATGGTACGGTATTTAATAAATCTAGGAGATCTACATGTACAACCTGTATTTTTAATGCTTTTATTAATCTGAAATCCCATATACTCCCTATAGTTCGACATTTTAATACTTCGACACCCTCGACACCCTCAAAGTTCACTAAGTGTTGAACTATCGAGAGTCTACTGTATATTTTTCAGGACAAACACAGGAATACTGAAACTGTATAACAACACATAAAAAGGTTAACTTTTGGACTGAGTCTCAGTTACTCCAAGGTTATAGAAGCATCAGGTTTAGAACAGAAATTTTTAGTTGTAATTGTAATTTAATTGTAATTTTAGTTTAAATGTACTCGTAATTGTAACATAATTGTAATTGTAATTAAATATATTTAATTTAATAATTGCCCACTTTCAAATCCCCCCATTCTAATCACTAATCATTTAAATCATGTGAGTTGTTGATGGATCAGTACCGTCCTCCTCGGTGGCGCAGTAGATGGGTGGGGACTGCACACCCTCGCCTGTGTGGGTGAAGGCCAGCACCCGCAGGCTGTAGTTTGCGAACTTCAGCAGTCCATGCAGCGTCGTGTCCAGCACCGTTGTCTTCTTGATCTCCACGTCCGCGGCCATCCCTGCCGCACAACACTCATGTACTGCAGTACAGGAGATACTGTTTGACCCAAGGAGGTTAAAGTCAAACTGGAGGTAACAAGCAAAAATATTCCTGCAGCCCTATGAGTTTGTCAGGTTGGAAATAATGAGAGGGAGTGATTTTGTTCTTTGAATTACTTATCATAAACCAATGAACTCAGTAATGGGTGTCAAACCAATTGATTGATCGAACATGAACAGATTTTCAAATATCTGAAAATATTAAATTAGTTCAGTTGTGTTTCCGTTCATCAACTTAACAAAATACGTACGCAATAAATCATTGAGCTTAATCAATTTATTAGCATTTATGACATATTTTTAGGAACTCATTAGAATCTAGTCATTCTTTCAAGATTCAAATCGTTTTATATTACCGTTCAAAGAATGGTAGCTCATTATTAAATTACGTCATTCCCGCCCCTCATTATTGCCAACCTAGAGAAATAAAAGGGCTGGTTTTTCATCAACTTAAGCATTGATGTGGTACCTCCAGTTTAGACTCCAACCTTCTTGGTTTAATCCTATTTATTGTAAAAATTGGTACAGTAAATTTTAAATATCCGAACATAAACTGTCGGGATCCTAAATTCTCCAGACAGCTTATAAAAGAATTACGGAAACATTTTGATTTTTGCGGTCTTTACAAGAGTATGGTGCCTTCTAATTTCAGACGAAACTGCAATACAGTGCATGAATGCACATGCAAATCCTACAAAATATCTCCAGATAAATTTAAACTCTTCTAAAAAGAGGTTTGCATCATCATGGCAGATATTGTTGCCAATATTTTGCTAACAGCGTTAAATATCAGTACTCACAACGTTGGATTGGATGATTCAAAGTGTACTATCATTAAAATATATAGACTCTGTAAATTATTAAACTGGTAAGTACAAAAAAAAATTATATATGCTCATTTCTGATCACTTATTCCTTAAAAATATTAAAATATTTCAATATTTCATCTACTAAAATAAATAATACATATCACAGAGACTTTTTTTCCTACCAAAAACCTGAAATCATTAAATAAATTTCCCAAACTTAGTATAGGAGAAAAAAATAAAAAAACATACCAGGTTTAGGATCAACTTGCTTGTATATGACTTTGTATCCTTGAATAATGCCATTTCGGTTTTCAAGAGGAGGAGGCTCCCATCTTATCCTTATACTTTGTGATGATTGAGCACTGCATCTGATATCCAATGGAGGTGCATCTGGCACTGAAAAACAAAATAAATTTAAAACCCACATCTTGGTTAAATAAAAAAATCAATCAGAACTTTAAAAATCTATCACTTAGTAATGAGTTACAACTATAAGAGTGATGAATAGGGAGTAGTGGTAGTTGTTCTTGGTTTAAAACAATACTCAGTGGTATGTAGTACCCAAAAAGTGAATATATTTGAATTTTTTAAATAATAATCTGTTTGCAGTTATATGATTTCCATCCCACATTCCTAGTAAATTTACCTTCCTCTCAGTAAAATTGATTGACTTTTGGCTAATGTTGATCAGAGCTTTCATCAAGCCCAAAAAAAAGAGACAATCGAATACCCAACAATGAAGAAATAAGACGGGTAATGAAGGAAATAAATTCTCAATAAAACAAAAATTGAAGAATGATTTGCTAGAAAACTTTTATATTCTGATTTTCTTAAGTAATTGCTCTTAGAACGAGAAATGTAAATATGAATGAGCAAAATGTTTTATAATTGTTGTGAAGGGCACACGACAGCGGGTAGGTAGTAATATTTACCTACCACCCTCCATAGTCGTGGCGAGCTGGGGCGTGCTGGCGGGGCCGGGCCCCACTTGGTTGAAGGCCCTCACGGTGACCTCGTACCTGGTGTAGTGCTTTAGCCCCGTTAGTGCCAGCTCGTACTTCTGTCGCCCTCTCACCGTGCGCACCTGTAGGGCCAACGTTGGCTTGTAAATAACAAAATAAGTATTATACCACTTTTATAATTTTTTTTGGGGGGGGGCTACGGTTTAGCTACCCTTGGCTACTTCCACCTAATTAGATCTTTTGTCGCACCCACGTTTCAGTCCCCCAGCTTTAGGCTTTTAGCATAGCCTACTAGCTGGTTGACGCCCATTTCAATGCTTTCCCCAGGTATTTTAACCCGGCAGAACTGACTTGGATTTGAAAACACGATGACTGACTCACGGTCTTTTGGACTAGGTATTATTTAAAAATTAGTATATTGAAAAATGATGGGTTTATCTGCACAAAAACTCCTCTAAAATCTTTTACATTAGTTTTGTGACTACTTTATATAGGATATCTGTGCACACAAAATATTTATATAATATAAAAAATATATATTTTGCATTGCAGTAGATACGTCAATAATTATTGTTATCAAGTTAAAAGCGTCCGAATGTTGCACAAGAATGTGTTTATACAAACAAAAACTCCACAAAAGTATTGTAAATTACTAGCTATTTTGAATATTTTATATAAGAAATATGTGCACACAAAATATTTATATGTAACATGAAGCCTTATGTGACTCACGGTCGAAAACACCAGACCTCTATAGAAACTTTCATTTAACCGACTATAAGGGTTAGAGAATGACGGGAAGTGAGTCATGATGTTCCTGGAAAGACGTACAAGAGATATAGTGTCGGCCAGCCCTGCCCAAAATATATAATTTTTATCGAAAAAACTACTAACCTGGTCATTTAGACCGGTATAAGTCAGTCCTCGCGGGTTAACCTCTTACGAGCATCTAAGTGCTGGGCAATCCAGCCATTTATGCTCATTAGATTCCACATTTGAGACACAGAACCTGCATTGGTCTGTTTGACTAAGCCCTATTGTGCTGAGTTGTTTCCTCAACGGACCATGACCTGTGAGTAGCCCTATCAGCAGGCTTATCTCCTTCTTCTGGAGGCCCAGTATACCTCTCCATTCCCTCCTGAATGGATATATTAACAGTTTTGACTGTCTTGGCTGTTCCGCCAAGCTTGCGCTTTTTGGTCTTCCGCCCAGTGTTGTAAATAATAAAATAAGTATGATACCACTTTTATGATTATTGCCTGGTATATCTTTTAGAACTGTTTGGGATTACACATGACACATTAGGGTTATTTGAAAACTTAAAGCTACCTTTCAAATGAAAAGGTATAAAAGATTGATTCTGCCCCGGCTTTGCTGAGTGCTGCAATCCGAGGTTAATCTTTAAAATGATTTCAAATCATGTCTAAGCTGTAAACGAATTGAATTTAGTTTGATCTAATGTCCAGAGATAACACCACTGTTCCGAGAATTCTACCCTTTTCTGCACCTAAGTGATGCCTTTTTTAGAATTCTGAGACATATTGGCAAACCTATGTAAAAATACCTTTTATGTCTTATCTCAAATGTTAAAAGACATACAGCTGTTAATGAGTTATGACTTTAAAAGAAAATCTCTCTTGTTGTCAGATATAATCTACAAGGATTTTACTAGGTATTCTAAGTATTTAGTGTAATTTTCCAATGAATCACTTTCAAACCCCCTTAAAAAGTATCAGATATTATTACTTGCTAAGTTTGATTTTATAAATGTAAATATAATAGTTAATTCCTCCGTTATCTGAGCACTTAGCCAGTTAGCATGCATGGGAGCATTGATGTACTTAATTGTTAATCTGTAGACTAAGGGCACATACTACCTCTGTGCATTATTGATGGAATAAACCACTAGTTAATTTCCTTGCAAGTAGACAGTTAGTTCCTACTATGATTAATAATTTATCGGTTGTTCACATAGTAAGATTATTAGAAATTAAACATCACTTAAAAGTTTTTTAAATATAATGTTAGACAGGAAAATTTACAAGTTTATTACTGAAAATCACTTGTTAGGAATTGTTAAAAAATCCTAACAAAAATGCGTCTTTCTTTAAATACGTATATAGCCTATGTATACAATAATTTACAAATCAAGTCATTGTTATAGTTACTAGTGGACCCGCACTGCTCAGCAGCTTTAAATTTTTGTTTGGTTTTTGAACTTGTACGATGTTTATTATAAACAACTGTTACTTGAAATTTTATTTTCATATGTTAAATTTTGAACAGATATAACTTTAAGGGCCTCTAGTCCTTTCAGTTGAAGTTTTTAAATTTTATTTCCCACAAAACTTCACAACAAGCTCTTTCCAATGACACCTAAATCATTCAAAAGGTTTTAGAACTATAGAAAGAGTCTTGATCACAAAATAATAACTACTAGCGTATTAAATAAGTATATAAATATAAAGATAATCACAACTAATTTGAATATTTTTGAAATTTTTTGTTGTTATTGCAGTTAGATGTCTATATATAAATCATGAAAAACTCTCAAAACCACTTACTTAAGTACCATATGCTATGTATTTTCTATAACATACAGATGTATTGCAATGAAAAGTTGAGAGGAGGAGCAAGTAGGGATGGGAGATCGGGAGGTCTAGGTTTTGAAGCGTGTTTAAGTAAATCAAGGACATAGACATAATAGTATCTAATTGTAACATATCTGAAACTCCTTAAAGGAACCACATTTCTTCTGAGTTTAGTATAAATGACGCTTTTGGAAATATAATGAGACTCACCTCTGGGGCCCCTCCACTCGTCACCTCCCGATAAGTCACTTGGTAGCCCAGAACGTCCCCATGGCTGGCTAGTGAGGATGGAGGCTGAAAAATATTACAATTCAGCATTAATTTCTTTAAAATTTTAAATACAATTTGCAAATTTATCCTGAAAAAATATAATAATTTTCAAATTTACAACTCAAATCTATAAAGTTGCTTAAACATTGTTAGTTCCTACTACATGATAATGATTGTTGTTACATAATGATTGCTCCATGATAATGATTGTTGATTGATAATGAGTTGTTGGTTTTACTGTCATATTGTTAGGAATATGAGTCGTTTCCTTGCTTCCGTTATTGTTAGCAATTAATTTAAATATTTAGAAAATTGTAATTATAATTTTAGGTGGAAATAAAAGTGATTTGATTTGATTTGATTTAAATATACTTATATAGAACACTTCAAGGCAACCCAAGGAGATCACAAGGAGTTACAAATGGACAAGGTATTACAGAATACAATTAAGATTTAAATTTACTACTCAGACCTAAGAAAACAAATACAATAAAATCCTTATTCAGTTTTCTGGAATTCAGAATGATGGGGATATCTTATTAATGAACAACCAGAGTTCATGCTGTTTGTTAGGCAAATAAAAATCCACTTACCCTCCATCTGACCACCAAGGTGTCTGCACTTGTGGCATCAACAGTCACCTCTTCAGGAGCTTCATTTGGGGCTGAAAAAAACCTTTCAGTCAGAATCCTTTTATACTTTAGAAATTGAAAAAATCAATTTCTAATTTTTGTGAATTTTAGAAATTGTTTTATGAAATATTTTTTACAAGTTAAGGGTATGGACGATTAAAGTGTACAGCATTAATTTTGAAGGCAACACTATTCAAATATTCAACAGTTAGACTTACCCTCCTGCAGAGTGATGGCGGTGGTGGAGGCACTAGGAGCCCCGGCCCCCACCTCATTGACCGCTAGCAGTCTGAGAGAGTAGCGGGTGGCGGGGTTCATCCCACTGAGCCGGGCAGAGTGAGTGTTGCCCCCCACTGTCACATTGGCCCAGCTGCTGCCTCCCTCCTCCTGTAACAGTACCAGGATGACAATACAGCAGTCTGAGAGAGTAGCGGGTATCGGGGTTCATCCCACTGAGCCGGGCAGAGTGAGTGTTGCCCCCCACTGTCACATTGGTCCAGCTGCTGCCTCCCTCCTCCTGTAACAGTACCAGGATGACAATACAGCAGTCTGAGAGAGTAGCGGGTGGCGGGGTTCATCCCACTGAGCCGGGCAGAGTGAGTGTTGCCCCCCACTGTCACATTGGCCCAGCTGCTGCCTCCCTCCTCCTGTAACAGTACCAGGATGACAATACAGCAGTATGAGAGAGTAGCGGGTGGCGGGGTTCATCCCACTGAGCCGGGCAGAGTGAGTGTTGCCCCCCACTGTCACATTGGCCCAGCTGCTGCCTCCCTCCTCCTGTAACAGTACCAGGATGACAATACAGCAGTCTGAGAAAGAAATTAATTATTGAGGGAAGTAACTTTTTGTTTTATTACTTACAGTTGAGTAGGTCTGGACATTTCAAACTGACTGAATTTCTTTTAACTGTAGAACTTCTCATATACTATTTAACTTCCTTCAGTTAATTTACTAGCGTTACAACTTTGTTGAAAGACTAAAAAGACTTCATCAGGTGAGAATGAAAGCTTCAGACAGTAGCCAGTGAAATAAATGGGAATCCATAAAATAATATCTTGATATACTAATTTATAAGTGTAATTGGTCACCGTACCTGGTCTTATAGGTAGCAGCGCTAATAATATTTTTGTACTTCATGTTGAAAAATATTTCTGAAGAAACAAATATATAATTCCTACAGAAGAAACTTTTAATAACTACTGATTCATTGGTAATTTTGTGTGATTAACAGTAAATCACTACAGAAGATCAAAAATAAATCCTAATACCAATTACAAAAAGAAATTAAAAATATAGATTTTTAAAGGTAATTAGTGTATTGTCATTGCAGTCTGACCTGGAACTGAACGAGGTACTGAGTGATGGCGGTGTGGCTGGTGACGGGCGGGGCCCAGCGGACGTTGAGCCAGCGACTCCCCACCTCCACCACCTCCAGTCGCTCTGGTGAGTCTGGTGGCTCTACAGCCGACAATGGATGGTGATTAGATGGAATTCCGATAAGTAATTAGTTATGGTTTTGATATTTTAATTCATTCTGAAGTGAGCCATCTTTGTCATTATGGATACTTTCTGAGAGGGAGAGGAAATAAACTCCTGCAAATTAAAATGCATACCCTCCACCAGGGTCCATTCTGAGTCAGTAACTCACGTGGAAAACGAAGGAGACATTGTCAATGCCCCCCGCTAGGCTGGGGGGTATTCCAGACCTCTCGGTTAGTTGTACCCCCCAAAAATTTGGTTCACACGGCGCCTATGATGCAGCCTGCCCTCTTGTGAAAGCTTGGGTGGGAAAGGTACAGATGTACCGCCAAGTGAAAGCTGTTTCAACGTTGTTTCGACTCATCAGGTACAGATCAGAAATACAGATCAGGTACAGATAGACAGCTGGTTCCAGCTGTCACTGTATTACAGCGTACTCAGTTTCAAGAGTACCATCTCGGAAGAGTAAACGTAGCCAGCGCAGGAGAAAAAACTCAACTACGAGAATGTTCATGTTTGAATTGATTCAATACAGAGGTTTGATATCATCCATCCATTCAAGGGTCCAGACTGAAAAAGTTGAATATGCGATTTATGTCATTCCGACAAAATGTCGAATGTCAGAGAAGTTATGTTGAAGCAAAGAAATTAATCAAGCCTTTAACATTATGAGACTTTTTTTGTCGGCCCGATGCCGGATTGCATTCTTCCGACACATTTGGCAGCAGTGGAACATATGATCAACTGGGCACTTTCACACTGTCTGTTTTTATGTCAGATGGCTATTCCAGCATACGAAATTTTGCTGGAATGGAAAAAACCCATATACTCAATTCCACATTCACCTTTCAGTATGGAATTTACATAAGCCATGTGTTTCAAATGGCAATAATCAGCTGATGATTTTTACAATGAAATGATACAGATTTATAGCTCTGGACAGCCTT
This sequence comes from Flexamia atlantica, assembly GCA_035578135.1. Classification (NCBI taxonomy): domain Eukaryota; kingdom Metazoa; phylum Arthropoda; class Insecta; order Hemiptera; family Cicadellidae; genus Flexamia; species Flexamia atlantica. The sequence goes on along the minus strand of JAQJVK010000009.1, from coordinate 19,648,868 downwards.
ACTGGTGGGTGAGTGGCGCTGTTGTCGTAATTGGTATTTAATATCTGCAATGCTTTGGTAATAAATCACATGGTCATTTGTTTATGAAAAGGTACTTTACACAAGAAAATATTTTTCTGCAACCGCAAGTGCAACTAATATTAAATGCTTGCAAGCTCACCAGAATTCATGAAGTACGACGACGAAATTGCGGAAACACATTCTTAAATGTGAACAAATCAAAACAAAAAGATGTGGGTTGCCAAAACAAAAAGATGTGGGTTGCCAAAACAAAAAGACCAGCTAATGCATTGCGCAAATATTTTCTAGAAATTTTTAAATGCATAAGAAATGTCTCGGTGAAATATTACAGGGGCATTCTTTTGTAGTGTAAATGAGGTGAAACGTAAACAATGTTTTGACAGTACCATGGGCGGATTTAGGTTGAAATCTTGGGGGGTGCCATCTCATATGGGCTTAGAGGGTATGAGTTATTTTTGCTCATATCCTAAATCACCGATTTTAGGATCTATTTCAAGAACCTATTTCTTTCATTTAACAACAACCCCATTTTATTAGCGAATTTCCTTAAAGGAATAAGCTATTACCGTAGGTCTCATGGTAAGACCTAAGCCCGAGACCATGTTAACTTTTCATTTTGGGGCCCCCAAAAGCAAAAAACACTGTTCGTTTGAATTTATATATATACATCTCCTAATTAAGATTAACAAATAAGTATAATATAGACAGTTTTGGCAATAGTTCTGTTCATCATAATTTTTATTTTGGACTGCAGAACAATTATTTAGTTGAACAACGCCCACCTGTGTCTGGATTTAAATTAAGTGTTTTCCTGGTAGTTAATAATGGTAGAATTTAAGACCTCGCTGTTAAGCTAGGCTTAGTGAGGCTTATTGTAACTGTACTTTTGAGTTAATAAATAAAAAAAAATACATATATATATATATATATATATATATATATATATATATACCGGGTGTTCAAAAAGTCCCGGATCGGCTTGTTAATTTTTTTATTCTTAAATATTGACCTACGAAACTTAGAACATGTCTCTTGGACACAAAATACTATTTTAGCAAGTATTCAGTGTCCCCATACCTCCTCAGGGGAACGGCCCACGAGGAGTCAGAAGAAAATCTTAAATATAAGCATAGGTTGATATGTACTTCAAATTAAAGCTCTTTTTGAGTAGAATACAATGCCGCAAATCCGATCTGAATCGGATCACCGAATCCAGAATGGCGGCAGTTTAAAATTTTCTAAACTGCAATTTTTAACATACTTAAAAATTCGATTTCAGACGTTCTAAGCGTCCTTTCGTGATGCGGTTTGCGGCATTTTGTTGAGAATTTCATGCCCTTTAAAATTATGTACAGCACCACCTATGCCGGTCATCATCCATGCAAGACATCCTTTAAGGCACCGTCCCTCATGGAAGTGGTTTATGCCATAGGCTGTGCATAGGTCGATATGTATATCATTTTAAAGGGGTAATAAAGCAAAATTTAATGCCGCAAACCGCATCGCGAACGGACTCTTAGAACGTCTGATATCGAATATTTAAAGAGATTTTAGTACTAACAAAAAAAGGAGATTTTTTAGATTGTAGTACTAACAAATTAGTATTTTGAATCACTGCTCTTTGTCCATTGGTTTCCGAGATATTGAAAGTGGTAAACACAGTACGTTGTCCCAATGTTAACCTTATGGGAAATAAAGAAAATTTTATATCTCGCTTAGTTCTCAACATATCTTGATAGAACTTGGTAAATGGCTTCTTCTAGTTCAGATCTACTCAATATTGAATTAAAACCACCCAGTTTTAATATACCCGTAGCAGCAAACCTGCAAACCCATTCCCCATGTTATTCTTATGGAGCTTACAAAAACGTGTTGAATCTCGGTATGTTGGATTGAAATATGTTGTTTTGCATTTGAAATTCGCTGAGTATGCAGGTGTGCTGCAACGGGGGTATTTTTTGTTATAGTTATAGGTCACTTGAATCATGGAAAGTACCGATCATTTGTAATTCGTATTATGAAAACTGCTAGAATAATATTATTGATCATCGCAAGAAAAACATTTTGAGACTCTAAAAATGTTTATTTGTTTTCAAAGAAGATTGTTCGGAAGCCAGTTTAAACTTAAAAGCAGTTTGATAAGTTATGTTTGTCGGGAAAAAATATGGAGTTGAAAACAAACATGACGAATTTAATCAAGTGACATTATTTTGAGACAAACTTCAACAATTAAAATTCTGTAACAAAAGGATGGGATGAAAAATAAATAAACTAAACAAAACCAAAATTCAAATAAAATTTGGATGGAAATCGAGCTCATTTTACTGTATTCAAATTATGAAAATTTATGCTGGAAAGTTTTTTTCATGCAAAAAGTTTAGGAAAATCAGGGGGTGCCGGGCACTCCCTGGCACCCCCGGAAATCCGCCCATGGACAGTACTACCAAAACTTGTGTTCATTTAGCAGACATTTTGGGAGATTACAATTTTCGCCATCCGCCAGTAAAGGGCGTATGTCACTATTGCAAGTTTTCACGTGAAACATTTCACGCGAAACACAAAATCGTCTGAAACATTTCGCGTGAAACAATGTATTGTAATGGGGCTAAAATTTCGCCTTAATTGCCGAAACATTTCGCGACATTTTTTATATAGATATACTTAACATGGTTTCGAGAATGTTTCGCGAAACAAAGTTGCACCTGGTTGCACTAATGGCAAACGGCCTTAAGGCTGTCCAGAGCTATAGTAAACAAATACACTCATCAAAGGTAAAATATTAGCCATCTCCCATAAGGCCTGTACTAAAAGGTGAACTTGGAACTGAGTATAGTGTTAAACACACTTAACAGGTATGGGGTCATAGAGTACTAATAAAAAAAATTATGTGTATTTTATTAAACTCAATCAATGCAAGAAAAGCAGGAAATAGGAATAACTTTACACAATAGTGAGACCAACCTTTGACAGTGAGGTAGATGACCATGTTGTCCTCGCCGAACTCGTTGTGCGCGTTGCAGTGGTAGGCGCCGGCGTCGCGGCGGGTGAGCGCGGGCAGGTGCACCTCACTGGCAAGACCGGCGGGTGTGTGGCGGCTGTGCGGCGGCGGCACGTGCAGGCGCGGCGTCGCCCCCCACGTGACCCGCAGCGGCAGGTCGCCCTCCGCCTCGCACACCAGCACCACGCTCTCGCCCGCCACGCCGCTCTGGTTCAGCTGCCGGCTCCGGAAGTGGGCCGGCACTGCGAGGGAATAGAGGAGGTTGGTTCTTAGTAATTCCATAAGAATGTTGCATGTGTGTTGGGATGATGATTTGGAATTTTAAGGACAAGATGAACAGAGGAACAAAAAGTAAGTACAGAGGAGGTAAATGTAAGCAACAGTGGAGGGTTAACTGCATTTGAAAGGGGAAGGTATGCGAGCAATGAAACAAATGGAAAATGGTCATTAAAGGTGTAAAACATAAAGGATAACCCCAGCTTGTACTTTTCACATTCCACTTACTCATAGTTATTTGGATTATGTACTTAGACTACTTTCCTCGAAATTGACTTGAAGTTTCACTTGTATTTATTCGATTGTAAGGTCAACGTTAACGTGTTCATTAATATTTGTGTTGAACAAATTGACCGTTAACCCAAAGACGTTAACAGTTTCTTTTCATCCAAGGATCTTTTTCCTCTTCATAAAAAAATTATCCATTATAATTTTTTAAACTAAATTTAGGATTGAGAAAAATCTTTAGGTCATTGACCAGTGTAGGAAAGTACTAAATTACCGTTGACCCTGAGGAAGATGACCTTGCGCAGGGGGGAGCCGATGCCGTTGGAGGCCTCGCAGCTGTAGTGGCCTTCGTGCAGCGGGTCGGCGGCGCGCACCAGCAGCGAGCCGTTACCTGCGGGGAACATGCGCGAGTCCGTCTCCAGCGGCACGAAGTCACTGGGCTGGTCCACTGCAGCAGGTTTTTGTTACAGTGAAAAATATGACAGTAAAAAGTGTGTAATGGATGACTGCGAAATAGACTGAAAATTTGTGCTTCCGTCATTAAGTTTTGGAACTGTTGGGGTTCGGTGTTGGCAGAGGCAGAGGGTGTAAATAGTGGAATATGGATTGAGGTCTGAACATGAGTCTGAGGTAAGGTGGTTCTGTATTTTCAAGAAATGATTGGTCAGAGCAGGTTATTACTGAAACTGTGTAAGGGCTGGAATTGTTAAATCTAAGCGGAAGGTTTACCCTGAGGCCGATCGTTTCCATTGCCATATACACCTAAAGCCAGCTTTGATGAATGTTAATTAATTAATTCCATGTACAACTATAATGCTACTACCTAGCATGTGGTTCAGAATAACTGTATTGACCAGAATGAATGCAAACGGTCAACTACTGACTACTATAATACTGAATAAAGGTTTTAGGTACTATTGAATTAAATAACGGTTGGCAGGAGGGATCTATGAAACAATATTTAATATCGCAGGGCAAATCTGTATTATTAAAGATTGTCCAGTGGTATTTTAGAATGAATTGGCTCTATTAAAGATTTGTTTCTATTTTCCAAATTAACAATGATGCTAAACATTTTTTTTTCTCTAATCAATTAAACAAATTAGCCATTTATATTTGTTAAACACAGCTTGCCTATCAATATCAAGACATTTAAAAATTGGTAAAACATTCAAAGCATTTCACTGACAGCGTGCTTTCATCCAGGTGATCCTAGGCTGGGGGTAGCCGTGGGCCTGGCAGTGGAGAGCTGCTTGTTGTTGGTACAACACGGAGATGTCGTGGGGTTCCATCTGCCAGGTTGGCGCCACTGGAACAGTGACCAATTTGTAAGTTATATACGTCAACCAGTCACCTATGTACAACAACTATGAAGTATTTCACTGGGGTCCCCTCAGGGTCCTTAGGGTTTCACTGGATTCTTTCTTCGTTAAATTTAAAATTAATTAAAAAGGGGAATAACTGAATTTCAGTTATAATGAAACATTACTAAAACATACCTTTTGGAGGGTTACTATATAATAGAACTATCTTTAAATAAACCTTACTTTTAAAAATGTCGTTTTTAACGACATTACAACATAGTAATGTAAAATTGAAGTTTATAAATTAATGACGCTAGTGTGATAGAGATAACAGAGAACTGTTGATATGAAAACAAATTTACCTTTAATCACTAATTTGGCAGTAAAGTTGGCTTCTGCTGCGGCATTGCGAGCGATGCAAGTGTAGTGGCCTGCGTGTCTAGCTCTGAGGTTAGTGAACATCAAAGAGCTCAAGAAGGAGCTCTGTTGCTCTTCCACCTCGTGATCCTGCGGGAGGGGTCCTCCATCCTTCTGCCAGATAATGTCTATCGGCAAATCTCCAGAGATGACGGAGCAAGTCACATGCGCTCGGTGTCCTTCTTTGAGATTTTCTGGGAAGGTGAATGGTGCTATTTCTGGAGGCTCTGTAAGAATTAAAATTCATAGTTGGTATTGTATTTAAACAAACTCGGGATATAGTTTTATCTGAAATACTGCAAAATCTGTTTGAAAGATTTACCCACTAAGATTTTGGAGTAAAACTTTAATGCATTTTGTGAAACCTTTTTCTTTTTTAAAAATCCGAGGATAATTATTTTTAAATTATCACTCGATTGCTAGCCCAGCTTCGCTTGCATTAATAATCACAATCAATTCCGGTAATATTGATATATCTTTGTTGAAAGTGTGTTTCCCTCATCCATTCAGCTGATTACTTTAAATCTGTATTCCAATGTTGATGGAAAAATATCACAATTAATTTAAAGGTACTTCCCATGAACCTGACTTTTATATATTCCGCAAAAAAAAAACTTGAAAATAAACACCCTTATATCCATTGAAGCGACACTACCTAAATAATTAAAATCGTTTCAGATCACTCAAATAAGTTTTGTCCATTAAAACCCTTAAAATAGGTATTTTAAGGGTATATAAATAGAATCCTCTGTTTGATCTGACCTCCATAACAATCTCAAATCATTCAAGACAAATTCACTTTAACGACTGCAATTTTCTGTTGACTCACTCATAACCTCGACGAAGATCCTGCCGCTGGCGGCCTGGTTCTGCTGGTTGCGCACGGTGCAGTGGAACGCGCCCTTGTCCGCGGCGCCGTCCACGTTGCGCACCAGCAGCGTGCCGTTGGCGAACACGCGGTGGCGGTAGTTGGCGGGCAGCGTCTCGCCGTCGCGCTGCCACGTCGTGCTGGCCACGGGGAAGCCGCTGACCGGGCAGCGCAGGTACACGTGGCCGCCCGACACCGCGGTCACGTTGAGCGGCGCGCGCGGCGTCGGCGGCCCTGCGGGAGTGGTTGAATGATGTAGGGGAAATATTTTTTACCAATACAAAGAGATATTGACGCAAGAGAAGGAAGAGACATTATGAAAATAAACAGAGAAGCTAACTGGTAGAAGAAAAAAAAACTAAAATTAAAAATTAAATCAAGAAATAAAAAAATAAAGTAGTAAAAGGCTGCAGATGTAATATTATTTTAGGATTATGAATAGGAAAAGGAATTTGTTAAGATAATATTTTATAGCAATTTTTATTCCTTTTTTTACCACAAAAAAACAAAGCCGTACTTGAAAATCCCCACATTCTTACTAATCTATCATAACTTTATCTCATACAACATAATTCAACCCAATCTGTTTGGCCGGTGCGGCGATGCGTCATCGTTATCTGCATGTCCAACACAGATAAGAGCGACAACAGTATCAACCAGAATATCCAGAATTTATTTCGATGTACCTGGTAAAATATCCAGGAACCAAAAAACTTAGGTAATGGTATATACCGGATGAAGCCAACATAGGACAGTTTTACAATTCTGGACATTAAACGGAGTTTGACCAGTATTTAATCGAAAACCCCAAGCTATTAAAACCAAACGAAAATGGGTAACGCGCATGAAAACAACCACTCAGAGTGGATTTACACGGGTTGAGTTGGGGGGAGAGTTAGACGGCGAGATGCCACTTGCCCATTTAACTCGCCCGATGTTATCACTAGAATTAGATTGATGAAAAAGTGGGCGAGTGATACAAATAACTACTCGATCGCTTACTCGCCCAGTTTGACTCGCCCCGTAACCTGACCCGTGTAATGCGCCCTCAGTAGGCTACTCACCATAGACATTGAGCGCGGCGCTGTGGCCCACACTGCCCAGCGGGTTCCGGGCCAGACACGTGTACACGCCGCCGTGCTGCACCCTCACCGAGCTGATGTTGAGGTGGCTGATGACGTCGTCCGCGGGGTCCAGGTGGGAGCCGAGGATGTAGCCGCCGCGGGGCAGCAGCGGGCCGCCGTCCAGCAGCCAGGTGAACTGCGGCGGAGGGTTCCCCGAGGCGACGCAGCGCAGCGACACCGGCTGGCCCGGCTGCAGCGTCTGCTCGATGAACGTCGACTGCAGCTCGGGGCCCACGGCTGGGGAGGAAATGTGTTGTAACAGTTATGGTCTATAAAATTGTAATGTTGTATGATTTCATATCAACTGTCTATCTTTAATCAGATGTTCTTTAAGATTGTTTATGTTTATGTTTACAATGTCATGTTCATTTTATAATAAGAAATGTAGTAGTTTTTTATAGTTGAATAAAACCATATCAATTTGGTTTTCAACTTATTTTCTCTTTTACATTCATAACAATTTATTCAACTATAGTTTTTTGTTTCTCATATTAAAAGTTCTTCCTTTATTCAAGTTTATTTAAATAATCTAAATGGATAAGTACTTTAAACCTGACCGCCTATCCTTGGACCCTAATGACCCACACTCTGATCGTCGGTGGAAACATTGGAAAACTACATTTGAGAATTTCATGGAAGAAATATGCGCTGCTGAAGAAGACCAACTAAAACTTCTTACTAATTTTGTGGACTACAACATACATGAAACAATCTCGGAAGCTGAATCATATATCGAAGCTATTACAATTCTTGATAAAATTTTCATAAAACCCACTAATAAGATATATTCACGGCATCAACTGGCCACAAGAAGACAGGAATCAGGAGAAAGCATTGATCAGTATCTCAGAAAACTAAAGGAACTTAGTAAGGCATGCAACTTTAAATCTGTCACTGCTAATGAAAATCGAAACGAGTACATAAGGGACTCTTTTATTAGAGGATTAATATCACAGTCCATTCGGCAAAGACTACTTGAAAATCTAACTTTAACTCTTGAAGAAGCTTACAATCAAGCTATTACTTTGGAGTCGGCTGAAATTCAGGCAACTTCGTACTTTTCAACTCCATGTAATTCTATATCTCAATCCACTCCTAAAAATGCTGATATTGGTGACACCGATGTCTCCCAGTCAACGTCTGATTCGACTTCACACCAGTTATTCTCGCTAAGAAGAAGAGACAAGTGTTTCTTTTGTGGGCGGTCTCGACACTCTCGGGACAACTGTCCAGCCAGAAACTCGGTTTGCAACATCTGTGAAAAGAAAGGACATTGGGCAACTGTTTGCAACTCTCGTAAACAAACTAGGCTGTCTAAATATAAAACTCCTCATAGTACAAAGACGGAAATAAACTCTATGTCTTCCTCTCTTCTTGCTGCCTCACAAAAATGTCTTTCGAAAGCTACAGTCTCACTGATTGTAAATGGTAACCAAGTAGATGCGCTCATTGATACAGGAAGTTCAGACAGTTTTATATCCGATACTACTGTTAAAAGATTTAATATTTCTAAATACCCAACAAAGCATGAAATATCTATGGCTTCAACTAGCCATGTTTCATCAACTCTTGGCCACTGTATTGTTGACATGGTGTATGATGGGCACCAATATCCACAAACTAAGCTACTTGTCCTAACTGATTTATGTGCTGATGTTGTAATTGGACATGACATCCTTCGTCAACATTCAGCAGTGGAGCTGAATTTTGGCGGTAAGCGCCCACCACTTAATGTTTGCAATCTACTCAGTGCTAAAGTATCACCACCACCACTGTTTGATAATCTAACTAATGACGTCAAGCCTGTAGCCATCAAGTCCCGTCGCTACTCTGAAGATGATAACAAGTTCATAAAAAGTGAAGTAAAGAGGCTTATCTCTGAAGGAATAATTGAACCAAGTACGTCACCTTGGAGAGCCCAAGTGGTTGTTGTCAATAATGGGCACAAGAGACGTCTATGTGTTGACTACTCTCAAACTATTAATAAATTCACACAACTTGATGCCTATCCTTTACCTCACATCGAGTCATTTGTCTCTAAACTTGCTCAGTATAAAGTGTTCAGTACAATCGATCTGAAAGAGGCATATCACCAAATACCTATTCGGAATGAAGATAAAGCATTCACTGCATTTGAAGCTAATGGAAGACTCTACCAGTACACTCGCATACCGTTCGGCGTGACTAATGGTGTGGCCTGTTTTCAAAGAACCATCGACCAGATTATAGAAACTGAAAATCTGCTGGACACGTTCGCTTACCTGGACGATGTAACTATTTGTGGTCGAAATCAAGCAGAACATGATCAAAACCTACAAAAATTCATGGAAGCTACTAAAAAGTATAATCTTACCCTAAACAAAGAAAAATGCAAGTTTTCGTTGACCAGCATTCCAGTTCTTGGCTATATCGTAGAAAACATGTCAATGCGTCCTGATCCTGACCGCTTAAAATCACTCTTGAACTTCCCCATTCTTACTGACAACGCAAGCCTCAAAAGAGCTCTTGGCATGTTATCTTATTACGCAAAGTGGATCCCTAAATTCTCTGAGAAGGTTAATTGCCTTACTTCAGTCAAATCTTTTCCATTAGGCAGTAACGAAATATTGGCTTTTAAAACTTTGAAAGAAGAGATAGCAAACTCCAGTATGTCCGCAGTCGAAGAGAATATTCCGTTTACTGTGGAAACGGATGCGTCTGAATCAGCTATAGCAGCTACTTTATCGCAAGCTGGAAGGCCAATATGTTTCTTTTCAAGGACTCTTACTAAGAGTGAACAACACTTGCCTGCAGTCGAAAAAGAGGCCCTCGCAATATTCGACTCGATTCAGAAGTGGAGGCATTTTCTGATTGGAAGACGATTTAAATTGATAACGGACCAGAAGTCGGTTTCTTACATGTTCAATCAAAAACACACGGGGAAGATTAAGAACAACAAGATTTTGAAGTGGCGATTGGAACTAGCGCCTTTCTCTTATGACATAGTGTACCGTTCCGGAAAAGAAAATGTAGTAGCAGATGCATTTTCACGTGTTTCATCTTCCCTTTCTTGTAGAGATTCAGAAAAACTCCATAAAATTCATTGTGACATAGGACACCCTGGAATCGTACGGATGGTTCACTTCTTGAAATGCAAAAATCTTCCTTACTCTATCGAAGATGTCCGGCGAATGACCGCTTCGTGCTCTGTTTGTGCAGAAGTCAAACCTCGATTCTACCACAAACCCCCATCGACACTAATCCATGCAATGGCTCTTTTTGAGAGACTTAATATTGATTTTAAAGGGCCCATTCCTTCTGTGACAAGGAACAAATATATCCTAACGGTTGTCGATGAGTTTTCAAGGTATCCGTTTGCTATTCCGTGCTCAGACACATCAGCATCTTCTGTCATTAAAGCCCTTACATCAATCTTCACCATCTTTGGAATGCCTGCTTTTGTCCACTCCGACCAAGGTTCTGCTTTTATGTCAAAAGAACTGAACGATTTCTTGCACTCCAAAGGAATTGCCACAAGCCGGTCTTCACCTTACAACCCTCGAGGTAATTCTCAAGCTGAGAGATACAATGGAACGATTTGGAAGACGGTATCTCTCGTTCTAAGAAACAAAGGTCTGAAGACAGAACAGTGGGAGTGTGTTTTACCGGAAGCTTTGCACTGTATACGCTCTTTACTGTGTACAGCTACTAATGAGACCCCGCACGAACGCCTTTTCAAACATCAAAGACGATCGTTTTATGGCACTTCTCAACCACAATGGCTCATGAATCCGGGGCCAGTATTGGTGAGAACTAACAAGTATGAACCTTTAGTAGAACAAGCCCAGTTGATAGAAGCCAATCCAGACTATGCTCGAATCAAGTATAGAGATGGAAGAGAGTCTCTGGTATCGGTGCGCCATCTCGCAATTCCTCCTGAAGCCATCCATCAAGAGGATGATCTTATGTCTCAATTATCGCCAGACTACGTTTCTTCGGAAAATCTCACTCAAGAACAAAATCCTGTTTCTCAATACCGAACACGAGAAAGTACTCCACCTCAACCTGCAAATGAAGTTCCCATTCAGTCTGAAATTGAAACGTCCACTTTACATGAGGCTGTAACCCCTACTTCAGTGAAGAATGATCAAGACTCAAACTTACGCCGTTCTACTAGAATCAGAAGACCTCCTGCCTATCTAAGTGATTATATGTAAAAAAAGAAGGTGGGGTGAATGTAATGTTGTATGATTTCATATCAACTGTCTATCTTTAATCAGATGTTCTTTAAGATTGTTTATGTTTATGTTTACAATGTCATGTTCATTTTATAATAAGAAATGTAGTAGTTTTTTATAGTTGAATAAAACCATATGAATTTGGTTTTCAACTTATTTTCTCTTTTACATTCATAACAAAAATTTACCATAAACGTGATTAATATATGGGCGTGTTGCTAGCCTAACGGTTAGCGTCTTTGACTTCAGTTCAAGAGGTCGCGGGTTCGATTCCCGGCATGCCCACACACATTTGAGGAGTTTGGACCGCTTTCCCTTAAAAGCGTTTGAGTATCTCTTCTGTAAAAATGCCGTTGGTGTGGTCACAAAAAAACATCGTCCCATGCTAAATTTTTTATGTTGTCAAGATAGGTTTAAAACCAAAAGCTTCACACCATAGCCTGGAGGTGGTGACGCAAATATGAACATATTTTTCCACTAGGATCTCACCAATAGGGTCTAAAGTATCACTGTAGGTTGGAGTGGTAAACCATCCAGAAAATGTAATTTATATAACACGTTTGCTTTTCTAATAAAACTGATGATCAGTTCAATATAGACGAAAACTTTCTATTACCAACTTTAGAGTTGACAAGGATTTGAAAGATAAGTAACAAAATTCTCCAACAGGAAGCGTAGGATAAGCTGCTCTCAACTACTTTTTTATTTGGACAATATTGATCATGATGCAATATTGCATCTGATGTTGCCTTAGACGTAATTAATTATTGGTTCTCGACTCTATGTTGGTCCATTAAGGATGGACGACAGGACTCCTTGAATTTTGCCACTCTTTGTATCATGCGGATATTTGTGATCAGTGGTTTATTATCGACACATCGTAAACATCGATAGTTAATTTTGAGATCAGTCCAAGAATCGACTTTATACATTAAATAAAATAACCCTAAATCGCCGTAACTTAAAAAAACTCGGTAAAAACAATTAATGAAGATGCGTCAGAATCAACTCCAATAAACCATCTTGAATTAAGAGTTAAATTGACATGTTCAGTTTAGAATGTGACTCAAGCCTACCTCCCAGCGCCAGCTCGGCGCTCGCCTGGGCCGACTCGTCGCCGCTGTGCACCAGGCACTGGTACATGCCTCTGTCGTGCTTGTTGATGTCCTTGAGCACCAGGACCTCGCGCCGCTGGATCAGGTTGATCCTGGCGCTCTCCATGAGCGGCCGCCGGTCCTTCAGCCAGTTGATGTTGAACCGCCCCTGGCCGCCCTGCACGGAGCAGTTGAACATGGCCGTCGAGCCGCCGTCCACCTGCTGCGAGGTGGGTTGACAAGTTAGACTCATTTACTGCGGTTGAACCAAGTTTGAGGAAAGTAGACTGTGCAGGGATGAGAGAGTATAAAGGGATGAAAGAGTGTACAGAGGCGAAAGAGAATATGGGGTGAAAGAATCAGGATGGATAGGTGAAATGATAAAAACAATTATTTACAAGAGATAATTAATATTTCTGTGTGCGTGTGTTCTTATAATGACGAACTTGACATCTCGTCAATCAAGGAAGTGTGCTCCAGTATTATTAAAATGCGGCAAACTCATGGACTTGACTGAAGATGAACCTTAAAGGATCCAAAACTATTCTCAAGTGTCAATAAATTTGTTGACAAATGTACAGTGCTACCGACCAATGTTATCAAGTTTTAATAATAGAAAAGTTTTAGGATCTTTGAACAACATTTTTGCAAGGATATACAATATGTTTCAAACTTTAATTATTGTCAAAGGAGGTTCCACGTAATAGTTAGTGGAACAAAAGGCCCCCTCCTCAGAGAATAAACTGACGATGTCTCATGATTATGACAGCAGTGTTGCACTAAACACCTGAAAAAGGAGAAAAGAACATTCGGGTGCTCCCTTTCCTCCGTGCTTACACTACTGACCCAACGCATTAGATGCAAAATCAGATTGTTACTCTGTTTGCTTCTCGGCAGTGGTGACAGGTTGTTGACCGTATTGTCATAATCTTCCACAAAATATAATAAATAACATAATACATGTTATCTAAATAATGATTTAAGTTACCTGATGCTGAGGCCTGATGTGCACCAGCAGAGGGGTCGCCACAGTCAGCACCAGTTCCCTCCTATCCTCGCCCAGGCCGTTGTTGACGACACACACGTAGTGAGCGGCGTCCTCGGTCTGTACCCTGGGGAACTGCAGGACAGAGTCTAGCGGCCGCACCAGCACCGAGCCCGGCCGGATCTCCTGCAGTGACGAGCCCAGCTGGCCGTCCAACTTGCGGTACCACCTACACAGCAAGTGATAGCTTAGTGACGGTCTGGACACTGCAGGACACAGTCTAGCGGCCGCACCAGCACCGAGCCCGGCCGGATCTCCTGCAGTGACGAGCCCAGCTGGCCGTCCAACTTGCGGTACCACCTACACAGCAAGTGTAGCTTAGTGACGGCATGGACACTGCAGGACAGAGTCTAGCGGCCGCACCAGCACCGAGCCCGGCCGGATCTCCTGCAGTGACGAGCCCAGCTGGCCGTCCAACTTGCGGTACCGCCTACACAGCAAGTGATAGCTTAGTGACGGCCTGGACACTGCAGGACAGAGTCTAGCGACCGCACCAGCACCGAGCCCGGCCGGATCTCCTGCAGTGACGAGCCCAGCTGGCCGTCCAACTTGCGGTACCACCTGCACAGCAAGTGATAGCTTAGTGACCGCCTGGACACTGCAGGACAGAGTCTAGTGGCCGCACCAGCACCGAGCCCGGCCGGATCTCCTGCAGTGACGAGCCCAGCTGGCCGTCCAACTTGCGGTACCACCTACACAGCAAGTGATAGCTTAGTGACGGCATGGACACTGCAGGACAGAGTCTAGCGACCGCACCAGCACCGAGCCCGGCCGGATCTCCTGCAGTGACGAGCCCAGCTGGCCGTCCAACTTGCGGTACCACCTACACAGCAAGTGATAGCTTAGTGACGGCATGGACACTGCAGGACAGAGTCTAGCGACCGCACCAGCACCGATCCCGGCCGGATCTCCTGCAGTGACGAGCCCAGCTGGCCGTCCAACTTGCGGTACCACCTACACAGCAAGTGATAGCTTAGTGACGGCCTGGACACTGCAGGACAGAGTCTAGCGGCCGCACCAGCACCGAGCCCGGCCGGATCTCCTGCAGTGACGAGCCCAGCTGGCCGTCCAACTTGCGGTACCACCTACACAGCAAGTGTAGCTTAGTGACGGCCTGGACACTGCAGGACAGAGTCTAGTGGCCGCACCAGCACCGAGCCCGGCCGGATCTCCTGCAGTGACGAGCCCAGCTGGCCGTCCAACTTGCGGTACCACCTACACAGCAAGTGATAGCTTAGTGACGGCCTGGACACTGCAGGACAGAGTCTAGCGGCCGCACCAGCACCGAGCCCGGCCGGATCTCCTGCAGTGACGAGCCCAGCTGGCCGTCCAACTTGCGGTACCACCTACACAGCAAGTGATAGCTTAGTGACGGCCTGGACACTGCAGGACAGAGTCTAGTGGCCGCACCAGCACCGAGCCCGGCCGGATCTCCTGCAGTGACGAGCCCAGCTGGCCGTCCAACTTGCGGTACCACCTACACAGCAAGTGATAGCTTAGTGACGGCCTGGACACTGCAGGACAGAGTCTAGTGGCCGCACCAGCACCGAGCCCGGCCGGATCTCCTGCAGTGACGAGCCCAGCTGGCCGTCCAACTTGCGGTACCACCTACACAGCAAGTGATAGCTTAGTGACGGCCTGGACACTGCAGGACAGAGTCTAGTGGCCGCACCAGCACCGAGCCCGGCCGGATCTCCTGCAGTGACGAGCCCAGCTGGCCGTCCAACTTGCGGTACCACCTACACAGCAAGTGATAGCTTAGTGACGGCCTGGACACTGCAGGACAGAGTCTAGTGGCCGCACCAGCACCGAGCCCGGCCGGATCTCCTGCAGTGACGAGCCCAGCTGGCCGTCCAACTTGCGGTACCACCTACACAGCAAGTGATAGCTTAGTGACGGCCTGGACACTGCAGGACAGAGTCTAGTGGCCGCACCAGCACCGAGCCCGGCCGGATCTCCTGCAGTGACGAGCCCAGCTGGCCGTCCAACTTGCGGTACCACCTACACAGCAAGTGATAGCTTAGTGACGGCCTGGACACTGCAGGACAGAGTCTAGTGGCCGCACCAGCACCGAGCCCGGCCGGATCTCCTGCAGTGACGAGCCCAGCTGGCCGTCCAACTTGCGGTACCACCTACACAGCAAGTGATAGCTTAGTGACGGCCTGGACACTGCAGGACAGAGTCTAGTGGCCGCACCAGCACCGAGCCCGGCCGGATCTCCTGCAGTGACGAGCCCAGCTGGCCGTCCAACTTGCGGTACCACCTACACAGCAAGTGATAGCTTAGTGACGGCCTGGACACTGCAGGACAGAGTCTAGTGGCCGCACCAGCACCGAGCCCGGCCGGATCTCCTGCAGTGACGAGCCCAGCTGGCCGTCCAACTTGCGGTACCACCTACACAGCAAGTGATAGCTTAGTGACGGCCTGGACACTGCAGGACAGAGTCTAGTGGCCGCACCAGCACCGAGCCCGGCCGGATCTCCTGCAGTGACGAGCCCAGCTGGCCGTCCAACTTGCGGTACCACCTACACAGCAAGTGATAGCTTAGTGACGGCCTGGACACTGCAGGACAGAGTCTAGTGGCCGCACCAGCACCGAGCCCGGCCGGATCTCCTGCAGTGACGAGCCCAGCTGGCCGTCCAACTTGCGGTACCACCTACACAGCAAGTGATAGCTTAGTGACGGCCTGGACACTGCAGGACAGAGTCTAGTGGCCGCACCAGCACCGAGCCCGGCCGGATCTCCTGCAGTGACGAGCCCAGCTGGCCGTCCAACTTGCGGTACCACCTGCACATCAGGGAGGTTACTTATAGAACACTCTATAATGTATATTTTTCTCTCTAATTACTGCTCAAATATGGGTTTATTACAGACTACAGCCTATAAAAAATCGGAAATTGTAGGGTTTGTTTTCATTATCATGCAAGACTTGCTCGATCAATGGTATCGCAAGAGACTAAATAACACAACCCAATAATTAACTTGTAATTAAAAACTGAGCATTAAAAGTAGTGACAATCTGAAAACTTTTATATTTTCAAATAATAACTGAACACAAACAAAAAAGAAACCGTGCATCCGTAGGAAAAGGAAGAACGCAGATTATTCATTTAATTGATCAATGTCGACAAGTATAATCCCTCATAACATTTTTTTAAGACTGCTTATTCCAGTACATTTTTTAACAAAGCCCTGTGAGTGTGGGTACCTGTAGGTGGGCGGTGGCGACCCCTGCGCGGCGCAGACCAGCTCCGCCGTGGCGCCCACTCGCACCGCCACGTTGGCGATCGTCTGCTCTATCCGGGGCTCCACGTTGCCCTCCGGCTCTGGCAAACATATATGGCTGTGAATTTCTTATAATAAACTAATTTATTTTCCAAATTGCTCTGTGAAAAATTACTCTGAGCTGTTAAGGCTAACGATACAGATTTATATAAACTTTCATTGTAATTGATTTATTTAAGGTGCCATATTATGTATATTTTTGGAGTAAACAGGATTTAGTAAACTAATAAAGGATGCCATACGAAAATTAATCTACATATTCTTAATAAAAATTGAGACGTAAATTTGCAGGAAGATCTAAGTACCCTATGACATTAGATTTTTTATCTCAAAGATCAGAGACCATAAAAATATTAACGCTTAATATATTAAATGATAAAAAAAATGTTAAAAATGAATTACTACAGGATATAAAGTAGCTGAATACAACTTACTGTTTCCTTGAATTCATGAATCAATATCTGTTCGAATCTCAGAATATTAATTCGAAAGCCACTGGTTTCTCGGACGGAAGTAAAAGGCATATTGTACAGTGAAAGTGAAGACTGATCTCAGGTTCTACCTCCTTACCTCTAACTATGATCTGGCCGGGTGTGCTGAGCCTCCGCTCGCCCGTGACTCTGTGGACGGTCTGGCAGTAGAACTTGGCGTAGCTGTCCTCGGGCGTGGTGTCGCGGACGTGAAGCGTGCCCAGCGAGGTGACGGTGTAGCGACCCTCAGGGTGTACGGCGGAGCGGCCCAGCAGGGGTTCGTCCCTCAGCCACGTCACCGCCTGTACCGTGGACCTGCAGTATACAGTGGACAGTCAGTGACTCATGTACACCACAATGTCACTACCGAGCTGTGGGTGACGGTGTAGCGACCCTCGGGGTGCACGGCGGAGCGGCCCAGCAGGGGCTCGTCCCTCAGCCACGTCACCGTCTGTACCGTGGGCCTGCAGTGAACAGTGGACAGTCAGTGACTCATGTACACCACATTGTCACTACCGAGCTGTGGTGGCGGTGTAGCGACCCTCGGGGTGCACGGCGGAGCGGCCCAGCAGGGGCTTGTCCCTCAGCCACGTCACCGTCTGTACAGTGGACCTGCAGTATACAGTGGACAGTCAGTGACTCATGTACACCAGATTGTCACTACCGAGCTGTGGGTGGCGGTGTAGCGACCCTCAGGGTGCACGGCGGAGCGGCCCAGCAGGGGCTCGTCCCTCAGCCACGTCACCGTCTGTACAGTGGATCTGCAGTATACAGTGGACAGTCAGTGACTCATGTACACCACAATGTCACTACCGAGCTGTGGGTGGCGGTGTAGCGACCCTCAGGGTGCACGGCGGAGCGGCCCAGCAGGGGCTCGTCCCTCAGCCACGTCACCGTCTGTACAGTGGACCTGCAGTATACAATGGACAGTCAGTGACTCATGTACACCACAATGTCACTACCGAGCTGTGGGTGGCGGTGTAGCGACCCTCAGGGTGCACGGCGGAGCGGCCCAGCAGGGGCTCGTCCCTCAGCCACGTCACCGTCTGTACAGTGGACCTGCAGTATACAGTGGACAGTCAGTGACTCATGTACACCACAATGTCACTACCGAGCTGTGGGTGACGGTGTAGCGACCCTCGGGGTGCACGGCGGAGCGGCCCAGCAGGGGCTCGTCCCTCAACCACGTCACCGTCTGAACCGTGGACCTGCAGTGGACAGTGGACAGTCAGTAACTCATGTACACCACAATGTCACTACCGAGCTGTGGGTGACGGTGTAGCGACCCTCGGGATGCACGGCCCAGCAGCGGCTCGTCCCTCAGCCACATCACCGTCTGTACCGTGGATCTGCAGTGGACAGTGGACAGTCAGTGACTCATGTACACCACATTGTCACTACCGAGCTGTGGGTGGCGGTGTAGCGACCCTCGGGGTGCACGGCGGAGCGGCCCAGCAGGGGCTCGTCCCTCAGCCAAGTCACCGTCTATACCGTGGACCTGCAGTGGACAGTGGACAGTCAGTGACTCATGTACACCACAATGTCACTACCGAGCTGTGGGTGACGGTGTAGCGACCCTCAGGGTGCACGGCGGAGCGGCCCAGCAGCGGCTCGTCCCTCAGCCACGTCACCGCCTGTACCGTGGACCTGCAGTATACAGTGGACAGTCAGTGACTCATATACACCACATTGTCACTACCGAGCTGTGGGTGGCGGTGTAGCGACCCTCGGGGTGCACGGCGGAGCGGCCCAGCAGCGGCTCGTCCCTCAGCCACGTCACCGCCTGTACCGTGGACCTGCAGTATACAGTGGACAGTCAGTGACTCATGTACACCACAATGTCACTACCGAGCTGTGGGTGGCGGTGTAGCGACCCTCGGGGTGCACGGCGGAGCGGCCCAGCAGCGGCTCGTCCCTCAGCCACGTCACCGTCTGTACCGTGGACCTGCAGTGGACAGTGGACAGTCAGTGACTCATGTACACCACATTGTCACTACCGAGCAGTGGGTGGCGGTGTAGCGACCCTCGGGGTGCACGGCGGAGCGGCCCAGCAGCGGCTCGTCCCTCAGCCACGTCACCGTCTGTACCGTGGACCTGCAGTGGACAGTGGACAGTCAGTGACTCATATACACCACATTGTCACTACCGAGCAGTGGGTGGCGGTGTAGCGACCCTCGGGGTGCACGGCCCAGCAGGGGCTTGTCCCTCAGCCACGTCACCGTCTATACCGTGAACCTGCAGTGGACAGTGGACAGTCAGTAACTCATGTACACCACATTGTCACTACCGAGCTGTGGGTGGCGGTGTAGCGACCCTCGGGGTGCACGGCGGAGCGGCCCAGCAGGGGCTTGTCCCTCAGCCACGTCACCGTCTGTACCGTGGACCTGCAGTGGACAGTGGACAGTCAGTGACTCATGTACACCACAATGTCACTACCGAGATGTGGGTGACGGTGTAGCGACCCTCAGGGTGCACGGCGGAGCGGCCCAGCAGCGGCTCGTCCCTCAGCCACGTCACCGTCTGTACCGTGGACCTGCAGTACACAGTGGACAGTCAGTAACTCATGTACACCACATTGTCACTACCGAGCTGTGGGTGGCGGTGTAGCGACCCTCGGGGTGCACGGCGGAGCGGCTCAGCAGCGGCTCGTCCCTCAGCCACGTCACCGTCTATACCGTGAACCTGCAGTGGACAGTGGACAGTCAGTAACTCATGTACACCACATTGTCACTACCGAGCTGTGGGTGACGGTGTAGCGACCCTCAGGGTGCACGGCGGAGCGGCCCAGCAGGGGCTCGTCCCTCAGCCACGTCACCGTCTATACCGTGGACCTGCAGTGGACAGTGGACAGTCAGTAACTCATGATTGTCACTGTTTACTCCATTGTCACTATAGGATAGTGCTCTACGAAACCTTAGATTGAAGCTCATGATTACTTCAGTAACTGATTTTGTTCGTGCTGAATTGCGACGTTCAAAATTATTTTAACAGCTGATTGCCAATATATATTATGCAGGAAGACAGCCGATTTAATAATTTTTAATAGCGCAATTTCGTGACGCCTAGTATATCAATTACCTGGGAAGTTATAATGTTGACAAAGAAAAAAATATCTCGAGTTTCAATAATATATACTGAGTACATTGCAGAGTAAATATAGAGCTCTTGATTTCTAGAAGTGCTTATATATAGTTAATCTACAGATAATATAAATAGGCTAGTATGTAAATGAAACATATGTTTTACTATTTCAATGTATCATTAAATATGTGATTCAATAAAATAAAATATTCAATAAAATAAAACAATTTGTATTAATTAGTCTGCAGTACTTTATGATTTTAATAATTACAACTAATTGATTATTTAGTCAGAATGGATTTGCACTTCTGACAGGGAAGTCTGGACACAAACCTGGGTACATTCGGCATCTGGCAGCGCAGGACAGCGACGTTTCCGCGAATGACGAATACGTTGTGGACTTGCAGCTTGTAGGCTTGGACCACATCTGAAACATACCACATATTCAGTTCCATCGTGTGGGGTCAGTAATTGAATTAGATATAAATAATCCATGGTATTCATAATTTGAAATTACAATAGACAAAATACAGATATCTTATAATACATATCCTTAATTTTTTTCAATTTGTAGAAAAAATATAACAATCCACGTGGTAAGACATAATTGATCTTTGCATTAATTGTTAACTCATGGAGCATTAAATAGCAAGAATAGTATGTTTTGTCGTGTTATTGCAAAAGCGTTGTTCTGTCAATTATAAGTAATTTAATATAAATTAATTTCTAAATTTAATTTGAATTTGGTAAATATAAAAATAATTATAACATATGAACGAGTATATTTTAGTTCCTCGGTACACTGAATCATCCTTTTATTGACAAACTTTAAGTAAAAACTATAAAATTTGATATTGTTTTGACTATTTTGATAAAAGAAAAACAAATTTAAACGTTGTTTAATATAAAAGCAAGGAGAATGACAATCTGATTTCGACAAACGCACCGACTAACTCGCCTCTCCAGGGTTAACCAGTGTAACTGATACCACTCAATTCTTGATTACATTGTCATTGACCCCGATGTGCAAGAGTATTTTAAGGTAAAAATATAATACATATAAAATCCACGATAAGCTGCAGGAGCAAACATTACTTGCAAGCTCAGCTCGTCAAAGTCCCGTCACTAAATTTCACTTGCAAATTTGACACTTATTGTATGCAAATGATTTTGTGTCGGATTATACTTGCTCCCTATAATTTATTCAGGAGTAAAGTTTAGTCACTTCAGTGAGGGATGAATGCATGTCTTGAATTTTAATGCGAAACCATTCACAATGAATGGTACATTTGTAGTACATTAGCATAAAAGAAATGCAAATGTACGATTACCAATGTATTACCTATTGCATTGCCAATGTGTTACCAATCTATTACCTTCTATATTGGCATAGTAATTTTTAGAATTTTGTTCGCACTGTATCGAATTCTGAAAATATACTCTTCTGGACATATTTGGAATAAAATTAAAGCTAATAATCTCTAGACGTGCTTTTGTGGTTTTAGAACATATCCCATGTTCTATGCCTTCGTCCAGCAAGAGTTTTTTTTCAGTGAACGTGAACCTATATGCTGTTAAACTTGAACTATATCAAGATCCAATAAAAAAAACAGATGATTATGATTTGAATTAGTTTTCAGGTCTTACCAAATAATGCAATGTTTGCAACTTCTTTATATCCCTAACCTGTGCTTATGAAAACGTTAAATTTTAGTTTTGCTCGATGAAGTCAATTGATACATACACAATATTCTAAATTTCTTTAAGTATATATGCTATTGGACAAGATAAAAGTATTAGTTGTTCATACCATGATAAAAGTATGTGTCAGTCGAAACGAAGATCACAAGCTTATGCAGTCAAATGAAAATAAAACTTATTAATTTCCTATTATTTCATAAAATTAGAATAGGAACTTTAAGAGCTGAAGTTCTAAATTTATATTTATTTCCTAAACTATACATAAATAACATTTTGAAGCTATTAAAATATCAAGATTGATTCCAGAACAAAATAACTGTTCAATGTTTAAAAGATTATATTAATAACCCTGGATTTAGTAAATTCTGAGATCTTTGGATGAACTGAAAAGGACATCAGTATGTTCACGAAACATAACCTTATATCCGCTTTTATCTTTTGATAAGATTCATGAATAATATTATTTAGGCATTAAAGGAAAATCTTCCGAATCCAAATAATGGTAGGCCTTTTGTCCGTGCTCAATTGATATAAAAATTGCTGAGTTTTCTCACCACTATTTGTTCGGATGAATGTGGCTGAAGCGTACAATCAAAAGTAAAAATTTATTGCAAGGAAGATTTTTTAAGAAGATTATAATAAATACGTTTTGGAAGTTCCTTGAGCAATTTCTCGCTAAACTCAAGTTTAGCAACCATCCTTGTTCCCTTCCTCATGTCTGAAGGGACAAGTTTTCTTAATAGTAGGTGCTAATATAGAAAAAGCTAAAGTGCACTAATTGTATCATTGGATGAAGTATAACATAGATTAAGAAAAAAATACTCTTTTTCAATTAAAGTTTGAGTTTAAAACCTGGATTTTGACTATATATTTGGAATGCAGACTTTGTTTCCAGATGACCTGCGTAGGATTCATAGATTTTTAAACATTCTAAGGCCCTTATTTATTTTAGGTATTCTACATTTAAATACAGGGTGTTTTTTTAAACGCAACCCACTTTTAAGATTGAATAATACAGATATAAATATGAAATGAGTATCGTTTTATTGATATTTACATTTTATACAACCTATTATTTAAGTTTGATCACATTTAGTTTACCTTACATGCTCAAACAGTCCGCCATTGGCATTTGTACAAAGTTATGCTCTTTCCAAATTTCCGTCAAATTCCCAAACACGTGTTGCAAGGTACCTCTTTGAATTTCTTGCATTAAGTTTGTTGTTTGTTTTGAGGTGCTGAATTGATTTAGAAGTAGCTAGTTAACAGTGAAAAGTAAATGTACACAAAATCAGATGTTTTAAAGGAAGATGCGTATTTTTCCATAAAACATCTTTTCCCTTCCAATCAGCTTTTTTCAGTCCACCCAATGCTTTGTACAAATCAGCTGTTTTCCCATTTACATAAAAAAATCACCCATTATCATTTACATAAAAAAATTTCCACGGATGGAGGGTCGAGATCAGCATAGCAGTCCATCGGACCCTTAGTCTCAGCTCCCCAGGAAGTCTACCCATCGGCAAGGGTGCGAGCTCGCTCTTCGGTGGCAATGCCAACTCTGTCACCATCTCCTCTTTTGCTTCTGAATATTTTTCTTATTGTAGTTTTAGCGAAAACTATATTACCATGGTACAAAATCAAATTATAATTAATGTTTTGTATGCATTCAAAGACACCTAATTTCATTCAGTTCATATTCAAACTTTGCCAAGTTTATATATTTTATTTAGTCTATGTAGGAACGAAAGTACTTAGAACTAAAGTAGTTGGCAGGCTAATGATTGGATGTCATTAACTTAACATTAACTTTTGAAAATTTACTGTTCGATTGTGTTATATACGTACCAGAACATCAGAGTCAGTGTATGCCTTCGCATAGGAAAATAGAAGAATCTGATTATAAATGGTCCATGAAAACAAAAGAAATTGCGTTGACCCCTTTGAATTAATTGAAAAAAATCGTAAACATAAATATTTTCATTAGAATGGAAATTATTTTGATAAACGCTTTACTTATACCTATTTTCATCCCTTTTGCAGAAGGCTTAGGTACGTCTAATTATTTAGTCTTCAGTAAAACTCAACAATAATTAACAATTTATTTTTAAAGACATGTTCTAAAACAAATGGAACTCGAGAATTAAAGTTTTTTTGCTTATTTTTACTCCTATTTGGCAACAGGGATTGGAGTAAGTTATAGAAAAGGGAAAACGCTTTCACAACTATAGTCATCTAGAAAAATCTAACCACTAAAAAACCAACGATGTAATTGAGTTGCAGGTAAATCGGTGTAAAGTTACAGGAAGTGGCCGGTAAATGTCTATGTAAAACTGCTCAGCGCACTTATTATTCAAGATTACACCTTCCTTGAACGCTGTGAGGAAACGTCTATTACACACTGAGGACAACGAGAGAGCAATTTACAATCAAATGACAGAATTTTGCAGATTTTAACTTACCTTAGCCTTAGAAAGCATTATCTTTCTTTACTAAAAGCGTGTAAAGAAGTCAGAACTTTGAGTCAAAAAAAGATAATACATTTACGTCTATTAATAAAAAAAATATTAATTTATGTTTCATTCGTGAAGTATATATTTGATATTGATTTCTATCACTAAAGTTATTTTTTAAGGAACGTTAATTAGAAAATTAGATGGAAGATGGAGTACTGTACATTTCTTCTTCGAAAATTAAATATTAAATAATGTTAATTAAAATCCATAGAGACCTCTATATTTCAAATATTATCATATGAAATTGTTAGAGGGCAGCAAACGACCTATACAATCCTTGGTACAGTTTGTAATTAAGCTTGGTAAATATTCCATTTCAAATGACGTAATCTTCGGACAGACCACGAATTGTATTAAACCAGCTGACGGTTACCCATAGTATTATAACTGCTGCATGCCGTTTGTGAAACGGAATCAGGAAAATGACATGAAAATTCTGGAAAATACCATGAATTTTTCTACGTCAGCCTTATTTTAAAATTTATACATGGTATATAAATCAAAGTGAGATAACCTGAAAAGCAGTCTTAACATGTTCATCATTTAAGAATTCTTTAACCATTCTTATTAGAATCATTATAAACCTATTTCATGAACAAACTATACGATATATTCTTGACATACTGAATGAAAAAAGGGTTAAATACGTTTTTTACGTTTTAACACTGTTACAGTACATTGTATAACATAGTTATTACCTAAGTTCTATTGAAACAATTATAAACGTTCCTAAAAAGATTTTAAACCTGTGCTGCGAATGAAGACGTGTCGTCAGTGCTGTAAAAAGCGTCTCACCGCGCGTTTAAACCTCACATCTAGATTCAAACCTCCGGCCACGAATCTTTGTAAATTGGATCAACACATTCTAAATGATCGTAGAGCTAACCTGAGCATACTTAGTACTGTAGTTTGGAAGAGACATAATGACGATAAAATACAGTAAAAGTAACATTTTTAAAAATTATGTTTCAAAAGTGCTTAGCATATTGTGCAGGAATGGATTCTACATTGAAAAGTAGTAAGAAGATGTAAAATGACTTTTCAATTTTGCTCTACTCAGCCACAGTGTGTATGTGTGTAATTTTCACATAATTTAACTTAACATATCTTTCAAACCATTTGAAGTATCAACTTCAAACTTGGCATATGAACTTGTCATGGCCTTTAATAAAACCAACTTTGACACGAAAAATAAATTTTCTTTGTACCAATTCCAAATGGTGGTCATATTTAGTTTTGAAGCTTAACATAATAAACGCCTTGGGAACAACATACTTAGGAACTTAAAACAAGAAAGATGTAAACTGTATTGTTGTACAACAATGAATAATTTTACAAGGACTGCAACATGATAAAATTAGGCCATGAATTTGAAACTATTGTACTAACCTACTTTTTGGGAAAAATACCATAATACCCCCCCCCCCCAAATGCCTTATTAATTACGGAGGTTAAATATTTATCTGCTGTTTTTGTTATGTCCCTGATAAAATAAAGCATTATTGTAAAAAAATACATTTTGTATATTTTTGTCTCTTATAAATTACTTTTAAAATCGATGGTTCTAAAATACCTTTGGAACTAAAAATGACCACCATTTTCATTTGCTGCAAACTATAAAATTCACTCTCTATAAACATTGGTTCTATTTAATATTGTTCATGTGCCAAGTTTGAAGATGGTACTTCAAACGTTAAAAAAGTTATGTTAAATTGTAAAATGCACACATACATGACTTCGGGGTGATATTCCAAAAATTTTATTCTGCATTTTTGAATTCTTTAAAAAATATAAAACCCGGTTCTGCAAAGCCCACAACGCACTTTGAAATATCCTCCCTCCTTTATCATTAGAGTTAGTAAGCACATACTACTTTAGTAGTACATGCGATGTTGATCGGCGTTTAATAAAACTAAATTACATTATCATTTAAATTGAAAGAGAAGAAAAACTTTAAAGACATTATTTTAAAAAACCCTTAAAGGTTTTAAAAGCAACTGAAAATTGCTGAAATACTGGTTGTTAATTCACCGTGAACTTTTACGTGGTTCGTTATAAATAGTTGTACAATAAACTAACAGCAGTTAATATATTTATTTATTTATTGTATTGTAAATGTAGGCCGAATTTTAAAGTGCGTCAGTATAAAATATGTATAAACGCTGTCAGTTAATTAAGGTTTACCAAGAAAACTGTTTTTAGAACCAGCCTAGAGTATAGTATATGACCAGTGGTAACTAAATGATATCGATAAACAAGCATTGATGTCAGTAAACTGTCCCAGTATAATTAATTAAGATGCGGCGGAGATTGAGGTTTGGATTATTTCCTCTTCAGAATTGGGATTTGATGAATGCTAATAGAAGTGGCCTAAATTCACCTAACACTAGTCCCTACAACACTGCATATACGTCTTAACACTCTTGTATAAGAATACAAAAAGTAGGTGAACTCACAGCTTATAGTTAAAATTAATTAATTTTGTATAATATAAAAGCTAAATTGTGAGTAAAAATCTTGAGAAAAACAGTTTTAAGATTAATTACTTTTCAATATCGTATAAAATAATTACGCTAGTGAGTGTTATACCTTCAAATAATAACTTCAAGAGCAGTTTGTAATCTCTCATTAAATTTAAAGAGTTCTGAAACGGAAGTAAAACCAGAATACCACATTAAATCTTATTAACTAAAAAATTTAAAATTTACTATACTATTTCTACTTGCAGGAAAAGAAAAAATGTAACAAAAAACTAAAAAAAAATAAATATATAAATAGTTCCCAAACGCTTTTCTATGCAACCCATCATTTTTGATTTTCACAACAAAACTGTAAATAATGTCCTACCAGTTCTCGATACGTCTCATGAATTGTGATAGCGGACATTTGCAACCCAAATGTTCTCGTGGTACAATGTTTAACAAATGACTGCCTCGGGTGTTAACGCACCCTTATCAATATTCTATCCATATAAAAACCCTCTAAAATGCCTTTCAGTTCTGTACAGTTATAAGAAATTGACGGAACTGAAAATTTTTTAATAGTAATTTTACAGCAGGCCACATTTTAGTTGCCTTATTTGGACTAAAGACTATAATAATTTAGTTAAATAAAAATGATCAAATCAATTGCTGTTTGTATCTGAAACAATTTAATTATGCTGTAAAAACACGTATCAAAAAGGAAGCACTGTTACCTGTTTACAGCGTAATGACCATACTGCGAGTGTACAGGATTGGGTTGTTTAGAAGGCTGTTTTAGTTTTAGTTAAGTCGCTAGATAACTGTTTTGATTAAAAACAAAGAAACGAAGTCTTGGCTGTATATACGAGAAATAGAAGAAATCGGATTGAAAAACTTGAAGAATTGGATTGTGAGTGGGTGTAGAATAACTGAAATAATTTTACGGCCATTTTAAAAAGTATTGCAGAAAATATAAATTTTGGTTGGTTTTGATTACCAACAAAAATCAAAAAAAATGTTAGTCAGGTAGCAAACTAGCAACTAGTTATATGTTAGTAGTAGCATATAGTTACTACTAACATATAGTTATTGTTATTGTTAGTAATAACTATATTAGTAGTAACTAACAATATAGTTACTAATAATATAGTTAACTAAATAAAATGTTACAGTTTATCTGGCTGTGGTTTTTACTCGTAGAACCAAATGACAGAATTTTTGATTGAGTTCAGTTTTTAAAAATATATCCTAATCATGTTCATTTTTAAAAGTAAATTGGGATGAAAATGAGAATTAAAGATATATTGAAGCATAATTTCAATTTTTCTGCATAAGTGATTGTTTGGTTTCAGGAATGTGTATCCTGATATGTTGTATATCATCATGTGTATACCTTCTCATCACTATAACAATCTGATTTGATCCTACTTTGCAGTTTGGAAGACTACAGCTGTATCGGGCTAAAAGCACATTTTCGGGTTGAAAGTGTCAATATAAGTTGTTAAATATCCATGTTTATTGGCGTCATTCTACTGAAAAAAAAATATTCACAAATAAATAGTCACAAAACACGAAAATTTTTTTGTTTAAACAGAAAACACGTAAAACAAAGTAAAAAAAAAACAACACAAACAAAGTACGGCGCTGCGGCGACATCCCTCTCACAGGCGTCGTACGTGCCGATTGTTTTTACGTATTTTGTGTTTGGCCATACATTTTTCGTGTCTTGTGTGTGTTACTGCTCTCCATTGCTTATTTCACAAAAAAGTACTAAAACACTTGTTAGATCTTTAGAAAAAGTTGGCTCTTCTAAAAGTTGAAATATATGGTAACATATTCTTTTCAAGATCTGGTAGAGAGAGTTGAATGATAGGGAGTTTGTTAGTTAGGTACCAAATAGTATGCATCATAGTTATCATAGATTGTGCTTGCACTCATAAGAGTGTAAAATAATCTCATAAGAAACAAATTCTCTCCAAAAATGTTTCATTTCTTTTCTGGTTTTATAACAAAAACCAGTAAATACAAAAACGGTCATGAAAGTAAATTTCTTTACTTGTCATGTCCCTAAGGGAGTCTGTCCCACTTTTAAACAAGTCGGCCAACCCTGAAAAGCCGTAGATTAAGTGTTGAGGACTTGTTAACTAACAAGTTTTAATTCATTAGAAAATACTCTTAGCCAAAACAATGTTTCCCACTTGTAGGTTTAAAGTTAAAGGTAAGAAGTTAAAATGTCCATCATACTGTCCGCCAGATACTCTTCAAGTGAATACAATTTCTTACACTATAGCCATGCTATCAGCGTCCATTAAGTCCTTTACTTATACAATTAATTCCTCAATTTAATTTTGAACGGCGTTACGGCTAATACATTAGTTATCTTTTACATTCGAGCTATGCAATGTTGGCTTGTTGGCAATATAAAACGTTTTAAACTTTGAAATAAATAATCAATTTAACATACCAATCAATCAATTTAAAATGTAATTTAATATATAGATTTTTAAGGATACCCTACCACCCTGTAATGCCTATTGACCTTTATAAAATAATCTAAGTTTCCAAATTACTTGTAATCATCAGTCTTGAACAACTATGTCTCAAAGCAGTAATTAGTGGACGGTCTTCAACCAATTACTCACCCCACATCAAAGATTGGTCCCGAAACTTGTCAAAACGTTTCTAGCCTCTAACACCTTTTATACTACGGTGTAATAGGGAATTTTCTGAAAACCAAGTATTTAAAATTGCCGGATATTTTACTACTTCATGTATTTGAAATTTGTTTTTAAACATTAACTAAATCAGGCGGAGAAATTATGAAAGTACTGTAGCGCGCAAAGCAGTGAGGTTAATATGATTCTATTGTGAGCGAACACCAATTTCGTGTATTTACCTTTTAATTTGAGTTAACAAGAGTTGGAAAAATTGCATGCCACTATTGAGTACTTAAACACTTCAGTCAATGTTCAACAGCTCTACATTATTAATGCCTGGTTTCCGCCAAGACCAGCGCAGTGGACAATAACACCTTTACACAAAAGAGAACAAACGAAAATTTTTCTCCTGTCCTACTGTCTGGTCGTCGTGGAAACATTAGTTTCATTATCTATACTTATTTTTTAGTTTGATGAGTTCAACGTGATCATTGGATAACTATTTGTTTCCATCCAAAAATTTGAGAGGTTTTGTACTTAGATGTAAATGAGAAGGGCTGCTTGCCACATAATTTCATTGCAATCATCTACAAATCAAGTGGCTTGAAGTAAATTTTAGAGTCAAATATCTGCTTATTAAAGCATTATCAAAATTTCATTATCATTCTCTAGCTCAAGCCTCTGTTTTAATTTATATTTTCAGGCCTTTACACTTTCCTTATTAAGAACATCTTCTCTTAACGCCGATGTAACTAGCGCCTCAATCCCTAAACTATAATCAGAGAACTCAATAAGTTTTTTTTTTATTGGAATTATATTACAACATCATCTAATGTATATAAAGATTGCTTATTCTTGTTTCTACAAATTTAGATTGTTACCTTAAACCTTACAAAACATATCAGCTTACTTTTATTATCTGAACAATAATTTATAACAATTGCAATACTATATCTTGACGCTTGGATTTCATGTAGTAAGAAAAATTAAAATACCATTAATACAAACTGAAATTAAAATAAGCCCTATATAGCACATTTTGAAAAAAAACTATGATAGGCCTACAATTAAGAAAAAATCCCCTTCTTATAAAGTGTTTTTTTTTTATTCTACATTTATGCTGATTGGATATTTTTATCATCACTAATTCTAAAGTGAAAGATGTTGAAAATATGTTAGAGGTTTTAATACCTAGGTATTTTTTCCAATTCATTAATAATTTAATCAAAACATTCCCTTCAATTCATATTTTTTCTTGTGACGCTCTAAAAAGATAATCTAAATAATATAAAGTGCCTTAATAATACACATGAGTTGATATCTTCAGTAAAGGATGAATCTTTTCAATGCTATATACTTTCACACTTCACATAAACATAATATTTTACAGTCACAGTTTTACTACACTCTGAAAGGCAAAAAACCGCTATAAATTGCAACATGAAAAGATCAAAGGTCCATCATACTGTTCGCCAAATTCTCTTCAAGTGAATAAAAATCTCTTATCTTTTAACCATGCCATCAATGTCGTTTAAAAGTCCTACTTTCGGTTTTTTTATTTCCTGAGGAAACCGGTTAAACAGCTCACAGGCCAAACTAGGGTTTTTATGATTCGACTTTCTAAGCCTTAACCTGGTTATATAATTGTTGTCTCTGATCAGTGGTTCTGTAAACATGGTGTTGCTCTCAAGGAGTTAAATTTGCGGGGTTTACTTTACAAGAAAAGGAGAGCTAAGTTGCTAAGGAGAATAAGTTGATTGCTGACTTATGTATTCTTGAAAGTTTCAGTTTTCATAAGAACATGCATGTTTTTATTACTTTTAGAGTAAGATACACGAATGTTGAAATTATTTTACAAAGTCAAAGTAATATACGAACTAATCTTCGAATCAGAGAACTATTGTAGGCATGTTGCATATATAGTTTGGAATAGAATCAATAGAAAGTGAAATTAGATTGATGGTAAACCAAGTTTATACTTCATTTAGGGAAATTATTACAAGTAAATATACTTTCCTTCGAAACAGTCTCGTAAGAAGTGGGAGGGCTTTGTGAACCTTTGCGAAAAGAACACTTTGGAACAGTGGGTTCAAAAATATAGGTATTTAGTTTTTATTTTATTGCCTCAATTTCAATCGATAAAAAAACGAACGCAAAGTATTATTTAATCTTCAATTCGATTTAATCTTGTTAATTTAAGAGTACGGTAAATAATTTAGCTATTTTCAGAGACCTAAATATACTTTATTGTATAAAAGACTTTAAAAGTTACTTGAATTTTCAACGTAAATGATCAATCCCAACAAAAAAATAAATAAATATCCATGTTAATCATTAAACTACAACCATCATGAAATCATTAAATTTTAGTGGACTTTTTTTGAAAAATTTTTTTAAAATTGGCAAGACTTATCATAATTTAGTTTAATAGTGCATAAATATAATAATTTCACTACATTTATTAGTAGGTTTTCCTTTTTTTATAAGAAATACATAACTTTGTTTGTTGTACTCCATACTAAGAAGAATATACCATGCAAAAATTAGAATCTTACGGAGTCATAATAAATAGAATTGCAAGAAAGCATCTACTATAAATTAAAGCGGGACAGTTAAATATGTCTTTTTTAGAGAAAACTAGGTTAAACAAGATTGTCTTGATTTTAATTTTAATTTTCTTAAGTTTTTTTTCAATAGTTATTTCAATGTACGTTGTGAAATTGACATTGCTTCAAACGTTGTAAAATGTTGTAATACCAATAAAATGAATTTGAGTTTGACTCAGTAACAGAATAAACACATAAAAAATGGACATTACCTGAAATAAATTGCTAAAAAAGGGAACAACGAATTATATCAAAAAATTGGAGAAAAGGTTTTAAGAAAAAGTGGGTTATAATAAGTGTAGGTAACTAGAAACATAAAAAGTTAATTAAAGTCTCAGTTAAAAACAGTTGTCTCAGTTTGGCTTGTGCCTTCCTGAACTGCAGACTAGGCGTTTATGAAATGTTAATTAAAACTTTAGCTAAAAATATTCATTTGAAACTCTGCAGGTTACTGACTTTCTTGGGTTGTATTCCTGCACCCCCTAACGTAAAAAACTATCTAAAATAGTGGTTCAGTATTCATCATATTGACAATAATAAATATCTAAAGAATTAACGGTACACAGGGTATACATACACAGGGTATACACAGGGTATACAGGGTATTAACGGTACACGGGGTACAGCTTCGACTGGCCGAAACATTTTAAACTATGACACAAAAACATATCATTACGTACATGATCTCTCTCTCTCTCCTCTTTGTTATCTGTCAGACTGTCCATATTTCTTACATACTACGTCATAGCTTTAAAACCAGTTGAGGTAACAAATTCAAAGTCTGTACAAGTATCACGTTCCTACATTGTACAATTTCACAGGAACAGCCATTTTTTATTTCCAAAGCTGAATATCTCGAAACTTTAAAAGTTACAAACAATTGGAAACAAACTATATGGATGTTTGTTCATCGATTTACTTTCAAAAATTGCAGAAATTAGGCCTATAACACAAAGGTAAAACTAAAATTTGGGTAAATTTCAGCATTTTCTAATGTAGAAACTTTATAAAATTTAAATTTACCAAGTTTTTTTATTATAGTCTTAAGAACAAAATAAATTTGTTGGAAGTACATCGGATTTTGCACTTTTTATTTAGTTTGCAAATGTCGATAACGTTTACGATATTCGATAGTAAGCTTTGAAAATAAAAAAATGGATGTCATTATGAAATGGTCATCACCTAACACCTGACATTGTGGTAGTATGTTTTGTACTACAGCAAAAACTACAAGTCATAAACACTTGATCTTGGTGTCAAATAAAAGTTTTGACTCTTACGATGTGCACTACGTAGGTTTCGTTTTGATATGTTTTAAAACTTAGGCACAGGAGTGTTGGAAAAGAATCCAAGTCAAGGATTGTGGAAGTGCTTTGAATACAACTATAGTTACATTAAAAAAAGTTACTGTGGATACTAACAGAATGCAGCACTAAGAAGCAACAAGAAGTTTGCTAAAAGAGGAAAATAATCTCCCGGACGAAGCCGAGGTTATCACCTAGTAATTAATGTTAATCCATTTCTACGAAATTTAGACACTATACTAAGTTTAAAACTACATCTTTGTAATTTAAAGGGGTAATTTAGAGGGGTTTTTAGGGGGTGTAATTTAGAGAGCGTCTTTATACAGAGGCTGCCATCTCTTTTTTTTACAAAAAAATTGGTAAATAATTCTGAAACAGTGAATTAAAGTAGAGTTTTACCTCTTAATTAGTTCCCAAGAGAAAAGTCAGCTGATTTACTTTTCTTGAAAGGTGAAATTCTAATGCAGTTAGCGAATGCCATTAAAAATTCAATTGTTCCCTCACACTTCCAAAATTACTGGCGCTTCAAACTTATAATGAGATCCTGTTTAGCTTTCATTTGACGGATTTGTTTTCTAAAAGTCTATTTACAACTTACTTTACAAGAAGGAATGGTGTTTTTAATTGTTGTGATATTGTAATTAAATATTAATCATTCACACAATGGTTAAAGTCGATATTTTTGTAGCTATTGGGCATCCAAAGTTGAAAATATTTGGTGAAGCTATTTGATGATGATGATTATTATTAATTTTTTCAATTACTGTATTAAGAAAGTGTTGTTTTATGCGACCTTAGTCTATTTAAAATTTTGCAAACAATGTATTTAATAATTATGGATTACACAGTTTATTTAACAATCAATATTTAATAAATCAATGTAGGATTAAGAATAGTCACTTTTAAGAAATAATATTTTGTAAGAAATGGGCACATAGTTTTAAACACCATCCCAAACATTTTAAAATTAAAGTTTCTGGAATAATTTTAAATCTAAACGATTGATACCCTTAAAATTTACGTCAAATATAAACACATTTTTTAACAGAGTATGAAATTTTTAACATTACTAATCCGAAACTATTTTACAAGGAACATACAATTTTCAATAATATTGGTGGTCAATAATTTTAATGGGAAAAACATTTTGGATCTCTATATAAAATAAAATATAACGTAATATACTAATGATATACCATAAACAGAATGATTATCATTTCAAACTAACATAATTGTTATGC
Source organism: Flexamia atlantica (assembly GCA_035578135.1). NCBI lineage: Eukaryota > Metazoa > Arthropoda > Insecta > Hemiptera > Cicadellidae > Flexamia > Flexamia atlantica. Next base: position 19,613,956 of record JAQJVK010000009.1, on the reverse strand, counting down.
AGTGAATTATTGATTCAACATTAGTGATAGATGGTAATGGAGTTGGTGGGTACTAATACAATACACTTGCCTCAATTTTGGTTTAATGCATAGGAGTGAAACAAAAATTTCGATAATGCTCTCTCCTTGCATCACACAATGTTTAAAAGTTTAACTTTTCTAAACGAAACGTTTATAACAATACAATTCTACTCCTCTGTAAAAAGGCTTTCTAAGAAAAGTCTTAAAAGTAACAATTCCAGATAATGCTGCAAAAATAATGAATATTAATTTGGAAAGGGCACATAAATATGCGAACAAAACTATAATTCATAATATTCAAATAATGCTTGGTTCAACCTGATTTTTCTGAAATGTCCCAGAAAATAAAATGTTAATCTTATTACAATTTTATCCAAAACAAAATTATAACCTAACCAGTCACGATCGCGGTGAGTGCACTCACTACGTTAGACCGGTAGATGGTAAATTACATATAACCAGCTCTAGCTGTGGTTTAACTGTTTAGTTTTTCAATGTTTCGTGTTTATGGGGGAATAAGTGTTAATTGTATTAAGCGGCTCAAATTTAGCTCAGATCTAATAGAATATAGAGGATTCAACAGCCTGAGGATCTGGCAGTTTAAAATAAATATTTCGTTTAAAATTCCAAAGGATAAAGATACAGAAAAGGTAATGTATAGTTTTAAAACCAAGTGCATTATCCAGCTGTAGGATAATGCATTTAGATTTATTTTATTACTGAAAAATAAAATAAAATTGTTCACAATTCCGACAATATAACGTGACCAATGTCCAAATGCAAGACAATTTTAGTGTCCAATATCAGTGCTGGTGCCGAAAAAATTAATCTATAATGAAGCCGAATACGGGTAACTCATTGACTGACTGATAGTCCTTAAAAAAATATAGGGCTTAGGATGAAACTTGCCACAAGTAGTCTTTAAGGGCTCTAGACGGTCACTAGGAAAGGGTTTTACGAGGTTTTCTCTCAAAAGGCTGAAATAGGGTACACTATTAAATTCAAAACGGTGGCTACTATAGTTTTAAAAATTTGTGAAAGCTTTTTTGTCTATGAAACTTGGAACAAATATTATAAAAAAAGGCTTTAAATGCGAACTGAGAAAATATTTTAAAATGTATTCTCTCAAAAGACTATAATATTAATACATAACAAAATTGTAAATAGTTGCCTTTCTTGTTCAAAAACTATGGATGGAAGGCCAATAGAATAATTCTGAAAGGTAAAAATATACAAAATCCAATCTAGTAAAATGTACAAAAATTGTATGACGGTCATGTACTGAACATTTTTCAAACATCACATAGGCTATACTCGCATTTCAGAGACTGCCTGAAGTTTAAGCTAGAATTTTGGAACTGTACAGACGCTCCATTTAGAGTGTAAATACCCATTAGAGACAGGGATTTTGAAATAAAAAAATATAGGATCGTTTGCGTGAGCAAGGGGAATAAAAATTACAAATTATAGACTCACTCTACAATACACTCTCGTCTTACCAGCCAAGTGAGTGATCTTCATGGTTATTAAGGAAATTTTAATGAATCATATTTTTTGGCCTTTAGATTCTATGTCTTTTAATCACAATTTTAGATCTGTAAAAGAACCAAAAGTATATTTTTTTGTAATCTATATCAGTTTTATATTCCGAGTTAGGCCTCACATTCTACTGAGTTCTAAATTGGCTGAAAGGATTAAAGCGAATGCACGGTACTATGAAAGATTTTGAGTTCTACGAGTACCCCCTAAAACGACAATGTTTTTTATTCAATCACTACAAGAACAGCAACTTTATAAGTTTGGTAATGTAGAAATGTATTTGTATTTTTTAGAATATTTCTGCATTTTATATCTAAATAATATAAATAAGAATATTATATAGAGTAAGATCTTCAATGTGATTTATAAACTGTTTGAGGGAGTTTATGGCAAATATATTATTTTACAATGTTTTTTCCTAAATACTCCGGTATATTTAAACCCCCCGATTCTGGAAGGGATTTTCTGCTATAAATAATCCAATCATAAAAATAATAAACATTTCTAGAACGTAATTTCAAGGTAAGTTATCAGGTTGGAAGGTAAAATCTTATAAACAATTTACAAAACCTATTATAAAGTAAATTGTCTGTGTTCTGTTACAAGCGCTACAAACTTTTAATGAGCTGTTGCTTCTCAGGCCGCTTAGGTTGATTTATTCTTTAAGAATACACCTTTTTTCACATAAAAAACATAAACCTCTTTTTCACATAAACCTCTCTCTGGTAAACAGGAAAAAAATTCTCGTTCACAAATTCTATTCGACCGTCTTTTGCTTCCAAACTTAAGATATTTGATCTTTTAGAAGAATAAACATAAAAAATGTTGAGAATACCTATGAATACCATTAGTTGTAATTGATTAGAAGTATGAACACCTGTTTGCATATATTTTATTTAATGTAAAAATCAAACATCTTTGCCTACAACTAATGTCTGCTGACCCGTGCAAAGGACGTGGACGGGTATAAAAACTTGTTTGTATAATAAATTTCACTCAGTCGATAAATTAATTTACTCATATAAGTAAATAAATGGGAATTATTGTTTAAAAATATCATTATAAAATATCATTATTAAAGCTCTAATCTGATTAGGGTTTACTTATGAAAAAAGTTTTAGGACACGGGCTAAACCCTAGCTTTATGATATGATCAGCGGTATATCTATGATTTTGAATGAGAACAATCAATATCAGCGAACAGTTCTGATATAATTAACACGTGGCGGAGATGGAGGTCTCAATGATATCTGTCCCATAGTTGGGGTTTGATTGTTACTAATAGAAGCTGCCAAGGAATCTCTTGACACAAGTCTCGGCTCTGCAGAACTGCACAGAAGTGTTTTTCCTTACAATTATATATGAAACTTTATTGCTTCTAAAATAGTATTAAATTTAATTAAAAAGTTAATATGGTTATGATAAAGTTATATGGTATGAAACGATTAACGCAATAGTGCAAGTAGAAGACGACTTGGTTGTGTATGCCGATGACACCACCCTCTTCACAAAAAACACAGATCAGACAAAACTTGAAATAGATTCTTATGTTAACGTTAATGAACTTTCACAATACTTTTCCGATTTAAAGCTCTCTCTCAATCCTTCAAAAACTAACTACATTTTCATCCAAACTAAACAACGTCAACTCTCAAAACATTCTCAGTTTCCTCACCTAGAGATAGGTGAAACACAACTTTCCCATGTAGATTCTGTCAATTTCCTAGGGGTGAGATTGGACGATGGTCTGACCTGGGATGAACAAATTAATCATCTCAGAAACAGGCTCTCTGCCGGTCTCTTTGTTCTCCGGAACATCACTAGGATGGGTAATGTAGGCTAGGCTAGGCTTGTGTATTTTAGTCTTATCGAATCTCATATTAGTTACTCTATTATATTATGGGGTAACTCATCAGCAAAAAATCTTGACATAGTTTTTAAGCTCCAGAAAAGGGCGGTCTGGTACATATATGACCTCCGCCCTAGAGATCATTGTAAACCTGGTTTTCAAAACCTTCAGATACTTACTTGTCTTTTTATCTTTGAAATTGTCATGTTTGCTATCAACAATAATGTAACTAATGTCCCCGTTCAACATAATTACCTCACTAGAAATAGAAATCATAGATCTGCAATAGCTCATAATCTTAGACTGTTAGAAAATAAGCCTAGCTTCCTTGGACCAAAATTTTCAACAAGATTCCTCAACGCATAACCTCCATTGCAAGACCCTCAAAACTTAAGTCTGAACTTAAAAACTACCTGATCAGTAAGTGTTTTTACACTATTGAAGAATTTTTATCTTGCGAAAACGATGACTTAACCTAGCCCAAACACTTAGCCTGGCCTACCAGCCCTTTTCAATCTTCTTTTCATGCCTACCTAACCTAACCTTGGTTTTGAGAGAGAAACCTACACAGTGCTTCAGAGCACTTGACTGGTCCCATGCTGCATTATGTGGTCTGCGGGACGACTCATCGTATGTATGTATGTATGTATGTAGAATGTAACTAATGAAAAGTTATGGTAGGGAATGAGATATACGAGAGAAATGTAAAACGTACTACATTTTTAAGCCAATCGTCCTTAAAATGAACAAATTTTTGCATGATTTTACAAGAGATACAAAAAAGTGATGGAGATAAAATGTTTTAATTAATTAAATGAACACAAGCATTATATCCACACGATTCTTATCATATGTACAAAGGCAATGTATGATAAAATAAAATAAAACAAATCATTACTTTGTAAATGCTTAACAGCTAGTGCAAAATACTATTAATAAAATAACAAAGAAGTTAGGCTGCACTAAAATGAACATTAAATAAGTTACAAATCAATAATTTACGAAAAAAGAAAACTAAGGGCAATTTTCTTTCTTTTTCTACTCTTAGGCCTGATTTCACCAAACATCAGTTAAGGGTCGATTAATAAACCATTTGTTAAAGATAGGAAAATAGTATTAAACAGCTGATAAAATTAAACTAACCGAGCCTTAACGATGGTTTAAAGTTTGGTGAAATCAGGCCTTAGGAGTCTGCAGTGTTTAACCGAACTCTCCACTTATTAGTTTCAAATCTTCTGATTACATTGTTAGTTGTATATATCGTGTGTCCTGCCTGTGTGTTACTAATCTTGTTATGTTCTAGGTTCTTTTTCCACCTGAAGACGGGAGCAGATTCCAGATCCAGAGCCTTAGTGGAACTTCTTTTTTCCTAATCAATAATGGCAAATGTCCGCAAAAATTAAATCAAAATATATAATTACTATCACCAACAATGAATTTCAAACAAAGTATTTTGTGGGATTGCCCAACATTTTAAATGACAGCCCCATCACATAACCATTTATTTTAACGGGTTTCTTAAAAGAAACAAAATGCCACAAATCCTAACATACATCCTAACAATATGCCTTTAATCAAGGTTACAGCCGTTTGAAAATTCTAAATTGCCATAAGTTTAGTACTGAAAAGTACCCATGTAACGTGTTAATACTATGTAGGTAGACTCTGAGCTACAAAAAACTGTTGAAAACAAACACACATGATTTCCGCCACACACACCACATAACCGCAACCATTTGGTTACATTTTTGATATTACCCACAAAATGATTATTTGGCACAGGAGTTGATCCGTATCAAACACTATAAACCCCTATCAAGTGACAATTCAATTTTAAGGGCACATTAAGTAAACAAGATGGTTACACATCTAAAGCAGATTTTAAGCCCACTATAAACAGCCTAATCCTTTAATCGCAATATCTACTAACAAATGTATCAAAATTGAGAATATCCACTGGTGAGCTTTTTTGACAAGCCCTTCAACTGAAATGTCCGCTTGATTGTGCTTTAAATTTTCTTATGTGAGACAGCAATCATAGTAAAATTTAGATTTTGTGGGTTAGGGTAGGGATAAAAAGAAGTTCACCAAAAAGATAGTTTGTGCCATAAATGATTTAAGAACTAATTTTGGCAGTTTTCGTAAGACGTAATTTATCATGGACTGAGCTGTCGAACGATTACATTTCAATTAATATCTTAAGGCATTTTCAATTTAGCATTTCCGTGTATTTTTTGACACATGGTATTTATTAAACTTTTAAAAGCAAACAACTAAAAGTGAAGTAGTTTTTAACGCATCGTAATACACCAGTAGCGTATAAGATATTGTAATGTGCCATTGGTAACTCATGTAACTATTGTTATTGTTATACCTTTTGTAATCAATTTAATTTTGGGAAAAACCCAATTCAAGCCAAGTATGTCTCTCTAAAAATATTCAATGAAAGAAAGAGAGTGCTTATACGGAGCAAAGATTTACAACTAAACATAAATCTTCACTCCAGCCAACAGCTATGAATGCATCTTGAGGATTTGTGCTATATAAATAAAGTACGTGAGATTTAGCTTTTACAAACTGCTGCTCTGAATTGAATAAAACGCTAAGCAAATTTTGTTTTATAATTAAAAAATATATATATTCTCTATATTAAATTTGTTATAAGCAAAGTTTTCCTGTAAGTTATCCTGTAATACAAAGATATTACAACATCCATAATGTTAAGTTATCCTGTAATGTTTTTATGTAAGGTGTTTCCTGTAATGTTTATTTCCCAAAAAGGAATTAATTTTCAACTCCATTATAATACTTAAAAAGAGTTTTTAACATAATTAAGGTTTAACTTAAGGTTAAAGTCAAATTAATTTGTAAAATATTTTCTGTTTAAAAAATTATTATGTTTATTTTTACTTTCAGATTAACTTGAAATATAAATGTAGTTTCCTGTTTGCTTTCTGTTGAAATGTTTACTATGCGTTCAGACACATACTACATGTATAACATTATGATTTATAAAGTTTTTAAAACTATGTGAAATATAAGATAAAAATCCTATTTGTAATACAATACACTTTAAATCTCTATCTGGATCGAAGTTCAAAAAATTTAACTTAAGAGCAAACTGAAGTGCTGAACTATTACTATAGAAATTTAATACGGAAGTCCGAACCATAGAAATGTAGAAGTGAATGTAATTGCCAATGTAAGAGTATGGTTGAGCAGCACCACAACGTTAGGGACCCAGCATTATCCAGTCAGCGAGTGGACATTCTACGATTCCCTTGAGTTCGATCAGCATTTCCAGGGCGGTATCAGCACATTGTTCTTGTACGAGTACTTTGTGTTACTTGACCAAATTTCCTTGTGGCAGACTAAAACTCAAGTCTGCGCTGTCATGAGAGTATTATAAATCATTCCACAACTGGCCTTAGAAAACTTAAAATATTTTATGTAGAAAGTTTAATGTAATCATTTTTTTCTTTTGATGTGATATGAAATAAATGGACCATTATTTAAGCTATTTTTCAAAGGAAGACATATTTACATTATTATATCTGTGTTACTATATTTTTGAACACTCAAGAAGTTTAAATTCGATTATAGTTTTCAAATGGAGAAAGCAATTACCACTGCAAACAACAAGGATGAAAGTAAAAAAAAAACTGATGGTTCAATGTGGGTTTTGTAGTCCGTAACAACTCGAACGTTCACAAAGTATTCTATAAGGAAGTAGTGTAGGTAACTTAAACCAAGTGATACAGTTATCTCTGTCAAAATAAATTAAATATCCCAATAGAATAGTCATGAGTAGTATAATAGTACCACACCTTCGCTTTTTACAGTGGGCCACACCTTCTAGTTTCGTTTTATGAGAAAGCAAGTCGCATGTTGCGAGTTGCTTTGTGATGTATTGCAAGCCGGCAGGATGGAATACCGCTTGTGTTTTTTGTGACGGACGGGTCGCTGTGGAGGAGATGGTTTGTATCACCTCCTCCTCCACATGAGGAAGTTTGAAATAAAAAACAATGTAGTAGAATATATAAAATTTATTTTATGAAAACATAGAATGAACATTCATGGTGGTCATCCTTTTTACAAGTGATTAAATGTTTAATTTTTTTCAGCAATAGAGATTCTAATTTGTTTTTAAAACGTATCTCATCCAAAGCAATTTGTGTCCATGTTAATTCTTCTTCATTGTCAACTCGGGGTTTGTATTTCCAATAAACATAATAATCATCAAACATCACAGACTTTTTCTTCTTAGTATCCATAAATTAGAGTATTATCCTGTTCTCGCGTAAGGTGGTGAGGATTTGTGAGATTTCTTCGTTGTGTCCTGTATGACCGGCGGAACGTGACATAATAAGAAGTCTTAATCTGTTTACAAGAGTGTTCACATTGGTGTTGTAAGTTGTGAACTGTGTATTTTTATAAATACCGCTTCCCTCAACTAAATCAAAACTTTCATCTGTTTGAGACATTGTACTTTCTGATGGATCGTTTGATGAACTTTTTGATAAAAACATTGGTGAAATAACAGATGTATATTTTTTTCCTCTATTTGAATTAATTTGTTTGTCAGAAGAATAACCTTGAAGATGAGCGTTTGTAAGTAAGAGAATTTCCTTATAGTTTGTCACATCATTAGGGTTGATTAGTAAGCGATTTGGAACCTTCATAAACAGTAATTCTAGAAGACCAGGTGAGATTTTAAAAGATTTATCCTTTATAAGCACATGGGTACGGGTGAATTTAATTTTTGAGTCACCAATTAATGTTCCACCCCCACCATCTGGACGCACTCCATATATAAAATCCAATTTATCTTTAAATGCAGAATCACCAATGCGGTCCAAATATTTCTTTGCGGAAAAGACTTTTTCAGTTTGTGTTGAAGTGTCTAATGTTTTCTTTATTTCTGTTTTTCTTTTGATAACGTCTTCCTTAATATCAGCCTGTTCAGTTTTTGGAAGAATGGTTTCTTTTTCTTCTTTTTTTATGGAATATGGTAAACCAAACTTTTTCAAACTTTCTGTAACAGCTTTTTGTAGGGGTTCAACAAAAGGTCTTGCACCAATCTCCATAGAGTCACGCACTTCATCTGCCGAGCGACGTAATTGACGGTACTTATTTCGCACTGCCTTAACTAACTTTTGTAATTCTTCTTTTATAATAACTGCTCGTGAAAGTCTGTTTTCCTGTGTATTATTGTAACGCATATGCTGAATAATCTTGTTTTGCTTTTCTTTTAATCCTTTCCTCATACTTATTTTTACCTTTCGCTTCTTTTCCCTCATATTACTCCTCTCATTACCACTCATTGTTAGTTAATGATCACTTGTGAGTATACAAATTTCATATATCTTGAACATAGGTGTCCAAACCACATCTATAACGTCCACTATTTAGATCAAAATCTTTGCAAATTACTACAAAGCTGTAGCGATCTTTATTCCAACATTCGTTGCATAAGTATTTAAATTGTGTTAGTGACATATCTGTATTAACATGTTCATCGTATATATGCTTCAAATTTAAATCATCTTGTTTAAAAAGTATGAGCATATTAGCATTATCTCTAAGAAGGTGTTTTGGTATTCTTGTATATGATTGGGTTAGGTAAAAACAATCTACGTCCTTATGTCGACCCATACTAAAATATTTCCGCATCCGATCCTGATTGTCACACGCGACATCATCAAAAATCATGATTGAATTTTTTTTTGCTTCATCTGGATCAGGGACATCTTCACCATTGTCAAAAGCAAAATATCCAATTTCGGGAACATCATTCATAATTCGAGAAAGTAAAATGTATTTGGGCTGGTGTAATGATTTGCTAAATATGTATATATTTTCAAATTTTAAAGTATTTGAATTTGTGAGTAAACTAAACATAACATTTGTTTTTCCACAGTTTGATGGTCCACAAATAATACATCTTATACTGTTAGGTAACAAAGGGCCATGTTTGTTTCCATATTCGTTAGAGCTTTTTGATATTAAGTTAGCCACTGAATCAATATTATTGTTAATGGTGAACAAATCCTGCTGTTTTTTAAACTTCATCCTTGTTGACATCAAACAAGCTACTGACCTCACTTGTGTTTAACCAGATGTCAAGTAAAGAGAGGACGTCAGTATGAAACGACGCGTCAAAGAAGGAGGATCACTTAATAGTATTATCAACAAACTTCCATTTGAACTCCATCTCTTTGGTTATAATTACTGCGGTCCTGGCACCAAATTATATGAACGGTTAGCACGTGGTGATAAACCTATCAACCCATTAGACGAAGCCTGTTTAGAACACGATATTGCATATAGTAAAAATAAGGATTTATCCTCGCGATTAAAAGCAGACCGCATACTAGCTAGCAAAGCTTGGGAACGATACAAATCTAAAGACATTCCCTGGGGAGAAAAAGTCGCCTCCTGGTTGGTTACGGCAGGAATGAATATGAAAACTAAAATAGGAGGAAGAATTGGAAAAAAACAGAAAAGAAGAGTTGGATTTGGATTGAAGAAAAAACATAAACAAAATCGGAAATGCAAGAAAGTGAAGAAACTCAAGGTAATTCCACTCACCAGGATTATAAAACATGCTAGGGATGCAATTCGTGGTGCTGGTTTAAAATCAAAAAAAGGGATGCAAGGTATTGGAATGAAAAAAGCAGCATTATATGCATTACAAGGTGCGCGTAAAATGATGAAAAACCATAAAAGAAATCAAATCAGATGGTTATATAGAAAAAAAGGAGAACGTGTGTTAACACTTCCAAAAACTGGAGGTGTCCTACCATTACTACCAATTTTTGCTGGGTTAAGTGCAATTGGGAGTCTTGCAGGTGGAGCAGCAGGTGTTGCTAAAACAGTTGGAGAAATAAAAGATGCTAGACGAAAATTAGCAGAAATGCAGCGTCATAATAAAACAATGGAAGCAATTGCCTTGAGACAGGGGAAAGGATTGTATTTAAAACCTTACAAAAAAGGTCTTGGACTTTATATGACACCTTATTTAAAACAGGCAAAAAACTTGTAAAGCTTTTGCCTAATAGGGCGCTTAATAATTTTGAATTGATATCTTTGGCCAAACAGTTAAGGATTCCACATTTTAGAGGAGTTTTTATGCTGGACAATCTACCATCTAAGCCCTGGAAAAATGAGTCAACCATTATAAATCTTGATGTTACAAGTGGAAACGGTACTCATTGGGTATGCTTTCGAAAAAAAGGTTTGAAAGTTGATTATTTCGATAGTTATGGTGATTTACGACCACCACTTGAAATTCAAAAATATTTAAGTGGTACATATGTTTCATATAACAGAACTGGCTATCAAAATATACATGAGAATAGTGAAATTTGTGGGCACCTATGTCTGGCTTTTCTTTCTTTAAGTAAATAACAGTCGACATCGAGACAATGAGCTATTCAGTCATGTCCCTTACTCTTGCCCTTGATGGAACAGAGTCGGTTTTATCAGCAGACTACTTTCCACCTATAGTGTTAGATGAGAAGAGTGAATATCAAATAGGTCTTTTGAGTTTTGAAACATATAACTCAATTCCAAATGTTGACAGTACAAACAACAAATTCTATTATGATGGAGGAAAAGTTATTGAAATACCGGTTGGTGCATACGAAATAAAAGATATAGCACAATATCTTCGAGAAGAATTTAACAAAATATCAACACCTGGAAAACTATATCATGTTGATATATCTACAAACAACAACACAATGCAAACTTCTATCAAAGCAACATTTGATATAGATTTCACCAAACCTGATTCTATAGGAAAGTTGTTGGGTTTTACTGAAGACACAATTGTTAAGGCGAAGAAACGGGTGACTACAAAAGGTGTTGTAGATATATTTAACATTAATGCAATTAGAATAGAATGTAATATTGCTACAGGGTCATATGTTAATGGAGAACCTGCTCATACTATTCATCAATTTTATCCTAATGTTCCAGTTGGATATATACTCCTCGAGGTGCCATCACCGGTAATTTATCTCCCCATTACCACGCATGTAATAGATAACATAACACTGAAAATAGTTGATCAAACAGGCAAACTTGTCAACTTTCGAGGTGAACGTATATCAATACGTCTACATTTAAAAAAAATTTAAAAGAAGACGTATATTTATGAATTCTTATCATTCATGTTTAAGACATCATGGGCTACGTTTATGCAAACAATCGTTGTGGTTTACCAACAAGAATAAGCTCATCCCTCAAAACAAATTGCAATAAGTTTAAACTTGTCAGTACGAAACGATCTTTCACCCGATTGACATTAAAGAACAAACAGTTTCTTCGATCACTTGGCTTAACAGTGTTGCAATAAAACAAAATAAAAATGGATACTATTACTACCATAGAAAGCATATATTTTGATGGAGAAATTCCCTATTGTGGGTGCTGTTGCTGTTGCTGCTGTTGTTGTTGCTGTAGTTGTTGCTGTTGTTGCTGTGACCACAAGAGAAAACCATGGGAGAAGATAATACAGACAATCACAGTGAAGCAGTAATCTAAGGAGTCTTAAGCCATTACGTACCAAACAGTAATACCACAAAAGCATCAGTATAAAACGATCCGTCATTCAGTTCACATCAAGAATAAAGTTTCATAGTGTATTAACATTCAGGTGAAAACAAATGGATACTTTAAACATTTTACAAAGTGTACCATTTGATGATACAATATCTCATGTGGAATGGCACACCCACCTACCGTATGCATCAATGACACTCAAAAATAATGATGAAATTCGTTTGCCAATCCAGCAATCTGATCTCTGTGTTTTACCATCAAGTAGTTATTTGTATATTGAAGGAAAGTTGTTAAAATCAGATGGGAACATTCCGTCAAAGACCAAATTTGTCAACAATGCCTTCTCCTTTTTATTTGATGAAGCACGATATGAAATTAATGGAATTGTTATAGACCGTGTACGAAATCCTGGAGTGACATCAACATTAAAAGGATATGCTTCTTTTAATGAAAATGACTTGAAAACCCTTGGCAATGGTGGTTGGGTATCATCTGCTAGTAAAATAAATAGCACTCTGGATGATGATGTGATTGATTCAAAAGGAAATTTCAATTTCTGTGTTCCTCTAAGTAGCATTTTTGGTTTTGCTGAAGATTATAAGAAAATTATTGTTAATGTTCGTCATGAACTTGTTCTTATACGCTCTGCAAGTGATAAAAATGCTGTAAAGTGGATCCCAACGGACGCAAGTGATACAACGCCAGAAGATGTTGAAGTAAAACTTGAAAAACTGAGTTGGAGAATACCTTATATAACACTAAATAACACGCAGCAAATTGCACTGTTGAAACAGATGAAACGTGGAACTAGCATTCCAGTGGAATATCGCTCTTGGGAGTTATACGAGTATCCTGTATTACCAAAAACGAAACAGCATTCTTGGACGGTAAAGACTGCATCACAAGTTGAAAGACCACGATACGTAATTATAGCATTTCAAACTGATCGGAAAAACAACATAAAATCAAATACAGCACATTTTGACCACTGTTCAATAAGCAACTTGAAACTGCATTTGAACTCATTGAGTTATCCATATGATGAAATGAAATTAGACATAGATAAAAATCATTTTGCTGTTTTATATGATATGTATACTAGATTTCAAGAATCGTACTACAATACTGTAACACAACCACTTTTAACTAAGACACAATTCAAGGATTATGCACCTATTATAATAATTGATTGTTCAAAACAAAACGAATCGGTTAAATCTGCATCAGTAGATATTCGTTTAGAATTTGAAACACTTAAAGATATTCCAGATAATACAGCTGCCTACTGTTTAATAATACATGATAAATCTTTTATTTATGACCCTTCAACAAATCTTATTCGTAAACTGGATTAAGGTTACCCCCTCCATCTGTTATGTTTCTTGAACAAAACTATGAATATACGGGAGGAACATTCAGTTTGATATTGATCGTGCTTGTGGAAGGAGTGTTGTTGTGTTTATAAGATGGTCAGAAAAGGTATTATTGACTTTTCAGCTTTTATTAGCAAGGATAAACAAGTTATTGTAAAAGAGCTATCAGTTATAGACATTGATTCTAAATGTACACAGCACTGGATATTTCAACCACCGCAGGATCAACAGCAGTTAATGTTAAGCACTTGGGATAATAATGCTTTTGAATATCATAATAATTGGATGAGTACCCATTTCCATGGTCTTTATTATACAAATGGATTTACCCCTTATGAAAACCTTCAGTCTGTGCTTACTCATATTTGTCGTGGTATACATGTACTTTTTGCACCATCAACGGAAAAAGCCAAGGTTTTGGAGGAGATTTTCAACTTTGAACGTGCAGTGGTCAGCTTAGAATTACTTGAATGTCCGCCACTACCACGAGATCCGCTACTTGATCTGAATGAAAAAGATTCAGAAAAAAATCAAAACATCTATAAAAAATGTTTATTCCACAATATACATGCCCCAGGTTTTTATTGTACTGAAAAAGCTGTTCAAACACTAGCTGAATGGTGTAGCAAGAACACAGATAAAATAGATTTAAACAACCCTGAAATTAGGGCAAAAACTTTCATTGACTGGAAAATATCATCACCGACAGTCAAAGATCTAGCTGATCAAGGATTCATTTATATGTGCAGTACAAAAGATAACACAAAATGTGTCTATTGTGGACTTATTTTAATGACATGGGAAGAAAATGATGATCCTTTTTATGATCATGAACATAATTCACCATTCTGCATGTTTGTGCATTATCAAACTCAACTAAAAGAAGAGGAAGTAAAAAAGAATAAAAAGATTGAAAGTGAAGAGGAACGACAGAAGAAGTCTTTTGAAAAGCCAGAAGGTGAAGATGTATGTGGATGCTATGAAATTCCGAAAGTTGTTAAATCTGATGTATTTAGTTTATGTTATGCTTGAAACATGTACAACTAATTACTGATTTACATATATCACTGAAATATGCTAATAATAAATATGATTTTACTACCTTACTTCAAGTGTATTTTATTTTAATACCTAATAATATTGTAACATCCTCCTAAAACCATATAGATGATGTTAAACTCATTAGTGCAATGAAGACACCAAGAAAGGAAGCCACCGTTAGTGATGCAGCTGCAAAAGCTGAAATTATTAACGAACTACATAAGCAGCCAAGGAAAAACTTCATTCGACGTAAGGTGTATACGAAAGGTATAGATGATTTATGGCAGGCTGACCTTGTGGATATGAGGTCTTACAGCAGATCAAATAATGGTATGAAATATATACTTACAGTAATTGATGTGCTTTCCAAATTTGCCTGGGGAATACCTGTTAAAAGTAAATCAGGGGTAGATGTTACTGACGCATTTAAGATTTTATTAAAAGAAAGCCATCCAAGGATACCAAAAAACCTCCAAACAGATGATGGGAAAGAGTTTTATAATAATCCTTTCCAAAAGCTTATGCAAAACAAAAAAAATAAATCACTACAGCACATATACACATTTAAAGGCATCAGTTGTTGAAAGATTTAATAGAACATTGAAGAATTGGATGTGGAAAGAATTTTGAATACAGGGAACTTATAAATGGCTATCCTTATTACCAATTTTGATTCGAAAATATAATTCAAGAGTTCACCGAACAATAGGTATGAAACCTATGGATGTTAAAAAATCAAATGAAAAAGATTTATTACCCAAAATAAATATGTTCAAAAAGAAAATTAATAAAAGAATATTATTTAAATTACAAGATGTTGTTAGAATATCAAAATATAAAACCATATTTGAAAAGGGTTATACTCCGTCATTTTCAACAGAATTGTTCAAAATTCATCATATACGCAAAACCATACCTCCAATATATTATTTACAAGATATGGAGGGGAATATCATCAAAGGGGGATTTTATTCATATGAATTACAAAAAACCAAGTATCCTGATACATATCTTGTTGAAAAGGTGTTACGTCGTAAAGGTAATCGTTCCTATGTAAAATGGTATGGGTTTAGTAATCGTCATAATAGTTGGATATAAAACACATCCGATGAATAAAAATACCTTCAGTTATGTTTAGACACGTAAAGGATAAGTTTGGGAACTCGCTGTTGTTACAGCGGACTCCATTAACAACGATTTATGAAGAGGGAGCACACATAGATGTTGGGAATAAACGGTTACGATTTGTTGCTGATCCCGAAGAAGAAGATGATTCGGTAAATCGTCGATATTTAGATTCATATTACGTTAAAAAGAAAAATTACAATGCGCTTGTACAGCGTGTAGATGTTTTGGAGCAATTAAAGGCTGCACCCTCGTATGTTGATATTGAAAAATATAAGGAATTGGAAACTCGAATTTGTAAACTTGAAAAAACACTTCATAAATGTTTACAGTTAAATGATGATGAAACGTCTTGGGATGCAAATAATAAAAAAATTATAAACGTAGTGGCTGGGGATACATTTTCTGATGCAAGCACTTTTGATCAAACTCTTACATATGACAGCAGTGTTAATAACTTTAGAGCAGGTAATAAATACTTTAATTTAGTTGAAACCAGTGCAAATAGACCAGTGTTAACTGCTTTGTATACTAAAGAGAAAGGTCTCCACTATGTAGCATATGGTACAGATATAGAAATATATTCACATAGAACAATTCGTTGGGGAATTGAAAACAAGATTGCTTATGATGCATTTGATGAAATAGTTTGGGATGAAGATACAAAAATGTTTTCTTACCGAAAACTCACTAAATGGGGTAAAAACTTCCCAAATAAACATATGCATACAAAAAAGGTTCCTTTACCACTACCTATTTCTGATGAGCCGCAGGAATAAAAAAAAACAGACATAAAAAAAAATCTATGACATTATGTTTTATGTAACAAAATATAAATATCAGTAGGATATTTATCCACCTGCATAAATTTAATAAACATATCATGAGAAGAATATAAATTTCAAACAGGATGCATCTGGTTCTTAAGGTCAACAAACTCATACCCCCTCCCCTCCAGCCTTTTCATAGGAGGGGATACGATATGATATAAGGAGTGTGAGAACAGCAGCCTTAGTTTATGTAAGAGTGTTGTGAGTGTGCACAAGCTTCCTTCTAGACTACTGTCATGGATTTCTCCTTACTGGAAAATATCGTCGGGAAGCGTAAGCTACCACCACCTACATCTGAGAAGAAGAAAAAACGTCGTAGAATCACCCCAACAACACTCTCTTCTGCTTCCACTACCACCTCTGCAACTGCTGTTACTGCTACACCACCTACATTAGTCTCCTCTTCTTCTGCCGCCATCACCAAAGATGTTACTACGATTTCTCCACTGAAGTCATGTCGTCAAACAGATACACCCACAACATTGGTTAACTATTACTATCAGCAAGAAGATTATTCAGAAAACAATGTAAGTCCTCAAAGTATTTCATCAATTCCTCTTCAAAACTCATCACACTCTTATAATACTAGCATTGGATACTTTGAAACCACATTAATAGTCAAGCAGAGGTTTATTCTCTCTGACACATTGTATATTTTAATTGGTCTAGACATTATTGAGGTCTTTGAACCATCAATGTACATTGTAGATAAAAAATGGTGGATGCAAATACCATTATCTCCTGATTGTCTGAACACCATTGCATATTACAGAAAACGAGTTGATGATTTCTTTGCATCACCGCGTTTATGTAAGGACTTTCACCCGCTTCATACTGAACATATGAAAATTTTACCATCAAAAAATACAGATCCAACTGTTAGACTTCAACGATCAAGGAAAACATTTACGCAAGCAATTGATTGGGAGGACCCAGAAATAAATGCTATTTTCAATTTTATTGAAGAACGTCCAACTCCTGAAATCACAATGAACAAAGAAGAGTGGAAAAATTTGATTCTCTTTCTAGAAAGCATGCATGAATACTATCAGCTATGTTCTTCATGTAAACCAGCTGCTAACCGCCTTATACTACAGTATACAAAAGATTTTAAAAACATCTTTCGTCAAATGGCAATTGCCGCCAACTCACAAGAACAAAGCGAGCAGCTTCTTGTTAAAGAAGAAATCAAAGGACAACTTCCAGTTCAAGTACGAAACCATCACTACTCAAAGTTAATCATTGAAGCTTCAGATCACAATCGAGGGATTATTTCTCCATTTGGAGCATGGTTGGATGCAGAAATTCGAGCTCTCTGCAGTGATCGTGTGTCTACAAGAGTAATAGAAGAGTTATCAAAGGAGTTCCCATGGTTAAAAAACTGATAATATACACACCTTTTCGATAAATCTGTTTCAATTATAAATAAATTGTAATGATTAACAGGTAAATTCTGTCTTTTTATTTCATATTCCTGGTTTTTTAATAGATTAAAGGTATGAATAAAGTAAAACTCATTTTGCTATAATATATGTATATTTTTACATGATCTTGATCACATCACATGCACATTACAATGACAAAATGGAAGAAATTTTTATTTTACAGAAACATAGAGAAATAAAATATAATTCATGTTTACACTCAGTATAAATAAAATATTACATGAGTTATCAATAGCAACAAAATTTATAAAATAAGGAATCTTAAATTGCCCTTTCCCTGCTGATTTTTATTAAATAATGTCCATGAGCTAAAGTGTGGATGCCATCCTTTAAGATATGTCTCTTATCATCAAATGACGTCAAAGCCCTCTTTTTCACCTTCTCTGTAAAAACAAGATGGTTTTTTGATCGTATGACATTAAAATCAGCATGAAAAACTTTATTTTCAAACAAAGTTTGTTTGTAATGATTAAATAAAAATTGTTTTTTTAAAGCTGAAGTTTGAACCCCTTTTGCCTTCATATGTACATCCTTTCCAGCCTGCTCTGCCTTGCTATTAAAGCGAAAAGCATACATTTTTGCCTTCAACCCTACATGCTCCTGTATTCCACGTCCAGAAGTTTCATCCTTAAATGTACCAATCTTTTTTGTGTTTTCTGGTAAATGCGCTTTGTATAGCTTATGATCTTTGGGATAAGAACTGAAATCAAAATATTCTGCTAATTTAGCCAATGTTTCATTGAGGTTTTCCGTTGTTATTAAATATATGAGGCTGTCTGTATCTGTATAAATTAGTACTATGTTTTCAAAGTGTTTTAACATGACATTATAATGGAAATCATACATGTGTTTTTTGGCTAAATCAAGGATGCATTGTCCAATATACAAAGGTCGATTAAGTTCTATACGGTTTTTAGCAAGGTGAACAGCAACTAAACCTTCATTTATAATTGTTCTATCCAAATAGTTTACTTTAGCTGATTCTTTTAGAAATTCGCTTTCATTTGTAACAAGTTTTATGTTGATTCTGTTCTTCTGATTTTCACAACTTTTTCCATAAATGCTGTTTGTCATAAGTTTGAAGAAGTTTTTCTCAAAGTCATTATTTGCATTTTGACGTAATTTCGTATTTATCTCTACATAGGGTTTTAACCACGGTGATTGTTCAAATTGCAAAGCACGATGTACTTTTTTAATCTTCAAACCTAACTTATCTGCCAAAGCAAATATAGAATGGTGAGCAATGTACCCATTTTTATCATTTAAGGTAGCCAGCAGTTTTTTTGTTGTTCCATTTGGTGGTTTCTCATTTAAGGGTAGTAGTGGTAAATCATTATGTAGATCGTGTAATGATTTAACATATTCAAAATCTCCCTCAATCAAATATCCAATAGGTGAATCATCAGGAATATTTCGATAATCAATGCTCTCAACATTTTCAACCCATTTAAATCCTCCAGTTGGTAAAAAGCTCTTCATGCTATAACCATATAAATTTGTTGCATCAAAATACATTATATGTGATGTTGGTTTGGATGAATCATAATCAGAAGGATTTTCAAGATCAGGATTGTTGCTGACTGCATGACGTAAGTTACATGTCACAAGGCCGCCACGAACAGCAGCTTCAATAAATAAATAAATATCATAATCCGTGATTAGTTCCAAAGATACTTTTGTTGTTTTCAGCATTGCATTCCAAGAGAGTCCGGGAGCAGTGTAAGAATGAAATGGATCTAGTTTATAATTTTGAAAACAAATCTTTCTAAATGTTTCCATGACATCACACAAAAGAGTTACATCTAGAGACAAATATATATCATGATACTCACCTAAGTTTTTAAATTTAAACTCTTTCCATACATTTTCTGCATGTTTGTATTCTTCTTCAGTAAGATGCGTATCCGTCAATCGATTGTAAAATGCTTCACGTGGTGGAAGGTGTTCTTCTTCAAATTTCTCAGTACTATCTATATAATCATAAGGATAAATACCTTTTTGGAAACACAACTCAATCTTTTTGGGATCATTAACCATTTTTATGGTTTCTTTCATTTCATCATGGGGCATTGTCTTTACAAGAGAGTCCAAAGAGCATAAGGTAAATTTTAAACTATCTAAAAATCGCAGTTCAATTTTATCAACAAATACAGAGAACGAAATAAATTTTTCCGAACTGCTTGGAATAATCGATATCCTGCTGTTAAATAGATTGAGGGTACGTATTAAAAAATGACTGTCATATCCACTGAGGTTGTGGAATACCACCGGAACAAACTTGGGTACTTTCAGATTTATATTACATCCCTGACAGTAGCTACCTCTATATTTTCCACTTATATGATCGTGGTCGCGAACTTTAACAATTGTTTCCGAATATCTTCTTTCACAAAATGTACATTCGGTACTTGAATTGTAATCTTCTTCTTCTTCAATAGTTAAAGGTACCATTGGAACATTTTGTTGATATAACAAGCTGATATTTTGAGCTATTTGCCTCAACCTTGTCATCAGTTTAAAAGCTGAATTTTCCTCTCTACAGACTATAACTTTAGTAGGGATATCCCACTTAGTTAACAATGATTCAGGAAGATTTGATTTAACAAGCAATGCAAAACTATTAATTTCATGAATATGGGTTTGCACGGTTTTCATCTCTGGAGATGTTTCACATCGGCTGATTGGAGCAAGTGTTGATTCTAAGTCTGCATAAATAACAATTGGTATATTATAATGATGACTAATATTTTTAAATGACATTTCACAGCTCTCTTTTGAAGGTAAACAAACTTGTGCTGGTTTAAATGTGTTACAATAGGTTTGATGTTCTTTTAACCATAACTTTCCACCTCCAAAACGGTTACAACGCCTATTTTTTTTATAAGTAAAACACCGCTTACATATGGTTATACGATGTCTATCTTGTGTAAGTTGTTTTCTAACCAGTTTTTCAAAATCTTTTATGAAAACATAATGTTTATTTTCGTTCACTTTTGGATCTGAAATTAATAACAAATCAAAATGATCCTTTTTCTCCTGATTTACAATTCTTAGAGGTAATATTGTTTGCTGACTGTCAAGTGTAAAAACATTGACGCTTGTATTCTCATTTTGCTGCTCAAACCTTTTAATTTCATTAATTGAAACAGGAAAAAATATATTAGAAAAGTTGTATGAATGCCTGATAAATGATAAATCCCTACTTTCAATTTCCCGTTTGCTTCCTGGGTATAGTTTAGAAAGTATTGCATATTTAAAACAATATTCATCATTATTTACAACGTTTATACAAGCATTTCGAATAGAAATTGTCCTAGGAAGCTGAACATACCTTTTTGGAGCAGTTTTATAGAAGTTACATTTACTGAGACGCAACTGAAGACCATGTACTGCTTGAAACGTCCATCCACTTCCACGTCCTGAGTTTTCTTCCATTTCCATCTTGAGCTTTTCAATATTCTTCAAAATATGACTTTTAATTTCTTCATCAGAAGTTGTCTGGTATATTGTTATAGTTGAAGTCTTGAAGTTCCTCAATTGATCACTAGTCTCTCCTGTGGGACTTATGAAATTCGCCTCGAGCCATAATGAATATTTTAATCCTTGCACCGTTTTAAGTTCCTTTTTTATGGTGTCCTCAAGAGCGGGAACTGCACTTTCTAAGAAATTATCAATATTGGTTTCACAATCTTTTGTACAAGTAAGTTGATAAGTTTTTACATAACCGTTTAGTGCAGTTTCAACTAGTTGGAGGTTATTATACTCTTCTTTCTTTGATCCTTCAACTGATGCATCTTCTCGATCTTCCAACACTATATCTTCTAATGGTGATTCTCTATCGTTCCCCAGTGGATGATGTGGTGAAGACAGTTGTAGTGGTGGTGTTTTTGCTTCAAAGCGGGAACACTTGATAGCTGATTCTGAAGAATCTTCCAAATAAACACTTTTCCTTTTTCTTTTAATAACAGGTGGATTTTGACAACGAAAACAGGAGTTTTTAAGATGTTCTATTAACTCTGACCTGGTTCGGAAGTAGGCTTTGTTGCAGAGTAGACAAGGTAACCAGAGTTGAGCAGCACATCGATGAAAGTCCATGGAGAGTGGTGTTTGAAATTGTTGTCCGCAGGAAGAGCAGATCATTGATTCTCTTGCAGTGTTAGAGGTTTCTTCTTTTTCCGATGTCATCTCGTAACCAGGTCTAAAAAAAACAAACAATAAAATTAAAAATTTTCAATAAATACTATTATAATAATTTTAAAGATTTTTCTTTGTATAAATTTGATAAATGACTGAATTTAAAAAATAGATAGAAAAATAATATATTTAAATATATATATATATATATTTGTTTTACTTCAACGTTATTCAGTTGAGAAATAAACAAAATATAATTTTACTTGTATACAGAATATTTTAAATGTTAACAATGATATTTGGAATTATATTTTTTCAAAACACAAATTGAATAAAATATTTTATTTTTTAATTTAATTTCAATTTCATAATTCACATGATTAAACAATATAAATGAAGTTAAACCATTACAATTAAATAAAAAATCTATTTGTTAATATTAGGAAATTCCACTAACCACTACCATGCACATCTACTCTAATTGTTAATGATCCCATTTCTTGTTAAAAGCAGATTAATATTTTCAATGGTTGTGTTAAGAAAAATATTTATATCTGTAAGGAGACTAACTAAAAAAAAAACTAAGATATCTACCTCTTCAATATCGGAGGATGTATGAGTGGGATGTAAATCCCGACCCCGCTAGTGATGTAATTCGATCTGCCAGCTGGTAAGACGTATCCATGAAGGTGTGCCGCAGTAAGGAGAAGTGATGATGAAGTTCGAAGTGGATCGTGAAGCGATGGGTAGTGTCACCGGCTGGCAGTCCGATGGAGAAGCTCAGGGTACGATGGCTGTGACTAAACCATCGTTGCAACAACTGCGGGTATAAATCCCCTCTTTCAAGGTTGAAAAGAGTGGGGACAACCTTGACGATGTGACGATACAGCCGTCCTTGAGAACAAGGTCACTACCAAGGACACATCCAAGGTTTTCTCAAGGACACACTCAAGGTTATACCTCAAGGTTAATGATAAGATCAATGATGTTTTTTCAAGGTCATTTAAGTTCAAGGTGCCTTCTTTCAAGGTCATTTCCAAGGACATATCTAAGTTTTTCTTAAAGAGATATTCAAGGTCACCTCTCTCAAGGCTATTCTCAAGGTCATATTCAAGGTTGTTCCAAGGACACGTTCAAGGTTATTCCTCAAGGACATTCGTTCAAGGTCATACCTCAAGGACATTCGTTCAAGGTCATACCTCAAGGACATTCGTTCAAGGTCATACCTCAAGGACATTTGTTCAAGGTTATACTTTAAGCTCAAGGACATTCGTTCAAGGTCATTGCTTTATAACCTTGAGTTTAAAGTAATGGCGGGGTCGAATCTTGTAGATTGTCCAATTTCGGAGTGGGGAGGACTAAAGTGACGTAGTATAGGAGGAGCATAAATTCACTCACAGCTGCAGAGTATCTTCACTCACTTGTGTGCTGCTGTAACTATCAGTTCTACGTGTTCATTTTCAGACATAGTCACTGTAACCCTTATCAAGTAAGTACAATACTTTATCGACCAATTTTATTATTTAGATATATCTGCTTTTATTAATTTTAAAAGTGCATTCATTCTATCTGTAGTGAGCACACATACGTACATACAGAGAGAAACTCCTTCAAAAAGGTGTTTCTAGTTATTTTTATATCTTTAAATACTAAAAATAATATAAATATTTTTCATTTTACTGCTCCAATACACCCACTATATCACTACTCACATATAATTTCAGATTTTTTTATTTAATTATCTATTTCGTTGTCTTTAGTTTCCTTAGACAACATTTCCAAATTTTTATTTTCATTGCTCCAGAACGCCCATTTCCCCACTACTTAAATTTTCATATTTATTATAAATAAAAATAAAAATTTTTTCCAGAAAATTAATTTTACCACTAGTCACAAATATTTCAATGTTACTTAAAAAAATAATTATTTTTCTTATATTTAAAAGTGAACTTTTTTGAATTTTAAATTTTACTGACTTATAACACATATGATAATTTTCTAATACATTTCAACTTTAGTAATAAAAATTTTGTTCCATAATATTTCAGAATTAACTTCCTCATCAAAGAAATTTCAAAAATGTTGATTTCAAATGTTCAAATTTCTAAATTTAACACTTAATTTTACATCATCAACTTGAAATGTGTCTCTTATATTTGCTTAATTTAATATTCTTACTTATATTGGGGATAAGGAAATAAGTATCTTAAAAAGACTATAATTATTACAGATTCTTTTATTTCCAATTAATAATTATAATTTACCATTATTACAATATATTAGTATTTTATATTAAAACATGATTTAAAAAAAAATAATTAAATACATTGTAAATTTACATTATAAACCTATTTACAACAAACTAATTCAATTTAAAACAGACAAATTATTTACAATTTACATTTAAATTTTTACAATAAAGAAAATATTATACAATTTACACTAAAGAACAGTAGATGGGGAGGTGGGGGGGGGGGGGAGGGGGAGGGGGGGTTACTCCCACCGAGATTCAACCGCCCTCAGCTCTTCCTCCATTTCCTGAATTGTGAGAAAATTTGGGATAGGAAGCGTTTCGTCAGGGGTTGCTAGAGTTGCAACAGGGATAACAGGGGTTGAAGAGGGCAAGAGGAAATTTGGGGGTGTTTCTTCATTGTCGTCAAGGGTTGCAACAGGGATGACGGGGGTTGAAGAGGGCAAGAGAAAATTTGGGGGTGTTTCTTCACTGGCATTTAGGGATGCGACGGGGATGACGGGAGTTGGAGAGGGCAAATATGTTATTTGCCCCTCATTAAGGATGGAAGGTGATAGAGGGGAGGAATATTCTTGTTGGAGTGTAGGGAAGGGGAAATATGTTAATTCCCCTTGGGAGGGAAGCAAAAGTTGAGGAAGGGTGGGAGTTTCTATGGAGGGAACTGATGGCGGTTGAATCTCTATAGTGGGGGGAGGAGAAGAAGGATTAGGGGATGGATTAGGAGGTGAAGGGGTAGGGGGTTTATAGGGGTTGACAATCATTATTTGTTTCGTCGTTTTTTTTTCCTTGACGCTTTCCACCCGGCTTGATCTTCTTTTCTTGTACTCTCGCCTCTTGATCCCCGCCGGAACTGATCTTTTCTCCAGGAATTCTCTCAGCAAGCTGCCTCCTACACAAAGAAATATATTTAAAAATACAAATCTTTATCATATTTTTATATTTGAAATGGTTAAATTGTTAATTTTAATCTTTTTTTTTTTACATATTCCCAATTCTTGTTTACACTGTAAACACATATAAAACATAACCTATAATCATTTATTTTTTCCAAACAATTTCCCTCCCCCCCCCCCCCAAAAAAAAAAATATAAGGTATGATGTGTTTAAAATTGCAAATAGACTTGATTTAACCACAAAAACATAATATAAAGATTGTTACTACAAATACTTTTAACATTTTCATTCAGTGTTTATGAAAAGTACAGTAATGATATATATATATTTTTCATTTGCAAAAGATTATTAATATACTATGATGGAAAATGAAAAAAAATTGATTATTGTTTCTTCCCTAATTTTCCTCTCTAAGTTTAGATAGCAAAAAGTAATCAAAATTAAATTGATTTTGTATTTAATTTATGTTTAAAATTCCCCCATTTCACAACTTAAAAAATATTCAAATCTTGCGGGATTATTTGCTTCTCCCTTAAGACAAATATTAACTTTCAAATTCGGTTCAACATCAACCACATAACCAGAATTGTTAATTTATAACTCACTTAAAGAATAAAAATTATCTAGCAATTTCAGTGAGCAGATATTTTTGTTATTTTGAATGAGGTAAAAATTAACAATTTTGACTGAGCAGATGAGACTACACCAAATTTAAAAGTTACCATTGTTGTTAAGAGAAAGCAGGTGGAAACATAATATTTTTTACTGTATCCCTTTATTAATGATCTTATATATTAAATCAACATACCTTGATTAATTCCTGGAGATGACTCATCATCATCACTTAACGTGATAACACTCTGCCTCGATGTACTGGGGAAATTAGCTGGAAGAAGAAAAAATACAAATTAAAATATTTATTAGTATAAACAAAGATTATAAAAAAGATATATATATTCCAAAAAAATATCAATTTTTGAGACAACAAACTTGATTGTATGTTTCTGAAATTACCACATTCCAATAAAGGTTTTTAGTAATCTCATTTCAGGGATATAATTCTCTCACGTGAAATATGAAATTAACACAGCTGTCACAATCTTTAGTAACAGATGTATACTAATTTTGCATGAAAATATCTGGCTTCAAATCATGTGTAAACATAAGCAGCCTTCTTTAGATATAAAATTAATGGTATAAATATATATTTCTCAATTTTAAATTCATTAAAACATAATATCTTAAATTTTTATTATAAGTAAACAAAATTGATGTTTCGAATAGATAAATGAAGTGAACCAATCTATTTATCTTAGCTAAATCAATTATAGGTGTTTCAAATAGATAAATAAAGTGAACAAATCTATTTACCTTGGCTGAGCCAAAAAAGTCTTTATCCATCAGCAAATGGTTACAATTAAATCGATTATCACTTATATTCACATTAGCATTAGAGAATTCTTTGAGTTCCTTCAATATGTATGATACAAGAATTGAAACACACATGTTGTACATATATTGCATTTTAGAAAAATAAGGCGTTTAAGTAATAGGAAAATGTTTGTTTGTTGAAAACTACTCTCGTGTTTTCTACTAAAATATTATTAATGTTAAAAGAAAATCATTATTATTATTAATAACCCACCTTCTCCAATCGGTCCAGTTTTCTCACAGGAAATCTCCTCCAGCACAACGGTGTTCTCCTCGGACCCGGCGATGTCTGGAAACAAAATTTAAATTAAAATATTTATTGATTTAAATATATATTTTACAGATTCAAATTGATGAATCTATATATTGTACATACATTGCTCTTTGGAATTATACATACTATCGCAAATATACATTTTGAATGAGTAAAATACACAATTTAAATGTGAAGAAATGTTTTTTTTTGCAAAGTCAAAATTATTTTTCATATAAAAATACATTTCAACAAATTATATACAATTGATTATTGTACCAATGAAAGGATTTTATTAAAGTATCACCAAAAGTTTAAAACAACTAACTGTTAAACTCACCACCAAAATAAAAACACGGATGTTATAAAATAAATAAATCACTTTAAAAGTGATAGTATAAATATTCTTTAATCAGTCAGCTTCTTACACAGAAGATGAGTGTACAAATATCCAATTTTTCCACAACCCTTTTATTTATTGTCAAAAAAATCATCCAAATTTAAGTATTGTATTAAGAAAAATCAGTGATACAAAAAGATTATATTTTACAAAATAATAATTAGAGAAGAATAAATCGTTAATTTATTTACCTGCAAATGTAGATTGGGGAAACCGTTCTCTGATGGTCTGGCAGAGGCGAAAAACATCTTCAACAGATCGCTCAAGAAAAAAAACTTTAACCTTAAACATCGTAAGAGATACAAAATACAGCAAAGGGTAGGCTGAACTGAACCAATGATTGGTCAGAGTGTGCTTTTATAGACAAGTACCTAGCTTGCAACCATTTTGTGCCTCCCCACTCTCCCCACCACAGGCGTCTGTCTGCAAGTAGACGAGTTACAGGCAAAAATAATTTATCTTTAGTATAAATTATCTCTGTTTTCTTTTAATAAAAATGTTTGTAATTATATTTTACATATAATATAATTATATTCTATTTATGTTTCAGGTGAAAAATGGCCGGAAGTTTGAAGGAAGAATTTAACGCAAAGTCTTGCATTGAATTCAATGCAAGAGTAAAAATGGAAGATTTGAAGAAGGATAAGCCTTATAAAATAGTGTCCTTCAGAATCGTTGAAGTAAAAAATAATTTGTTTGGCCGTCCTGGAAAATCCAACAATGCAATAATTGCATCTCTCGACTTTGAGGAGAAATTGGATGAAGAAAAATCATCAACAATCGGTGATGTCTTCTTACCCAGAAGATTTCTGCAAATCTTCGATAAGAAACGAATTGAGGAATACAATCGTTTACCAAATCTACATCTCGTTTATAGTGGTAAAGGTTCTTCCAGCGAATACATTATTACTCTCAAATAAATGTACTCTAATTGAAGCATTGAAAGACTGTTTGGTTAAGTTTGTTTTAAATAAAATGTGTACTCAGGTCTGAAGATGGCAAATAAAGTATAAAAAATAACTGAAAATTCAAAGGATAAATTTATCACTTACTCCTCAATTGAATTCAATGCAAAAGTAAAAATGATTATAGAAAGATAAGTCTTTAAAAAAAATATTTTCCTTCAAAATGGTAAAAGTAAAAAATAATTTGTTTGGATATCCTGGAAAATCCAACAATGTCATAATGCATCCCTGGACTTTGCTAAAATATAACCTAAAATAAGAACTTTACAGAGAGTAGATTTGAAGCAACACATTTCCTGGCTATATTCAATAAAAACAGATTAAATCTATGCTTAATAAATCAAGTATGTCTATCTCTCCTTGTTAAAAATATATATTACCTAATATTGTATTCCATATTTTATCCAAGGAACAAGATGCCATCTTTTTTTACTTTGAGAAATTTATTTAAAAAATGTATTTCATTAAAACAGTAATTATTATAAATCTTGCAATATTTATCTAACATATATTACAAAAGGTGTTGGTGTTAATTGTTTTCTGATAATAAATTCTGTTTATAATAATCACCGTGTTATTCACTCTTCCCCCTCCATTATAATCACAATGAAGGTACAATAACCACATTTAATAATACCAAGTTTCAATTAGTATGTATGTATGCTACATCTCAGTCTGGCTAAGGTCGTTCACTTGCAGCAGATGACTGCAAGTACCTCAACAGGTTTCAAGGTTAGGGCATTACCCCCTAACCTTGAAAGATGTCATTGCAACTGCAGTGTCCTTCGGTCAGGATCATTCAACCGACGGGTGCATCCACCTTGACCAGATACTGACCCGTAAACAGGATTCTACCACCTTGACCGGATACTGACCCGTAAACAGGATTCTATTCCCATGCCTATTTCGTAGACGACTCGAGTTAAATCCCCAAGATAGCTCTCAAACAATGTTGCAAAAAACATACGACAGATTAAATGCCGATGTACATCTAAACTGAATTTCAATGAGCTGCACGCTCTCAGTGAGAACTTCCCACGGCGACCCGTCCGTCACAAAAAACACAAGCGGTATTCCATCCTGCCGGCTTGCAATACATCACAAAGCAACTCGCAACATGCGACTTGCTTTCTCATAAAACGAAACTAGAAGGTGTGGCCCACTGTAAAAAGCGAAGGTGTGGTACTATTATACTACTGTCATGCATTATTAGTTTAGTTTTCAGTCCTCTATTAGCAGGCCGTTTTAACGCGTACTGCCGCCTCGTGGTACTAGTTTAAGAGTTGGGTTGAGATTAATTTCAGAAGTTTCATCCAAATCGTTAACAGCCCCATCGCTTAGTTGAGTTACTGATAGCTCGTCATGTTGAGTGTTTGATAGAGCTGTGTTGGCTCTCGGAAACTGAGGCTGTATAAATGATATCATAGGTCGACTTCACTTTGTACTGCTTAAGGTAACATTGAAAAAAATAAGATTTTATTAATTGAAATTTTAGTTTTATAGAATTACAATTGAATATGCGCCATTTAAAATTAGGTTCACTAGAATTTTGTTCTTAGTTTCAAATAAATTTTCAAAAACGTGAACTTAAGTTTACAATAGTTATGATTCAGATTGAAACAATAAAATGCGATTATAGGCCTAATAAAGAACACAGTCAGTTTCCTTTCAAATGCCTTAAACGGTTATGTCCATACAGTATTTATTCCTTGCTACATTAGTTTAATTCTATATAGAAAACATTTAACAGAGCTACAGTTTATTTAACACTGTGAGAACATTCTTTTAAAAACACAATCGAAAAATTTACTTTTATATTTATGTAAAAAGAAAACCCGAGTGACCAATAATTACATAAGAAAATTAATAAATAAATGTTTCTAGGGAACAATTGTGTTATCTCGGGTTTAATTCAAAAGTATAACATCTCCATCCGTTTTGCAGCATGAAAAGATAAATTGAATTAAAAGCTCAAACGATTCTGCCGTTGAAGTTTCTGTGGTTTAGGCACTTAAGTTCCATTTAATTAAAACTTGCCTTCGTCGACGTTATAAGCTGTCCTTTTTGTATAATTGCTTACAATTTTTACGCAAAATTATTCAAGTTTGAATTTGCATGGAAATGGCCCATTTTATGAATTATGGCTGAGCAAATAGTTGTTCAAGTAATGCAATCACATCGTAAATGGTAATGTTATTGAGAAACTTTAACAACCCTTTTTTCTAATTTTCAATGTTAACGTGATTTCAATGATGATGCTGCAAGTAACCTAGTTATAAAGCGATTTTTTCGTTAGATGGCTAATTACCTGTAGCTAGTGATTGCTTGTTGTGAATGTAGATCATTTACTTTTATCTCTAGGTAAAAATATACTTGATGACAATTTGTATATTAAACGATTTCGAAGTTTTTAGATAGAAACATTTTCTGTTTTATGTAATGTATACATCAAAAGCTCAGTATAGATTTTCAATCAAATATTTCAAAATAAATTAACGTCTACTCGTAAGGTAAATTCATAGAAAAACGAAAACCCATTCAAATTTAGTTGATTACTTTGATTAAAATTAGTCTTATGCAGAAATAAAGGCCCATACACCTATGAATGCCACGTATGTGGCTCTATTAGTTTACATACAGGAGATAATCAACAGTAATTCGATTGCTTACTGATCCATCAGAAACGTCCGGTCTAGAACATCACAAGCTTCGTGATTGAACTGCCACTGGGCAACTACTCCGGGTAACTACTTAGTAGTAATATAGTTATGACATTAATGTAAATGTCGTAGATTGAAAGAAATTAATTCAAGAAGTAGTTTAACAACCATAAGGTATCTGAAGTGACCCTTGCAAAAGAAAAATGCGTTAACTAAAATATTGAACCAAAATGCGGTCACACAATCAGTAATGTCTAGTTATTCATTACTTAAATTAAACATGCAATTGATTTAAAAAGGATCCTTTCTAAGTTGCATTAAAATAAATTAAAGTTAAATTAAGTTATCTGTTTGTAACTGGTGGAGAAATATTGTTCAAATCGCAGTCCTATACCCTATTAAAATTAAAGACTACAAATTATTCATTAAATAATCGGCTTCGAACCTTTTTCGTCGTTAGTCTAAATGTAGTACCCTCGTCGTTAGTCACTACTAATTTATTATTTTAGTCGACTTTCAATCCAGGAGGCGAACCATAAATAAAACGTGGTATGTAATATTTTATCTAAGTATTCAATTGTGATAAACGATCTGTTCCTCTTACTTAACGAGCTACCTTCGTAAGAAACAAGTAGAGGGTGATGAAACAATATATTTGGAATTTTGTTAGATCGTGAGACCCCACTACCAACAAATTATTTTAGTTATTTGTTTTAAAACTGTTCAAATTTAATGGTGAAGTAGGATTTATGCCAGTAAGGTTATTACAAATTTTATGTTAAAGTTGCTAGTCCCTTTTTCATTTTCACGAGAACAGAAAAACTGGTTGTGTTCAACATTCTAGAAAACTTGAAAATAAGATTGAATCATTATAACTCATTAAAAGTTTTAAACGCTCTCCGGTTATCAGAGAAAGTTCAGTCAAAGCTTTTAGAACCCTAATATTCTAGATGTTCTTAATGAAACTTTAGATTAATACGAAATAAATAGCAGCTTTTCGTTACAATGCGTGTATAGCTTGATTTATGTTTACGTAGCCGTTATTTGAAATTAGCCTTACATTATATAAATTTGATTACAAACCTCAAACGTATTAGAAAAAGAAATTCTAAAATTCTGAAATATAAAATTTATTCCTGTTTAAAAAATACAAAAAAAATACATGTTTATGTATGTCCTTTTGTTTAATAATGTATAATATAAAATCAAATTAATCATAAACATGTAATTTTTTCTACAAACCTGTCATCTTTTTACAAAGTTGACTGTTTGGCCTATATAAAATTGCTGTGTCCAAATTGCAAACAAATTCAAGAAGTACGGTATTTCAATAGCATTAAAGACACAGAACACAATCGGAAAAATTCTACATCCAAGAATTTTAAAATGCAGCAAATTTGATACTGCTGGAATATACAAAATTAGCCGCAATTACTGTGATAAATTTTATATAGGCCAAACAGTCAACTTTATAAAAATATACAAGAATCATACATCAGCCTGGCAAAACAAGAAACCGGAAAGATCCAATATCGCCAAACACCTACTAGAAGATGGACATCACATAGAAAATCTCAAGATAATGAAATGATGTAAAAAGGGAAATATTATAATGAATGCATGGGAAGAATTATATATATTTAAAGAAAAATGTAAAGATAGAGACAAACTGATTAATGAGCAAGTGAACTTTGACTATGGTGGTACGTTCAAAAATCGGTTTTCGACGGTACTTCCGGCAGCCAATAGGATAAAAGGGCGGACGCCATGATGGATCTGCCAGTCTCTCATTGGGCCTGATGACGGTTGGTGTGACCAACCGAAATCGATCGCCATTTTCCACCATTTTTGTATATTTACCATCTTGTATGTAAAAACAGTATAAGTGTAAATATATTTTTAAGTGTTGTAAGACATTTTTATTTACATCCAGTGAATACAACAACACGTATCATGCCAATCAAGAAGTTATTTAACGATTAAAGCCAAATCACCTAAGGACATTTTTTCATTAGTGATTTTTTAACGTTTATCTAATTATGAGGCAGATGTAGGGAAAAGGTTTACAGATTCTCAACCCATTTCTATTCAAACGATAAATTTAAACGATACGATGAATACTTTTCCTCCTTCAGCTATGTTCAGAGGCCTTTTAGTCCTCATAATGAGTGATTAAAGTAGTATTTTGACGCTTAATAAGAGTAAAGTCTCCCTCTTGTCCTAGACATGTATGTTATTTACATGTGAACCATATGGAATGTTCCTTAGGGATCCATTATTATTGTTATTATTATTATTATTTATGACATATACATGCATTTTATGTCGGCAAAGGACTTTTTCGTCTGTAACTAAAAAGCTTAAATAGGCCTATATGGAATACTTGCTAAAGAACAAAATTCTAGGACATTTAAAATCTATTAAAAAATGTACTAATCTGGACATATTTTACCAAGTGAAATTTTTGTTTTTCATATTCAAAACATGTTCTGAAAAAATGTACCCCGCAGCTAGTTGCTAGTTATCGCCCTTGGCTTCGGCCCTAACAATTTTCCTCGTGACACAATGTTGAACTTTACTCGGTTATCCTCTTCCACTGGGAGGTAAAGGAAACCCTCAACAATAACAAAGAAATAAATAATTCAAAACTTGGTCGCCTTCAAATTTCTGCGTACACATTTGAACATGTAACAGTTCAACGGATCACAGGCCCTGAAAGTTGATTAATGACAGGAAACTTCTGCAGTTGATACCTTGTAACTATTAAGGTTTTGAGGTTATGTTAATAAATTCAATACAATCAACAAATGTTTGTTACAATCGCATTTTTCCTGTAACCGAGGCGCAGCTCAGAGGTGAAGTGTGTCAAACGTCGCGGCCGGCGCCGGCGTCGCTCGTTCGATCTTCACCTCACCTCACCTGTGCACAAGGAAAAGTCACAATTTTTTTTGGACTTGTGACTTTGAGCTGAATTAGCATTTAGAGTGTTCAATTTAAGGGTGAAAATTTCATGCTGTAACAAAACAAGGTTGGATATTTTTATCAGTTATAAAAAACAAGCTTAATACTTAAAACAGTAATAGTAACAGACAGAAACCGTCACTATTACAACTGAACTGTACAACTATTTTGGTTATCCATGAGTTAGCGCACAACCCACAACCAAGAGCTAGTAACCTCAAGTATAACGTGGTTATCGTGATGAGTGCATAGTGCAGGGCTTGGCGATCAAAGTCAAAGTGCATTACGTCCACCGACCGTAGTTGATAAAAATGTTGTAGTTACAAATTAGATTTTCATACTCACTGGACCTTTGTGTATGAGAAACTACAATTTTAATTAGTCAAAGGGAAACTTAGATAAGTCCATATTCAACACATGTATTATGGAGCTAACGAAATTATTTTTTCCCCTATTGCTAAAAAAGACAAATGCGTTTTAGCCCTGAAGAAAACGCATCCACAATGATTTGATGTCATTTTCGGTCAATAACTCAATAACTCAATAACTTAAGTAACATTGTAATTGTAACCAAAGTAACAAGATTACATGCATTGGTCATGTCAGATAAGAAAGTTTCTTACAAGGAATAATATACTGTCAATAAAATAATTAGAATAACATAAATTCTTAATATGATATAAAAATAAAAATAAAAATAAAAATAAAACGCTAGGTTTTTAATTATCCGTCAGTCAGGAATTCACGGACGCTGTGAAAGCATTTATCAAGAAGGTATAACTTAAGCCTCTTTCTAAATTTTAAATGGTTTGACACTGCTCTGAGGTGCATAGGGAGTTTGTTAAACAGATTAATTGCATTGAAACGGAGATTTTTTTGGAAGAAAGATGTGTGATGGACTGGGACTTGAAGATTATTAGAGATTCTTAAATTATACTGATGGTCACGAATAATTTTGAAATGTTCAATGGATTTAATTGAAAAAGACAATGTCTCGTAAATATAAAGACATGGAAAAGTTAATATATTAGAAGACTTAAAAAACGGTTTACAAGATTGACGCCTGCTCATTGAAAAAATTAACCTGATTGCTCTTTTTTGTAGGCGAAACAGAAACAATGTTCTTTTGTTCTCACAACCCCATATGGGCAGAGCATAGACGAGATGTGGGTAAATGAGCCCGTAATAGGTAGAAAGAAGAACGTCCGAGTTGGAAGATTTTGCTAAAGTGCGGATGGCAAATATTCCTGAGCTCACTTTGCTGGATACATTTTGGATATGGCTGTGAAATTTTAGCTTGTCATCCAAGATCAGTCCAAGAAATTTTGCGTTCTTGATCGGGTGGATAGGAAGTTCATCGAGATAAAAACTAAAATCAGTGCCGGACTTCTCAGAAATGTGAAAATTAAGAAACTGGGTTTTAAGTGAATTTACTGTGAGCTGATTACTGTCAAACCATTATACCACGGAATTGGCTTCAACAAAAGTCAATTGTTCAAGAGACTCTGCTGTGGGGCTGGATAGCAAAAGAGACGTATCATCGGCGTAAAGGACGGCCCTAGCCGAATCATTGCCTACCGGGAGATCGTTGATAAAGATCAGGAAAAGAGTAGGACCGAGGATGGAGCCCTGGGGCACACCACTCAATGTAGGGAGCTCGGGCGAATTGTGCTGCCGCTGAAATCCCCACTTATCAACCGACGATACCCTTACACATTGTCTCCTTCCTTTCAAGTAAGACTTGAACCAATCCAATGCCAAGCCTCTTATCCCAGAGCGACTCATTTTTTCAAGCAGGAGATCGTGATTGACGGAATCGAATGCTTTACTCAAGTCAAAAAATAGGCCTGTGGAGCATTTTCCGCCTTCAAGAGCGCAGACAATATCATCAATAAGAGCAAACATTGCACTGGTTGTAGATATATTTTTTACAGATCCATGTTGATTTTCACAAATTATATTATGTTTTTCTAAAAATGTACATAGACGTAGTGACACTATTTTTTCAAATACCTTAGAGATACCTGTCAAAATTGAGATGGGGCGGTAGTTATTTTGATCTTTTTTGTCGCCTTTCTTGTGTACTGGTCTGACTATTGCAATTTTTAGAGAGTTTGGGAAACATCCTGAAGAAAATGAAAAATTTATGAGATGGCTGATAGGTTCTGCTAATATGTCTGCTACATCTTTTAACATTCTCACTAAAATCTCATCTGTACCGGCAGAGTTTTTATTTTTTAGATTCGTAATGACATCAATAACTTCTTTGCTTGACGTTGGGAGGAGAAAAAATGAAGCTTTAGGTTGTTCCGCTACAGTTGTATTTAATTTCGACTTATTTATTACTGATGCATTGGCGTTAACAAAGTAATTGTTTAATTTATTGGCAATGTGCAAGGGATCGTAAATCAGCTCACCATCAGTTTCTCTAATACACAATTCATTGGAGTCTTTTCGTTTTGCAGGTCTTCTGTTATTTATAATTTGCCAAATCACTTTTGATTTATTGTCGGACGACTCGATTCTATGCATTATTTCATTCGACTTATCTTTTTTTTTGCTGCACGGTACCTGTACTTGAGCCTTCTGTTATATTCTCGTAAATAATGTGTAGACTCTAAGCCTTTGGTTCTTTGGTAAAGGTCATTCAATTCCTCTTTAAGCTTCAGTGTATCTGGGCTGAGTCTAGTTTTCTTAGCTTTCTTGTAAATTCAGGAAAGCATAAGTCGAAATAGTACTTAACTTTATCAATAAACAAGTCATATTTTGAGTTCATATCATCAGAATTTAAAACGTCAAGCCATTTTTCTTTTGAGAGGAAACATCTGAAAACTCTCAAATTCGCATCATCAAACCTTCTACAGTTCATAAATTTTAAATCAGAAGTGTCATTGAGGGGGGGAGTTTCAATAATAATTGCTTGTGCATGGTGGTCTGAC
This sequence comes from Flexamia atlantica, assembly GCA_035578135.1. Lineage (NCBI taxonomy): Eukaryota > Metazoa > Arthropoda > Insecta > Hemiptera > Cicadellidae > Flexamia > Flexamia atlantica. Next base: position 19,577,277 of record JAQJVK010000009.1, on the reverse strand, counting down.
AAGGCATTTACTATAACGGAACTGTTTGCCTTTGTTTCATTGGTAAATATGGGGTCTATTAATGTTCTGGAACCCAAAGCTTCTCTAGTGCAGGATTTTATTATGTTTTGCAGGTTGAAAGAAGTCATCAAAGAAAGAAACTTTTGACATTTGAAAGAATTTATATTGAGGTCTATATTGAAATCCCCCATTACAACTCTGTCAACAACTGGTCGAAGACATCATCATTGAAATTTTTGCTCTGAATCAGTAACAAACTGGCTGATAAAAAACGTATTGTATTACTCTGCAATTTAATACGTTGCGCAATACAATACGTCGTTTTTTATCGTAAAAGTGTTTTGCTCAGCGTTGTATTGATGAAATACAGAAAAATCAACAATACATTTTGATTGATTTATTTGATTGTATACAAAATTGATAAAAACTGCTGTACAACTACCTTTTTTATGCTGCATTGGTTTATCGAATTTTCCGAAGTTATTGGTCAACCTACCGACGCGACGTTTGCACCTAAACAACGCATCATTAGCTGATTTTCAAGATTGAAATTACTCGATAAAACTGTCAGAAGTCAACATGAGTCAAAAATGTATATCATTATTTATGTTTTATATTTTTTATAGGTTAATTATGGTTTATTTTCTTTTTAATATATTTTTCATTCGATAAAAAACAATTCATCATACTAACGCAAAGAGATATTTCGTTTCTTGCTGATTTCCCAACCTCGGCTGTCAACTCGGTTTTCAAACTTAAGGTGGTATCGGACAGAGTATAGTTTTTGGGCCCTAGTGATGAAATATGTTACTAATCACTTCACACTACTTAATATACTAAAAAGAGTTATTGTTGCCACACATTGACAATAGAAGGTATTATTTTCACCCTACTGTGAAAAGACCACTTTGATGACTATTCGTAATAGGACTAAAAATATTGGATGATGCTTTTTGGGTGAGGAAAACTTATGACGCGATCTGCTCCAATCGCATTGTTTTTCAGCACTGCAGCAGATTCAACGTGTCATAATGCAATTTGAGTGACTATAACGTTAGTTGACAGGCAGTCATCTTAAGGAAACCTTTATCTTTATTTTGATTAATTATTATTCTATAAAATTTAATTTAAAAAATAAAATGAATCTTTTAAGGTGAACTACAATTAATTAGTGTTTGAGTTTCATTATATTCTGAACCGAATCGTCGTCTTACATAGTTTTTTTTACACGGGAATTAGTTTTCCTTAAGCTCTTTAATGTGAAAAACCACATTGATTATCCAATATGTTGTCTTTTACTTAATTATATTCCGATGTTCTTGGAATATCATAAAGAATATTTGGGTTATTTTAAATGCTTACACAATCGATGGTATTTTTTCAAGTTTTAAAGTACATAAAAAATATTCACTCATTTTTATTACAATACTTTGTTTGAGAATAATTTTGAACGGTTGATGAATTAAAAAAAAATTTCGAATAGGTTTTACCTATGTAAATAAAGAAATGAACTGAAAAAATGTAGTAAACTTAATTTGTTTTAAATTTACGTTTTAAATAACGAGTTTACTTTGAACCAAAAGCTGATGTTTAACTAATCTGGTTGCCTCATGAATTCACTGGAGCGATATTTAGCACAGGGCCCAGCTATCAAAGTCAATGTCATCACGTAACTGGCCTCGATATAAAATGGTTCATCCACCTGGGAAAACTAGGATACACGACTTACACCAGGACCTAATCACACAAAATTACAGGCGAGTATATTTTCACACGATTATAATTTTTATTGCTGCTTAAAAAAATCATCTGTACATTTTTGAGTTCGAGGGAAAACTACATGTGTGCAATATGTTATGCAATGAATGCACTGCTATTCATATAAAAATTTCATAAATTTACCTATTAACATAGGAAACTTGTTGTGTAAGCCATGCTTGTATCTTCTACCCTAATTGTTGACTAATCGTTATAGTTTACATGGATCTGTACTTTCCCAATTAACTTTCCTCAAGTGAAGCACGGCTCAAAAAAATATACCAAGCTAAATAAAGCTTGGTGCAATTTCGTTCTAAACCTGTGCTCAATATTTTTTATTTGCAATATAAAAGTCAATTATCGCTCATATTTCCGCTCATTTTTTCAATCACAGTAGGCCTTTTTGGTGGATTTGTTGCCAGTTTTCGCGCTGTTGCGTTGACTGTTTATCATGTGGTGGTGATTTCATGAGTATTTTTATTAAATACATACTATCATCCAATCTTAAAAAAACTATTTGAGAAAGTTTTTCAGAGAGAAAAATTCAATATATGAATATTGATTTTGTGCACTTTTTCCAAAAGAGTTCAAGTTCACCAAAATGAAACCACAAATGTAATTCAGTATAACAAGTGCATGAAGTCCCTGACATTGATTTACCGGAGTGGCTATGTAGTGTGTGCAGAGATACGACCGTGTGTCAGGCTAGTTATATACTGATGTATCAAAAGTGTCACCGTCGGACACTGTTATCTGGCGTGTCTGACAACAACATTGGCTCGTTAACATTGGAACTTAGTAGTATTAATGATGACACCAAACTATTAAATATAGTTTTTGCAATGAAATAAACAATATTTATTGTTTGTTTACTACACTCTCTGGGAGGATTTTACTTATTAGTTTTACTCCTTTCTAATTTATTTTATAAATTTATAAAGTACCAAAATAAATTGTTCAGACAACAACTAAAATAAATATTCACTTAGACAATCTGTGAGTTGTAGTGACACACCAAAATTTAAAGGATACGTCCATGCAAAGTTTTGGTGTATAAAACCTTTCCTAAGGGGGCTCCGTAAGCCTATATAAGACAATGTTAAACTATACATTTTCTTGCACACATTTCTGGCTTATGATGAAAGATATCACTTCCAAATTTTTACAGTGTGTTACCAACATTGTTTTGTGAAGTTTAACACAAGGAATTAATTTTGCAACGATTCTATATATGAAAAAAAGTTTTCAAAAAACGTTTAATTTTTTAAAGTTTTTATAAGTTATTTACATAAATATTTTAGTTTTAATAAGAAATATTTTAAAAAGCTCTTGTTAAACTATGCAATGTAATATATTCTACCAGTGGTAAAAATTTCATAGTTTTATCTCTTTCCAGTCCTGAGAAAAGTGTGCAAATGTAAAAAAACACCGTTTCCCAGGAAACGGCGATGAAAATTAACATGCACAGTTCATAGACAAAAACTAGAGTTCTACCTTCAAAAAAGTCCAGGACCATAGGACCATAGTAAACAAAGCTGTTTTGTTAGGTTATCAAAAACAACAGATGATTCAAGATGATTGTCAAGTATACAGACAGTATAGCCAACCGATCAAAACAAAATAACTGTATAAAGTGGAAGTTGTAATGTAACAAAGTGGGGCGTAATGACTTCAGTATGCACTTGGTTTTCCTCAACCGAAGTTGGTCTTTTGATATCGCCAATGCATATAAAAGCTTATAAATACCATTTATCCTTTGAAAAGTACACATTATTTGGTATTAAAATGTTCACAGAAAAAAGGAGAATAAAATGACATCAAAAACAAAAAAAGTGAAAATTTGTTATTATTAACCTACTGAGCCCCCACAACATTTAAAACTTTTCACAAAAAGTAATTGTTGAAGGTGTTCAGGGCATTTGTAAATCCATAGTGTTTGCCATTTTGTAAATATGTTTTTGTCAGCTTAAAGCAAGAGAGTAAACCTTTTTCTTACGTAATTCTCAATGGATACAATTAAGTTATTACGTAAATAGTACCATCATAAGCAATACAATACATGTTTCTACCACGTGTCATATTCAGCTTTGTTTTTATTAATTTTTGTATACAACTGCAACTCAAAACAAATATTCTTTCGTAAATATAAATTTGACTTTCAAAGCTATGACATTCATGCTTTTTGGACTCTGTCGGTGAGGTAGAAAACAAATATTGCCTACTCGTTGATTCCTACATTAATTTAATTAGAAATCATGTAAGGGCAATAGTTCATAGACTATAGTATTTCAGTATAATAGTTGATACTAAAATTCAATTTCGATTATTTAGTACTGTATCGAATAGTAAAATGACCATTTTTTTTTAACAAGCCTATATCAAACGGATATAGGCTTATTAACAAATGTCTATCATTTTAAGAAGTTAAAATGGAATACTTTAAAAAACATATTTTAATTTATCATGAGGAACCATTTTGAAAGTATTTAAAGTTTAATACTAGTTGCCAACCTTTATCTCTTATGTTAATAAATTATAACTTTAAAAATATTATGCGGTATGATGGGGTTTAAAATAACAGAGTTAATAATTTATTTAATAAAACTTTATGTAATTGGTAATTATTAATTAAAATAATAACAAAAAAACGCTACAATGGCACATGAAAAATGTCATATTAAATCCCACTAACTCAAACTAAGCCCTAAAACAAACACATTAACAATCATACAAACATTACTTTACTTGTTTTATTCAACATTACTTTGATTACTTAACGTTGATTAGTCAGAAAATGTTGAATAAATTGTAACGAAAAATACAATATATAATACAAATTACAAATTAACCTTTTGTTATATTATAAGATTGTAAATTATTACTCAGAAACATAGTCATAGTTTAGTAGGCTAAAGTAATCAAAGTTATTAAAATGATCACGTTATTTTACGCTTTATATTTTTGACATTAAATATTACTAACTCTCTCAGAGGAAATTAGATTTGCAAAAATATAAACTTAAATTCATACGAGTAAGGATCTTTGACGAGGGATGTGAAACAGCCTATCAATACTACAACCTCCACCTCCTTCACATCCTTGCCGGCGGTTGAGGAACCTTCCTGCTCTAATGCCTCTAGAATGATTAATACATTCGTGAGTTGCTGTTTACGGTTTTATTGACACTTAACTGAAAATAGACTTAAATCTAGCTAATTCATTGTTGAAGATAAGCAGTATAATAGCTGACACCACAGCTATCGTTAATGAAAACTAAAAATAAAATGATATGTTAACAAGGGGATTGTACGATTAGCAAATTGAAACATGTATATAGAAGAGACGCTCTAACTCCCATTTTAATTTGTCTGAGTTTTAGTTGTGTAACTCATCTTAACTGCAATTATGATTTAAATTGTAATATATATTCCCATATTTCTTGGTTTCTTACCTTTATATCTATGAACGTATTTTAAATATTACATAGAGTACCTAACTGATTGATCACTATTTATGTTTACAGATAAACAACTTAAACTAAACCAGATATGAATATATTTTATTCTACTTGAGAACATTTTATGATTTTTTTGAATGGGTTTTTGTTTAACTTATTTAACAAACTGAAATATTTTATAATACTTATTTAACTTATATAATACTAATGGTGGTTTATCTTATGAAAAGCCAAACGAATCTATAAAGGGATAAAATTATATGTTATTCATTTAATTGCAATGGATATTTAACTGCTTCAATTTTCATAAAACCTGTCACTTTAGACATGCGTCTACCTTAGCTGTCAAAATGATTGGCATATTTGTTATGGACCCAGTCAGCTAAAGCAATATGTTTCCCTTTGTTAAAACCACTACTCACTGAAATCGTAATGTTCCAAAGCGTTCTTTTTAATGTTGATGTTATCATATCACGAGTTTTTCCATTTCGTAATGATGACTTTTTTAGAGGATTTACTAAAATGTATTGTACTAAATTGCATTGTGAGAATTGTGTAAAATAATTTAAATAAAAACCTCAAAATGTTAATGAATTGCAAAAAAAAAACAAAAAAACAAACAAAAATAGTTGCAAGTGAATAATAAGTTTGATGTGGCAAGTGATGTGCAATTTTCGTTAAATGTTCAATCTAAAAAATCTTGATTAATTTAAAAATAATAAAAACTACAATCCTTTTACTTGTTACCTGACGGAAAAATTTATGAGAACGGTTTTATAATCACGAAAACTAAAATACTACGAAATAAATTATTGTTCATGGCTTGTCTAATCTAAGCATTCAATTGGCAAATATTGAGACCACCAAACTCACACTATCTCGTCTTAATTTCCTTGATTACGTCACTCAGGTTTCTAGTTTAAGCTGATTAAGCTGATACATGAATATTCAGCAAGAGATCATCTACATACAAGAGTTGACAAGGCCTAAAACGGTATTATATTCTAAAGTAACGCCTCCTCTTTCAGATCTACTCCAGTATTAATCCAGATGACCTTAGATGACTATTGTCTCTTTATTGGAAGAAGGAGATTATTACAAAAAAGTACTATGGTATTGCTAGGTTATGGGAAGTAGCATGGATAGCTTCCCTCACATTTAGGTACTCCCTGTGTCTTTGGAGCATTTCAAATTTTAAACTTTCACATTCTCCTTCTATTTTTCCTATTACTCCCTGACACCCTTGCCATTGGACCCAGGCAGTTCACCGGGCCTTTCCTATCGACGATTACTAACAAAATTAATTTAGTAATTCTTATTCATTCATGATTGTAAGACCCTGTAAAAAATTTCGAAATAATCTCACCATTATCATCAATGACTGTAATATGAATGCTTCTAAGATTATTAGGGCTAAATATATTCGTTTTAGATCCATTGTTAATCTCTGCACTAGTTATACTATAAGACAGTTTCAAAGTCAAAGGACTGAAATTACACTATTAAGGTAAACGTATCGTAATTCTGAGACTGTTTTATAATATTGCACATATTAGTTAAATATACAGGATTATAAATAATAAAATTTAAACTAAAACAATTGATTAAGGTAAACAAATTTAAATACTTTAACAGTTGATTGAAGTAATAAAAAAATGTTACCGAGACTATTATGCTAATATTTTCAAACGTACTTGATAATTTTGAGGTTTAATATACTATAACACAATGTTTTCGTCCGAACGGTCTGTCAAAAGCAACTATATTGTGTTACCGACAATATCAGAAAGTTAATTCAACCGCGCTTACTGCATATCGGAACTGTCACCTGCAGACCATCTCCAAAATATACACCTTGACGTAGCATGTCGTAAAATGAAACTTGGATTAAATATCACAGGCACTACCCATTTTGCAAGATATTATAATAAGTATCAACATGATTTTAAGTCCAAAATAAATTTGATGTTCAATTTGTGGATGTATCTGGTAGAAAATATTTGTAGGATTAATTCTAATCCTAGAATACTAAGGAGTAATTAGTTATAGGGCAACCTACCCTTTAAATGTTTGAGTTTAACCTCAAAGACTTTATATAGGCCTAACTCCGATTAGAATCTACCAAAAACTTTCGATTCAATAAGGTTTTCACTCATTACCAAATGAATTAGTAATATAATTGGGATGTATCTCGAAAACTAAATATTAAACCCAAGCGGCTGTTTGTAGGGCAAAACAAATTTAAATTATTTAAATGTTAAAGTCAATAAAAAAATATGGATTGGGGTCTATCTTCTTTTTACATTCCGCAACAATAAATCCTTATGAATGTAATTCATTTCGGTAAGTTTGATTAAGATTGTTATTCTTGTTTTTTCTAGTAGGCTGAATTCTCTTTGGTACTTATAAATTAAACTTAATAATCACTTCAGACCTGGTCTGGTAACATAAATTGTGTCATGCCTATTAAAAATAAACACTCAAAACACTTAACCCTTTTAAGGCCAGCTCCCAAACTGTGGTACTTGCGAAAAAGGCCAGCTCCCAAACTGTGGTACTTGCGAAAAAAGGCCAAGCCATTTTTATGTGCTGTGCATAGTTTTAGTTAAAGGGCTATAATTTCCACAATTTTTATCAGATATTCATAATTCGTTTTTTAATTTTTTCCTAATTAAATGGGCTTTAAAATGCATTAGAATATATTGTGAAATTATGAATAAGAAATTTTGTTTACAGATATATATAAGAAAATTTTAATGAGCTAATTTATATTTTTCCACTTTGACCGCATATAAAAAATATATAACTTTGTTTTACATCCAAAAAACATTTATAATCCATAAAGTATTCTTATTCACAGGAAGTATGCCAATTTTGAAGTACCTACCTTAATTAATAACAGAACTATATAAGGGATAATGTAAAAATTGACACTTTGCTGTTTTAGGCCTAAATGGCATACGCCATGTTATTTGCATACAGGAGGGTGATTTCGCTTACAGTCATTTATCTCGACTTCTTTTGCTCATTCTTCATTGAAAACACAAGTCAAGCACACAAAACTCATTTAATAAATTATATTTGGTCGATTAAAACAATAAGCTCATCACATAACCAACAAATCACGAAAATTAAACAGCAACAAAATCATCACATGGCCAGCAGACGATCATGACATGAAAATCTATACAGACAACTAGGAAATTTAGGCTAAAACGGCAGTATTTGCTATTATTCATGAAGCCCAGATGTCCCTCTACAAGGGAATACCAAGGTTAGTGGCCTTTGAAAAACACAACCAGCCAGTAAACGGAGAAAAGTGGACAGGGGCCTATTACGGCCGCCGGCCTTGAACATACTTTTTATCGCGGGGGCCTATTACGGTCGTCGGCCTTAAAAGGGTTAATTATTAACAACTTTCTAAAAAATCGTACACATTTTTCCAAGATATTGTTTTAATTATATTGGTTTGACCAAGAAGTAGCTTCTAATCTGGAGTGAATCGAAAAACTAATAAACAAAAGGTGATTTTATAAAACAATTGATGAAAAAAATCATTAAAAGCTAACTAGTTGCTCCAATTATTGTTTTAAATTGTGTAAGCAATTATAAACTTGTTTCTTACTGTTAATTATATTTCATTCCAAATATGCTGCACAAATCAAATGTATATTCTAAATTTGTAAAAACTTTCTGTTGAATTATTTGCAGTTTTGCAGATTCATCAATGCTGTTAAGTTATATGTCGATATGACAATATAAAATATTGTTCAATCAGCATAGCTTGCTATGTATTTTGTTTACTGAACAATAAGGGGATCAGACATGTAGACTCGGTGGCAGCTGTTTGCAGCACATGAAGCGGTGGAGCATTCTTGTCAGCGTGACAATAAACAGATAATAGGGACAAATGTACTCTGAGCTCGAGGTCGCGGTAAAATATACGTTCAGTATCACAAAGTATGCAAAGGAAATATTGCACACTTACAATTGGTACCTATGGCCATAAAATCGCTGATGATTCTTTGTATAAGTAACGCTAATCTAAGATTTCTTAAACAATTCTAACCATTTTAAATCAACTCGCCTAAATATCTGACTTAATAAGATTTCCAAAACCCTTAACTACAATGAATTAAACAGCCTTACAAAAATCGAAGTCACATAACATAAAAAGTAACATAATAAACTTATCAATCGATTTGCCTTTAGGGAAAATTAATAATTAAGAACTTTAAAGATGTAGAGTAAAATAAAATAAATATTTAAGTTAATTTTGATGATTTAAAATCATTTACTTGAAAGATTAAAAATGAGAATTTTCTTTCTCTTCAACCACCAATAGAAGCTTCAAAAAGACCAATTTGTAATAATTAATTTCTTCATTTCTAGAAATTTAGTCTGTCACAATAATACGATGATACGGAATTGCGTTTATAGACACAACGAAAATGTGTTTTCATGCAATAAAAAATGTCTCACGATGGAGACAATGTACTTTACTTCTAAATTATACAACACTTTCCCGCCCCCCCCCCCCTATAATCTGTAAGGATGAATAGACCAACAATACATCAGGTATTTTTTTGTGTTGAGTGAGTAAAGTACAACATTGTCTCATGAGTGAAAATGTTAGCACACGGGCCCCAATTGTTACGAGGGAGACAATGTGCTGTGCTCTCGAAATACACACAACATTTTTCCAGACCCTGCATTCAGGGTCAGGCAAATTTTCAAAGTTCTAGGTCCAGTAGTTTGAGCTGTGCGATGATAGGTCGGTGGTATTTGACAAATGTATAGTAGATGCTCAAAAAACTTCTAAATAATATCTAAAACATGTGTCAAAAATTCCATTTGAAAATGGAATTTGAAAAATGAATAGTCGTTGCAACACTATTCAAACATAAGTAAATGCAGTTGATGAAAAACATAGTTTTGAGAAAACGCCGTTTTCACTTTACTCCACACAGTCCACACACACTAAAAGTCACCTGCTCCATATGAGACAACCTCTCGCTTTTTTATTTCTATATTTTTTTTTTTTGTGTATAATAGAAGGTAATTTTTTTTAATATTTTGAATAAAACATGCAAGAAAAACTGAAGTATGAACAGAAAGAGTATATTGCAAGTTTTGAATGTCGCTCAAAATCGCTTAGTACAATGCTTTCAATTTTATAAAAGAAATACTTGAAAACATTTTAAAAATAAAATAAAACTTTGCATTCATGTTCAGAACTAAATTTAGTATAAAGTAATAAGATAGAGGCAGATCCCCTTAATGGACCTAACCAAAAAAGCTTTTTGCCTTTGGAATTCCCAAATGTGAATATTAAAACTTTTAAGTAGGTAAATAACTGAACAGAGGCAATTTTAATCCTAACATTATCATTACTGCATCTATAAAATTTGCTTTTCTTGACTATTAATAAAAGACAATTTACATTATGCTATAATTTACTTGATTTATTTGAGGGGAATAAACAATGTACAACTAAAGAGCTGTTCCTGTGCCGTTGTGGCAGTAATTATGTACATATATTGCAGCCCGTCGACATGAAGAGGCATAAACTGTTCTGTGTTACAAACGGTGTGTAATTAGTGCATAAAACTGTTAAAAAAAAAAAAAAAAAAAAAAAAAAAAAAAAAAAAAAAAAATTAAAAAAAAAACTCTACCTAATTAAAAAAAATCGTTTAAACTTAATTTTTGGAAAGTTAAGAAATATTTTGGTACTGACAATGACTACTTTCCTTACAAAGTATGAAAGGGTAAATTTATTATAAGGAAATACGAGTAATTAATTCGTAAATTTTTATTTAGATGACGGTTTTATATGCTCAAAGGCTGGCTTCCAGCTAATAAACCTAGTAATGTAGCTATTGTATATGAGAGTATATAGTAATTTTAAATTATAAAAATAATACATTTTGCTTTTTGAGTTGTCTTGTTGGTTACCGAATAACAAATATTTCAACAAATGCGGTTACACGTTTTACTGAAGCAATGAGTAAAAACCGAACCGTAATATTTTCTGGTTGAATTTCGGCCAGTAGAGGATCTATTGTGTAAAATATTACTAGAGATCGCCTTCTGGTTGAAATTCAACAGAAATTATTTGGGTTTAATTTTACGCATTGCTCCAATAAAACATATGACTGCATTTGTTTACATTTTGTTGTTATTCCGTAACCAACATAATAACTATTAAAGCCCATGTTAATTTTTGTATTTAAGATGAATTTTTCTACAATTCTCAAAAAAACTATAGAAAAATATAATGGGATTGTGCACATCTACATAAAAGTACTTTTCCAATGGTTTTGTTAGATTTTACATTCCAGAAAAAAGGATTGCAAAATCATGCCTGCCCATTAATGTACAGATAGAGCAGTCGTAAAAATAAAGTTGTTATCATCATTCTCCTACTGACCATTTGTTTCCGCGATATTGGAAGCACTTATAAAGTATAAATTTTTAATGTTACCTTTGTATAGATTAATTAAATTACATCACATATCATGCTTGTTTATAAAAATATCTTTATTCATTTTTGTATTGTATTTGACGCCTATTGGATTTCAGTTAATAATTCTCTATTTCTTCAGTTCCATGACAGCAACTCTGCACACTTATTCCCCGTGTTATCCTAATATAAAATACAAAACATTATGTAGTTTGCTTATGTTTCAGCCTTTCTTGATAACATTTGGTATGTGACTTCATTTAGATGAGATCTATCTATTTTGTTATGGCATACAGCCTAAAAGTTTAGTTTACTAAGGCATCAAACCTTTGTACTCACCACACCACTCCAAAGTTAACATGAGACATATAAACGAAATTGTATGTCATTCTTATTTTCAACATATCGTACAAAGACGTAGTTTGTAGTTTCATCTACATAATATCTGCTGGATTATAGTATGTAATCTTCCATGTTTATATATCCGTGAAAGCAAACCTGCATATATATATGTATATTTTGTTATTCTTGTGTGGAACATGTTTTAACGCTTATTTACGGATGTGAGTTGACTTTACGTGATATAAGGCTTCGTCAAAAATATTTATCAAGCATTCGAAGTTTGATGAGCATGCAGGTTTGCAGAAATGGGGACATTTTATAGTTTGTACTTATATTAAACGTAGTAAACTGAAAAGTCTTTGGTGAAACGTAATAAACAAGGCCAAACAACGTATCAATATTTGAAAGCTTACAAATACAGAAAAAAGTCTTGTGAACATCACAAGACATAAAGCTTCCGAAAACGCACAGATTCCTTGTTTTCATATATTGTGTTTTTATTGTGGAGTTCAATTTGAGGTGTGTGCTGTATTTTGTGAATTCAGCGCAGTTAGTCTATAACACGCTGTATAGCTCCCAAACTGTTTATTACATTTGTGTGTTACAAAATAAAACTTTTAAAACCTCTTATTTTTAATTTATGTTACCATATTAATTGTTGCGTGTTTTAAAAAAGATGAAAAAATCTCCTTCTCATATTAGAAATCATTAATTTGCATGTTCTGTTCCTTGATTCATGCACAGTTTCAATCACATCTTTCAATCATAAGAAAATAAACATATCATAGTTCTAAGCCTTATTGAAAACTGCTTTACACCAAATATTGCAAACCGATGTTTGCCACACCTGATAGATAAGCTTGCAAAACCGATCTGATTTCTTCATGCCTCTCTATGCAAACAACCATTTTTTTACTTCAATCGTAATACTTTCCGTAAGTAAGATTTAAGATTTCCTATAAGACGATATATGTATTTATTTTCTGAAGGCTAGCTTAGAAATGCTCGCTAATGCAATTTCCTAGGCTGTTTCAATTGAAACGGTTATGATGATAAGAATAACTTGTTTTTCTCCAGGATGCATGTTAATATTTTATGTTTCATAAAGAATGTTGTCATATAAAGTAAACATTATTTCTTCACTTCTAAACATATAAATTTTACCCCAGGGATACTGATTAGGGTACTGATTTGGGTTCATTGAAGTCTAGACTATCTATTGAAATACGGAATACATGTTAATATAATTAAACTTTAATCGGTGGTACTACCTAAACAAGGTCTAATTCCTAAGCATATTGTTAATCGTCAATGCGTAAATAAATGTATAAAGTAATTTAGGACGCAATTACACAAGTGTAAAGTGTAATTGTAATCTATTTCACAATTAAGATATTACACAACTTTTCGAGAAATTGACCTTCAGAGAAAATGTATTCAGAGGACCAATTTTAAACAAACTGTTGACCATTGTGAACCTTATGGGGGAAGGCATAATCTAAGGAGAAGGGCGCAAAAAGACTAAGTTGCAGAATAATCGTGGAAATGTTTTAAATGTTGTACAGTCTTAAATTTCTGTCATACAGAAATGAAACGCCCACATGAGAAATATTTAAAACTCTAATAACCTACCTTTCTATTTTAAATATATTCTTGAAATGTTTAATCGTGATATAGGCGAAGACAGAATGATTGATTCAGTTACGTGTCTTTTTTCGGTTTATAATTTCCAAGTTAAGGCCTATGTGTATTAAATATACAGGCTGTCTCATTAAGAATGTGAAACATACTGTATGTTTCACATTCTTAGTGAAACTACCATAACAGTTATTCACAGCATTTTCTCACCATTTAATAGCTTACACTTGAGCACTTCAAGAAAGCTTGACAATAGACTCAAATGCATACGAGCAAGGATTTGTGAAGAGGGATATGAAGCAGCTTATCAATCTTTCCCCACCCAACGCATTTGGTTCTCAATGGTGGTAAAGAGCTTCTTTATTCATTTACAGTCTCTTAAATTATTTAATATAACTGAATTATACATTGCTGTAATTATTTTGAAGTTTAAACAAGATTATAAATCAGTTTAAACAAGATTAAAAAATATTCTGCATTAAGCATGTTATATGAAACTACGGCAGATATAGAGTTTTTTCAAACAAAAATATGATTTAAGAAACAATTAAACAAGTTTACATTTTTTATAATATATTTTCAGTTAACTTTTGAAAGGTTCACTTGCGACAGTTAACAATAATAATAATTTGTCTCCTAGAGTTATTATTTAGAACCCTCTAAATATGGAATGGAAGCCTCTCTTTTCAACTTTGGTTTAAATCATAGATATAGAGAACAAGTTTCCGACGTGACATATACAAGGGTGACTCAAACGGATTCTGACTACGCTAATGTTCATAACTGGCCTCCCGGTTCTGAGGCGGCATAGCGTCGCAGGATCGAGCCCCAATGATGTCGCATACTTTTAGGAGTACTGTTCATCCTTGCACTGTACCGGCTTGATCCTTGCTTTGCTTGATAACTTCCACGCACAGGCCTAAGGTCCATGTGGGGGGAGGGCAATGCAAGGTAAAAAGAGGCCGCCACCCTCTTTTAAGCAAAACAAAAAACAACATTATTTCTCACTAAATTAACTCTTTGGAATGATGTAAAATATTATTGCATAATTGAAATAAAATATCATCGTGTAAGCAGAAATTTAAAATATTTCTTTAGTGACAGCTATTTTCATGCGAACTGTAAATATTTACCGAATGCCCTGTAACCGATCAGATCATATTTATTTTGGTTCATTATGAATTTTTACAAGCTCAGCTCTATGTATGAAATATCACATGACCACATAGAACCAGATATTCCATTATCCTTTGGGGTTCTTCAAGCAAAAAGAATTTGGATAAAATCATCAAGATACAGAAAAAGTAATTCGATGCATTGCAGCGACCCAGAACTTCTTGTGCACCTTTTTTCAAAGAGTTTAACGTAATGGCAGTACCTTCTAATTTCATCTATGAAACAGTTTTATATATTAAATACCCCCGTTGCAGCAGACCTGCATACTCAGCGAATTTCAAATGCAAAACAACATATTTCAATCCAACATAGCGAGATTTGACATGTTTTGGTAAGCTCCAAAAGAATAACATGGGGAATGAGTATGCAGGTTTGCTGCTACAGGTATATTAAAACTAGGTGGTTTTAATTCAATATTCAGTAGATCTAAACTAGAAGAAGCTATTTACCATGTTTTATCAAGATATGTCGAGAAATAACCGAGATGTAGAATTTTAATTATTTCCCATAAGGTTAACATTGGGACAACGTAATGTGTTTACCACTTTCAATATCTCGGTAACCAATGGACATAGAGCAGTGATTCAACATACTAAATTGTTTGATTTTTTAGCTGAACTCAATGGTGCCAACAAAAATTCAATAATTTTTATTTCCCCATGTAAAAAACTCGAAACCCCATTTTTGGGGGGGTTTATCCCCCTTTATCCCCCCTTCCGGTGGTCCGATCGGGCTGGTTTACGAACTCGTCCGAGGAATAACCACTTTACATGTCTGTACCAAATTTAATTAAGATCGGACCATTTTTACGGCCGCTATCGTGCTCACAGACATATATATATATATATATATATATATATATATATATATATATATATATAAATTCAAACGAATGGTGTTTTCTGCTTCTGGTGGCCCCAAAATGAAAAGTTATCATGGTCTCGGGCTTAGGTCTTACCATGAGACCTACGGTAATAGCTTCTTCCCTATAGGGGAAATTCACTAAAACCAGAACATTTTTCAACTGCCTTCACATAATTACAATACAAGATTTAGGATAACTTTGCAATAGCCCATAGACTGACTCTTACGGAAACCAAACCGGAATATATTGGAGAGAAGTTTTATCATGGCCTACCTGACTACATCAAGAAAATATACAATTTCCGAAGAAGCCTCAAGAGTTATTTAGTTGACGAATGTTATTATGACCTGCCAACCCAGTAGTTAAGACAAGTCTCAAGCCCTAGTGGAAGAGACATGACCCGCCACATGCTCACCAAGAGTCAACATGGTTCAAGAGGAGGAAAAGGTAAAGGTAATCAAGTATTGAGCTTTGAAAACTGGGCTTTTATTAAATTATAAATTATATCAACCATTCATTCTTATTTTTTGGGTAAAAAACTAAAACCTCTAATTAATTATATAAATTTTATGTTTAACAGGTAACACCAGCGCCGGATTTACAGCTTTGCGGCCCTAGAATCATATGTTTGTGGCCCCTCTGAGAGCTGTAAGCCTCATCAAAAGTGATGACCTTTATTTTTCACAAATTTATGTTCCGAAGCATCATCATCCCTTCAAATTTACTCACAATCACTATTTTCTTGTGCAGCCGAACTCACATGATTTTTGAAATAACGTGTATCTTAAAACAGTTATGTATAAGTTACAGGTGTGTGTCAACATTTAGGAGCTTAAAAATGATGCGCATATCTACTCAGCATTTTCCTTTCAGAGCTATGAATATTTTGAAAGAATTTTTTTTACTATTTATTATAATGTCTCAAAAACGTGGTCATGTTAAATGTCATATCAAAGCTGATCCTGCAAGGGTTCTGAATCTGGAAATATAATAAAAAAAATATACTGTGGATCGTAACCATAGTCACTAATTTGAAATAATAAGGATATGCGAGTTCCTTTTTCACCAAATTTACAACGTAGTATAAGGTATTTGTTTACAGATGAAAATTCTGAGATTTCAATCTGTGAACACCTGTTTAAAAAGATTAGCATTATTCATTTGTTATTATTGAGTGGTGGATTTGGTTTGGTAATGTTTTACCATTTTAGGTCTATTATCTGCTTATCTGCCCACAATGTGTTTGAGGTACATTAGGAGAGACACGCTGCAGAGCTCTGAAATTGTTTATTTATTACGTTGGGAATAACCAAATACCAATGCAAGAAAAGTAAACGTAAGAGAGTCAAAATTAAATATTCAGCAAATAAGAATATTTGACAAGAAACACATGAGGACAGAAATGGAGGTTTGAGAGCTGGGAGATTTGTGTGACTCGTTCAAAGGCCACAAAAAGCCCGCTTTTCACGCAAGTATCATGACTTTTGTTGCCACTTTGCCGCCGAGAACTGACGCGAGCGGTTGTTTCTGCTTCGAATAATTCTTTATTGGATTTTTAAAATTGGTTTCCCTTGTAAACTGAAGTGAATGTTTAATAACAGAAATTTGTCCCTGTAGTGTTGAGACGTAAAAAGCATGCTCACTACGGTGGAATGTTGAAAGAAATTAGAGATCAGTATTTTCTATTCTGCTATTTGTGTATAGAGCCCAAACGTGCTAAATAAATATATAACAAAAAATTTAGTGAAATTATAATAAAAGCCTAGAAAAGAAAAAAAAACTTGTTTTTTCTATAACGTGTGTCAAATCAATTTGTTTGCGCATTTTTATAAATTTTGCTAGTTTTGGATGTTTTGGTAAACATTTTGGTAAAATCTTTCGACCTGAAAACGCCATTTTTTAATGCGCTTCGACTGAACCGCAACCACATGTACACATCATTAAAATTCAACAGCCATCTGATACGAAGGGGGTTCTTATGCAAGCAAAGAGTAGGTTATATCACAATCATTTCTCCAAGGAAGGTTTTCCTTTTTTCCAAGGAGGACCATAATGACGGAGAGTTGGGTGGAAGGTTTATTACGAATTAGTGTCTGAAATATTTTATAGAATTAACAATGTTAAACAGGTTTTGTAGGTTCTAATTCCCTAGTGCTTTTAATGTATTTATTACATGCACGACGTATAACTTTATTTTGGTACCTAGTTGAAGGAACACTGATCAGGTTTTTAATCACGTGTAATCTACAACCCGAATCACAAAATTTAGGTGTGCATTAACTTTTTACATGTGCTGATCTTCTTTTATATATATATATATATATATATATATATATATGTATTTATTTATTTATTTATTTATTGGAAGAGTTCAGAACCGTTACAAAGAAACATCGTAACTTTCGCAGACATTGTCTTCGAGGTTGCCAGAGAGTGTTAGCCTTAAAGGATGGCATATGAAGTTTATTGAAAGGGTAGATCCAGGAATTAATGGAATAAGAAATATTAAGGAATTAATTCAAGAATTTATGGGGCACTGCCACATTATGTCATTGAAGTCAAAAATGTTTGTAAAGCTGATTCCACAAGTCATATATTAGATGAATTATCTCTGAATTCACCTTCTCACCTTCATCTTCTCTTTCTGAGGTTAGGAAGAACAACCATGTACCGAAAAAAGAAGAATAGTAATGCTGTAGTGAATACTGAAACAATCTACTTCGGACGATATTCGTGTAGTACCACTAAAAGAGGTCATAGCTTATTGAGGTTTCAATTAAAAACTCGAAATATTTATTTTCTATAGAATAACACCAAAGCAATTCTGAAAAATTTTCTTATATGTATATTTAAGCTTTTGAAATTGCAACGCTCTTTTTGAAATACCGGTGTTCTTTTGAAGTTACAAATAAATTAATAATTATTAGTATCTTAAAGCTGGCACATAATTAACAATCCAATCAAGTTTCTTAAAATAATTGAACAAATATATTGTTTATATGAAACATGCATAAAGGTCCTTCATTAAAAATAATAACGGCTTAATGATTTTGATTTTGTTTTGGCTATAACTTATTAAAAAAGTCAAGCAAAAATAAAATTCTTTTTCACTTCTCAACAATATTACTGATTCAAACGACTTCCAAGAACACAATTATTTGAAAAAGGTTGTAAGACGATTTAACAAGACATCAAAAGAAACCAATTTGTAAGTAACTACTCCCTATTGTTAACCTTTTCGAAATAAATTTTCCGTAAAGAGCTACATACATCAGGTCTTTTTATCGTAAATAGCAAGCAACTAAATGTATTATATCTTCATAAATTCACAGTAAATTTAAGACTTATTTTTTAATAGAGTTTGGTTTGAACTAAATAAGTCTTGATATTGTTATGACTAACAAACACTTTGGGGAATCCAATAAATATTCATATTGGATTTTTGGTAGTAAGTATTCACCAAATTAGGATTCAAAGTAAATTTAAATCTTTAAATTAAAAATTGTATAGTAATACTGTAAATGTTTATAAATATATATCAGCTCTCTATTAAAGTGCACTAAAATAATAAATAAAAAAACTCAAAATGAACTAATCTATATTACTAATAAGTCATATATATTAATAACTATTGTGTATACGCTTACACAAGCACAATAACTTCATCGCATTCCACTTAAGATTAGAGTGCTCACATTGTATGGTTTCATTCATGTAAGATAATAACTTACATATACGCCATGGGATTTGTACAGGCATAATAGGTGCAAACGTCTTTTAGTAAGGATCTGTGAGGAGATATGAAAATGAGCTAAATCTCTCTTAAACCTCCCGTTTCATAAAACGGAGCAGGTTACGTCTAGAGGTGTGATTTGTTAATCAAAATGATTTTAAGTTGTACTTTTTGAAATGGAATAATCGAATAAATTCGATCTGATGTTTAATGCACTAAGGGCACAAGCTCAGAGAGTAAAATTTAATCGATGGTTAGGGTACTCATAATGAGATGATGGGGATGAGTAGGTATGAGATCATAATGATTTTTTTCTTGTGTTTTTTTTTATAAATACAAAATAGTAAAAAAACTTAGAGTGATACTTTACAGTCGGATGAAAAGTAAGTCGTTAGTGTGTCTTTTCCTCCAGAATTCCTTCTCAGTGTCAAGGCACACAAGTCACACACCAGCTAGTGCAAATCTTATAGCAACGGTTAAAAAAGACATGCCGTTTAAGGATTTGGTAAATTTGTAAATGATAAGTGGTGTTTTTTTATAAACATTTGGCAAGTACTTTACTGCATATAGCTTAGAGATTTCAAACATAATAAACCAACTGAATAGAATCCACAGACTTCATGAGGGTTTATTGATATTTTGAGGACTTGCCTTTACAATGATCATTAAAATCTTAATAGTACCTAGGCCTAGTTCCAATTCTGATTACTGAGATTGGAAAATATAAATTTCCCATGTTTTTTTATTTGCAACATGTTTCGGCGCATTCATGTTGTATGTAATGTAAACAGTGGTTATAAATATAAAAACATGTTCTCATGAATACAGATCAGTCTATATTTTTGTAATCAAATTTAGACTACGCAGATTGAGGCGGGTCAAAGCAAAACTGGCTAAATGCAAAAACCAAAATTTTTCAGGAAGCACAAAAAACGTTCATTTTTCGTTCACATAGTGTTATTGAGTTGGAAGTTTTTTACAAGTACATTAAGTACTTAAAAGTCTTTGGAAACAAATATTTTTGAGGTTTTATTATTAACTTGCCAGTAAAAATACATTAAATATTGCACTTGGCCAGTTTTGCTGTGACAGAATAAAATAGCTAGTTTTGCAGCAACAGTCGGAATGGAAAAGTCGAGTTTTGCTACAACCGCTATACCTCAACATTGTTTTTGGATAAAAAAGCCAGTTTTGACATAAAAGCACACAATGAGCACACAGTCTGGGGGCTGTTTCAAAACGTGTTTTACAATTCCTAGCAAAAAATTACTATAAACTAGTTCCAATCCATCTCAGTTGTATCTTTACGGTTTTGAAACGACGGAACCTTAGTATTACAAAATACAAAGTCAATATTGTTAATTTACCAACATCGTTTATAACCAGCCCCCTGGTGTATCGATTCTCATAGAGTAATAAAACGTCAAAATTTCTTCGGGATTAGATTTCTTCTTTCACCCTTTTCCACGTGGCGAAGGTTTAATGATTGTATCCATCGTTATTTTAATAATAAACTTTAAAATACACTGATAGTAGCTTAGGAACTTCAGTAAGTCAAACTGTAAAGAAACTGATCAAGAAACTGATCAAGTCGCGTGATCATAAGCTGTGACACCATTGGTCGGCTGCAAAATGACCAGGTTTTCAACAACAGTCGCCATGAAAAAGCGAGTTTTGCTACAACCGATAAACTTTAACATAGTTTTTAAATAGGAAATAACAAGTTTCAACACAAATTGAGCACACAGTCTGGTGTACCGACTACCATAGAGTAAGAAAACATCAAAATCTCAATTTCGAAAAAATGTCACTTAGCCAGTTTTGACCCGCCTCGATGTGTGAAGGGTTTGTGAAGTACTGTTTTGTCTAAAGTGTCGATGTCGGCCACTGTTATCTTGCTTGTCGGAAAACGACTATCACTAACGCCATAAATGAGCGTTCATAAATAAACTCCACGTTTTTAGAAGGAATTTGTATTTTTATGAAATTGTTTTCTTAATAAATTCTTGCATGCAATATTTCATATGGTTCTTATATTTTACTAGATATAAAATACTTAAAATGTATTTTATTAGTTGCCTCTTAGTAACGAGTTCAAGATTAAAAAGTTAAATAAGTATTTTTCATAAAAGGAACATATTGTATTGCTCATAGTTAAGAGGATTTTAAATATTCTTACCTATTTTGGAACATAAATAAAAGGAAATTACTGTCTAAAAAATAGTAATGCTTTATCTGAAGAAAGATATATTACTTGCAACGCAGAGAGTTAATTGATGGAGGAGTCCACGGTATCTCAAGTACCGCAGTGGGGTTAATAATGTACATACAGTCAACTCAGTCGAACTTGGCACTTTCTCTTTTCCTTTCATGAACTATCTCAAAGACAAATTTTTAGCAATGCATGAAAAATATTGCAAATCTTGTAATGATTTCAGGGCCTATTTATTTATCAAAATGTATAGAAAAATGCAAACTGTTTTACAGAAGGAAACAGTTATCAGACAACATCCCACCATCAAGTGCCCGAACTATGGGCGCCGGCAGATCAAGTGATGGAGCCTTGATCTCTTCTTCTTCCGGACTTCAACTGAATTCGCTAGATCGGACTTAGATGAGTTTGAGATATATGTTTGTGATCGTAAGTATAAATTTCTAACATTCTTGAACTATTTGGCTATTTTAATAAAACTTCAGCGCTGCTATGTTGGTAATTTATCGTTACCTAATAAAGGTAAACATTTATCGTGTAAAATAGTCAAGAAATTCCACACCTGAAGGTAATAACTATAAATGTTTTATACAGCCAAAGCATTATTATTGTTTACGGTATAACTTTTAATTAGGGTCATTGAATGAGTGGTTATCAAGTAATTTAAAATGTTTTAACTTAATAATAAATAAAGAGCCTTATTAATTGATCATCGATTTTACAGTAAAAAATATACAAGTTTATTAAAATGTGATTTTTACATGTTGATTTTTTTGGTGTTTTCATATAATAAAGATTCACACAACAGTTTTTCCAATCAAAAAGAGAATCAAGCTATTTAATAGTTTTGCGGTTAAATCCTTTTATTTTACAATTATACCAAATATGATACCAGTTATAATTTCTCACATTAATGCTACTCACTCAACTACAACCGAAATTACATGCAAGCTTACAGGTTTAAGATTAGACAACATTTCCTTTCGCTTAAGGGATCAGTCCTCACAACGTACATGTACCGCGAGAGATCTGCAAGTTTAACTAAAGCCTCGTATCTGAATAAAGAGCTGTGAAGAGGGAATCAGCTTGCCAATCTCAATTTCTTCTTTACTTTGATTGAGGGCTAAATCTCCTTCTGATAAATCTTTACTAAATTATAGATAATGCTAAATTTTACGAAAATAAATTGATACGGATCAATTGTTTATTGATTATAAAGCCAGCCAAACTTTTACCCTCCATAAAAACATTTTATGTTTGACGTTATGCAATTTATGATAAAGGCTAACTAACTTATAAAATACAATAAAAATGGACAAATATAGAGTATTTCATAGGTGGGTAACATTTTCATAAGGGTGAATGAGATAATGAGTACATGAGATCGAATTATTTTATTTATTTTGAGACAACAATCAAGTACAAGGTTTAATTCAATGGTCTAAAACACTATGTGATTGGTAAATCTTAGAGAAGTGGTCGAGAGGGGAGGAGTAAGTAGGAGCTCTCTTTGTATTGGTATGTTCTCTCAGAGGCGAGGTTAACTCAAATGTCAATGCGTGAGAAAAAACATAAAGTACAATATGCATTAAGAATAGAAAAACCAAGTAATTTTGAAATTACAAGAAATATCAAATTATGTAAAATGATTTTTTGTTTGACAAAAATTCCCTGGAATAAACATGAAAATAGGAAACGCGGTGGGCTGTGAGCTGAGAGATTTGTGGGACTCTTTCAAAGGCCACAAAACCTGCTTTTCACGCAAGTATCAAGGTTTTTGTTGCCACTTTGCCACCGACATCTGACACGAGCGGGTTTTTCTGCCTCAAATGTTTCTGTAATTGGGTATCCCCATTTTCTTTTTTAAGATGATGAGTTTACAGTCATTGTCTCATAGGTGTATATATATACAAAACCTACAAAGCGGGTTACATTGCATTTGCTGTTTGGATCTTAAAATGACTCAGATTACTTAAAACCACTGTACTTGCTTCTAGTTTGTATTAAATTTTTATTTCTTTGGTCATAGCGGTGCCGATGTGGCTGCACTGTGCTTGTGGCTGCTGATCAGCGGAAAGAATGTGTGGTTTAGTGGGGACGTAAATGTTATTGTGATTTACACTTCGTCCGTCAATGGATTTCTCCAATCACCTCCCCCTCCAAAAAAAAAACAAAACAAAAACATAGCTCTCCCATTTGATATTAATTTGCATCCAATTAATATTATGCAAACAAATGTTATTCATAGAGGGAAACTCAGTAAAGACCATGAAAGATATTGTTACCTTTAAAAAGGTAATTATTCTATGTGTAATGTCTTATTATAAATCATTTCGCCCAAGCGGTCTGTCCACAGCAGCCACATTGTGTTACCAATAATATCATAACGTTAATTCAACCGCACATGCTGCATATCGGAACTGTCACTCGCAGACTACCTACACCATCCCTGAAATACACTTTACGTATCCTTATGAAAATATTTCTGGACCATCTTATATCACATTTTAAAAATAATCAGTAGTTATATTTGTTTATGTTGTGAGAATCTAATACAATTTCCAGCGACGAAACACTAAGGGGATTGCTAAATGAACGATTTATTCACTTACTAGCTCTCATAATTTGTGGAAAACGGTCGGTTAAGTAGAAACAAGGAAAAAATTAAGTTAATTAATTTGATGACTGCTGAATTTCCCTATAAAAGGTTGTTCAAAGATTTTATAGTAAACAATATTTTTCCAAAAACCAAGTGACCAGGAGTGATTTACTATAGCCCAAGCACCGCCAGAACCCCTGCCAAAAGCTTGCCATCAGACCTAAGGCAATAGGTCTTTACCCTAAGTCTTTCATATAACCTAAAGAGGACATTCACTGATAAACGTACTTTGATTCCAAACATTGTTATAGGTAGCGCGTTGAAATTTGCATATGGGCTTATTAAATTGCAATATAATATACAATTCTGTAGACCTAAAGTCCAGAGGTCTGAAAAATGCTCATTATGTTTTATAACGTTTTTAATATGCTCATTTAGCTTATATTAACGTTTAGTCAGCCCAGCTTGAAACATAGCATTGGAAAATCAGACGTGCACTCGGTGGCAACTGCCTGCAGCACGGGGAGCGGTGAGCATCCTCGTCAGCGTGACAATAGACGGATAATAGTGACAATCGCACTCTGAGCTAGGGACTGTGTTTAAATATAATCTCCCTATACTTTAATAGGCTTTTTCCAAACAAAACATTTAATTGTGAGTGGACTATTTATCACAATTAACGGTCTTATACAAGGATATTTCATATACGTTGGTTAATATTTGAGGGTAAAACGTATTGCTTAGCATATTATCTGTTATTTAAAAAAAAATACTAGATACTGCACGCTTTATAATCACGAGTTCTAAGGGTTACATTGCATTTGCTGTTTGGATCTTAAAATGACTCAGATTACTTAAAACCACTGTACTTGCTTCTAGTTTGTATTAAATTTTTATTTCTTTGGTCAAAGCCATTAACATCCTATGTTAATTGATATCCAACAATATCCATTAATTGAAACCTACTTAACGACTACTTTTCAAATATCAAAGCAATCGGTACTAACATTTATTGTTTTTATTTTTTAATTTTTGTTCCCCAATCACGATGTGACTGTTACTGTGTGGTTGGGGGACAAACATTGAACCTGATTTATCAGGTATACATGTCATTAATTGAGTAGTGAAAATATTTATAAAGTAATTAATTTATAAAACGTTGTATGTATATATATGTATATTATTTAATTGCAGAATCCTAATATCAAGGTTTAACGACGCTAAATGAATAACTTAACCGTGTATTTAAAATAACAAAAAACTTTAAAATAAATGCTCTAAAATGTTCTTGTGGTAATGGGGCTCAAATAAATTAGTAGCGGGATAGAGATAACTGCTGTGAAGCCAGGTTGTAAATCTGGATGATGAACGGACTAACATACGAACCGCCCTTAGGTGAGAAAAGTCACTGCTGTCCCAAAACAGTAAATTGAGTGATTGCAGGGTAAAAATATTTTATAAAATTTTCAAAAGTTGTTCTAACAGCACCTTAAAGATTTCGTGCACTGTATCGGTAAACAATTACTTCATAAAACAAAATGTTAAATTTCATAGTCATCTTAGAATATTAGGTTTTCTTTACTGATCCAACAATTGATTAACAATTAATATCTTAATCAAAAAAAGATTTCATGAAAAAAAATTAAAAAATGAAACTCAAATATCAATTTTGGATCTAAAACATTTCTATCATTGTTGCCTTTATATAATATACAAATGGGAATACGACAGCTAATCAATTACAAAATAACTGCAGCCTTGCGTTAAACGATATATTTACTTGGAAAATGGCAATTCAAGGAAGATTTCAGGTGTACGGCTAAGGTTACTAAAAGGAAATATACAAAAGGATAAATAAATAAAATTTCGACAGTCAGCTTTGAATGCTCACAAATAAACTTCTATTTGTATGATAGTTTTCAGTTAACAAAGCGCAATAAACAGGGTGTAAGTATACATTGTGCCGTTACTGTGGTGTTGTGGCAGTAATTATGTACATACATTGTGGCCGCTTGACATGAAGAGACCTAAACTGTTCTGAGTTATGAATTGTATCAAAATAGTTTCATAATTATTTTCATACGAAAGTGAATCATGGTAACCAGTCTCAACAGTCAATATTTTTTGTTAATTAATTTAAAAATACATGAGTGTCTATTGTAAAATTCACATTCACTATACGTAAAACCTGAATACTTAATGCCAATATAAAAAAAATTATATGATTACGATTCAAAAAAATCTTTATTTACAGTTATACAAACCGATCGTTAGTAATAAATAAATCAAATGTCACCGAATCCCTAATGCCTTTGCCTGATTCATGATCTTCTCGTAAGAGCCTTTCAGTCATGTATTAGTTTAACATAATTTTAGTATGACTTTCCATTGAATACAGTAACAAATTTATTGATACACTTAAATTTTAAAATTTTATAGAGGTTCTATTTTTTATTGGAGGGATGAAATAATATCTGTATGTGTATATAGCCTATTAAACTACTTCCCAAATCGTTTCAACTCGCCTGATGCAAATCAAATCAATTAAAATTCATTTATTCCAATAAAGAAAAAGTTACATGGCCGTGAATCAAAAATATTCTGATAACACATATTAATAATAGTAAAGATAGAAAATAAAAATTACATTGGAATATAGTGCCTACATAGGAGTGAAATCCTGTGCGTAGGCACGAGCCGCTAAAACTTAGTCTTGACCAGATATCATTTAGCTTGACAATATGAGTAAATAAATAATAAGTGTTAGATAAATAAAAGCGTTATAGATAGTTAAACAATACAAATTTATATAAAAATTGTTGAGCAAGGAAAATAATTGACGAAACATAATTTTAATTCGATTTGGGAACTTTTGGAGAGTGACCACCGCGACAAACTGCTAGTTTCGTTTGTCAAGTTAGTCTTAAGTCAAGTCTTTCCAGGTCAAGTCCAGTCTGTATTGACTAGTTTGTATTCTAAATGCAATCAATATTTATAAATAATTCATATTACCTTAGACAATTTGTTTTATTATGGTACTATAGTAAAGCATATGTAGATTTCACTGCATCTGCCTCTATGTCCACACACTTCTAGAGGTAATGATACGTTCAAACCACACAGCATGAATGTTTGTGCAAAACAAAGGTGGCCCGTTCCGAACATGTCCGATAACGCTGTCAATATCTGGCATACCTGATAGATAAGCAATGCACAACCTATCTCCGTGTTTCTGCCTCTGTATAACTCCTCCGTTATGTGGTGTTAACTATGAAATGTAAGTAAAACCTTGGGTGAATATATATACCTAGAAAAGATTATAAAGGGACGATTCCGAAATCTATTGCTGGACTGTGATAAAACTAGTAGCTTGGAAGGGCTAAAGCCGCTAATAGTAAATGTGAATAAAATAAATCATAAATCATAAAGATCGCTATTTCTCATAGTTTTCATGCTACAAATTTATCTGACTGCGAAATTTAACGTTACCGTTTAGCACGTAGTTTGAAAGCCTTATTACTATACATGTCAATGTCAAGAAAGCGGATGTTTTAATTTCCAATGTTTTTCATTTGGCTGATACATTAAGTTGTAATATTTTTGCCTATTATCCCCCAATGTGGGGTAATATGTACAAGAGAGTGCTTAAGGTTTGGACATTATAATGAAAACGTGTTGAACTTATACTAAACCAAAAATATAGAAAAAATATCAATTATTTTGTTCATTGATGATCATTAAAGATAAATATCTAATATAAAACAATAGTAAAAACTCAATGTGTTACACAATATTATATCATAATGAATATAACAAAAGATAGTTAGTTATAAATGTATAAAATATAACATGAATACAATTCTCATCTGTATATTTTTATTGTACACATATAAGAAACATAATAAAAAAGTGGTGGGTTTAGAGCTGAGAAGTAGGTTTGACACGTTCAAATGCACAAAAGCAGCTATTCACGCGGATATCAAGATTTTCGTCCCCTCTTTGCTGCCACCAGACACAAGCGAGTACATCTCCCAAAACCGTTTATTTATTGGAAACTCAAACAGATCTACTTTTAAGATCGTTATAGCTTTCCAATGAGCCAAAATTAATGAGAATGGCTTAACCGTATCTTGAAAAATTTTTTGTGATAAAATAATTTAGCACGAAAACATACACTCCAGACTTCTTTGTAAATAAATACTAACAATGGCCGATACGGATTAGAATTACGTTTCGTTAATCGTACATAATAGTACAGTAAAATTTGTCCAAAAAAAGACCAAACTGAAAAAAAATTAGCCCCACCTTGAAACTTGGTATTCAGCTCATATTTAGGCTCTAGTTGAAGAATCCGATGAGTCCATAAAAATTCAGGGGGTGGAAGGCCCCTTTTTCGAGGGGGGTAGGGGGGAAGGTTGTATTTTTTTGTAAATGCAATAACTCCGGTGAAAAAGGTGCGATCCATATAAAATTTGGTGTGGGCTTTTAAAACAGTATATTTTAACACTACATAAAAAATAAATTCGATTGTGTCATCCTAAGGGGCCCAAAGGGGGGATTTAACACCTCAAAAATGGGTTTTTTAATTTTTTGGTACCAAAAAATTAAAATTATGACAATTTTGTTTTATTTTTTGAATTCAGCTCAAAAAAATCAAATCATTTAGTATTTTTAATTATTACTCTATGACCATTGGTTGCCGAGATATTGAAATTGGTAAACACAGTACGTTGTCCAATATAACCTCAAAATGTGCAGAAACTTATAAATCCCGCTTATTTTTTATCATTTATCAACGATATTTCGTATTTGGCTTCCTATAGTTGATTTTTAATGGATTATGGCTCTTAAGTCCCACATTCTTCATCGCCTTGTCAGCAAACCTACATACTCATTTCCTATGTTATTTAAATGGGAAAACATTATTATATGTCAATTTCTCTTATATTTCTGGTTATAAATGACAATAATGAAACAGTTTTAGACTTATTTTACTAGGAAAATCTTTGGCTTTAAGATTAACCATTAACAGATCTTTTTGGTTGGGTTTAAGGCTAGTTGAAATGCTATTATCAATGTTGTATTTTTTTAGATTATTTTTGTTTTTAATTGTTAATAATGAATATCTCATCTCTTAAGAAAGAGAATGCATTTATTTTGGTCTTGAATTGCTCCGTAAATTATTTTCTTTCATTTGACCTTAAAAAAAAGAATTAAAAAAACCATTTTTGAGGTGTTAAATCCCCCCTTTGGGCCCCTTAGGATGACACTATCGAATTTATTTTTTATGCAGTGTTAAAATATACTGTTTTAAAAGCCCACACCAAATCTTAAAGGGTCGGACCTTTTTCACCGGAGTTATTGCATTTGCAAAAAAATATAACCTTCTCCCCCTTCCCCCCTCGAAAAAGGGGCCTTCCACCCCCTGAATTTTTATGGACTCATCGGATTCTTCAACTAGAGCCTGAAGATGACCTATATATCAAGTTTCAAGGTGGGGCTAATTTTTTTCAGACAAAGTTAGTTTTACTGTACTATAAGTATTTAAATCACACTTAAAAATCACCTGTAAGTACATTACATCCATCTAATTACATTTTATCTCCCGTAGTCTCAGTCAGTCATGAACAAAATCTGATATCGAATATGTGTGTATCTCCACATAAAGTTTTAAATTTACCAGTTATATACATACTAAAAGAAACATAAGTTGTAAAAAAATACAAATAACTTCTTAATCAGCATGATTTGTGTTGTTCTACCTACCTAAATAAAAGACGTCTTTTAAAATTAGACTATACTTTCATACCAGACAGTTAATATGCACAAAATTTGTAATATGACGATCATTTTTAAGATTTTTACTGATTTTTTTCTGTTATCATAGAGAAGTGGAATCTTGTAGGCTCAATACAATATTGATCTAAATGCGGCGCTCTTGTGACCGGTGATGTTGTCAGCTTATTAATGTGCTCGTCTGGGTTGGTATAATCTAGATATAAAATTCTTGTTTAATTTTAACGTAAGGTTAAAGAAATGTGTTTTACTGATTTCTTTACACTATTCTGTGAACGTCCGCTTTGGGTGGTGGTAGTTGAAGATTTTTATAATCTATTCGGCTTTATTGAATACAATAAAAATATCGCCCATATATTTGAGTTCCATTTTATGATCAAGTATTAGGTTAGGTTAGGTTGTGTTCAATTTAGATTAGGTCTAGGACTAGGCTAGGTTTGATCTAGGACTAGGTTCAATTTGTTTGTATACAAATTTGAATTATATCATAAAACTAGCCGACTATTCTGCTTCACAGTAACTTTCTTAACTGTCTCTGTAAATTCTTAACTGAACTTCTTGATAATACTTTCGATACATTGGTTTTCTGATATGGTTTTACATATTAATTATACAAATACCTATTATGTAAAACCGAGCTAAATATGTGAAAAAGTAGTTATAAAATATAATTTTAGTCCTTTTTGCCAGTAGAAGATAACTGGTTTACTTGTTTTTGATTTATAAAGTCCCAATTAGTTCAAAACTCCCTGTTTATAAGGAAGCATGCAAGGTTTATATAATGGTCATGTAAGGTCAATCGACGCACAGCAAAATAATCGAGAAATCACACCTGGTAAATTGAATTCATAAAGGCTGCGAATGTAAAACAAAAATCGGATTTGGAACATCAGAAAATCTTAGTTTTGAACATCAGTCACCCAACTTCATACTGTTTTTATATTGCTATGATTATTTAACATTGCCAAATAAGCATTACAAATATCCCAATTCTGCGAGTCTGTCAAATATTTTTCGTCAGTTCCGCTCGACACATTTTATTGAACAATAAGCGGATCAGACGTGTGTACTCGGTGGCAGCTGTCAGTAGCACATGAAGCGACGGGAGCTTCGCGTCAGCGCGACAATAGCAGCACAAGTGACAAATACTCCGAGCTCGGTTTTGGGGCTACATACAAGTATCTTGTGTATACGGATATAACCTTTACTCGTTTTTATGGTATAAACATTTTTATAACTAACATAGATATGTGTATTTTATTGTAATTCTTAATAATATGAGTTATTTATTGTTCGAGTTATAGATAATATATCAGGATTTTTTTTTTTAATTTTTGTAAAATATTAAAAATATTATATCATGAAAATTAAAGATTTAAATCATATGCAAGGAATTAAAAAAAGTACGTTAGCCTAATGTTTTCCAAATTGATACCTTACAACCATACATAAATGTTAAACAATTTAAACAGTCTTACAATTTTTATAGTGCATGCTTGTAGAATACGCCTGTGATAATGAGTCAACAATAAATTAGCAGCACGATAGAGATAACTGCTGTACAGTCAGACTGTAAATCTGGATGATGAACCGACTAACATATAACCGCTCGTAGGTGGGCTCTTTGCTGGGTTTGTTGTACAGTGAATTGTAATTACAGGATAAACTATTCGTGCAATCATTTTAACTTTCACTCTATCTCAAATAAATATGTATAGATATTCTTTAAAGTGACATATCAACTTTTATAAAAAATAATTTCAAAACAAATTTTAAATGGGTTTTTTATTATTTCAGTAATTGTGTTATGAAGGATCATAAAATAAAACTTTATCATCTATTTATAATTAAGGATTAACCCTGGTTGATTGAATCATCTGTAAGTGCTAAATCTTTCGCTCATCATGATAAAATACATTTTAGGGCAAGTGATCAAACTTATCGTTGTTTTCACAGGAAAATCAAACAAACTGCCATGTTTTCTGAAGTATATTAGTTTACATTTAAAAGTTTTCCTCTAAATATTAAAGGAAAGAACATTTTAAGAAATGCTGCACTTACTTATTGCTCATTTTATGTTCCTATGAACATATATTTCATTTATTGAGCTATCTGGTTGTCAGCACAGAGAAGTTTCTCCGTTTCGTCAGCCTCAACCCTATTTTTTATAATATTGCTCGGGAGTTTTTCAATGAACTTTAAAGTATCCAATACAAACATGTTGTAAAGGGTAAAGTTTATTATGGAAGTATATGATATTTACGGGAGTATGTGTTGTCATTATGGAATGTATCGAATTGATACTATCAATACTGTACTAATGTTCTGCAGTACACTCTATATTACTGTTGCATAACTATTTTGTCCTTTTTTTTCTCAAATGTTTTCTCAATGATAAAAAACAATAAGTAATATTAAACATGTCAAAGACTTTGATGGTTCGGTTATAAAAATATGTTATCGTTTTAAGAAAAAAAATTAAATGGTTTTGTGTGATTTTTCATGTATCGGATGAATTTTATAACTACAAAGGTCTAATTATTTTGGACTTTATCCTATCAAATAGTCCAAGATCAACATGATATTAATACAAACACGACGGTGGCCGGTTCGGTTAGTTATGAAACTCATTAGAGGCCGATTACTGGTTTAATTAAGCCGAGCTCGACCCAACTAGTTGACGACAACTCGCTTCAGATATCACAGAGAATCATGTTCAATAAAACTACGGCAACTCCACATTTCCATTAATCATAAATCGTAGTAGTAAACATTCACAGTACTCCAAAACGACCATTGCTTATATACTTATTTTACATTATGTTTGATATAAAGCGTTTTTTGTGTATGATCATAACATTACTATACTGGCGATTAATATAATTCGTTTAAGGCTAATTTAATAATTGCTTTTGCTTTGTTCAAAACTATGCGATATTGGACTTAAGTTCAATTAAGCTTCTATTTTCCATACAAATAACCCCATTATGGTAGAAAAAAATTAAAATAAATGCTTTCAAGCAATGTTGGTAATTTATTAGTAATAGATGGTTAAAAAATTAAGCTATAGACATATTTTGTAGATTATTGTATTTTACTCTATTTGTAAATTTAACTATTACCTATGTAGAGAATGATCTACACATATGATATATATGTTAAATTTTAGATTTAGATTTTAGTTATAAAAGTACTTGGAAATAAAAGTATTAGTTATAATAAAAAACCAGACATAATTTTTAGATTCTTTGTTTGAAATTCATTGTTGGTGATGGTGATTTTATATTTTGATTAGGATTTTTGCGGACATTTGCCATCACTGATTAGTAAAAAACAAGTTTCACGACGTTTCGGGATCTGGAATCTGATCCCGTCTTCAGGTGGAAGAAAACCTAGAACATAATAAGATTAGTGACACATAGCCAGGAAAACCTGGAGAAAAACACAGCTAAAACAGAGAACTGTAAAAGCAGTCACGAAAACAATAAGCTGAAAAGAAAAACAATACACAAAATAACACACATTTTTGCTTTCCTCCCACCAGTCTCAGCTCAGCTCTGATTGGGTGTGGACGTGCTCTCTCCTGCCTGGTGATTCCTGATACTTGTGATTCCTGTGTTATTTTGTGTATTGTTTTTCTTTTCAGCTTATTGTTTTCGTGACTGCTTTTACAGTTCTCTGTTTTAGCTGTGTTTTTCTCCAGGTCTTCCTGGCTATGTGTTACTAATCTTGTTATGTTCTAGGTTTTCTTCCACCTGAAGACGGGATCAGATGCCAGATCCCGAAACGTCGTGAAACTTGTTTTTTTACTAATCAGTGATGGCAAATGTCCGCAAAAATCCTAATCAAAATATAATTTTTAGAATCAAGATAACCTCAAAAACAAAACCCTTATGAGCGTGGGATTAGCCTAATATAAGGTATCCTACAAATTAGAGAAAAAAAATAGTAAGTGGCTAGTGTAGTCAAAACAGTGTTAAATAAAGTCCAATTACTATGGGATCACTAAATAACGGCTATTGATTGTTTATATTTAAAATTCATTTACTGTATAATAAGGGTTTAATGTTAGCATTTGGCAATGTATAGGCATAGTCATGTTTTAACTCAGACAATAAAACTTAAATTCACTCTTAAAGGGAATTCAAATAAATTTATCATACAATACTTGTGAGCATACAGCATATTGAAATTTTGTTGGATCAAGTGAACAACTTTACAAAAAAGAAATTGCTATGCTGTCATGGAAGATTGAATAGTTTTCCATACTAATAAACTTTAAATATTCATAACACTTTATTATTTCTGTTATTTGGTCATAAAGAGATCTTCTAGTACAATATCTTTTTCCCTCTCGCCTGAATGTGAAATGAAATGAAATGAAATGAAAAAAACGTTTATTTCCAGTAATATTAACAAAAAATAAATCTTCCATGAATTCAAATTACAATTCAATAGTTATGGTAATTACAAAGAAAATATAACTAAATTGAATGATATGCTAAATTTTAATTACAAAAACATTGTCCATGAAAGATATTTATAACCAAGGAAATAAGCCTTCATGGGCAGGTTGCCTGTGCGAAGGCTTAGCCGATATTACAGTCAGCATAGGTTATTTATTGTGAATAAACCTTTGGAAAATATTTGCTTTTAATTTTTTAATGCGGAAAAGAGTGGTTTTTAAAAAACTAGACTTGTTGAAAATAATAACAAATAATTTAGAGAATTAACAACGGAGCATGGGAGTGGCAGAGAGGGGAAGATGGCAAGAGGCAGTGTAAAAGGTAGTCAAATGTGAGATTCGGTCAGATCAGGTCCTAGTGGGTGTAAGTAGTAGGGTCAGGTCTGCCTGTACTGAGGAGTGATAAGAAGTTCAGAATCTATTATTCCCAGTTCAACGAGCCAATCAGTTACATGCTTTTTAAATGATTTCACAGAAGGAGAATTAAAAATTAAGTTATTTGAATAGGTTGTTAAGTTCCGGTACAAAACAGATGAAATGTAAGAGGAGTTGGTGGTAGAGTAAGATTTAGTTAAGTGAATGGCTGGTATTCCTACATTTTGTGAATAGCGTGTGTTATGAGTGTGTGTTATGCTAGTAAATAAGGAGTTAAAATTCTTGTAAATATGAATCATCAAGGTCTTAATAAACAATTGTCTAACGGTAAGCAGTGATAACTCATGGAATAGTACGGTTGTGGGGTAACGAAGAGGTTTCTTAAAACAAATTTTTACTATTAATTTTTGAATGACAAAAAGGGGTTCTAAAATTGTTGGAAACAATCCACCCCATACGATTATGCCAAATGAAAGTAAGGATTGCACATAAGCGTAGTATGCCAATTTGATTTCATTGAATGTTAATACTTCCCGCAGTTGTCTGAAGGCATAAATAAATTTTCTCAATTTAGAGATTAAAAATTGAACATGATCTATCCATTTCATTCTATTATCAAAAACAACACCTAAATATTTATAAGAAGTTACCTTTTGGATAGATTCACAAAAGCAGTTTCTATTTTGGTAATCTCCACAAGAATGAATGATAAGGTCTTGCAAAAAATAATCAGAATTAGATCTCAATGATATAGGCATAAATTTAGTTTTAGAGACATTCAAGGAAAGAACATTTTGATCAAACCATTTTTTTAGGACCATAAGATCTTTGACAGCATTACAACGTACGTTCTCCCAATTAGCACCATTTTGCAATATGAGAGTGTCGTCTGCAAACAAGAAAAGTTTTCCATTTAGAGCTAGTTTAGAAATGTTATTTATGTAAATAAGGAAAAGAATCGGACCAAGAGTGCTTCCCTGAATAACTCCGTAATCTATAGGCCTAATATCACTTGAGATGCCATTAATAACTACACACTGCCTTCTGTCAGTTAAATAACTACGGAACCATGAAAGAGCTACACCACGAATTCCAATATTTTCAAGTTTAGCCAATAATTTACATCTATCAACTGAATCGAATGCTTTTTTAAGGTCCAAAAAAATTAACATACAACGCTTATTGCACGAAATATTATAATCGATATCTTTGCTGATGTCAAACAGAGCATCAGATATATTTTTATCTTGAACAAACCCATATTGATTGCTACTTAAAATGCCATTTAGTTGTACATAAGAAACTAATTGATCTTTTACTATTCGTTCCAAAACCTTAGAAAAGACACTCAGCATAGATATGGGGCGGAAGTTGTTCACATCTGAAAAGTCGTTGGATTTATACAAGGGAAATACTTTAGCTAATTTAAAAATATTGGGGAATACACCGGAAGTCAAACTAAGATTAATCAAGTGAAGGAGTGGATATAAAAATATATTTAGATGCTGTTTGAGGAATTCGGCAGAAATTTCATCAATACCGGGGGCAGACCCTCCCCTGAGTGAGGTCACGTGTCGTATGACGTCATGTTCAGTGACAGTGTGAAACGTGAATTCCGTAGGAAGTCTGTAATTAACGTCGTTCAGTACTGGGGCCCCACCCGAGTCAATATTACTAGCTAAATTTTGTCCAACTTGAGCAAAAAAATCATTAAAGTTATTAGCAACTTGTTTTACTGTTTCGTTATTTATGTTGGAGATATCAGGAAAATATCTTCTTATCGGAAATGCCTCATGTTCTTTTACCCTACCGGCCAATTCATTTACAACTCGCCAAAAAACCTTAGGATTCTTACCACTCTCGTTAATTTTTGTTCTATAATAAGTACGTTTTGCATTTTTTAAGGACCTACTGAGGTTTTGCCTAGCATCTAAATATCTAAGTCTTAAATTCTCATTGAATGGTTGTTTTTTTACTTGTTTACTCAGCTTATCTCTGTCCCGAATACTCCGAATCAAATCCAGTGTTATCCACGGCTTTATTTTCTTGAATCTTGTACAATCTTTTGAATATTTTTTAGCATTATGGGTCGAGGTTTTAATAAGAACGTTAAAGTTATCTGCAGATTCATTAATCTCAAAACAATTTAGAACGGTGCCCCAGTCTGCCCGAGTAAGATTGTCGGTGAGTACAGTGCGGTCAATGTAAGTTCGTGGTTCAGTGTCACGTGACCCAGTGTCAGTCGTAGGCGATGCGGCAGTAACAGTAAGAGCAGTGGCAAAGTGATCAGTTATGCTTGTCTGAAAAACTGCTGAGCTTACATTTTTTACAACTGGATAGCGAACAAATATATGATCCAGACAAGACACAGAGTTAACAGTAACACGAGTGGGTTTGTCTATGCATTGCAGAAGGCCACTGCCTAGTAAGCAGTTTAAATATCGGTCAGTGAATGAATCAGTTTTGAGTAAATCAATATTTACATCTCCTATAAAAATGCATTTTTTATTAATTGAAACGTTGCTGTAATAGTCTTCAAGTCCAATAAGAAAGGTATTTATGTTGCTGTCATGGGTCCTGTACAAAGCTAAAAAATTATAATGATCAGTACACAAAGTAAACTCTAAACTTAAACCAAAAACGTCTCCAATCGTCATCTGTCTGAATGTATAAGTCAGTCGCTTGTTCACAAAAACTACTACTCCGTCGTTTTGATTGAGCTGTTGGTCTGTAGCTATAAGGTCAAAGCCCTCTATACCCTCCCCCCCGGCCCCGCCCCTCAACCAACACTCCGATAGTACAATAAAATCAAGTTGAGCATAAAAAGAATTAATGAAAACTAATAATTCGTCAAAGTTCTTCTGTAAACTCCGGATATTTATGTGAAATATTTTTAACGTAACACCACTCAATTTCCTAGAATTGTACCCTGCCAATCCGTAGCAATCGCATAACAAAATAATTTATACAAAGTAAATAGTATATATTTGTTTAACATACACAATGTTGTACATATTTAGGGAGAACCTAAGAATTTATCAGTCGAAAATTGAAGTTTTGTTACGATTTTCAAAGAGATGTTAAAACATATAAGGGTCCTAGATTAAATAATAATATTTAATGATATAGAACCCCGCTGAAAATATAAAATCTTTTAATTTAAGTTGTCGAGGCTGAATCTTTATATGATTTTATAAATTCCACAAATATAATATACCATTACATTTTATTTACATTATACTTCACCGATTATTATCCGCTGGAAACATAAAATCTTTTAATTTAAGTTGTAGAGGCAAAATCTTTATATGGTTTTACCAGGTCCACAAACACTTTATGTATATCATTACATATTATTTACATTATACTTCACAAATTATTACCCAATGTCACTAATTATAAATTATTATTAAAGACATTGATTGTCTGGTTAGTTTGTTATTTTTTTGATTTTATACTTGTTTAGATGATTTAACCTCTGCTATAGTCTAAATTATTGTTATTCAAAGACGGAAATATGTGCAGTCTTATTTCCCCAGTCAAAGTGTTTATGCACTTTTTGAATCATTATTGTTTTGCGGCCTATACATACATATATTCAACGTTTTATTCCTTCAAATTGATAATATCTAGCATAAAACCAACTTCAATTTTTTATATTGTAATAAATTTTCAACATAAACATATTGCGAGAAACATACTCATATTTCGATAAAAAACGCTCTGATACTTTGCTAAAGCAAACGGACAAGAATGCGAATGCACTTTAAAGTAAAATAAAGCCTTGGAAATTAAAGTATTCATACTTTAGCAAGCTATATAGCCATCAAAATAATCAAAAACAAAATGAGAACGGCTAAGAAGGAAATTTGTGTTCATTTGTTTAAAGTGATTTTACTAAGATAAACAAAATATTGTAACCGTGAAGTAATACTTTAAAAGCATTCTAAAACTAGTATGGATTTTAACAACAATATCATTGCAAGACCAATCATGCATACCTGAATGCAGATTGATATATTAATACCAACCACTCAATCATATTCCATGCAAATATAATTATGCTAATTAAAACAATAATTATACTATGATGCTACTGCAGGCAAGATACTGTGTCCTTATTAGCTAAATAGCTTGAAACCATATATTATTTATCTAATTAAATCACTTTTGAACAGTAATGTATACATATGTGTTTATGTACGTAAAACTCTTGAATTACTGTAATTAATTGTGTAAATACACACACGTAAAACCTATTCGCAAATAATAATATTACTATTCAGGGTATGGGTATTCACCTTTTTTGTTATTTTGCAAAAAAATAAAATAATGTCCTATCTGAAGTTTCTTTGTTTAACATGTGCATTCCGTTTTCTGATTTTTACTGATGTTTTAATAGCTCCTTAATAGGTAACTCAGTTACTTTTACATTGAATGGTTAATATGGCGTTTATCATGAAATGGTCTAACGTGCATTAATAATATTTAGCACAATAGTGTTGTGAAGAAAGATACATAATCGTGCCAACATAGAATAATTATTAGAAAATTAAGCTATTTGAATTATTTATTGAATTAATTAGTTGAAAATGAAGTAATAAAACCACTATGAAAGTCGTGTTAAATTTATATTTAATTTTTTCCTTAATATATTTTATTTGTAGATATAATCCAATATTCAAATACCATATAATGTTCACACGCTATATTTTCTTACTACAGGCCTAGAAAGTAAAAGTTGTTAGAAACTTAACATGCAATTAAACCATTAAACCAACTACGAATAAATTATGTGCTATGGAAATTTATTCTAATTAGGACATCTCCTATGAAAATATTTCGTCCTATAATTATGTGTAACATAACTTAACAAAATACTTCATTTGATGATAATTTTTAATATTAGAAATACTTAAAAACTATTTCTAGTGTTTTTTAAATACTATTGTGTGGTAGTTTTTTATGTTTGTGGTAAAAACTACAGTTTGAAGTGCTTTTCCGAAAATTATTAGCTACAGTTAAGGAAAACGGCTGGTTATCCCAGTTATAAATCCAAGTGTAGAA
The DNA here is from genome assembly GCA_035578135.1 of Flexamia atlantica. NCBI lineage: Eukaryota > Metazoa > Arthropoda > Insecta > Hemiptera > Cicadellidae > Flexamia > Flexamia atlantica. The sequence continues at coordinate 19,537,331 of JAQJVK010000009.1, read as the reverse complement.
TCCCCTGACGTATAACGCTTGTGGGCAGATAAAGCAATTGCTGGACTAAAATAAATTTACTCTATAATATATTAGTGAGGCTTTATAGCCTACTATATATATAAATACATCCACTTGTTTAACTGATGACACATGTTTAAGTGATGACACTTGTTTAAAAAATGATGACTAAGTTTTTAGTCATCATTTTTTCATAAGTTTAAAATTAAACCCTGTGCTAACAGTGCCAAGGCTAAAAGAATTAAAATATATAAATTAATTTCAGCATGAAATAAACTTTTCTTCCCTATGTTTAAACAATGTAGTACTAACATCAGTATGACTTGATAAATTATGTAATATTTTCCGTCATTTAATATCATTCGATCGTTTGTAGATAGTAACGGTATAGTAGGTAATCGAAGTTTAATTACCATGTAATTAGTTTTCGCTGTTAGCGCGTGATGCTTGATGAACATAAACTGATTTAAGTAGATTTGCCTTGTTGATTACACTAATTACATGTTAATTGGAGCAAAAAGACATGCTGGCCGCTAAACCAGCTTTTTATTTGTGCTTATTTAGATTTATGTATGGAAGAACGAAGTAATATCCGAAATTATGAACCAAAATAATTGTTCACATCGCAGTAAAAGCCCTGGCCTAGGCACTTTAATTAAATTGTTGTACCTTTTTTAAATATATCAGGACGAGAATTAGACTCATAAGAAAGATATAGTAAGAATAAAAGAGAAAAATACTTTATCACTTTATGAAATGCATGTATAAATGGGGTAGGAATTGAAATATCTCAATATTATTAATGTATTTGTATTGGAATGTTATAATATTCCTCCGATATTCATAGGCAGTTTTAATCACATTGCGACTGGTTTCTCATTATTCTCTGCCTGTACGCACCGATTAACTTTGCAGGACGTACGTTTCGGCCGAGGCCATTTTCAACAACTCATTGATTACTTTAATAATATAAGTCAAATTCCATGTTCAAACATTAATAAACCTAAATTTAATCTAAATTTTCAGTTAACGTAATCATACTTGTTATGAAATAAAATTATCTGTAAGAATGAACTTTTATGAATGAAGCTGTGGTTACTCTAGTTCAGTTGGAAAATAATAATTGTTACATGAACGTTTTTAACAACGTAACAAGCTGTTGTACCTGTAGAGTTGTTGAATAATGGCGTGGTAGGGGTAAGGAATGGTAGGGATAGAAGAATAACTAGAAAATTAACAGTATTAATTGGTCCTCTGTGAACCAAATAAAACTGCCATAATTCAAAAAGTGTACAAAATATATGCATAGGTGCATATATGCATTGGGGTGGGGTTCCAGAATATTTTATGGATGGAATAGGTCTATGTGTTGGTGGGGTTTATGATCTACCTATGTGTAACATTTCAGCCTAGTCAGGTCAGTGGTAATTTCGTTTACCAGGAACAACAGACAGACAGATGCCACTTCATATTTTTATTATAATAGGTTATCTTAACTACCATATTAATAAAATAAATTCATTCTAACAAACACTTGGATCTGTTAAAACAAAAAAGAAAGAATAAGGGTGCTCGATTTATTTTTAATTAATAATAATATATGGTATTGATTTATTTAGAAGATGCCTTTGATTCAATAACGTTAACATTTTGAGAAAAAGTGCCCCCTGTAAAGTAGACCTAATCATACTTGCATATATGTTAGTATCACTTAAACCTGAAGCATTTTAGTGTTAAATTGTCATCGTGACGATGTATGAAACAAAGTTTAAAAGAGAAGATGGAAATAACAGATTGCAAGTAGAAGTGAAATATTGGTGAATATTACAATTCCTGATGAGAACTGGCGGATATGAGAAAAGTTTTACCAGACCGGAGAGTGAGTTTTGACATTATGTTGAGTATTGTGGTAAGATACTTCTATTGATATTAAAGACGATGCGATTTAAAATTATGTTATAAGGATGAAATCTAAAAAAATCCCAAAACATAATTTGAAACAAAACCATTTTTTCTGTCTCCATACACAACCTAAATATTTTTTACATTAGGCCCCTACAGATCAAATACCAAATTCATTACTCTTGAAATGTTTTTAATCACTTTTCCAACAAGCCTCTTTTTCTACTTTGTTGATACATTTTTAAAAGCTAATAAGCGATGTTATTGTTTTAAAAGATAATATATTATTCTTTTACCCTTTTTATTCTTATTAATACATTATATTATTATCATTCTTTCATTCTTTTACCCTTTCTACGTAAGCCTAAAATTTGCGTCGATTGACACATCAATAAACTGAACGTATTCTTTGTAAATTTGCATGTGTCTGTCAAAAAACCTAATTATTCAGTTTTAACAATTCAATGCCTGGTGAATCGCAGCGATAAATAATATGAATGTTTTAAAATACCTTACTAAAAATAGTACTATTATTTCGGAACCTGCATTTAATCTGAAAATATTTATTTATTCATAGTTATTTATTAATTTGTCTGTTCATTAAACTGAAAAAATTATAGTAATTATTCCCTTTACTGAAATAAGTTTTACAATGAGATCATTTAAACAACGACTATTCTAGCATATCCAAAAAGATTATTGAGTAATTTATTTTGGCTATCCATATTTTAAGCAACGAACCAGTAGATGCAAGCCACTGTTGATTAGAAAAATATATTACAGTAAATAAAATTTTTATTTTATTATAACATAATAATTTTTATCAAAATATTCGGATTGCTATGTTGGATGTAATCGAAGAGGGTGGTTCGTTGTAGGCTACTTTTTTTATAGATTTTTTCATAGAAACGCGGTTCTCAAGAGATAATAATCTTTCAAGTTGCCACGTTACACGCTTAGTCCGAAATTGTCTTGGTCTCCTCACGTTGCAGTGGTGTGCAGCAAACCTCTCAGGTACACATGTCTACCTATAAATATTAAGTGTACCTATAATATATATATATATGATATATATTATATTTAAATTATATATATATAATATATATATATTATATATAATATATATATCCCATATCAAAAAATATGCATTTCTAATGCATTTTTAAAAATGCATTTAAATACAGTTTGATGCATTTTGTGAAATGTATTAGAAATGCTTCATGAAAGTATAAATTTTGGAACAGTTATAATTAATTTTAAATACATTTAAAATGTATAAAATATGTATTTCAAATGAAGTAAAAATGCATTCAAAGATTAATAAAATGCATTTTAAATGTATTTATATATATACAATTAATACATTACAAATGCATTTTTAATGAATATTCTTGAATATTTTGTATGAATAAAATTCACATATTTTTTTCAATTTAGTTGTAAAACTTCTTCAAAAAATTAATAAATTGATAAATAAATAAATAATAATAGCCTTACATTTGATTTTCATAAACAAAAAATTGGGCGCTTCCGCTGGGATTCGAACCCCGGACCCCCACACTCTATAACCTAACCTGTCCTACGCCTTAAACCGCTCAACCATTTCGACTCATGGGTGATGTGGCATAACTTAGGATGTTAAACTGATTGGGAACGCTGTTTTCTTTTGGAGTTGGAGTTTCAATGTTTTTGCGTTGTAGCACTAGTCAGACAGCATTCAGTAATTAAATAGTTGTTGTTGTATCTAATACACGTTGCATACTTAAAGTTTATCATAGGAGTTGGCGAAGACTGTAAATGTTCTTTGTATATTATATGAACATTTATTCTAAAGTTTGTCCAAAATAGATGTTACCGTATCGCAGTTCCAACATTTACGTTCATACACTCCCCAGCATGGTTTCGTCAAGTCATCGTTTTTCTTTTCTGCTGTTGGTTGTGATCGCTTACAAATCGAATGAATTTTTTACATCGAAAGCATTTACAGGCTATTTTTACTTCCGCATTTTTAAAAGTCTCATAAATGCTTTGTTAATCGTACATAATCTGATTTAGCATTGTGCATTACATTATGTGTTGGGTGACAGTATATTGAGATGTATTTCAATTGTGTTCCGTTAAATATAAAACATCCTATATAATTATAGGATTGCATACAAATTGACTAAGAAATATCAATTCTTTGACATGTATTTTTTCTTTGACATTTTTATATGAGTACATTCTGGTCAGTACTTTTACGTTTTCACTATGGGTGTAATTATATTTTCTTATACAGGGTGTCTATAAAAGAATTCCGGGGTTTTGAGGCAAAATATTTTTATGAATCAATAAGCTTATGTAAATGTTTTATACATTATGAAAAAGGTTGCATTTTCAAGTTTCTTTTAGCAATTTCATAAAGTTCAATATGGGCCCCCAGGGCGGCACGGCACACATCGTAACGATATTTTACCTCCTCATATGTCCTGGCCGACATTTCTGGGGGGGGGGGGGGGGGGGGTTTGTCACAGAATTAATTAATTATTCGTTGCCTAAGATGGTCAACATCACGAATTTTCCAAGGATTTCTTTTCTTTATATATTTCAAAATATATTCCTAAAATATATTTCATTAAATATATTTGAAATATATCCTAGTATAGATTTCAAATATAAACTAAAATCATATATACTTGATAATATATTTTTCATATATATTGGTATTTTTAAATATATTTGAAATATTTTCAAATATATAGGCCTATCTATCCATGTGGGATACATTCCATATATCTTCAAAAATAGTTTATACGTGATATAAAAATGTATTTACTTTGTAATTGCAATGCTATTGGAATGCTTAAAAAATTATACATAAATGTCCACAAAATACATTTAATTTACATTTAAAATGTGTTTTTTAATCTTTTTCTTAATGCATTCTGAACACATTTTACAAAATGCTTTTAAGATGTATTTTTAAGGGTGTAAAATAAATGCATTTAAAATACTATTAATATACAGTTAAAATACATTTTATTTACATTTATAATGTGTTTTTTTCTTTTACAGAATGCATTCTGAACACATTTTATAAAATGCTTTTAAGATGTATTTTTAACGTATTTTTAAGGATGTTAAATAAATGCATTTTAAATACTATTAATATACAGTTAAAATACATTTTATTTACATTTAAAATGTGTTTTTTACCTTTTTCTGTATGTATTCTGTACGCATTTTACAAAATGCTTTTAACATGTATTTTTAATGTATTTTTAAGGATGTTAAATAAATGCATTTAAAATACTATTAATATCCAGTTAAAATACATTTTATTTACATTTAAAATGTGTTTTTTACCTTTTTCTGAATGCATTCTGAACACATTTTACAAAATGCTGTTAAGATGTATTTTTAATGTATTTTTAAGGATGTAAAATAAATGCATTTAAAATACTATTAATATACAGTTAAAATGTTGTATAAAATCATTTATCATACTTTAAAAAATAATTTGGCCAAATACATTTCACAAAATATATTAAAAATGCATTTGCATTTTTTTAAATGCATTAAAAATGCATTTAATTGCATTTCTTTTTGATGTTGGATATTATATATATAATATATATATATATATATTATATTTTTTATTATATATATTATATATACTATTATATATATAGTATACCTACAATATGAAAGTGTTCTGTGCCTAATGAGTGTAAAAAATTGTAGCATTGCTTTTTTACGGGGTTTTCATGATGACTTTAGGTTATCGGGTAATACCAAAGATACAAAAAAGGTATTATTCTTCAAGGCTATCCATATTTTAAGCAACGAACCAGTAGATGCAAGCCACTGTTGATTAGAAAAATATATTACAGTATTTCCGATCATAGCTTGTATGTATCTTTGCTTTGTAGCCTCTAGGAAGTAAAGTATGATTTAAAATTGATATTCATAAAAAAAAACTAGGAATAGAACAAAATAAACGTTCCTTTTAAGTTGAGGGAGGTTTATAATAGCTTATATATCTTAAGGGAGAAACTATTTAATGTACTATACAGCCTAAACCCAGAATTTCTTTTTTATATACAGTTTCTGCAAATAACCACGAAGTAAAGCCATGTCGTATTGCTATCTCCCCAAAATATCTTGTGCTTATACCTGTGGGGGTTAAAATTTCATGAAACGAGACTACGGTTACCTGCATTTGATCTGATTTTATGTTAACAACCAGCTGATGTAATTTTCATTTCCATCATTTTAGACATTGTCATAATACATTTAAACGAGACCAAATGGATATCTATGGGTGAACCCGGAGTTTTCTGCAGGTCACTAACAATATACTTTTTGACAATATATTTCCACCATTCTTTTCATCGTTATAATACATTTATACAAGACCTAACGGATATCTACGGGTGAACCTGGAGTTTTCTGTAGGTCACTATCAAGATACTTAACTTGATTTCTTTATTTTGAGAATTTGTACCATTGGCAGTTCATTATCACAATGCAGACTACGCAGCAATGTATCAATGTTACCTAGAGTTATGTGCCGTTAATCATGCTTATCTAATGACACACACCCAAGGCATAACCATAAATGGATACAGATGAATCCGTTCAGTTTTTCCCAAGTAACATGTATGAAAACCTAGCTGGTACTTTTGGTAAGAGTTTATGGATTGGAGACCTACCAGGTAATCTAAACTAAAGCAGGTATCCAGTGGTGAAAATAACACAGATATTATGAATTGTTGTATTTAAAATCTGGTACTTAGGTTTAAGCGAATTGCACGCTAGTTAGTTTGAGCACAAAGTTAAAGTAATAAAACCAGAACAAAGTCTCACTAAATATATTGGGGTTGAAAAAATGAATCGATCAAAAGAGAATTTTAGTTTCAAAATCGTTGGTTTTTATGTATCTAAAAAGAGTTATCAGAGCTGAATTTCAAATGTCTATGGCCAATTTACAGTGAATGTTGAATGCGTGGATTTAAATTAACTCGAGCGAATGCACTCACCAATCAGTTACTAATTAATATCATTTGAAACAATTTTGAAGTATTATTATTGCTACGTAATGTGGAAAAATAATCTGTATAACAATGTAACGATTTCAGTTTGTCATAATATATGTATTTACAAGGAATGTTTCTTGTCATTATTGTTTAAAAAACCCGCAATGAAATTTTGCTGTCCTGTGAGAAAACTATAGACATAAATATGGATTTTATAAGCTAAAAATGATAGGTTGAAATACGTCAGAGGGCTAAAGTTTTATACAATAAAGAAATTCCTCTGTAGGTTTAACGATATCTTTTCCTTAACTCTCATTGTAATTAAATTAATTTTTTTGAATAAGCGTTTGTGAATGTTATTTTTTCAAATTGTCGCTGGAGAGTTCAGATATCTTAAATTAAATAACTGTACAATGTCAATTAGGGCTTTCTCTACTCGTTTATAAAAATATTAATTTTTTATACCTCGCTAAAATAGGCCCTAAATTCATCATAACTTATTAATAAGTAACTTCTTGATTAGAATGATACGTGTTGTTTTATTTACTGGATATAAATAAAATACGTCTTACAACACTTAAAATATATTTACACTTAAACTGTACTCATATACAAGACGTCTCTCATTGGGCCTGATGATAGTTAGTGTGACCAACCGAAATCGATCGCCATTTTTAACTTTTATTTGTATTTACCGTCTTGTATATGAGTACAGCATAAGTGTGAATATATTTTAAGCATAACTTATTAATATTAAAATGGCATTGGGAGGGCAAAATAATTTGTGGTTAAACATATATGATCAAAAAATTTGCTAATAGTTTCTGGTAAGCTGTTATGGAACTGGTAAAGCTGTTCTACGTGTTAAATTACTGTCATCGGTGTGAAACTCAATTATACTAATGCACATTTGGAATCTCTGCTTATTGTCATGCATGTATGATTAATGAAATGATGCGTGATTATGTAAGAAATAAAAAATATATATCACCGTAATATACTTAAAACAACATTAATATGATATCAGTGGAAACTATTAAACATTGATTGTTTGTCGTTTAGTTTATGTTATAAACAATAAGACAATGCTAGGTAATAGCTATTTAGTTATTAACTGACATTTTATAAACAAGTTAAATGATGGAATATAGAAATAATAGAATGTTAATTCATTTGAATATTGAATAATTTTCATTTCTTATGTTTTGTCACACATTTCTGGCAGCCAAATATACTTCCTAATTAATTATTTAGGAGTTACATAATTAATAAAGTTTAGTTTCTCTTTATGCGGGGAACTGACGACCCATTCAAGTTCAAGTTTCAGTTTCCCTGAACTCTGAAATTTCTCCTGTAACCTTGCAGTTTCCCTCACTTCAGGGATTCATTCGAGGAGAATGGTATGTAGAAAGCAGAAAACCATCTCAAAGTAGTTAACAATTATAATAAAAAATAAAGAAACTGGTATCAACTAATTGAATCATTCTTTATCCTTAAAGCAAGAAAATATACAATAGAGAAAATAAATTTACAACTATCCCGAAAATACATACCAAATTTTATCGAAATAGGTTAGCAATTAACGAACATATTGGTTTTTGAATGTTTGCCTTAAGAATAGCATTAGATAAGACAACGTATTGTTTACCACCAAACGAAAATATTAATTATCCCCGCAGCCAGTTGATGTAGACTAATGATTCAAAATACTGGATTATTTATTTTTTCAAGCAAAATTCAATGGTTGCAGGTATATTCTTTAGAACATACATATTTTTTGGAATTAAAAAAATGAATTTTTAACACTTAAATCCCCATAACTTCTGAACCTGAATTTTCATAGACATGCGGGTGTTGTCAATTTATTTTTCATCTCAAATATTTTATTTACCACATCACGCACGGACAGGCACCCCGTATTTCCGCTAACAACTCGAATTCGAAATTTTTGACGATATACTTTCTCCATAATGTTCCATATGTATGTATAGGGGGGAGAAAGTAACAACCTTTAGGGAAAAAATTAAAAAAAGATTGTCTAAATCGTATAAGCCTATATTAATTTGTAGGATATAGGTTGGTTATATTTTAAAATAATACAACCATCAGTTATTGAAATACTGAATAATTCCCCCTTTTCTGCTTGGACAAGTCCATAATTTCAGGTTGTAACAACAAATCACACGCTTTACTGTTTAATTTTTAAAATTTATCTTATTTAAAACCAGTCATTGTACATACCAACTCACCTAAACCTTGCTTTCAACACCAACTCACCTAAAAAAAAATATTTCAATTAGATTATTATGTAGTAACTTGAATGTTTACTGCATCTGCTTCCACAGATAAAAAGGGTAGCTCCAAGATAGCTTTTTATACTTGTCTTAAAATCACACATATCAAGATGACGGATATAACCGAGAATATCCCTGATCTTAAGCAAAAGCTAATGGACGTCATCTTTAAAGCAAAACTATCTTAGTCGGGGTTTAATATCATAAAAACTGTGTTATGGGTGATCGCATTTTTAAGAAATAACTAGTATCACAAGGTCAAAAAATAACACTGGCGTGTACAAATTACCTCCACATAAACAAGCTCAGTTCAACGATACAAAACAAAAAGGCGGTATTTTAAATTAAACTACTTTATTTACAATACAAAGCCATAATTGCCTCCCATAAAGAATAGAAACAGATTGATTAATTTTTACAGGATTTCATCATCCACTCCCCGTAAATCAAAGATCTTATACTGAATGTTTTGTATGTTGAAAGGCAACTTATGTTTTGAATAATTGAGTAATGTTCGTACATTCAGAAAATTATAGTCGCTTGTAATCTTTTTTGGGTGTGTATCTAATTTGATTAAAAATGGCGCTTTCTTAAAAACGAAAACAAAAAAAAAACAATCCCCGAATACAAACTATTCAGATAGCGTCAAGGGAATATTTCACTTTATCGCAGTAGTCAAAGGTTGGTTTTAAAAGATTCTCTTTTGAATCAAATTAAGGGACACCTAGTTCTCTATACCAGCTAATGGATATTTGCAGTTTTTCAGGTTTACCAACTTGCTTGTTTTACTAATTTAGGTTCTAAGTAACGATGTGATGTAACATAGTCTAAGATTTAGGTGCTACAAGCTTATTTAAAACAAGTTGCAGAAAACTAGCTGAAGTGTTATCCGATCGCACGATATTTTCAAAGATTAAAACTGGAAAATATTTTAAATGAGTTATGAATACATTTTCAAACGTTTTAAGACTTCTTTTAATGCCTGTTTGAATATAACATTATGAGCTACAGAATAGTCTTAGAGGCTTAAGAATATTTTATGGTATCCTAAGTTTGTGATTTTCAAGGAAAAAAACAACTAATCAAACATAATTTCCTATTATTTCAACTAAACAAGATATATTATGCAGACCAATAATAAAAGATAAATGGTACATGTTTATCATTAGAAATAAATAATAACTTAAGTTCAAACATAAATTACTTTGCATTTTAATACGTTACCGTGGAAGGTTATAGAATTGTAAACATTTTAAGTACAAATAATTATGATAAATTAAAAACAGATAAACTGATATTAAATACATTTTACGGTTTTTGCTTATAATCCTGGCAAAGGTAATTTAGAGGAGTAGCTGAGAAAAATGTAAAATAAATCCCAGCGTCGTTTAGATCGTTGTGGATGTCAATCGTAAATTAAGAGAAAAGTAAGGGATTACGAGCATCAAAAGTTGAAAGGTGCACCGAATACATCTTATAGGGATGAAGACAACACGCGCATACAACCAAAGTATTAAAAAGTATTAACTTTCGTGATATTGGTATATGGTATATCATATACATTGTTAATTTGGATAACCTTTTAATTTTTGCTATGCGGTTGAATAAGGCGTTCGAATTGTATTTTAACTTGTGATTGAGTACATTGTTGGGTTCAGTTTTAAATGCGTTATAAATATGGAGTTCTTCTAGGGTTGACATCATACGTGATTTTTTGCATTTTGAAAGAACTTTTAAATTATTTTCCAAACTATGTACGTTGTGATTTTCGTTGACAATATGTTCTGCAACTTTTGACTTTTGTTCTTTTGTTAATTTTCTTGGGAGATGTTCTGCGAATCGTTTTTTGAAAGACCGACCTGTTTGACCTATATAGAATTTAGGGCAGTCGGAACAATTTATTTTATAAATGCCGGTATTCATATTGCTTGGATTTTTATGTCTGGAAACATTCAGTTGTTTTAAAAGTTTATTTGAAGTTTTGCATGAAACTGTAATATTTTGTTTTTTAAGTTCTTTTTTCAGAGTATGGTGTAGAGCATGACCATATTCAACAGGCACTAAAGTTGTATCGGATGGTGTGGATGTGAGCAAATTATTTGTTTTGTTACGTTTTTTCTTGTTTACAATAATATCAACAATTTTGCTTGAATAACCATTGGCTAAGGCGACATATTTAATGATTGAAAGTTCATTTTTATAATCATTTTCGTCCATGGGTAAAGAGATTAGCCTATGGACCATACTGTTAAAAGCTGCCATTTTGTAAGTCATCGGGTGGTATGTATGCCATTTTGAATTCCGAAACATGTAGTCAACTTATTTGACCTGTTTGGAACTGTCGACGGAAAGGTATTGTAACCTTTTAAGATAAGTAATTAAGATAACCTTTTAAGTAATTAAAGAATATTATAATTTAATTCAAGCACAGATAGCTTGGAAGGATCTTTTACTTCAATGGGCTTGTTGAGATTGCACATGATAAAAATTTAAGTTTATTTTCTGAGGTGTTTAGTTATTTAATTCAATAATTATAAAACCCGAAAAGTACCATCATTAATTTTAAATTTCTTCTTTATTCAAAGAAAATTAATTTCAAACAAATATAATATGTTAGTAAATAACAGATAAATCATATTCATCTGTTACAAACTCTACCAAGTAATGAAATAAAATTATTTTAAGAAAATATATTTACCTAATTCCATTCTTTTTTATTTTAGCCATGTTTTATCATCTAAACTGAGAAATCAAATACCCGCTTGTTTAATTAGTTATAAATATTTAGCTTTATACGTAAAATTTTTATCTCTCAAAAAGGTTTATTTTCTGTATCCGCTTGTATGAGCTAAGTAACAAGTAAACTCTTGTAACTCACCTATTGTTCTGAGGCAACGGAAGTTCTACAAATCTTGGCGTATAATGTTACGAAGTTGCACGCATGTAATATACCTTCCAAGTGGAGATAATACAAATCCATTTCATAGTTGAATTTATAATATATAACTTAGTATTTTTCTATAAAACTTTGATAAATGAAACAAACATTATTCAAATCGCCCATACAGGGTAATTATTTCCAAATTACGTATTTTACCTTAAAAAAGAAATACATTTAGACTGCTGAATGCTGGATTTTATGATTAGCAATTTTTTTTAACAATCATGTTCGTACTACAATATCACTTTCTTCTTATAAAAAAATCTCAAATCGCCTTTTAATGCTTTTTGATTGGTTTTTGAGCCACCCTTCCTGGCTCTTACGCAGTATTATATGGCTCTTGTGAAATTACTGATTACCATGGTTCATAGCATAAATCATTAAATTATTAGAACATTTGCTGAATAGACTATTTGATACCTAAAACCACTTCTTTTGTTTCAAAACAATTGTTAGGTTAAAATAATCTGTGAGATCATTCTATTTATATATTAACCTAAAAAAGTATATAGAAAAATAGTACTTTTAAAAATATATTTTTAATACTAACTAGCCATAAATAAATTTTATTTCACATTGAAATTTTGAACAATCTGCTCAGGTAAAATTGTGTATGACAAATTGGTTAAGATATTTCCAATAAAAATAAACTGCAGTCACAGCTGGTTACATTGTCCGCATTTTTAATGATGTAAAAGTACCGCCTTATTTTTGTTAAAATGTCTACATACTAACAAATATTTTTAATAAATTATATAAAAAAAATTAAACGAAGATTTATCATATAAATTAAATGTTTGAGTGAAGCCCGTGATAGGACAACATACCCAAAACATTGTTGGCCATTAAGTTGTTCTTTTGTTAGTCAATAATAACAAAAGTAACCATTAGCCCGGTATTCCGAATATTCCAGGAACGTAACACAATACAGCAGTGCTTAACTCCCTAACACTGCTATTGCATAATTGCATTCGGTTGTACAGGTCCACTTGCAGATTCTGTGTTAACAATTTACAAATAATACTCACAAACATTACACAAATTTCTATTATGGTTCTTTTAATTTAAAATCTAAAAACGTTCAGTACTTGTAAATTTGCAGAGCTGAATATCAATAGAAACGTTGCTTCGAAAATAATTGTATTATTGACAAAGACATGTTTTTATTATAAAACGTTTTTTCTAAATAGAAGCGCGGGGAATATTTAGTGATTTCAGTCTTAAATATTAGCTTTAGCTCACTGGTTATCTCACAAGTCCTACGGAGTTAACGAATATTCATTTTAATATTAACAAATAATAATATCAGTCGAAATATTTTCGCCTAGATATATTTTAATTTCCATCCAATCATTGTCATATGAGTATTTTATAACTCATTAGAATAAAAAGTTCACCGTATACAATTTTTTACCTCAAACAGTCCAAACGAAAAAGTATACACTTTTACCTTTTGTAGGTTCATAAAAATATGGATCTATGTGTATTATTAAAATTACCTATAAAAAATAAAATAAAACTAAATAATTTACTAACATTTGCGCCTAGAGATAAGAACAATAGTATAATTAAGATAAATTATAGTGTATATCACATTAATAATAATACGTTGGACTGGTAAATAGACAACGGAATACAGTTACAATGCTTGGTAATGCCAGCGGAAGTAATTTGGAGGACTAACTGCCGAGCTGCACACTAAATCCAACCGGGTTTTAAATAGTTGTAAATGTCAACCTTATATAAAGAGTCCAGAAGAAGGATAGGCTTATGGACCTCTAAAGTGTCGTTCGTACAGCACAGATGTTGGAAAATATACAGTACAGCCAACTGGTTTCAAATATAAATTTGTTGAATTTATATTCCTTATGATTTTAAGTTGCCTAATTAAGTTTTTCGCATGTGTCTTTTTGGCGTATCATCGGTATTTAAATTATACTACATAATTATTACGATTCAAGCTCATATTATAAGTTCTAGCACAGTAACAATACTAATTGTGATCTCTACGTTGTAAATAAATTAAGTATGCTATAATTACAGAGAAATAATTTCTACTAAATTTCACTCACTGTTACCATAATCAGGATAATATATTACTTAGTTATCGCCGGTACACAGTTTATGGGTGACCCGTAAAAGCTAACACCTTAAATGTTTCTACACTTTTTCAAATACCAATTCCAACTCAGCCAACATTCTTGGGTGGCTAATAATTCATTTTAAGTATATACTTTTGGCAAAAATAAATAGATAAAATGCCGCTCCGTAGTATATTAAAACACCCTAGCATTAAAACCGTCCCGTGTTCCATTCGCCATTTCAAGCATGAATAAAGATCATTAATTAATAGTAATAAACTAATGAATAACCTATGAAAGTTTAATGCAAGTTTGATCACCCGTATAATTGTTGTTTTTGTCAACAAAGTGGCCAAACAATTTAACTAATATCAACAGCAACCAATAAATGGTAATTATTTACTCTTAATCACAAGCTAACCCAGCAATACTTCCTTTTTAATTTTTTCATAAAAAAACGTTTTATGATCATTATTTGTGTCAACCAAGCTACTAAACTACGTTACCAATATCAAGAGTAGGCGAAAAATGGTTCCATGCTCGGATCGATCGCATCGGATGCGGTGATTGCAAACAAGGTCTTTTTTAGCAGGTATGCCCAGGAAGGCACACAGGCGCCTCGAGGCGGGGACTCGACAACACTCGCAGCTGTCGGACGTCACGAAGAGGCGGAGCCCCTGCTTATCGCTTCCCTCTCCTGAGTGGAGCGACGTAGGACGCCCCATTCCATCTACAGGTAAGAGCTATTCTCCCTCTTTTCCAGCGTGGATAAAAAGTCGAGAGTGGTAATTTTTACTCTAAATCACAAGAAAAAATATATTCATAATTTAGAATGAATAACATTTTATACTATATTATTTTAATGTACTTAATTCAGTTAGCAGTCAAAATAATATAACTTTGGATTAAAAATTTGTTGGCGATAATACAATGTGAAAGATCCTTAATACAGAAACACATTAAAATTCTAGAATGGGTGCTGCTATGTGTGACGGGAGGGGAAGAAAAGATTTATCGTGAATTTTAATTTATTTATGTCAATTTTAACTTTTTGTTCAACTTTATGTATCTTAGGGTGAGATCTTTGCCGTAGCACAATCCACTTTTAAGCCATCAATGAAAAATATCCTTAATACAGAAACACATTATAATTCTAGAATGAGTGCGTTCAACGTTTAAACGCATTATTAAAAACTAATATTCAAATATTTGTTATATTTGCCGCGAGTTTCAGTTATATTTTATAATTTTAATTCCATCCAGCGTATTTATGTAGAATCATTCGCTTGCTAAAACTTGTTGGATTAAGAGGCATTGTAGATACGGTTATTTATTCATTTAATGCTACAAAACAGAATAACTTCTAATTATGTTGTCGCCCTTAGTGAATAACATTTAACAGTAAACTAATATATATTGTAGATAAAAAATTCCTTATTGACTTGGACACAACACACACTTATAATTATTCGTGTGGTTGCAGAAATATATTACAGATAAAGAAAAACGTATAAGGAATAAAAACTTGCCAAGAGACGAAAGACAAATTTATTTAGTACTAACAGGTCTAATGAGGAGGCAAGCGGTCAATCACACTGTTACATACATTCCTATATATGTACTCAAAATAATAATTTCTGACACACTAAAATTTATAGTTATCCTATCGTCTACTTGATTTATTTTAATATTGCTTCACTTTTATCGTCAAATTGTTTCTAAAATAAGTCAGCCATGGTCTGTGTTTTTCCTCAATTACTTTCCTACTAATTTTAATTAATTTTAATTATGTCCTCATAGAGGCCCCTATTTTTTTCAAATGTTTTTATCGTAGATCTTACCAAACAAATGTCGATTTGTGAAACGAAATTGTGAACTGAATATGAATGTAATAACTGAATAAATTTAAACAAGAAACAAGATTATTACATTGAAAAACGACCTCGTGAGCTCATGTAATTTTTAAGGAATCAATTAAACTATTACAGATAATGATATAAAGATATGGCGAATTATATTTTTGTAGGGTAAATATTTAATGTAATCTTTAAAAATACAATTGTAAAATTAATTTAATAACGTCTTCTTTTCATTCCTCTTTTCTTTTAAGTTTAGTACGTTAAGTACAATGGCTCCTCTGAATGTTGACGATAACTTTGAAAGTTTAAATCAAAAAAGATTTCGGAACAAAAAACATTACGTTATTTAGTTAATTTAATATAGCTTGGTCGCAAAGATTACCAATTACATAAGGTTAGTGGTAATATACTAACGAGTGTTCTTTTTCTATTTATATATGTTCTTCACTAAATATAAAAACCGACGATCAATTATTTGTCACCGAGTAAATACAGAGCCTTAAAATATTTACTTCATATTCTGCTTTCAATAATTACAATAGATTCAAAATACCAAAAAACCCTCTCACGATGAATTTATTAACTCCGGTTTTTAATCAATTCATATTTGCTTCACTGACATGCTAAAGAGTACTTATTTTATTGTAAATTCTTTGTATAATGAATTTTCCAATCAAATATTAAAATAATAAATATTAAAACGGACTGCGCTTTGTAACATACATATTATTTGTCAAACTAGTTATAGCATTTGTCAGCAGCATTAATTGTCAAATAAAATTATGTTATTACATTATGCATAATTAAGAGGAAGAAGTTATTAGAAGATCTGTATCCAGATACCACCATATTCCACAGACATTTTAACCAAAGACGTTCTTTATGTCATAAGAGGAATAAATTCCATTATAAGTTTGTTTATTGAAAATATCAAATTATAAACCTATTCAAGGAAAACGTTTTTAGTTTTTATTCGCAGTACACGTACGACGTTATTTATCCAGAGGACTTACAGCTCAGTCATTTCGAACGGCGTGTTCCAGTTAGGCCTGCGGTGGCTGCCGTGTAAGTAATTACAACTGACATGCCGCAATGTTACTAACCGCCAGCGTCCGTCGTAATTGTGTTGTCGCTCACATAGTGGCTTTCCGACAGTGCTCTTCGTCGTTTTTGCAAAAAAGTATTTGTGCTATGTTGCTTATTTCATAAAATAATCTAATATTATGCGTTAAGATAAGTTTAGACTAAAATTCTTAGTATGTTATTATTTATGTATGTTATAACTTTTCATACTTATGACTTGTCAAATGAAGTAAGAAACTCACTATTAATCTCTGGGCACTTTTAGTAAAAGTAATTAAATATAAAACTGACCAATCAAAGTGATTTAAGTAAAATAAGAAATTTCAACGACCATACTCTCCTGTGACGTGAAAACGTGGGTTTTTCATGTCACAGGATTTTTAATTAAGGAACCGACTAAGACCTATTATAAGCAAGCTTCTCAAAAGGAAATTGCTGAGCAGTTAACTCGAGCGAACGACATTGGTTTTAAAGAAATAAACAAACGTCTTTAGAAAAACGTTTACTTATATTAAAATATTATTAAATTTTATTAATTACTGCTCTTAATTGAAATTTACATGAATAAATCATTTTAAATATCACGTATAAATATATGTAATTTCATTAGCAAGCATAGCCTTTTCAAAACAGAGCCTGATAGTGCCAAGGCCAAATTAAACGAAGTACGGTATTTATATAAACATTACGTCACTACTCATAATAAGAAAACAAAACTATCAATCGTCTAAATATAAGCATACAATTGGTATATTTTATGATTTAATAGTTTAAATTTTATTTTTTTAATACTTCACTAGTACAAGAAGGCATTATTATTAATGTTATTGTTAGTATATTATCTGTGATTAATCAAAAACGGCTTTTGATACTTATGCTTTTAAATAACGCTATCCAAAGTTGGTCTCACTGCAGATGTATATTTGTAATTTAATCATCCCTTCATTTCCATTAAATTTTCGGGGGCCAAGGGAGAAACCCAAAGGGATTTGAAGGGCGAGAATAGCACAGGCAATGAAGAACATAGAGAATAGAGAGAATCAAGAATCAAGAATCAAGAATCAAGAATCAAGAATACTTTATTGTCATAAACTTTAAGAAGCATGGACAAACGTCATACAAACATATGTACAGAAATAATAAAAAATACAGTGCATGTATATGACTCTTACATATAACATAAAAACAAACTTCTCCTAATTAACAGTAAGGTAATCCTGAACACTGTAATATTCCTTGGATACCAAAAAAGACCGCAACTTTCTTTTGAACCTGGCCTCGATTGATTCGGCTTTGATGGAATTCGGGAGGGAATTGAAAAGTTTAATTACATTGAAGAAGGTCTGTTTTAAAAAAAATGTGCTGTGGAATGGTTAAAGTCAAGGAATGTCTAAGGTCGTAACAACTGTTATTGCGAAATTGGAAGAAATGTTTGTTTTTAAAGTAGAAAGAAAGACATTCATATATGTACAGGCAACTAAATGTAAGCAGATTATTCGTGGAGAAAACACCTCTACATGAATCATTTCTTTGAAGTCCAAAAATCAACCTAACCGCTTTCTTTTGTAAAATGAATAGGGACTTTGTCCTTGAAGACTCGGCTCCCCAAATTGCAATACCATAACTAAGGTGAGGGAACAGACAACCATAATAGGCAGTAAGTAAAACTTGGGCGTTTGCAAAATTGGACAATCTGCGAAGAATGAAAATGCAGCTGTTTATCCTACGTGAAACTTTATGAATGTGGTCTGAAAAATCGAGGCGAGGATCAATGGTCAAACCCAAAAAAGTTGCCTGCTGGCAAGATTGAATTTCATTGTCACCTAAGAGCAATGTTGAAGTGTCACCAAGAGGATTACGCAATTTAAAATCCATGAAGAGTGTTTTCTCAGTATTTACAGAAAGGTTATTCTCTGTCATCCACTGGACAAGAAAATTACTTTGGATGAAAGACTCAATCTCAAGATTTTCACGAGAACCACTACTGATGTTCAACGACGTATCATCAGCGAAAAGGCAGAGGTCGACGTTTGATACACTCGATTTTATGTCATTGACGAATAACAGAAAAAGGACCGGGCCGAGCACGGAACCTTGTGGAACCCCGCTAGTAACAAGTATTTCACTTGATCTGACAGATGATACGCACCCTTTACTATCCAAAAATGGTACTTCCACTACCTGTTTTCTGCCTTCCAAATACGAGAAAACCCATCCAAGAGCATTGCCTCTAATTCCGAAATGTTCTAACTTTTTCAAGAGTAATTTATGATTTACCATGTCAAATGCCTTGCTCAAATCTAAAAATATTCCAAAAACATGATTATGCTCATCTAATGATTTTGATACATTTGATATGAAACTAAACATAGCGTCAATAGTAGAAGAGTTTTTCCTAAATCCGAATTGTTTTTCAAAAAGGACTCTGTGATCATTAAGGAAAGAATTTAAACGATTCAAAAACAAAAACACGGAGACAACGTACATACAATTAATTACATATATATAGATGATTAAAAAGCAGATTTTTATTTTTACATCTTATCACTATTCAGCTGCACGTGACAGTAAAAGTAAGAGCATAAAATGGTGAAAATAGATTTTCAGCGGATTTAGCTGCTCCATAGCAGTCGACAGCAATGAAAGCCACGAGAGGCGGTGTTTGCTCGTGGCGCACCTCTTGAAAGCTACTCGCTCGTGCAACCTTAATTAACGGATGTAATTTTTGCAAAAGGAATTTTAATATTTATTTTTAAGCGTACTTTTTCAGTAAAGCGGAATTGTATTGTTTTACGATTAGTACATTTTAAAACAGCATAAATTAATAGGGCTTTGACTTATAACCACGTTACTACTTTGATTTATAACCACGCCCAATCAAAGGGAAACCTTTTAAATGATAAAATTTAATATTCCCAATTTATCATTTACCTGTTGCAGCATTAATAATTAAAAAAAACCTACTCGTGATACGGCCTCATTATGGTAGTAAAGATATAATATTATTGGAAATAGTAAAATTAATATTTTTCATATTTAGTAAAGCACGTTTTCCCCCACTTGCTATGTTTAAGAGCTTTTGACTCCCTGTAATGAGTGAGTAAAATGATAATTTGTCTCCCAGCGGGAGTACAGTTATTTGTCTCCCGGTGGGAGCCATAGTAAACCCACCAACAATAACATTGAATTCAATAATTAAAAAGTTAGAGCGTCTTAAAATTTCCACGTAAACATGCAGATATGTTGCAGCTTAACGAATGCAGGTGCTAACAACTGATTTGGAGGCATAGATAATGAAATACGGTAAGTTTTTCGTCATATTGCTGTGAAAACGATTGCTTTCAATACATGCGTTGCGAGGCGAAAGTAGCTCTTTTCCACCCTAGGGAGGGAAAGAGTCAGCTGATGTTGAGGACGTCAGCTGTTCGTTTATGATGCACTAAAACTGCAAACGTGTGTAAGTCAGCGTCGATGGTGAGCTATCGATTGCATAGAGAGTGGTTATAGATTATTATTATCAATTGCATTTCATTGTTGCATTGTTGTCGGTTTAATCAATTTGAGCAACTCGCTCATTACACCAATCGATACATCGATAGTTGTTCATTGTTGTCATTGTTGTTCTACCCTAACACAAATTGAAACGGACAATCAGCTGATTGTTTTAAATAGCAAGAACAAGATGGAAGCATCTTTGCGAGATATCTTTTAAGGTAATAGATTGGTTTTCTTAAGTAGTTAGTGTGTTGTATTGAGCGATAAAACGAAAAATATAGTTGACACGGGTCAAGAGGCTGAATAATTTTTTAATTTTGCCTCAGTGAGAAGAAGCTGAGCGATAACGATGTTAGCGGCATGATACGAAACAGTAGATTAAACATTCATTGTTGCAATCGATAGTACACAGCTTTCGCTATATCAATCGTTATCATCAGCTGACATAACATCAAAACAATTGACAGATAATCAGCGTTTTTTGAATGCAAGAACAAAATGGAAATAAATATTTTGTCTGTCAAACCTTAGTTTTTCAAAGTAGCTAGCTCAATATTTTATGCAGTATGACGAAAAATATAGTTCATAACACGGGTCTAAAGTGGCTTTTCGTTACTCGCTCAAATTACGACGACCTCGCCTGGCGGCCCGATCGTAAACCTTGAGCTCGTAAGAAAAGCGTAACTTTCGCCCTTTGTAATGAAATATAATATAACAACAATCAGCTGTGAGCTCGTCTAAGAATTAAGCATGCAAGAACGTTGCAACAATCAGCTAATAGGTGGTGCAAAAATGGTTGCAGCTACCCGGATGCAGGCGCTATTAGCAGAACGAACCGAGACGGAAATTTTTGTTACTTGCTAAGTTGATAGAATAACTTTTTATGGTAAGAGCACATCTTTTGTGTGTTAAGTAAGTAGACAATAAAACTGTTACAAAACCAACTAGGCAGGCCTAGCTAGAGCTGATGGAAAGCCGCTATGTGACCTACAACACAATTACAACGGGCGCCGCGGCTCCGGCGCTTGGAAACATTGTGGCATGTCAGTTGTAATTACAATACACGAAACTTCAGCCACAAAACCCCATTTTTATAACGACTTAGTAACAACTATTCTGGATTAAGAAATTAATACATTCGTGTTTAAACGCAAATTTGTATAATTTCGTAGCTTAAACATTTATTTTAATATGTACATTTGTGTCTCTATTGACTGTGAAATCTATTAATCTGTAAGACCATGGCTGTATCAACTACTGTCACATACTATACTTACATAATTAGAAATTTTTTTGTATCTGCATGAATCTTCATTGAAAATATTTAGTTTGCTGACGATACCTGCTGATTTATTTCAATTTCACTACTCATGAATTTATTTAGGTAAACGAAAGTATTAATGAGTGTGTCCGCTTATAATTCTGGACTAGGCCTACTGAAAGACTGCATGTTCAAGACTAGGAAAATCAATCAACAGAGCATTACATTTTATGAATTAATGCGTTTACTTTCCGTGTACTATTTTCCCACTACTGTTGTTTTGTATTACTCATTTTAAGTTATGATATTAAAAACAATTCCGTTTTATTTAAAGTCTCTTACACCGTTACACCGTTCCTAGCTAAAACTTCGACCTTGCTTTTAAAACGTTTGATATGTATTCGATGTCCTCTATAAATGAACATCTGTTTATTCTTATCTTTAGAGTTACAAATGGGTTCGGTGTTTCTTCTGGATGGAATATTTGAACTAAGTAGCAAGTCAACTCCGGTAAATCACCTATTGTTCTGAGATAACCGAGGCTCTAACCATACTACGTATCTAATGTAACGGAGTTGAACTGATGTAACTACTTATAGAAGTCGAATTTACGATAATGCCTATAGACTCAATTCCCCTGTGCTAATTACAAGCTCAGAACTGTTAAACATTTTTGAAATAAAGTAAAAACCTAAACAAATACACGATCAACATCATTAATCACAATACTGAAACCTACCATGACTTGAATACAGGGGTAGGCAAAAGTCTGGAATATTTTTGATATCTCTTTAAACACCAGTAAACACGTAATGAAACTTTGCGATTGTATATTTGACAGAATACAAAAATTTATATATGAATAGCCGACGGTTCGCATGCCTAGGGACGACTCATTAAGGAAGTCTTGGAATTCTTAAAAGTAAGCATACTCCGTTATAAGCCACCTCAATTTATAGGTCTTTAAAAGTGTAAAACAACGCTGCAAATCCGGCTATAAAAGGATGATCCTAACAGAAGTTACATCTACTTAAATATTTGTAATCCTAAAAGGCTGGAAAAATTCAGGACTAACCCCACAGGTTTTGTACAGAATATAATACTACTTTGCATTTATATGTTTTTTATGGAAATCAACAATTATTCGTTAATTTTAATTTTTTGGCATAGCCAGGGGTTCGCCCTTGGTGGAAATCTGGGAATTCCTAATCTTAAAGGTCTTTGAAAGTAGCACTCAACAGCACAAACCCAGTTGCAAAAGGTTGATCCAACTCAAAGCTGCAGGTGGTCCAAGAGAACATCAAGTTAAAAGATTTCTTAGTAAACTCTTTGAAGACCCTGTAACCCTGTTGATTGAACACACCTTTTGAAGCCGATTTCCATTGTTGTGTTCTGATTTCAAAGCCATCTAAAATTATATATAACTTGAGGCATGCTTACTTTAAAAAATGTCACGGCTTCCACCAAGCGCCGTTCCCTAGGAACTCTTTTTTTCCACACGTTCCCACATAGTAGTTGTAAAATATAACAAAAATGAAAAATATCAGTATTACTAGTAATACTATTTTACTAGTAGTAAAATAGTAAATATATAGGATGATTAAACAGGAGCCATATCTTCTGTTTCGAACATCCTTTTGCAACCAGGTTTCGGTGTTTTATTCCATATTAATTTACCTTATATATGAAACATATATCGAGGTATGTTTATAATTAAGAATTTCAACGTCTATCGCAGACCGTCCCCTGTGCATTCAAGTCTAAATCTATCTTACTTAGTCAAATACACTACTGCAATGTTTCATTAGTTTTTTATTAGTATTTAAGAATTATTAAAATTATTCCTGACTCAAGCCGATCACTGTTTTGTTAACTAAGTATAATTGTAGTTTTAATTCATATAAAAATAATCTATATTTAAACAAGTACAATTTGTGATCACAATAGAACTATTTATCATCCTATTTTGTAGTTTAATACAACTTGAAATAACTCGAATAATTTGGAATGATAATAGTATTTCACGTGTTCCTTGCGAAAAATTATTTTACGAAGGGTTTATTTTACCAAAATCTATTAGTTATGTATGTATATCAAAGGCGATTTTATATAAAAAAAATTACAAATAAGTTTTTAACACTTTACCTGGCAAACAGGTGAAAAGGCAGTTTTAGTTTAGTAAAGGAAATTAATAAAAACTATGATATCAACATTTGCTAAAGCTAAATTGAAATCATTGGAAAACACGTAGTAAATTAGAATTTCTTCTGTTATTAGTGTATATTAACTAAATATTAGCTCCATATTCCAGATATAGTATGAATGTTAATCAAAACAAAATCCAACAACGTAATTAGTAAAATTGCATAGCAGCACACGAATATTACATTACCTGAGAGTTTTAATGGCATTAAATTCAAATATATTTGTCTATATGTTTTACGGATGTATCATGCTGTAAATCAACACTTACAATACCAGCAACAGCTGGTTAGCAGCCGAGAAGCGATTTTTAGTTAAAGATGGCTCCTCAAAAGTCCCGGGTTTAAATTCCAACAATATCGAAAGGATTTTTTGCTATATGATATTTCCTAACTCATTTATGAACTAGCGACATACAAATAGATTGGCGAAATACACGTTGTCCTGAAAAAAATCCAGAAAATTTAACACATACAGTAGAGACGTGTAAAATTAGGATCTTAAACTTCTCAAGTTCTACGATAACCTTCTAAACATTCTTAATTTATAACATATATTTCACTCTAATTACCTGTACAATATTAATTCCCTTTTAATGATACTTAATCATCTAAAACTGGATGTATCCCACGTAAACATAGATGTATCTACGTGTAAAAGCTTTTGAGGAAAATCATAAGCTTAATTTCAGATTTATACGTGCAGATATGATATTATCTTAGTTAATCGTGAATCCAATTAGTAGAAAGGCTACGAGTGGGTTAATTAGAGGCCTCTCCAGCATTAGTGAATCTGACAGACTCGACTGCCAATTATTGTGCTTGAATAAAATCCAATCACGCTTGTTCTCGCGCAAATTTTGTTGGAATATATTCCGCTGCATAACGATTGCATAGTACTTTTCAAACGTACTATATTCTAAAAAGCCATTTTATTTTACTATTTAAATATTTTTACTAATGACCTAGCATTTTGGGATATTAATAGTGTTTTCAGGCAGTCAAAATATACATATACAAAGGAAAACATGACGGATAGCGTAGAATATTCGTTAAACCCACCTCTCACACCAAGTCCCCGAAGGTGGTAAGCTAGCGAAAGGAGGAGTACATGGTTTTCCAAAAATGGAGGTTGTGGGTTAAAATCAGACATTTTCCTGATAAACCTTAGAGTTATATAATCTTAAAGGTCTTATTAAAGAGAAATGCTGCTAATAACTGAACTCAAGTATTACAACTAGTCTGGAAATGGCGGCCATTTTTTTGTATTTTTCCTGTTCACAAAGTCCCCTATATCTTGAGAACATACTTAATTTTTTTATACGATTCCAATTTTTATATCCTAGAAACCTTAGCTTTAAAATAATATGCCAAGTGGAAAACCTTAATAAAATGAATTGTTTCATAAAAATATAAACATTTTTAATCGAAAATTTGATGTATTAAATGAAATGACAAGTGACATTTTAGTTCAAAGCTACAATGATCATGAATTAGAAAACAAAAGAAAAATGATCAACTTGTTTTCAAGGTACAGAGTATTCCATAAAAATGAGGATATCACAAAAATGTCCACCATTCCGAAACGAGTTGAGATATTTGAGTTATATTTTCACCAAAACCTTCCTTTTAACGAGAAATTTGAAAGGGTCATAAATATTTATCATAGGTATTTTGAGAAAATTTAAGGATATAAACCCAAAACTTCCATTTCTTGAACCCCTTGTATTCCACCTCGAGCGGACCCCCCACTCTCAGGCACGTTTAGTATGTCGTTTGGATAAATACAACAAATATCATCTGTTCGAATTTTCAGCCAACAGGCAATTTCTCCCCTGGATCCCCATTTTGTCTAAGCTGACTGGGTCATTCGTTTTTTTTAAATAACACATGAGAACAAAATCATTACACTGGTAAGAAACATACACCAGCCGTGATGACATAATTGTAATAGCCTTTAATTATTTAGTTAAAACTGTAATGTGTGGTTTCCCAGAACCATTAAAATCGTTGTAATTGGTCAATTGCAACAATTTAAATAACAGTATTTAAAAATTGATGTTTATTAAGTAGGCCTATAGTTACATACTCGTTATATACTCGGCCAGTAGTTATTATACTCGTATTATACGAAATCCGAATTCTACCAATTTTACGGATATGTACGGATATGTATTTTAATAAAAATTGTATTCTAGTACTACAAGAATCTGTTTGTACCTGACACTGTCCATACACATATTATTTGTAAGCTTTACAATCAGTGCATAAAACTATCAGTAAATCATATTATAAAATAAAATTACAAAAAATAAAATTTGGATTATTAAAAACAAACTCTTAAAATTAATTGTCCCAAAACTTTTAAATGCATTAAACATTTAGCCCACACTACTACCTCAAAAAAATATATTTACACTTAAATACGCTCAGTCTTTTGAGTAAAAATCCATACTATTCTTATAAACTAAAAATAAGTTTCTCTCCGAAACATTGTTTTTATTCTTTTATCCACGATGAACTCCACAGTTTAACTTGGGTTCGAATATTAAAAACATTTATCATTCAGGACTTACCATGAAAGACTCACAAACTCTCAGCAGCTGAATGCCAAGTATGCCAAGTCCAAACAATACTAATTTTAAGAATATTGTGATGTGAAAATTATTCCCCAATTTAAAACATTATAATGAAGCCATCTGATGGCTGATTCAACCATGTTAGGATACCGAAGATAATCCAATTTGAAAATGTTATTTATTATCGGAAATTTGCGTATTCAGTACTCATATCATGTTTTACGGTAGATGTTTAATTCACTTTAACCTTATCACGTAAACTTGTTATTCGTTTCTTTGATCGATTGAAAAGGAAATGTTTAAAATCCAAACGAAAGTAAAGCCTTAGAAAGTGCCTTCCCACTTAAATGGAACCAATCACTTTCTTGCCTGTTAACTGTGTTCCAATCTTTGTTTGAGAGGTTTGTTTGTCTGATCGTTTGTGCGATTTGATACCCTTTGATTTTTAACAAGCGTAGATAAACATTTTTTATAGTTTCTAATGAGCTATCGTAGTTTCTTCAAAATAAATCTAACAGTAAGTTATTCACTATAATTTTTATGATAACTTCAATAATAGGTTGAAAATATTAAATATAAACGATATTTGGTGTTGAACGTGATGTTTACTTAATACACCCTCTAGTTGTTATATTAACTAAAACACGAATTACCATTACGAAGTTTAAGTACTCTCTATAATTTTTAGTTGGTAAGTAATTTTTGTTTGTACTTCTCTTACGAGGTTGTAATTATACATTCATTGATCATGGCGACGAATAAATAGTTCAGTTTAGGAATAAAAACATACCATATATTTTAATAGTTTTCACTTTTAAATTATCTCGTAAGACGCGATATTTTATTTTCTATTCAGAACACATTGAATGAACGTAATTGTCATAATTTTTTCTCAAAATTATTTTGGCGACTAAGGTTACATGTAAAGTCATATGAAACTAAACCTCGTATTTCTTGCTGTCTACAGTTAAAACTTATGTTATCTGTTAATTTTTATAAATAAACTTTAAATAAAGAAACAATTTTAAATTAAAATTACGAAATTAAGAGTAATAATTAAACAATATACAAGTAGTAGGCCTATAATTTAGGACACATAAATTTTGATAATTTTTTTGACGAACATATTTAACTGGTGTATGTTCAACATTGTATGTTTGAAACGTAAAATATGAATAAATGGATATGAATAAATCAATGGGTGGTTCTGATTTTTATATAGGCATGTTATGTATTTTTAGGCCTGAATTTACTAACACGGATATATAGAATTAGACTTTATAGCATCGCAACAGGCATTGTTGTAACTCAATGTTGCTAACTTTTCCAATATCCTGTCTTCATTAGAATCCCATCTCTGTCATACAGTGTATGCCAGATAATATAAGTATACAGTTCATGTTTAGGGACTTCAAAGAGTTATTTGGAAAATAGCTTTGTAAAATAATTTGTAATTCTATTTAGTCTCTGTGGCTTGTATGCATAAAGACAGAGAGGTTACATAAAATAAACAATAGTTAAGTATATTAAAAATACATTTTAATAGAATGCTTTTATACAATGTAATTTTAAAATATTTATAACGCATCTCTTGAATTAAATTTTACTTTGAGAAGTACCTAATAAAATTATGTATAACATTTTACATCGGATATAAGATATACAAGGGGTATCTAAAATATAAGATAGTACAAGGTTCGGATAGGTAAGTTTTCGGTTTCACCATCATCAAAATTCAAAACATACAAGGTCATTTTGACATGCCCTAATTGTAACATTTTAAATTGCATTTCTTGATATTAATTAAGTTAAATATTTCGCTAGTGTTATAATTGACTTCAGAGTTAGAGATTGTTTAAAAACATGTTCATAGAAATGTCAAAGCTATTTTCACTCTGCTAATTTTAAAATAACAAACGCTCAGTTGAATATCATAACCATAGTTTATCACCCCCCCCCCCCCCCCCCCCCCCGTGAAACAACTACCTCCAACTAAAGTGACTAGCCTGGTTACCGTGCAACAGACTTTGGGGGCACTAACTTGGCACTTAGCGTACACGGCTACCCGTCGTTACAATGTTACAGGGCGAAATTATCTTACGTCGTTACGTGTTTTTCACATTTTCCTAGTGAAAAATATACTTATCAATTTGGAAATAACATAATTATGATAAGAATATTTTTATCAGCTTTTACTATTAATTTTTAATTTTTATTTTCAATGACCGAGTGGTTTTAAAGTACGGTAATTTAATTTTTACTCCTGCTCTTTTATCCATAAAATAAAATAGAAAAGTTACAATTAATAGGTATGCTTATAGACAAACTTAATAAATGTACCGGGTACCCCATAATAGCCTCCCCATCCTTACCTTTTCAAATATGAGACCCACACTTCTCACAAGTATTGTCGGGAAGTTAATACTTCCTTTTGAGGGGGTAGTAAATTCCGCGACCATACTCGGTACTTGAATGTTGGGTGGAGTTGAGAACTTTTTTATAGCCAATTTTAGCATTTTATATTCTTAAAATAGGTCCAGAAACAAAAAATGCTAGATAATAACAATTAATCATCTCTGGTCATTGTTCAGTTATTTTCTCTTAATTTTTGGTTATTTAAAAATTTCGCCCGCAATCTTGGATTCGCCATTTTCAAAGTAAGATAAATGATTTCAAACAGGAAGATGGTATTGTGATACATTATTGAATAAAAACTCTGACGCAAAATTTAATGCCACTACTAATTTTCAATTTATGGTATTTTGTTTTCAAGACATTGACGTTTTTCAGAATGACTTTGACATTGAACGTTATCCTCAAATGATGTGTCACAAAGCGATCTCCTTATTTGAAATAATTTATATAATTTCAAATTGGTGGATCCAAGATGGCGGCTGAAAAATTTACATCTGCATCGGTTAAAATTAAGCGGGAATATATAAACAATAACGAACGTTTGTTAATTATAATTAACTGGATTTTATTTATTATTAACCTATTTAGACAATTTGTAATGTTAAAATAAAAAAAATATATTGATTCGTTCTCAAAGCCTGAGAAACAATCAGGTTATAAAAAAATGAATCGCGGTTTTGTAAGCAGTGGAAAATATTCGTTTTAAATAATGTGTCATAACTCCTCCTTTGTAGGTAAAAACATATTTCTGATATAATATGGTGGCTAAAATTTAATGCACTTTTAAATCGAACAATTAACTACCCAAAAGGTTTGGAGGAAATGTGGGATTTATATTTGGGAAAAATAGGAAAAAGTTATTGGGGTTTGGTAAACTGAATATTAATCTTCTTTCTAGACAAGCGTTTAAACTATTTCTTCTATACAATATTTTTCAGTAATTTTAATTAAATTATAAATATATTCATTCAATAAACTATTAAGGAAATGTATTATATTTTGAGGCTGCAAAATTAAATTATAATTGCCTAAACAAGACGCGGGACAATTTGGCCGAAAGGTAACACGATTGTTGAGCAAACAGGCTATTTACAGTGTTAGGGATTTTTATGAGCTGTAGCTAATCTTATATTTTATGAGAAGAAATTATTTTTATTTTAGTTACAAAACAAATAATACTATTGTACAGTTTACTGTGATTAAATAAAGGATTTTTGATTTGATTTGATTTAATTTGATCAATTAATTCTTGCCTTAAACAAGTCAACAAAATTTATCCTGTGTCCTCTAAAACAGACGTAAAACTGTAATTGTACTTAATCTAAGTTTTTATAATTACATAATCTACCTTAATATTACATTTTAAATGATTCCTGAAATTTTTTTGTGCTGCAGGTCTTGGAAATTTAAAGAATAAAATATTTTCTTCGCCTTATTAATTTCGTTAGAGCCAACACGTAAACCTCAATCGCATCAACTGTCTGTAGTTCATATAATCTTTGTTAACGATAAGTAGGCCTACAGCATCGATATTTTGAATCATAATTATTGAATACATCAAACGAACACACAAATAATATCAAATTATGTATAAGGATTATAAATGTTCAAAAGATTCACAAATTGAAGTTAAATCTCGGTCAACTTGGGTTTCGTACCTTATACCTTATACCTCCGTCTTCATGTGTGACCAGTATGACTAGATGGATGTCGTCAATTTCACTATACTAAATTGTCTTTGTTCTTGCAAGTGGCGACAGGGCTTAAGCCATAATTGATTTGTCCGTTTCGAAATATTCATTGATGCTGTAAAGAGGGTTTGTCTTCAACCATGTTCCAACTCTCCTCTTAAATACTTGGGCCTGAAGACTCTTCACAGGATCTGGCAACGAGTTAAACATATTCATTGCGAGGATAGGGAAGCAATCTTTCTTTTTATTTAGCCTACAATATAGCATATCGAGGTAATTCCTTCTCCTGATGTTATGTGAGTGCAGATCAGATCTAGTTGTGAGGCCACTAAGGTTTTCCTTTGCATGTTGTAGGCTTAGGAGGATATAGTTACTAAAGACCGTGTAAACCCCCAAACTCTAAAAAATCGGTCTACAGTGGTCTCTGTAGTCCGCTTAAGATATTATTCGAAGGGCTTTCTTCTGAAGTTTAAGTATGCTTACACAAGATGGTGTATGGCCCCATAGGAACAAGCCGTAGGTCACATGGCTGTGAAAAGACCATAATAAACTGTCAGAAGGTATTGTCTGGAGACCTCAGTCTTCAATCTACGCAGCAAGTACGTTACCCGTGCTAGCCTTGTGCATACACTATCTACATGATCTTTCCATGTTAATTTGGGGTCAATAAGAAATCCCAGTAACCTCACAGCAGGCGATTGCTGAACACTTATATCTACGGAGAGACTACAAATCAACTGCTGGGGTTTCCCCTCATTCAAACAAAACTTGTTATCAGCAAACCATTGTTTGCTCTGTCAAAGACCTCAAAGGCTTTTGCCTCTGCGGCAATGCACGTGTTCCCCCTGGAGTAGATACTGGTGTCATCTGCAAACATCAGTACATCACCCAAGAGACCAAGGTCATTTATTATGATCAGGAATAATATAGGCCCAACCACGAAGCCCTGCGGCACCCCATGCTTGACGATCATCGGTTGAGAGACTGCCCCGACAACAGATAAAACTTGTCTTCTATTTGTCAGGTAATATTGAAAGGTTGTCCATCCCTCTACACCAATGCCATACTTTTCAAGTTTTCTCAACAAAACTTCGTGGTTGACACTGTCAAACGCTTTACTTAGGTCGCCTAAAATCAAAGCAACCGAGCATTTAGCCTCAAAGGCGTCTATGATGTTTTCAACAACTTAGGTGACAGCTGTGACAGTTGATCTCCTAAAGCCATGTTGTGAACTCGTAAATAAATTATTTCTCTCAAAGTGGCCCATGATTTGCCGCTTCATCAGGGCTTCAAAGACTTTCCCAATAGCAGGAATCACGCAATCACGGATATGGGCCGATAGTTGTTCATTGCCCGAGGGTCACCTTTTTGAAAACAGGGGCAGTGCATGACACCTTCAGAATATTGGGGAAGTAACCCCAACTGAAGCAAACATTCAGCACCACAGTCAGAGGCCAAACGATTACATCAGCTATATATTTCAGCACAATGACCGAAACACCGTACACATGAAGGCTGCTGGAGCTCTTAAAACTTTTTATGACCTTAATTACATCATTAACGTCAACCCTGTTCCACTTTACAAGGAGTACGGTGCAATAATGTATTTCAAAGTCATGGTCGCTTACAATTAGTCCTGGCCCCTGTATAGAGTCTACAATCCTATCCACTTCCCCCAGAAGGTACTGGTTGAATTCATCAGGTGCAACGTTGCATTTAGGCCTATAGTCACATTTGGAAACCCGATTACTAAGTCCCAAGCCGCCTTACAAGGATTTACAGCTGATTCGATTTGAGCTTTATTGGCCTATTTTTTGCAGCATCTACTTCCTTCCTATGTATATTCTCGTACTTTTTAGGTAATACATAAGAGATCTTTGCCTTTCAGCTTTATTAGCTTCACACTTACTTCTATCATGCAGCGCTAAGACTAGTTTTCTCATCTGGGCCATCCCGGGAGCATACCACGACATATCCCCATTTATCAGCTGTGATATTTTAACAGTAGTCCTCTTGGGTTTAACTGTTTTTACAGGGAAATGATCATAAAATATTTCTTTGAAGGTAAAAAAGAATCCATTAAAACATCTTCAGGTTTTTGCAGACAAGACAAAATATTATTCCAGTTAACATTTGCTAGGGCAGCTTTAAATAGGGGCAAGCCGGCATCATTTTTTTCTATACTCTACTTGGCACACAGTAGACGGTAGAGAGGTCATGGTACTCACCATCTGTAGTTTAATATACTACTACACCGCATCGTGATCCACGTTGACGCGGGTAGTATATTATACAAAACTGTAATTCATCCAAAGAATCAAAAATATAAGAAAAATTCGAGGAAGCATGTCGACTGAAACTGTATATTTAATGTACCAATTGTCTTTACCTGCTCTGACTTTGCTCTCCCTCGACACGATGGCGCCGACCGCGTTGGTGGCCGTGCAGCGGTAAGTGGCTGTGTGCACCTCATTGCTGAACTCCTTCTGAGCGAAGGGAGGGAAATAGAGACTCCCGTTGTTCAGCACCTCCCTGTAATCAAACGTTTATTTTAAATCAACCCAATTTCAACAAACTTTTACTTACCAAAATGACTTTCAGATAATTAATTAATTTTAAAAATTAACGGGGTTACAGCAGAATATGACGAATTAGCTCCTGGAATGTCGAGCTGATTTGCAAAGCCAAATTTACCATGAACATAAGGGCAAATTGTAATAATAAGGCACAAAAACATAATTTCTATATAGTTAGTGAAATTAAATACACCAAAAAAATAGTCCTAGGCTTTCTAATCAAATCAGATAGTTTCTTGATGTCATAAATCTAAATTAGTTAAAATGTACTGTCAGAATTGTGTTGTTCAGAAAATTCAGTTTCAGCTTAGTTTAGACCTTTAAAAGTTAAAATTTAAAGAAGTGCAATAAGACGGCATCAAAAATGTTAAATTTGTCAAAATCAAATATACCGGAAATGGCTCAATAATATGGCGTAAATTTCGGCGGTTACTTGTCATCTAGCTTTTTGTGAAATGGTCTTATTTAGTATAACCACCCTAACAATAACAAGTACATTACTCTATTTTTTTACCTTTATGTTTACATCAGGTATTTAAATATCCTGCATCCTCCAGCTTGACACCGTTTTAAAAAAGCACAACGCATAATGTTAAAATAAATTAAAATAAGATTTGAACTACCCATAGTTTCCTAAGAATGAGTTTACATTTTTTAAACGGATTGCGACATTGAAATCAGTGTAAAAGTCTAGTTTAAAGTGATGGGTCACAGTATCACTTTTACATTTGGAATCAATTTATTCAATATGGCGGAGCTAAGATTGTGGCCTAAAATAGCCACCTACTCAAAATGAAGCACTTTCTACCTAATAATGTTTGGGGTAGTCTGGGGTTTGATGTTTAAATAATCTGTTATAAGTAAGGGGGGGATCAATTTGAAACTCACGCTGTACATCTTTTTCGGTTTAATTGATATGTATTACGGTCTTAGACAGTCCCGCATAGTTTAACTTTTTCACCAAGACATAAAATAAAAAAATGAAAATTAATGTTTTGAAGTGTGGTAAGGTTAGCGAAGGGGAGGGAGCAAACTGTGGCCAGCTTTTCCGTGTCATTAGATGAAACTCCGCAAATTGTGTGGAAACCTCCCCCGTTCTCCAACGAAACAAACTTTTTGGCACAACCAAACTTTTTTGATTTATTTGTTAACTTATTTTCGTATTTCATGAGACAAGAAATAACATGTTATGAGTGCATTATTTCTTGCTGTTATATCACTTACTCAAACGAATAATTTTATATTGAAGAGATTATATAATATTGTTTATTTATTCAAGAATAAACTTTTTTAATATATCAGTTATGAGTGATTATGATTCAAGTGTATTCTTAAAGGCAATGAGAGATTTTGCATCGATATCACCGAACTTAGAAGATGAATTTCTTATATCTATGATATTGCTTCATGTTTAAAGCCTAACATAATGAAATAGAGGATTGCGGTCTACCATGATTCTAACTTCTGCCCTACACCTATGATGATTATCCTCCAGCCCTGATGATAGTGTTTCAAATTATATACGTGAGATTTAATTAACCAAAGCAAACACCATCGCTCATTTATATTTTTGGTGGATATCTGGATCGATCATTATTTTTAGATTAGTCCCTAATGCACCTGTAAGAAAAACTATGGCCATGATTTTCCCTGTTCAACTTAATTAAAATAATCGGCATTTCTGACTGTCAGTAAGAATCACTCTAGACTCCAAGCCTTACCTCCAACAGAAAGAGAGACAGAAACTTGCTGCCAGTGCTTAGTGAAACTGTCTAAAATGTTGTGTAAATCACGTGACAAACTGTCTACTCATAGAAAACGAACGCAATTCTATTATCCAGCTGACACGTTGTATACTTTATTACGTTAGCCGTTAGGTTTCTTCGTATAATTAATTGATATTTATCGAATAGAGCAGGTAAATTGAAATGAACGCATTATTTATTAAAAAAATAAATCTAAAACACGCTACAATATTTCTTATGTGAATGTTTTAACCAGCCTATTTTATAGCAATGTAACAAGCTTTTTTGAATATATAAATAAGTCGTTGATAACCAAGAAGAAAAATAAAAACCCCTACACAATTCCAAGTAGTAAACGCGTCAGGTAAAATTCAGCATCTTTATGGTAAATGTCAATGTTTAACTCGGAAATATTGGTGAGGAGTGATTTACTGTTTCTAGTGTTGACAGTTGTTGGATTGAATTTCCCTTTGACGCATCATAAATTGTTGGTTAACCCCTAACAACCGTAGCAAATATTGATTTATAACTGCGCATTGAGACTCTTCCGAATACTGAGTGGCAAATATATTAGTATTTTATAGTAAAACACAGACAAATATATAACAGGTCGGTTTGATGATTGAAGAAATATTTTGAAAACTGACTAAGGCCTTGTCGCAATTTGGTAAAATAATTTGTAACTGTAGAATTCTTAGACATAGACTCTTAAAGTAAAACAAACATATTTTTTACTTGGTGTAGTCAGACATTCCGGCCTAAGTTTTAGATAAAAAGTCATCAATGGTTGAAAAAGTTTCATTATACTCTCTTCAACCTACCGAAATGTCTTACTCGGTATTTAATAGGTTCATTCTGAAATAAACTATGGATTTTTCGTAGTAATTAAGAAGTCTGGGATTATTGACAGCATAAAACCTATTATATTATAAGGCACCAAACTGTTTGTTTCACTTTGTCATATATTTATCAAATTTAAATATATTAATAGCGATGTATATACTAAACATTTACTGTACCAGTAATAGGGATATCAGAACTAAAATGAAATCATAAAAGTGATAATTCTTTAAAGCTGAAAAATACAAATCTCCCTCCCATCCACATCTGGGAAAATAAGTTTTGCTCTCAGATTCCTGTAGCTGGCTGTGGGCCAGGGGTTAACGTGTTAATATAAAGATTTTTTAGCGAATTTCCCCTATAGGGAAGAAGCTATTACCGAAGGTCTCATGGTAAGACCTAAGCCCGAGACCATGATAACTTTTCTTTTTAGGGCCCCCAGAAGCAAAAAACACTATTCGTTCAAATTTGTATATATATATATATATATATATATGTGTGTGTGTGTGTGTGTGTGTGTGTGTGTGTGTGTGTGTGTGTGTGTGTGTCTGTAAGCACGATAGCGCTCGCAAAAATGATCCGATCGGAATGAAATTTGGCACAGGGGTGTAAAGTAGTAATTATTCGGATGAGTTCGAAAACCAGCCCGATCGGACCACTGGAAGGGGGGGGGGGGTAAAGGGGGATAAACCCCCACAAATATGGGTTTTTTTGGGTTTTCACATAGAAAAATAAAAATAATCCAATTTTGGTTAGCACCATTGAATTCGGCTCAAAAAAACAAACAATTTTATATTTTCAACCATTGCTCTATGCCCATTGGTTACCGAGATACTGAAAGTGGTAAACACAGTACGTTGTCCCAATGTTAACCTTATGGAGAATAAGTAAAATAGTATATCTCGCTTATTTTTATTATATCTTAATAAGACTTGGTTTATGGCTACATCTAGATGAGATTTAATGTATTTTAGTCTAAAATCACCGCAATGTCGATTTTTGTGGCGGCAAACCTGCATACTCAATCCCCATGTTATCCTTATGAGCAATAAAAAAAAACCATATCTTCATTATTTCTGAACATATCTTGATACAAATTGGTATATGGCTTCTTCTAGATAAGATCTAATAAATATTGAAATTAAACTATCTATCACGCCTGTAGCAGCAAACCTGCATACTCATTCCCCATGTTATTCTTAAAGAGATTATGAAAACATGTCATTATCTCACTATATTGGATGGAAGTATTTTTTTGACATTTGGAATTCGCTGAGTATGCAGGTCTGCTGCAACGGGGGTATTTAATTGTTCATGTCAAAAGATTTCTTTGGTCTCTGCTAAGACAAACGTGACATTCACATTAATTTTGACCTTACACCTCTGCTCAGTCTTTTTTTTAACCTTTGGTAGCGAAATCTAAACTTTTTAATCGTGATTTTTTTTTAAACTACAATGAATCAAAATTACAGCTTCAATTTATTTGAGACCGTTATAAATTCTACATATAATTAAATTATTTCAGTTACTATTTGAAACCAAATAAATCCTCCTGAATAGCTCATGTTATTCTTAAAGAGATTATGAAAACATGTCATTATCTCACTATATTGGATGGAAGTATTTTTTTGACATTTGGAATTCGCTGAGTATGCAGGTCTGCTGCAACGGGGGTATTTAATTGTTCATGTCAAAAGATTTCTTTGGTCTCTGCTAAGACAAACGTGACATTCACATTAATTTTGACCTTACACCTCTGCTCAGTCTTTTTTTTAACCTTTGGTAGCGAAATCTAAACTTTTTAATCGTGATTTTTTTTAAACTACAATGAATCAAAATTACAGCTTCAATTTATTTGAGACCGTTATAAATTCTACATATAATTAAATTATTTCAGTTACTATTTGAAACCAAATAAATCCTCCTGAAAATACAAAATTATTACTTTTTAGGTAAATAAAACAGTCAAAGCCAAAAACCACATCCCGTGTCACAATTATTGGTAGTGTTAATTATTGGCGATTTGTGGCTCTGAGTGCTAGCTCATGTTATACTTGCCATCGCTAATTTGTTACTAATGGTACACCCCTTCCAGTTACTATGTTGTTAATGTTGTTACACTGCCTAATTTTGTTACAGATAAGTGTTACTCTTGTAATAAATTATGTAGATTTTTCCTATCATATGGATTTCGGCGGGCTTAGGCCGTCAATTATTAGTAAAAACTTGCTTATCTAGTCTTTAATTAACAAAACCTGAAAAGGGCATGAGGACCACCAGCACCAACAATGAATTCCCGAGATGTTATTTTTGGATAATCTTAAATGTAGACTCTAAATTTTAGGTCTAAGATAAATAACTGACAAGTTTAATAAGTCACAAGTCAAAATTAATAAAAGTGTTTGCAATCACTCTGTAGTAGTTCGTTGTTTGGATGGGGGTAGTAGTTGTTGGTGGTGATCGGGTTGATGAAGGTAGGGGTTAGGGTTAATTTTTCCTTTGGTGGGAGTTGGTTGTCGGGGACGAGGCAAAAGTATTTGTTTAAGAATAACATCGACAAGAATTTGAAACGAGTCACATTTGTTACATGTATTGGTCGGATTTATGGGTTAAAATAGTTAAAATTGGCAAATCACCAAATAAACGTGAATGGTGACACTGACTAATCCTGTGTCAAAAACGTAACCCAATTTTAAGTTTATCACGCGGATATAAATTAACAAAGACATATCAACCATAAAAGATACTTAAGATTTATATTAACTTTAACTTTTGACACAATTTTGGGTGTAGTGGAGATGAAATGGAAAAAATACGTAACAGTCAAAGTTGTCGGGAATTTAAAATTAAAGTAAATGATTTCCAAGTAATAAGGACATATATTGTATTAAAAATAATAAAAAAAACTGTTGTATTGAGCGAATTTGATTTAACTTGAAATTTTGGTTTGTTTTACCAACATTGTGATTATATTAAAATATTTTCACTCAAGGATGATATACTTCGTTACATTTTTAATACTTTGATACATTACAACAACATATCTAATGGTGAGTTAAATGCATTGAAACAAATTATCATTGCTTCATAAGCATATAATTGATGCTATATCAAGACTACTAATAGGGGATAATACCGTTAATAGTG
The DNA here is from genome assembly GCA_035578135.1 of Flexamia atlantica. Lineage (NCBI taxonomy): Eukaryota > Metazoa > Arthropoda > Insecta > Hemiptera > Cicadellidae > Flexamia > Flexamia atlantica. Next base: position 19,498,203 of record JAQJVK010000009.1, on the reverse strand, counting down.
AGGAGGTGTTAGCGTGATTTAATCAGCATAATGATAGCCATGTTTATAACATATTTTAAATTTAAAGGTAATATTTTAAAATAATCTTAAAAGGTTGAAGCTTACAACTTTACTTTTGTCATTAATTGAACTTTACTTTTGTTGTTGAATTAAGCTAAATTTACAGTTATTTAGAAAGGACGAAATCTAACAGACTTCGTAACGGTGGGTATGATACTCTTTTTAACAAAATTATAACAACAGGTTATAATTAAGTTACAATTCCACTTTTTTAGATTGGTTTATCTTCATATGTAAATAAATTCTCGTATTGTAGAGGTTAAGCCTTCAGTTTGCCTAGTTATAATCATAGAAGAGGTGATTGAAATAGGTTACATCAAACTGAAATTACAAATTTATGACTTTTAGTGTTTATAAACTTAATATTATTTTGTGACACCGCTATGTTACTGTTTCATATCATATGGTGTGCTTAAAATGTAAATATATATTAAATGGTATTTTAATCATCAATATATACAAATTTATGAAGTTCAAACATTTGTAAGAACTGAATCATCTTTTTATTTCAATTTCATCCTCTTTCTGCATACAATACCCCTTGAATACCTTTTTTCAAACACTTGATCAGTCGTTTTATTCAGAAGAACATCGCTGGAGGTTTAATGTACTATTATCAGTTACCCAAAAAGAGCATAATAGAGGATATAAAACATTCGTTAATGCTTGTTTATTTGGTATTTTTATTTTCAAGCGGACGCTAGTGAACAGTAGACCTGTAATTGATTGTTATAATTCGTTGAAGTCTACAATCTAAAAACCAAATACCTTTCCGAAAATAAATTATATAAGTATTTTGTTCACGAGTCAGAAGCACGATTATCTACGTTAGGTCGACAACAAAGGTGGATCTTCTGTACAAAAGCAGACAAAGCACTGCGACGCTCCATGTTGAATGGATTCCACTTCATTGGTGGCTGTATTCTATTTATATTTTTGGCATCAATAATGTCTCTACAGTATTTTAGAAAATTCAATTCTATTTGAAAAAATAGGTTTTGCTTGTGGCGTTCACAAAACTAAACATTTGACGTTCAAATGTAACTAAAATTTACAATGTAATACAAATAATAAAAAGTAATCTAAATATTCGGTTTTGCTCATTTAACTTGCAGACTATTTTGCAAGTTGCGTTTATTAGCAGGCCTTAATTTATAATTGAGCAAGTACATTCATAATTTTTCAAAATCTGAACAAATATTGACTTGAAGAATTTAATTTAGATAGAAGTTCTAAATAAAAAAATCCCAACAAACATTTTATTTAGAGATTTAAAAATATAAATATTGTATACTGGTGATTATTTGACCTCTGCAGTAGGAGTTAACAATGTCACAGCCACAGAAACATCTAGCCTTTATTGGTTTATAAAATAACTCATGACCACAAACCATCCATTAGCAACAGTTATTGAAAATGTGGCTTTGTGTTACAAATGTTTTATTTGAGAACGTTTCGTGATCTTAAAACTTAATATTTTTAAATATATACATGGAAATAAGTTTACCAATCTCTTTTTTCTCTTCTTACGATTATATTTTTTTTAGTTTGTTATCAAGGTAAACAATTATCTTAGGTACTCAATATTTACTTAGTTTAAGAGCTTTAGTTATAGAGTAAATGTAGCAACGTTAAGGGGATTTAAAATATCTTAGTTTCAAAATTGTCTTTTACAGAATTAATATTGTATAACTGACGCCAATTCTTGGGGTCCAGTGCGGTGGATGCGCGGTAGCAAAAACGGCTAGTGCGCATGCGCGACAACGCGTCGCTAGAGCTTAGCTCTGTCATTCTGCTCTCAGCCGTCAACAATAGCGTGTCACTGCATGTCGTCCTAAAAACATTGACCGACGGAACATTGACTCTTACTGACGATTTATGATCTGTTTCACTTCTATTCAATAATATAAAATATTTCATTAGTATTTATTAAAGCGTCTTGATACTCTGAACAACGATTGACACAGAAGCAGTAACTACGTTCGAGCTGTCAAATGTACGCAGCCAGGCTAGTACACTGTCGGCCGCCGCTGCCGCTACTACTCCCTTCTCCTCCCAGCCTACCCACTCCCCGCTCCATGCGCGGAATGGGCCCCAAGAATTGACGCCAGTTATAACCGGTTTGTAAATATCAATCATCAGCTTAAAGAGAACTTCAACGTGATATTACTAACATTCTAAAATGTGATAATTAATGCCTAGATATCCAACTTTCATAGTTTTACCAAAAATTTTAATTGAGGGTGCCCTGTTAGGCCCAAGGCTACCGATAAGTATTCAATTAGCTATTTAAGAGAGCTCTTAACTATGTTCTTGTATGTACTTCTATTAACGACTTGAGGAATTTCGAAATTATGTAGTAGCTATGTTACAAATATAAATCTAAATAACCTTAGGACTTTGAATTTGTGGGTTAATTTTGGTTCAACTAATGTCAGTACATATTAAAAATAAATACTAACAAAATATGGAATTCGAGAAAAAAAATGCTATGAAGTTTTAATGAAGACGACCCGGATCACAAAAGCTAATATACAACATTTTTTCTGGACTGGACGTAGAATAAGAATAAGAGAATATTTGCTAAAACACTCTGAAGCTTCGAAACATTAGTAGGTCTGATTTATTTTATATTAGGGAATTTCTGTGGTAGCCTAAAATTTTCTAAAAATGAATCGAGAAGAAATAAGTTTACTTAGGCCTCAAATGTTACATCTAACAAATAAAAACATGCTAAATGGATTCATTCCCTCGTCGAAAGAGCTAAACTAAGAATGGATTGGTTAAAATTCCACAGGTGGTATAAATATTCTTTTTTCTTATGCTCTTTTTCTAAGCGCAAAAATATCTTGATCCTTGATTATTACTGATAATGACTACACCATCATAGTTTTATTTCAAAACAAATTTTATTACAAAGTATTTAAAATTAATTCATCAAAAGAGATTTCAGAGATTGAAACCTGATCTCTTTGACCAATACTAGCCAGCCAATCTTTGAGTCACTAGCCAGTTTAGTGAGACACCTCATGCTGCTAAAAAAATTAACTTTTGTAAAATCATAATTATTTAACAATGCATTTTCTACAAGTTGTTGTTAACAGGATGTGTTGTAAATAAAATGTAAATAATCAGAATTACTTATATTAGCAGAATGATTTACGTTTCCCTGGTATTTTTTTGTTTATATTTATAGTAATAACGAACGAACTATTAATGTAATGTATTTAAAATAATGTAGAAGTTAAAATTACTTTTACTTAAGATTACTTTTAAAAAATTATCACAGTAGTCAATTAAACAAAAATCACAAACTACATTTCCCGGACTTAATTATTGTTTGTGTCATTAAATGTAAAATAAATCCATGAGGGATTCATATCAAATAGTCTAAATTAAACCCAAAGGGAAGGGAATCCCAAGAATTTTACACTCAATTGCAATCCAATCAAATTTAAAGTGGATCTAAACGGTCGATACGAACCCACTTTAAATTCCGTATTTGTTTAATGTTGTATCTTCTAATAAATTGGCTTAAACTTGTTGAAATATTATTAATCAGGTTTACTGCGATACTTATGTAAAAACTAATTGCCCTGATTGTAACAAAATACCCCCGTTGCAGCAGACCTGCATACTCAGCGAATTTCAAATGCAAAACAACATATTTCAATCTAACATAGCGAGATTTGACATGTTTTTGTTAGCTCCATAAGAATAACATGGGGAATGAGTATGCAGGTTTGATGCTACAGAATATTAAAACTAGGTGGTTTTAATTCATTATTTACTAGATCTGAACTAGAAGAGACCATTTATCAAGTTTTATCAAGATATGTTGAGAAATAAACGAGATATAGAATTTTACTTATTTCCCTTAAGGTTAACATTGGGACAACGTACTGTGTTTACCAGTTTCAATATCTCGGTAACCAATGGACATAGAGCAGTAATTAAAAATACTAAATTGTTTGTTTTTTTGTGCTGAAATCAATGGTGGCAACAAAAATTGGATTATTTTTATTTTTCAATATAAAAACCTCAAAAAACCCATTTTCGGGGGGGTTTACCCCCCTTAACCCCCCCTTCCGGTAGTCCGATCGGGCTGGTTTACGAACTCGTCCGAGGGATTACCACTTTACATGTCTGTGCCAAATTTCATTAAGATCGGACCATTTTAACGGCCGCTATCGTGCTCACAGACATATATATATTTAAATTCAAACGAATGGTGTTTTTTGCTTCTTGGGGCCCCAAAACGAAAAGTTATGACCTCGGGCTTAGGTCTTACCATGAGACCTACGGTAATAGCTTTTTCACTATAGGGGAAATTCGCTAAAAGGTGATAAAAATCTCAAAAACCATATTTTATTTACAGTTTAAATTTTTCATTATTGCATACATTTCAAATTAACAGTTTTACCCAGAATATGATATCTCAGTGACATTGCCATTGTATTGTATTTTTTTGTAATCAAAACTCTGCACTATTAATGTTCCATTCAAATATGCATTTAGTTTATTAATAGGAGCTAACAAGTAAACATAAATTGAAATTTAAAACAATTAAATTTTTACATTATTTTAATAGCGTTGGTGAATAATGCATCGTATTTACAGTAAGTACTTTGTCCAAGAAAAAATAAATGCAATAATAAATATGTAAGATAGTAGTGCAATATGAAACATTATGCTACAAATTACCAATGGTATATTACTCATGAATAGTAAAATCACTTTTCCTATGTGGTTTGCAAATATTTTTACAATTGATATTTTGTAAAAAACTGAAAAGGAATCATATTTGTATCATCATGTTAACTCTAAAAAATACAAAAAAATCTGCACAGCGTCCAAAAACTTAAATTGGCTATCATATTGCTTAGTGCATGTATTCTATTTGTGTATATTCATCATGTTTTGATTATTAATATGTGTTATTAATATTTTATCAGGGTACTTTGAAGCTATACGATTTGTATAGATTTTCATTCTTATCAGCCTATCATTGACAGACAAAAAAGGCTGTAAGAGAAACTTATTTAAAAATTGTTAGTTAAATATTTACAACAAATTAATTTCTGCATATTCTAAATTTGTCCATCCACACAGTTTAAATGTTCATAGATCCAAAGCTGCTATCTATAATCATTATATTTCAGTTACATTTTAAAACCATTTATTTAAAAGCAAAGCTTGTGATATTACATTTGGTATACGTGATTGTGGCTTGAACAAAGACATGAAAAGACTATTGTTGAAAATAGAGTGTAAACAATAGGGGTTTCCTTTAAAATTTTTAATGCCCTTTAAATACTGGCATTGTTTCTATGTAGTTGTTTTTTTGACTTTGTTTACCTCAAACTCATGATTAGTTACTTTTTTAATGAGGAAATAAATAGCACTTGAAATCCTTACTAATATGTAAGTACAGTTATTGAGCTAAAGGTTGCCAACATTTTGAAAGAAAAAATTTAACGGTCACGATCCCGTTTAAGAGTGTTGTACTAATTGTTATTGGTTTTCAAACATTATTGAGCTGCAATGTTGAAGGTTGGTATCTCAAAAAATGCTGGCTAAATAATAAAAATAATGAACAAAACTTAGTTAAAATGAAATTTACGAGTATTTCTATTTCAATCATGGTTTGTAGATATTTTTTTAACATATTAGACTTAATTAAATTTAAGACATAAATTTTCAATATACGAAGTTAAAAGTTTAATATTTTCTATTTTATTAGATTGCACATAAAATACTAGATGCGTCAAAGTAACCACTATTGAAGCTTTATTAGCTCTGAAGATGAGTTTAGCCTTGTAGATCAGTTAAGTCAACTGTTAGGCACAGCGAATAAAATATTTTATCTGGATCTGTTGAATGTCTGACAGCGTTGTCTTGTTGCTCAACACTGCTGAGAATATTTTTATGATTGGGCATCCGCTTGTATTATTTTCGATAGTAATGTGAAAATGTAAAACTTCCTATTCACCCTGTTACAAGTTCGAGGTTTATATATCAAATGGTTTAAATGTTATATACAATAAGAAAAAAAATCGCATATATACCGCCCGGAAAACGTGTTTCGTTTGTTTTGCGCTGCAGAAAGAACCTGATAATGTTTCGGACAGTTGGGGCCGGACCACTAGTGCAAGGTGTAATTAATTAACATATTACCTTGACAATGATTGTGGTCTTGAATGGGGGACGATAAATCTTCTATTAATGTTAGTATTTTAAGAGGCTTCTGGAGAATAGTGGTTTGGTTTAGAATGAGTTCGGCAGAGCAAGCACAGAAAAGAACCGATGCTTATTACAATTTTAATTTAGATAGGTTCCAGTATTTTAATGTCATAAACTCTTAGAAAACATGCATGTGTCAAGATCGAAAAAAATAAAAGGAACCCCTTTACTTATATAGCATATCATAAGAGATTTGTTTCACATGTATGTCAAATGCATTTTTAAACGATTCATGCCACAGAATTCGTTACTGATATAACCAATATCATGACACGAAGGCAAAAATATAATAATTGATTATAAATCAATTACGTGAAACAATTAAAATAAGACGAGCACATCAAACGTATTACTAAACACATTTGTAAATAATATCGTGGAGTGGTGTACGAGCAAAGAGTATCCCACCGCATGTGGCAGTAACAAAAACGGTGACAATGGAGTACCAGTGACAACGGTAATACGATCAGCCCCGTGCTCAGCGCCGCAAATTGCTTATGTCCATCCATGTCCACTGCAATATTGGTCGCCGCTTCCAACAAGGTATTTCTGCAGAACATTTCAAAACTGAATGAATCCAACAGCTTTGTGATATTGTTACAATTTTTATACTGTAATTGTTTCGAAACGGTAGTATTTTGTTTACTGGTATCACTGATGGCAAAGAAAATTGTTAGCCATATTTATTTTTCTATTCTTCACTCTATAATGACAATTTTAATCATATTTAGATAAACTCTTAGGTAATTAAACCCTGCCCTTTTTTTGCTGTATAGGGCAGGGTTTATGACGGGTGATTCTCATACCAAGCAATATAATTCAAATACTTTCTACAATGTATTTGATGCCATACAGGTCGTGCTTACTCATATAATGTAGGTTTGCTGTTTCAACAAAAGGAAGCTCAAATCAAGTTTATCTGGTAAGTGATTTAATTATCAAGCCTTATCGTTTGAAATATTTTACCCGCAATTGGTGTATTAGTTATAGTAAAATAAATAAACTCGAGTTACTAATTATAAACTTAAGACATAGTTTTTTAAAGGTGAAAATGTCCAGATGAATTTTATTAAATAAAAATCTAGCTATTAATTATAAGTTGAATAATGTAACCTTTCGTACTAATATAAAAAAGAGGGCCAGGTTTCAGTTAACCACGATATTGCAACGCAGTTATGTTAGCTTACTGTGCACAGTACTGATATAGAGAGAAAATTTATTTCTTGTTGCACACGACCGCATTCATTGCTTTGATTTTTGAAAATTAATTTGTTTTTTGATGAGTTTATGTTGAGAATCGGAAGCGGATCTCCTTAATTAAGCTATTATTATTATTGAAGTCCTTTATGACACTTCTAATTATGAAGTTCTTATTATGTAGTTCTAATTATGATAGTTCTAACTAAGCTTACTTTGCTATATCAATTACTTACAGTTGATGCAATACGGGTTATTTGTCGCAGACATTTGAGTTTTTTATTTTAGACCACGGAAAAGGTGAACATTATTTTGATACATAAAAACAAAGCTTCATCGTTCCGCATGGCTGGGATTCCGGTTCATTTGCTTCCATTGTATCAAGTATCACATTGTCTTTTGCATTCCTTTAATCATATATAACCTTTTTTGCAGCGTAAAACCCTCCAAAGTGCTTTTCAGAGCAGTATTTTTTAAACCCATGGTTATTGTTTCGTGCAGCTCTTTATGTTTGTGAAATCGTAGTTTCCTTAAACAAATGTTTTGTATGAAACAAAATAAAACTCAAATTAATTTAGTTTTTTCCATAAAATACATTTTGTTATTAAATTAGTTATTTTTGGTGTAAAACTACGTAGGACAAGAAATAGATTTTGTCAGGTATGATCCTTTGAGAAAATACATTATTGAGGAGGCTTAACAAAGTTTGATATAAGGTTCGTGTAAAGGTACTGTCAGTTTACATTATTTTGTAGTCCGTTCAACATTTTTATGTCCGAATAGCTTTTTTTAGGATGCGCGATGGATGATAACATAACTAATACAGATATGTATTTGGAGTTCCCTACAATCTTCAAGGAAAGTAAACACCATAAATAAAGAAAAAAAAAAAACAATACGTGAACGCAGAGAAAGTTTAATAGGTCCGTTTCAACGGCAGTAAGCGCTTGAGAAACCAACCCTCATTACTCCTGGAAATACTTTGCGGGGAACAAATTATACGGTCAATAGCAAACCTTTGTCACAGGTCTCTTTGAAGTTTGCGAAAGTGAGTCTTGTGAAAAGTAAAGCGTTATTACAGAAAAGTAATGTCCTTGTGAAGTGAAACTTAATCGATATTGAGAGTAGTGTTGAATGCAAAGACGCCGACGCCTCGGCTTCGGCACCAAGGCGTAAGCCGTGTGTGAGGGTTACAAGCGATGTATTATATTTATTTGTACGCCTATCAGAATCAATTCAAACTATTTTTGTATTACCATTAAAATATTTTACAATCATCGGCATGCGTCAGTTCTTCTATATACATATAAACACATAAAAACGTCCTAAACCAAACAATCCTACAATCTTACATGTCTTTGTACTTTTAAAAATACTTTTACAGAATAAAACTATTTTTTATTAAAAAAACCATAACTTTTTTCTTAGGCCTGTTCAAGTTTGATTCAATTCTGAGGTGATCATAGAGGGCTTTAAAAAGGACGACTAAATTGTAAAAACAACTGATTTAAAAAAAAATATGTTTTGTGTTTAGGAATGTTGAACTTGTATCTACTTCTTGTTGCATAATGTGACTGAGGCAGTAGTTGGTGAAATTGTTCAAGGTTTTATCTCCAAAACATTAGAGACTAGAAAGTATAAATACTGGGATAAGTAAGGAGGCCTGATCCAACAAAAAATATTTAAACGATTCCCTTGCCTTAAGACAAACTATAATTATTATTGTCCTCCTTTGCAAATGAAATTTGCTTTGTTCGGGTATTTTCGGATCTCCAGACAGAAACTGTATATGGCTTATATGGATAATGAATGCATAGAACGCAGGGAGTAAAATATCTGTGCTTGAAAAAGATGAAAGTCTATGCAGGACAAGCAGGCCCGAGCCCAATTTGCTGGCAAACACAATTGACACGAGAGTAAAACTTAAAGTCGCTCTCAATAGAGACGCCTGACAATTTTACACTTTGAACAGGATTAATGATGTCATCGCCCATAAGGAGTCAACTTCTCATCTGATTCACTAGGTGATATTTTGAAACTAAAAATGCTTGTTTTATCTGTGTTTACTTGTAGGTTATTTCCATTCAACCATTGAAGAATATTATTAGATTGTAAAAAGTGCTTATTTGTAATGTATTTTTTCAACTCGCTCTGTCACCCAAAGAAGTATCATCAGCAAACAAGTACAAATCAGCTCTGGGCATTGCTATGATTCAGAATCAGAATCAAAATCAGAATCAGAAAAGATTTCGCACGGCTTACGCCTTGGTGCCGAAGCCGAGGCGTCGTAGTCGATGCATTCAGCACTACTTTCAATATCGATTAAGTTTCACTTCACAAGGACGTTACTTTTCTTTAATGATGCTTTACTTTTCACAAGACTTACATTCGCAAACTTCAAAGATACCTGAAGTTTACAAAGATGATAAATGACAATGGCCCCAATATAGAGCCCTGAGGAACACCGGGCTTTACTACCTGAACATCGGAGGAAAACTTCCGCAAAGTTACTTTGTATGGAACCTTGTAATGAGCCTAATTTGCACGGGGGTGAGAATTGGCTCATTAGGCCTAGCCTAGTAATAGGACTACCTGGTCTAGCCAGTGGGCCTAGGCCAAGGCTAGATTTCATCTAGCCTATGTCCCATGCTGTGAAGGGAGTGTTGATAATCTAAATAAACACTATTATTTCCCTTAATTAAACCCCTTGAGTGATTAAGTAACTCAATTCACTATGGTGGATGTTTATAACCCTAATTATCACCATCGGAAGGCTAACCTAGTCGGACTCATAACTGCCGACTCCGATCTCCAATTTAGATTTGGAATCCTAAGTGTCGGCACTTTTCACTACGACTGAGCAGTCGTACAAGCACTTAGTGAGTTGTGAAAGAAGGTCACTTCTTCCAATAAACGCGATATTGCGAGTGGAAATGTTGTTGTTGAGTGTAAATAACATACATAACCTCGAAAGACATCGTCACGACTGCGTTATGCAGACGACGACAGAGCCTGCGCTGCTTCTTCTTCTGCTCGCCGAGCGCGCCAAACTGTTTTTCTGGGAGAAAGTGAAAAACAGTGACCGGAAGAGCCTTTTTTGAGCTATTGATCAGCCGCTTTATTAACTGGGAAAAAGGCTGGTGAATCATCACCGGAAGGGGTGAGCACATGGCGTGCTGATAATCCCTGAATCGGCACTCTTGGCTGTTCCTCTGAAGTGACCGGTGCGTAGTTCGTCTCGCGAGTGCGAATTCTTCCCCGGACGCTTCCGACTGTGTGCTTCGAGTCAGTTTTCGACGTCTTCCAATGCCTTTTGGTATTAAAGGTACGTCAGCGTAATTCCTGAATTTGTGATTGTCGATCTGTAAACTTTTCTGAAAGTTGATCGTGTCGCAGGATAGGGTTCCGAGACCTATCCTGCTCGTCTCTTGGCTGTAACCAAGACTAGTTTTAATTATCTTGGTGCCGATTATAATTTAGTTTTCCTTTTAGGATATTTTCCAAATTCTGTTTAACCAAGTTGGAGCAATTGGTGACTTTCATAATAGGTTTAATTCCTAGATTTTCCTGCCGTTGTAACAGGCGTAGTCTTGCCCCAAACCTGCTGTGCTACAGGAGTGTGAGGTTTGTCCTGCTCCTGTAACTACTGGTCACTAGTGAAATAGTTTAAATGTTGTTTCTTGATTAGGGTAAACATTAACTATGGGTAACTAGTGTTAACTCTGAACATCTCACCGAGCTAGGGAAAACAGCAGAGGGCATTTTACTTAGCAGGTGTTTCCAAATTTAGTCTGTTCTAAGTTGAATGTCATCTAGGTTGAATATAACTGAGCTCTCATATTTGAATATCTGGTAACTAGTGTGATTTCGATCCTCGACCCCTGGAATTATTCCAGCGGCCGAGCTGAGCGATTCCAAGGCCTCTGACAACCCGTGACGTGATTTCCTGCGGTTCGGTGTACCAGTGTAACCGATCATCTTTTCTCTTACCGGGAAATATCCGTCACAACCTCAACAGACTGACTTTGTCCGATCAAATAAGTTCGGATCCAATCTTTTGGAATACCTCTAATTCCAGTGAGGTAAAGTTTATCAAGAAGTTTGTCATGTAAAACCATGTTAAAAGCTTTCCTCAGGTCAAAGAAAAGTCTAACTGCCGGTTCTCTTTTATCCAATGCTTGGACAACCCTGTTTGAAAGTGAAAGATTGCATCAACAGTAGATCTGTTTTTAACAAAACCAAATTTATTTGCAAATTGCCGTATTGATTGCTTTGTTGAGGGAGATATATATGTTAAGTTTTTGGGAGTCTCTACAAGACAGGAGCAGATTGATTATACTTTTTATCCTAAGTTTGTGTGTGGCAATTGAATGAATGAATCAAACGTTTATTTATCCATCTAATTACATAATACAATGATACAATATAAGAATGTACAGTACATATTATACAAGTTGAGATGACACTTGTTAATAACGACAATATCAAAGTGATGGATAAATCTAGGGACCTCCTAGGCATGAAATGCCAGTTTTGAGGCCTCCTAAAACTCCTTTTGAAACATTAAAACTGGTCACTCTGAAACGAACACTCATTCTCTGTGTCAGCCATCAATTTGTCCGTAATATGCTTTTTTGACATTAATTAAGGTAGGAGCTGTTTTCGTTTGCATTTTTCTTTTAAGGGTATTACTTAAAAAAACTCTCCTACCACATAGGTTTCTCTTAGGGGGTAACCTAGGACTCGTAGCTCACATTTGATCGTTTGAAGACATAAAAATTATAGTTACTCTTACCTTTGTCATCGGAAAGAAATGGGAAGTCCCTCAATGTATACAATTTCGGAAAAGCTGTTTTTCTCTTACTTGGTGTATAATTTACAAATAAATGGAAGGAGGAGAGTTAAGAAGTGTTTATCAACAATACATGATAGATTCAGTGTTATTTTAAATGTACATGCAGGAAATATTGTAGTATAATGAATACGTTTTAGTAAATATTAAATTTATATATTTAGGACAATTTGCGATGTTTGCATGGGTACCGGATGATGAAGTAATACCAAACTGGGACATAATAAGCTTCAAAGTGATGAATAAATTAAGCTCAGTGCCTCAGGGGACACACAAAGCCTGTAATGAGCTTACAAGGTTATTTAAAATAGACCTGGCCTTAAACGTGTAACATTTACAAATGTTATAAATTCTGTAGTTCCGTACTTGATTAAAAATATATATATAGACCGTGGCGATTGAAAATGGATAATGCTCACAATATAAACTTTGAAATTATATATTTATTACTAGCAGATATACCCGCAGCTTCGCCCGCTGAAAAAATTACTAATTTTTAATCAACTCATATTATGCTATGATCAATTTTTAGGAATAGTTATAAAATTGACTGATTTGGGTTGCGGGCCATTGGCGTACAATTAAACCCCTAAGGTCAGTTAATAGTTCCACTCTAGATTGAAGTGAGAAGGTGTAACGTTTCCTCTAAAAATGTTCCCTCATGAATAGCAAATAGTATGAATTAGCTTTCTCCCATTTGCCAATACAGAGAATGAGAAATAAACCGGGATATAAACCAAAATTACGCTAAGGGCGGCTTTTCGACTTAACATCGTTATGAATTTAGAACGTTTTTGAAAATAGGCCGAAAACTGAAAGAAAAAATAGACGGTAGGCCTAAGTGCCTTCGCCAAAAACATATTTCCCAAACCTTTCTCAATCACATTGAAGATGGGGTCTCTTACCTATCGATAAGACAAAATTATTGCTGTAATGGTATATTTTTGAAATTTAAATCTTCATCATTTAATTAATTTTAATTTTGAAACTCCGTTTCTAGTGGATATACATATACTCAAAATTAAATGAAATGTCGTACTTTTTCTATCCCCAGAAAATATTGTATAGGCTTTCCACCCATGGTTTCAAAAACTGAAATAGCCGCCATTTTGAATATTATAATAAACTCTATCTTAGCTGTCAGAGAGAGAAAATTTTAAATCTAGTGCCTATAAAGAACATTTGTGTCAAGTTTCACGGCCCAAACTCTTGTAGTTTATGAGAAAATAAATAAGCTATGAAAGCTAACAATGGCCGCCATTTTGAATTTCGTAATATAGGCCTACCTCATTCAAGCCCTTTGAGAGAAAATAATGCAAAATCCTTTCTTAGTACGCATCTAGAGCCTGTAAACAATATTTGTGCCAAGTTTCATTGTTCTAAGTCTTATAGTTTTTGAGAAACTGTGAGTCAGAAAATTGAGTCAGTCAGTCAATGGGTTTTGGCTTTTATATATACATAGATACAAACCCTCTGTGCCACCTTACTTGTATGTTTGAAAATATATTATAACAAAAATACCAATTAGAAACGAAATAATTTTATCTAAGAATATATTCTGACATGTTCTTCTATTTTCTTCTCAACATGTTACAGTACATTACGAGTAAAAATCATAAAGCAAAAATTCTAAAATAAACTGAGAACGAGCTGTAATTTGTTATATAAACCCAATACTAATTTTATTAAGGGGTAAACGTGGTTTACTGTAAGTTATTTAAAAATATTAGATTAAATTGCTTTTATTTAATTGATCTATTTAATTTTGTTATGTACGAGTGAGAAATGCACAAGTGAAACCCATTGCATTTATTCTGACAAAAAATTACTATGACTATTAAGGAGCCGTAAATTGAACTAAAGTTGGTACAGTTCGCGCATTATATCTCCGCCTATGGCTTGAACGCTACTAACCGTGTCATATGGCATTTTCAACATTTCAACATTTGATATCGGTAAAACACAACGTTTGACAAGCAGCAGGGCTTTAGAACAATGTTTTCAGAAAAGTAACCTCTCTCCCCCGCGCCTTGCAACCATCTGACTCAGCCATAGCCAGAGATCTAAAATCGAACTGTGCCTAAATATTCTCTTGTTTGTTCAAAGCATAATGTTATTGGACGATACTAAACTTTTTTATTAGAGTATTGAAAAAAAATCATCAAAATATTATTTTACCTTGATTGAACTCAAAATATGTACATTTTGGTAAAAGTTTACTATTTTTAAGTTAACGTAAAAATAAGGGTACTTATTAGGTTTTTTTTCTCTGTTGACCATTGTAGGCTAGGAATACTTAGGAATACTAGGGCCCACTCTGTTTTTTGTTTACTTATGCGACTTAAGCAAAATTGCTTAGCCATTACAAACAAATTAGGTTTTTTATTTCATGAACACATATCTACACTGTAAGCCTCAACATGTTTTCAATTTTAATTAACATTCAGGATCACATAAAGTTCAGTAAACTGTTTCTATATCATTCAACCGAAACCATGCGCATAAAAACGACGTTATTACGGATAAAAATGTGAGGAAATGGACGAAAGTGAGAATTACAATACATACAACAGATTCTCCTTTGTCCTAATCTCCACAAAAAACAACTTCGTATTTACGGTAATCAAGAACATATTATTGATTTTTATGTTTAAAAATAGTAACGTGGACTGTAGTGTACAACATTTAGAAACTAATATTTCACATTTATAAACTAATTAATTGGATGATTGACTGCATGAGGATATTTCAATTTCATAAAAAAAAACCTATAAACGAAAATGTAAATACTCCCACTGCAGCAGACCTGCACATTCAGCGAATTTCAAATTCATAAAAACATATTTCAGTTAAACATGAGATTTGATGTGAGTTTTTATCTCCAAAAGGATAACATGAGGAATGAGTATGCGGGGTTTCCAGTAAGGATCACATTAAAATTGTTTAGTAAAAATAACCAGTAATCGCAGTAAATCGATTAAATCACAGTTGAAATAAATCTTACTCTTAACATAAAATCCCATATTACCTAACAATTGAACTACACCAAACATAGAGATAAACCAAAACATCAATAAAATACGAATTTACATCCTGTATCATGAATGATTGCTTATTTACAAGCAGTAATTTCATTGGTGGATGGTTTCGGTCCACTCCAATATCAGCGAGTTGATTGCAATCAAATGTACCGTAAACACATCAATAGCTACATCAGCTGGAACAATTGTGTGCGGTTTCCCGTATCAACATTCAACATTTACTCTGTGCTTTAGGCTATTTCATGTGAATTGTACATTATCCGCTTCCATTCTGCAGACAAGCTACCTTAAGCTACTTAAGCTGTGAAAGGTTAAGGGAATTATGATTTTGTTAAGAAAATGTTTTTGGTCTAAACTAGATAGTCTTAACATATGGAGGGCTGATAGGCTGAAAAGCACTATATAGAGCATTTAGAAAATTAGTATTCAGAACTTGACAAGCTATAAATGTAAGAAAAAGAAAAAAAAAACTTGATGCCGGTTACCATCAAATGTTATATAGTTTCAAAATTAGAGGTATTTTATAAGGCTTGCATGACAATTACTGATAATACAAAGAGGTTAATTTAAAAACACACTAGTGGAACGTATATTAAAGAAACTTAAATATCACAGTTCTACATTCAGGAGCGGTTAGATCTATTAATTTAATTCCCAATCAGCAACAATGACACATTATGATCAGTGTCAACGTCTTTTTACTGATAATAATAATCATGAAGCAGATATTGAAAAACGTAACCAGCGGTACAGTAAATAACTTAATTAGGTGTTTAGGCAAAGCTATATTTCGTTTATTATTTTGAAGCCTTACAAAATTAGTGATTTGATTATCACTAATTTTCCGCAAATATGAAAATTTAGTTTTCTTTCCGCTAAAAACTTCAGATTTTTTGCTCTATTACCTATTTATATCGAGTATTATTCAAAAGATAGTGCAAAGGATCCTTTCTTCCTAGGATGTAGAATTTTTCAAGAAGCTACTTATTTTTATTAATCCATAAGATACCCTTTTACTGTCATATATGTGAAAATCATTCATTTAACAAGATCGGTTTTTATTGGTCACAATTCTTAGCCCTGTACAACTTAGGTAATGATTTTCAATTTCATATTGAGCACAGCAAATTCTCAACCACAGATATAGGAACTACATTAAACTGATTCCTTTTATAATGTGTATCAATTTTTTTCAGTTCAAAACTCACTGCAAACGTATAAAATGCATATGTCACCCACAATGGCTTTTTTGCAATTTAGTTAAAGCTAAAGGAAAAACGTGTTTTTTAGCTCTACATTACTGTTGTATCCCAGTCTATAATATATTAAAGGAAAATGGAGATTATTTCGAGATCCAATAAGCAAATAGAAAATCTTCATTACTTCGATTGCAACAACATTCAAAATAAGAAGATGAAAAAATAAATAAATTCAATAAGTGGATTTAAGTTTCTCTTTAGCCTTCAAGTCCACTCACGCAGAAACTGTTCAGACCATGATGTATAAGATGTCTTGGAAAATTCACTCATATAAAATATATCTAGAACTATTAGGACTAGAAAAAGTAAATTATACTCACCTACATTTTTGACCTAAATATTCTATCACCTTTTTAGCTCGAATATATATATTAAACATAAAATAAACAACTCAACAACACGGCGCCATCTTAATAGAGAGTTATAGTTCAGCAAGGAATTGCGCAATCGGAACAGTTGGCCATTTACTACGTTTATTGCAGCAATGAACATAATGTAAATTTATTGTTTCAGATCAGATCCTAATAGTCTCAGATTGATGATTTTCTGTTACGTGTGAAGGTCCTTATTTACTTTTACAATCCAAACTTATTGAACCAACACAACATGAATAGATTAAAATACTCTTAATTATTTAGAAGAAATTTGTTGTGAATATGTAGGTATTTTTTTTATAAATAGATTTAAGAGCTGCAGAATATGATAGTTTTGAAAAACATTAGTGTTCCAACCCCTAACGCCATATTTAAGTGTCAGTGTACTCTTCGTAGGACACAGAAATGCTATAGCTTTAAATAATTTACTACACATTTCAGAGTAATTGTTTTGTTCTAAACTTAACAATTTTTAGGAGTTAAGGTTTCTTGAATGTACGTTTCACTTTATTATAATATTATGAGAGAGTTTTGTACTCGCCGAATGTATAAGACATTTCATAATGAAGCTTGCGTACAATACCAGTATAAATGAACAAAAACCTTTCACAGTGTGAGATGATGACGCATTGTTCGCTCACACGCAACGATATTGTGAAGTAGAATATATCAACCATTCGTTGCAGAACCCTTGTAGCAGCTTACCCACTGTAAAACAATTTCTTCACCGCTGGAATATTAATTTTTTCTAAAATAAAGTATGAAATGAATGCGTCTCTTATAGAAATGCCTGTTTAGTAAACTTTCATTCTGCATATTACCGTTGAACAGCCTTTTCAAATTTGCTAGAGGAAGTTATAGAGGACCGATAATAATCCTCTAAAAAGAATGGTTCTGATAAAAAAAATATGTCAAAGGTATTACATTTTACGTTTATAAATTTACACAAACTCTAAGCTTTAGCTACGCAAATTCCGCTGGAAGATCAACGCGTAATTCATTCTATAGCGTAGGTTTATTCTGTAGCATTACAATAGAGAAACATTATTAAATTGATTCAAGTTACTTTTTAAAAAGTATTTGAAGGAACAACAAACATTATATTTTTTTGTCATGGTCCTTAAATTTATTTATAAGATACACGTTTTCAGTAAAACTGATACGTTACAGTCTGGATACAAATTTATGAAACTAGTTTTAAATAGACAACACATTCAATTTCCGTACAACCACTTACTTTTGGGTTTTTCAACTTAATGTTTAGGCAACTTTCTTATGGAATTCATGATTGAAAATGTTAATTTTTAAAGTGTTCTGGTTGAAAAATTAAATAGCATTCGACTCTATCAAACTGTCACTCATATGCTCTTTCAGTATGGAGAGGAAGACAGTTCGGCTTAAAAGTGACTTCCGGCTAAAAGATTCTCCTTCACCTTTCGCCCTCGGCCCTGAGGTGGCAGTTGAACGTATACTTGCCTCAAAAAGTGACACTCTATACAGCAATCCAGCAACAAGATAAATATGTGTAAGATTATCAGCACTGATATTACAATACTTTCGATTAATAAACTATTTCTGATAAAAATTGTGAAGTTTTTACGTTCGTTTGCCACACAAAATGTATAATAAATTACCTACTCACTTCGGTAAAATTTACTTAAAACTTAATAAAGATAAACAAAAAAATAATAATAGCCCTAATGCCGTGTTGTTTGCTAAAAAGACCCATTGTTGAGGACTCATATTCATCAAGAGTGTGATTATTTCTTTGTTCAAACCGCAGTCGTTTGCAAAAAAATTAATTAATGACATTTATAGCAAGGCGGACATCTCTAGGCAACCAGTTTCTAAATATATTTAAAGAATGAACTGGAATAGGTATCAGGCACCAAATATATGTAGATTGGAAATACTATGAATTAATCAGGTACAAATAAATTTACCAAATTCTTTTAATCCAGGATTATAGCTAATGATTTGTTGTTTTGAATCATTTTATCATCATTCGTTTTGCCAAAACAGTTTTTAGTGATGGTTCTATTTCTTTGGCTTCGATATTAATTGAAAACAAAAAAATAACGAAAAGAAGAAACAATATTTTTTGCACGATGATATTTTTTTCCACTCAACTATTTAGGTACAATTGGAGGGAGAGAGGGACAGTGATAACGCTCGGGAACCAGTTCGTTAGTACGCGGCCGGCCGGAAATATTAAATTAAATTCGATTTTATGTGTTGTGTCTTTGTGGTTTGTTTTAAATGTGAACGCTATTGTAACAGTACGACGACCTTCATTAGAATGAAGTGAGAAGAGATAGTTTGACTAGGTTTGAAAATGGCCCTTTGAGGTCGAAACTCAGAGTAACCTAAAGGATACTTTTAGAATCGTTGACGGAACTAGGTTAATAACCTATTATAATATTAATCTAGACACGATTCAGGAGGCTAACAACATGAATAAATTAAGTTGTTTGTTTTATATGCATAATTTATCCAGGCTTAGGAAATATTTATTATGCCTTTAAGTTTTGTAAGTTTTGTATAGTTTTTATCCCACCTGCAGGGGCTGCTCGTGATATATATAGTTGTGTTTTTGAATATTCAAAAGAACATTATATGCTATTCTGTATTTTTTATGCCCAACTAGTGCCATAATACATGTGATCAATATGAGTTTTATGTATTATAATGTTTATAATTAGTTTATAAGATCCCTTTTGATAAGCCATTGTTGAGTTACAGGGCCAAATCTGTAATTTTTGGAAATAAACGAATTAAAATTGAAACTGAAACATCACAATTAACTGGTTTACCTTAGCAAAAACAAAAAAAAAGCACAAATTCAAGACATAAATAATCTTATCATCGTGCAAAAAATATTGTAAGATGGTGCCGTGTTGTTGAGTTGTTTATTTTATGTTTAATATATATATTCGAGCTAAAAAGGTGATAGAATATTTAGGTCAAAAATGTAGGTGAGTATAATTTACTTTTTCTAGTCCTAATAGTTCTAGATATATTTTATATGAGTGAATTTTCCAAGACATCTTATACATCATGGTCTGAACAGTTTCTGCGTGAGTGGACTTGAAGGCTAAAGAGAAACTTAAATCCACTTATTGAATTTATTTATTTTTTCCTCTCCTTATTTTGAATGTTGTTGCAATCGAAGTAATGAAGATTTTCTATTTGCTTATTGGATCTCGAAATAATCTCAATTTTCCTTTAATATATTATAGACTGGGATACAACAGTAATGTAGAGCTAAAAAAACACGTTTTTCCTTTAGCTTTAACTAAATTGCAAAAAAGCCATTGTGGGTGACATGCATTTTATACGTTTGCAGTGAGTTTTGAACTGAAAAAATTGACACACACTTTAAAAGGAATCAGTTTAATGTAATTCCTATATCTGTGGTTGAGAATTTGCTGTTCTCAATATGAAATTGAAAATCATTACCTAAGTTGTGCAGGGCTAAGAATTGTGACCAATAATAACCGATCTTGTTAAATGAATGATTTTCACATATATGACAGTAAAAGGGTATCTTATGGATTAATAAAGATAAGTAGCTTCTTGAAAAATTCTACATCCTAGGAAGAAAGGATCCTTTGCACTATCTTTTGAATAATACTCGATATAAATAGGTAATAGAGCAAAAAATCTGAAGTTTTTAGCGGAAAGAAAACTAAATTTTCATATTTGCGGAAAATTAGTGATAATCAAATCACTAATTTTGTAAGGCTTCAAAATAATAAACGAAATATAGCTTTGCCTAAACACCTAATTAAGTTATTGACTGTACCGCTGGTTACGTTTTTCAATATCTGCTTCATGATTATTATTATCAGTAAAAAGACGTTGACACTGATCATAATGTGTCATTGTTGCTGATTGGGAATTAAATTAATAGATCTAACCGCTCCTGAATGTAGAACTGTGATATTTAAGTTTCTTTAATATACGTTCCACTAGTGTGTTTTTAAATTAACCTCTTTGTATTATCAGTAATTGTCATGCAAGCCTTATAAAATACCTCTAATTTTGAAACTATATAACATTTGATGGTAACCGGCATCAAGTTTTTTTTTTCT
Organism: Flexamia atlantica; assembly: GCA_035578135.1. Lineage (NCBI taxonomy): Eukaryota > Metazoa > Arthropoda > Insecta > Hemiptera > Cicadellidae > Flexamia > Flexamia atlantica. The sequence continues at coordinate 19,477,083 of JAQJVK010000009.1, read as the reverse complement.
TTTTCTTACATTTATAGCTTGTCAAGTTCTGAATACTAATTTTCTAAATGCTCTATATAGTGCTTTTCAGCCTATCAGCCCTCCATATGTTAAGACTATCTAGTTTAGACCAAAAACATTTTCTTAACAAAATCATAATTCCCTTAACCTTTCACAGCTTAAGTAGCTTAAGGTAGCTTGTCTGCAGAATGGAAGCGGATAATGTACAATTCACATGAAATAGCCTAAAGCACAGAGTAAATGTTGAATGTTGATACGGGAAACCGCACACAATTGTTCCAGCTGATGTAGCTATTGATGTGTTTACGGTACATTTGATTGCAATCAACTCGCTGATATTGGAGTGGACCGAAACCATCCACCAATGAAATTACTGCTTGTAAATAAGCAATCATTCATGATACAGGATGTAAATTCGTATTTTATTGATGTTTTGGTTTATCTCTATGTTTGGTGTAGTTCAATTGTTAGGTAATATGGGATTTTATGTTTAGTGTAAGATGTATTTCAACTGTGATTTAATCAATTTACTGCGATTACTGGTTATTTTTACTAAACAATTTTAATGCGATCCTTAATGGAAACCCCGCATACTCATTCCTCAAGTTATCCTTTTTGAAATAAAAAATCACATCAAATCTCATGTTTAACTGAAATATGTTTTTATGAATTTGAAATTCGCTTAATGTGCAGGTCTGCTGCAGTGGGAGTATTTAAATTTTCTTTTACAGGTTTTTTTTATGAAATTGAAATCTTCTCATGCAGTCAATCATCTAATTAATTAGTTTGTCAATGTGAAATATTAGTTTCTAAATGTTGTACTACAGTCCACGTTACTATTTTTAAACATAAAAATCAATAATATGTTCTTGATTACCGTAAATACGAAGTTGTTTTTTGTGGAGATTAGGACAAGGGAGAATCTGATGTATTTTTTTAATTCTCACTTTCGTCCATTTCCTGAAATTTTTGTCCGTCATAACGTCGTTTTTATGCGCATGGTTTCGCTTGAATGATATAGAAACGGTTTACTGAACTTTATGTGATCCTGAATTTTAATTAAAATTGAAAACATGTTGAGGCTTACAGTGTAGATATGTGTTCATGGAATAAAAAACCTAATTTGTTTGAAATGGCTAAGCAATTTTGCTTAAGTCGCATAAGTAAACAAAAAACAGAGTGGGCCCTTGAAGAGGCAATTTATTATTTTATGTATGTATAGAAAGTTTTATAGTAAAACTACTGAGATGGAAAGTTCAAGCAATAAGAAGTATTTTTGACTGTTAACCCATCAAAAAAGCAATTGGTGAAAACTAATTAAACGTATTTTACTCACATTGTATGTGGTTTTGAGTACTATTACGCTGTATTCGTGTGGTGCACTCGCCTTTAAAAGAAGGAATACCAATGAACTTTGACGTCTTTGCACATAGAATGAGAATGAAGGTTAACGAATGATATTGAGGCTTAAAAATGAAGTAAGGTACGGTAGTAAAACATACTAGGTTATTATTGAAGGCAAAAAGGTTATTGCTTACATGTAGTTTAATAATTTTAAGACACATTATTACCATTGAATCGTAATAATTGATTTAATAGCTAACCATTAAACTAAAATGATTAAACGTGTGTACTTTGCCGCATTATTGTAGTAAGTAAATAATAAAAATGTAAATTACCAAATTAATCCCAAAAAAAACATATATCTGTAAGAAATTATATTATTATAAATACTTCACAACAATCGTTAAGATTATAATATTTCAAAATATAACTGTGTGTTTTTGAAAACTCGGTTTTTAATATCAGTTAAGTGAAACTAATAGAAGCAATGCACGCCTTGTTTGGTCCGAACATTGTTCCCTTAGGACAACAAAATAAACATTTGAACAAGCTCAATATTTGAACCGGCTTGGTATTTGAGGCTCTTAGACAAACTTTCTCTCTTGTCTAATCTTTCTTTTAATTTCAGCAGGGCAAATTTCATTTAACGGATTGGAAGACGAGTTAAAATAATTTACTCGTCTATAATGTAGCTTAAAGTTGAATCAAAGAATGTTTGCAAGTCATTTAGTGCCAATACCATTTTAGGTCATTCAGGTCATCAGGGTTGTGTACCGCACATTAAATTCGTCCAATTTAATTCGCATCATGACTACCCTAGTACAAAATTGTACAAGTAGTATATTTTTGACCAAGAAATTATTAATGAATATAAAAGTAAATAATGTATATTTTAATATAAGACTTGACAGACGGAGAACGGAGTGGTTAATATTAAACCTGCAGTTGAGTTGAAATTTCACGTCATATCTCTATGCTAGGTATTATCCTTTACCTCAGTATTAATGAGAGCCAAAATTTAAATCGTGCAAATTGATCTTCTAATTAATATTATATTATGTTGAATTAATTGTTGACTTATCTTAACTCTTAAACATTATACTGATATTTGTTAATTGTTTTCCTATTTATATATTTACTATTATAATATCAATAATATTATATAGTTTGACTAACATAAATTTCGTTTGGTAGAGTCAGATTGGGATGACGATGGGCGATCCATGTGGAACAATCTAGCCACGCCTGTGGACCACATACACAAAACATAGATTTATCTACCCTGGGGGATCCACCGGTGTTGCGGAAATCAAATTAAGTTTCAATAACGTGGATTTATACTATACTATGAAATCACATATCCTTAGCACTCTACTACTCTCAAAAATGAATATTAGGATCAGATCATCAAAAAAAGTAGATTATAGTTTTTTAAGAAAATCTGTATATATTGAAAGGCTCTTTACATTTTCAAGTTTTACTACGTAAAGGTATATGAGAAGGGTTGATTTTTCTTATGTATTTTTTTTTAGTTTGAAAACTTTAAAATCACATATCCTTAGCACTCTGCTATTTTAACACATGAATATTTATTTGGATCAGACTATCACAAAGCCAGATGGATTAGAAATTAAAAAAAATCTGTATATATTAACAGGTTTATTTACTTTAACTAGTTTCCTTACGTAAAGGGTTTTAAGGCACATGAAAAAAGTTTTTATTTGAAAACCTTTAAAAACGTCTACAATTTACTGGGACTGACTGTAGCTATCAAATACTGACAAAATAAAAACACAAAATCTTTGCATTTTTTATACTGATGAAATATATAGAGCCCAAAATAATGCAAGATATGTGAACAAATCTGTATAACATAATAAAATAACAACCAAACACTCTTGTTGTAGTTAAAAGTGACACTCAAACCACAAAATAAACGCAGCAAAGTGGCATTCTTATGATGTAAAAGCTAATGGGTTTGCTGTAGACGGGTTTTCTAACGTTGAAAGCAGGCATTCTCCAAACCAACATGGCCATTGTAGTGTCAAGTAGGTGTCGCACAAGTGAATCAACCCTTACAACTGATATTTTCCGTATAATATGTGTTCAGGGTGGATGTACATTTGTGTTCCCAATCAAAAATGTATATTCACATAATATTAAAGAACTTAAAAAAATAACTTTAACGCCATTTAACTAACTGGACTGTGACTGTAAAACTTAATCAGTGTTAAACAAATTAAGAAATGAGTAACTGGCTATGGCATGTTTCAGTGTGCTAAAGTACTGAATAAAATTTACAAATAGCCAAAAGAATTTTAACAAGCTTGATCAAACGAAAATATAAAGTTAAACGTATTTTACACCGACATAATAAAAACAGATACAATTTATTTACATGTCTAATAGCACCAACGCATGCATTCAAATAATAGTTTTAGGCTTTTCATTTTAATGCCAAAAATTAATGGACGTGAGAATTAAAGAGGCGCATTTTAGACTGTTAATCAATACTATTGCACACAAATAAGAATTATTCTATTACAGGTCAATCGAGAGGTTATATGTGCTCTTGATTACTTTTTCAGATTGCCCAATCAAGCCACCTCTGTAAGCTTAAAATTTCCACTCAGCATTGAGGTATTTGTTTTACTTGATTCGAACAAGTCAAGCTGGTTATATTATTTAAGTAAAAAACATAAACATAACGCCCATTGATAATTTGACCGTTATAAAATCATAGTCATTGTTAATATGGTTTTGATGGAAATTTAAATTAAACTTACTAAAAATAATCTTCTATGGTATTTACCCTCGTAAAATTATAACTAAGCGGCTTTCATAACCAAAAACTCTAAAAGCAAAATCAGACAAAGGAAATAAAGCCTCGGTTTTGAAATATAAGCGATTAAATTCAACGGCAAAATGCACAGTCAGCGGCGAGAAGTATTTCTCTTGGAAATATTTGTTCCCCACTCAGAGGTAAATCTCGAGTAATTGAGCGGTAAGAGAGCCGTCAACAGACCTCCCCTCCTCATGCTCCCCTTCCCCTTGAACCCCCTTACTACACCTTCATGCACCTTCTTATTAATTTTCATTCTTGATACTGTCAATTATAAATCATAATTACATACTTACGATTCACTGCGGCATTAACGATGTTTTAGTCTTTTCTTGTATGCCTGGTGCTACCCGAATGTTAAGCATACTCTCTTGCTGTCTTACGGGTTAACAAGTATAACACGGATAGTAATTAATGGGTTTTGCCAATAAGAATTTTAGACTTAAACAGGTATTAAAAAAATATAAAGTTAAACGTATTTTACACCGACATAATAAAAACAAATAAAATTATAAACATCAATAAGTGTTATAATCGTCAATAAGTGCAAGTAAAAAACGAAACTGTTGAAATCATTTTTAACGAGGATAGCAGTTGTCAGATGTTTTGGTTGCTTTGGTTGATGGTAAACGTTGAGTTTGTTTGGACACTATTTCAGTCACATCTTCAGCATTCAGTTAAAATGTTTGACCAAGTTTAAAGACTTTATTTTGGTATTTAAAAATTGCCTATTTTTTTAGAAACAATACCATAAACATTTAAAGCATTGATATTTCGTCATTTAAACAGCTGACTATAAAAACAACACAATCTACAAAATTTTACTCCTAATTAATTGTGAAATTTAAATTAAGTTTAACTCTTACATTACTTTTACTGAGTGAATAATGTAATTTAAGTATAATCTGTAAGTATTACTTTAAAAATTATCCAAAACATTAATCAAAGTGATTTAATTTATAATTCAAAATAGTACATAACCTCTGAGTACATTTAACAGTAAACACTGAAAGTCAACAAATCTGATACAATATCATGAAGAGCACTTTTACTCCAATCATAATGACTCGAAAACAAAAGAGAAATATAGAAGAAAAAAAAGAAAAAGGAAATATTAATCAAACTGGAAAAGTGAAACAAAGAAAAGAAATCAAAATAAAAGCACATCAAAAAGTCTGTAAAACATCACCGAAAAAAACCGATGAAGATGTAATAAGATCAATTTCTGACCAAACAACCCAAACGGATTCTTGCTCCTGCGTAGATATTATGATCAAAGAAATACAAAATTTGACATTACAAAAGAAAGAATTAGAAGATCGTCTTGATAACTTAATGATAGAGTTAGAAATCTCAAGACTTGAAGTCAAATTTATGAAAACGCATTCCTTGAATAAAACTAATACCACTTCCAATAATATAGACAAATCTAAATCTGTCAATAAAAATATGAAAAAGGGAAACATGGACATAGATTTTACAAAAATTAGTGTACCAGAAAATATAAATAATGATTATTCATGGAAAAAAGTACATCACAGAAGAAAAATAAGAAGTCAAAATAAAAATGTAATCTCTACCGACTACACCTTGAACGAAATATTCAATAGATTTGAAATTTTAAAAACAATCGATGACTGCGATAAAGACAACGAAGAACCATCGCAATTGATAATCGAAACTAATCATAATAGTTATGAAAAAGAGACATATCTCAGGAAAAATGTAATAAGAAGAATCAATAATGACAGTAACAAACAACAAAATATTACAATAGACCAAACAGTAAACCATAATAATGAATCACAAAGAAAATTAAAATTAGCTGTAATAAGTGATAGCCAAGGGCGTGGGATTGCACAGAATATAAACACATTATGTAATGAAAAAATACAAGCTTCAGGAAAGGTAATGCCTAACAGATCCTTGTTGACTGTTATTGACAATGCTATAAATACAAACTGTGATGCCTCAATAATTATTGGGGGCACAAATGACAGCTTAGATAACAAAACTTGTGACATATTTTCAAATTTAGAACAAAAACTGGAAGATTTATGTAGGAAGAAGAAACCTATTTTCATAACTACCGTACTGACGAGAAATGATCTCCCTAAAAATAGTTTTGAGAATTATGAAATAGAACTAGTAAATAATTATATAGAAGAATTAGCTATAAGAATTAGTAATGTTTATGTTATAGACTTACGAAATTTGGACAGATATTGCTTTACTAAACATGGCCTTCATATTAATAATAATGGAAAGAGAAAAATTGCAGAAATAATAATAGAGAATTTAAATAAAAAAATCAAACAATGTTATTTTTTAGGAGGGAACCATCAAAAACAAATACAAACACATCATCTACTAAAACCAAATTCAAATTGAAAGGCAGCTTTACAAGTTTGAACCAGCATTTACCATCATCTTTTGATGATAATTCTGTTTTACCTTTAAACAATTGTTCAGAACATTATAAAGAATATAATCCAATAAAAAATACATCATCAATGAAATTACCAAACACCAAAAGTGATCTTTTTAATCCTATAGCCTCATTATATAACTGTTTGAATTCTAAATCAACAAATCAAATAACAATTTTTAACTGGAATATCCGTGGACTAATAAAAAATATTGATCTACTAAAAGTATACTTAGATGAACAAAAAGTTGACATTTTATGTATTGCTGAACACTGGTGTAAAAATTATGACATGGAAAACATATTTATTGATGGCTATACTAATGCAGCCAAATTTTGTAGAACAAATATTAAAAGAGGAGGTACTTCTATCTTTGTTAAAGAAAATATTATATATGAGGAATTAAAATCAATCACTAATCTCTCGGAAGAAATGATTTGTGAAGTATCAGCATGTAAACTCAAGGAATTAAATATCATAATATTATCAATATATAGACCTTATAATAAAAACATAGTTTATATAAAGAGATTTCTCAAGAAAATGAATGAAATACTTGGTGCTATTTTCTCTTATAAATGTGTCCTATTTGTAGCAGGAGATTTCAATATAAACTTAAATGAAAATGGTTGGGATTCTGAAGAACTATTAAGAATCATGAGCAGCTTTGGTTTGAGAAGAACAATATTTAAAATTACTCGACCAGGTAAAATCAAAGAGGGAACCTGCATAGACAATATATTTACTTCTCTTCGATCTAATATGATTCAAACTCACGTGATTCCTACAATTATTTCAGATCATGACGCTATCGTATTAAATTTTAACTATTCTCCAAACATTAACATTTCTAGAAACAGTAAAAAGAAAAGAATAAGAGTCATTTCTCCAGATAGATACAGTATGTTCAATGAAATGATATATCGGACAAACTGGACTGATATTTATTCATTAAAAGATATAAATGACAGATTTCATCATTTACAAAAAAAACTTGAAAATACAGCTATAATGGCATTTCCCATCAAATTTATAAACCCTAATTATACAAGAAAAAAGAATTCATGGTACAATGAAGAGTTAAAATCATTAAAAAGCAATTGTTTAAAATTGTATAATCTTTCCAAAATTGAAGGTTCTGGGGTATTTAGGAAAGATTATCTAATATCTATAAAACAATACAAATCAGAATTACGGAAAGCTAGACTAAAATATAATAACATGGAAATATCTAAACACATTAATAATAAATCAAAAGGTATATGGTCTGTTATCAAAAATCTTTCAGGAGTTGGACATTTTAAGACAGATGTATTGGAAACTAATTTAACTTCTAATGGGTTCAATCTTTCATTCATAAAGAGTGTTAAAAACATAATTGAAAAAATTACACCAACACAAAATAATAATTACAAAAATATGTTCAACAAAATGATGATTGAAAATAAGAAAACATTTAAATTTAGCCATGTCTCAGTGGAAGAAGTTTATGATACAATAAAACATTTAAAATCAAGTTCATGTGAAGATATTTTTCAGCTGAATACTAATATGATAAAAAGTGCAGCAAGAGACATATGTGAAATCATAACGAGTCTATTTAATCAATGCATTGATGAGGGAAAATATCCACTTATTTTGAAACAGGTTAAAATAATACCTATTCATAAAGCAGGAAATAAAGAATATTTAAATTTCAGACCTATAGCAATTGTGCCTGCCATTTCAAAAATACTTGAAAAACTTATATACAATCAAATCTATGAATTTTTTGAATCAAATTCACTATTTAACCATCGACAATTTGGATTTAGAAGAAATTTTTGTTGTATTGATGCCGTTTATGATCTTATCAAAGATTCCATCAACAAAATAGAAAGTGGAAAATTAGTCTGCTTTCAATCATTTGACATGTCAAAAGCATTTGACTCTGTCACACATGAAATTTTGCTATACAAACTCAAACATTATGGATTTGAAGATTCATCTTTACATTTAATGAAATCTTACCTAAGTGATAGAACACAACAAGTTCAATATAATGATGAAATTTCCGATGGCTTGAATATAGAAGAAGGGGTACCCCAAGGATCATGTCTTGGACCACTTCTTTTTAATATATATATCAATGATTTGCCAGAATCAATTCCAAAGGCAGATTATTCCACATACTTATATGCTGATGATTTAGGTATTAATATATTTGGAACAAATTCTCAGGAAATAATACAAAAGATGAAAATAGCTGAAAATCATATAATGGAATGGTGCAATAGCAAGAAATTAAGTTTGAATACAAATAAAACCCAAAAATTAGAAATTAATTTCTCAAATAAGCATCATCTACATAAGAATATATCTTCAATGAAATTCTTAGGTATAGTAATAGACTGTAAATTAAACTGGCAAAGTCATATAATTCATATTTCCAAAAAAATTAGTAAAGGAATTTATATTTTAAGAAGATTAAAAGGCAATGTGGAATTAGAAGTCCTAAAAAATGCATATTATGCTTACATCCATAGTCAATTAAGTTATGGAACTATATTATGGGGAAATTCGAATGAAGCGAAAACAGTATTTAAAATTCAAAAAAAAGCTGTGAGAATTTTAGCAGGAGTTAAGAACCAAACACATTGCAAACCCATATTTAAAAATTTCAGAATTATGACATTAACATCAATTTATGTTCTTCAAAATATTTTATTTGTAAGAAAACACATAAATGATTTTAACCATAATATTAATATACATCAACATTCAACAAGAAATAATTCAAAATTAACAATACCTTTTTGCAAATATTCAAGAAGTCAAATAAATTTACATACATGCATTAAATTATATAATAGCATACCTGAAAAATGGACTTTATTATCAAACAGAACATTTCAAGAAAAAATTAAAAGTATTCTTACTGAAAAATGCCCATATAAAATTCAGGAAGTTCAAGAAGAAAATTATTGGACTAATTAAAATTATAATATAAGTCATAATTATAAATAAGATTAATTTAATATTGTCATGTATTTATATAATACCAACGACAATAAATGATTATTATTATTATTATTATTCAGGAAAATCGTATAAAAACTTTAAAAGGCAATTCCTAACGTGACGACAGTAAAAATGTAATAGGAGCATGGGATCGGAAATCATTAGTTTTAAAGTTACAACCTAAACATAAAAAAAAATTGTTGTATATTTGTTAGGCATTTTGACCTCTATATTGAAAAACAAATTTTTTTGCTTTCGTGGTTTGATAGAAAATTAAATTTACAAAAGATATTTCATAATTAATAGATAAATTTGATAAAAATTCAAAGCACAGGTTCAAAATGAGTCAAAACTTTTGCCCTCGTCTCAAATTTCTCAGCAAATCATGGGCTTTCATATATGATATCGTTAATTAAAATCAGACTTTCAATTTTAGTTACGAACCTTCATCTATCTATATATACAGTGTGTAAATTAAGTATGGAAACAAATCTGTATTTTTTCATCCGAAGGAGATAGAGATATTTTGTTTGTGGCGTTGGTTGTTAGTCCAGGTTCCGGATTTTTTGACATCGAAGATTTTTTTTCATCCCCCTCACAGTGTGGGGGGTAAGGGGTAACTTAACTTTTTCAAATAGCAACCCCTATTGAGTGACCCCTCATCTTAAAGGGTTTGTCAAAATAAATAAAATAGCGCAAACCCGAGGTCAATACCTCAACCCAAACCCAAATGGCAGCCATTTTAAATTTTGAGATGAACACACGAGATTAACTATGGATACCTAAATTTACCTTTTAAACGGGTTACAATGGGCAAGTTAAACTCTGGATACCATTATTAGATGGAAACGTGGACATTTTTGTCTTATTCCTGATTTTGCCTCATCCCCCAAAATAGGGTGTTTTGGGGGCAACCCCCTAAATGTTAATGCAAACCCCTGCTGAGTGACTCCTCATTTTGAAGGGTTTGTAAAAACATAAGCAATAGTGCAAACCTTATGGTAATATGTCACCCCTAGCCAATGTGGCAGGTATTCAAAAATGTGATTGGGTAAAAAGCACCTACTTTTTTATTTAAAATTATGGATGTCTTTTTAGGATCGACGGATATTAATTTAAATCATGGTTTTAAGTTTGTTAAGGACTATAAAATGAGGGATGACTCAATATGGCCGCTATAGCAGGCATTAAATATTTTGAAAGGTGAAATGGGTGTTTTTTCACCCAATCAAATCTTTGAATGACTGTCATTTTGGCTAGGTGTGATATATCGACTTTAAGTTTGCACCACTGATTATGTCTTAACAAACCCTTCAAAATGAGGGGTCACTCAGTAGGGGTTTGCATTTGTAATTTTGGGGCTACCCCCAAAACACCCTATTTTGAGGGCTGGGGAAAATCAGGAATAAGGCGAAAACATCCACTTTTCCATCTAACAATGGTATCCAGAGTTTAACTTGCCCAATGTAACCCGCTTAAAAGGTAAATTTAGGTCTCCATAGTTAATCTCGTGTGTTCATCTCAGAATTTAAAATGACTGCCATTTGGGTTAGGGTTGAGGTATTGACCTCGGGTTTGCGCTATTTTATTTATTTTGACAAACCCTTTAAGATGAGGGGTCACTCAATAGGGGTTGCTATTTGAAAAAATTAAGTTACCCCTTACCCCCCACACTGTGAGGGGGATGAAAAAAAAATTTTGATGTCAAAAAATCCGGAACCTGGACTAACAACCAACGCCACAAACAAAATATCTCTATCCCCTTCGGATGAAAAAATACAGATTTGTTTCCATACTTAATTTACACACTGTATAAAAGCCAAAACCCATTGACTGATTGATCACAGTTTCTCAAAAACTATAAGGCTCAGAGCCATGAAACTCGGCACAAATATTCCTTACAGGCTGTAGATGCGTACTAAGAAAGGAGTTTGCAATATTTTCTCTCTAAAGGCCTAAATATGGTATATTATAAAATACAATATGGCGGCCACTTTTAGCTTTCAAAGCTTAATTTCTCAAAAACCACAAGACTTTGGGCCATGAAACTTGGCACAATTATTCTTTATAGGCTTTAGATGCGAAAAAAAGAAAGGTTTTAAAAATATTCTTTTTCAGACGGCTAAAATAGATTATTTGAAAAAATTCAAAATGGCGGCCATTTTAGTTTTTCCTAACTATGGATGGGAGTCCTGTAAAATATTTTCAGGAACAGAAAAGGTACGATAACTAGTCTACAGAAAGAATAAAATTTAAAAGTTTAACGAGAAACTTTTGGGGAAATGGGTTTTTGGACAATATATTTACCTCCTACTTTTTCTTACAGTTTTCGGTTTATTTTCAAAAACGTGCTAAATTCAGACTGATGTCAAGTCGAAAATCCATACTTAGTGTCTTCTTTGTTTTATATTCCGGGTAATCCTCATTGTCTGTATTGGGAAATTGGAGGAAGTTAGTTTATACCATTTGCTAATCATGATGGGAACATGTTTAGAGGAAGCGTTACACTTTCCTATTTTCATTTAGAGTGGAATAATCAGCTGCATCTTAAGGGTTTAATTGCACGCACAAGACCCAAATAAATAAGTCCATTTGTTAATTAATCCTAAAAACTGCACAAGGCATAATATAATTGAATTAAAATGAGCTATCCTTTCAGCGGGCGAAGCTGCGGGTATATCTGCTAGTTTACCATAAAATCTGTTTACTTACGTAAACCGTATATAATTAATGACTCATACATAGACGTTCAACAGAGACTCAAAACAGTTTTAGGTCTTAATTAACTCAGTATATTATTGGCTTTCATTTAAGCTCTTAATCATTAAAATCGGTTAAGTTTGCGTTGAGATATGGATCTCCAACCAATATAAAATTCATCTTTTAAAAAATCTCATTGTTTAAAGATTGTTATTCTCGGCCCCAACTATGGCCTACAGCCGGAATGGTTTTAAGACAGCAGGTGAACTGTCAGCTTTCATTTGAACTATAAAAAATTAAAATCGGTCAAAATTAGGATTAAGTATAAATCTTTAACTAAAAACAAATTAAAAAAAATTAATGTTGCTTTTAGCCTTACAGGTCATCCGAAACTTGTCCGATTTTAAAGATCCATATAGCTCACATAAAAGCGTTAAATTTTTGAGTAATTTAAAACTAAAACATGCAGTGTATATTATTTAGAACCGGAGATGTAAGATAAATAATCCAAAATAATATTCAAAGTACGGAATGTCCATAAGAAATGTATAGGGCTGAATTTTTATTCAAGTATAACTTTTTAGCGAATCCAAATTTTTGAAAACGAATTTCAGCATTGATTTCAGGGCAAAAATCTAGGCTATAATGATGTGTCGCAATGCCATCTTTACATTTGAAAATATTATTTATATCCAATGTGGCGGATCCAAGATGGTGACCAAAAATGAATACCATGTCAAAATTAAGAACTAATGATCCGTCAATAATTAGTAGTGGTCCGAAGTCAATAACTTGAAAACAGTTTGATAAAAAATGCAGTTGAGAGACTTTTTCAAAAGTTTTGTGTGGTGGGAAAATCTGCCATCTTAAACGTGATTTTAGGGGGTTCCCGTGGTCCGATTTTGGTAAACTTTGGATATGTTAAAATACACATTTTTCCTAGTAGAATTCCAACACAAAAACCTCTTTTTGCAATTATTTTAAGGTCATAGATTAAAGCGACTGGACTATTGAGTTTTATTTCTCCTACGTTTGCCGTAATGGAACGCTGAAATCCGCGTTCTCGGTTGTACAGTGACAGCTGGAATCTGCTGTCCGTCTGTACCTAATGAGACGAAACTTGTCGAAACAGCAAGATGAAATCCACCAAGGCTCGGAGCGTCTGCTCCTCCTCCTGCAGTGCTTTCGCACGAGGCCGCAGCCTAGAAGTGCAATTGGTGCCTACACTACCTTAGCGCTGCTGAGGGGAGCCATTGCTTTTTTTAACGCGGAGCACCACCTGAGGAAAACTGCTTGTGGAGACTGAACACTCGATGCGACTTACACCTAGTCCATATCCTTCGACACTTCTAGGATTTCTCCGTCCGCGTCATGTGTCGTGCGCCTCTTCGCGCACCTGACGAGAGACAGACATCTCGAAACGCAACCAGAAATGTTAGCGGTCGGCTCATCTGAGCCTTTCCCTCTTTCGGTTTAGAGGGTTCGTGCCACACATGAGGCAACTTATGTTGTGGTGAGTAATCTCATACTGACCTGGGAAGCTTGACATTTCGGGCTCACGCTTACACCAGAAGGCCGAAGTCAATTGAGAGGCAGAGCCGTCATCACGCTCGACGACCTGTTGGTTGTCCGTGCTATCAAGTGCGTTCGATTCACATGTCATTGGTTGGGCCAAAATTTCTTCAGTCTCCACAAGCAGTTTTCCTAAGGGGTTGCTCTGCGTTAACAAAAGCAATGGCGCCCCTCAGCATCGCTAAGGTAGTGTAGGCACAACCTGCACTGCTAGGCTGCGCCCTCGTCCGAAAGCACTGATGGCAGGAGGAGCAGACGCTCCGAGCCTTGGTAGATTCTGACGTGCTGTTTTGACATGTTTCTTCTCATCAGGTAGACTCAGAGAGCAGATTCCAGTTGTCACTGTACTAAAGCGAACGCAGATTTCAGCATTCCATTACAGCAAGCGTAGGAGAAAGAAAACTCAACTACGAATTCCTTCTTTGCCAATAACATCGATGCGACTTACACTGAGTCCATTTCCTTCGAAATAGTATTATTTCTTAAGACAGCTAAAGATAGCTGCTAACTTATTATTTCCCTGAAGTCTTTTTAGCTACTTTCTATTTAAATAATTTTTTTCCAATGTCCTTTTGTTTCCATGTAATAAAGTATATTACTCTGAATTTTTGATATTGGTAGTAACATATTTTTTTTTAAATAACCAATGCTTCCCAAGTATGTGAGCCTCAGAAAACGTATACATATGTAACCTAAATACAAAAATATATTTTTAACTAATTGTTATTAATAACAAAAGAGGTGACAGGTATTCACCTAAACAGACGGAAAAAGACACGACTCCATTATAATGTTTATTTAAAATATACGATGTGGAGTATGTTTTCCAAGTTAAAATAAAGTTACACAGTAAAATACAGAGTTTTACGTAGACGTCAGCCAAGGAATTTAATATTTACGGTGATTAGCAGCACCTTCTTCCTGTGGAATGCTGGCTAGGTTTTCATAATATTCTTCAATGTGACCCAGTTGTATTGGGATGACAATTTTTGGATTACAAAAATGAAGGGTAAATGTTGGTATATTTAACAAGAAGGTATCATACATCTTAACCCTACCTACTAATTGTATAAATATTAAAAAGCAGAAATCGTTAAAAATAATCGTATATATAAAATGTTACACGTTCAAATGATGAAGTTTTTGTATTTTCTGTACTAGATTCCTGGTACAATTTATAGTTGTTTATTAATGTGGATAAACATTACCTTATTAATTATTTTTAAATGTATTCAGTATTTTTTCAATTTAATCTTACTTCTAATCTAAGTCTCTGATCCTAACAAATTGTATAAAATTGTGTTGTGTATTGTTGTCTGATCCTATCGTTTCTATTGTATATTTCTAGGACCTATTTGTGTATTTTTAGTTTGTATCTGATTCGCATCTTATTACTTTTGCAGACGCTATATTTTTAAAATCCACTAATCCAGCTTTTTTCATTTCGGAATGATATGCGGATGACTCAGTTTCAAGATGGTCCGAGGTTTATTGGACAATAATACTCGCCAAGCTTTCAAGGTCACAAACAATCATTAGCTTGGAACCCTAATTCCTGTATATGGTACAGGGTGTGTTTTTTTAAACGCAACCCAAAACTTTATTTTATCAGTGAATGGTTATTTCCTCCAGGATCTCCGGATTTGACCCCACTATATTATTTCCTTTGGAGATACATAAAAAGAGAGGCCTACGAAAACAATTTTAGAGGATATTCAGCACCTCAAAACAAACTTGACAAATGTAATGCAAGAAATTCAAAGAGGTACCTTGCAACACCTGTTCGGGAATATGATGGAGAGAACACAACTTTATACAAATGCCAATGGCGGATTGTTTAAAACACATAATGCAAACTAAATGTGATCAAACTTAAATAACAGGTTGTATAAAATGTAAAGATAAAAAAACAAAGCTCATTTCATATTTATATATGGATTATTCAATCTTAAAATGGGCTGCGTTATAAAAGCACCATGTATTTTAATGCGATGACAACGTGATTTATACACAAATTAATTTTTAATTATTCTTGGGAACTGTGATATTACTAATAGGCAAGTTGGTTGTGGTATTTTGTCCAAATGATTTCCTCGAAATTATAAAGAAAGTAAAAAGTAGGAACTACATAAAAGTTGCTCCAAAAATAGGACATAACCTCAACCCCAAAGTCTTCCTCGAGCGGACATCCGGTCTCCGCTGCCACGGAGCCCTCTAATGGTTCTTGCTAAGATACACAACAGTGGAAGAAGTATATTTTTTCACTTATCCAATGGAGAAAAAACTCACATAAATAATGTAAAATCCGGAGTTTTTTTGTAATCATCATAATCTTGAGTAATATGTATGTATTTAACGAAACTAAATTTGGAAAATTGTGCTGTAATTTGTGACTTTTGAAATACAATCTTTCAATCCTAATATTCACAGTAAATTATTTTATGAAATAATGTTAGATGATCTGAAAAGTAATTAAATTTAAAAGTTTAATTAAATGTTACCCATCTTGCAATGCACGATAAGATCTTAGTACCGGATACATTATGGCGGAAGATAATGACAGAGGCACTGAGGGTTGATAGGATAACTTCTTTTATGACCAGAATATTACGATAAAATCAAATCTTTTAAAAACAGTATAAAAAACCCTGATTAATTTTTTCCCGCCTTAGAACTTAATGTGATAAAATATTTGTTTAGTATTGGCAGATTCCCCTAACCTTGTTTAATTCGACGTTTACAAATAAAATGTACTCGTTCATTTCTTTATACATCTTCAAAAAGGTTTAAGCTTTGACTTTGATGAGCCATAATAACTATTAATATTACATCACTTTTGCAGACGCTATAGGCGTAAAAATCCCCTAAGCCATTTTCTTATATTAAAAAGCCTCTGCATATTTAACTTAAGCTTTCGAAGCACTTTGCTCAAATTATCAGAGTATAATTACAAAATTAATATATTATGCAAACTTACTTTCCAAAAAGAAAGAAATAGGGATTTTGAAACCTGCATAGAAAATTACTTAAAAACTAGTGGCTTGAAGGGGCTAAAAGTCCCTAATGAGGGAAAATTCAAACAATCCTTATTTCTTACAGTACAAAATACCTTAATAGCAAACTGAATCTGCCTTATATTGATATCTAGCCTACCACATGGTTTTCAATCAAGTATCAGCATCACATGTCTTATGTAAACAAAGCAGACGTTTTTAGATCCCAATGCTCTTTGAATGGCAGATATTTTACGTTATTACTCGTTTTCTGGTGAATTTCAAGCAATTTCATTATTTTTCCCGCCATCACAGAATAGAGACCTTTAATTTGAGCCCTCCCCCATCTTTCTATGACTTGCCAAACGCCCACAATTTTGACGCAAAGAATCGCCTTACGAAATTAAATATATGATTAGCATAATTAATCTTACAACTATTATTTTTAATTTTGATGAAGTTATTCTTTTCTGAACTGTTTAAAAATATTAACATACTCACATACTATTATGTGACATGTTTATGATTTGTCAGTTCTGGCCTAGTGTTGTTTGCAAGACAAAACGTTCCCATTAAATTATGTATCCTGTATGATACGAGTATATCATATGAATTTAAAATAACTTAAATTTTCGGCTAGGTTACATATGAAGGCACATTTTGTACTGGATCACCGAGTAAAGACAAGCCTCTTGAGAGACGAGCAATATCCGGTTGGAGCAGCTTCCGTTCTGAAGAGAATCGATTGTACCCGGATTCTAAGTCATGTTGTCATGTTTCATATCAAATTTAAAATCCATTGCAATTTTTGTGGAAAAAATCATCATGATTGAAATGGCTTTGTAAAAATACTATGGTGGTGGAGGTTGTTGGCCACACGCTATGTACCTATATTAACCAAATACATCTTTTGTTTTATGTGAGAGTTTCTTCAAGATTGCCAATTAATTTAAACCTGCCAATTAGTTGAATATATGTAAACTTTTGTATTTTTAAAATTACAGAGGTAAGTTACCAAAAGAGATGTCAAAGGCCAATGCAGAATCTTCCACCGCGAAGTATGTTATACTGAATAGATAAACATACAGATGTTTATACTCTTACATCCATAAACATCAAAATATTTCACACATATTTTAACAATCTTTTTATCAAGAGGAGCTTAAATAAGCAGGAGCTCAGTGATAGTGGGCAATCGATGTCAAAATCGATTCTTATTTTGTAAATAGTTAATATTTAGAGATGACACTGCTGTTTGGAACTGTACTTGCCTTTATTACGTATAAATATATTGAATTTAATTTGACATGCAGGATATTTATTTAACAGTAGATCCGATGTTTATATTGGTTAAAATTGAAAGAAGTAATGCTGGAATTGATAAAGCTGATATGTATTCTAGGCCTCGGTAGGCAATGCTCTAGGATTCTTCTCACGTGCTTGAAGGTGAAGTGATTCTCTGCAGATCCTTTGAGCGAGTATTGCTACAGCAAAAAAAGTACTGCGTAACTCTAAAGTTTGTCCAATATCAAACTTTAAATAATTTGGCCTTTTCGTTAACGAAAATTGATTTGAATGCACCAGTTTATTACCAACCAATAAGTGGTGTAAAATAATGTATCAAAGCTTTTATATTAATCCGTTATTTATAATTAAATGAAAGTTTTTATAAAAAAAGAGTTTTGTGTTATAGATAGCAGAAAAAATAAAAATGTTTGACCTAATTTTATGCAACCTAACTAGTCCAAAAACAAAGTGTTCAATACATTTTAAACATTTTAACTTCTTTACTTTTTCTTATACATTTAATAACAATAACTTAATTAAAAAGCTGTGGTCATCCTAATACTTTGAAATTATTAGAAAACAGTTTTAATGTACCTTAATAACCAGTCCTTCTAGAAATATTTTGTCTTATTGTCAAAATGTAAAATATAACGAGTGATTTAAGATCAACACTAACTAACTAAACATAAATTAAACTGTCTATATCGTAGGTGTCCATCAATTATTTTTCTAGTATAAGAAATCTTTCCAGGTCATCGAATAAAGAATATAGAGCGGTGAATTTTGTTAGTTGATGGATGGGCTTGTACCTTTGTCACATGTGTCATAAATCTTTCCTTCGTCAGTCAAGTGAGCCTTGGTCTTAGTCAATATTCAACCTGCACTGACAGTATCTTATTATAAACAATACAAATTTCAAATTCAAACATTCTCTCCCTACACTTTAAAGGCAAATTTTATAAGTCATCTTCAAAAATTATAATCTGTCAATCATTGCTGAATAACTTGTTCTTATTTACCTAAAATAAGCTATAGAAAAATTGTGCCTATAGTTGGGATAAGGGTTTATAGGGTTGACCCTATTATAAGAAAAAACAAAACAAAGGAGGAGCGCAAAGAAGCAGTAGCGCCACAAAACATAACAATTTCCAATGCTGAATGGGATGGTATAATTAATATATCTGTTCATTGATTAAAAAAGTTCAAAACGTACAACAAAAGGAAACGAAAATACATATTTCTACAGCTCAGACATTTTTCAAAACGGTTCTTGTTTATACTTGAGCTTCTAGGACATCAATAAAGTGAAATCTACGAAAAAATATGTTAATAATGTCAATACCTTCATTGGTAAAATATATATATATATTTTAGTTTAAACATATTGTTTATTGTATTAACATTTTAAGTTGATGCATAACTCACCTCTATACTACCTCTACAAATGTGACCGTGTATTTGTATTTCAACCACACATCGACGCACTCGAACACAAACGTGCAAACAATGCGTCGGCAACCATTGTCCTTTACCAACAATGATTCACGTGCTACCAGTTATCAATGGTTTTGTGCATTAAATACTCAAACTATTCTCGTAAACTATGGTGCTTTATTTTTTGTGCAGTTCTAAAATGTAAAATATACAGTAACCAGAAATTAAAAAACCTTTCTTCAAATAGACATAACAAGATATGGCCTTCAGTCTGTGATGAATTCATTTGAGGGCTTACAATTATGAAAAAAACTTTGATGTTATATTTAAAATGTCCTTAACTTATATAGGTTGAAAATATAATTTTAAAAAAGTTAACCTAAATTTCAAACCAAAATCAATGTAAGTTTGAAACACAGTCATGACAGTCCTTGTGTTGAAATTATTTTTTTAGCAATCAAATCAATTTGAGAACCGATCTTTAGTAATAAAATAACTTGATTCG
The DNA here is from genome assembly GCA_035578135.1 of Flexamia atlantica. Classification (NCBI taxonomy): domain Eukaryota; kingdom Metazoa; phylum Arthropoda; class Insecta; order Hemiptera; family Cicadellidae; genus Flexamia; species Flexamia atlantica. Next base: position 19,456,977 of record JAQJVK010000009.1, on the reverse strand, counting down.
TGATATATCCTTATAGTAAAACTGTTTTAGTTTACATGAACATTTTTGAGTAACCACAATGCAATTTTTACTATGTTGGAAGTGATATAATGAAATAATTATTTAATGCTGATAATTATCTACAATTTTTACAGCTTTAGAACTTTTATGGAATTATCTGACCACTGTTTCATGTATTTGTGGCCAGCGATTGCAAAAAGATAAACATAATAATAATTTGAGTCCAGATATCTATAAATTCCGTTGAGCCGCGCACTGTGACGCACACAAGAGATGATTACAAACTAGCACTACCTAAATAAAACCAGATTACCTTTTCAGTAGGCCTACATAATAAGAAATAAAATTAAACGATAATTAAATGATTTAGTTGAACAACTAAAATAAAACCAAACCTTAACTAAAAAGAACATCTAGGAAAAATTAAAACGACCTTATTTTTTCAATTATTGACCAAACAGTTCTAAACTTTCCTGAAAAAATGACTATTTTTTAATATTAAAACAAAACTTCAAGTGTTAAATCAAAACTTCATACTGTAGCTCAAGATTTTAGTAGTCTTTCGTTTTTCTGTTCATAACTGCTAAATACCAATATTAGGTTTTAGAATACCCTCGCCTATCTTAGAGCCATATAACTTATGTGAATGCAACATTTTGCATTTTCGATAATTTTTTTCACGATGGAATTACTTTAAATTTCATATTAAATAAATCCTAAAACCTTATTCTGATTAAAATAATCCATTTTAAGATCCAAAATGGTCTTTAAATCTTTTGATGTTAAGTCAAGTTCTTTGACACAAAGGGAAATTTTCAAAGAAAGACTATCTAAAAAACATTAATATAATCCAGCAAAAGGCGTTCTTCGAAAGCTTACATACTAATAAAATAATCTTAAACGTGAGTGGCCTGTCGCTGTAAGGATATTAACAAGCAAACAGTGAAGGTTAAAAGGGTCAAGGTAACGGGTGAGGGATTAGATGAAGAGCTTTCTGCTCTAGAGCAAATCCCTGCTTTGGGATGCACTTGGGTTATAACATCCGATATCGTTGATAAATTGATTATATCAAATAATACCATAAACTCCATACAGATTGTTAATATAAAGATAGAATTATTGGAAAGATATACAGTTAAAATTTTACTTAGCATTATTATAACATAAGACATATAATGAAGATTATAACATTTTAAATCGGGTTTAAATGGCATTGGTAAAGATAGTTCATCGCTTATATTGAATTTTACATATTTTGTCTTATTAAAACAAAATCAAGGAAGGTTAAGCAGGAATTAAGATTTTGACAAATAAGTAAAAATTAGTTCTTCAAGAAACTGTTTTGAAGTAATCAGTATATGGTTTTACTTAATAATATCATAATAATAGTATCCCTGATGTACACACAATAAATCTATAATTATACTCGTAAAATCGAATGAATTTGCGTTTTTGGCTTCTAGGGCCCTCAAAAAGGAAACTTTATTACAACCTTGGACTTAGGATTTACCATGAGACCAACGAACGGTAACATAACAGCTTCTTTCGAGGAATAAGCTAAAATAAATGCGATCTTCCTGTAAAAAGTCCTTTAAAATTAAATCATGGCCAAGAGCTTGAGTGTAGCCGATGGTGGAACAACAAAAATGAAAAAGAAATCGGTGTGCATTTAGATTCCATATTGACGTCACTCAGTTTGCAAATCGGTATTTCTAAAATTTTGTCTTATGCGTCGGGAGTCAGATGATGATTTGACAGGTGGTTAGGGTTTGCAGTCTGAGGCGTCAGCATACAATCCAAGTAGCACACATATTTGTTTTCGTATTTACTATTAGCAACTAAATTAGCAACATCATGAACAAGGAAACGTAGAAACAAGAATTAATCAGACACTATGGCAGTTCTATCATGTGTAACACTACCAAAAAGTGTAAAAATAATAGAAGTTTTGCACTAAAACTACTTTTACTACTGTAAACAATCAATATCATTTATAATTTAAATTTAATTTCAACACAAAATTAAAGAACCAAAGATGTTATACAAAATAAAATAAAACTTGATTTTCAGATATCCACTAATGGGAAACGAAATAGGGTATATTCAATGGGATATATTTCAATATCCTGTTTTGACAGTCCAAGTAATACGCTGGATATTAATTTGCTGTAGAAAAAATTTAGCCGACTGCAGTAAATCAACCTGCACCTTGAAAAATGCTGATTTCGGCGATCAGCCAATAGTATCGTTTGCCAAGGCCTTGGCCAAGGCGAAAAATTGTTTTAATTGGCCAAGAGAGCCAAACCAAATTGGAAGGAATACGAAATTGGTGGGGAATGTTTTGGAAATGCAAGGTCCCTAAACAAACTTTTGGCAAAAAATATCATAGAAATAAAGTTATAAGACTATTCCCTCTTACTGTACGGTTGAATAAAGCTTCACGAGAGAAATGTTATCGTACAAATACTCCTGACCCTCGCAGGAATAGCGAAGACGAGCATCGCGAGACAAGCAATTTCCGTTGGAATCAACTTCCGGTACCGAGGAAATCGGTTGTCTTCGTATTGCGGCTAGTCTGTGGAAAATCTATCTATAATTCATTACAAAACATAAAAAATAGCCATTACCCTAGTGCGTATAGCTTTAACGTTTTTAGAACCTATCTATATTTACCTCAATAACGTTCAGTGCAGATTCGCTTGCGATGACATTGCCAATAATTTCGGGAATCACACATGTCTTTGCTTAAAAACTTTGTTAACTTCATTCAGCTGTTTATTTCAAACTATTCGCTTGAAGGGAATAGGGGACATAAATTATAATAGGCTAGAATTTTAATTAAAACCACCCTTTTTTTATAGTACAAAATCGCGTTCTTAGCAAACAGGCTTTTGGATTAAAGTTCGTTAATATGAAACACGCGTTTTCGAACTAAGCAACAGCCCCACATTTTTTAATGTAAATAAAGCAGATGTTTGTAGATCCCAATGTTTTTAAAGCTTAATGTATCACGCTATTTCTAATTTTATAATAAAGTGAAAGAAATTCCATTTCACTACTCGTTCAATTTGTACCCCCTCCCATCATCCTACGTCATGTCAAACGCCCACAATTTCTTCGCAAATATCTCGCTTCTATATATATATATATGTTTAAAGAAGTACTTTTTACAACAAGAAGAATAAATGGGAAAAGGAAAATATATTATCGAAGGGTTATACTGTTTGTTGAATGCCACGGGTTCTGCTAGTATATATATATATATATATATATATATATATATATATATATCAGTATTGCACCCAATGATAACAGTGGGAACAGAAGAAGATAGAAAGAAGGTATAGATACAGTATCACCCTTCAATAATATAGGTTTGCTTTTACATTTATTCTTCTTCTTGTAAAAACCATTTCTTTAAAGATGTCAAATGCACTTGAATAAAAAGATAAATGTTTTTAGAAATTCGCTTAGTACGCAGGTCTGCTGCTAAGGGGCTATTCAATTCCTGACTAAAGGGTCTGTAAGAACTAAAAGTGCGACCATATCCAGCGCCCTACCGAAAAAGCCTCAAAGGGTGTTGCTGCCCTGGGTAGGCTCATGCCCAATATCAGTGGTGCTCCTTCTGGCAAGTGCCGTTTGCTTGTGTCGGCTGTCCAGTTGATTTTGCTATGAGGTAGAGAGGATTGCACTCACGCACTCAAGAAGTGAGTGGCTTACCCGGGTCAAGCGCCGAGAAGCATTTATGGTCGTTTCTGCTCACCGCATGGTACCTGAGCTTGCCCTGATGATGATCACGACGTAATGAGCGTTACCCTTGGCTTTGTCGGCGGGCGTTGAATCTGCAGGCATATATAATATAGAGTGGCCCTAAAGTACGGCTAATATAGCCTTTAATTATTAAGGGGTTTCCTTTAATTTAGTCTAACCATCTTAAATTTTATCCTCGGAAAAACTTCAAGCCGAGCTCTTTTCAACGACACCAAAACTATTAAAATTGGTTCAGAAGTGTAGGAGGAGTCTTTATCACAAAAACCCTAGTGTATTAAATTGTAATCGACTATTAATAATAAATTTCACCAAGCTTTTATTGAAGGCAGGCAACTGATAAGGTGACAGTAAATTCTCCTCGACTGAGAAGTAAGCACTTTTTGTTTTCTTTTATATGCTAATAAATCTGTTCAGACAGTGATTAAATTGTACAATATGCATTCTATTAATTATGTTGACATTTTTGATTGTAAGCGTTTGACTAGCTTTTACAAAATAAAATATAAAATTTCTTATTCCCATTTTTTGCATAAATTGTTATTATTATAAACGGAATATTTTAATTTAGTATTCCTAATTAATATTTAACACAATAACAATTATTTATTTTAAGGAATATTTTATTTATCTTACTAATATTATAAATGTACTCTACAGCCGAGTGGATAAAGCGCTCACCTCATAGCCTGAGTTCGCCGGGTTCGATTCCTGACAGGATCGAAACTGGGTTCAGTTGTCATTTGTCATTGGGCTATGAATTAATGATGCTAACTAATAAAAGGTCGCCTTTAGATAGTAACAAGACCCGGGTTTGGACCGTTCCCGATCAAAACGTTAAAAAATGCAAATGGCGAAGAAATACACAAAATACAAAAACAATACAAATACAAATACAAATGTGAAAATATGGATGTTTGTGTGAATATCTGCCTTTCAACCACGTGATAAATACTTAATCAACTGAGCTGAAATTTTACAGGAATGGAGCCACTATATCAGAAAAGGACATAGGCCTATTCACTTCCTTGAAATCCCCTCGAGCTACGCCCCGTGAACGTCCATAGCTTCAATGTTCACATTTTATAAGGCTGTATTCAAATACTGAATTGTAAACAGCTGTGAATACTAAAATTTGACAGTTCAAAGAACAGAAGTAAGATCAGCTGTAATTTTTATCGTGAGCGAAGCCACGGAAAACCGCTAGTTAATTAATATTTTTATTGTAATATTAAAATTAAAATAAAAACAAAGTACCCTTTAACCTTCTTTTTTAATCTACTTAATGAAGAAAGTTAAAGGGTACTTTGTTTTTATTTTAATATTACAATACACAATAGTAGCCCTAACCTGTGAAAATAATTATCAAATTAATTTTTTTAAATATAAATGTGTTGTGATTGATTTTTTATTTGTCTGCATATGATAGGCATCTGCAGTACATTTTTTGTTTTACTCTTTTCCTCCATATCTATTAATTTGTATTGCAATTAATTATGTGTGAATCTAATGTTTACTGCTGGGAAGTGTTTTCGCTAGTGCATGTGAATATATCAAGATCATAAGCTTTTAAATTGATTGAATCCTCCCTTAATTATGTGTTGTAAGTGATTTTGCATGTTAATTATATGATGTATCATAACACCTAACATGCCCTGTTATGCAGCATTTGAAAAAATAAATATGCCGGGCTATGAACAACTTATTATTTCATTTCAACATGGGAGAGCGGTTCGACCTTTACAAGAGAGACTGCTCGGTAATCAAACTTGGGCCAAACTGATAAAAATCCGGAACTCAGATTTTATTTATACGCACTAAATAAAAAAAAATTAGAATTTCTGTCAATTCCAGGGGTATTTCCACAGCAGTTGTTCTAATAGAACATTGTTCTAATAAATTTAGTGGACATGGCAAGATTTGCGATCTCTTTAACCAAAGCCCAGGTCGCTAACTGGCAAGAAACACTACCATGAATTGACTGATCCCTAGACTAGAAATACGAACTATAAAACTTAAAAGCAGTTACAATAAAATTTAGTATTAAATAAAATATGATATATTTTAATTTGCAAGAAACCCCACAAATGCTCTGGTAGTAAAAATAAAGGCATTTTAAAAGCCCAAAATGACGGTTAAAGAGTAGAAGTGGGAGGGGAGCAGGGAGGGAAGCTAGGGAGAGGAGATGGGGAGGGTGGCAGGGAGGTGGTGGTACACAGTTCACTAACCGCTCAATTACTTTGATTTGCTTGGTAGAGGACATTTTTTTAAGAGGTATTCACTTAAAGAAATTTTAAATTGGTTGGCAATCATTTTGTGAAATTGAAGTTTGCTTTCTAAAACATATTTGTGACTCGTTCTTTTAGAACTATTACGTCCACTTACTGCTTCATTACGTTATTATCAACAATATAAAAAAAGACTACACATTGATACAAACATAATTACATAAAGCTTCCATAATTTTATCAGATGGATTTAATTTTATGAGGGATAGCCTAATCAACTGGCTAATAGTTTGGAAAAACAGTGAACATATACCAAGATTAATGATTAAATTACTTTTGTTAAATGCATTTAGAATACGTTTCACACAACTTTTTAAAAGAATAATGTCAATCCACAAATAAAACGTTGGGCTCGGTCCCTATGCGAGAGTTTTAAGCTTTTCCCTTTTAAAATTTAAACCTCTTTAGAAATCCAATTATAGTTTAACTGGATCCTGTTTTGCCCGGGCGATCCTGTAATCCGCGCCGGCAGGTCCGTCAAAGAGCGGCTTGTTGTGCAATTACTGGCTCTAATTCTAGTTAATGGCATTTACATCCCAAAACTAACGCCATATTGCGGCAGAGTATAAAGATAAAGGACGTGTATGAAAAATTATGTAAATAATAGGGAATATAAAAAAGAAAAGTAAATATAGAGATATCCAAAGATATAGAAATCACACAAAACAATGACACCCTACGATGAAACAAAGCTAATATACTGGAATAATTGTTTCAGAATTAATATTGTAGACCGTCAATGAATATCGAGTATTTTAAGAACTCAGCCAATACAACTTATAAAGAAGTCTAACAATTATAAACTGATGGCTTGGTCAATGTAAGCAAAAACTAAACAATAATTGAAATTAGGGTTTAAACATTTTACCGAGCTTATTAAGACATAAAACTGAACATGTCTTTGATTATTATAAACTGAATATATTATGTAAGAAGTAAGAATATGGAAAACTGTTTAAGGGTTGAGTCTGCAGGAAATGACATTGTTAGCATTTTTAAGAAAAGCTGAGATGTGAAAGAAAATCTGCCAAGATGGAACATAGCCAATGCTAAGAATCCTATACAAATCCACATAGCCGTTTATTTGAGCTAAAAGACCATTTCTATTATTACGATGTCGTGTTTATTATGCCCTACGAATGCATAATCTCTCAGCCATAACACAAAAATGTTTACGTCAAAAACTATAATTTTTCGGTCTATTTAATTAAATGTATAATCTTTCTACAACATAAATATACCGGTGTCCAAAACGTTTCAGGACTTTGGGTGATGGTCTCTTAAATCTAAACTATGAAAAAGGTTCTGTGAATGTATGTCCTTAAAATAATGTTTTCCAAGTCATCATCCGTTTTGCATTTTCAATGTTTATCTTCGAAGTTTTTGAATGTTTTCTTTTTAACATCGGTATGTACCTATAAAATACAATATAGGTATAATTATAAATATAAATATATAAAATATAAATAGAACACGCTTCGCTCGTGTTCTAACTTACATCTCACTCGTGGCTTAAAGGTATTCATAATACAATCATTGCATAAACTTCTATTTTACTCTAATCTTTGTATAAGAATATTTTTATTGAGCAAATTTCTGCAATGAAGTGCCTTTTTGAAAACAATTAAAAGTAATTGCTTAAAACTTTACGGATGATAAGAATCTTTATAGCCTGTCTGTTGTTTTAGCTATATTTGGTACTAAAAATTAATTATTGCACGAAACAGTTATAAAGAAACTGTTATTTTATTATGTTATACTAAAAGATGAATCCCCCAAAATGTTTTTATTAAAATAAAGAATAACGTTGGCTACAGTATAAAAATTACAGTTTACTTTGCTCATATAAAATAAGCTTGAACGTTAAGATATTTTTAAAATCAGCATATAACACCAGATCTGGAATATTTAGTTATGCAATGGGTAAATTAAAAATGTAGATTGTTATTTACCCTGATAAAACTGTAAAATAATCAACTAATTATTCTTCCCATCTATCAAGTGGCAGGCAGTACGTGACCAAGTCTTTGTGGTGAAGAGATATGAACCAATTTAATTTCAGGAGGAATTGAGGGGAAATAATTTAAACTCGAGAGAAAATATTCCTTAAAATATGCTTCGGTAAGGACGGAATAAAACGTTTTCATATTAATCAACTTCACGTAAGTGGTAGCACACTTTAATTTTTAACTTGACTTGTCTTTTGTGCCTATTTTAAAAGTGGGTTATTTTTATTCAAACGTTAACCACTGACAATGCCTACTCGATTCTTGTTTACAAAAAAAATCATATGAATTAAATCATAGTTATTTAGAAGAGATCCATACATACAAATAAGCATGGCAATTTTCGTGCAGAATTTTCTGGCCAAACTATTTAGACAATATTGATGATTTAATTCTCCACACTTAACTTCCCATTTAAGTTTCACAACTCGGTGTATGAAATCTAAAGCCCTAAAAGCAGAGTTTTAGCACAAGAATATAAGACGGCAAAATAAATACAAAATATTTATAATCACTTAATAAAACGACCAAACAATTAACTTATTGATCAAAATAATGTTTTGAAACAAATAACAGCATTTTGATAAAAAACGAAATTATAAAATATTGATAATGCTGTATTGGCTAGTAGGTCAGCTGATAATTTTAATATTGTTTATTTTTTACCAAATGAGCGACTATGATGCTGCTTGAACAGCTGTTTTTCTGCGACGTCGTTCAGCCACCAAGTGTACCTGATATTAATGCCCAAAAAACAAGCCGACTGGTTAGACGTGGCACAGCCACCTAAATCAGTAGCATCACAAATTTAATGTAAAAATTATAATTTAACTAGCTGGAAAAATGGAAAACTTCCTGAGATTGAGATGTAATTTTTCATACTTCATAAGGTTGCTATAACAACCTCTATAGCCTCCTCATAGTTTAACATTGGAAGTTTCACATAATCACTTAATCACTTTAATAAGACAGGTACCTCATGGAGGACGTTACCCTGAATATGAGTGAAGGATGAGTGTGGTTTAAAGTATCGTTGATCGTAACCCTAAAGGAATTTCACTGAATGTTTCTTTGAACTGTTTCCCTGCATCATTGGTCCAAGGGAAGTATAAATACCTTATTACAGCTCTTTAGGCCATAGAGTTTTGGAGATTCGCTGTCCGTTAGAATACTTCTTCTTTATATATAATAACATAGTAATATGATTGATGGATAATGAAATGATAGCAATATAAGTAGTTATATTTTGTATAAAAACACGTATCTCAATAAACTTTTATTTGTAAACGAAATAACATCAATTGAGAAGCAATGAAAGAACAGTTTCACAAGAAAATATATATTCCATGCAATTTTTTAAATTGTTGTTCTCTATACATTACAGTTTATTATAACATTGTATACGCATTTGTATAAAGTATCTGATAGAAATACAACTCAATAAAAAATAGGCAAGTTTTAATATGAATCCTTCGACTTATTTTTATAAAATTTATTTTCAAATTTTACTCTTATATATCTATATTTGGACTAAAATGTTACCTAAAAATATGTTTAGTATTCATAATTAATTCTGTTTTATAATGGCCTTATACCTTAGCTATGTATATATTTGAGTCGGCTATTTGTGTTAAACTTACAAATCTAACTCCTCAGTTAAAACAAAACGAGAAAGGAACATCCGTACGTTTCACAGGTAATTATGGTGCAATTATGCAATACGTCAAATTTACACTTTCGTTTTGGCCTAGCTGGTATTTATTGCCTGAGGCAGTCATTTTAAATGAAAGTATCGATTTTCATAATCTTAACACATAAAAAAGAACTACAGTGTAATCAAAAGGAATACAATTGATGATGTTCTTAATTTTATTTCTAGCCCTTAAAAGTTGTTATAGTTATAAAACTCATAATAGAAATACTTTCAATATTTACCAACTCGACAGACATTTTTATCAATGGAGATTAAATGTAAATCATTTTTGCCATATATCTGGTGCTGTATCAAATGAATAGTCATTATTTACAATTCTCCTTAACAAAAGGCAGCCCACCGTAGAAGTCTCATTATTTTAAACTTAAGCTTACTTATAGTAACCCCTCCCGTAAAGGACCTTCACAACATAAAAATAACATTTTAAAGTATATCTCAAAAGGAAAACGCAAACGGAGTTTACAACTTTTTATACGTATAAAGCAAACTGTCGTAAATACTGAAGTATCTAGACTGTTGGACTTTGGAGGAATGAAAGGCTCAGAATTGCGAGCTAGATACGTCTCTTGAGGAATATTGTGCAGCTTATGGAAGGAAGGAAAATCCAGTATTGGAAAAATAGATTCTGGTCAGTCAGCCTTACCCCTGAAGGAACAGACAAACATTTCCAACCCATCCTCCGGAGACGACTCGTCCTCTAACCTGAGACCTCGACCAAGTACTCCCATACAAGGACCACCATCCGGGAGCTCTCCTCGTTGTGAAGAGTCTCACCTAGGTCAGATCGCGCCCAGACAAGCAGACTGAAGTATGTCGGGCAAGAACCCCTCATCGCCCCCCAGATGGACATGTTGGGATGATCAAAAACTCTCTCCAGGGTTCAGACCTGACTAAAAGCCGTATGAATCATACTTAAAGGGTGCTTAAAGGGTACGAGGACAGACTGTCATGGAATGGTGAAACACCATACCGCTTATTTTCTAGCATGGTATTTCCTACGTACTAACGGTGAAACAGACGTATTTACGTATGTAACGTACAGTAGCATGCTAATGTTGATTTACCATGCCGACTAGACTAAACATTTTTCTCAGTGTATAGGCATCCAGGCTCAGCCGGGAATCAAAGTTCCCAGACACACGACAAAGAACCAAGAAGAACTGAAACTCATACGGGAAAGTTATTAGACCAGGTAATTTGGTCCATGGGACTTTTTGTGTATGGTATATGTTGTCCCTGATTTCGTTTCTGTTATTGGAACTTTCAAGGATATTAAGGGAAGAATGCTTGAATGCAAACCCATTGAAAAATAAACCTAATTACAACCTGTTAAATATTATGTATAACCATTTTATCTGTGCAATTAAATTTTTTTATGTTTTTTAGTTTATTTTTTTGTTTATTTTTGTAGTTCCTTTTGACTATAGGCTAAGTTTATATTTTTATGGTATTTGCGAATACAAGTGATGTCTTTTAGACTTTACCGGACTCTGTATACGGAACAAAAATAATTTTCATTTGGCAGTAAGTAATGCTCCATCAACAAAACCTAATCCCGTGAATTATTTGTAGTGATATGCGTGAGCGTAAATAAATTATTATTACAATGCGTATGATTACAAGTTTCTCACGAATAGCATTTCACATTGAATGCAATTGTTTATAATACTATTATAATTGAGATGTACAATTGCGTACATTGTTTATTTTAATTCAATAAAATATATAGATATGTAGAGAAATCATCATAAAAACAACATTTAAGTAAATATAATCTGTGGATACAATAAAGCTGAACCTTCTCCGGATTTCGCTCTTTTGGGCCGGAAAAGCTTCTTTACACAGACCAATTATAATTTATCAACATCCTTCGCTTTGATCCTATTTACTTGCAGTCTGTCAAAGCCAAAAGCTTCACAAAGGTAATTACTTTACCTTCGTAATTTTATAGTAAATTTAATAGTAAACGATGCCATATTTTTGTTATGGTACTTGAATTTCGACATTTGGGTTTAAAGCCGTACTGAGAATATACATGTATTTACAATCGTATCTACTGTTGAGGAGAATGTATAAAAATATATGAGAATATATGAGCAATTTGAAATTTCTCATGGATTCTTTAGTGAGCTTAAATTCATTAATATAAAACTATAAATGGATAAAAATATATAGGATCATTTATAAAATAATTTGTCACGTTAAAGACATGTTAAAACAATGTTAATAAAGGGTATGAGCAAACTGACACATACTTTCTCCCTCGAAAGTATGTGCCATTTAAAGCAGGAAAACCTACAATAAAATATAGCAGGTTTACAATTATCTCAAAAACACATAGCAAATTTTATCAAAATCGGTTAGTAATTTACGGAGTTATCGGTTTTAAAATATTTTCCATAAGAATAACATAAGACAACGTAATGATTTAACCACCAAACACAAATAATATTTATCTCCTCTACCTAGACTAGACTAATAATTCAAAATACCGGATTACATATTTTTTCAAGCAAAATGTTGCAAGTATGTTTAGTATGATTATTGTGATATTAAGTAAATTTAAAATTTTTAAATTTTTAACACTTAAAACCTTATAAATTTTGTACCATAATGTTTACAGAAATGCGGGTGTTTTCAAACATCCCGATTGGCAAGAATAATTTCAATTTTCATTACAAAACATGTTGTATCTGTTTCAGCCTTATATTGTGTGTGCTGCCATCTCAGTTATCTTTTACTTTTTCATACATTAGAGTTTTTTCATTCGTAATATGATCAACACTCATACAAAAGTATCAACCCTTTATCTGCTATTCAGGGCGACTAACTTAACTGTGTATATTAGGAAGTATTAGATTTATGTAAAACTTTGAACGGGGGCTTCATCTACTTTTCTATGAAAGACAAAAATACTGATTCATTTACTTATAAATAACCCCATCTTTCTAATATCAAGCAATTTTTTAATTTTTCTTATTGAGCGCCATGTATTTTAAGGTGTTTTTTGACTTTAAATTTAATTTTGAGTACTATTTTGTTTTGAAATGTTTTCCTATTCCCGATGGTTAAGGAAATACGAGCAGTAAAATTTTAATTATTTCCTTTAAGAAATGCACTGATAAATTTTCGGTGGTTTGTATATCGAACGGTTGGGTTAAGTAAAATATACCAAAGAGTAAAAGTGCCTTAAAATCGTGATTTGAGTGGATAGTCAATCTAAATTTTTATTGTTAGTCGAGATCAACTGGTGAAAAAGTACAATTTTGAATATTCATGTACTCCATCTATATATATAAAAGCCAAAATCCATTGACTGACTGACTGACTGACTGACTGACTGACTGATCACAGTTTCTAAAAAACGATAAGGCTTAGAGCAATGAAACGTGGCACAAATATTATTTGCAGGCTCTAGACGCGTACTGAGAAAGGACTTTGCAATATTTTCTCTCAAAATTCTTGAATATGGTATATTATGGAATTCAAAATGGCGGCCAATTTTAGCTTTCATAGCTTATTTTCTCATAAACTACAAGATTTTGGGCCATTAAACTTGACAAAAATGTTCTTTATAGGCACTACATGCGAACAAAGAAAGGGTTTTAAAATATTCTCTCTCAGACGGCTAAAATAGAGTTTATTATAAAACTCAAAAAAAGTGGCTATTCAGTTTTTTAACTATGGATGGAAGGCCTATACAATATTTTCTGGGGATGGATAAGGTAAGATATCCAATCTACTATGAGAATAAAATATACAAATTTATTTCAGCCACCTACTGTATTTTTTGTCAAATGCCACTTAAGCTACTTGCGTTGTACGAACCGCCCGAAGTACAAAATTGTATTCTCTTAATGGTCCATAGTGAATAATTGTCAATAAACAATAACCCAACATTCTAAAATAGAACAAAAAAATAGACCGGATTCTTTACATGAATGACGTATCAAGTTTTAACATTTTCACTACCCATCGTTTCTCACCTGCTGTGATGGTGGCTATTTCTTTCTGTGAATACCCATGCTCTACTGGGTGTCGGTAGTGACCGTGTTAAATAGGGATTGTTATCAAAAAATGAAATGTCCAAGTACATTAATAATATTCCTCGTATGCAATTGGAAATTTATGAAATTCTATGTACGATTTGATTTAAAAATCTGACAGACGACAAATTTCCACCATTAATAGAAGTTTGACACAAAATGTTAAAGGTTGAAAAAATTAAATTTTAAGGATTTATTTCTAACACGTCACCGGGTATATTTTTCTTGAAATACAGTAAAACATCCTGTAAAATAACAGTTAACTCCTGTAAAATAACAGTTTTTATCCTGTAAAATAACATGATTAATTACTTGCCTTAGTTCTTAGAAAATTCAAATATGACAGAACAAGTTTGATGTGTTCCGTTTACTGTAATTATGATATACTAACTGCAGTTGGTCACGCAACAAAGTTGGTCCCTTGTGTTTCCTTAACCACTTATGGTCTGGTTTCGAAATGGTTCAACGTAAAAATTAATAACGTTTGACTCAGGTTGATAGTGAGTAATATTTTGTTCTATTAATAATCATTTATATGAAACAAACACTCACACTGTAAATTTTAATAATTGGAAAACCCTTTTCCCGTCTAGCTAACTTTCCGTTTTGATTAAATGTCAAATTTAATTTGACAATGAATGGAAATTGAGGCATGAGCTATTACTATGGTTTATGAGCATAAGAATGTGTTATATAATAATAATAATAATAATAATAATAATAATAATAATAATAATAATAATAATAATAATAATAAAATATGTAAGTTTAACTGTTTTTATATTAGAAAACAATATTTTTCATACTCCCATTAGAGTTGAGAACTCAAAAGTATCTTGGTATATACAATATGAGTATGTTTGTATATATATATATACATATATATATATATATATATATATCGCCCTATCATTGTGGCGACTTTACACAACACCTACAGTATGGCAACCGCCTCAAGGAGTTATGTATATTTTGATTTTTATATAGAAATACACTAACTTGCACTCAAGAAACAACATTATCAACTCACATTACAAGTTTTTTTTGTTACTCTTGAAGAAACTACAGAGACATCATTGTGACGACTTTACATGCAACAAACAAAATGGCATCCAGTAATATACATTACATTAAACTATCGTTGTGAACCCCATTCAAAATATTTACAATCATTGTGGCGACATACAGCGTTGCCAGTTTTCACTCTAGTCTTTATACATGAATAAATTGATCACTGAGGCAAAATGACGACCTGCCATTCCGCTATCACTAGGGCATTCTGTTTTTGTTTTTGTTTTTTTAATTCAGTGAAAGGGAATAGGATAGTCTCCACAAATTATTCCTATTAGACGTTAGCCTTGAAATTTTTAGTACTAAATTGTTTATTTCATCACGCCTCATGCAATGAAATTAAATGAAAATGAAAAATTCTTTATTTAGCCAGGCAAAGTTAGGGCCACATGGCCCTTCGACCTATTGACCATGGCATGGTGCAATCGACCTATTCTGGGGCAAAATTACGGAGTTTAACATGGAAACAGTAAATCTCAAGGCCCGAGATGGGACTTTGGTGACGAAAAGTGACCAAAAAGCCAAACCAGAATAGCTGATGCTTTGCGACAGTTAAATATTTTGAGGTTATGTGAAGCAATCTTATTAAGGAGTAAGAAGCCAACTAAAATTCCGAACTGTTAACTGCAAACTTTACGAGATAAACTCATTGTTCTAGGAAAAA
The DNA here is from genome assembly GCA_035578135.1 of Flexamia atlantica. Lineage (NCBI taxonomy): Eukaryota > Metazoa > Arthropoda > Insecta > Hemiptera > Cicadellidae > Flexamia > Flexamia atlantica. The sequence goes on along the minus strand of JAQJVK010000009.1, from coordinate 19,441,420 downwards.
ATTGAAAAAAAACAAAATCAAAATTAAATTTGAAAAATAAAAAATAAAATTGATTTTTGAATCTTTTATTCTGCATTAAGTTAGAGATTAAATTTCCCGTAAGTTCGTACCGTTTCTGTGGTCGCTCCCCACAGTATGGGGCCCAAAGTTCGCAGCTCAGCTTAAATCAAGCATACAGAGCTTTATGATGTTTTAACGACTAGGCTATATGAGATATTCTACGATTACATTTCAATTACAAACTGATTGAAAGTATAAATAAATTTTAATTTAACAATAAATTTCATTTAAGATTTCTCATTGCCTGGCTCCCTCGCAATATTTTTCAGCCACCTCAGTAGTGTACCCAGCAAGGGCCTGTCATAGACGGTTAAATAAGAAAATATCATATGCTTCTGAGAATTAAAGGAATATGCAATTAATTAGAGAGACCTCGAATGTCAGGCTTGAGTAATTTTATGAAAGCTGAGTTTCTCGGCACATGATCCAAATACGGTAAAGTTGGATCAGAAACTAACTATGAAATTTGGTTTATAATTAAACATAGTGGCAGATTTAGGAGGGAGGGTTATAGGAACTGCAGCCCAGAGCAAAAAAAAATTCAGAGGCGGCAGATTAAAAAAAAATACACCGGCAATTAATTCATAATACATTGTTACAAAGAAATAAATATTAATCACTTGACTTGGAAAACAGACTTGTGGTACAGGAGGATCGCCTTAAAATGCCATCGAAACGGAATTCCTAGGTTAAAGGGAAGGGGCTTTTAAAATGGTGTTTATGCCTGAAGTAGAACGGCAGCAACGGCAAGCACCGCGCCGTCCTCCGTCCCAGCCCGAGGGGGAACGGGACGACTGGTACAAAGTTTTGGTCTCTCTGTCCATGGCACGACTGCTACGATCATTAGAGCGGATTAATAAGGGTCAACTCGCTTTGTTCGAAATGGCACGACTACCTGGCGCCCGGCCAGGTAGTCGCGGTACATCGAGGGAAAACGGGAATTTAAATTCCCCGTCACTTCTGCTTCTGTAATAAAACTGATTTAATTTTTCATTTTTCAATCAATCTACTAAGTATACAAGTAAAAGTGTATTTGGGTGTGTACTTCATCAAGCTGAGATTTTAATCAAAAATTGAGTAAGGGTATGAAGCCATATTTAAAGATGGTTTGAATTATCGTCACTTAATTTGAAAATAGGCTTGCTTTTAACTCAGGAACACTTCATTAATAATGAACTCAGGAACACTTTCAAAATATTGAATAACTTTCAAATATTATTTTCTTATTTTATTAATAATGACGAATTTTGATATATTATGATGATTATGTAAAAGTATAACTATCAACTTATACTCTTCAAAATACTCGACTCGAAAAAAAACTTGATACTCGCGAGTATTTTTAAAAACTCGGCTCGACTTAAAAAATCCCTACCCGCACACCTCTATTACAAACAAAAGTATATTCAACCCGATATTTTAGGTCTGGGGATCAAAAAAGTACATTATTTCGAAAAAATACAAATTCATTGAATTATGTCATTTGCTGTCCTTCAAAACCAAAACATCCAGTTTAAACAGCTTTTGATTGTAAAAAACCAGGCGCCAACATGTTCGTCACGAGGGTATAGCTTTCCTAATCTTCAGGATCAAGTTCAATAAACAACATAGCAGAGGGTCCCCGGGGACAATATAATTTCTGTTTTCCCGTTGTCTGGCTACCTGGCGTCGACTACCTGGCCGGGCGGTTGTAGCAGTCGTACCATTTCGAACCAAGCGAGCTGACCCTCGTTAATCCTCTCTAATGATTATAGCAGTCGTGCCACAGCCTTCCGAGGATGACGCCACTCGATCCGGCCGAGGCGGCAGGCACGAATTAACCAGGTCAAATAATACAAATAAAAATTCTTTATCTGTAAGCGTACCGTGCTTACGATGCTGTATTTCTTTATTTAGCGGTCAGGAAATTTTGTAAAAATATAAATTCAATAAAACCTTTAATGTTTCATTAATTCAATATAGGCTAGAGGTTGCTTCGGTGAAGGTATCCCCATCGTAAGTAACAAATTAAAAATAGTGAAACTGTTCAAAAACTCAGGTCCCGGTAACGCAAGCTCTTCATCCCCCAATTTTCTCGCACTGACGTTGGTGTCTGTCAATACGTCTCTCAATACGTAAAACTTTATCACAGATGACTGTGTTGAAATTGTATAATAGACTTTCATTAATTAGTAATTTAGATATTTATTTTTAGTTCATCTGTTAAGACTTTCCGTTCAGTTGCGAAAGATTAAGTAAAATCTGTGATGTAATAATTCCTTGGTAATGTTCTGTTCGGAAAAGAATATCAAAGTAAAAAGTATTGTCAATTTTTTTGTTAAATTTATATACTTATTGTAAATTTTATTTGATTCACCTTTACATAAATTATTGTTAGCATTTCTTAGGTAGTGTTTTCTTGGATTAGTTAGGCATGTTTAGTTTAAGACTACAAGTATCGTTGTAAGACTAAAACTCCGTTGGGTTAGTCTCGTTTATGTCAGACCCATCCCCCTCTCACCTCATTTAGCCAACACTTAGAAAAAAAACTGTAATATCTAAAACAGTATTAAATGACTGTAAATTAACCAGCATATTATCACAAATACTTATTTATATATTACTATAACATATTAAGCCATCGGTAGAATTAATATTTCTCGAATCAAAAAAAGTTGAATATTGTTCATCAGTATTTACAGTACCTCAATATGTTGACACTGAGAATGATATTGACGTCGCAATTTCCAAAACAATCACTGTCAATGTACGTACTGAATACTGTCCGGCAAAAAAATCAAAATAACAATAACTTCAACTAAAACCAATTTATTTTTCAACTTATTTTTTAGCTTTGTGTTCTATATTTTATAAATTTGTGTTATTAAAATTACGTTTTAACCAAATCATTTACTGCTTTCCAAAGTTCTGCATTTTAACGCATAACACTCCCCGCTATGTCCCCCCCTTCGTTGTCGACCACCCGGAAAATAAGCGAAATACCTTCTTTTGTATCACCACAGTCCACTTTACAATAATCAGCAAAAATACCGCGTAATGCTCTCAAGCATGCTCAAAACCCTCAGCTCTTAGACCCGAGGGATATACGCGTCCGGGAGAACCAGTGTTGCCAAGTCGTCCGGTCGCAGTATTACGCCAAATGCCGTATATTGAAATATACACTCAGCGACACTAGCGCACCCACGGTCATTACATGAACTATTAATATTCGTTTCAGGCGCAATATGACGACAAAAATAAAATTTTTAAGTCATCACTATATGTATCTACAGGTCAAAAGGAGATGAAATAACCCAAGTGTGCATATGACGACCATATACGGTCGTCATAAGCACCGGTCGCCACTTTGCATGCACTTTTCCTTATGTACGGTTGCCACAATGATAGTTGGGTGAACATATATATATACATATATATATATATATATATATATATATATATATATATATATATATACATCTATATATTATATGGAGGTAAGATTTTTAATATTTTGCTGAAGAGAAGCCTTAAACGTAAAATAATGATATGGGTGAATTAATTTGTTTTCAATGAGGATTTTCACTCATATAAATCAATAACTCATATCAATTCCAAATAACTGAGAGTGAAAATTGAAATAGCTTCAGCTATGTAAGCATTAAATTGTCATTAGGAGATAAAAGTATTACTTTAATCCTGAATAAAACTGTGAAATTTCCTTTAAGTTTAGTTTATCCAACGATTATAGCGATGTTTTTGAACCGAAATACTTTGATTTACTTAGGATTGAACATTTTGCCCACTCTAAAGCATTTTTAGGGGATCTTATAATGAAGGTGCCAAAATCTATGAACACCTGAGTTTCAAAAAGAAACCATAAGTGCTTTTAAAAGTTAGCAATATTAATATTATAATAACAAACAGTGAGGAGGTCGCTGTGAGCTTTGCGTTGCCCCATTATAAAGCGTAAAGCGTAAGCATTTTTCGAAACCAATTAATGTTTAACCAGGATTTGTTTCGCCTCACCAATCATGAAGTTTGTATTTTCATTTAGAATTCCAAAGCAAGTCCATGTGTAAATTTTCCACATTGTATTTAGAAGTTTTCAATTTAACTTTTAAATGAAGTTTAAATTAAATAGTAATAAAAAAAAACATATTAAGCAACTTTTCATCTAATCGGGTCTCTCTTGAAAATAACTTATTTTTTGAATCATATGCCTAGTTCTACATAGGATAAGCAGGTCCTACACTAAATATTTTTATTATCCTTACCTTAAAATAAATATATGAACCGGCATAATAGTTATTTATGTTTTAAGATCGTAAAGTGAGTCTTTCTCGCCTAAGCTAAAGTTTTGATTTTGGCGGAAGTGGGAACGACGCTTTAAACATTTAACACATAGCCTACAGCTTTGCTTTTACAACTAACTGTAGTTTTGAATTCCCAAGCGATAAATACACTCACGTCCATCATAGCTGGATGTACCATTTATGCTTTTGAAGTTATAAACAATTCACCCTCAGTTAAATCAAAACGGAAGTGTAATTAATCAGCTAGACCGCGTAACTTTTTTATCGCTCGCTCCTCAGAAAAGAGCTATTTCCGTTTGTTCTTAGAGAGAATACGAAAGAATATGATACATACATTTGATAACAAAATTGTTCTAGCTCTAAACAGCATGAGCACACCATGAAGGGAAAATTAAAGCTATTCAATTTGATATGCTTATCATAATAATTTAAAATTGGTTCTAATGTGATGAAACGGATAAAGTACACTCCACTGCAATATTAAGCAAAATTATTGTTTCATAGATTAATGCTTTAAAGTCATCGGATATTATAACTGACGCCAATTCTTGGGGCCCAGTGCGGTGGATGCGCGGTAGCACAAACGGCTAGTGCGCATGCGCGACAATGCCTCGCTAGAGCGCAGCACTGTCATTCTGCTCTCAGTCGTCAACAATAGCGTGTCACTACATGTCGTCCTAAAAACATTGACCGACGGAACATTGACTCTTACTGGCGATTAATGATCTGTTTTAATTCTATTCAATAATATAAAATATTTCATTAGTATTTATTGAAGCGTCTTGTTACTCTGAACAACGATTGACAGAGAAGCAGTAACTATGTGCGAGCTGCCGAATGTACGCAGCCAGGCTAGTACAATGTCGGCCACCGCTGCCGCTACTACTCCCCTCTCCTCCCAGCCTACGCACTCCCCGCCCCATGCGCGGACTGGGCCCCAGGAATTGGTGCCAGCTATACTTGATTCACAGTTATTAAAAAAATAACCTTGCTCAACAACATAGAAAAGTTGCAGTTATTGTTTGCTTAACAATATAGAGAAGTTAATTTCATTTTAAATCATCATACAAGGCAACAATTTTTATATCTGTACAAAAAGAAACAAACAATACCTTTAAAATAATTTTAAAACCAACAAGAATACGATACTAAAGGTACTTATTATATAGGTAGGCCTTATTTTAAGTAGTCTTTGAATATTAAAATTAATCTTAAATAGTTTCCTCTTTAGCTTGATACTAGTTGTTGTATGCATTGGACATAAACACTTCTTGAAACACTTAAACATACATTTACACTCATGCTGTATTTACATACAACACCGTTTATATTTATTGCAGTGTAAGTTCATATGTATGTTTAGATGATGTCCAATTGATCTTAGGACGCCATTTTGTTATGTATGTTAAAGGAGCCTCGGACAATACGCTACTGAACTTCCCTGTTAAAAAAGTTAAAAAATACGCCTTGATGAACTGGGGAATGTGAAAAAAATGTCTTCTTTTTTCATTTTTTTAAAAATAACGAGGATTAAATTACTCAGCCAACGACTGAAATAAAATAAAAACATAGATGTTTAAAGTGATAAATTAATTATAATTAACAGTACTGTGTGCATACGTGCAAATCTGTAACACAGCTAAAAATTAAATTTTGAAGCAAACAACGTAGTCAAATTCCATTAGAATTTAATTTGCATGGTATACATTTTAAATTTATTTCTTTATAGGTCCTACTGTACTTTATTAAACTTTACATTTTACTTGCTTACTAAACATTTGATTATAAATTTTAGTATTAAATTATTATTCATTATTTACGTTAGTGCTGAATTATAATTAGCTCAGTAGCTTATGATATTTTACACTTAGTAAAATATTTATCAGCATTGAAAGCGCGAGCAACATAAAACATGGCCACCAATGGGAGAGCTGAAGTGGGGTCGATGCTTATCTCGAGGGCTGTTCAACAAAGTGTAAATCCCACCGCGCAGTTGATAGCAGGTCGGGCTGCGATTTTCCATGATTTCGTCAAAAAATGCTTTTTGTTGGTAAATTAAATTGATCTCTTAGCAATAAAATTAAGCTATTAATGTTTAGTTCGATTGTGCTGCACGTGTGTAAAATTTTCCTACTCTACTCCATGCAATGTGCTTAAAGCTCAAATTTTTGTAGGAACTTTATTATTATTATTTATCTTTTTTTCATGATGAGAAGGATTTTTTTTGTATGTTTTGCTTACCCGTGTTATTAAGCTGCTTAGTATGCTCAGCTCAGGATTTAAATACAAACCAATTTTTACAAAATTAACCTATTTATATAGTCTACGCTTGATAATATGACGTTAAAAGAAACTGGAATAATGCATTTATAAAACGAACTTTTCCTATAAAAAAGAGAGATGTAATAAGGATTTGACGGGCCCTTAAGCTTTATGCTTATAATATTTTTTGCGACTTTTCTGGTGAACATTGAGCTTTGGACATCTCCTTCACGGTGGCTCTGAGTCATGGAACCATTATAATCTTTTATTTTGGGCCCCTCAAATGTCAAAAACACCATCCGTTAAACATATCCTGCTATGTTATATATATAAAACAGTTTTTAACGGATGATGTTAATCATATATGTATATTGAATATGTGTATACATAAAACCAAATTCTAAAAACAAAACGAAATTATCGCACGATAGTTTTGTTTAGGTTTGTGCTCGTTTTGGGGGGTGTGTAATTCACCTCTTTTTTCGCCTTTAAGGTAATAACTCTAGCGACCTTATGGTAAATATTTTTTAATTTAATTACAAGTTTGAAGGTAACCCTCCTTTTCATGATCTCTTGGTCAAATTTGTTGGGTAATTAATCGGAGCATCCCTTTTGGGGGATAAAAGCACCGAATTTGGAGGTTTTGACCCTCACATGTAATTTAAGCCCTAAAAGTAAATTTAATGTATGAAAAATATAGAGGTATAAAGATGTAAGCCCTTTCCAAAAGTTTTAATGCCAAAAGTAACCACTTTAAAGAATTAAAATGTGAAATTACAAAACGCAAAACTTTATCTTAAGCCGATTTCGCACTCTAGCGGCTGCATTTATCGTTAAATTGAATTTAAATTTGGTGAAGATATTGTTATTTATGTTCTGATTGGGCAGTTGGTTGGAGAAATAAATTGGAAGCCCTATCTCGCTTACAGAGTTATCAAGCCATAAATCTAGAGGTCTTTGATCTAAAATGGGTTATCCAAGTCCTGAGACGAAAATTAGCTCCCTTACACCAAGCGTGCTTTTCGAATACGTGCTCATTCTCCCACTGAACGATGATGAGTGTAAAAGCACGACATTTTCAACTAAGTACGAAATGTATTTAAATTAAATAACAACTAGTGGAAGAAATTTATGCCAGTTAAAGCTGAAGATATCGTACAAATAAAACTGTTGCAAAATATTTTTGGCTAAAGGTGACATATTTCAATTGGTTTTCATTAAGGAAAGCGGAAACGAAAAGTCGATACATTTCACAGTTGATTACCTTGCAATCAACGCCAATCGGCGAGATTCCACCTAAATTGAATCAGCGAGCTTTTACATCCAGCTTTGCACGTAATCCAAACATTTATTCCCCTGTATTTAAATGTGAAATATATATATTTTGAGTATTTAAACTGATCCTTGACTATGTTAAGGAATCGCAAACGTTTATACAGGGTGTTTTTTTTGTTTTTTTTTTTAACGCAACCAATTTTTAAGATTGAATAATGCACATATGAATGTGTAATGAGTGTTGTTTTATTGATCTTTACATTTTATACAACCTATTATTTAAGTTTTATCACATTTAGTTTACATTATGTGCTCAAACAGTCCACCATTGGCATTTGTAAAAAGTTATGCTCTCTCCATCAAATCCCCAAACACAAGTTGCAAGGAATCTCTTTAAACTCTTTGTATTAAATTTGTTATGTTTGTTTTGAGGTGCTGAATATCTTGTGAATTGTTTTCGTAGGATAATTACTACTTTACATGTCTGTGGAAAATTTCATTCAGATCGGACCATTTTTACGCGAGTTATCGTGCTTACACACACTAAAAACGAAACCCAAAACTTGATTTTATCGGCGAAGGATTATTTGCCCCAAGATACCCGGATTTTACCCCACTATATTATTTTATTTAGGGGTACATAAAAAGTAAGGCCCACGAAAACAATTCAAAGGATTCAGCACCTCAAAACAAACATAACATATTTAATGCAAGGAATTCAAAGAGGAACACCTTGCAACACGTGTTCGGGAATTTGATTGAAAGAGCATAACTTTATACAAATGCCAATGGTGGACTGCTTGCGCACATAATGTAAACTAAATGTGATTAAACTTAAATAATAGGTTGTATAAAATGTAAAGATCAATAAAACATTACTCATTTCATATTTATATGTGCGTTATTCAATCTTAAAAATGGGTTGCGTTAAAAAAAAACCTGTAAAATTTTTTATCTGGGAAAACAACTTTCTAGACACCGTGAAGTTTTATTTCTATGTTTAATTTAATTTAGGGTGTCACCCCATAACATATTTTCTTGGCAATGTATCCATCTCCACAGAGAACTTCATTTTCAGGATTATCTATTACAAAAAGGTACATGTTATGAGATACATCTTTACATGTCACACATATAATGTTGGTTTCCGCCGTTTTTAATAACTGACCGACCATAAATGTCATAGCCGTGCGAATCACTTATACCAATAACAGTAATTGATAATCACCGTACAATTACGAGTAACCATCAATAATAAAGACTAACAAACGTTCAATCTCCATCTGATTTCTTTCCCTGAGCCCCAGAAGTGCAAGTTTAAAAAATAAAAAATAATCATTAAACATGTTTGTAGCCCTTTAGACTCACTTTACAAAGGAATGGTTAGTTATTTTTGTTACCAAAATTCTGTTCAACGAAAAATATTCTTCAATTACTGTAAAACTTCTGTAAAATCTCCTGTTCAGTTTTAACGTCTACAAAATATTAAAAGTTTCAATTTTAATTTCTTTTCTCTACAAAACCTAAGCAGCTTATTCCACCATATCAAGCAAAACAAACCAAGCAAATGAAATAGTTGAAATATTTTTATTTCATAAACCCTTATAAACAAAATATACATTTGTTTGAACATGACTTATTGTTCGCTTAGTCTCGCGTATAGTATGGACTTTAATAGACATGTCATCGTCTTGTCTTCAACGCTGTTTTGGACGGACAAGTCACGCTATTCGTTTACAGCAAAATGAGAACAAAGTCCCGTCAGGTTTAGACTTTAATCCTTGGTTACATATAATTTTTATAAGTTTATAAAATGATACAGATGGTAAAATATATTTACTAAAGGAGTGAAGGTCCACAATTGTATTTTTTTGGTTTCATTACGATGAAAATAATAAAATTGCTTATGATAATTAGGTCTGAGGCAAATAAAAATTATGGATGTCTAATAGTAACATAAGATGTATTACAAAGTTCAGCGAGATGGATAAATTTATCAAAATACAAATTCAGTTCAGGATGTACATGCTTTCCTAGCTGTAATACTTTACTCCAAGGTTATGATTTATAATCAAGTAGAAAACAATATATAATAGATTCAATTGTAATTGTTATATTGTCAAAATATATGTAACCAATTTTTAATGTCAAAAAATGACAATAAAATAATATAAACTACTTACATGTAAGATTACGTGCAGCTTAATTTGTTTATCTCCGAAGTTTTTTTTGAGCTTAATATATATATTTTTACATCACATAATATATATACATTTTTTTAAATTTAAACCGAATCGTCCTCGAAATCAATTACACCCCTTTGATATTGGTCCCACAAGGACAGGAAACCAGAGAAATCCTAACAATGGGGCTAACAAGCTTCCGCCAGCCCCGGTTAACTCTACCATCAAGTTTGAAGTAAAGTAATTTTTTTACAACTGTGAACTAACAGAAATAACCCGTAACCAACGGAATCAATCATTGCTATAGTTTATGAAAATAATAGTACATCATCCTTGAAAAAAACAAGGAATATAAATTAAAAACAAAGTTTTTCGAACAACGATCATAAACAGTAATTTTACACAAAAATTTTTTATTTAAAAATTGAAATAATATATGATTATTTTTAATCAATGATTAATAAATTAAAAGGCTTTTTGAGTGTCTTATTATAGAACGAATATATGTTTCTATATTAAAAGCCAAGAGATATATAAAAATGTAATACAAACATTTTAGGAACAAATATTATAAAGTTAATATATTAGAAGTTTAAGAATTATGTTTCCATTATCCGTTAAAAAGCTCGGCATGACCCAATTAAAATGTGTAGAGCTTTACTTTGAAGCCAGTGAGAAAAATTGTAGAACAGCATGAATAAATATAACATTAATAGGTTACAGTGATAAGCATATATCATTATTTATTCCAGTCCTTCAACAAAAATGTTGTTTTAAGGCGAGTCTTTGGATAAGAAGCACCTAGGATCCAAGATATGTGGTTTTATCAGACATAAGGTTTTTTTATCTGTTGGCCTAAAACGATATAACGCTAATCATGGATTTAATTGAACATATCCTTTCTTTACCATCTGAAGTATTTTTACTGTCGTGACTGTTAGTTTTTCAGCTGTCAAACTTTTGTGTTAGTTGGAGAACACGACAGATCTAATGCCGTATTCTAACAATGAAATAGATAATAGGTTGGTAGAGAAATTATTTTTACAGCCTACCTATTATTAGTTGGCGGAATTATTTATTATAACATATGAAACTGTTATGAATCCGTCCAGTAACTATGTTACTGTTCAATCTAAAAAGAGGTTTTTCTTAAAAATGGTTGATTATTTCAAACCTATTGCAGATTGATTAATTCCTATTATTGGATTAAAATACTGTATGATTTGAAAAAAAATCAACATGTATATCTAGGGAAATAAAATATTTTACCAAGTAATTACATTTTAATTGTAACCATTAAAAACAATAATAACATTGTTCCGGCCCGACATGCCATTTTGATGCAGCCCCGACGAAATAAATTTTAAAGAAAAAGTATATCTCGGGTATCAAATAATATATTACTGCTTAGTAATTTTTAAATATCTTTCTTACTTCTTCTATTAGTACTACAATGCAATTAAATATATAAATTAAGTAAAATGGATACTGACTGATGGTTTATATATGTTCCTAGGATACATTAGAGAACTTTTGTCCCAAGTTTGCAGCTTCAAAAGCTTCAAAAGAACTTGGAGGTGGACAAAAAACTTGATTATGTGTCCTTTCTTACAGATATGTTGATCACCCTGCATAATAAATTCACATTATGACTTTAAATAGAATTCTATACAATACAGAAATCAACACATTTTGATTACTTTTTTAAGCTGTGTAGGTAGCTTTATGATTCCGGATGTAAATACATAAATAAACAAATGAATAAATGAATATATAATTATATATATATATATATATGTATGTGTGTGTGTGTGTGTGTGTGTGTGTGTGTGTGTGTGTGTGTGTGTGTGTGTGTGTGTGTGTGTGTGTGTGTGTGTGTGTGTGTTAATTTTGCCAATATTTAGTTTTTTAATCAAACATTGGTTAGTGCTAAACGTTGGCTGTATTGTGGTACAGCTATATAACAAAAATACTAGTGGAAATAAGCTGCAACAATAACTTATTACTTAGCAAATTATTATTCCATTCCATTGATCAAGTTGTCGTTTGATTCCTCTTTACACTATTACGTTTTATTTTGGTTTTGTATTCTTACAAAACAACAGTGGCCATATATTTTTTTAATCATTTGATTTTTTCTGATTTTTAATTCTAGATTTCAAGTGTCTGCCAACTTGAATAGCTTGAGGTAGAGTAATAAGATTAAGCACCACTTTTTCCATTGCCAAGATACTCAATAGTGCTAAATGTTTCAATGAGTTGCTGCACGATGGTGCGCCACGCACGCTGAAGCCAACACACGTAGGGCACGGCGTGCTTTTGTTCTTAAGATCAATAATATCGACTTTGCGTGGCGCGCAATGCACGGTGTGGGGAGCACGATCAATGCATCGTAAAAACACTTATATTAAAGCAGGACTCAATATATGCCGAATTAAATTTCTCTGACAACTGCATCATTGTTTTAAGATTTCTGTTAGAGAATCCTTAAAATGGAGAATATTATGAGGCTGATAATTAGAGAGCCAACATGAGAGGTCTCGGCCTTAGGGACTCAAAAAACTAGCATGTACTGAGAGTTGACATAAAACATGCTATGGTGACGTCCATTAACGAAAAATAGCATTGGAAAATAAATTGTCTGCTTTTGAAAAGTTAATAATAATGCTGGTTGACTCAGAGTCACATAAGAAGCTTGTAAGAAAGAGACTAACAGAATATAGTTTTTTTATATCTAATGAAGTAATTTTGGTGTTGTTTTTTTTTGCTTTTTTTATCCATTGAGTGAATCAAACTTTGAAGAAAGTAAAAGTTATTATTTTATTTTCATCTCAAACAATGAGATACAGTAACCAGAGTCGAGGTTTGAACTGAAGTGCTAGGGATCGATAGGCCTACTAATTGGGTGCGCTTAATGTTAAATTCAGTTTCTTACCGAAGTTTGATTTATGACCGTTGCAGAGTGACACTTGACAAGAGCCTAAGATATATAGTGTAGCATTGATGAGGCCTCCAAGTGATCCATCAGCTATTGAGGCTAACCTGTCAAAGTTCAAGTTATCGAGTGGTGGCGTCAGAGTCATTGATTATTCGGAGAATATTCAGTAATCTACCCATACTTTTAACCTTTAAACTTACCATGAATCATTTGCCATAACGTTTAAAGTATGTGATAAGCATATCTACATAGGTATTATAAGGTCGATATTTGTATAGAATGTGCTCACCTAAACACGTTTTAAGTATAATATGTTGTTTAAAATCTCATAAAGTGTGGCTATCTAGGGTATTCAAGTGAGTAATTAGACATTTAAATTGTTGGAGAAACCTCTAAGTACGATTCAAGTCCACTAAAAGGGCACTTAAAACAAATCAAAACAAAATAAAAACTAAAGCTATATTATTTCATCCGTGCAATCAACTAACCAACTGTCAAAATAATAATTGTAAGCTCTATCGTGAGAAAAAAACTAAGGACATTTACTTGAGAATCGTTTTTCAAGTTTGTGCGGTAATATTTATGCCGGTCCGTCAAAACATGCATCACTTGTCTCGCCCTTATCAGGTCGGAGCAGGCATCCCGGTCTTCTCCCTTATACTTTCAGCCCTTATTATTCATCCTACATTAGATAATATTCATAGTTAATGGCATACATTTTACAAATCACATGCAGAATATACAGTACTACAGTAAACAACTCATATTTGTAATTCGATAACATAGCAAATAAATACGATTTTATGATTTTTTTGTTTAAGTTTAATATTGTAAAAACCTTTCTTTATAAAAGCAATCTATATAGCAACGTATTTCCTGAACGTCCTCACAAATTTATACCAGGCTCAACTTATTTGTATCTTATGCAATGCTTGATAAAATATAGTGGAGGTTATAAATTGTCATCATATTGACACAGAAACATCTGTTTTTAGTTCCTTTTTGTCGGCTCGAAAGTTACCCATTGCCGTCCTAGGCCGGCAGAAAATTTTATCCGGCCTAGACGTATAAATCAACTGATTTTCAGCGAACCGACGTTTAACACTTCTTTATTGGTTACTCTTTAGAGGAATGTAGTGGCAGCACTGGCAGTAGTAGCAAATTTTTGCTCTGTTTTTTATAGGTTATGTTCGAAGGATTGAGAAACGTATTGGTTTATTGGTTTATTTGGTTAAGGACTACGTTATGATTGAAAGTATGTTTTTGTTCTGAGTAGTATGATAAAAAATATCGTACGTTACTTGGCCGGGAAGTTTTGTCGTACTCGCATGAAAATCCCGCACTCGCTTTCGTTCGCGCCGGAACTATCACGCGCGTAGGGCAAAACAGTACTTCCCGGCCTAGTAAAGTAATGTACTGCATCAAAACCATGTTCTATACGTTTAATTAAAAAATAATAAAAGTCTTGTTAAAAATATAAAAATAAAAATAAAAATCTTAGTATCAGTTAGGAATATTTTAATTGTTAAAATTATAAAATACCGTATTTTTTATAATATATGAATATATGAAGCAATCAGCGCCATTTTAATATTTATTATTACTTAAATAACACATGAAGCTAATTTCAAACACACGTTTACCGAATTTCAACGTTAAGCATCAACTTTGATGATGTTTAGCTAATATCAATGCTAAAAAAAAGAACCTCAAGTGGCCGTCGCCATGGGCCAGCTGCCCCGTGTGAAGATCTAAAGGCAATAAATAAAGTACTGTGGTCAGTTACGATAGTACAAATGCTAGGGGTGACCGCTCATAATCAAAAGAGTACTTACGCAGTACGTTGAAATAAAGGAGAAAATTTCAATTTCAGTGCTTAAGTTGTCCTTTTTAGATTTTGAAACCGATAATTTTGCCTGTATACCCTTTGTAAAATGGGAATAGGGGTTTCACCCATCTAACTGTGCAACCAGATTATAGAAAATAATATCTCTACCAAATAAAAAAATCTTAAACTGAATTGTGGCTACTATTGGAACCTATCGGGGCTTGCTAAGTCCTAGTCTTCAAAAAATGTCAGTATATTTATTGCATTTAGTACAAAATAAAGTAAATTTTGGGCTTTTATTAACTTACATAGCCCCGAAATCCCAAATTTGTGGTATTTATCCTTCAAAACGAGGGTTAAGGGTGCTCCGATTCTGTTTGCATAACGAATAGGTTCATGATATCATATCATCCTACCGAATTTGAAGAAAATGGAACAGCAATTGCGACCATATGTAAATGTACTATGGTAAACTTTACCAAATATTTGTCAAGTACCAACTAGCCATATGCGCCATCGGATAGCCCAAACTACTCAAACTATAATCCTAAAACTTTACAATTTACATGGCCTTTATTTAGGGAATACTCATCTACTAAGGGCGGATTACAAAGTTTAACATTTTAGAAGGGTTTTCATGGGCGATAAGAAGTAAATTTTCAATGAAAATTACAGCTTTAAAAATAAATTTTCTCCCCTATCAGTCATTCAAATGGTCCATTATTCTTTGAGAATGACAAACTTTGTAACAAGGTTTAACTCATTTTTGACCTAATGCATAATTTCCTACTTTCTCTTGTTTTTCTTTCTATTTTACAAAATGCACTATATTCAAAAGTTAAGAATGTCCGAACCTTAGAGGTAATATTTGCCATTATCTTGAAATCAGTTTAGATCCCAGGCCGTGCAAAGCTTATGACTTAAATATGCCGACACCATAAGGCGTCTGCGTAGTGCAAAACAGTTTTCAACTTCCGGATTAAAATTTCTGCAGAGGCATTGATATTTTCTTCCACAATAATAATATTATATATCTCAGTATTGTGATGTATACGTGGCATAAAAAGGATTAGCAAATGGAATCCAATCCATCCCTATCATTAACATATCTTGAGAGAAACAGAAAAATCTAAAGAGGAAACCGTCACCTGCTTTTTCAATCTGAAGTAAAATTACTATTTGAAACCCTACGGGCGTAATTGTTTGCTAAAATATTTACAGTACATATATATGAGATGGGATTTAAATGATTCCCTTAGGTGATTTGTAAAATTTTTATATTAAATTGTTAATACCATTTAAATGAAACATATGTCAAAATTTCACCAAGCGAAGCCGATAGAAACTGCTAGTACATTACACCTTAGAAACAAAAATGCGTTCGAATTTAAAAGGTGTAAAAGGAGGAAGTTACATGAAGAAACACGTTTGGACTGGGCAACTTTTGATTACATTCGCTGGAGGGAGCATTGAGTTGAGAAGACAATCGCCGATTTTAAACACGTACAATACGAGTTTTATTTTTGTTAAAGCTAGACAACATTGTACATTGGTGGTCAAGGTTTAAATCGGTAAACTATGATGTCCGAATTTACTTACCTGGATTGAATTAGGTACTAGATTTTTAACATATCTAAGTAAAAAAGGGCAGACAGAAAACCTTTGGAGCACAACTTTGTCATCGAAACTTAGCTCATTGTTTTAATGCCAGAAAACATAACTTAATGTCCCAAAAGTATTTTTTGGATATAACTGTTGTACTGAATCTTCTAATATAGACACATAACCACACACACATTTAATTAAAAAGGCGGGATTTGTTTTGTGTTAATCAGGATTAAAGAGGACTTAGTCGCACAAAGTTATCAAAAAAGCGTATTGATACAGGGCTTTTACCACACACAGAATAAATAATTAAACTTAGGAAAACTTTAAAATACAAAATTCAAAATGCATGGTAAATAAAAATCAGTACAGCCAGAATCACGCTGTATTCGTGCAGTTCTTCAATTGTAACTTAAAATTCTAACTTTTAATATAGTATGTCCATCCATCGACGCAAGTAGAATCCATTTTTAATATCAAAAGATTATGTAATATATTTATTTTTATCCTCCAAGATGCAGTACGAGTAAATGCTAATTATTTCATGGTCGATACTAGTAATTAGTATGAAAATTAATGTTTTTAAAGGTTTAGGTTCATGAAGTCATTTTCATATGAATATAAAAAAAGAGTATTTCAGAATATAAATGTGACTGTTTTGATAATATTCCTCTTTTAATGAGCTCTGTTATTTTCCGTGTATCGTCTTTGACAGCTGAGATGGAAAGCTTATTACCGCGTTGACGGAACAAGCCGAGCTCCACGTAAATTGTGTTTTGCCTCCTGGAAAAAACAAATCCACCTGTCAAAGTGAAGAGAAATCCCAAAAGTAAATTGAAGCAGCTCCGTAATTACTAAAACCTTTTACGAGTTGAATTTTCAGTAGTTTTTTGTTCCTTTTGTTTAAGTGTGAAACAAATATGAGGAAAAAAGATTTTCAGTAAACCAAATAGGGGATTTATAAATTTTTCTTCTGTTATTCATAAGATTTATGAACGTGAAAGAACTTCCATAAATCTTAATCATAAATCCTTCATAAATCATAATGGAAATCAAATAGCCTGAGTTATGCTTTTGATGTATGGTGCAGTGTGGTATTCTGTGATATATTTCTCTTTTTGAAATTCGAGTACATGTCCCATAGATGAGATAATCTTACTCTTCTCCATACTTAAAAATGTAGAGTTATGCATTTTTTTACATTGGATACATTTTGCTGCACAGTGCAAACGGTTGTGTTCTTCTCTTCAGGGGCTGCAAAACGAGGGGCCAGGGAGGGATCTTGAACAACGTGACATGTTTGTGGAAGGAGACTTTTGATTACTTTTACCGGGGGGTATTGGACGACTAAAGCCTAAAACCCTCTTCTCCGACACGCGAATCAATCACTCTTTTTTTACGTGATACGTGAATTGAGTATTTCAACTTTCTTAAAAATTAATATGATTACGACTTGATATCGCAAAATATATATAATTATTTACGGCCAGGTTTTCATCGCACAAAAATAATCTCTCTATAATATCTAAGAGTAAGATCAAGAATTAAATTATTTCTTTATGTAAAAAAAACAAGATGCTACATTTTTGGGCAAGACCTTAGGATAAATTCTGGAAGCACTTGGAACAGGAAACATAATAGTTGATCTCCTTGAAATGCAAGGAAATAATAGTTATCCTCGTAAGTCTATTGTACTAATTGTAATAACGTTAAAGAAAACGTCACTTAAGTTTAAGTCCGTTTAAAATCGACCAAAAAGATTCAAAATACGTTATTTAACAGATATTAAACTTTGTTTCCTAAAACATGAGCTTTGTAAGCACAATTGCTAGTTTTACTTTTATGTAATAAAAACAAGTAATAACCAGGTTTCCTTATTTGTAGATGCGAGAACACAACGTGAAGGGAATTAAACGACTCGGATGCTGGTGACAGTTAATTTAAGGATGAAAAGACAAATTATCGTGAATGCTTTCAATGTTATACTTTAAAATGTAGATTCTAGTTTCTCATTTGAACTTTTTACCAATTTTAAGAAATTCGAATCGTTTTAAAATTATTTGTAGCTGCTGTAAAGGATTATTTTCAATACGATTACAACAATATCAACGAATATCCAATAAGAATGTTTTATTTTTAAAAGAATACAATACCCCCGTTGCAGCAGACCTGCATATTCAGCGAATTTCAAATGCAAAACAACATATTTCAATCCAACATAGCGAGATTTGACATGTTTTGGTAAGCTCCATAAGAATAACATGGGGAATGAGTATGCAGGTTTGCTGCTACAGGTATATTAAAACTGGGTGATTTTAATTCAATATTCAATAGATCTGAACTAGAAGAAGCTATTAACCAAGTTTTATCAAGATATGTTGAGAAATATCCGAGATGTAGAATTTTACTTATTTCCCATAAGGTTAACATTGGGACAACGTACAGTGTTTACCACTTTCAATATCTCGGTAACCAATGGACATAGAGCAGTGAATCAAAATACTAAATTGTTTGTTTTTTTTAGCTGAATTCAATGGTGTCAACAAAAATTCGATAAATTTTAAATTTTATTTTTCCATGTAAAAAACTCAAAAAACCCATTTTTTGGGGGGGGGGTTATTCCCCTTTACCCCCCCTTCCGGTGGTCCGATCGGGCTGGTTCACGAACTCGTCCGAGGGATTACCACTTTACATGTCTGTACCAAATTTCATTAAGATCGGACCATTTTTACGGCCGCTGTCGTGCTGACAGACACACACACACACACACACACACACACACACACACACACACACACACACACATATATATATATATATATATAAATTCGAACGAATGGTGTTTTCTGCTTCTGGTGGCCCCAAAACGAAAAGTTATCATGGTCTCGGGCTTAGGTCTTACCATGAGACCTACGTAATAGCTTCTTCCCTATAGGGGAAATTCGCTAAAATTTCATTTATTAATAATTATTCTTTAATGATCGTTCCATTAGGTATCTTACTGTGTAAATAGCTAGGAAGTACTCAGGGCAGCATCCATATAAAAATATCCAAACAAACTGTTACAGCAATTCAGGAAGTATACGGATTACTTTCAGGAGAATCCTTTCCAGATTAAAAAGGTTTTACAGCACAGTAATACTATTTTCCATATTTAATATGAAAATTATTTAAAAGTACTAAAGAATATTATTAATACTTTTGTCTTTTTTTAAATGAGAACCCTTGAACTGAGTGGTATAGATTCTCTAAAACTTTTTTTTAGATACTATTTGTTAAAAGGTTTCTCTGTACAACATTCTCTCTATAGTAAATAAGGTGTAAGCTATGAGACTATTAAAACAATAAAGATTACAAAAAGATTTATTTGGATTTATTTTTTGCATTGTAACGTTAATAACTAATTTTCTTTTGCCTTTAAATAGACTCTCTGTGATGGATTAAATGAAGCTCAAAAGAGCACATAATCAAAGTTCCACTACAAAGTGAGCAACGAAGTATATTATTCTGCCCACTGATCCATGAACCATATTTTCCATAAAGGAAACCAATATAAAACTTAAAGTAACAGTTTTTCAAAGAAAGCTTCCTAGAAAAAAATTTTGTTGAACAAAAACATTTATTTCATTTATGTTCAATACACAAAGTTGTGTTTGTGCTTACACAAAGTTTTAACCGTGAGTCATGAACTTAACGTGAACAGAAGAGTATAAATAAAAATGTAATGAGTACATTAAAAATGAGGTTTATTAAATTAATATTTCATAGGTTGTAAGACATATAATACTGAAAAATATTTTCAACTTACAGAAATGCAATATATTTTTCTAAGTTTTTCAATGGTTTTAATATTTTTTATTATAATTTTAGTATCATATTCGTAAAAAAAGCATACAAATGGACTCAATGTCCTATTTGGAAATACTATATTAACTATAAAAATATTTGCTATCTTGGGTTCCAAAAAGAAAATACCAAGATCTATAAGATGCATAATAAACCGGATAACGGGATGACTAGTTGTAAACATAGCTTTTTTAGTTGAGAGTTTTTAATTTTAAGCTATATTTTTAATCTGAGTTCAAAATTCGGAGCATCTTCTTGATCTTCCCCTCATATTTAAGGTGATTTATCGCCTCGAGTTTAGAACCGTGTGAGGTGTGAACAAGATTTATGACCTTTACAAATGACATCACGTAAACAATCCATCAAGTTTGAACCGTGAAAACTTCCCAAATGTACTTTTGTGAAGTTGCATATTTATCTTGTTCATTTCCAAGTGTATTAACTTAAGAAGTGCATGCAATTTTATATGTTTAAATCAACTTTAACTTTGGTCCAAATAATGCTAACGCCCGAAACCTATAAGTTTCATAACCATTAACCTGTAACATCCCGATAACGTTCAGGCATACTAATCATTCATATTTGACGTTTATGAAATAGTCTAAAACTCATATTTTGACTACCTTTAATACAATACAAAAAGTACAAAACAAAAAAAAACAACCGTTCTCATTACGTTATGTTCTCCGCTCGGGTAACAGAAGTTAGGTATTCATAAATTTATGAATGAGTGCAAGCAGCAGTCTCAAATGACGGAGTAAATTTAATTTTTTGGGTTTGAAAAGTTATCTAAATCTTAATTGGAAAGTATTATCTAAATGTTTCTACTTAGTTTGAAATTGTCAGTCATTGACTATCTCATCTCATTAAATAAAAACAAAAATACAATTTAATGGTAATAATATTTATGTTTTTGAAAATCTGCAAGTAAATGTGTATATATATATATATATATATATATATATAAAATAACGGTCATATAAACTGTTTTGACTAACAAATAAAACCACACCACATTTATATTTTATATAAATTACCTCATTAAAATTTTTATAGTGTTAACTTTTAAGGGTAACCATAATATTCAATCTGAACTTACATGAGCATATTAACGGCGTATAAAAAAAAACAAATAAAAAACAAAGTAGTGCTCTCTTTCTCCTTCGCAGAATTACTTGTTTCTCAACTCGTGAAAGTCCTCTCACTGCTAAGTGTATATTGTTTCTTCCTGCTCTTGCTTATGGTGTTTCAATTTGGGGCCATGACAGCACAAAAACCAAACCAGTTTTCAAAGCCTAGGAAGAGGCTTTGGGAATTATACTTGGTCTTCGTAGACTGACATCATGTAGAGGCAAATTTAGGGATAACTACATCCTTACGTTCCAATCAGTTCACATATTTACTGGTTTGGTATTTTTTTTAGGAAATACTTCGATCTTTCCCCACTTTAACCTCCTTCAAAATTTGTTCTCCGGAAAACTTATGAACAAAATGCAATACTTGGATCACTCAAGATGTCATCCTATTAATATGAAAAATCAAAACTTAAAAATATTTTTCTCTCAGAGCTAAGCAGTTGCGCAGTAATAAGAGTAATTTCAACAGCTACAAAAATAAACTTTCTCATTCTCTCCAAGAAAGTGACTACCCTAAAAAGTAATAGACAGGCAAACAAAAGCTCGGAAAAATACAAAAATCACAAACAATGCCAATGACCCAACATTTATTACTCAATAATGAACAAAATTTTTAAAGTTTTACTACAAAATCTTCGGAATTTTTCTGATGCCCGTAATATATTTCATAACGCCCCTAAGTTATCCTCAAGGAGCCTCCTGTGAAAAGACTCATAATGACTGCCGGTCGTTACTTTTCACTGCCTACTTTTATTTTGAGATTGTGGGCTTATTTTTACAATGCATTATGTTTAAAGGAATTAAAATTTATGATAAGAAAAACCCTATTATCTTAGTAGAAATAATGTGTCACATCCCAAACTTTAAATTTAAAAATATTGTATCCAATATGGTGGATCTAATATGGCGGACAAAAATAGCCACCCTAAATTAAGTACAGTTACGTACTTATTACCCAACAATGTTTGGGTGTAGTCTGTTATTGGTATTTAAAAAAAAACTGAAGATCTAGTTTTAGTGGCGGGACATTTAAAAATAACCACGAAAAAGAATATTTTGAAAACAATGCTCAACAAATAACTAGTAAAATAATGATATACATTCAACATAATTGGCACTGTTTCATTCTGAGTAAGTCTTTTGTTTAAAGTTCAAGTTGCACGCACTTCAAGTGACCTTTAAATGTCTAAGTGAAAAATATGTTTTCTCTATGGAACACAAATCCTCCTCAAAAGAACCTACCTCATGACCATAGTTGACAAGTGGGGAGGTGCACTAAGCAGCGTGGACATAATGATATTTTACATAACGTAAGTCAATTTATCAAAAAAATAATTGCTTTATGACATTCATTAATCTTAAAGAGTTCGTTCCAGGAGAGAAGAGATAAACAGTCAGGAGGCTACGTTGTATGTCATCCTTCTGGGTTAAGGTAAGAGACGGTATTGAAATTCACGTGGAGAGGCGAAACAATTTTACTAGTAAAACCAACCTAAGTAATTTTGTTGCTTTTCCGGGGAAGAGTAGATTAGGTTTAGAGGGTGCTGAGCAGGAAGAGGCGAATACAAAAGAGAGTCACTTACGAGGTTAGAACGTGGCTTGAATATACAATTTTTATTTTAGTATTAGACAAAATAATTTAGACCAAGGAAATCACTGACCTATACCAGAGCTAATTTTATGGGTGAGGTTTTAAACATTCTTTGTCCATTTACTTTTTTGACGGTATAAGTCGTGACCATATGAACGCAGATTGTTTTCGAATAATAACTATCAAGGAACGCCCTAGCTCTAGATAGCCTTTTTTGTATGAAGTAAATATGTTTTTTTTAACTTTGGAATTTTTATCGTTCAATATTAATAGTCGATCTCAGTATTGTTTTTATAGTATTTGAGACTTATTCTCTGTGTAGATCATTTTTTCTTTTTACTGGCGTGATTTAATTTAAATAACGAAGGAAATTCTTTCTAGTATGATAATATGACAAGTGTTAGACTTACAACTAGTCATATAGAGCTAGATCTTTAATATTTTATAATACTTAGGTCTTAAGATTTTTGTTATTAAAAAGTTAATATTATGTCGAAATGTATTAACCCTAGTAATTGAAAATGTTTAAATTAATGTTGATGTCCTCTGAACATAATTTGCCAAATTATACAAACATAGTTAAAACGTACACGTGCCAACTCTCAATTTCATGAATGAACTCATATCTTAATGTGGATGATGTGAAAAGAACAACAAAGTATGAAAGCAGAGACGGAGCTATTGTCCGTAGCTATAGAAGGTCTTGCATTGTACAGATGTATTGTGTCACGCCTTACAAATCACAATCACCCCACACTGCTCTGCTGCTGTCAGCTTGTCTGGGAGCAACCGATTGATTTCTTTTCTGTTGGTCTGTGATGTTTTTCTGCATGAAAATCGTTCTAGTTTCTGTCTGACTTTTACTGTTCCTTGGTGCTTTAATTTACATATTATGATTACAGGATTAGGGTATGTATTGTATTTTGGTACCTGATTAAACTACTATTATGCTAAATATTTTACGAAATGAATTGTTATTAAAAAAAAATTAGTCTAACGAGGACACAGTTGAAAATGTTAGGCTCCATTAGCATCCACTGCTTAATTTTATGTTCACTTTATCAGATAGTATAGGAAGAAGAAGCGTTTATAAAACACAAATTAAAATAATATTTAAACCAATATTTTTATGAGGCAATCAAAAATTACAGTAAAGGAATGGTATCCACTTTTGCTCGGAAGAAATATTCTTTGCATTACAATTAAACTACGTTGCCACTTAACTGAAAACAATAACGGAAAGCCCCTAAACGAAAGGTCTACTTTTCCTGCCTTAAATAAATTCTCTATAGAATGTATAACCGTCTATTATCTGCATAATCGTGCATTTTATATGAATATGTATAGTGTATAAAATACGTATCCATACAAATTTAAGTACCTCTCATGAGTACGTAGATACCACATGCTGCACTCTCTCAACTTGATATCTAATAATAGGTTGTTTTTTCTTTATTTTGAGACAGCGCTTTATTCTATGCTTTTTGGAGACTAAGAAGTTGGTAAAAATTTACCTGTTTTAACATGAAGAAAATAACTCTCTTTTAGAGATAGAATGATGTATCTTTAAATGAACCTTTGTTTAAAACCCCTCTTTTCGGCTCTAAATTAAACCATGGCATTTAGCTCCCTTAGGTTTCCGCAAACGCAGTTCATTTGGAACTGATATAAGTTTATTGTACTAAACTATATATGTATAACTGTGGGTTACATAGCATAGCGAGACATACCTGAGCCTGGGGATGTGAGAAACTTCCTTGTCGGAGGCGTCGACCCAGCGGATGTCCGGGGGAGGGTTGCCGTGCGCGGAGCAGCTGAGGACCGCGCCACTGGAGTTGGAGAACTCCACCCAGGGGGGCGGCTCCTGGAGGAACACGGGGCCCTGGGCGTGCCGGGAGAGCATCACTCCCTCTGGAACATGCGGGACAGGTGAGTTGTTTAACTCCACCTAGAGGGAAGGCTCCCGGAAGAACACGGGGCCCTGGGCGTGCCGGGAGAACATCACTCCCTCTGGAACATGCGGGAAAGATGAGTTGTTTAACTCCACCTAAGGGGGCGACTCCCGGAGGAACACGGGGCCCTGGGCGTGCCGGGAGAGCATCACTCCCTCTGGAACATGCGGGACAGGTGAGTTGGAGAACTCCACCCAGGGGGGCGGCTCCCGGAGGAACACGGGGCCCTGGGCGTGCCGGAAGAGCATCACTCCCTCTGGAACATGCGGGACAGGTGAGTTGGAGAACTCCACCCAGGGGGGCGGCTCCCGGAGGAACACGGGGCCCTCGGCGTGCCGGGAGAGCATCACTCCCTCTGGAACATGCGGGACAGGTGAGTTGGAGAACTCCACCCAGGGGGGCGGCTCCTGGAGGAACACGGGGCCCTCGGCGTGCCGGGAGAGCATCACTCCCTCTGGAACATGCGGGACAGGTGAGTTGGAGAACTCCACCCAGGGGGGCGGCTCCTGGAGGAACACGGGGCCCTCGGCGTGCCGGGAGAGCATCACTCCCTCTGGAACATGCGGGACAGGTGAGTTGGAGAACTCCACCCAGGGGGGCGGCTCCCGGAGGAACACGGGGCCCTAGGCGTGCCGGAAGAGCATCACTCCCTCTGGAACATGCGGGACAGGTGAGTTGGAGAACTCCACCCAGGGGGGCGGCTCCCGGAGGACCACGGGACCCTGGGCGTGCCGGGAGAGCATCACTCCCTCTGGAACATGCGGGACAGGTGAGTTGGAGGATTCCACCCAGGGGGGCGGCTCCTGGAGGAACACGGGACCCTCGGCGTGCCGGGAGAGCATCACTCCCTCTGGAACATGCGGGACAGGTGAGTTGGAGAACTCCACCCAGGGGGGCGGCTTCTGGAGGAACACGGGACCCTCGGCGTGCCGGGAGAGCATCACTCCCTCTGGAACATGCGGGACAGGTGAGTTGGAGAATTCCACCCAGGGGGGCGGCTCCTGGAGGAACACGGGACCCTCGGCGTGCCGGGAGAGCATCACTCCCTCTGGAACATGTGGGACAGGTGAGTTGGAGAACTCCACCCAGGGGGGCGGCTCCCGGAGGAACACGGGACCCTCGGAGTGCCGGGAGAGCTTCACTCCCTCTGGAACATGCGGGACAGGTGAGTGTTAAGGCAATGTAATGTGTAATCGCTGGCTTAACGCCCTTCGATTAGTGTATTGTTATTGTTACTAGTACCTCGTAGACAGAGCCCTGCTCCGTGGTTCAACCCTCCCTTTTTTTCTTTCCAATTAATTATTTTCTTACAAAGACATAATATTTTGATAGTATTTTCAATGTAAATTTATGAAACTTAATTATAAGTTAAAGGCCGGAATGTTTCTCAAGCATTCGCTCCTACGTTGAGAGGCATAATACTTAAACCGAATTAATGTGCTTGAAAGTAAATACCGCTTCTAATTTATCCTAAAATAAATTTTACCAAAAATAGTTATTGTAAACGTTTTTTCTTGTCAGATATAGACGTAAAATTAAATTTATTCACCAATGAAGAATCTAATTTAAAGTATGATTTCAAATCTCAGCTCAATTCACATTGAGTATAAAGTTTAAATCTGTAAGAAATTACATGGGAGTTATAAACTTTAAATTGACAGAGACGGAGCACAGTGTGCTCACTGTTCGGATGACTTTTCTCTTGGTTCTAATAATGATAAATAGTATAAAAAAACCATTATGCTACTTGTTACTCAATCTTACTCTACACGCTCATACTATTAATAAATGCGGTGGAATGCGGCATCTAAAAAACTTTACATAATGCAATCCCTCATAATTCCTATTAAATTATTGGACACTGCCTCAACAACACAGAAAACTGCTAAATAAAAAATGTTTTCGTTGCATGCATAATTAGTTCAGTAGCAATAAAAAATTGTTATCCTTTTTTAATGTTACTTGTACTATTATTAATATTATTATTACTACTTATATTATTTTTCTTTTAAATCTTACAGCACCAATATTATACGTAAATATTAAAAGAACTTCCATGACTACTTGCCAATTGCTGAAAAATGTCTAGTTAACTCAGATTTCCCTCACACGGAGGTTGCCCTAGCTGCAAAATATCAAAAGGCTAGCTCGTAGTAATGTGCGATACAGTTCCAGGCTAGAGTCCTCGGTGCTGAGGAGGGTGGTAGTACTCAGGAATTTGAAATAGCAGGAGTCTGACACTACCGAGGGCACAACGAGCCCTCAGTTTGCGCATACGCATTGTACTACCTACTCAAAAAAGTCTGGTTATCTAATAGCTTGTATCCTGTAACACTATTTTTTCATCCAAAATATATTGCCTAAGCCTAAAATTTGCATATACATTTTGTAACATGATTTTTTCGTAAACTTGTTAAGCCATAATTTTCAAACTTTAAGTTGTTAATAACAATCAAATTTTAATTATATTTTCCCATTTTCTCATGCGACAAAAGCTAAAATTTAAGTTATAAAGTTAATCAAATAATTGCATTTTTCTTAATGATATTTCATGAATGTTTTATATTTTAAATCCCAAAAGCTGTGTAATATTATCTGATATTAGGCTGTTTTAAGACAAAAATGTCTTCTTGTCAGTATAACGCATATCGCCATCTATAGCTAGTATTTAACAAGCTGCTGTTTTCTCAGTACGCATTTATTCCCACACATATATACGGTTTTTACACGTGAATTGGATTTCATTCCATTGACAATCAAGAGCATGTTATTATTTACGATGAAATAAGCTTTGTAAGCTAAAATTAACTATGTATCTCATAATAAGGTTTTGTACATGTCTAAAATTTATTAAGCTATAAACGGTTGAAAATAATATTGAAATTTTACCGGGATCGATTTTTAAATATTTGTGACTAACGTTTTAAAGAAAATAGTCAAACTCTTCCCACGGAACAAGAAATTCAAACCTCTAACACATCATGGTCTGAACAACTGTAATTGTCATTTCAAAAACCCTTTCATAATGTTTCAGGAGGCTGCACGCGACCGCCACATGGTAGGCCCGCCAGCCAAGCCCTGGAGGGCCACATCCGCCGGCGAGACACGCGTGGTCGCACCTGATGTGCGGGGAGCGGCGGGAGCGCGGGCGGGGTGGAGGGGGGGAGCTTGGAGCTCTAATTGTGCGAGATAACAAGGGCCGCTCCAGACAAGAGCCCTTTCGCATCCCAACGCTGACACCAATTATTGCTTCACTTTACGGCCACTAGGGCACGTCACGGTCTGCTGGGTTCGACTGGAGCAACTGCCTTGGGAATGGACGGGTTTGGGAAATCACGACTTCTTATGGGGTGTTTAAGTAGCATCGGTCCCTAGAACGTAAGGAGCAAAACGGCGGGCCAATGATGACGCAAATAATTCAAATATAATAACAACGATGTGAAATTAATTTTATGAGTTAGTACGAACCACATATTAAGATTTGGTTACTTAAAGGTAATAATTGAATAAATTTAAAATCACTCATGAAGTTTTCGTCATAATTTCAAAAATATCAAATAGTGTACTTTTTAAGTTACTACGTAAACTTAAACGTTAAAACGATAAAAAATTAATATAATTTTTAGAGCGTTGTATATTTTATTTGTATTAATCCTTATTCGAAAAAAAACTATGTACATCATCATGTGGGTGAGATTTACGTAAAACTTTAATTTCCTTCTAAAAAAAACAAAAAAATAACAAATCATGTTCAACTGACTTTTCTCGTGTCCTGAAAATTACTTTGCCAGCCCTAATCTTTGTTTTGCTCTCCCAAACAAAGTTAGTTTAGTCTTCAACTGACATCAAATCAAAATAACTTCTAAAAACGGACGCTGTTTACTTGTGAAAAAACGTTAGACTATAAAAATTATCAGATAATTTTCTCAAGACTTTGGTAGTAATTTGCATTTTGATGAAAACTATTATTCTCTATTCAATACTGAAGTCTTATTATTTTTACTCGATACTATTTTCACACTCAACAGCAGTGTGATAAAACAGTTATTTATGTATTAAGAGCGTAAAGTAGGTATTTCTCGCTTGAGCTAAATAAATATCGCGCGACGCGTAGTGGAGCGCGGTATTTTTAGCGAAAGCGAGAAAGATGCTTTACACGCGAAATACATACAAACTTTTTCCTACAACTGCAGTTTTAATTTCCGAAACGATGAATACAATCACGGTTACTCACTTCCATTGTAGCTGAATGCGCCATTATGATTGCATAAATCCTTCATAATTCTTTTCGTAAAGGTTTCTAGATTTACGAGGTAATAAGTTTCATGAAACTTCTTTCGCTAATTCACTAATATCAGGTGGAGTAAGTCCGAATTCGTCATCACTTATTACATCCATTGTAGCTGAATGTGTCAGTTTGAGGTTATATAAACAAGTCGAGCCCAATCGGAAGCGGGAAGGAGCGCTGTTGCGCGCCGAGTAACAATGTAAAATCAGCTGCGCAAAGGATTTTTGAGCTCGCTCCAAAGACTTTCAAGGACTTAATCGCTCGCTCCTCAGAAAACTGCTGTTTTACGATTTGTTTTCGGCGCGTAATGTAGAAAAAAAACTTACGTTACCCTACTGGATGAAAACTTTCGCGGGATTTGAACTTCAGGAAATTTACCGATATACATTGTATGGTTTGCGTTGGGCAGCGGCCTGGCGTAGACCTGAAGTGGGAGACTTCGGACCTAGGGGCCAGGCTCAGGTGTTGTCAACAACCAATGGCCTTTCGCTGAAGTGAACACAAAGTGGAGCGGCGGGTCTAGTTGCGTTGTTTGAAACAGTGCTTGTCGTCCAGTGAGAAGTAGGCGACACTTTAGAATCCGACTCCACCGTTAAAATAGATTTTTTCGATATTTACAATCGTGATTACGTTAATCACGACGATTCGATGTTATAATCGAAACAAAAATGAGTATTGGTATTTATCTGCATGAGTGTTTATAAATAAAATGATAGTTATGGTTATAGTAATCATTATTTAATCTAAATAAAACATTAACTTAAACAAGAGCACGATTAAAACTAGTGTGTTACTGATGGCTCCACACAGCAATACAAGTTTTCGTCTACGCCATTTTGGAACTTTCGAATCATGCAGACTTTACTTAGTTATTTTGCAGCTGAGATCCACATTAGTTACACTGCCAAATATATACATGACTGCTATTACTTTTCATACCCAGAATCATCTCAGTATTATAATTCTGCCATGAAAGTTAACTACATAACAAACCCAATGTTTGCAATCCTTGAATATCTTGAATATTCAATATGCAATTACAATCACTATATAGAGTTTGTCAGTTGTTTTTATTGTAATAGGGTTTTTAAAGAACTTGCTGAAATCGACATCTCAACAAAATGATTACGTAGAACAGTGATCCAAATGGTTGATTTACAATAAGTTATGCATTAATAACAATAAGTATTGTTTTTAAGAAATTCGATTATTTATATCAAATCGAAAAACTGATTTTTAACATGAATTGTAACGGTGGTAACGGATTCTAAAGTTTAGCCCAGTAACACTTGGCGCAGCTAGACGCTTCACTATGCGTTATCTTATTGGACTTTATGTTTTACAGCGCAGCTAGACTAGACTCCGCTATGTTGTCAGCTTAATTGATAAAACAGTAGACCCAATCGGCTTAGACCGAAGTAATGTGCCAAACTATTCCAGGCTCGGATTATAGACTAAAGATGAGAAGGGAGGGAAAAACTATGGCTTGTGTAAACAGGCAGCAGATATTTTTAACTAATTCCCTTATTAAACGTTTTCATATTTTTTTAAGGAGTGATATGGAATCTAATATTACTTCCTTGGAGCCTTGAATTAAGATAAATATAAATAACTTTCCTCACTCTATGGTGGTTAAAAGCAATTCATAAGACGAATAAAGAGGAGAACTGTTTCAACATCATTAATTTTGATTCCACTGAGTAACAATCGGTGTTCTCGTGATCATTAGTCAAAGAGCCGCGTTATTGTTTCGCAGTAAAAGCGTTCCAGCCTTCAGCTCTCTTTCGACTTTTTTAAAACCTCAAATAATTCTTTGGCCTGCTTATGGTATTTTGATTCAACTGAGTTCTTTCTGTACCCTGATGTAGAGAATGTTGTCCTGCTGAAAAAATGTGGTCCAAAGCATGCTCACTTGCTCACATACCTGAAGCGTAAGAAATAGCCTTATTTCGCTATTGCGTATATACATTTTGGTAATCAACAATATGAAACTGTCAAAAGAATATTTTGTCTGCTGACAAATTAGACAGTAATTAAAATTCTTTGATTAAAGCTATTAAAGTAAGGGGTTTAAACATTGATATAAGTTAAGTAAGAGAATTCCTTAAGTAACAATAAAGAACTACAGTTGATATAAATTTATTTTAGCCTTTTATCAAACACAAATTAATCTGAGAAAATGATATCTGCGTAGTATTTATGTTGTTTATTTTTCATTTTTATGACTAAAGGATAATGACACAAGTAATTAGTGATTTGAGAAATAATTATGAGACGTAACATTTGGATTAAATAAGAGTTTAATTCAAACATAGATCCCAGGGTTACATGATTAAACCAAAGTATATTATTAAAGCAATTTTATAAAAACCTTCCCTTGAATAACTTTCAATTAAGCAAAGTCGTTGAATCGTCGTCTTTGTCTGACTGTCAATAACTTATGGATGAATTATGATCGATACGCAATATTGAATAGCTTCATAAACCACAGGTGACGCAAACAGTGACGCTTTGTACGAAATTGATGTCACATATCGGTATAAATTATATTGAAAAATTTTGTGTTATTCGGATCACATAGGTGAAGTATAGCTCAATGAAGTTTTACAAAAAGAAGACCTATGTAATTTATTCCATTCCCTTTGTTCGTTAGTGAAGTAACTTAATATCTGTTCTTACTTATGCTCAGTTTTAACTTTTTTCCATAGCAATGTTTTAACTACAATACAAATCGTTCTTTATTTAATTTTTCTACTTTTACTAGTATATGAAATCCAAACAAGTCTTTTACTTACCAGATAGGAATCCGAATAATAGAGGCACAACAAGTGGAACAGTCGTCATATCTGAAACAAAAATTACAACAAAGGGTAAAAAGGTGTTACATCACTGACGACAAGTTTCATTGAAAGCTAGTCTGTTTACCACAGTTGTCTTGGCTATTGAGGTATAAAAGATAACTCATTATAATGATGACGTATTTAATTTCGTAATAGGTAATTTACGATAGTAAAAATATAATATGATAGGAAAAAAGGAACGTAGTGCCCACAAACTTATACACTTCGTAGGTCTACATATAAAAGGCCTAAATAACAAATTAAGCATTTATTAACTATACAATTCTAGGCATTCCTTAGAAATTAAATCACTTATCCGGTTTAACAAAAAAACTCAAATAACTTTAATTCAACCTCACTATTAAAAATAGTAGTGCAATAATTCATAACAAAAGTTTTAATCAAAGTTTTCACGTCGGCGCGGCGTGCCGACACTCTATAAGCTGCCTCTCTGAGATTAGAGGGAAAAGTTAGTTACAAGTTACTTTCGGCTATTGTCACCAGCTAACCCCTTTGTGCATTGTTCACTTTACCAGCTTCTAGTCTTAAAATAACTCTCATTTCTTAAGACTTTCCCCATTTTCGGTAGTTTGAAAATTAATTTACAAAAATACTCAAATTGAATCATCAAATACCAACATAAAAATTGTATTATCACATTAAAAATGTAATGGGCAGTAAGTAAACTGTAAAGAGATAATAGTCACTTTGAAGAATACCGGTATGAATAATTAAGATATTGAAAGATAATAGTAAATAGTAAAATAAACAGAGATATAGATAATATTAACGAATCATTAAAATATTACTCAACATCATAATGTGAAATAAGAATTAATAGGAATCTTTCGACAATTTCATTCGTAAAAAAAATACCCCCATCGCAGCAGACCTGCATACACAGCGAATTTCAAATGCAAAACAACATATTTCAATCCGATATAGCGAGATTTGACGTGTTTATTTAAGCACCCTAGAATAACATAGGGAATGAGTATGCAGGTTTGCTGAAACAGGTATGTTAAAAATGAAAGGTTTTAATTCAATATGTAGTAGATCTAAACTAGAAGAAGCCATAAACAAGTTTTATCAAGATATGTTAAGAAATAAGGAAGATATATAATTTTTTATTTCCCATAAGGATAACATGGAGAATGAGTATGCAGGTTTGCTGCCATAAAAATGGAAATATCGGAGATCTTAGACTAACACACATTAAATCTTATCTATATGAAGCCACAAACCAAGTTTTATCAAGATTTGTTAAGAAATAAGCGATATATACAATTTGACTTATTTCCCATGAGGTCGACATTGGGACAACGTACTGTGTTTACCACTTTCAGTAGCCTATCTGGGCAACCAATGGACATAGAGCAATGATTCAAAATACTAAATTATTAGTTTTTTTCGAGCTGAATCCAATGGTGCTAACCAAAATTGGATTACTTTTATTTTCCTACTAGCAGATATACCCGCAGCTTCGCCCGCTGAAAGAATAGCTCATTTTAATTCAATTACATTATGCCTTGTGCAATTTTTAGGAATAATTAACAAATGGACTGATTTATTTGGGTCATGTGCGTGCAATTAAACCCTTAAGATGCAGCTGATCATTCTACTCTAGATGAAAATGAGAAAGTGTAACGCTTCCTCTAAACATGTTCCCCTCATGATTAGCAAATGTATAAATTAACTTAATATAACTTCCTCCAATTTCCTAATACAGAGAATGAGGATAACCTTGAATATAAATCATAGAAGACACTAAGGATGGATTTTCGACTTGAAATCAATCTGAATTCAGCACGTTTTTTGAAATAAACCAAAAACTGTAAGAAAATGTAGGAGGTAAATATCTTGGCCAAAAACCTATTTCCCCAAAAAGTTTCTCGTTAAATTTTTAAATTTTATTCTTTCAGTAGATTAGTCGAACCTTTCCTGTTCCCCGAAAATATTCTACAGGATTCCCATCCAAAGTTAGAAAAAACTAAAATGGCCGCCATTTTGAATTTTTTCAAATAATATATTTTAGCCGTCTGAGAAAGTATATTTTTAATCCCTTTCTTTTTTCGCATCTAAAGCCTGTAAAGAATAATTGTGCCAAGTTTCATGGCCCAAAGTCTTGTGGTTTTTGAGAAATTAAGCTTTGAAAGCTAAAATTGGCCGCCATATTGTATTTTATAATATACCATATTTAGGCCTTTAAAGACAAAATATTGCAAAATCCTTTCTTAGTACGCTTCTAGAGCCTGTAAGGAATATTTGTGCCGAGTTTCATGGCTCTAAGCCTTATAGTTTTTGAGAAACTGTGATCAGTCAGTCAGTCAATGGGTTTTGGCTTTTATATATATAGATGTGAAACCCCAAAAAAATCTATTTTTGGGGGATTTATCCCCCTTTACCCCCCCTTCCGGTGGTTCGATCGGGCTGGCTTACGAACAACTGATTACCACTTTACATGTCTGTACCAAATTTAATAAAGATTGGACCATTTTTACAGCCGCTATCGTGCTAAAAGACAGACACACAGACACACACACACACACACACACACACACACACACACACACACACACACACACACACACACACACAGTATATATATATTCCAACAAAATGGTGTTTTTTTTTGCTTCTGGGGGCTTCGAAACGAAAAGTTATCATGGTCTGGGGCTTAGGTCTTACCATGAGACCTACGGTAATAGCTTCTTAGTCCAGCAGCTGACAGCACTTCTGTGTGCAAACTTGCGTAGGCTGAATTTTATTGGTGGACCTGTTAGTTTATTACATTGGAAGGTTAAAAAACTTGGGTGGACATCTCCTACCCCCCAGGTTTTCCCAGGATGACGTTTTCAAAATGGCCGCCAATTATCTGTTTTTCACCATTAAATTTATAAAAATCATGACCATCGCCCAATCTGTGGATTTAACATAACAAGAGTCGGTGAAAATTACCACTTAGTATATACCTAACGATTGAAATCTCGTTTTCAAAAGTTGCATCACTACATGTCCGCCATTTTGGAAATAATCCGCCATTTTGAATTTATGTAAGCTTTTAATTGATCAATCATAGTGAGGCTTAAAACCAACGTAGGATCGTGATTTTTATTTTATTTTAAAGCCAGTTAAATTTCCTACAAGAAAATTCCAGGTGGAATACAGCCAATCAGTATAACCAATGTGTAATTTTAATGTAAAACAAGTCCCTAAAAAATTGACGATGTAATTTTCGTGTTTTACGGATTATTTTGCTAACAACGAAACCTACGCCTCCACTGAGGAAATAAAGGAACTGGAATGTACTAAACTTATCTCAAGGCATATGAATTGAGCCTGTATCTAAGACAAGACTTCATAATACATTCGCCGCTTGTCGGTCTTTTTGGGAAATAATTCGCTATTTTGAATTTATACTAGTTTTCAATTGCCAAAGCGTTTTCCGGCTAATAGTTGCCGTAAACACTTAAATTTTCATTTTATTTTACTCTTTGATAAAGTTCTTACGAGAAAATGTAAGGTGGAATGCATCAAATAAACATAAACAATACGAAATTGCAATGTAAAAGAAGTATTTTAATGATTTTCTAATAGTAGGGTAAAAAGCAGGCCATAAGATGTCTTCTTCGTGATTATGTAGGCTATGTTTTGCGACTGGTGGCAACCATGTTTTTTTGTTCCTTTTGACCTATTGAATGCAAACTGTGAGTTTGCCACCTTCAAATTTGGTGCGGGGACCAGGAATCCAAGATGGCGGACAAAATGGCTTATTAATGTTGTAGGCTTAGTTTTTTTTTACATTTCCCTCGCTACATTTGATGACAATTCAGCTGTCTTAACAAAGAAAAGGTTGGGAGAGGGGAAACACTAAATGTTGGTTACATTTTCACATCCGGTCGCCATATTGGATCCGCCATATTGGAGATAAGTTTTTTTTTATGTAAATATGGGGTTGTGACATATAATTTCAAACTGCTTTTTTGTGACAAACTCAACGCTGTTGTCCATTTTTCTAAATCTCTGTCCGTTCTCAAGTTGTTTGTAGATTATTTAGTAATCTATTTATGTTTATTCTATTTCTTTTAGTCCGTTTGCCCAACGATATGACCTTGAATTAAGGCCCAACTCACACTTTGTGATCGATTCTCGTACTATTTGATAAATTGAACAAGATTATGAGGGGTTCCAGAGTGGCACCCATGGAAAATTTTGAATATCGATGGTCAAAGTTACAGTGCCGAAAATACAGAAACAAATATTGAACAAAATTGTATGTATGACATTCATAGGAATATTTTCCAAAATATCGATTTGAAAACACCGCCAATAGTTGCTGGATGGTAAATACTTAATTTAAAATGGCAAATAGCTTTTAGCAGCCATGCACGTTGGATCCGCCATATTGGATATAACATATTTTTCTTAAATGTGAATGTGGTGTTACACATAAAAACAATGTTTTCACGCTGATTACAATGCCGCGATCTGTTTGAAAAAAGTACTGTTTCGATCACAAGATATAGAGTGTATTTTTTTGTGAACACTTTTGGGATCTCTTAAACTATAAGAGATACACGGAAGGTTAAAGTAGCTAAGTAATGCGTAATCTAAGAACAAGTAAAACGTTGGTGAGCAATAAAAAATATTCGACTAATTCGTTCTCCACGCTAGAAAAACTATAGTTGCCCATAACTAAATTTGTACTAAATCGCTCACTTTTTAAGATACAAGGCTGTATGAGGGGTCAAATTTACATTAAATTTGTTTTACTTTTTTACGATACTATTTATGGTTTTTTAGAATAATGCCCAAGCAAACAATTTTAAATGCCCAACATGTAAAATTAAAATTTTCATTGGAAACATATTTTTCCCACAACTATAAGATTTTTATCATCAAATGTGTTTGCAATCAAAGAAAATATTTTTTGTATAAATGATAATGGGTTATAATGTACTGGACTTTTCATTCAAATGAAAAATATGGAAAACCGCTGATTATTACTAAACAGCTGATTGACTGAAAACAGCTGATTGGCAGCGAAAAGCTGTTTTTATGGACAAATACTTTACGCACCTTCACTCAGAACAGCTGATTTGTTTGTAATTTAACTTTTACTATTAATCAGCTGTTTCTAACTAATCAGCTGATGACTTTAAATCAGCTTTTCCCTTTTCTTTATTTTTATCAGAAATTCAGTACATTATTATAACCCATAATCATGTACAATAATTAATAAACATAAATATAAACTTATTTTTAATATTTAATGGATAACTATATTGGATTCATAATAAAATTAAAGAAAAGGGGATTAGCTTATTAATAGTTATCGGATAATTGACTAAAAACATCTGATTGACAGTTAAAAGGTAATTTACAATCAAATTAGCTGTTTTAAATGAAGATAAGTATTTGACCGTCAAATAGCTTTTTCGCTGCCAATGAGCTGTTTCCACTCAATCAGCTGCTTAGTAATAATAAGCTTTTTTCCATATTTTTAACGTTTATGGAAGTTCCAGTATATTCTAACCAATATGGCGGGTCCAAGATGGCGGCTGAAAACTATTATCCACTTTAATTAAGTATTTACCATCCAGCAACTATTGGCGGTGATTTCAAATCGATATTTTGGAAAATATTCCTATGGATGTCATACATACAATTTTGTTCAATACTTGTTTCTTTATTTTCGGCACTGTAAACTTTGACCATCGTTATTCAAAATTTTCCATGGGTGCCACTCTGGAACCCCTAATAATCTTGTTCAATTTATAAAATAGTACGAGATTCGATCACAAAGTGTGAGTTGGACCTTAATTCAAGGTCATATCGTTGGGCGACAGGACTAAAAGAAACAGAAAAAATAAGAATATAATTATTAAATAATTTACTCGAGAATAGACAGAGATTTAGAAAAACGGATTACAGCGTTGAGTTTGTCACGAAAAAAGCAGTTTGAAATGATTTGTCACAACCCCATATTCACATTTCAAAAAAATAACTTATATTCAATATGGCGGATCCAATATGGCGACCGGATGTGAAAATGTAACCAACATTAAGTGTTTCCCCTCTCCCAACCTTTTCTTTGTTAAGACAGCCGAATTGTCATCAAATGTAGCGAGGGAAAGGTAAAAAAACTAAGCCTACAACATTAATAAGCCATTTTGTCCGCCATCTTGGATTCCTGGTCCCCGCACCAAATTTGAAGGTGGCAAACTCACAGTTTGCATTCAATAGGTCAAAAGGAACAAAAAAACATGGTTGCCACCAGTCGCAAAACATAGCCTACATAATCACGAAGAAGACATCTTATGGCCTGCTTTTTACCCTACTATTAGAAAATCATTAAAATACTTCTTTTACATTGCAATTTCGTATTGTTTATGTTTATTTGATGCATTCCACCTTACATTTTCTCGTAAGAACTGTATCAAAGAGTAAAATAAAATAAAAATTTAAGTGTTTACGGCAACTATTAGCCGGAAAACGCTTTGACAATTGAAAACTAGTATAAATTCAAAATAGCGAATTATTTCCCAAAAAGACCGACAAGCGGCGAATGTATTATGAAATCTTGTCTTAGATACAGGCTCAATTCATATGCCTTGAGATTAGTTTAGTACATTCCAGTTCCTTTATTTCCTCAGTGGAGGCGTAGGTTTCGTTGTTAGCAAAATAATCCGTAAAACACGAAAATTACATCGTCAATGTTTTAGGGACTTGTTTTA
This sequence comes from Flexamia atlantica, assembly GCA_035578135.1. Taxonomy (NCBI): domain Eukaryota; kingdom Metazoa; phylum Arthropoda; class Insecta; order Hemiptera; family Cicadellidae; genus Flexamia; species Flexamia atlantica. The sequence continues at coordinate 19,402,584 of JAQJVK010000009.1, read as the reverse complement.
CATTAAAATTACACATTGGTTATACTGATTGGCTGTATTCCACCTGGAATTTTCTTGTAGGAAATTTAATTGGCTTTAAAATAAAATAAAAATCACGATCCTACGTTGGTTTTAAGCCTCACTATGATTGATCAATTAAAAGCTTACATGAATTCAAAATGGCGGATAATTCCAAAATGGCGGACATGTAGTGATGAAACTTTTGAAAACGAGATTTTAATCGTTAGGTATATACTAAGTGGTAATTTTCACCGACTCTTGTTATGTTAAATCCACAGATTGGGCGATGGTCATGATTTTTATAAATTTAATGGTGAAAAACAGATAATTGGCGGCCATTTTGAAAACGTCATCCTGGGAAAACCTGGGGGGTAGGAGATGTCCACCCAAGTTTTTTAACCTTCCCATGTAATAAACTAACAGGTCCACCAATAAAATTCAGCCTACGCAAGTTTGCACACAGAAGTGCTGTCAGCTGCAGGACTATCTTCCCTATAGGGGAAATTCGCTAAGAGATTAAATCAAAACAACTTCTCATCACGTAAGGTCTTTCAATGGTTCCGTACGAAAAAAAAACATTGCCTGGAAAAAGGGAATTATGTTTTCTATTTGGGTATTTTGATTAAGGAGAGAATGGACTTCCTTCCTTTGTTCTCTCAATAAAAAAAAATTAAGGATAGAGACAAATAGTTTCATTGTCTGCTTCTATTGAAAAATTATTTTGAAATAATTCATGGAATCATCATTGAAATCATTAAATGGTGATACGTGACCATAATGTTTACAACCAAATACCGGTCAACTGGACCAGCTTTTTAGTGTTTCTTTTAAAGGGAGTTTTACCTATTTTCAGGTATTTTCTGTCCTCTGAGGGAAAGAAAAGGGGTTTAATTAAATATGATGACGACTTAAAAAACAAATAAAATAGAAGGATAAATGGTATAACTAATTTAAAGGAAACATTGGTCAGCTTGTCTAGAGGACGTATTCTCGTACGGACAGTACTTCTAAGGTAAAACTACAGGGGCCTGTTCCATAAAAATACTAGTGTACGGTTACGTCTAGTAAATACTAGTCTGTGTCTTACCACTGTTGATCATTCCTGTTTCATAAACATTTTCTGGTTTTTACAAGTCACGTGATCAGAGTTACTTGTCAGCTGACGCTGTTAATGCGAACAATTTCCTAACCTCATTTGCGGGTTTCTGGCAAAATTAAACAAGAGTATTTTATTGATGAAAACGAATCAAAAAATTGAGTGATTCTTAAAATTATCACTGTTATTTTCAGCGATAATAATACAGGGTGTTTCGAAACTCTCTCCCGAAACTCCGTGGGCACGTTCCTTAGGTCAAAACAAACAAAAAATGCCATATAAGTATAGGGTCTATCTCGCTCCATTTTCCGTCTGTGTGTCTGTTTGTGTTTTTCAATTAAAACTGTATAACTTTGAAACGGCTTGAGTTAAATTATTGAAACTTGGTACGTAAACTATAGTTAGTGTGGCCAAAATGTTTACCAATTTTCAATATTTTGTCTTTCAAAATTTCAAAATGGCGGCCTTTTAAAAAATTTATTCATTAATATCTAAAAAAGTTGACTAGTTAACACTATCCTTTTGACTATACATTTTATTTGCCATTTCATTACAAACATAACGACACTTTATTTATTAAAATCGGATAATAAATAAGCGAGATACAGCGATTTAAGTAAAGCATGTCATGGCATATTCCACGCGACTAGCGCGAGACCGTCATTGTTGCAGCGCGGCGCGAGGCTCCACGGACTCGCGGGCCGGCCTCTGGATGGAAAATGCCATGACATGCTTTACTTAAATCGCTGTATCTCGCTTGTTTATTGTCCGATTTTAATAAATGAAGTGTCGTTATGTTTGTAATGAAATGAAAAATAAAATGTATAGTCAAAAGGAAAGTGTTAACTTGTCAACTGTTTTAGATATTAATGAATTAATTTTTTAAAAGGCCGCCATTTTGAAATTCCAAAAGATAAAATATTGAAAATTGGTAAAAGTTTTGGCCACACTAACTATAGTTTACGTACCAAGTTTCAATAATTTAACTCAAGCCGTTTCAAAGTTATACAGTTTTAATTGAAAAACACAAACAGACTCACAGACGGAAAACGGAGCGAGATAGACCCTATACTTATATGACATTTTTTGTTTGTTTTGACCTAAGGAACGTGCCCACGGAGTTTCGGGAGAGAGTTTCGAAACACCCTGTATATACATAGCTGTAATATATTTTATAATAACTGAGAAAATATCAATATCAATTATAGATGACAACACAACCCACCACGTGGTGAAACCTAGTTGATACGATTGAAGCGACACCAACGGCTAGCTTCGAATCGGCGGTCGGCATGCACCGACTTGGATATGCTCGGTTTTTAATTATATTTCTATTTATAATCCTAAATTTTCGAAAGGATCAGATACAACAACGGTTATTGTAGTATTACTAATTAATACATTACACTATGAATCAGTAAAATAATTCAAAGACAATAGGCTACTATGACGTAAATATAAGTGTGTAAACTTACACTTTGTATTTTGGTTTAATCTTTGGCCAAAAGAATAAAAATCATCGCTGAAACTATAATTAGCGATAGTTTCATTCCCTGTGTTTTTTATGTTTTTTCATTCCCTAAAATGTAATTATTTGATTATATAAATAGATTTTTAGTTGACATAAACTACTATTGGTTGTGAGATTCAGCAAATAATAGTTTGGAGGAACCCTATTTATTGACATTTCTTGGCCGCCCCCAGAAAACTATCAATTACAGCACCGTAAACCGTATATGATTGAGCAAATACGATTTTCTAGACTCATACCTATGCCAAAAGCAGAAACCAAACCAAAGAGAATACAGAGAGAATTTATAAAACTCTTAAATTTACTGGGGTTTTTATTTTAAATCCTCCTTTTCAAACTACCGTACTCTTGTCATAAGCGATGGCATAATTTTTAACACTGTTTTGGACTGGTTGGATTCTAAATAGGGTTTGAATACTCTGTTTTTGATCTGAATTTGTGAAAATTAATGAACGTTGTTTTTGGAGTTTATGGACCTAAAAATGAAAAGTTATGGTAGTCCCAAGCATAGGTATTACAATGCCTAGCAGCCTCCCCCTAGAAGAAAATTCGCTTAAAGATTCAACACACACAGGTACAAATTAAACATAACATAACCTAATAAATAGTTTTAGTCAGTTTAATTAAATCGATTTAAAAAATAAATACTAGCTATAAGACTATAAGTTCACAGAGTAGTATAACCAATGTAGTTTACAAATTTGCGTTTCATAAACTTACAAGAGTAGAATACTTGTTACAAGTGTAGCGGCCACTATTTACTACTAGTATTTACTAGTGTAAACCAAAGTCCGTTTCATGAACCTCTACACTAGCACTTTACACTTGTACATACCAGTGTATTCTTACCTACCTCCATAGGTGGGTAAAAAATGTAGGAGACTAGTAATTTTAGAACTAAATTAAATTTGCTAAAACTTATAAAGTTATTATTTTTATTACAATGCCAAATTGAACTACATTTTTTTAGCTAAAGTTTCTCGATGAAAAACAAAGGATAAAAAATTATTGTCAGTTTCGAATAACTAATTTTTAAAGTATTATTTCTATTTCTAATGACATTTTACATAAAACGTAGAAAATGTCAGGCAACACGAAGTATTTTTTAAAATTGCAATAAAGTTGGTTGGAAGTTTCTTATTTTTCACATAAATAAATAAATATATATATATATATGTATGTATATGTGTGTTTGTGTGTGTATTTATATATGTATATATATAAATTACTTAATGCAATGATTAATGCTGTTTACTGCTTGGGGGGGGGGGAGGGATGATAAGGAATAAGAACATATTTTTAAAGTAAGCATAGGTTGGTGTGAACATCATTTTATAGGGCTAACCTAGTTGAATTCAAACCCGCAAACCTAATCTCAAATATTTTTAACCTCCGAATGGCAGACGTTTTAATATTTAATGGCCATTAAAAAAATTATTCAAGCGGCTGCCATTTTGGCATGCAGCTTTTTCAATGTAGTTTGTGGTATTGACTTGACCCTGTAAAATTATGAACATATCAACCTATGCTTTGGGCCTTTTCACATTAGGCGACCGTCGGCGTCGCGGCGTTGCCAGCGACTCCTGCGCTCGGAATAACATCGTTTCAATATTGCGCGTGTTCACACACGGCGAATTTCTTATTAGAGTAAGAATTTGCAGTTTTTTATCTCTACTCATGTTAAAATGTTTCTAATTAACCAAATATATAAAAAGAATATTCCCAATCAAAATACATTTTTTTAAATCAAGAGCGAAGCAGCTGCGTGTCACGTGCGCGAGGAACGAGCGGCAACTAACAATGGCGATAGAAACAATGTTTACGTTAACATTAAAATTTGTTTTGGATAATTTCCTTAGAATATATAATGATAGTTTATATATAAAAACAAATCAGGAAAACGGAAGTATTTGTAGGGATTTTCAAATTTTTTAGTTAGTTTTAATCGGAAAAAATTCTTTAAAAATAGGGTGAAAACCCCGCAAATGATGAGGTTAGTAAATGAATGACATAAATAGCGTCAGCTGACTTGTAACGTTGATCACGTGACTTGTAAAGTCGCTGATATTTTATCAGTCGGAAGAAAACATTTATGAAACAGAAATGTTTTGCACTTGTAACGTAAAGGCAAGTAATTACTGGACTTGTAACCCGTAGACTAGTATTTTTATGGGACAGGCCCACATGTTTTACCCACCTATGTATGTAGGTAAAAATCCAGTGGTAATTAAAAGCGTAAAATACTCGTGTAGAGGTTCATGAAACGGAATTTAGTCTACTCTTGTAAATACTAGCAGTAAATAGTGGCCAATACACTTGTAACAAGAATTCTACACGTGTAAGTTTATGAAACGCACACTTGTAAACTACACTGGTAATACCAGTCTCTGGACTTGTATTTACAAGTCTTGTAGCTTTATGGAACAGGCCCCTGGTATTTAATTACCCTTGTAAGCGGTTGTAAAATGTTTATAAATAATTTGGTTTAGCATAAGGGCAAGGTTAATATCTTGATTGTAAACAAACTTAAATTTTAACTTAGAAACAGGTAATTCGCAAGTTTTTTTTGTTTGACCAATAATCAGCTATTAATTTGTATCTTTGTTGAACACAACACACCGGCATTAAAATAACCATAGAAACAGGAACATTAGTATCGGAAAGAAATGCAAAGATATTTTACTTATAAAAATTATGATTACACGAAGATTATTAATCAACAATTTGTAAGTACAATAAAGTAGATTAATTTATTTTAATTTAAATTAAGTGATGATTGCGTTGTACACTTTGCTGTAGAAATATACTCTAGTTGTATATGTATTTATTGCTTAACAATATTAAGCTCTAGTGTATAGCTTCGCAGTTTTAGCTTATCATGTTTCCATCTGTATTTTCTTGGTTTTCAAGAGATGATGAAAATTTCGGCATAACCTTTCAATTACATTGTCGAAACTACAATAATTTAGTTTTGCAGGATGAGACAGTTAAATTATCGCCTGTATAGTGATTCCAAATTGAAGGATCTTTTGGAACACAAGGAATTGACACCGAAAAATTTAAATGAAGTGATTACAGGGGAAAAGCCACGGGACCCTGACAAAACAATATCAAGTTACATGGTAAGCTGTGATGGTTTTTAATCAAGTTATAATGTTATTTATGTATTAAATTTCAAATCGTAAATCTAATCGTAAAACTACCGAAGTATAACGAATTTGTGCACATCGAATTAATTATACTGTTCTCGTATTGAAATACAGTATTTAGAGAATAAACATTTTCTACCTCACATGGGTTATTCGTTTTAAACTGTATAACCATCACAAAGGTCTTACTTGCTATAATAAGAATTGTTTTTCATTGATTTATAGGTCTAACTTAAAATTTTGGACGAATTACTAAAATTAATATTAGGCTAGTAGATGCTTTTTTATGAATATTACATTTCAACGAAAGTTAGCAAGCAGAATTAGTTTGGTACTATTCACAGCCTTGAACTGCTTATTAAATTCAATAGGTATATAGTGGACTGTGGGGCTAGGTAATATTAGGTTGGGTTTGATTAATATTATTTAAGTGTGCATATTATAGTTTTTATTGAAAATTGTCTATTTTATTCTCATGGGCTAGAGTTGTACAGCTCTATCAGGTGGCAACTTAGAGAACCAATACAAGATCAGAGGTTCCCTTTACTTTCTTATGATCCCCACTAGAATCTAGTTCCAGTTGAAAAGGGAGTAAAATAATATCATCGATATATCAGTCTGCCCAATCCTCTAAACATTATCATCATTTGTTTACTCCAAGTCCTTCATCTGTGCCCCAAACATCATACAAAAACCATAATTTGATGAATATTTAACAAACTTTACTATATTAAAAGGCAATTTTTCCTTGGCCAAAAAATAATTTTTTACGTTCCTTAATTTGATAAGCCAAACAGGGGACTTGTAATGCGTAACTTAAATATTTTAAGTTAGGGAGGGATTGAGAAGGGAACCTATCCAATCCAACTCCAAATTTTCATATGAAAAAAATTTCGCACATGAGATATAGTCCCTTTCTGAAAACTGAATTCTAAGCATAATTTTAGATTTTTCTTCATAAAAAATATGAATTTTTTATTAAAATAAACCGTAGAATAAATCCTGCTTCTAATAATTGGATTCTAGAGATTTTCAACATTTTATAATAGCGACATTTTAAAAGTGCATTTTTCAGTTATTTGGAATAATCCCTAAATTTCAGGAAAATTTAGTTTATTTGGATATTCAACCTAACTACCGGAACCGAGTGGCCAGAATACACCAGAGAACTAAGAATGTAATGCAGCAGGGAACAGATAACACCAAGATCTGGATCCTGGAATTTGATACCAAGGAGAGATGGGAAAACCCTACAATGGGTTGGATATCAAGGTAGGAAGGTTTAATCTCAGTTGTTTTTGCGACAGGGATTTTTTGGGTGGTTTGATGGAAGCAGCTCATGGAATAGCACTTTAAATTTTAGCACTTAGCACTTTGACTTTAGCAGCTGTAATGTCGTAGATTCAATATTACATTATCATTGCACCAACAGAGAACCGGCATGTTGTATTTCACATCCACCCACAAAACAACAATATCCCACCATAGCCAAAAACCGGTGTTTTTTCCGCACTTATGTACTTTTGCGTCGTGTTTTTTTTGGTTGGTTCTTCAAAAAAAAAAAAAAAAAACAATCCATTTGCTTTTATTTTATTAAAAACATACACGTGGATCCGAGCGCACGGAATCGTGCGCTACTCTAGCAGAGCGATAATTCAAATGGCGACAAATTTAAAACACAATCATACTAACACGATCCGTCTTGAGGGTTATGTTTACACAAATTAAAAAATAACAGCAATTAAATTATCCAGCTGATCAAAATGTAAACAATTATGTTCTTCATAAGGATAACATGGGAACTTTAAAAGCCAATGGGGCAGAGCCCAAGGGACTTTTTCAAAAAATTATGGCCAGTTTGCAAATCTACGCGACACGCTCTTTCCAATGAGCCGTCAATGATCAAAATCGGTTAAGAAATGACGGAGGAGTTCATAAGACAAATTTCGTGTTGGCGTATTAATTATATAGATATTTTTCAATAAGGGAATTAATTTACAGTATTTTTTCAGTGGAGACAGTCTTTCTAATATAGAATTAGAGTTTCCCAGCCAGTGTTCAGCGATTTGCTACGCAGAAAAACAAGGGTGGAAATGGTTCACTGAAAAACCACCCAGAGAAAGGAAAGTAAAGAAGAATTATGCTGAGATATTTGCGTGGAACAAACGTACTCGAAGATCCACCAAATAGGTTTTTGAAGCGTTAGTCTAAAACGATTCAGTTACACAAAAGGAATTATCTTACATATTGATTGGTTTAATAGAATTATTAGTTACAGTTTTAAATAAAGTGGTTGATTATATTTTTAAAACGATTTCCACCGCTCCTTATTGAACGTAGCTATTTAGTTGATAGCTAATAATCAACGAAAATTATCGTTTCCCAAGCTCTAATTTTGAGCTAGGGAAAAACGGTCAGCAGATTTATCCTTGCTCTTACTTTCCCTTGCTCTCAGTTAGTTCTCAATTTGTCCGCTACGCGCGCTAATGTTTCTTTACCATTTATTTTAATATATTAAATCAGAGGTTTTTTACTGTTTAGCAATCTTAATGAAAATAGAAACAGGCATAAGCTAGTTTTGCCGTAATATTAGCATATTGCGTGTTTAAAACTCTTCCAAACATGTTTTACATTCCTCAAAAACAAATTATTTTAATTTAGAAACATAATAGTTATTTTACTGATATGTCTTTTCATCCATGTGTACTTTTGCGTCGTGATTAAAAGTGTTGTCCATCACTTGTGCCGAAAGTGATTTGCCGGTACTCGCTCCAACTATTTACGCACTATAATTCGCCAATACGAATTTGACAAACTTTCCATGCTCGATTCCGCTTTGCACGTGAAACACGGTGTTCCTGAGTTCGGCTCCGCCTCACACATGAAACTTGAGAGCGCACCGGAAAATGCGTTCAAGTATGTCGGTACTAGTACAGTAATGAAATATTCTATTATGTTTTGTATAATTTTAAAGCTCAATTACTGAAAGTTATTGAGCTGTTAAAGGGTTTTATACCATATTAATGCTATTACATTCCCATATTATCATTTAGGTCCTTAGGAGTTTGCTGTTATACAAATATACTACCCTCCATTAAAATTTGCATTTTATTTTCATTTATTATGTTTGTAATATATTTCCACATATATATTTTTTTCTAGCAGAAAAATAAATTACGATTTAGATTGTTCTAATGTCGTTCTCTCATATGTTTACATCACATTAATATTCAGTAGAAGAAACTCCAAGAAAATTGTATACTCAATCGAGTTCACCAGGGCGCTTTCATCATACATAAATTGTTAGTTTAAATACATATTCCATGCAATATAATATAAGAAACAAAACCGCCATTTGAAAAATGACTGCAGTTATTTATAGGCCTACCACACGCATATTTTAGAATGCGCTGTTTTAATTTATGGATAGTAAAGAAGTAAGTATATATACATATATATTTTTTAACGACAGTTGATTATATGGGTTTTACGTTATTTTTACAAACATTTCTGTAATTCTGTAACATTTTTGTAATTACTTATATATTTTCTAGCAGAAAAAAATAACGATTCAGATTGCCCTAATGTCTTTCCCTCATAAGTTTGCGTCACATTAATATTCAGTTGTAGGCCCACAACTCATTTCCGGCGCGCCACAAGATTGTCAAGTCAGCAGCACTCGAGGGGTCACTGTAGGGGTGCCAGCGCCATCTGTGCAGTATAATACCTTACTACAAAAGCCCAAGCGTTTATGTACTAAAAACTGAAGATTTAGTTTCTTATTATATGTAATGAGATATTTTATACCACTCATCAGTTTAAGAAAGTTAAATTATTACTAGTAAATCTGTTGCTCAGAAACGAGTAATTGCCATATATTGATTTATAAATATAAATAATTATGGTACAGTATTCTAAAACTAATTTATTAATGATATAGTTAAACTTCAAAGTCCCTTGCGATAATACTAGGATTATTTACAAAAAATCTGTATAAACAATATTTCTCGAGAATACTCATATTTCAGCACAGGATTTGATATAAATAATTCGTGGCACATCCTTACTACCTACTACAACCACAGAACATCACTTATTACCAAAATAAGTAACTGTTGAAAATATATTCTTTCAATAATCTAGATTTTTTTTACATAATAACTAACACAGCCTAGTTAAACAAGATTAAAATAGTTTGCACATTTAATGTATATTATTTTCGTAGAGTAAATATCTTAGCGAAAACGGACCGTTCTTAGGATATCTTCAGACAAGTAAAAATGATTTTTCTCATCTTTTTTACACTAAATCCACCTAAGCCTTACACTCAAATTATTTTTTCTTATAAATTGATCATTTCTGTCTGAGTAAAAACTTTTTTTTTTCATGTCCAGATTTTCTTTTTAATTCGCCACGACAAAAGTAGCTAAACAGTTTCTAAATACCACTAAATATTACTTGGCCAAAGCCAAATCTTAAGATCAGTGATATTGGTATTTGATTTTTTTAAGAATAGTAGTTCAGTGAGAACCGTGCATATCATAAATTGTTTTACTAAACAATTTAATGTTTTTTTAATGAAGTGTGATCATGAAGAATAGGTTCTACATTTGTATTCAATTGAGCTTTACCCAGGCAAAAGAAATGAGTTAAGATTTAAAAAATAATATTGTAGGCTTAAATTGCCGATTTTGGTAAAAGTTAGGATATAACAATTTTATTATTTTCGCCTTATTTATACATCGTTATTTCAGAACAGTGAAGCCCTTAGGAAGTCTTTTAAATAAATTATGCAGGCCATGTGAAATGGATGAATCTGGGCGTTTTATGGGCACTAAACCTCAGTCTAAGGTTGATTAACAACATTAAACTTTTGTATACTAATTTGCAGAACCTAGATTGCTCTAAGTAACAATATGGATGTAAAAAAGAAGATATATAAATCATACTTGTTTATACCTGGAATCATAGTTGTTCATAGATCCTAATTTTATTACCATTGTTATCGTGTCTTGTAAATAATAACTAATAATTAGTCCATTAATAATTACTAGAGATCGCCAGTGGTAAAAAATTCAACCGATTTTCAAATCGAGAAATAGGGATAATTAATTTTGGAAATGACATTTGCACACCCCAATATATTTCTTAATACATTTTAAATAGGGCACATTTTTCAAGTAAACACATAATGTAATAAACGAGAACCGAAATCAAAAGAGGAAGACTGAATCTTTGACTCTTTTTTTTACCTCAACTATGGCGTATACTGATGGTATGGTTTACATTCTGAATTAGAAACTAGTACTTTATTGAGAATCTACGTATATTTTCTTTTAAGACTGAACCGATTATTGCTTCAGAGAAAAGTAAAAATTCAGTCATCCAATTAGTTAATCACATACCCCTTATCACAGTTCCCTCCCTCCATTCATTGCTTCCCTCACTTCACTTCCTTCCTACCTTCTTCCATCTTTTCTCTCCTTTTCCTTTTATCCCCTCTCCTCCTCCTTTCTTACCCTTCTGACTGTTTCTCTTCTTCCCTCTCTTCCTTTTACCATCACTAAAATTTGATATTTTACCCATTCTACAGCAATTAAAATACAATTTCAGTGTAATGTCCAGTCGTACTTCAATTCCACGTTAGTTAGTTCACTGTATGGTAGAGTAAATATTGTACTTTTTTCTTACTTTTTTATCAGCACATTTGTTCCTTCGTCTTATTTAAGTCAGCAAACTTTATTTTCTCCCTATATGTTGAAAATGGAAAATATTTTAATATGATATCTTCAATATTTTCAGTTATATTTTGTAGGCATCACTCACCTAATTGGTTTAAGAGTACACGGCCAGGTCTTGTCTAAAGTTCACAACACGAACACAAAAGCACACACACAAATCGACCCGTTCTTTAAACCCGTACAGTCCCGGGTTCGCCCGGGTGTACCCGTTCTTCCCGTACAGTCTTTTAAACCGACGTTTCGCCGCACCTAGGTGTTAACGTGCGGCGTTATCAAGGTTTTCCCTTAGTAACCGTAAGCGGTCCGATCTCCTAACCACGACTGACTCTGGCGGCGGCGGCGGCGGTGGCGGAGGGGTAGGGGGCACCGCATTATCAAGACCATCTGATAACAGGATTTTGTTTTTCTTACCCTTCTCTATTAGCCCTTTTATCTCTTTCCACCGTCATGCTATAAATATTATTAATTTCTAATGATGGTCTAGACAAAGGCTGATTTTCAGCTGCAATAAAAAGAGCTTCAATTATATTCCTTTTACGCCAGTCAGCCTCCCTATATAACACACAACTTTCCTCCCACTTAACATTATGCCCCGTGTTCTGCACAAACCTTGATAACGCCGCACGTTAACACCTAGGTGCGGCGAAACGTCGGTTTAAAAGACTGTACATAGAACGGGTCGATGTGTGTGTGTGTTTTTGTGTTCGTGTTGTGAACTTTAGACAAGACCTGGCCGTGTACTCTTCAACCAATTAGGTGAGTGATGCCCACAAAATATAATTGAAAATATCAAAGATACCTCACCAAAAAAACAAACCATGTCATTCAGAAATATGATATCTTCAGTCTTTTCCAAATAGTCCTGATTTCAATTAATACCATATTTTCACTCCATGCCCCAATAAAATTTGTATCTTTAAATTGTTTGGCAACAATAATTTGTTCCAATTAACAAAAGCTTAACAAAATTTAATCCAATTAATGCTGATATTAAGATTATGATAATCGAACCACTAATAATGTAGACATTTTAACTTTTCTGCATAAAAACACGATTTCTTAGAACATTCTGTCTGAAAATTGCATGTTTTTATTCGGAAAATTTAAAATTTCTCAATTATTAGTTTTCCTATTGTTATAATCTTAATATCACCGATAATTAGATTAAATTTTGCAACTTTTTTGTCTCTTATATAATTTTTCTAAAATTTAGGTTTTTAAGATATTTAGCTTTGAAAACAAAAAACAGTCTTCATTTTGAAATAGGTACAAAGTAGAAATTTGATACTTCTTCCAAAATAGTTCTTAATATTGGTTATCAATATACCAAGTTTGATTTTTATACGTTACGTAGTTCGTGAGATATGATTAAATATGTAAAAATCATAACAGACGTACACAGACGGAAAACGAAGCACTTTAGAACCTATGTTTACATAAAGTTTTTTGCTTATTTTCACCCAAGGAATCACTACGTAAATTATTGCCCCACATTTTTTGAACACCCTGTATATAGGGTGAGTCTTCTAAGCCGTCCACAACAGATTATAGGCAAACGGCTTAACATAAAAATACGGAACAAAACATTTCCCCACTAAATCATACCCAAGGAACAACGTAAAAATATTTTTAAGCTTTTCAAAATACAGGGTGTTCCAAAAACCGGGGGTCATGGGTTCGAATCTCAGAATTTTTAAATGTAAACATATGTCATATTAAACATCAAAGCGAGATAAACAATTTGGTGAAAACAGAACTCAATTATCTTTATTATTTTCAAAATGGCGGCCGTTTTTGTGAAAAATATTGGTATTTACGGAATACCCTGTATCTTGAGAACCACTGAAGGTTTTTTCGTTCTGTTTGAAAATTATTTATCCTTGAAAACTCAGCTTTAATTTGATATGCAACATGCCAACATTAAAAGAAAATAAATATTATTTTAAAATATATTTTTTTATAAAATGTTGGTAGCACTGAAAATTAAAAATTTTAAATATCAACATATGTTAAATAGGATATCATTTTAAAGGTCTTGTAAAAACCTACAATTTTTCAATTTATACTCTCCATCTATCTTTGGTAGTTTTTCACTAAACATAAAACTCTATTTTCCCATATAACGCCCATGTTAAATTTGCTGTCCTTAATGTTAAAGGATGCAAATTTAAATGATTTGAGTAGCCTACTGGACATTTAACATGGGCGTTATATGGGAAAATAGAGTTTTATGTTTATTACTGAAAAACTACCAAAGATAGAAGGGGGGTATAAATTGAAAAATTGTAGGTTTTTGCAAGACCTTTAAAATGATATCCTATTTAACATATGTTGCTATTTAACATTTTTAATTTTCAGTGCTACCAACATTTATAAACATTTTATTTTATAAAAAATATTTATTTTCTTTTAATGTTGGTATGTCGCATATCAAATTACAGCTGAGTTTATAAGGATAAAGAATTTTCAAACAGAACGAAAAAACCTTCAGTGGTTCTCAAGATACCGGGTATTCCGTAAATACCAATATTTTTCACAAAAACGGCCGCCAATTTGAAAATAATAAAGATAATTGAGTTTTATTTTCACCAAATTGTTTATCTTGCTTAGATCTTTAAAATGGTGTATAATATGACATATGTTTACGTTTAAAAATTCTGAGATTCGTACCCATGACCCACATTTTGGAACACCCTGTATTTTGAAAAGCTTAAAATATTTTTACGTTGTTCCTTGGGTATGATTTAGTGGGGAAATGTTTTGTTTCGTCTTTGTTGTTAAGCCGTTCGCCTATAATCTGTTGTGGACAGCTTAGAAGACTCACCCTGTATATATATATATATATATATATATATATATATATATATATATATATATGTACATATAACTTTATTCTCTGAGAGTGGTGAAACGAAATTGTAAATTTTATCTTTTACTCATTCAATGCTACAAAAAATCTTAAGCCAATTTCATTGAAGCATTAAGAGAAAGGTTAATATGGATAGCTTTCTTCTTCAGTTCTTATGATGCACAATCAAAACTTATGGTAAATAACAATAAATATATTTTTAACATTTGAATGAGAAATGCAGAGAATAAACGTTTTAAGGATTTATAAACATAAATAAAAAAATAGTAAAAAACAAATTAATGATTTGAATGGTCGATAAATTAATAAAAATTGTGATTTTCTTGTCCCTTTGATATAAGCGTTATAAAATAAAGTAGACAAGTGAAAGATGTCGGCAGAGTGTGAATTACATAAACGAAACATAGCGTTGATTGGTGAATATTAAACACATTTGTTCTGGAATTGAAGGTAATCAAAGGCATTTTATCTACTATTTCATTAAGCAAACTATAGCATGGTGTATACTTACTTTTCAACAAATATAAACTGATTAGTTTGATAACATTTGGCAATCTTTAAGACTTCTACAAAGGTTTAAATAGTTTGCATACTTAGATAAAATGTCTTCCACACGTACAATGAACCATTACACAATGAATTACAATGAATTAAAAATATAAATAATTAATGTGAAAGTACACATCTTGCCTCGGGATGTGGCAAAAACCTTATAGCTTTGCAGGCTCACTTTAAGAAAACAAATAAACTTACTAAACGAAAACTAAGGATCAACTTATGGGCCAATGTTGAATCTCCTCAAATTCATTATTTCTTCCTTTTTATCGTTCCATTATACTTGTTTTCAACAAAGTTATGTTAAGTATAAGTTTAGAAACTTACTTATTTTTGGTCAGTACTTCTATGCATCTTTTTTGCTCTCGTTATTTAATACTTTTTGTAAAATGACTATGTCATGATTAATATAACCATTTATATTTTAAAGAAGTCAATGATTTATGTCTTGATACAGCTACATCATTAGTCAGCTCTATATTTTAGGTATCATTATATTATACACAACGTCAACGTTGTAGGTCTCTACAATAAAATAAATACTACGGTACATACAAACATAACATATATAGCATATAATTATAATTGAAATATAAAAATTACGTTAACAAAATTATGAAGAAACTCCGAAAAATGCAGCACAAACAAGTCATAAAAAACATGTAAACTGACGCAAATGACTCAACCTGGGCTTTTTATGTCCACTAAATCTTGAGCTTGGTTTTACAACTGATATTAAACTTTTTAACATGTTTTTGTTAGATATATTTTATCACTTCACCTGCTTAGAAAGATAATATTACGTTTTAAAAGAACCTGTTTACATATATCTACACACGCACACCGTGTGTGTATGTGTATATATATATATATATATATATATATATATATATATAATTTTTCACACATAATTGTTCATTTCTAACCTATATTTTTTTAAATTTATGTTTGGTTAGGAATACATAACAAATCCTCAAAAGCTGAAATTCGTTTGCTTGATCTTTCTTAGCGCATTTTTCCTTGATACTTTTATGAACAAATATTATAACCTGCTGTTCATAGGTTCAGTAAAAGCAATACTACAAATGTTCAAAGCTAAACAATAAGGAGAAATACTAATCCTCATTACTCTGTTTTCTAAACACTAAATACTATATTATTACTACATATCGGAAGAACGTTGTATGAGATGTTTGTATAAGAAGAAAAGTAGTTCTTAAACATTTATTTAACTCCTATAAATATTTGATAGGTAAAATTACTTATTTATCCATCTTAAATTTTTAAAGAAGAGATGGCTTGTGTAAAATGTTTTTTATGCTGTAAGAGGTAAACTCAAAAACTACTGAACCGACCGAGCTGAAAGTTTGAGCAAAGGTGATCTTGAACTGATGATACATTTATAGGCAAATACATGGCCTAAGTTTATATGGGCTTTTTATGTCCACCTTCTCCTCCATACCCTTTAAAACTCTTGCACTTCACCATATGAGCTTTTAAATAATGAAATTATATAATTTCTTCTTCTATTTAGGTAGTTGTGATTTTGTTTCCGAAACAGTATTGCTAAACTTTTATTTATTTATCTAGCCACACAATAACGGGAACGGCTAGTAAAAGACCCGTTCACAATACGCGGGTTGCCAGCGCTTACGAACAGCTGGTTGGCAGTGGCTGGCAGTAGCGTTGGTAGAAACGCCATGTTTGACATGGGTTAAAATCTATATCGATGGAGCCAAGCGTGAACGGATCTAATATTCTAACGAAGAAGTGGTCTCTGTGGTATAAAAGGGGGATAAATGCAATAACTACTGATCTGGCCGTGCTTTAACTGTGCGAAAACGATGCATCACCTACAGTTTACTGTTTTAATGTGGCTCGCAGCTGAAGTTTTCTGGGCTAAGTTTTCTTAGTAAATAAATTCAACCGGATATGTATATAATTAGGTTTCTCTTAGCTTTTCCATCGTCATTTTTCGTCAACAAGTAAGATTCGTGTTACTTAGTACTCGTGTCAGTTTAAGAAAATAAAACTGTAAGAATTATTGGAACTGGCTTATTTAATTTTTGTTTACCTACATTATAGTGCTGGTAAATTTACCCTATAATTTAATCATACATAGAATATGAAAGAAAAATGTTAACACTACTCCAGCTTATAAAACCAACTAAGTAGTCTAATGGTTAGAATTTGCAATTTAAATGTAAATTTTAAATAAAGACAATATTTTTGGGTTTATAACTTTATCTATTTTTTATAAATAAAAATAAATGTTTTGATATTTCATACCAAACACGCGTGGGAATCCAGCAGCCGGTGGTTGGCTTTAATTTATTCAGTTAGAAAAACAGAGGAACCTTTCACAATTAACTATGGAAAAGTTACAGTTTTTAATACAAACAAATAGGTGAAAATCTTAAAAACTCAATGTTAAAAATATTTCTTCATACACCTATTTACAGAAATAATCAAAACTGATTTTCGTTAATTATTGACACATCTTAAGTTATTAATTTTCAAATAGATTTCCACTTAAGTATTAGTTTTGCAGTCGTCTAATGATTGCGTATGATTGGCTCATACGTTTTTGATGAGTGAGTTGGCGAGCTCGTAGAGTTCAAGTGGCAATGAACCAAACGAACTGGTTCACCAATATGCTGGGAGAGAGCCCATATTCTAAACACCAAACTGTTTGAGCACCACTGTATGGTGGCCGTCGATTGTCTTCACACACAAAAACCAAACGAAACACTAAAAACAATCTGCACTTTTTCTTTCACCTTTTTTTATCAGCACAAGTTAATGTCAATGTTTCTTGAATTAATTTTGATCCCAATAATAACAACTTTGCATTAATTACTATGGCAGTTTTCGTAGGCCCTAAAAAGCGTAGAAAGACATATTAAACATAAAACAGCATCCTTGTGTTACATATATAAAGTAAAAATAAATTAAATCAAATTGAAATAACAATGATTAGCTAAGGACACTTATAAACAATACTAAAAGGAATTTTTTTAACAACACTTTTATTAATATTAGCTGTGGTGTCAAAATCATATTCCATTTACTGTAACTATCTAGAATATATCTTTGGTTGATCTTTACAAATAATCTTGTCATTTTATTCGTGCATGCATTGAACAAATAATATTGTCTCCACATCCACTTCAACATGCACTAAACATTAAATTTACAAAAACTGAAAACAGTAATCGTAATGGGGAATTATTACTTTTATTTACTTTTAAACTTTACACTGGTGATATTGGTAAAAATAATAATATTTAATTCTTTAAACCTCCCTTTAACGATTCAACGTGAATTGCTCATTTAATTGTTATGTAGAAGCAGTAATTGGGGGTTAAAATCAAACTCTAGACCGTAAACACGGCTTTCCGCTTGAAAACAGCGATTGTCGTTCCTACTAATTAGACTTCCCCATTGTAAACATTTCCAGTTTTTTGAAAGAAACTTAACCGTCGATTCCCAACAAAACAATGGTAGTTAATGATTTTTTGCTTGGAATTTCGCAAACATTTTAAACATTGTCAAAAATTACATTGTTTTCCATACATCTATACGAGTAATGTAATCTTGTATTGCTTGATTGATTACACGATTACATGAAAACGGCTCCGAAGATTATTTTCAAATATTGATTATAGATACTCCTGACTCAAATGTGTTTTATGCCAGTTACTTAAACATAAAAAAATCTAAAGAAATTTAATTACAATGACAGAAATAACATTGGGTCACGAATATTATGATACATATCAGAAATACAGAATAAACAACTGACGTGAGCGAATCAAACGTAAATTAAATCTTTGATACTAACGATTTGTAGTCTGACTTTGGACTAGAATGTAGGTATTGTTAGAGTAGAATGATACGTTTTATTTGAATTTAGTTTCAAAATTACTTAGTGTTTAAATGTTAAATATACAGAAACCCCTTGTTTTGATGTTAATCCCGGGGTTTCGGCGTTTAACTTCTCCGGGGTTTCTGGTTCCACGCACTGACTTCCCCCTCAGTGTGGAGGGACGCACTTTTTGGCTCCTCAAAGGTACTTCTATATGTTAAGGTCTACCAACCAACAGGTACAATATCGAAACTTATTTCGGTCATAATCTTCTGCACAATCGACTTATTCTATTAATAACTGAATTATTCCGGAATCCAATTATAATTGATTTTCTGACTTAATTTGTTTATATTAAAGGCCCTTACCGGCTTATTCGTAAATCCGCAAATTCTATTTTCATCATACTGTCCCGAAAACAGCCGTTTTTTGTTCTCTAATTCGTACGCAAAATGATAGTTTTTGGATCACTTCGAATAGGAGTACCGAAAAAACAAATGGTAAATTTTGCCGTACTTTAATGTCAAAATTTGTTTATGTTACGTTTGAAAGGTTGAACGATTTCTTAACTTGTGTTTGTAAACAACCAACAGATGTGTAAATGACGATGACTATTTTGGATAACCTCAAAATTGAGTAGTCTAATTTTTTAACGATTAAATGGTTATTTTACATAATGATAAAAATAGTTGTTCATCACACGGAGCAAAAGTGTCTCTTTGGTACTCGATCGCATTTCCAAGCTCGGCTGCGCCTTGCCTGTAAATTACGATCTCGTACCAAAAAGAGCCACTTTCGCTCCTAGTAATGAAAACTACTAATTTGGGTTGCCGAGTTAGTAACGAAATAAACAACGAAAACGTCAACAAGAAATCACAACAGCTCTTTTCTGTCACCGTGCTGTCCCAGGTAATCATTTAACTTGTTATCTGAACGCAAATTTTTAATCAAGTAACGCTTGCCGACTCTTTATCTTGCCTTAATTAACGTATTTAATAATATAAAAGAAATATTACCATTCCAAGGAATTTTACTCTCTTTAATAGCGCATTGTGAATTATTCAAGGTCCGCCCTCTCGTAAACGTTTCTTTTCATAAAAGCAATAGTATGCAATACCTATTTTTACTTTCTCCCCCCTATACATAGAATATGGAGAAAGTATTGTTTTCGTCAAATTTTCGAATGTGAGTTTTCGGTGGATATATTCGTTTTAGTGCTCTCTGAATCCAAAAAAGTGGTTTTCGGCGTGGTGTCTGTCTGTGTGGGTGTATGGGTGTGTGTGTGGATGTAAGTGTGGATGTAAACAAAGCTAGAGACGACACCAATGGTCCGATTTTCATGAAATTTGGCATGTAGGTATAAAGTCGTGGTATCTCCAGGCATATTTTTCATTTTTTGAATTTTTGATTTTTAAGGGTATTTACCCCATAAAAACCCATAAAACATCATTGCTCAAAAATCCTAATTTCTCAAAAACGGCTCTAACGATTTTGATAAAAATTTCATGGTTTTTAGTGCTTAAGATGACAAACAAAATGACACCACC
This sequence comes from Flexamia atlantica, assembly GCA_035578135.1. Taxonomy (NCBI): domain Eukaryota; kingdom Metazoa; phylum Arthropoda; class Insecta; order Hemiptera; family Cicadellidae; genus Flexamia; species Flexamia atlantica. Next base: position 19,382,228 of record JAQJVK010000009.1, on the reverse strand, counting down.
CGCATGTCTGTAAAAATTCAGGTTCAGAAGTTATGCGGGTTTAAGTGTTAAAAGATACATATTTTTCAAATTTCACAAAATCTGTAACCTCTAAAGAAAATATTAAACCATTAAAATGACACCACCCGCTTATCTGTAAAAATTCTGGTTCAGAAGTTATGGGGGTTTAAGTGTTAAAAAATTCATATTTTTCAAATTTCACAAAAACTGTAACTTTTAAAGAAAATATACTTGCAACCATTAAATTTGGCTTGAAAAACTAAATAATCTAGTATTTTGAATCATTAGTCTACGTCAACTGGTTGCAAAGATAATTGATATTTTAGTTCGGTGGTAAACGCAGTACGCTGTCCAATGTTATTCTTATGGCAAATATTCAAAAACCGATATCTCCGTTGTTTACTAACCGATTTTGATATAATTTGGTATATATATGTGTGATAATTAATTGTTAATTTGATTTATTTCACCATGTATGTTTTCTGGTTTTAAATGACTTGGAGGGAGAAAGTATGTGTCAGTTTCCTGATACGGTTTATTTTACAGATATCTCCCACGTATTGAGTAAACAAAACTATAACCCCCGACAAATTGTATTCAACAAGTTCTTAAGGGAACTGATATTCTAACGAAAACTTTCTAGTTTCAATCTGGTTTAGGGCAAACGTAATAAAATATCTGTTTATCTGAACTGGTAGGTTGGTGTTTAAATGTTGATCAACAAGATGTAAAAAGAGACTCAGTAGTATAAAAGTTTTTTTCTAACCACTGTCATTCAATGTTTAAGTTTCTTACCTTAATTCATACCGTTCAGATTCTCGTAATGGTAAATGTAAGTAGCAGGCAGCCAGGTTAAATAGGTTTTTGTCAGCCTTTTTTAATTTTTTTCTGTTAAGACGTTTCTGTTAGAAAAAATACATCTCTAAAAATTGTGTCTATCATAGATATTAATATAATTTTGTTCTCTTTTGGCTGCGTTTAGCTATACACATTTTTCAATTACAAGAACACGCCACGGGTAATCTAAGCTTCCTTTTTTCTTCCTTTTTGCTGGCTACTGACTATTGTTATTGTTGACTATTGTTCGTTGCTATCATGGTAACTCATAAGGCCAATGTTAAAGTTTTACAACTTTGAAATCCGTTTTATCACGTAATAACATTTTTTCCGGCCATGTAACTTGAAAAAACACGATTTTTAACTGCAAATTACTTACTTATTTCAAGTAAAATTTAAAGGAAATCCTCGGAGTCGTTTTGAGATGATTGTGCAAGCAAACAAGATAAAAAGCACGGTAAAATTTACCATATATGAGAATAGGATTACTGTTTGGCGTTATTTACTAAGTTTTAATTATAAATTGCGTTTGATATGTAAATTATGATTAAGTCCCTATGAAAGCATACAAATCATTCATCGCATATAAAATAGTTCTTAAAATTTGAATTAATATTTTTTAAAGTATCCGTCTTCAAGACTAATACACATTTTTGATATGAATAAATATAAAGAAAACAAATGATTATCTTAGATGATGTAGTAGCCTTGAAGTTTATCTGTGATTCACAGTTAGTTACACAAACCCTCCATCTCACTTCATTAAACACAATGGAATTCATATCCTTGATTGCCGAAGTAATGACTAGTAAAATCAATCTAATAACTTTATCAATTAATTATAAGATAAATGTATTTTGTATTCATATTCCCAACTTACAAGTTTTGTAATAATTGTTACTAAATATGCTTTAGCAGCAAAAAAAATTAACAAGTGAAAAAATACACTTTCTTTATAGTGTCTTTCTGTAAAGGAAGCAATATTTGCTGCGTTAGCATTTCTGTGTGTAGTGAAACAGGATATAAAAACGAGCTGTCCATTTAAACAGGTTGATTAAACATATGTTGTGTTTTATATAATAAAAAAATTGTAGGTGACTATTGAAAAATGTAAAATTAAAAATTCATACTTTTGTACCGGCACCTTAAATATTTATGTAGCATTTATAAGATTTTGTTGTCCAATAAAAATGTTATATTTTAAACGCGATAGTTTATAATGTTATAAGCCTTCTTTCAGCACGAATTGATGTGTTTAATGTGTTTTCATTCGAATTGATGTGTTTTCATTCGTTTTCATCCGTGCAACTTTTTTTTACAACGTAAGACAGTAATATGAATACCTCTTCTTAACTTTTTAACGCATTACAGTAAGAAAACTAAACCCTGCACAGCTATACAACCTATAAATTGCACTTCTTATCAGATTCTTGACTTAGTTCCGCCACGAATAGTTTTCTTTATCAACCCCAAATTTTCAAATGAAAAGTTTTTTAGATTTACCCTGTAATTTTGAACCATTCATCAATAGAAATAAAACGTGCAAACCCAAGGTCAATCTTATACCTCTAACCAGAACTGCAGCCATTTGTAAGGTTTAGGTTGGATAAGTGATAATATCCAAAATAGTGGGAAAACAAAACTTGGATTATTATAATAAAAAAATACTTTTTTGTTACAGTGCCGACTTTGACCACACCTTTAAAATGCGTGGGGGCAGCCCCAAATGTTTAAATAGAATCCCTTATCTTGTGACTTATAGTTTTGAATGGAGTTGTCAAGAGAAACACAATATTGAATTAGATATGGCATCCTGACTACAATGGCAATTAGTTAAAAATATTAAATAGGTAAAAAGAATGTTCGTTTCTTCTTTTTAAATTTTAAAATGCCTGTTATTTTGGTCCCATGTTATTTAGAACTCGGATTCACGCCATAACCCTTTTTTTGGAAACCCCTTTAATAATAACGGTAATTCGATCGGGGTTCTAAATTTGTTAATCTATTACAAAAATGCTTCTTACAAGGACTTCTATCTTTTATAGGTATGCCGGGTTTGGTTTTCCTAACCCAAAGAACTATTTTCAAAAATCCAGACGAAAAATATTTGGGTGCACAAGATGTAAAATCGCAATAGTCTCGTTATATTATCGTCATATTTATTCGACGACAGCACGGTCCGTTCCAGATAACTAGTAATTGACACCAAGTAAAAACGATAATGTGAGCAAACATACTTAATATTTACGTGAAAATCGTGTTTATTTTTGAATACGTTTGAAACAATAACTATATAGTTTTAAAAAATTGCAGAAATAATTACATCTACATAACCTACCTAACTCATCAGTAACGGCTATATAAAAATGGTAGACATACCATATTCAGTTTTTCATGTAATGTTATAATACTGTACAGTTCTTTTAATATAGTTTCAAACGTAAATTCAGAGAATATAGAAGAAACATTTTCCGGTAGCATAGACAACATTTACAGAAGATGTACTTGCCGTGCTTTTGTATACATATAAACCTTGTTTATCTTACATTCGAGTAATTCAGCACGGTAACATACACTTCCCTCGTGTTACGTCTCGCAGGGGTGTTGTACAGTCTGTCACGCAGTATCGGCAGCTGCTGTCGGAGACCCTCGTCAGGCGACTGTAACTGTCCGTGACGTCACATCACAAGCCTTTCCTCTCAGAAAACGAGCGGGGACGGACCTCAATGTCAACATACATTAATGTTACCCCTCCAGTGTTGGTGCTTAGTGTAAGTTGCAGCGGCATAAGTCGGCTGATATATGGTGTATCGAAACTCTCTGGAGAACTTTAGTAAATGATTTCTCCACTTTAAGGCAATTATATTTTGTCACATAACCATTGGTCTGTGGTTGCTGGGTTACTGAGTTTCTTTATATCGCATTAATTTATTACTTATAAACTTCAGTTATCATCTTTAAACCTGGTACTAATAATAGCTTCTTTGTATGGAGTATCAAGTATCTAATTTTACCTTTGCAAAATGGCGGCTAGGCTATTATCTCTTTTCAAAGCTTAATATCTCCAAACCTATACAACTCACGAAACCATTAAATGTTTGTAAAAAGATGCGAGTTTTCATTTAATTTACGGTAGTGTACAGTTTTACTAAATCGTTGGCAATAGTAGTGTTAAAAGTAAAAAGCTTATCAATTGTTCAGTGGTGGTTATTGGTTTTAAATGCATTTTTTATGTAATTTCATGTGAAAACGTTAGCACTGCTATCATTCTACTGTAGAAATAAACAAGAAAACCACGTATTTTTTAAATTATATAATTTAATTTATTATTTATAACTCCTTAGTTGTTATACTTGTAGAAACCCCGCTTTGGACCTTGATCTTAATATTTGTATTTCTTGCCTTACTTAATAAAAGAGTGATTAAAATCTTCGTTCATAACTCGGGTATAAATTGTTACAGGTTGACAACTTACAAAAGAGCCTTCTACCAATCGGTCTCTAGGTTTTATTTCCAAAACCGCAATACCTAGAATCCTGAAATTTGGCATTTAGGTTCCTCTTGGGCTCTAAATGATAATTTTTAAACATGTTTACAAAAGTCCCTTGGATTTTAGAATGCTTGTCAAAAATGCAACTGTAAGCAGGCTCTTTTCAAAGTTGTCGGCCTTTAACCTGTGCCTTGATAAAAATTGTGATCTTGATCGCAGCCTGGAAAGGGCCTCTTTTTACCCTAGTAATGAATATGTTCATTATATCCTGAACTATTAAAATTACAAATACTAAGCCAGCACTGAGAACGTCTTCATTTATGTTGATAAAATCATGCAACGTGTTCACGTAGATAAACTTTTCCATGGAAGGGATCTAACAGAAATACCAACCGTTAACATTTTTATTTCAGAGTAAAAGAGGTCAGAAAACACAAACTACCCCTTCCCTTTAATAGTCTGACCTCTAAGTTAATGTACCATAAAGGCCCTTCACTACAAACATCTATCTTAAATGACTCTGCGTTATTGATCGATTTAAGGGATATTAATGTTTCCACGAGACTAGTACCTACAATCTAAATAAGACTATTTTAAATTAATACACATGATACATCACTTCCTCAAGGCGTTTATCAAGATGGTCTCAATAATTAAATCTAACTGGTTACATTTCATAAAAAAATAGAAACAGTTTTAAACAAGGCCTAGTTTGAATCATACCTTAGATATGCATGGTTGTAGAAACAGAAAAGTTATCTTAGAGAAGTTCGAAAATAAGCCAGATGAACATTCCCACAATAAAAGAAGGAACAAAAAAACAGTAAGCACAATTTTTTTACAGTTCTAGTGTTTTCTATTTATAGTCTTCAAATATATTCATTAAGTAATTTATTAGTAGTTTGCTGTTAATTGTATTCTATATCCTCTTATCAATAAATATTGATGTTGAAACATATTTACTTCCCACTCTGGGTAGAGGAAACAAAAATCACTTATCTCAATTCAAGCCCTCTAAACCACGTGTCAAATGACCAACAGGGATCACCAGCGTTAGGCCATTGACTGCTTTTGGTAACGTCGAGGTCCCGTATCTGCGGTATCACAAGGAGGCGCCTCCTCTGGCAAGAAAACCTCGCGCGCCGTCTCCACATTCATTACGATTAGGGCTACCGGATATTTTTCAAGCCAACCCAGGACAGTTGAGTTGCGGTGAACAAACACATCCCCATTCCCTAAATAACACATCCAAAGATAGTAAAATAAAATTGTTTAAGTATTATGAAGGTTTTTTTACTTATTTTTTAAAATCTGAAATTTGTAACATACAAGCCAGATCCAATCCAAATCACAACACTACTATCACTGTTCTAGACAGACGGACAGACGACAGAGGTCAGTATGATAGAGGTTAAGTAGGTTTGCTGTTATCACACTCCCGCAGGGTTGCCAACTTTAGATTTTATGCTAGATTTACCTCATCGATCCCCTGATAACTCTAAAACCTGTAAATTTGTCACAATTTCCTTAGAAATGTTGCATGACTTCAAGTAGATCTTGAGATTTTGTTTGCAAAAAAATATGAAAAACCTGGACAGGTAGCAGCCCCTGATTGGACACCGGACAAAGTCCTCAAAACCCGGTCTGTCCGGGGAAAACCAGGTCGTCTGGTAACCATAATTACGATCAACCCGAGCCTCTGCTCATTGCAGTGACACTATATGTGGCATCTGTCCATAGCAGGGAACCTCTTGCTGTCGTTAGGTCTGAAGTCACTTCAGACACCCGTTTCTCCTCTTTTGGCAAAGCACGGACAGCCTAAAGTCAGCCACAGCTCTCCAAGCTGTCACCGCTTGAAGCATCTTCCCCACGATGTTGCCTGCAGTCATTTTCCCACCAACTGAGTTTTTATGGCAGTCTGTTCGACGTCAAATTTACGACACACGAAGATAGTTTGTTGTGGATCGTCTCCGTAATATCTGCAATAGTTGCACTAGGGTGAGTCGATCTTGTACATTCGGTACAGGTACAGAGTCGGAAGAAAACATGGCCTGTTCAGAGCCGGGTTAGGTAAAGTTTCGTCTCCCGGTCGTTGCGAAAACTCAAGGCTATTCCTAATGAGACATCCTGTCCACCTACCGGCTTTGACTTACTCGCTTTTATGCTGCCGAGTGGCCATTATTTGAGCACAGGTCAGCTTGGCAGCCTCCTCCCGGTTTACGTGCTAGCACACACCCAACCATCCTTTTGCGCTACGAAGGCCAACTATGAACAATCACAGGGCTGACGCCTCGTCACCATGAGAGTCCAGCATTTCTTCACCCTCGTGGCAAATGCCCAGACCTTTAAAACTGTAAAGCATGATGGCCCGACCTTTCAACAACAAAATCTTGCGTTTCCCAGTCTTCCAGGCAGGATGTCCCTCAGGGTGCCTCGTCGCACACACTCCTGGACGATGTAGTCCCAGTAGGTGAGCTTGTTGCCCAGCACCACCTCTAGGTACCTGATTGTCCTCTGGGTCTCGAACACTTTTGTACTCAACCGCACCGGGAAAATTGTAGGTGTTTTCCTAATTTTTCAGCGTGACTACGTCCGTTTTGGAGAGAGGTTGTTACTACAATGTTTATATTAAAAGTTGTCTCTATTCCAGTTATAAGGCTGATCGTAAAACGAAAGTTGGTTTAAAAATCCAAAAAGTCACGTTTACTTATGATTTTTATGTCTTATAGTCAAATAAATTTTAATAAATAGATACCACATGTATTGTCTGTTTTTAGTCGCCTTTTCAAATGCCTTTGCAAATGCCAAATTCAAATGTCAAATGCCTTTTCAGATGTTTTTCAAATCTGCCTTTTACGAGTAGGTACAACACTTTCCCTCTTTACAATGCAAATAAAACGAAGTCAAGAACAATTGGTAAGCTATGTATTTTGTAACCATCGATAAAGCTAGAATTTGGAAATAGTTTTATGGAAAATAATACTCTTATTATGGTAATATTTTACGAGATAGTGGAACGTGGGTTTACGGACCTAGACAGCTGAGAATGCCACCGTATTGTATTCAGTGGCCTGTGGGTCATAACAGTTTTATATGCCTTGCAGGCCACAGATGATCGTAAACCGGATACGAGGGATCACAGTTTAATGTAAATAAGTTTTTATGCTCATAATATAATTATTGTTATTACGTAGAAACATTATGAACCCGTCACTATAATTCAAAATATATGCAGATCCTTTAATGTTACAGACAAAAATGGTGATATCTCAAAAGATTAGCTTAAAACTGTGGGTCATAATACCACCTTTACGTTTGAAAAATATATATTGTATCCCATATAGAGGATCCAAGATGGCTACCGAAAATGGCCACCCACTCAAAAAATCAGGTACTTACACACAAAAAATATTTAGGGGTAGTCTGGGATTGATATTAAAAAAAATATAGAAAAAGTTAGAGGGGTACATTTAAATCTCACCCTGTATAGAAGGTCTTACCTTGAACACGTTGAATCAGTATACCACTTGGAAGCAAATGCGATGGGAAAGTTTTTCATTAGGTCCAACATTACTTGTAGTAAAACTTAAATTTTCGTTACTTGTAGTGGTTTGCCATTAACAGAAACTCTAACGAAAATAATGTTTTTTTTTCTCATAATACAAAGTATAACTCCGTGTATAAATATGAATTCTGAATGTTACTGAGGTAAAAGGACAAAGTTATGTAATTAAATAATATATGGTATATGCGTGATATCATCCAAACGATTAAAAATCGGATATGGGTACGTTCGTACTTTTTTCCCGTTTTATTTATTTATTTTTTAGTAGAATTCACTGGTAAAGTAAATGTTGACTATAGAAACTCACTCTGTATAAGATATTTTGTAATTTCTTAAACACCAGAAAAATCCTCATGTTACCATTTATTTCAGGTTTCTTAAATGTTTGATTTCCATCACTTGTATAATCTAAAACTGTTTTAGCAAATTTCCCCTATAAGAAAGAAGCTATTACCGTAGGTCTCATGGAAATACCTAAGCCCAAGACCATGATAACTTTTCCTTTTGTGGCCCCTAGAAACAAAAAACAACGTTCGTTTGAATATATATGTACAGAAGGGGTGGTAAAGGATGCACCACCAAAAATGGGTTTTTGGGGATTCTCACAAAGAAAAATTAAAATGATCTAATTTTTGGTTCCGCCATTGAATTCAGCTTTAAAAAATCAATTTAGTATTTTGAATCATAATTCTATGTTCATTGGTTACCGAGATATTGAAAGTGGCAAACACAGTACGTCGTCGTCCCAATGTTAACCTTATGGGAAATAAGTAAAATTCCATATCCTGCTTATTTCTCAATATATCTCAATAAAACTTGGTTTGTGGCTTCATGTAGATAGTATATAATGTATTTTAGTCTAAAATTACCGAAGATTCCATTGTCGTGGCAGCAAACCTGCGTACTCTTTCCCCATGTTATCCTTTTTGGAAACAAAACAAATTGATTTCTTAACGTATCTTGATAAAATTTGTTCTAGTTCAAATCTACTAAATATTGAATTAAAATCACCCAGTTTTAACATCAGGGTTGCAGCAAACCTGCATACTCATGCTCCATGTTATTCTTATGGAGATTACAAAAACATATCATATGTTGGATGGAAATATTTTTTGCATTTGAAATTTGCTGAGTATGCAAGTCTGCTGCAACGGGGGTAACGTCATTTCAAACTAAAGACATTCACCACATTTATTGTAAAACATAAAATCACCAGAACTTACCGAGTTAGACCGCATGCAGATTTCCGAGAATCGCCGCCCCTACATAACAATAAATCTTAAAGTAAATACAAAAAAATAATTTTAATAATTTTTAAAACTTAAAAAAGGAATTTTAATGTTTTAATCAGATAAATCACAAATAAAAACTTAAATTCATATAGTTGTGTAACTGGATCCACTAAAAAATTTAAATTAACTATCATAATTTTAGTATCTATAAACGTTAATACCGTTTACTATGGTAGTCCACAAATAATAAAATAACTGTAAACGTGAAATTTCCACAGAACCCTTTTAAAAGTTTATTTATTTGGCAATCAAGGGCACCTCTGACTGTGCTCAATGAGCAGGAATGAAAGGTTTGTTTAATTATCTGAAAACTTCAGATAGGTGTTTAAGATTTAGCAAACTAATTTGGACCACAGTAATGATTAATCTCCTAAAAGTGACTTATTTCTTTGTGAACATCGGAGTTTTCATAGATTTAAAATTTAAATTTATTCAAAACAAATAAATTATACTGTATTCATAGACTCATAAATAGTTATTTGTGCATCTAGGGACTAAAGTAATTTAGTCCCGTGATGCACACAAAAATTTTCCTCCACCTACACCATTAACAATAACTAGGTATAACACTGTAACTTTACCTTCAGATGATCCTTTGCTTCAACAAACTGCATTACAATCACATAGCCTATATAAATAAATAATGCAAGGTATTTAGGCTTTAATTTTAACCATTTTATTCACACTCTTCTTTAAAAATACTCTAGGCCTAACTTATTTGTTCACAAAAATGCAGGAATATAGCCTAAACTACAGCAAACTCTGTCCTGTGGACAACGGAAACGGACGCTCGGATGCTGTGACACTCTCTTCAACATAGAGAAACGAATTAAAATCGACAGTATTGCAATATTTTCTCACTGTCCACCGCGGCGTTGCCGGATTTCTTCCCATGTATTTCTTATGAGATTACTTTTAGTCCCGTGGGACTAAAAGTAAGTAAATCCTATGGAGTATAAACTAGTACTTTAGTATTCTATTCCAGGGACTAAAAGACAACTATAGATCTTAGGTGGAGGAACATATAATTTTTCTTAAAAGCAATGTTTATAACCAATTTATATCCAATCACATTTTAACCAATATAACCAATGACATAGAAGAGGGGCTACTATAATTGATCTAACTACGCAAAAACATTAGTGCCACGATTTATAGGAGTTTTCAGTGCATTTAACATTTTTTTGAATAGGACATACGTTTTTCAAACATTTCATAGATGCACTGAAAAGAATGCATAAATATTTTTCCTGAACTTGAATAAAATATTCGAATAAAAGTAGGGATTTAACCTCTCGTGCTTCGGAGCGATGAATCCCTCAAATCGACCGCCTGCTTTCGAAAAGATTTATTTATATGCAAAAGCCATTTTGTAAGGGTTTATTCATTCTTGTAGATATATTTTTAAAAGCGTATCACTCAAAACTACTTTCTCATTTTACCGTCTGATATTTGGTAAAAAAAAACTAATGTAGTTGACAAAATATGTGACAATTATGGTCGATCACATTGCTACATTTAACTTATGTTACATTTACGAAACCATAAATGTAAGTTTCTTAACTTATTTGAATATATATGTTTTATAAATAAAAACTATTGTTATTAGAGGTCTGAAATGTTATGTGATAACATATTTTATTACGGATCAACAAAATTCACGAATGAGGACATTTGTTAACATTCGTTGCTTAAAATATTTATAATTTCAAAACATAGGTCGAAATGTTTATGTATAACGATAACTGTTAACTAACGTTAGTATTGTGATAATCTTGATGATATACGTTACTAATGTTGTAAAGTGGATCAATGTTTCTCTTTTAGTAGACTACTGCTCACGCGATAAAAGGTCATCAAACATATGCAGGTTTATGGGCAATAAAATTTACGGATTTGGCTGTTGAAAGCGCCCTTCTTCCCGGTAAATGTCACTCTGATTTACGGTTTTACAGTTTGATGTGTATCTTGCCTTACTTTAATTAAATGGTGTTTTCAGCCTAATTAATTCTCCCTTGCATTTAAAACAAATTGGATAAATTTATTCTGATTATTGCATAGTTAGTATGAAAAGATATGTACAATACTATAGCAAACAATCTTCTTAATAGATTAATTTACAAGTAGGCCTATCGTAAAAAATGTATTTCATATTATTATTGTATAATATATTCATAAGCATAAGCTATATGGCTACAATATAGTGTTTCTTAAGCTTTTTATCATCACAGACGTTTTTTATATGATCGCATTAACTTAGTTACCAGCACTGAGATTTGTCCTAAATGGATAAGTAATTGTATCCATTTTAGTGAGATTTGCACACCGATAAGTATCATATCATGAATCTGACATGTTTTAACTAAAATTGTTGGGTAGTTAATACTTTGTTATGAGTGGGTACTTGATTTCGGCCGACATCTTGGATCTACAAATTTTTTCAAATGTAAAAGTGGTGTTGTGACCCATAATTTCAAACTAGATTTTTTCACTGATTACAAAACCGTAATCCGTTTTTAATATCTAGATTCGTTCTCAAGATATGAGTACTTTTATTAATTTATTTTCAACTACTTTAACATAACAAATTGATAAATAGGCCCATAGTTTTATTATTTTATTTTATTTTATTTATTTGATTTCATGCTACAAAACAGACAAAAGTCCAATTATGTTGCAGCATCTTACATATAACATTACAATGTCATAAAGCTCGTACATAAATATTTAGATAAATAATAATCAATAATTAATAATTGTAGGCATAAATAGTAATATATAATGACTAGAACATTCGGTAATAAATATTAGAAACTACAGAAGGAAAAACACATATAAACCTAACGCTACATCATGACGATTAACCACCACCAGTATTAGTCCAGTAGAGTTGTTTCTACTTCACTTTAACCTATGTAACTGTTTCGCGCGCCATATTCGATCTGCAATTTTTTTAATGAGGTAACCTCTAAGGTGTTTTTGATACTGTGTCAATAAGGTGTTTGATAAGGTGTTTTGAAGGTACTGTGTCATTTCAAACTAACGTTTTCGCTGAATTCAATACCGCAGCCCATTTTTAATCATAGAGATTAGTTTTGGAAAATCAGTATTTTTTAATTTTTATTGGAAAAATACCAATGCCTTAAAAACTAGACGTCAAAAATAAAAAAAAAGAGTTGCGACATTGAATTCAGCGAAAAACGTTTGTTTGAAATGATGGGTCAAAATGCTATCTTCATTTTTGAAATAACTTACCTCATTTTAAATTTTAAGATTCAAGATGGCGGCCGAAAAATTAATGTAAGTGAAAATAAAGTGGGAATAGTCAATAATGACTTGCGGTAGATAATCCTCATTATCTAGCATTATTTTGTAACTATGAACCAATTTTAGCGATTTGTAATGTTGAAATTGGTTTAAAATGAACTTACAAAAAGAACAAATATTTTAAGAACCAATCCAATATGGAAGGCGAAATTGAGTACCCACTCAAAATGAAGTATTATTACCTACCCAACAATGTTTGGGGATGATGTGGGATTCATATTTGAAAGGATATAGAAAATAGTTGGGGAGACCGGTATGGGGCAACCGGTATTTTTGACATATTAGTTGTATCAGTTGGAAAGTTATATGTGGCTATGTAGCTGTTGCTTAACTCTGGCTCATATCAAGTTTGTCTCAAGTTTGCCACATGTTATCGCGCTCCCCCCCCCCCCCCCCCCCCCGGCAGCGCCGCCATACATGACTGACCGAGGCTTAGAGGCTCATAACGTGATGTCCTTACATTCAACGAGTTTCAGCAGACAAAAGTACTTCATCAAGAAAAGGTTGTAAAAAAGCGAGTTACTCGACTGTCTGCTTTGTAATAATTTAAGCAACGGTTGTATTTCGAACATATTCGTTGCTTACACTACTTCATAATAACGCCGCGATCCGTTGGTTCGTTGATACGAATAAAGTTGCATACTTAATATTGTTAGTACATCGCACATGGCATTGGGTTCTGGCCTAATTGGCTCAGTACATCTGCACTAATACAGTGTGTAAAAAAGTCCGTCCCCCCCTCCTTAATTTTTTTGTTTGTTAAGACAAACAATTAACCTTTGGAGAATTATACTAACTCAACCCAAATTATATTTTGACGTTACCAAAAATTTTGAGTGTCCCCCAAAAATGGGGGATTTTGGGGGCAACTCAAAATTTTCAAATGCAAACCCCTTTTGAGTGACCCCTCATTTTAAAGAGCTTTCAAAAAGTAGATAAATGGTGAAAATTGGAGGTCTCTATCGTGTTTCTATCCAAATTGACAGCTTGTCAAAATTTTGAATACAGCACATCCTTGAAACCTGGCGTCAAGGACATTTGGAGTTTTAATTCACCTTTGGTGACATAAAAATAAAACGAGTCTGGGAAAAATGTTTTTAAATAAAAAATTAGTCTCTTTTGGTGATATGCAAAATATTGAGTGTCCCCCAAAAATGGGGGATTTTGGGGGCAACTCAAGATTTTCAAACGCAAACCCCTTGCGAGTGACCCCTCATTTTAAAGAGCTTTAAAAAAATAGGCGAATGGTGGAGGTTGGAGGTTGCTAATGTGTTTCTATCAAAATTGACAGCTTGTAAAAGTTTCTAGGAGTCGTATTCAAAACTTGACAAGCTGCCAGTTTTAATATAAACACGTTAGCGACCTCCAACCTCCACCATTCGCCTATTTTTTAAAAGCTCTTTAAAATGAGGGGTCACTCGAAAGGGGTTTGCATTTGAAAATTTTAAGTTGCCCCGAAAATCCCCCATTTTTGGGGGACACTCAAAATTTTAAATATCACCAAAAGAGACTAATTTTTTCATTTAAAAACATTTTTCCAAGGCTGGATTCATTTTTACGTCACCAAAGGTGAATTAAAACTCCAAATGTCCTTGACGCCAGGTTTCAAGGATGTGTTGTATTCAAAACTTTGACAAGCTGTCAATTTGGATAGAAACACGATAGAGACCTCCAATTTTCACCATTCACCTACTTTTTGAAAGCTCTTTAGAATGAGGGGTCACTCAAAAGGGGTTTGCATTTGAAAATTTTGAGTTGCCCCCCAAATCCCCCATTTTTGTGGGACACTCTAAATTTTTGGTAACATCAAAAAATAATTTGGGCTGAGGTAGTTTCATTCCCCAAAGGTTAATTGTTTGTCTTATCAAACAAAAAAATTAAGGAGGGGGGGACGGACATTTTTTACACACTGTATAGAGTACTCGAATAATAGGCCTTATAACATTTAACATTGAAATATTTGAGACAAAGTATTGAATATATATAAGATGTTTAAATAGATTTTGTTTATGAACATTGGCATGAAATTTACTTTTATTAGTTTGATTACTGTTCTAGAAACAACTTTGTGTTTATTAAAAATCAAACAAATAACATTGAGCAACTGTCTCACACCATAGTTGGGGAACAAGTTAATGTATAATATCTTAGAAAACATTGGTTGTTGTTTCGTTTTCTTGACAGCAGACATTGAAAATAAACACAACACCAATCCCTGCAAGATCGAAGGTGAAGTTTAACATTTTCGAATTTATAACAATTTTCGCAGAACGCATTATCTTTAGGTTATTTGAATACCATTATTTTTGTAATCCTAAATGTTTTGATTTCAATAATATTTTTCACAAAATAAAAAAGGTTCTACAATGCAAGATGAATTCCTGAAACAATAAACTTATCGAAATGAAATCAACGTTATCGCTGGTCAAATCCATCACCGACATTTCAGTTTTAGTGGTTTGATAACCAAACAACCCCATGCTTTGAAATTGCTTTGAGACCCTCAGTTTATTTATACACTAATCGTACAGGGTGTTTTGTTTTTAACGCAACCCATGTTTAAGATTTAATAATGCACATGTATAGAGGAAATCAGAATTGTTTTGTTAAACATTGCGTTTTATACAACCTATTATTTAAGTTTGATCACATTATGCTTACATTATGTGTTCAAACAACCCGCCATTGGCATTTATACAAAGTTGTGTTCTCTTTTACGAATTCCCGAACACGTTTTGCAAAGTACCTCTTTAAAGTTCTTGTATTATTGTTTCTTTTTTGAGCTGCTGAATATCCTGTGAATTGTTTTCGTTTGCCTTACTTTTTATATATCCCCAAAGAAAATAATCTAGTGGGGCAAAATCTAGGAATCTTGGGGGTTATAATCCTTCAGCGATATAAAATGAAATTTGGGTTGCGTTAAAAAAACATCCGGTATTATATATATATTAATAAAAGAACACTCCAATTCGTATTAAGGTATGTGATTGAAAAATAAACTAAGCCATTGTGAGTTAAATGCACATTGCATTAGGGGTTAAAGTATTATGTGTTTGATATGGACCCCTGCCACGTTGGCCTAGAGCCAAGGACAAGGCTGTACAAGGACAATTACTGTATATGGTCTAAAAAAAAACAAAAAAAAAAAACAACATACTCCCTAGATCCATAACGATGGCCATTATATTAAAAATAAAGTTCCTGTTACTACAAGTTCATTTATACCGTGTGGGTGATCCTTTTATCTTATATCTTAAAAAACTTGATTGCATTTTCTACGTTTGTTTTATACAAACGAAAAGAAGATAAAAATTAGAAAGTTTTATGGGCAAACTTTGTTTGACAAATTTGTGGTATGACACACTGTTTGAAATGCACAGTAAGGATTTCAGAAGTAAAAAGTAGGAAGTAAAATCAGAAGCAAAGGTCTAATACTTAACAAATAACCTCCTTGAAAAAGGTTAGCACAGAATAAGGTGTTAAATCCAAATTCTGTAAATGTGTACAAAGTTGCGATCGTACAACCAATATTATAAAATGGAATAATATATTCTAATAGCTATATTCATTCAGCTTTTCCATGACGCTTTCATCTCACGCTTTTATACCATAGAACATAATGATAGTAAAATTGGGTAGTAAAAATCTTGAAGTTATAATTTATGATAAGATACTGAATCTTTATTAGTTTAGTAGTATATTTTTATTGCATCTTTAGTAGTATATGTCAAATAACATTCACCTATAATTAAATGTAAATCCCATACTACTTCACCTCGAGCATTGGAAATTTATTTGTCATGGATGTTCCTCTTAGGGCGTAGGCATTCGCTAAGAAAGGATTTTTTTTTAATGTTCTCTAGTCTACGCCCCATGGTACCTGAAAGTTTCAATGTTGAACTATAGGGAAGCTTATGAAGTTGTAATGACAAACTATCGAAGTAGGATACATGAAACACTAAACCCTGAATCTATAATCCAAGGTAGTTTTTCTGTTTTTCCAATGGTAAAACTCGGTTTATCAGCTAGTACTATATAGTTGGCAGTGTTATGTATAGAGTAATATAATGGAGCTTTTAGTAATATATGGTTAAGGAGACTCACTGTTAGGAAGTAACAAAGCAAATTGACCAATAATAATTAATTAATTAATAATTAATAAGCAATACAATTTTAGCAGAATTTATATAAATATTTTTGACATTTAAGGTTCTGATAGCACAATTTAGGCGTATATTTAAAAATATTTAATGAAAATTTGACTGGAGTTAAACAGTGACCTAAAATTTTCATATACAGTACACTCTTCTTTAAGGTATAGTTGGTTTCTCCAATGTTTATTTATATCTTGTGAAGGACTCCCGAGAAAATTTTTAGGTTAAAGGAACTTCCTTTTGTGCATATGGCTCATTGATGTAATGACTAAATACCTATCTGCAAAAGCTGATTGGAAAATATGTGAAACTTTGCAGCATTTAAAATATGAAACACACGATTACGAAGGTATTTTAAAACTATTTTGTCTGTTCCTAGTTTAAATTAACGTATTAATGGGCATTAGTAGGATATAAAATCATAGTCGAATAACAAGTTTTCATAATACTCTCAAATTTTTAAAGGCTAAGTAACTTCATTCTTTTAATTTACTGTACACAGTAAATAAAAATCGCCTCGTGCTCCCAAACACGCGTGTAATATTATAAATGCTCCAGGGTCCCGGAGCATTTTAATATTATAAATTGAAGTGGTAAGAAAGGGTAATAAACAAATCCTAACTGAAAATTAAGTCTTTGAATTGGTATTTTATTTGTTAAGTCTTAGTTAAGAACCATGATTAACCACAATCTAATAACATAGGCGAGAGTCAATAATGTGTTTTATTGAGGGACTGGCGTATATTACGGTTTTGTAAGCCTAAAAAGGACGAGCCTGTAAATTTGGCATAAGTTATACAAATATATAATTAGTGAATACATTTTGGTCCCTTTAATTGCTCGAGTATTACTAGCCCTTTAGTTAGATTAATAGTAAAATCATGAAATGAATCTCAAGCAATCTCTTAGTTCCCTTGACCTACACCTCTTAGTTCCTAGTTAACAGACGACCTACGTACTATGAATTAGCAAATCCCTCTGATCAGAATAATGATAATAATGAATCGTGTTTTAATACAAAATATGAATAATCCTATGTTAAAAAAAGCGAGAGACTCAAAAACATTACAAAATATACAGCAGTAATACAACATGTTCAAGCCATTTGAAAATAACTATTGGTTTACTACTCCAAAGTGTTATTGTTTCAAAGATAATACACGCTATGTACATATGTTTTAATGATTTATTTGAATTCGTAAGGGGTTTATGGGCATTTTCACCTTCTTAAAGGAACAATACCCAATTATTTATTCTGTAACGTTTACGGTTTCCATCCAAAAAGGCAAACAATTTCCAGAATATACAAACTAAAACGGTTATTTAATAATCCAAAATTAGTGTAATGAATTCTTGTATTTCTTCGAAGCCATGTTTAACTTATCAATAGCTAATCAGATTTTCTCTGGAGGAAGAAAATAAAGTCGAGGTAGTGGAACAGCAAGTAACAATGTAACTTCGACTCAAACCAAGTTTGTCCCAAGTTTGCCACATCGCCGCCGCGCCGGCAGCGTCGCCACGGTTGAGTGACCGCCGCGCACCAGTACATAACTTCGTGTCTTTACATTCTGTAAGTTTCGGAAGGTGCACATATTCAGAAGTTTAATAATTTAGAAGCTGTCTAATTTAGAAGTTTAAACTCTTCAATGAACTTGAATTTTTTAAACTAAAAATAAATAAAACCGTTTTTTTAACTGTTAAAAATAATGTCTTGATTATGAAATATTTTAAGCTAAGATCACGAATTAAATGATTTAAGGGAGTCAACAAACCAACAGCAACACTTTAAAAACAAATATTTTATACATCGACCTCTTTCGTCATTGTATAAAAGCAACTCATAGTTACTGCTAAAAAACTACTTTTACGTACATTTTCAAGTAAACCGTGTATTTTCATAAACGTAATATGGTTAACAATCGTAATAAACCTCAACATAACCCAATTCCAAATCTGTTCGTAATGTGTTAGGAGTTATTGCTGGTTTAATACCTGGCTCCCATTTAGCTTTTACTGGTTACCTATAAACAATCAAGATTGCATTTGATATGTCTCGTATACAATTTTTCGGAAACGTGTTTAACGTTTACCTTCTATTATAGAATACATTGAATTTGCTCGTTGTATAGTTTGATGTTCTCTTAAACATTTAATAACTATCCTCTAACAAACTACATTTTCATATTATTAGAACGTTTTGGAACTGATAAAAATATCGTGAGTACTGAGGATAAAAATCTTAGCCCTTTGATGGAATGGCCTCTTGCCATCCTGGCAGGAAGCCATGTTGCAAGGGATTATAATGGTTTTTATGTCCTAGATTACATTGAAAGCGTAGGTAATGTGATAGAAACACAGCATTGATATTCTTTTACCCTTTATATCTAGGCTGTAGTATGACTCAATTATTGAATCAGTCATAAAGGTAAAAAAATTCCATAAAAATAACTATTTACAGGTTTACTAATGATTTTGTACGGTAATAATTATATTTTAATTTTATACAACTTCACTTTCATGTAAGACTGTATTACTTACGTCTGTGCTCAACTTGTTGTGTCAGGTGGTCAGACACTGTAGATGTACATGTTTCGATGTTTATTACATCATCTTCAGCATCTCAATAATGAAGTTGATCCACCAAAAGGCTTCATTAAATGTTTACAAAACACAATACACATTGCATGAACATTGAATAAATAAAACTTTACAAAAACACTTACACAGGCCTGTATCAAACGGTACGCGCGTCGCGACACGGGTGGGCAGACTGACTTGACTGGTTTCATTATCACGGCGGATCGTCCCCATCATAGTTCTGGTGGTCAGCTGTTCTTTTGTTGCCTATTATAGCGTTAAAGATGGTATGTGAACTGAAATTTAATTTGTCATTTAATATGGCTTCCTGGGGATTCTTACTATTAAAATATTTATAAATTTCGTACTCCTCCAAGGTGTCCACCTTCCTGCCTTTTTTACAAGCGTGTAAAATGTCGAGACTATCCTCTAAACTGCCTACTGAATAATTATAATCTACCAAATGTTGTCCAAATGAGGATTTTTGTTTTGGAGTTTTTGGGACCGGACGATGTTCTTTAAATCGGGTGTTGAAGCCCCGTCCTGTCTGACCGATGTAGATGCTAGGGCACTCCTTACATTTAAGTTTGTAAATACCAGTTTTTTCCTTTTTCTGTAGGCTAGGTTTATTTGTATTCAACATGTTTTTACAATTATTTGATGTGTTGAAGGTCAGGTTTAAGTTGTATTTCTTCAGGTGTTTACCTAAGGAGTTCTGTATTGTGTGATTGAACTCAACACAAACATATTTGGTTACCCGTTCAGATTTACCAGTTAATTGCTACCAGTACCGTTTTGTTTATTTTTCTGTTTAGAAATAATTCTGTCCACGATATTACTGTTGTATCCATTGGCTCTGGCTATATATTTTACTATCGACACTTCTTTATTGTATTGCTCAGTGTTCAATGGAAAATGTAAAAGTCTATGTACCATTGAGTTATATGCTCCCATTTTCTATGAATACGGGTGATAAGAACTAGAATGTATAGTTTGACTAGTAGTTGTAGGTTTCCTAAATATGCTGAAATCCAATTCACTATTTCCTTTATGTATGGTAAGATCGAGGTAGTTGAGTTTGTTATCTTGTTCTAATTCCATTGAAAATTTTAACTTCGGTGCTAATTTATTCAAATAGTTGTGGAGAAGATTTAGTTGTCTGGAAGTACCATTGAACAGCATAAGCGTGTCGCCAACGTATCCATGGTAGAACAATATTTTTTCTTTATATTTATTGGTGTCATTCATGATGAATTTATTTTCGATATGATTGAGGTAAATATCAGCTAACAAACCCGATAAGGGTGAACCCATAGCTAGGCCGTCTGTTTGATGATAATATTTATTGTTAAAAGTGAAATAATGTTGTCCCAATATCTCACTCCGTAAAACCGTTAATTCGTTAATATCTTCAGTGGTAAGTGTGGATGACTTCAAAAGCTCAGTCACAATATTTAAAGTTTCTTCCACTGGTATATTTGTGTATAAGTGTACAATGTCAAACGATACTAGAGAATGATGAGGCTTGACGTCAAATTCCTTTATTTTATTTATTAAATCATAAGAATTGCGAAGGCTTTTCAAGGTTTTCAAAAACAATATGTGTCTTCAACAAACTTTCAAGGTGTTCACTTTCATCTCATTTCATAGCGCATTACCGGTCCGATAGGCGATGCAAATATTTATTTGTCAAAACCACTGTTCTTTTTAAACTAAGTCCTTTTGTTCTGTTGTTGATAAGTTTTAATTAAATGTGTGACTTTTGCTTTGTGTCCACAAAGTTTGAATTCAATATATTTACTAACATGACGACAAAATAATTTCAAAATAAGTGGAAAGTAAGACAATCCAATATAAGTGTCTGATCTTTATCAGACAAAGGCCCAACAACGAGACCGAAACTATTGATTCAATCACTAGATTATAGAATCGTTGACTGTGAAAGAGTAAGTAACCCTGGTTGTTTTATAAGAAAACATTTAATACATTTATTATTACTAGTATTACAGTTTCAGCGTTCACAATTGTGATGGTTTTTTAAATCAACAAAAAATATTCGGAGTAGGCCTATATACCGTATATTAATGAAATATTGAAAATATATACCCCTTTTTAAATATCCAAAACAGAAATCGATTAGAAGAAAACACTTAAAATGTTTTATTATGTAAATACCACTCGTCAGATTTAAAGTTTCCTTATATACTTAAATCATTTCAGTGTAGGGCTACACAAAGCGGGAGGGACATGTGTGAGATAGGACTGGGACATTTGCTAAAGGATGCTTCCTGTGTTATCGAATGTAAGCGGCATCACATACAGGGACAGGACAGGGACGGGACATTCTCCATGGAGGATAGTTGCTTGGAGGCTTTGATTCTCCGTTGTCCTGAACGTACCCCGGTATGAGCTTTGTGATAATGCCGTAACCTTGAGGGTGCGCAATAAGCTACATAAGTTGCAGTAAATGTCCATCAAAACTTACAGTTCTGGCCCTTGTTTAGAAAAAAAGCAACACTGTGACTAGACATGGGACATCACCTAAGATAACATTGTACTGCAATAAATGGTTGGGAACGTTGCAGTGGAACTGTGTGCGAATTGCTCCGCATGTCCGGGATACGCTCATCCCGCCGTGTGGACACCCCCAGGGGATAAATGTCCCATTAATATCCCATCCCTATCCCATCTTACCATGTGCAACCTAACTTAAAATGAAGATGTTCTCAATATTACATTCGTTAACTATCAATTGTAAACACACAATTTACAATATAAATTTAAATGTAAATTAATATTTACGTATTCAACCATTTATTTTTTCATTTGTAAAAAATAGCAAATAAACGAAATTATTCAGTCAAACCATATCACAAGGTTTTCAATCTATTAAAACATGTCTAATTTCAAGCTATTTTTTCTAAGTCTTTGTTTTGAAATACTTTATTTTTAACGTAGGTTTATGAAATGATAGGAAGTATTAGAATGAACACGAGGCACATACTGCAGGTCAGCAGTGTTTGCCTCATCATGGGACCGTGTTTGCCGTTCTTGTACGTTATATAGTCTCACTAAACAATCACTGTTGGACCTCGTAATTGGGTTTTAACGAGACATGCTATCAATACATGTATAAACTTTGTAAAATTTTTGTAATATTACGTAACTTACATTTACGTTAAATATGAGCCTTTTATAGCCCAAATTAAAAAGTATTTTTGTGGGGGATAAAAATCTCAAACTCCCCACCGACTAAAGTGTGTTTTGGTTTCACATTTTCTAAATGCAATAAAGAAATTGGAGAAGAATATCCTTTCATTGGTCCTGTTATTACAATTATACAGTTTTTTCGGATTAGCTTTACATTTTTCCTTTTGGATCCTAATAAGGAAAAATCCAGTTAAAACTATATTTTATATTTACTTTTAGTAAGATATTGGTATGAATATTTAATATTATATTTTAGGGAACCAAGAAACTTGCAGGAAGAGAAGATTTTCATCACCATCGTTCCTAATGCTTATGGCAAATTTTTTTCCATATCAGGTTTTTCATCACTCTGCAGATGCAGAGTAATATTTTATATACGATTCATAATACATAGTATCGCTGTGGTATCTATCAAAAATACCACTGACCACTGATATACCTGTATGTCCCTGACTCACTGATTACAGATTCAAAAACATTATAAAACTTTGGGACAAGAAACTGGCTACAAATATTCTTTGTATGCTTCTATATGCTCTGTTGTAAACAATTATTGTAAATAAATAAATACGGTTTTGTTGCGTAATACGCAATTACTTCAAAATACTTTCTACAACAAAGCCAAATAAGAGGTAAAGTTATAAAATTTGAGCCGTTGGCTGTTGTTCATTTTTTTAAGCTATGAAGGCTTCTTTTTTGCTATGAAGGGTTCTATGAAGCTATGTGTGCCAGGAAACCTGGCACACATATTCTTTATAGGCTCTAAATACGTAGTAAGATAGGATTTTAAAATATTTTCTCTCAAAAGGCTATAACATAAAGTTCCTTATAAAGTTAAAAATTGACTATTTTTTAATTTTTAAAATTTTGAATTGAAGGCCTGTGAAATAATTTTGAGATGTAATAAAGATTAAATTTACTGTAGTAAAATGTACGGCAGTAAAATGCGGTAGTTAACTACGAGTAAATTAATTACAAGTCTCCATATTTGTTAAGTACCATATAGACTAACGACTTTAACGGGCCGCTTGAAATACTTAACTATAATTTTGAAATTCTGCATGGAATTTTGGGGTGACCACTAAAAACGGGGATGCCAAAATTAAGAATTTTAGGTGGGTTTGCATGGGTGAAGACGATTTATTTTGCAATAAAAGGATTATTTCTTCTCTAAATTTGTCTCTAGCAGCTACATGAGTAATCCTATCTTTAGCGTGATTGGAAACATTTTTTAAAAATTGGTTTTAGGAGAAGGCATTCATTAACTATTTTTCCCAAATTATTATTATGGCCAAACATCGAGACCAGCTGAAGTTAGGATTGGGGAGCATAAAAAACTGTTGTCAAAAGCCGATGCAAAAAACTCTAAAATAACCAAACATACATAGTAATACATGGTAACCGGTCTGTTTTACAGTATAACCAAACTAAATTCAAATGTTAGCTCGAGAAGCCACCCCAAGCGTTTTTCGTCGCTATAAGTCATTCTTTCAGTTTTTATATTATAATATGAATCAGCCATGGTAGGACTGTAAAGTATAATCGGGATTGTATTTCAAACTAAAAATACTTTGCGATGTGTGCGATCAAGCTGACTTCGAAAAGCCATCACAGCAGTATTAGGTGAACTACAACAATGAGGGTTAGCCCCCAGTGATGTATTGGGTGTTAGCTAAGGATCTGTGCCAACTTGGCTCGATGCCGGCAAAACGGGATAGTAATGGTTTTAGATAGACTTAACAATCGAAGCCGAGTGATACCTTTCGTTCCTCTTGTGTTATTCCTTTACTTAATATTCCACGATATGAAGAATTTTCTTATATCTCGAATAAGAAAATTAATTTTCATAATTAATTTTATTGATTCGAATAATTTTATTTATAGGTTTTTTTCTATGTGCTACGCTATTAGTGACAATATCTTGATTAGTATTGCTTGCTGTATTATATTTAATCTCACTAGCTACTTAAGTTAAATACTTTCTACTGCAGTGAAAATCTGCCACTATTCTCATTTCAGCTGTATTTTTCTAAAATCCATTCACACTAAAAGAAAAGAAAATGATCAAATTCACAGCTAGGCATTGTAAATCGTAGGTTAAAAACTTGTTACAAAACTGGTATTTTACAATAAAAATTTACAGACATTCATATTTGAACAATTTAATGCTAAGATTTTAATACATATTAAAATATTCCCCAGAGAACCGAAATAAAAACAAAACTTTTACCGAGAAGAACGAGATGTTTTGTTAAACATTACCGTGTTTGAAAAAAAACTTGGAAATTAAAAGTATTAGGTTATTGTTACTAACTTGGCGTTGTATTGGACTCTCTGGTTCTAAGACGAGAGGGTTGTTTGGATGTAACATGGTCGGCTTACATGTAGCTCTCTCTAGCTTCGAGCTAGGAAAGATGCATTCACCATTATATTATCAAGATACATTAGGTTTTATACATACCTGTAGTAAAAAAATAAAAATTTTAAAGGATTAATGGATGAAATGTTTGCAGTGATTTGTTTTGTTATTATATAAATTATCCGTTTCACCTGTGGGAATGACATAGTAAAATTTTAAAATCGTACAAAGGTGAAACTTAATTTTCTACCCTAAAATATGTATTTTAGTCTGTAGTAACACCTTAAATGTTTTGAGTATGAAATAACCTAAAAAATACATATAGACAGACTGGCGCAGAAACTGAGCTCGTGAGATCGATTCTTACGCCGAGAGATATATTTACACCGATGAAAGGAACGAATACAGGTTCAAATCACTATAACGTCTAAAGTTTGAATATTAGAGATGCCTAGGTTAAAATAACCATTCTTAATACACATTAATAATCTGCACATTAGAATTTTTATTTGAACATACATCATGCACACAACCTAGACATCTTCAATGTTTTAACTGCAGACCTTAAGATAATTTTAACCATTTGTTAAAACCTGCAGTTCGGGGGCTGCACAGTCATTAATTAAAGAAGGGATAAGTCCGAAAAATGGTAATGGAGATTTTAGAAACAACCTGTATATTCATAATTCACAAAAGGGAACGTAAGGTGTATTTTAAAAATGATTCAGCTAAGCGGTGATTTACCGTCTCTGTTTTTTTTCTTTTGCATTAACAGGTCATTTGCTACGTTTAATGAAACACGCCAACATTTGATTTTTTGGAACGTCACATTCCTCTACAATTAATGTATAATATAGATATACCAATTTAGATACCAGTATACTGGTTACTGATACATGTTTATTGGTTACTTAAATCTTGTTTAGACAGTATAATAACAATGAATTGCCCTGAGGTTTAAGTTTCATAACATATAATTAATTTTTGTTAGACTCTGCCTTGTAGATCATTGTTTTTTCCAAATGACAGTCTAAAAGGTTGAATTTATTTTAAATATGCTGCTAAAAATGTGCTATCAGAAAACCCCTCATGAAAGAAGGTAATTTCTTCCGATGAAGTTTGATAACTTTTCCAACATTATTAAAGTTTACTTTGGATTAGCAGTTAGGAACAATGACAAGGCCCGAACAATAGCTTACACTTGAAACTTACCCTTAACTTGTCACTAATGACAACTACTGTGAAACATAAGATTTCAGCTCTCTTATTTAGTACATAGACGTATAGTATATATAGTACATATTTTTTTAATAAGTGTGTATTAAACAAATATAAACACTGTAATTTTATACAACGTTCCATTTTTTATTCTATGATATCCATCCTACAGATACGTTAACATCTGGGTCCAATTCCATAAACAAAACATTAATTTTTATGAATTTTCTTTATAAAGTTTGAGGTGGAAGTGCTCAAATTGAAGAAAATGTTTATTAAGCCCATTGATCGAAATTGTTACATCAGGAATACGGTACATCCCCTAGATTACGGTAAAACCAAACAGATTAAAGCGTTTAAGATTGTATATAGATGATGACTTTTCCCTACCAACGTAAAATTGATAAACTTGAATGTTTTTTTCTGGTAAAATTATGGACGTTATTACATGAAGTCGCCTATATCGTTCATTGGAGTAAACCAATAATTACGGTTTCTTGAATACAGAATTTGTTAAAAGTTCGATGTTTTGTGTGGTGGGGAAGAAGCAAAAACTAATAATTTTTCGGAGTAAAGAATAAAAAAGTGAATAATGCAGATTAAGAGTGTTTTAAATTTCAACGCCGTTAGCATTTAGTCAAGTGGAGTTCATTTGTGTATATGCTAATGTTTTCTTTCAAACGCAGTATAAACTTTATTGGGTATCTCGATATTTTTACCCACGACATCTTTAACTGCAAATTTAGTCGAAAATCGTTTAAACTGAAAAAAAATTACCTACAATAACTACCCTACATTCAGAAAATACATTCTAGAGACCATATCACATTGAAAAAGAAGTTCACATAAAGGCTGAAGCTTTGGCAAGACTTTTGTCTGCTCATATTGATCGCAGCGAAGTAACAATGGGAAACATCTTCTGCTCATTCCCTCTTACATATTTTCGCTCCTTCCCCAGGCTTTTTTAAGGCTAGCGGTGTCGAATTAACACGTAGCAATAGTATGTACCCTACACATTAACTGTCAAAAACCCTTGTTCAACTCCCTTGTATGACTGGTAATAGAATAATAAATGTTATATCTATAATGCTACAAAGAAGAATTGCTTTTACACGTTGTTCCAGGGTAAGCAAAAACTACAAACTGAGCTGAAATTTCGCAGGAATTTCACTCATAAACCCGGCAAACACAGACACCTATTCACCCGCTTAAAGTCATCTCGGGCTTCTTCCCTTAGGCTTATTATGGATATATATTCATTTCATATATTTTTTTCTTTATATTATATTTTATTGTATATTATTTGGAATTTTATTACATCTATGTAATATTGTTACATAGTCATATAAATTATTGTTAATTTTTAGTTATTTATTTATTGTGAAAAATGGGTCCGATGGCCAAATTCATATACAAAACATGTTTATGCTATGTTAAGTTCCAAAGTCTTTGTTAAAATAACCAGTGTTAATGTTAATTTTTATTATTGACCATTTTGAATATGTTTTCAACCGAACGATTTTAACATTGGTTTAATTTACCTACGTCTTTTGAAAATATAATTAGTCCATATGGTGTTTGGACAGTGAATTTCTTTGTAAGTTTAGTTTTGACTAAAATAAACAGTTTATAATATCTTAGTCATTTTTCACGATAAGTATTAACCACGTATTCTATGGTAAAATATTATTAATAACTATGATTAGTTTCAAATTTTTGAATCATTACAGTAGTTTCAAATAGTTGGATAATTAAAGAGTAGTATAAAAATAGTAAGTTATATTTCAACACAAAAGATAATTTAAAAATTGAACGTTTCCCAACAAACCATTACCTTTACAAAACCTTTACAACGCATAGTATATATTTTTTAACACTTCCTTCACATTCTTTTTTAATGTAGCTAATTTTTTAAATATAAACTTAAATTCTTAAACTACTTGTGTCAACAGGAATAGAATGAACGATTAAAAGTACATTACTGAACAGGTTTTAATTAAACTGGACACTGCACACTGATTTTCTATTATTTTATAAGCGAATACAAAGTAATATATTACAAGGAAAAGGCTTGAAGAAATGATGTTACGTTTATTCATTCATACAAGCATAAAAGAAAAACTCAAACTTTAGCTTACGTTAATTTTAATGAAATTGAAACAAAACCAAACAAAACAATAATATTTTGTGTGTCATGTAAATGTTTTACGTGTTCATACCGAGGGAGATACTGAAGAACTGTTATATTAATTTTTGCAATACATTAGAGTACTTGCTGAAATTTTTTTAGCCAGCTACATTTTTATTTACTACAAGTTTTATTGAAGGTGACTAAACAAGTCGGGAATCAATTAAAACATAAATAAGTAAAAGGTTAATGCTGAACCTGATATGTTATGTCACTATGTCTTTGTCCACTTGTTAGGTACAATTTTTAATGAGTCTTAGTTTTAAAGCATATATTTAAATTGACTGACTTAATTGTCTGAAATTTTAAATTGATTTAAACCTTATTGAAAACACATTGAAATATGGATGAGTTGAGTTTTGAAGGTTGGCGCAAGGAGCGCAAACAGAGTGTACGTTAAATACTTTCATATCTAGCAATGGGTATAAACATAAAGTTATATCTAACAATTTCTAACTCAAAAGGTGCAATATTTATAAACAAGACAATACATCTAAATGTTTGAAATACATTAAATACGACACCATTAATATTGAAGATGAAGACTTACATATACAACTTTTCTACTGCCTTGATTAATTATAAAGGGGAAGGAAATGTTTTTATTTTACAAACATTATGTATGAAAACTATTTTTTATGTACTCAGTTAACAGCTCTGAATATATTAAAATTGTTAAAAAAGGAAATTAGACTACGATCCCACATATTTCACTGTCCATGCAGTTAACATACATTAACATAAATGTTTGACATCTTATAACTGTATTTGGCGTGCTGTATTTATATCACACGAAAACATTCTTTACCTAGTTATTTGACAAAAGTCTAATTGCTATTCCCATCCAACCGATTCTAAGTGATGTTAAATTGTCAGTAATTCAAGTTAAGAAAGGCAAATTTCGAATAGTTTCAGTTATGTAAGGAAAGCGTAAAACAACCCTTTGCTTACCTTTTGTAGTCAATGGTCTAATGTCATTTTCCGTCCAAACAACCTCCTGAAAAAAATTAGTTTGTATGAATTAGTTTGTAAACACCAGCTAGTTGAAACCTCACTTATAAAAACCATAAAAACTTTTCTCTGAGAGTCATAAGAATTGATCTGTTACTAGTATAAAATTGTGTCTTGTACATTGACTGTCTTTTGCATTTTCACTTTGCTACATTATTAGGGAAGCATGTTTACGTTGTTTTTCACTCTTGTCACTTTGTGTCTTGTCTGTTGGCTACTTATCGTGCACCTTTTTTGTATCATATTATTTATAGTATTACTTTATTGTTATTTCACAATTATTTATATTGCTTTCATAACTATTTATTACTTTTGTGTGATTTAAATATACTACTTTTACTTTTGTGCGAGTAAAATAAATATTGTACTTATTTATTGTACCTACCAAAGCTGAGTAAATATCGTATTTGAAATGGAAATCCGTAAGAAATTAATGAAATGAAATGAAACCTGGATTATAATTGTAAAATAACTTAATTTTTTGCTCTTTTACATATCTTTATGTCAATTGTCAATGAAATCGATTAGAAAGCGGATGGAGAAAATTTAAATGATGAAATATGCAGAAGATATTTAAAGTTAGAATGATTTCTATGAAATGTTTTCGCCTCTACAACCCTGAAGGTCAGAAGTAAAGTTTATTATGCCAATAATACTTCTGCTTAGTGTTAAGTAAAAAAATAAATGAAATAATAAATCTAATGATATCGAGAAAACATAAAGGAATATTCAGTATAACACAATCAAAGTTAAAACTAAAGTAATAGGCTGCACAGATCATCCAATTGATAAATAAAGATGATACATATGAACAACTTTAATTGTTTGTATTCTTATAACATATTAGAAAGTTTTATTTCTTTAAATGAATACTTACGTCAAGCGTCATGAAATTTATAAGATTTCAATATAATTTACATTTCCTGTTTAGGAGTGACAAACAAAATAAAATACAGCCTAAGTTATTTTCGTGAATAACAACACCCCATGGAGAGTGACTATTGAATTCCTCACTAGCTTATTAATTCCACTAAACGTTTTTATATTGAAAACAAATTATCGGTCAACATCTTGCTTCTGACTAGTATGACAGTTAAATAATATGATTTTCTTAGTATTTGTTTTTGAGTCAGGATGATAAAAGTTACTTAAAATTATGTTTATTAAAATCATATTAAAAAATAAATGCTTTATTTTCTTTGCACAATCAGAGGTTAATATTTTTAACTTAACAAGTTTCACGAAATAGGTTTTCGTAGGCGAAAAATGGTGTCTGTTTTAAAATAGATTTTTGAGTCGCATCTTCATATATGCGTCATTCTGAATGAAACAATAGGTAAAGGAAAAGTTTGGAAAGAATAACATTGCAGTTTTTATTATAGTTTCTTGCGGTCTGTCCAAATTCGAATTCGAATTCTTTTATTACAAAAAAAGTTCACAATTACATAAAAAAACCATAACCATAAACCATAACCATTAAACCATAATCATGAATATTTAAATTGTAGATTTAAAATATATTTAACTTTAACGGAGAGTTCTTGCGGCCTGTTGGTGTATTCTGGACATATAATTATTTTTAGCATAAGCATCTAAAATAACGTAAATGTAATTTTTAAATTACAGTGTTCATACAAAAGATATACTATAACAAAAGAGACTAGCCAGTAAAAATGTGTTGTGGGAAATGAAATGTTGACCTGTGTTACTTTAACGCGTAAATGTAATCTGTCGATCTAACGCACTTTATCAAGGATAACTTTTAAAACTATTAATTGAATTATTCAGTTATCCCATTAACTTACCGAAATACTCCAAGCTAAACATAAATAATGTTAATGACATTATATACTGTATTTCTGTCGGATAAATGTATTTGGATTCGGCAATAATTACTTTGCACAGTAAACCGGTATTACTTGAATACCCCTCGCTGTGTACTTTAATGTACGTGGACTATGTGAGGGAGAGAAACGAAAGCCACAACTGCTTGTAAACTATGTAACTTCGACTCAAATCAAGTTTGTTTCAAGTTTGACCCATCGCCGTCGGCAGCGCCACCATGTTGAGAGACCGCCGCGCAGCAACACATAACTTCGTATCGTTCCATTCTGAAAGTCTCAGAACGTAGCGTCCTCTTTTAATTAAGAATTTATGGAAGTTATCTTTATGACAGACTCTGTTACATTATATCTGCGAAATTTCATTAGCTTCTTAATCGGCTGGGGTTGATTTTGCTTATTTCTATGATGAAATTCGGTCGTCGGACGTTAGAAAACCTTTGTTAGTAATTTCTCCTACGGATAAAAGCTATTACCGTACGTCTTATATCACATTTAAGCTTGGGACCATGATAAATTTTCGCTTTAAGGCCCCCAACCTTCCTGAGACTCAATATTTCTTCTCTCAAGTTAGTGAATCCGAACTCCAGAAAGCCTTTTTGAGAATGACTATCAATGCAGTCGGTTTCGATGTAATTCCTGTTAGTCTCTCTTGTTCTTTAAGAAGCGTAAAGCAGAGATTGATGAGTGAGTTGACTGGGTTGGATTCTACTTGTCTGATCAACAGCACTGTGTCAAAGTTGGAGACAATATTTTCACTTTCAGACAAATCTCTCGAGGAATGCCGCAAGGGTCTGTAATTGGACCTCTTTTTTCACTGTACATTAATGACATCACGGAGTGCACTACTTACTCTCATTTTCATCTTTACGCTTATGAATTAAAAATTTACTATCACTGTGAAGTCAATGGTCCTGGATAACACTGCTCAACAAATGAATTTGGACATCGAATTAACTACTCACTGGTCTACCCAAAATGTTTTTAAATTTTACGTTGACAAAACACAGGCCATGCTTGTTGGTTACTCACGACTACTAACTACGATAGAGTTGCGGACTGCTCCTAGGCTAACTGTAGTATAAATTCTAGGGACAAAGAGAGCAAAGTTATTTAAAATCTCAGATAGTTAATACATTTTTTTATAATGGAAATTAAGATGTTGACAATGCAAGTTGAGATGTAAGTAGGTAACTAGATATGCCATGAAATTAATTTACCATGTAAATTACATTTTGGACGTTTGATGTTTCTTATGGCAGTAAAGTGGTTCATAAATGTCGTAAACTCTGCCATAGCCATAACCCGATAGCAAATTTGCTCGCACTGTGATAATAATTACTGCTGCTTTCATATCTCCCTGACATTTGGGTTTTACTGGTTGGTTATAAACAATCAATAAACATTTAAAAGAAAACACCTTGGCTATTATAAATATATGATAAAATATTACACAAAGTTGAAACCGGAAGTTTGTTTTAATAACGAGCTTGACAATTATCCTGCAACTTTAATAGCTTGAGGTTACATATATATAGCGTAACACCCCGATTGCAGCAGACCAGCACCCTTAGAAAATGTAAATTCATAAAAAAATATTCAACTTATCATATGCTACACATGTCATTAAATGTCTTATCTTTCATGTTTTATAAGTGTTTTTATATCATGAAGAATGTGATTAACCTGATTAATGTGTTAATCTTATTTATCAGATGTCTTGATAAATGAGATTAAATAATTTCTTCATTTTCTGTTAGGATATCCTCAGGCTACCTAGAAATCCCTAATATTTAACCCTACCGAAATTTATATTATAGCCAATGGACATAGAACATTGATTCAAAATACGAAATTTTATATTTTTTCGACCTTAGTTCATTGGTACAAGCCGAATTATGATTATAATCTAAAACTTAATGTAATTAAAAAAAATTAATGGATGTGGTTTTTTGTATCTTCGAGCTAGAAAAAGGTATCTATAATGGTTTTCGGCTTAGGTTTTACCATAAAAACTACGGTAATAGCTTCTTTAGTATGGAACATTTGGTGGAAATGAAAAGTTTATGGTTCATGTTTTACTGATTGCTCTCGGCCAAAACCCTTTTAAATGAGAATTAAAAATACAATTCAGTTGTTTATGTTCACAACTAAAATCCCCACAAGTTTAATAGTTCATAATAGAATATTACAGATCCATTTATGATAAATAGATTTATTTATATATTAATTTTTTAAACCTTTACAGCTGTGTGTGGTAAAAAACTCCATATTTATTTCAAGGAATGAACCTTCAATATTCAAAGCTCTTTTACGGTTGCATTTGAACACCTTTATCGAGATGTTTTGCACTCGGGTACAAAGTTTAAGGTTAAAATATTGACTGAAAATAAATGGCAGGAGAGAACATATTTCGCCAAAGCTCATTTACCCTTAAATGTATGCGGTATATCACGAGTTGAGAGAGGACAGAGTGGAAAGGCTGTATTATATTATGGTTCTCAATTTGGTTTATACCTGTAAATTCGTGGCTTCGATTTTAGGGTGGAGACACTTTATTGGTATGCACTATTGTGAGAACAAGTCAGAAACATACTTTATGATCAGTAAAAATATTTATTTTCACATTTGCATGATAGCTTCAGCTTTACTTAACCTAAAACATCTTAACCATCAGCTATCTTAACCATCATATAATAAAGAAATGATCAATACAGCAAATAAGGAAAATAATCTCGACTTGTGGATAAATACACCTTAAAATCAAATACATCAAAATAATTTGTTCCACTGCTTTTTTAGTTAGTAATATTAAATCATTTACTTGTGCTATTCTTCATTAAATTAAATTTTTGAATTTGAAGGGTTTCTTCTCCTATGTTAGTGTACATGAACAACAACAAAATGAATGTCCTTTGTTTGAAATTCATTGTTGGTGATGGTGATTTTATATTTTGATTAGGATTTTTGCGGACATTTGCCATCACTGATTAGTAAAAAACAAGTTTCACGACGTTTCGGGATCTGTAATCTGATCCCGTCTTCAGGCGGAAGAAAACCTAAAACATAACAAGATTAGTAACACATAGCCAGGGAAACCTGGGCAAAAACGCAGCTAAAACAGAGAACTGTAAAAGCAGTCACGAAAACAAAAAGCTGAAAAGAAAAACAATACACAAAATAACACAGGAATCACAAGTATCAAGAATCACCAGACAGGGGAGAGCACGTCCACACCCAATGAGAGCTGAGCTGAGACTGGTGGGAGAAAAGCAAATGGCGGCGGCAACGGAAATGGCAGCGCCCACAGCGAACCAAATCACGGCGCGCTACCGGTGGCGAAAACCTGAAACAGAGACATGTGATATGCAAATTCCGTGTGTCTGTTTGTGTTTTTTAGTTAATTTTTAACCTGATTTTGCCCCTTGGCCTTGCTACGGGTTAACATGTTATGAGAATTTTGAACAGAATTGTTAGTAATTACCCTATTTGCTGACACTTTATTTTCCCTGTCTTTCAATTCTTTGTTTAATATTGGTAGCCATACTGGCCTTATTTCAAGTGAAGATTGACTGATTGGTTGGTCTGCTAGTTTTATGTATGAAGCTTCAATTAGTTTTCTTTTGAAAAAATGAGGTTCGCGGTGTACTATTTTTGCTTCGTCAAAATTCATCTGGTGATTTTCAGACCAGCAGTGTTGAGCAATTTTTGATTTATCCACTAAGCCCTTCCTCGTGTTATCTTTGTGTTCTTTGATTCTAACATTTAAAGGTCTTTTTGTCTCGCCATAATACGGCCTAGAGCAACTATTGCAGTTTATTCTGTAAACACAGTTTTTTGATCCCTGAGTGCCATTTTTTGGTTTGGTTTTTACGAGACATTGCCTAAGAGTGTTTTGTGTCCTAAACGCGGTTCTAACTTTGAACTTCCTAGCAACTCTTCTAATCTTTTCCGATAATCCCGGCACATAAGGGATTGACATAGGAACGAATTTTTCAGTGTTTTCTGACTCATTCTGTTTAGCCCTACGGGTTTTGCACTTTCTTATTACGGATTGAGGGTATCCATTCTTAGCCAAATCTTGCTCTACTTTTTTGATTTCCTGATTTAATCCATCTTGATTTGAGCAAATGCTCTTTGCTCTGTCAAATAGTGAGTAAGCTACCCCTTCTTTGACAGATTTTTGATGGTTTGATTGAAAATTTAAGTACTGCCCTGTGTGTTTTTTTTTTCTGAAAACAGTTGTCCTAAGCGTGTCCCTATCCTTTTCTACGCACACATCCAAAAATGCTAGTTTGTTTTGGACTTCCTCTTCCATTGTTAGGCGGATGGAAGGAGAAATACTGTTAAGATGCCCTAAAAAGTCTTTTAGTTCATCGTCTCCATGCGGAAATACCACGAAGATGTCATCGGTCCACCAAATCTTCGGTTTGAGTTGAGCCAAAGACAAAGCCTTTTGCTCAAACTCCTCCATAAAGATATTAGCAAAGATAGGCGACAATGGCGACCCCATGGCCATCCCCTCATCTTGACGGTATAATTTACCCTCTAGTTCAAAATAGTTACATTGAGTGCATAATTCAAGCAGTTCCATAATGACGTTAACAGGAAGTTTAGTACATTCAGTTAGACTTTCATCTTTTTCGAGCCGAGACTCGATTATTTTTAAGGTTTCAGGAACTGGGACATTCGTGAACAGACTTTCAACATCAAAACTAACCAGCTTATCCGTCTCAGCCAGCACTATGTCCTTTGACTTTTCAACGAAGTCTTTAGAATTTTTTATGTACGAGTCAGTTTTCCCTACCAATGGTTTTAGGATGTCCAGGAGGACTTTAGACAGTTCCCTACACGGTGAGTCGCGAGAGCTAATTATAGGCCTAAGAGGTACATCAGTTTTATGAATTTTAGGTAACCCATACATGTGTGGGATTTTCGAGTGATGCGGTGTTAAACGAGTTCTTTGTTTATCAGAAAAAAACTGTTTATGCTTCATAAGAGTGCTTGCAACTTTACGCTCGAAACTTTCTGTAGGATCTTTATTTAGTTCAGTATATTTACCAGCTTGGAGAGTTTCCAATATTTTCTCTTTATATGTTACTGTGTCCAAGACAACAGTAGCGTTTCCTTTATCCGCGGGCAATATTTTGATAGTATCATTTTCCCAAGGATAGATACTGCCTTGATTTCCTCTTTCTTTAGGTTGGGCTTTGGGACAGGAATTTTATTCAGTAAGATGCTGGCCTCGCACCGAAACTGATCCCCCTGAGTCTCAGGGAGCTGAGACACAGCGGACTCAATCCCCGTAACAAAGTCAAGCGCCCTCACTGATTTAGGCACAACAGAAAAGTTCAGCCCTTTAGACAAAACGGAAATTTCATTTGAATTCAAATTTCGTGAAGAAAGATTCACAACCTGATTATTTGCATCATTAATCTGTTCATCAATGAACATCCTGAAGACGGGATCAGATTACAGATCCCGAAACGTCGTGAAACTTGTTTTTTACTAATCAGTGATGGCAAATGTCCGCAAAAATCCTAATCAAAATATAAAATGAATGTTGTATTATCTGGTATTTGTATATCTTTGATTTGTTCTACGAGGTCGAATGAATTGAGA
The DNA here is from genome assembly GCA_035578135.1 of Flexamia atlantica. Taxonomy (NCBI): domain Eukaryota; kingdom Metazoa; phylum Arthropoda; class Insecta; order Hemiptera; family Cicadellidae; genus Flexamia; species Flexamia atlantica. The sequence goes on along the minus strand of JAQJVK010000009.1, from coordinate 19,345,537 downwards.
GGCTATAGTTTTCTTTTGACGGTAGGATACTTTTAATTTTTAATTTAGGTATTTTAAAGTCTACTTGACAAGACTTTGGAAAATATTTCAAAGTCGAAACGCGTGTCGTAATAAAAAAATCAAAACAAAAGGGTACTCACTGTTTTTAATTATTATCAATCTAATAGCTCTAATCAGGGAACACAATAAATCAAAATATTTAAAATACATTAATCACAATGAAAGGCCAATTTTATTTTATTAAAATTTATGAGGAACTAAGAACCCTTTTTAAAAAGCATCAGGGTACTCAGTAGAGATTTTAAAGGGTACTCAGTTCCTCTTTACATTTATAATATATATATATATATATATATATATATATATATATACATATTTTTTCGATCGAATGGTGTTTATTGCTTCTGGGAGCCCAAAAACGAAAAGTTATCACGGTCTCGGGCATTGGTCAACCATGAATAATAAGGCTTCTTCCCTGTAGGGGTTATTCCCTAAAACTACACAATTCAATAAAATCTCATGTTTTTTTATGATTCTAAGAACCTAATACATCAATGACGGCTTAAGATAAGGAATCCAATAAAATTGTAAACGTAACAGCTGAATGTTTCGGCCTCTGCAGTTTTACTCAGGCTTTACTCTGGCCTTTCACCAATCTTTTAATAAGGATAACTGAGTTCTTGAATAACTGCTGTAGGGTGGCGAAAGCCCTAGTTAAATTAATTCAACCCTAAGTTTGTTGGAATTAAGTTCCTCATGTATTGAATTTTGAAGTAATTTTGATCATATATTGGTGTACTCGGATCTTGGGAAAAAAAAACAAATTGGATTTTACCTAATTTCGTAGTTTATTTTCGCAATTTATACGTTAGTTTAAATTTTACTGTGGTGTCGCAAGTATCAACAAAAAAACTAGTTTCCGACTGTTCAAGATAAAACTTAATAAAATAATCTTCAAATTGTACATATAATAAAGGCATATCTAAGCCACTTCTATGAAAAAAAAAAACTATTTAAATGATTCCAGGACTTTAGGAACACCCGGTTTAATATGATTCTTTGCAGCAAAAAATGTCTTATCCAAATAGTTTTTGTTAGTCTCCATTAAAAATTAAGTAAATAGCACTTGGTAACGCTTTTGTAAAACTAATTAAGAACTGCCTTTATGATGTAGTTTTTGGGAAAATTGATGAAATTGAAAATATGAATTCATGGCGTTTCATAATGATATAAATATAAGACCACTCATTCAAAATTGTTAAATAATTTATTGCCTAATTATTCTGACGTTAAAACTATCTATGACTTTAGTTTTAGTAGTTTATTGCCAATGCAGGAATTAATTTAGGAATCTTAAAAAAAAAATTTGACAATAGGGGTATACTATTTAGACGATTTTTGAATTCATTGACACAAAAGAATATCAGAAACATTCCATAAAATATTTATTCTTAATGTCGATTTGTTCCATACACAATTCGTTACACATCAGTTAGGTTGAACGTCTCAGAGTTTCCACCATAAATCAAAGAGCCCTGGCTTTGTCCGCGTCGCCTCAACTTTGAGTTAACTTCTGGACAAAGCCACCGGGTACTGAGGGAATTTTGATGTTGACGTTGGCTCTGAGGCTACATTTTCCAAACAAAGTCTAATAAAATTTATTTCTTATCAACTATTTTTGTATTATTGAAACTTTTTTAAACACGCGGTAGTGCTACGTTAAGCATACTATTGTTTTTCACAGAAACTTTGACCGTTTCAGTTTGTTTGTTTATTGTATAAGAAGAACAATTTTTTTTTTCAAGCAGTTATAGTATTAGGGGAAACTACACCAATCTGCGAACATATTATCAATAAACTCAAATAAAAGCAAATAATGATTTCCAATTAAAAGATTAGTTTTTGAAATATACCAGGTTTTATATTTGGATAGACCTTGTTAGGTAGTTTATATCAAAGAAGTTGATTTATATTACCCAGAGCTTAGGAAATTACAATTATTCCTTTAGTTCATCTAAGTAAATAATTCCAGACAACATACTGCATCCAGCGAACAATATCTCAGTAAAAATTTACGTTGAGTAACGATAAAAAAAAAATTTTTCTACGCTGGCTAAAATATAGCCATGCGACTTGTATGAAACGAATAAATATATGTTAAATCTTAAAAATTAAATTAAATTTTGGGAAAAACTTCAAACTGTGAGTATACCGATGATGCTGGTTTTTAAACTCGAAGTTATAAATGCCGCTTTACACGTTTGATCCAAAATTCATCAAGATTGGACTTTGTACGAAAGTTATTGTTTTAGCAGACACACTCACAAGCGCGCCACCATTCTGCCTTCTGTAAAAGCTACTTCCTTATAAGTTTGAATTTGATAAAATACAACAATCTGCACAATTCCCTTCTTATTGAAGTCTCTCTTTTACAGTATTAACAACGCTTCGATGAAAGAATACATTCTTAATTACGTAGTAAACGTAGACTGCCGATTATTTATTAACGTATGCTATTAACTACCGTGAATTACTAAATAACCCGTAGTTCCAAATATTTTTCCAGGATTACCTCAAGCTGTATTATATTTTTGGTCTTGAATTAATGTATATCCTCGTAAGGATGTGTAATGTGTGTTTTGGAATTGACATCACCATGCAGTGGCTCCCGTGTAGCCCTCTAGCTTCGAGCAGGGACGAAGTTTTGAAACGTACGTCAATAAAATGTTCCTAGTCCCATATTTAGTTGAATTTTAAAGGAAAAAGTCTTTATTTATGTTATAAGGGAGATACAAATAAAATTTTTGAATACATAATAGGTGAATATTATGATTTTTTTAAGCTTTTGTTTTCTGTAAAATATGCTTCAATCTTATTCACGACGTCAACTTTATAAATGAATAAATGGTTAACAATAAATATGCACAGTCTCAAAGAGGCATGTAAAATTAAAAGCTTGTAATTTAAATAGCTAAGATGTTAATGGGATCCTGATGGAAAAGTCTGTAATGCACTAACAAAGTAAACATTTAGAATACCAACCATTGTTTTTTTAAGGTTGTTGTGGCCAGATCTTTGCAACTATATTAAGAAATTGTTTATCACTTGGTGTATTTGCTTAGACTTGTAAACAAAGAAGTGCTTGTCTTATTAAAAACTTGCATGATTTGTCCTCTTAGTCGAAAAATACTTATTTACTGAGAGCAGAATAGCTTAATTGACCAGGTTAGGTTTCCTCCAATTAACAATATTGACTGTAGTTTGTTTCTCTTCGTCTTTATCGATATGATATAAAACCAGAAAACAATTTTAAAAACACTTTAACAGATAAAAAAATCAGCAGAAAGTAAATATTTACCTGTTTATTCTCAAATAGTGCTGTTAACTTTATGCATTAACAATTGCTTGAACTTTCAGTATCATTCCTTTTGTCAGCGAATTTCCAATGGAATAATAAGCTATTGGGCATTACCCGCACAGTGGCTCCGAGGCTATGGAACTATGATAACTAATTGTGGCTCTGATTTGGGGGCCCATAAGCCAAAACACTATCCGTTTCAGATTACACACACACACACACACACACACACACACACACACACACACACACACACACACACACACACACACACACACACACACACCACACATATATATATATATATTTTTTATCACTTTTTCACAGTTTAGGGCTACTAATACATAGAGTAAAAGTTAAATAAAAACAAAAAACAAAGTATCCTTTAAATTTATTTATTTACGAAAAATTCAAGTATTAATATGACTTCGAAATATATTGCACGCATATGAAGTATTGAATTAAATATGCTTTATTTAGAAATACAATAAAAAGACCATATTGAAATTTAATTATTCCTGTAATATTTTTATAAACATTTTTACGAATGAATCAAAACATAACATCAGGTGACTAATTAGAAATGTAGAAATATATAAATGTCATAAATATACAACATATAAACTACTAATTCAACCCAAATTATTATTTGACGTTACCAAAAATTTTGAGTGTCGCCGAAAATTAAAAAGTGGTCTCTTTTAGTGATATTTAAAATTTAAAGTGTCCCCCAAAAAATGGGGGTTTTGGGGGCAACTCAAAATTTTCAAATACAAACCCCTATCGAGTGACCCCTCATTTAAAAGAGTTTTAAAAAACTAGACGAATGGTGAAAGTTGGAGGTATCTAACGTGTTCCTACCCAAATTGACAGCTTGTCAAAGTTTTGAATACAACACATCCTTGAAACCTGGCATCTAGGACGTTTGGAATTTTAATTCTCTTTGGTGACTTAAAAATGAAACGACCCTGGGTAAAATGTTATTAAATGAAAGAGTGGTCTCTTTTGGTGATATTTAAAAATTTTGAGTAACCCACAAAAATGGGGGATTTTGGGGGCTACTCAAAATTTTCAAATGCAAACCCCTTTCGAGTGACTCCACATTTTAAACATCTTTAAAAAATAGGCAAACTGTGGAGGTTAGAGGTAGCTAACGTGTTTCTATCAAAATTGGCAGCTTGCCAAAGTTTCAAGGAGTCATATTCAAAACTTTGAGAAACTGCCAATTTTGATAGAAACACGCTAGCGACCTCCAACCACCACCATTCACCTACTTTTTAAAAGCTCTTTATATTAGGGGTCACTCGGTAGGGGTTTGTATTTGAAAATTTTGAGTTGTCCCAAAATCCCCCATTTTTGGGGGGCACTTAAAATTTTAAATATCACCAAAAGAGACCACTTTTTGGTAAAAAAGATAGGATTTTTGAGTAAAAACGATAGGCTCTAATGTTTCATTGATGCTGAAGGACATGTAAGGTCTAATTATATTTTGGTTACCTCAGGTAAAATTCAATTTTATGGCCAATATCAAGTCATAACAGTTCTAACTGTAAGTGCTATATTACTTTTTTCTGTTTGTAAAATGTAGAAAAATATTTCATAATATAGTTTAAGATGTAAAAAAAAAGTTATATATTTTGATATAAATGTCGGCTGAGTAACAATATAAAAAATAAAAATTGTATTTATATTCTAATGACAATTCAAAGGTCTACATAACATTACAAGAGAACGATTCCTCCTTGATAGCTTAAACTTGTATATTAACTAGCAATCTCACATTTTAGTTGAAATAAGAATTTACATTCGGGATTTTAACATTCTACATTTAAGTTTTTAGTTTTGTTTATTGCTGATTAATTGTAGTATAGGTAAATAATTGTAGCGGGGAAGTAAAGAAAGTCTTAATTTGATCTCGCCCTCTTGGAAAATAACTATTGTTCTGTTAACAGAAAATTCATTGTTCTGTTAAATAAATTCATGACTTAGTGGTCACCATATATTTATACTTCAATAATGTTACACATTTCTTAAAATAATGTTGGCACTAATATGTGAAATTTAATTGACATAATTAACCAATATGAAGGTGCATTTTACTTCTTTTAACTTTTTCCTTGCTTAAGTTAGAGATCCAAAACAATATTAATTAAATCTATGGTGATTTTATGTTTGTTAAGACATTAATAAAAGGTTAAGTCTGGCATTGATGAATAAATGAAAGGTGCAAAATTAGATACAATCGAGGATTTCTGGACTAATGGCAAATGCATATAGAAAATTTAAACTTCAATCGTAATATAGCAATGATTAAATTTGTTGTAATTTTAACTGAAATGAAATGAAGTTAGTTTATTCCTTTAACAAAAACATAACAATAATATTATTCACATAACATAAATTATCAGTAGGAATTAGTTTCCCACATGGGTCAAAGCCTGTGGGTGGGGAACGAGTAAAAAATCAGCCACTGGAGAGGAATTATTTTTATAAAAAAAGTGAAGAATAGTAAGTTTTAATTAAACATAAAAGTACAAAGATAAATTTAAACAAAATATGCACGCAAATAGGTACAACTTGGACAATAGTTTCCATTTAGGACGGAAGTTATGGATTAATAATACATCAGAAATATAAAAGTAAAAACGCCATTGCAATAACCGAGAATCTCGGTCCAGTCACGCTCACATTCACAGGAAACACGCGCTCGACGCGACGGACGGACAGCTGCCCCAAGCTAAAATTTCATACTGTAACAAAGACTGAATATATAAATATTCAATTTTAATCAGATCTGGAGCAAGAATATTATTTATATTCCAAAAAATAAAACAAAAAATTTACGCAGCTTATTTCTTAAAAATGTAATATGTCCAGCCCACTCACACGATTATGGAGGATAACACCGAGATATTTAAGTCGTACTCTTGAGAGAATTCGGTTTACCTAATTTTTAAAATGATATCTCGGAGGCATAAATTGGTCCAGTAAAAATTAATTAGTTTAGAGATTTTCGTAAAAATCAAATAATGTAATTTAGGTATATTTTAAAGAAATTGCATTGTAAGAAACCGCATATTAGTGAATCTAATATATAATTTTAAGATATCTTAAACAGAACATTTTACCAAGCTATATAAACTGGAAGAATCTAAAAATACTAGAAATTCTGAAGAAAATAAATAAAAAGCTATGAACAGTAATTAGTTCAAACATGTTCCTAAATATAAATGCACACGTCCCGCAGGTAGCATCATGTTGACCTCGTCATCATGGGTCATGTTTGTTTTCCCAACACGTGATGTTGGCCCTCTAAACAACGCCATGTTGTATCGGCTAACTAACATAACATCTTGGCAATTCAAACGATCATTAAAATAATTCTAATTAATATTTTAATAAAGGAAACTCAAATTGTTTATTAGAATCCCTTGTATTTACATCTAGAACAACATTGTAATTAATTAATAAGACTTATTTTGTATTTCAGCCAAATCCAAACTAAAGAAATTTGCCTTAAAAACAAAATTATCGAAACAAGCGCTTACTTAATGATGAAACCTGCATAACAATCCACCTTTGGGTTTTTATCCTACAAAATCTTAAAAGGAAATGTAACAACCTCCGAGAAACTGCTAAATCTTTCCCAACATTAATAAAGTTTCTTAACTTACTTTGAATTAGCAGTTACGAACAATGACGATGTCTGAACAATCGGTAAAGTTAGAAACTTACCCTTAACTTGAGTCACTAATGACAACAAAAACGAAATGATAGATACCATTTCTCTCATTCAATTGGAGAGTTACGCAATAAAAATTTAATAGTAAGATAAAATAGATAAATGGTATCAGCAAACTGACACATACTTTCTCCCTTAAAGCCAAATGGTTAAGGAGATTAGTTAATTAGTTCTGCATTTTCCGGTTTAAAATGCATTGTGTAACTGGGCTGACCCATGCATTCCTTATGGAGTCCTCAAATATTCAAAATAATACATTCCACGAGTGAATATCGCATAAAAATATTTGTATGATAGATTCTCAACTAAAATTACATTTTAATGCATTGTTATTCTCTAGTATGTTTTATTTAACACAACCATTTTCGTTATACAGACTACCGAAAATTCCCAAATAAATTTCAAATGTAAAAAAATATAACTTTAACTGCTTACAGACCATTGGGTATAGAGAAAATGTCAAAAAATAAATTGTTCTCACAATTATGCGTAAAATAAAAAACGCTATGAAAAATGATATTTGTTGTGATAAAAAATCAAAGTTGCTCGCTATATTGGAAAATGGCGACCATATTTTGAAATTACGTAGTCACTCCGAATAGCAGCTTTAAAGTTAAAGAGACGTCCCTCATATGAAGTACTTTGTTGGATTTATAATAACAAGTTAGCTTGGTTCACTTTAAGTGAGATTCGCGGTGTATAATTTCTTACATTAACAAGTTTTAGTCTCGGTCGTAATATATTTAAAAATAACTGTCAAATGTAAATTTTTGTTTATAAATCTATAGTGTTTATAACATTAGACAATAACTGAATACTGCAGCACACAAATGTTTCAAACATATTTGACCTAACGATCAATTCAAAATATGTTTAATGAATAACTATAGAAGCCTACATAAAAACAAAAAATGCGTAAACATAAATGTTCTTATTCAATGAAGCTTAAAAATTGTCTAGCGAATTTCCCCTATAGGGAAGAAGCTGTTACCGTAGGTCTCATGGTAAGAACTAAGCCCGAGACCGTCATAAATTTTCTTTTTGAGGTCCCCAGATGCCAAAAACACCATTTGTTCATTTTCATAAATAAATATATATATATATATATATATATTTATTTATGTGTGTCTTTAAGCACGATAACTCGCGTAAAAATGGTCCGATCTCAATGAAATTTGGCATGGACATGTGAAGTAGTAATTATTCGGACGAGTTCGTAAACCAGCCCGATCGGACTACCAGAGGGGGGGTAAAGGGGGGTAAACCCCCCAAAAAAATGGTTTTTTGAGTTTTTTACATAGAAAAATAAAAATAATCAAATTTTTGTTTGCACCATTGAATTCAGCTCAAAAAAACAAACAATTTAGTATTTTGAACCACTGCTCTATGTCCATTGGTTACCGAGATATTGGAAGTGGTAAACACAGTACGTAGTCCCAATGTTAACCTTATGGGAAAATAAGTAAAATTCTATATCTTGCTCATTTCTCAACATATCTTGGTAAAACTCGGTAAATGGGTTCCGATCTACTAAATATTGAATTAAAACCACCCAGTTTTAATATACCCATAGCAGCAAAACTGCATACTCATTCCCCATGTTATTCTTATGGAGCTTACAAAAACATGTCAAATCTCGCTATGTTGGATCGAAATATGTTGTTTTGCATTTGAAATTCGCTGAGTATGCAGGTCTGCTGCAACGGGGGTATTATTTTATAAAAGCGATTCCAAGACGGACCACCCTCAGTTTTCAAAATCAACTGAAATAACTTTATCGTTCGTTCAATCATATTAATATACTGTTAAGAGAGGGATAGTCAAGGTAAAAAATATTACCTTATAAGTTAACTTGATTTCTCTTTTAGAAAAGTATCTGTTAGAAGAGATTTAACCTGTTAACACATACAGTTTGTTGTGCTCATTTAATTGCTATACAAGTTTATACATTTGATGAAACTGTTTGGTTTTCCTCACGTATTTTGATGATACAGATACAACAAACACGCCAAGCTCGCTAATTAGAGATTAACATTTTGTTGCATGTCTCTCGTTATCCCGCAGTTATGGCTTTGTCACAGGCTGCGCGGTTACCTTCCATGTATACATTGCATCAAACCATGCCCTCTGACCTGGTTTTGGGTTTTTTATTTCCTTTATAGGAGTAGTTAAATAAACAGCGCTGAACATTATATTGGTAACAAAAGCAATTATCCTTTCAAGAACTTTGTAATCGATCAGTCACAGTATCAGTTAAAAAATAAAACGTTGAAATAAACTGGATTTTATACATATCAAAATTTTTGGAGGATTAGCAAGTTCCGTGTATGTTTATTGGTGATTTGAAAATGTGTTTATTTATTTCTTTATTCTTTTTTTAAATTGCATTCGTGTTTAACCCTCGAGCAGTCGAGCAGACTGTGATTAGTGTTATAAAGACACAAAAACAATTGAAAATTTAAAATTGTGATGAATTATTTACTATTTACCAAACAATGTTCGTTAAACCATGTATGAAGATGAAAGGCTAAGTGAATAAAAATATTTAAGCTCATATATTATACTTAGCTTTTAGCCATATGAAATGTGAACAGTTTTTTCTTATTCGATACATAATGGGAAGTAAATACCGATCGCCTAAGACCGGTGTATCATAGTGTTTTGAAATAACGGTTTATAATGAACCATTTAGTTTCAACGATATATCAATTACTTTTACAACTCTTATGACCCTTTTTTGCTATAAATAGTATGACTCATATTAAATTGACTGTAACGAATGTAATTTCTAAAATTTTTCCAACATTTGTTACGGATTCAATTTGAAGATATTTAGCACACAAAAAACAAAATTATTACAGATCTCGGACAACTAAGTAAATTTTTTGAAATATTTCAGATTTTCTATATTTTGTTTATGGCTAAGGCTTTCCGTTGCCAAACCTCGTTTTATAATATACGTTGGTGGAGAAATTAGCAGGCTTGGAAAAAATAGAGTCTAATAATCATATTTATTTAAAAATAGAATTAAATATAGAATTAAAAATTAATATAATTTTCGAAAACTGTCACTAAGAACTTTAGTAGTTTTTTTCTGTTCTTTAGATAGTTTTTTATTTAGTTTTCAACAATCTGAAGCCGACCAAACAAACGATTTAAGGCCTCGTTCATTCCAAGACATTTTATGTCACATAGATATACTTCTTAATTTTTCTTTTAATTATTAAGACTGACCACATAGGTCAGTCTTAACCACATAGGTGTATCTAACACCTTAAAATGATAAGTTTACAAAAAAAATGTGAAGTGAATCTACAGTAAGCTGTCGTCGTATTGCATCAACCGATGTAGCATTCTGTTTGCTTTCTCTGTTGGCGAAATTGCGACTTGTTATCATACCAAACCGATCAGTGTTTTACTGCCAATTGTAGTATCTGTTTGTCGGACCAATGTAAATTACTTTGCTGACAAGAGGTTATTTCTTTGACTTATGTTTCTATGAACGATTTTTGAATAATTATGCAACACTACACTCCAAAATGTAGAAGAAATAAGTAGGTATATTTCTAATACAAAAATATTATAGATACGTAATCTGCAAAAAATCATGGCATTAAACCATACGCATAAGTTATTATATTATTACATGAACTTTGTTAAAAAATATCCAGGCTTATGTTACTACAGATTGTGAATTTCAATGTTAGGGCCTACTGTTGCTTACTGTTAGGGCCTACTGTTCGAGCAATGGAGCAAAATTCAAGTTCAAGTTGGTAAGCTAAAGTTTTGGCGAGGCTTTTGTCTGTTGGCATCGCCCGCGAGTAACAATAGGAAGCATGCTTCCCTTTATACTTTTAGTCCATTTTCTATCTGATGCCCAGCAGATTTGGGTATTGGAGAGGCTAGTAATGTAGCATATATATTCTTAAATTAAAATACATGTATAGGAAAATTTATCCGAATCTAACTGTTCTGTCATTTGTTCAATGCAACATGTTCTGTCATGTTCTGTCATTTGTTCAATCTCTTGCTTCTGAGAAAACATAATTCGTGATGTTTCCCAATAAATTATTGAATCAAATAGTAAATAAACGTAAGAACTGTTAATGTGGCAAATTCACATCACCGTGTCAATTTGATTTTAATATGTAACGGTACTTTTGATAGTATAGTTAGATGTAACTTTCTTCTATCAATTTTTTCTTTGTTGATTTTCTCAGATAAACTGAATTTTCACCAAGTGTCTTGCAATAAAAGAAATGAATTCATAAAATAATTAATTTGATTTTGCGTTTTCAGAATGAAACTAAGTCATGGACGTAAATTTCCTCTAACATGCTTAGTTTTATTTAGTTGTTCAAACAGGGTCCTTTAAAAAATAAAATTTAAACGATTTTTACCTTTTTACTGTCTGTCAAGCTATTGTCATTTGAACACCTATATATAATTTGTCGCATACTTTACTTAAAAAATATTTCAATAAACAGATAAATTAATTAACTACAATAATAAATTAAATGTTTAACAAGTTTACTGAGGTTAAAGTTGAATGAAAAAGTTCTTCAGTAGACAAAAACACATAAGAGAACTATTTTTCAAATTAATTCACTTTCGTAAATTTTATTGCCATAAGATGTCAATATTTTGTTTCTTCACGCTGGACGCGCGTGAAGAAAAACAGTAATTACTGGTGTCAAGGCTGTATATTAGTCACATAAGAGAACTTTTTATTCACCTCATGTTAATTTATAATAATTTAAAAGGTTTCCCTGTGTGTCGGTAGCTTTAAATAATTGCAATAATAACATATTTTATCGCTATTAGAATAGGGCTTTTGCTTTCGCTAAGTTAACAAACACAGACAATTACTACGAAGAAGAGGAAGAAAAAAAGCATATAATATATTTTTAATAGCAAAATAGGTTAAATAGTATTGTAATCCAAGCATAGTTTATTTTCACACAAAAAATCTATATAATATATGTTTAAATATTCATTTTCATACACTTTCATTTAATTTAAAGATGGTTCTTAAAATAATTTGATAAATAAAACTTACTTAAAACTAATGACCAATCATAAAACCAAGAAGAAAGAAAAGTAAGACAAACGGATTTAGCAAAACATTACAATTCTACGAAAATATTTTATTCAATTCACTAGCTTCAATGCCCGTTGTGGTTAAATACAACGGTCTCTGGAAAAATAGTACATAGTATATGGGGTTTTCTTGTGAAATGCCAGAAAGATAATTTGATTTTTTCAAAAATAAAATTAATTGTTTTGAAAAAAAAATGATCGGATGATCAGCTGTTAATGTATTTCCTATAGAAAACATGTTTTTAAAACTTTTCCACCATAAATTTTAAAAGTTAAATTATAACAATTATTTGTAAACCTACAGGGAGAAAGCTTTCCAACGACTGCTTATTAAAATCTCTCTGGTAGACTGATTTATGATTTTTGTGAGTTGTACAAAGTTTTGCAAAAAATCTCTAGCTCAGTATTTTCTCACCACTATAAATTCGGAGGTTGTTTAGCTTTTTTGCAAGTAACTTTAAAATGCTGAAGAAATCAACCAAAGTGGAAGGTGATATTCTGAAAGAGAATAAAATTTCCCAAAAGACATTTATATTCATTTCTTGAAAATACTGATAACTGGCAGCCAAAACTTGGCTACAAAGGAACTTAAAACCCCTGTCTTTAGGTATTTTTTTACAGGAAGTATGTGGGTATTTACAATTTTTCTCCATAAATCTTGAAAAATTTAAGTTTTTTTATTATTTGCAAATCTAGACGGAGAAAGCTTCGTATAGAACTGTAGATTTAGATGTGCAAAGTTAAAAATATCTCTAACTCAATATTTTCTCACTACCTATTGATTCTGAGGTTGCTTAGCTTTTTTGCAAATAACTTTTAAACGGTGCAGAAATCGGCTAAAATGGAAGGTAATATTCTGAAAGAGAGTAAAATTTCCTACAATTTGGTACTATGCATTTCTTGAAAATACTGATAATGGACAGCCGAAACCTGGCTACAAAAAGAAACTTTTAAGAAAGCTGTTTTTTTATCTATGTGTCATAGAAAATATGTGTTGTTACGTTTTCACGATAAATCTCTAAAAAAATGTAACTTTCATAATTATTTGCAAATCTACATGGATGGAGCTTTCCAACGACCTGTTAATTATTAAAATCTGTTCGGTAGAACTCTAGATTTAGTTGTACAAAGTTTAACAAAAATATCTCTAATTCAGTATTTTCTCACTACTATAAATTCGGGGGTTGCTTAGGTTTTTTGCAAATAACTTTTAAATGATGCAGAAATCGGTTAAAGTGGAAAGTAATATTCTGAAAGAGAATAGAATTTCCTATAATTTGGTACTATGCATTTCTTGAAAATACTGATAATACGCAGCCAAAACCTGGCTACAAAAAGAAACTTTAAAAAAGCTGTTTTTCATCTATTTGTTATAGCAAGTTTGTGTTGTTACGTTTCCACCATAAATCTTTAAAAAATCTAACTTTCATAATTATTTGCAAATCTACATGGATGGAGCCTTCCAACGACCTGTTAATTATTAAAATCTGTCCGGTAGAACTCTAGATTTAGTTGTACAAAGTTTAACAAAAATTACTCAATTCAGTATTTTCTCACCACTATAAATTCAGAGATTGCTTAGGTTTTTTGCTAATAACTTTTAAATGGTGCAGAAATCGGCTAAAGTGGAAGGCGATATTCTGAAAGAGAATTAAATTTCCTACAAATTACTAATATACATTTCTATAAAATACTCAATAAAGCCAACCAAAATTTGCCTCGAAATAAAAAATGTGAAAAACCCCGTTTTCAATGTATTTCTTATGGAAAACATGTGTTTTTTACTTTTCACCATAAATATCAACAAAAACAAACTTTCATAATTATTTGACAATTTACAGGGAGAGAGCTTTCCAATGACCCATTAATTAATAAAATCGGCCCGGTAGAACTGGAGATTTAGTTGTCTGAAGATTCGACTAAACTGAATTATTATAAGAGTAGATGATTTGCTTGTTTACTAGATTTTTCCTCTCTTGAATTGAAAGAGATATTTATGGATAAATTCTCCCACTTAGTTCTTTTATTTTTATAGTTGTGTTTCATAACAAAGAAAAACCTTATTATTTTTAAACATTCCATCATTTTCAATGTAACACTCTGTGCGATATGGGATTAAAAGTCATTGATTAGATAGCAAATCTCGATAGTATAATGATGAGGTTCAAGGTTAGGAATAGGTCCAACAAAACATAAACCTCATAATTATGTGCCTATTCAAATAAAAACGGTGGTAATCAAAATGTGAATAAACATACATGTGAATATATGTGTAAAGATAATGAAAGCACACATAAAAATATCAACACCAAATGTACCTCTCCTCGAACATGTATGAACATGGCTCCTCTGGCTCGACGCTGGAATACCAGACGTCTGAGCAAAGCAACTTTTGCAACCGTAATTAAAGATCAGACTAGCCGAGGCCATCGTCTCTGCGGGGGATCTGTCCCGCAGCAGCACGGCTTCAGATCCGATCGCTCTAAAATCGACGCTATCCAGGAGGTAGTTGAGGCAGTGCGGAGGGCGGAGGACCACAACCTCTGGTCGCGCCGCGTGGTCCTCGTCAAGCCCGACTTGAAGACGTTTCCAACTCCATCAGGTGGAGCGATATGCTGTGGGCGCTTGAGCATACGTTCCAAGTCCCCTCCTGCCTCCCGCATATGATAGAACCGTTTTGTCAGACCGCGTTTGTTGTGCGACACGACCGAAGGTCAGCGGCGTATTTTGTTTCGCTTCCGGGGCTGCACAGGGGTCTATTCTCGGACCCGATCTCCTGAACGTGTCCTACGACAGCTTGCTGACACTAGGACATGCCCGATGAGACCCGCATCTTTGGCTATGCTGACGATGTCGCTGCCTCGATCGCTGCGAGGAAGTCGAGCAGGCGAAACTGAGGCTCAGCGTAGTAATGGCGAAGCTAAACGGGTGGATGCGAGTTAAAATGTTTTTAACTAGTCAATAGTCAGTGATGTAGTTGAAAATAGTGTCAGCCAAACACGTGCCCTCTCAAAACTCAAGGAAAGCCAGAGAAAAAAATAAATATTCGAAAAATCTTTGAAGTAGGGATAACCGGTGAGCTAGATAAGTAAATATATAGCGGACTATAAGCGGCCGCGCGAGGCCACTCTGCGCCGACCACTCACCGCCCTGCCTGTCGCATCGTGGACTCCACCCCGCCAGTGCCTCAATGATTCCCGTGGTTCACTAGTCACTGTCTGAATGTTAAATATTACTATAGTTTGTTTATAATAAACGGTATGAGGAAACTGACACATACTTTCTCCCTTCAAGTAATTTAAACCCAGGAAAACATATATAGTGAAATAAAACAAATTAACAATTAATTATCACACAAATATATACCGAATGTTATCAAAATCGGTTAGTAAATAACGGAGATATCGGTTTTTGAATATTTTCCACAAGAATAACATTGGACAACGTACTGTGTTTACTGCCAAAATAAAATATCAATTATCTTTGCAACCAGTTGACGTAGACTAATGATTCAAAATACTAGATTTTTTAGTTTTTCAAGCCAAATTTAATGGTTGCAAGTATATTTTCTTTAAAAGTTACAATTTTTGTGGAATTTGAAAAATATGAATTTTTTAACACTTAAACCCCCATAATTTCTGAACCTGAATTTTTACAGACATGCGGATTGTGTAATTTTGTTTGTCATCCTAAGCACTAAAAACCATGAAATTTTTATCAAAATCGTTAGAGCCGTTTTTGAGAAATTTGGATTTTTGTAATTTTTTTGGGGTTTTTATGGGGTAAATACCCTTAACACACACACACACACACACACACACACACACACACACACACACACACACACACACACACACACACACACACACACACACACACACACACACACACACACACACACACACACACACACACACACACACACACACACACACACACACACACACACACACACACACACACACACACACACACACACACACACACACACACACACACACACACACACACACACACACACACACACACACACACACACACACACACACACACACACACACACACACACACACACACACACACACACACACACACACACACACACACACACACACACACACACACACACACACACACACACACACACACACACACACACACACACACACACACACACACACACACACACACACACACACACACACACACACACACACACACACACACACACACACACACACACACACACACACACACACACACACACACACACACACACACACACACACACACACACACACACACACACACACACACACACACACACACACACACACACACACACACACACACACACACACACACACACACACACACACACACACACACACACACACACACACACACACACACACACACACACACACACACACACACACACACACACACACACACACACACACACACACACACACACACACACACACACACACACACACACACACACACACACACACACACACACACACACACACACACACACACACACACACACACACACACACACACACACACACACACACACACACACACACACACACACACACACACACACACACACACACACACACACACACACACACACACACACACACACACACACACACACACACACACACACACACACACACACACACACACACACACACACACACACACACACACACACACACACACACACACACACACACACACACACACACACACACACACACACACACACACACACACACACACACACACACACACACACACACACACACACACACACACACACACACACACACACACACACACACACACACACACACACACACACACACACACACACACACACACACACACACACACACACACACACACACACACACACACACACACACACACACACACACACACACACACACACACACACACACACACACACACACACACACACACACACACACACACACACACACACACACACACACACACACACACACACACACACACACACACACACACACACACACACACACACACACACACACACACACACACACACACACACCACACACACACACACACACACACACACACACACACACACACACACACACACACACACACACACACACACACACACACACACACACACACACACACACACACACACACACACACACACACACACACACACACACACACACACACACACACACACACACACACACACACACACACACACACACACACACACACACACACACACACACACACACACACACACACACACACACACACACACACACACACACACACCACACACACACACACACACACACACACACACACACACACACACACACACACACACACACACACACACACACACACACACACACACACACACACACACACACACACACACACACACACACACACACACACACACACACACACACACACACACACACACACACACACACACACACACACAACACACACACACACACACACACACACACACACACACACACACACACACACACACACACACACACACACACACACACACACACACACACACACACACACACACACACACACACACACACACACACACACACACACACACACACACACACACACACACACACACACACACACACACACACACACACACACACACACACACACACACACACACACACACACACACACACACACACACACACACACACACACACACACACACACACACACACACACACACACACACACACACACACACACACACACACACACACACACACACACACACACACACACACACACACACACACACACACACACACACACACACACACACTGACAGATAGACAGACACCACGCCAAAAACAACTTTTTTGGATTCAGGGAGCACTAAAACGAATATATCCACTAACAACTCAAATTTGAAAATTTTGACGAAAACAATACTTTCTCCATATACATTGTATAGGGGGGAGAAAGTTAAAAATATTCTCCTCCAATTACAAACCCATTTTAAATTTAACTGTACGTTATTGACAATTTCAGATGCAGTAAAAAGGGAAAACCCCAAATGCAGTTTCACACCTCCTCATTTCATTCATAATAAGCTATTTCTTCTTAAAAATTCTACTTTATTTGCTAAAATATATTACTAAAAAAGGTTTTTTCTAAAAAGTTAATCGCTACGATACGGGAAATTTAGAATGTGGGGGGGGGAGATGAAAATTTTCCCTGATAAGTGAATATCTGAGGAAATCACAATTTTACTGTTAAAGGTTAAAAGGAAGAACTAGATTCCATTGTTAACTAGAAATACTGAATATAATAACAAATATTCCACTGACTACTGAATAATCATTTCTAATTCATGAGAAGAAGGAGTACAGCAGCCAGTTGTAAATAATAAATAATAAGAGACTGCAAGTAGTGGTAAATAACCATTGTTTAACATTTATTAAATAAAAAACGGTGGTGATCAAATTGTGCGATTTGTTTATCAGCTCATGTGATTATTTGTGTTAAGCCGATTACGTTCTAAACAAAATCCGAATTTTTAAGCCTTAATGGGTTTTGTAGAAGTACTTAAATGAAATTGTTTTTATCGGAAAATGGCAGCAATTAAAAAAAGTATTATTAGTTTTAAGCTATTAAACATTTTTTAAATTTTTGATTATCCTCAAATATAAATTTCGGGGAAATATTTTCAGCAGCGATCTCAATTTTTTTGTAGTTTACTGATAGAAACATTTAAAATGAATTTCCTACTTACTATAGTTTTATTAATTCAAATTAATTACAAAACCAAAGGTGATTGTTAACTAGTAATTGTAGTGATTGTTGTAAGTCACGATAATGTTAAGACACATAATACGTGAAACTATAAATTCAACTATGTAGAACAATGTTTTATTTCCGATTACATTTTCTATCTGTCAGGGCAGTAAGGATGGTGATTTAAAACAATTTCCTTCTTGTCATGCCAAAAGAGGCTTTCTTGAGGTCTGTTCGTGTCAGAGAGGCAGCGAATCCCCAATCATAAATAAGCTCAACGAAAACAATCATTGTAATATTTTTTGGTTTTGTTGTCTGATCAGATGCAGAGGAGAGCGGCAAAATTGCCTCATGATTGAATGTTCTTATGAATCTACAAATATATTATATTATTTTATCTTTCAGGTTTCTTTTATTTTCTATAAAGAATGGTTGTTGTTAGTATCTATCCTAATTATTTGAGTAGAAAGTCTTTTATATATGTAATATATATTATATTATAATTTATATATATACATATATATATATATATATATATATATATATATATATAGTTTACTATTGCATTACCCTGGGATGTTCGTTCCGTTTCTTCTTTTATCATGTTATTGTGCGTTTGAAATATCACATATATTATTTGAAAATAGATTATTTTTCGAAGAGTTCATTTAGTTTTATTATCAGGATAAAAATCCCCATATAAATTCAACCAGTGAACTGATGGGTGGGGAAGGTGGGAAGGGGAGCTCATTTATCCATGAATGTTATCAGTGAATCGAATGCGAGGGTGGCTCTTTTCAGCTAAAACTCGTGGATAACATTTAACGTGTGCTCTTGAGTCAGACTGTGATGGAGGTTATAGCATTAGGGGGGATTTTTTCGTGTCGAGTTGGCGGGTGAGTAGACGAGCGAGTTGCTACTTGTCTGTTCTTCTCGCAGGTGTAATAAATTTGAGCGAGTCGAGTGACATGTGTGGAAAACAATGGATCCATCAGAAGGTGTGATATCATTGCCATTGACAAGAAGAAAAAACATGGATATATTATTGATCCAACTGCCGATTTGAAAAAGCACATAATCAACCACTTCTAGTACACAACGAAAAGAAAGATAAATATAG
This sequence comes from Flexamia atlantica, assembly GCA_035578135.1. Classification (NCBI taxonomy): domain Eukaryota; kingdom Metazoa; phylum Arthropoda; class Insecta; order Hemiptera; family Cicadellidae; genus Flexamia; species Flexamia atlantica. The sequence goes on along the minus strand of JAQJVK010000009.1, from coordinate 19,325,368 downwards.
TGGAACAAGAGATGACATTAAACAAAAATACAGACTTTCTAATGTAGAAGTCATTGGATTGATGGTTGGAGCAAGAGGAACTGTTCCAGATTTTTTCAAAAAACTCTGGAATCAGTTCCACCTCCCAAAAGAATCTTTAAAAATTATCTCGACAACAACCATCAGATATTCAATTAACATTTTAAAGAACCATTTATATAGTAAATACCAATAATTAATTATCCATTCATTTTTTATAATATTTCAAAATTCATCAACTTTTGTTATTCTGCAACCTTTGTTATTCAGCAACTTGTAAATTATAAGAAGGTGTTAATTTATTATTTACTTAATAAATTATCTTTATATACATACCTTTTGTGAAAAAAACTTTATACCTTAAAAGATAAAATTGCATTGGAAATTTTGAGTAACAAAAAGGATTCACTAGTTTTCCACCCCGACAAAGCTATGTTTACTCGCTTTTTACTGATTACTCGCTAAGAGATTACTTTGTGTCCTATGGCAAGAGGCAAAGTAAATCCATAAGAATTGCATTAATAATGTAAAAATAGAGCGATTTATAATAGTTATTCGAACATGCAAATATGTAGCAGTTGAACATATTAGAGGCGCTTACAGTGGCAGGCGGTAACTTAAACTCCAAATACTAGATCAGCTAATGCTTTGCAACAATTAACGTTTTGAGGTGCTATACGTCTTTAGAATGAAGTCTGTTTGCTATAATTTTTTTTTCTCATTATAGAATAAATATTTTTGTATTTTGTATTTATTTATTTATACAGGTTTGAGAAATATTGTGTGTGGAAAATATAATGGGGAAATAATTTTCCTCGGAAGACTTGCACCTCAATATATTATTGAGGGCGAAACTACCTCAGGTCAGTGATTCATCAACCAGAACGGCATTCGGATACTAATAATTCTCGGTGTTAAGGGTATAAAAAGTACGCCAGTTACATATTAGAGCGTAAACCAAATAGCTAAGCCTCCACGTTCCGCCCTTTTAAATTATCCTCTTTTAAAGCTCTCTCTCTCTCTCAATCCGCACATCCAAATCGATATCCTCAGGGACTTCTTTACAGGAGTATTTAAAAAGGTTTACTTATCGATTTAATATTTAGCAAAGTAAAATGTCTTCCATAGCCCAGTCAAAAAACTGAAATAAAGACCCAACTTGGAAAGAATTCCGATAATTTTGAAACTTTGCACACATATTTAGAAGTACCTAAGGATGGAAATACCAAAACCCCTCGTAAATATGTGGCTCGCTCTAGGGACATTTGACGGACGCAGGGCACATTTTTGATTTTTCGTAAAATTTTCGAGAATCGTTGGTCGGAGGTAAAAAGTTTAAATGTGCAAAATAAATATTATTAAATCTCCTATAAAATGGTACTGTACACTTTTTTAACTAACGATTACCGAGTTATAGGGTGGATTTACACGGGTCAAGTTGGTGTCCAAGTTGGGCGAGTTGCTACTCGTCTGTTTGACTCACCCGGCATAAAAATTGTAATCGGACTAATGAAAAGTGGGCGAGTGATATAAATAACCTACTCGACTGCTAGCTCGCCTGGTTTGACTCACCCATCCAACTCGCCCCATGTAAATCCGCCTATAGGGTTAAAAAATAAGGGTTTTTTGCGATTTTCCTCTCAAAATGGGCGAAAAATAGTTTTTTTTTAGTTTTTAACGCATAAATTTAGCTAAAAAACCAACAATTTAGAATCCTGAATCATTGCTTTATGTCGATTGGTTAGCGAGATAATGAAAGCGGTAAACACCCCTTACATGTACCTATGTTATTCTTACGGAAAATAAAAAAGTTCTATATCTCGCTTATTTCGCAATATATCTTAGTAAGACTTGATTTATGGCTAGATATAATTGAAATATATTTTATAGTAGCCTAAAACCCCCGATTATTCCAACGTGTTAGCAAACCTGCAGACTAACCTGCATACGAATAATACGAGGAATGAGTATTGTGGTTTGCTAATACGTGAATGTAATAATTGGGGATTTCAGGCTATTACACATATTTGAATATTATGAATATATCTCAACTATATCAAGCCAAAAATCAAGTTTTAATAAGATAATATGTTGCGAAATAAGCGAGATATAGAAATTGTTTTATTTCCCATAAGTGAAATACAGTTTAAGGGGTGTATACTGCTTTCATTATCTCGGTCACCAATTGACATAAAACAATGTTTCAGGGTACCAAAGTGTTTGTTTTTAAGCGAAATTTAATGGTTCCCACCTAAATGAAGTAATTTTTTAATTTTTATACGTTTAAAACTAAAAAATGCTAATTTTTAGGAGGAAAATCGCGAAAAAAACCCTTATTTTCAGCGCGATATAACTCGGTAACCGCAAAAAGTACAAAAAGAATGTACGGTACAATTTATGTAGGAAATCTAATAATCTTTATTTTGTACATTTAAGTATATTACGTTACGAGGACGGTAAGTACCGTATTACCGTGCGAGCATGATAGTTCCCGCGCAAGCCGCTAGGCGAGTGCGGGATTTTCATATGAATACAGTAAAACTTACCGTGCGTGTTGACGTGTGACGCTACATCATACTACTAGGAAAAACGTATTTTTAAATTATAACGTAATCCTTGCATTAACTGTTACATTTCTCAAATCTTCAAACCTAGCCTATAATAAACAAACAAACATTGCTACTGCCACCGGTGCTGCTACTACATTGCTCTACCAGTTAATATCCATTAAATGTCGGTTTACTGTAATCAGTTGATCGTTTTGATTGTTGACTTCTTTATTTCCGTTTCCTAGTGCATGTTAAATGTACTGTGCACTGCACGGTAAATTTACCGTGCAGTGATCGGCAAAGAGAACCTTTCCAGCCAAGAGTAAGGCACAGAAATGAGATATTTCTGATGTAAAAGCTTTACCTCCGACCAATGGTTCTCGAGATTTTTACGAAAACCCAAAAAAGTGCTCTGTTTCCGTCACTTTCCCCTAGAGCTCACCACATATTTACGAAGACTTTTATATTTTCATCCCTAGATACTCGTAAACAAGTGTGCCAAGTTTCAAAATTAACGGAATTTTTCCAGGTCAAACCTTGTTTTGACTGGACTAGTAATTTAAACCTAGTTTATTATGTAACAGTGTGAGATGCGGGCTGCAAATTACCAGATTCATTATTTGTAATACCTTGATTCTGCAAGTAATTTGCCAGTACATATTGTACATTTTTATAATAATACAAGTAGTTGATGGTATCCCACTTTGCTTTGTATTTACACTAAATAACAACTATTGATTTATTTAATATAGCAGACACTTGTCAAATCAAAGTATTTTTCGTAAATACCGACACACAATTTTTAACCTCTTTCAGGCGAAGCCCAATGGGGATACCGGCGTGAAAAATGCTTAGTTTTCTTACATAGTATAAGATCCAAGGACTTCGTGTATAAAATTTCAGCTCTCTACCTACATGGAAAGTTGAAGAATCAGTGACGAGTGAATCAGTCGGTCAGTCAGTCAGTGAGGACTTTGCCTTTTTAGATATGGATAATGTAAATTGATTATTAAAATATGATATCTCTTATATGCAATGCAGACCATGGTAGTATTTTGAGTGACTTTTATTTTAAACCTTAAAATATAGCTTATTCTCATAATTACTGATTTGCATGAGTTATTTATATTGAACAGAGAAAATAGCCTCTTAGTAGTGCTTTGTATTGTGTCATGAAACTAACATTAAATTCCTCTCTGGTCTGTCATGGAAGCAGAATGGAAGTGAAACTAAAAAACGGTATCAGGAAACTGACACATACTTTCTCCCTTCAAGTCATTTAAAACCAGAAAACATATATAGTGAAATAAAACAAATAAACAATTAATTATCAGACAAATATATACAAAATTTTATCAAAATTGGTTAGTAAATAACGGAGATATCGGTTTTTAAATATTTGCCATAAGAATAACATTGGGCAACGTATTGCGTTTACCGCCAAACTAAAATATCAATTATCTCCGCAACCAGTTGACGTAGAGTAATGATTCAAAATACTGCATTATTTAGTTTTTCAAGTCAAATTTAATGGTTGCAAGTATATTTACTTTGGAGGTTACAGATTTTGTGATATTAAAAAAATATGAATTTTTTAACACTTAAACCCTCATAACTTCTGAACCTGAATTTTTACAAACATGCGGGTGTCATTGTGTTTGTCATCGTAAGCTGTAAAAACCATGAAATTTTTATCAAAATCGTTAGAGCCGTTTTTGAGAAATTTTGATTTTTGTCATTTTTTATGGGTTTTTATGGGGTAAATACCCTTAAAAATCAAAAATTAAAAATACGCCTGGAGATACTACGACTTTATACCTACATGCCAAATTTCAAGAAAATCGGACCACTGGTGTCGTCTCTAGCTTTGTTTACATCCACACAGACACACATACATACACACACACACACACACACACACACACACACACACACACACACACACACACACACACACACACACTGACAGACAGACAGACACCACGCCAAAAACCACTTTTTTGGATTCAGGGAGCACTAAAACGAATATATCCACTAACAACTCAAATTCGCAAATTTTGACGAAAACAATACTTTCTCCATATACTATGTATAGGGGGGAGAAAGTCAAAAAAACTAGAAAAATAACAATGTAGTTTTAGGCGAATCAGCGAAAATACTGAACTCCTTTAACACTAAATTAACTAAAAAACATTAAGTCACAGATTTTTATCATGTTTTCAGTAAACTAAAATGACATTCGCCTGCTATAACACAATATCATTGCTGGTTTCTCTAGTTGAGATAAAAAGTAAGGGCGCCTACTTGAACTTTATATCTTCTTAATCAAATATATACTCATATGGTTAGAAGCAGGCATGAATTAGTATATCTTCTGAAGGACGTAATTGCAGGCTATTGTATTAATCAATTTTATGTTGTATGTTTCGATAAAACCAGAGTGTATTCTATGAAGTCTATATTTAGCGAAAATAACCGTTAACCATTAGGGTAGATAAAACACTTTCGCTGAAGACAAATGTTTATCTTGCTGATCCCAGACAGCGAGGTAAAAGGAGCGGTTACATTGTTTAACATCAATAAAACTGTAAATAAACTCCTATTTCTTTATTTACATTCTAGCAATAATTTTGGATTAAAATATCCGTAAGTGTTTGGGATGCTAATATAAATGAGTTTAAGGGAAAAAATGTAATTATAGCAATATGAAAAACAATAAAAAGTTGATTAAAGAGATTGCTTTATTTTTTGCTCTTTAGACATGAGGTTTTTTACGTTACTTAGAGCAAGTCATGGGTTGAATTCTGATACACCGTACTTAAAACAATTCCGTCGTAATATCTTAAAATTTGTATTATTATTTATTTTATTTATTTATGTATTTTCTTTATTTCTATTTTAAAACCAACAATGCACAAATAATGTATTTTTTTAATGAAATATTATTGTAATTTATATATCTGATTCCTCAAACCTCTCACATTTTAGTGTGTTAGTATTTTGCCTAGCACAAAAAGGTAGCTATGATTTATCATCGAGGTAAAACGGTGAATTGTCGTAAAAATAAAGAGACTGAAACAACAGCAACTATGGTACTACTATTGTTAATTTACTCTACATTATGTGTTTACAGATGTGTTTAGGTGTTTACACGAGTGGACGGAAAAACTGGACAAGTTTTTTTTCTGACTCAACTCCAGTCAGACCTTGAGTGAGTTCTCAAACTAAAAGAAAGGTTAGAACATTTTAAAAAGGTACTAATAATGTTATTATTTTGCAATTAAAAGCGAATTTGCATTTCTACAGAAGAGAACATTTTAATGCAATAGGCTAGGCCTGTAGCCCATTCTCCCTGAATATAGATTTCTTAGCGTGATCTTGTCAGATTAATCTTTGCAGAGCTCCCGTAGCGTCTTAATCTCCGCGAAAACGTTAACTACATAGTACGAAGACGTTATAGTAAGTTATAAATTAAAAAAAAGGGATCTTTGAAATAACAGTGTCCATAGCTTATGAAGTCTGTAAAAAAGTAATAACGAATTAATTCTATGTCTTGAATTTATTGTTGATAATTGTGATCATGATCTATTATTATCGTTATATTAAAAATTGCTTTGGGATATTAAGTGAACTTAATATCAAACTAGAGCTTGTGATTAAATTGTAACTGGTTTATTGGATTAATAAGGACTGTTTTACGGATAAAATTTAATTTATTAAACATATATAATTGATCTTTAAAGGGAAACCCCGTTTTAGATTTAGTAATCGTTTTAAACTAGTACAGAGAAAATTGATTAAATTGGAAACAAACGTTTATTTTATAAAACTCTGCAGTATTTACAAAATGATTATTTTAATAAATATCCTACACACAGACATACAGTTTTTCGCCAGCAACGCAGTGGGAAATCACCAGCCAAGCGTAAAACCGGTTCCCTTACGGCAACTTGAACATCCCGCTTCCGCATACCCTCGACCATAAACCGCAAACAAGTAAACCCTTTCATCCAGACGGTTAATCGGCGCTGCGCTTTACTTTATTTTTGTGCATTGAGGTAGAAACAACAAAATGACAAACAACTTACTGTGAATTAGTTTAATAAAAAATCTTAATCCAGTTTGGTATTTAACTAACACTTTTAATATTATTTAAAACATTATATGCTCTCTATGGTTTTATAATTGTCATAATTAATTGAGCAGCGTTATTGGTTTGTTGTCTTTGAGCAACGTTGCATGAACTGTTTAACGCACTTAACCAAATATATATTTATATTTAATTATTTTCTCGATATTTAATACATTAATAGTTGTTAAGAATGTGTATTAATGTTTTGAGATTAAAATCTTTAATATAAACAGAATTTGCATCGCAGTAAAACACGTTATTATTAAAAAGAGGGAATACGATTATAAAGTTAAAGCTACCTAGGAGGAGGATTGCGTTATACTCTCATTAGATACGGAAATTTAAATTTCCCCCACTGCTATATATAAATTACCCCCAATACTATACATGGCCACAATTAAGTCTTAAGGACGACTTTATAACATTGAAACGAAAAGAGATATCACTAAAATATTTGGCATACCGTTCTTAATAAAGCAACTTTTCTGTGTACATGGTGATCAGATGTCACCATTGGGAGATGTCACGTTGGGAATAAGAACAAATCTTTAATGTAAGCATACGTTGATATGTGCATTAAATTAAAGGCCTGGTTGGACTAAAAACAATGACGCAAACAAGACCACAAAGAATTGATTCAGTCGGAAGTAATTGCTGTTCAAAGTTTAAAAAATATATAATACATTGTACTTTAAATAACAGAAAGTTACAAGTACTTACTGAACTTCAATACTACTTACTGAACTTCATTCAAATTAGATGTTCAAAATGTTCCCGTTGGTCTCTTGGCAATCCTAAACCGGTTATAAAGGCTGCCTGCTGTATTTTGTACGTATCCTCGTGGAATAGGACCTCTAAGATGTCTAGGATCTGAATGATCTTAGACACGGGATAGCATATCAATGTACATATCAACGTATGGGTACATTGAAGATTGTCTTCTAACTCCCAACGGTGCCGTCCCCCAAAGGCATCTTCTTACAATCCGATCACTATGTACACAGAAAAGTAGCTTACTATTACCGGTGACAATATGCCAAATTTGGTTTTGTTATCACTTTTCGTCTCAATGCTATATTGTCCTTATACCTAATTGCCACCCAGTTTATAAATTACATTTAATACATTTAAAGGTGCTATACAAAAGCGAGTAAGTATAGGCAAACTAAAAATAAATGTTTTAAACATCTATCGATAATATTGTAATAATTTATAAGGTTAGGGTGCCTTTGAGAACAATCCACCTCTGTTCTCTAAGCCTCTGCAGGTGTAATCCCTCTGACACGACACCTCACTCTAGGGAACATGTCAAAACTTGTTCAACAGCATAGTTTAAATTTGTTTCCAACTTGTAGTAAATAGTTGTTGATGTGTTTGACATTGATTAGTCTGTTATATTTAGTGAAATTATATTTAGTTAAATTAGTTGGTCATTACTATTTTATCACGAAAATATGTTGCTCTTGTAAAGTGTATATCAGGTATTGGTCAAGATAGATATTAGTTGCAGGCTAATATTTGTTTAGGTAACCACATTTTTTATTTGTTTTGTAATACCACGGGATATTTGGCTATTTAATACAAATAGATATATTCTTAATTATTTTTAAGTAGTTTGTTGATGTAATTAAAATATGGAAAAAACATAGCTCTAAAGGCGGGTTTACACAGGTCAAGTTACTTGATTCAAGTTTGCTTGATTCAAGTAAAATTTGACAACTTGACTCGTGTAAACCTACATTGAAGTAAATTTTTTTCGTTATTCAAGTAACATATGATCAAAACGTTTTGTTGTTTTTAGAAAAGTGATGGGTTTTCACGGTTCAAGTTACTTGATTCAAGTAAATAAATGTAAACAAAAACTGTTGGATTGACCAATGAGAACTGTTTCAAATTTTGTTTTATTATTTCACGATCAGCTGGCTTCAAGTTGATGAAAATTGAACACGTTTGATTTTACTTGAATCCTTCAGTCAAGTGAAAGGTATTTTCCTATAAATTCTGAAAATATTTTTGAGGATATGTACCATTAATGGTTTTCTTTCTGAAGGGATAGGTTGGAAAAAATTAGAAAAACCTTCTGATACTGTTCTTTAGGTCGGGACAAGCCAACAAATTATTTTATTGATTATCTTTCCATATAAATTGATCTGTGCCAGATTTCATTCAAGTCGGACCATTTTTACGCTAGTTATCGTCCTTAAAGCCACATATATATTTGGCTGTTTACAGCAACAGCTATTTCCAGTTAACAACATGAACAGAGTACTCTTAGCGGTGGGATGAAAAGAGTTTTTTAAAGATTGTTGACATATGTAGGCTACACCCTACCTTTTGTTTAAACGATTTTTTACCTGAAGGTCCTGATGGGGCAGCTTTTGTGTAAAGGACTATGTAACTTCGTTTGACCGTCCTCTTGGAAAATCTGAACCGACAAAGACTGATGAAAATCGATCAGGCTGCCTAGCTGACCTCACTGTCACTTTACTCGTTTTAACTCGTGTTGATTGCATGTAGGTATTACAGTTATAATTGTTTTTACGTCACACTTTCTTGACACATTATATCACACTTTTCGTCGCCTCTTACTAACAAGGGAATCAGAAATCCCCAGACAGTCTTTAACCATCAGTGTTGAAAGGTTGGATCATATTTGACGACACACAGCGCCGCGAGGTTGAAGGAATTTTAGAAAGTATTCTGAATGTTGGCTTGGGAGTGGAGGAAAATCGTGGCTTCCTTAAGCTAACATGTATGAAGAAATTTTTCTGTCGATCGACATTTTTCTTTACAGCGCCTTGATCTACCATGCCGCGTGACGTGTTGTCTAGTTTGCAGAAACCTAAACAGGTTATTTGACACGATGCACAGGAAACCTCACCCTTAAGGTTTGTTCTCACTTAGACAGGGAGCGGAAAATATTTACCAGGGGACCCCCCACACACGTAAGCCACTCTCGCAGAAGCGTGGTGAGGCACGGAGAAGAAATTACAACAACGCTTTTGGTCAAAGTGCGCGGAGTTGTATGCATGCATACGCCGTTTCAGCGCTATCCGTGGTGCTACCCCCTGCCCACTTGGGCAACGCAGCGGAGGCGCAGCGTGGCAAAACGAGAGGAAAATTTCCGAATTCTCAGTAACTGATTCGAAGAGAATTTTTTTCGGCGCTGCGCAGCGCCTCCGTAGGGTTGCTTGGATGGGCGTCAGATTTTAAGAAATGGACAGGATTTTTTTTCAAAATTCTTCCAAGTCCCGGCGCTTAGGTGGGAACCAAGCTTCATCTGCTGGCCTCAAACTCCTCCTGATTCCCGTACAACGGGTAAGGATTATACCTAGGATGCTGGTTAACGCAAGCCGCTTTACATAATCACAGTTATGTAAAATTTGTTTTGAGCCACAACTCAATATAATCACCGGATTAGTAACAAAGTGGTAGGGCGGTTTGATCCTGGCGTCAAAACAATCAGCAAAATACTTTTTCTCTGATAAAATGGAATAATAATTTAAATAAAGATTATTGAGATGTATTTTTAAATAACCAAACCTAACTATTTTTTGTCTTTATGTATATAGTCTGAAGCAATTTTTTTTCTTTAATACATATATAACTTTGATGTAAAACATATTTTTATTTAACTATTAAATTTTCATAAATTCCTGACTGCATATTTCAAACCACTATTAATTTTAGCATTTACACCTAATTAAAGTATGAAACAGCTGTTTGTATTTTATAAAATTAAAACAATATCATCTACAGATTGACTTGAATGTTTACTTGACCCACAAGTTAAACAGTATATTTTACTTGAATGTTTATGTAAACATTCAAGTAGACGTGAATCAAGTAGCTTGACCTGTGTAAACCAGCCTTAAAATACTATTTAGCATATACTTTCACTGTCAGCAACAAATAATAGCTTACTCTAAATAGTAGGCTTACCTCTGCCAATAAAAAACGTATTTCATTACGTACTGGAACTCGAAGAGTTAAAATTATGGATACAAAAGAGGTAATTCACTCATCGAACTTCGAACTGTGAGTTAAAATCCTACAATCGAATTGTAATGTATATTATACAAATGTATGTAAACGATAAGTAATGCCTAGGACAGGAGGTTAAGAATGAAATACCCTTTCAATTGATTCTAAACTGATATATCATTAAAATGCTTGGTAATATTTTAATGTTATGTAATGATTGAGAACAGTAAGTTTGTAATATTTTGAAAGTTACATTATTTAGTTAAAAATCTGTGATTTGAAATTTGAAATTTAGTCTACACACAAAATTTAAATCATAATTAAAACACTTTAAACACAATTACGTTTAAAGACGGCTATAATGTATGATGGTGTGTCATAGTTCATTTCAACAGCAGCGTTCGTTAGGTTGACTTCGTTATAACAGTGGTCCCACTTCAGCTAGTATATTTTGATTATCCGGAGTGCAATTATTCTAAATGTGGGTTTCTTAGGACTCAAAATTCTTAATGCAGCCAAGATATTTTCTGATTCTGAAATCACCTGTTTTTGTTATGTGTTTGTCACCGTGCAAAAGTCATCATTATATTGTTCACTATGAAATGTTTAATATGTTTTTTTATTTTTCCCAGCCATATAAATGGTTGATTAATCTTTCACTTCAAACACACGATCTCGAATAAGCAATTACAAACTTCCCTCTCTTGTTATGAAATATACTATTCCAATATATATTTTTAATAGATGTTTTAGCCAAAAAGAGCAAAAGTTTTTATTTGAAGCGTAGTCGTATTTTACAAACGAGGAGAAATCAAGATTGAAAGATTTATTCAGCACCATTGAAATACTTCTGATCTGTGTCTTGAACAAAGTTTTTTTAGTATAGGGGAGAAGATAGATTTTACATTTATGGTTGGAAAATTAACCACAAGCTTAGTTCTTTGAGGGTTACTTCTTTAACGCAATTTATAGTTATTTATAGAAAAACCTAATTATATCTTGAACAACATGTTTATCATTAGCAAATCCATAAAAAAGAAAACGATAATGCTTAAGGCTAAAAAATTCGTAGCAGATTCTTACGTTACTATTTTTAAGAGAACAGAAAAGTGAAATTGTGCAAATTTATTAGAGAATCAGAAACTGTTTGTGTTTTGCAATGTCATAACAAATGTGCTAACCACTATGTATGTAAAATAAGCAAATTTAATAGGATTTAGCTGCGGTATTATATTTTTACTTCTTTCACTTAATCTGTTTTAAATATTTCTTTACAAATATTAGCTTTCTTTTATGAAGGTAAACCTTTGTTAAAAACTGTACACTCCATTACCGTTGTCCTTTTGTGTATGCCTTAAAACCAAGCACCTCTCAACTACAGAGCATGCATGCGATTTACTGATAACACTGCCAAGTAAACGAGATTCTCCCCCCAGAACCACCTCCTATACATACTTTTGCGCACTAGAGCATCTGCGACCCTCGTGATAAGGGACCTTAAAATACTTAAAATGAATGTGATATAACGCTACTACGATTCTCCATACATAAAACTGCTGAATACATTCAGATTAGAGAGTATTCCGGTCTGCTGGAATTTTCTTTTTCATTGTCTAATGTTTATTGGTAATCGTCCTGCTACCCTGACTCACTGCACTCAATTTATAGTTCAAGAATTTTATGCATAAACAAAATCGACCTAATAAATCCTAACAAATCTGAAACTTCACGTAAAATTTAACTATACCTCCCTAACCAAAATGTTAAAAGTCCCCTGAAATTCCTGCTGAGCTCCAGCCACCATCTTGAAAAACCATTTCTGGTCCGTGTTTCTCTCTCTCTCTCTCTCTCTCTCTCTATATATATATATATATATATATATATATATATATTATCAATGCAAAAACTACAATACATACGAAATAACGGAGGATGGGGTTTTTAAGAGAACAAAATTTCCAATAAAATAAGTGTATAAATGAATAATAAATTTAAAATAACTGCTGATATTATTTATTTTCTAAAATATTATGATTCTAACACCCCTGCCATAAGGAATATATGTAACATTTGATGTAAAATAAATTCCCAGGGGGGGAGAAGGCCCTTGGATCTTAATGAATAATAATAAGTCATATTTATAGAACCCCCATGAGAAATACGGTTATTTCACACCTCAGACATCAAAAGTTGTTCAAAATAAAGGCGTAAAGTAAGCTCACAAAATGTATTACTTTCGGTTTATATTTACATATTCCTTAAAAAACACCTTTCTTGAAAGCTCCCCCACGCCTTTATCGTTTACCAATTTTGATGATTGAAGTGTCAAATAACGGGAACATTCGTCAGGATTCTATTGATATAATTTATTTCAACAAGATCAAAGGGCTTTGCACCCTTGGGAATTTACTTTATACAAAATTTTACAATTACTAGGGGCCCCATGCGCAAATTGCGCATTTTAAAATTATTATTTTTGTTTCTTGAGAAACTCGCCTACGGTAAGAAGAATTAGAGAAATATTTACTAAACAGGCGAGCACTATGATGGATATTAAAACTTAAATACCAAAACTCACTTCAAAGCCTGCAAAAACTCTACTGTTCAAAGGTCCTTTCATATGTGTTTTTGGTTTTTAAAGTTTTCTGCGCGTTAAAGTTAACCTTTCAAGTGTAATTTAAAGCTCACATAAACAAATAAAAGCTCAGCTGAAAAACACACACACACATAGTTCATCACCTTAGCATTAGGTATTTAATTTTTTCTTCTGGCACAACAGTAGTATACTGGAAGTTTTTGTTCGCGAATTCATGCCCTAAGATCTTCTTTAAGTTGCTTCAAGTAGATAGGTGGTGCAGTGTCCCTCTGATGTTCTATCAGTCTTTGTCTTTCGGCAGTTCTCTGTTCTTGACAAAGGTTACGTATGTTTTTCGCTAATCTCATCGACTCGGCTTCCTCTTGCCTTCCACTTCTTTCTGCACCATTAAGAATGATTTTTCCTACCTCAATTAGTCTACAATCGCCAAAAGAGTGTCCCATTTAAGAATTAGTTTTCATCAAATGAATCAAGTCTTGTAGACTTTCTATTTTTGTTTACAATCTGACTTAGGTTAAAAATCGATCTAAAGGTAACCAGCTGTTAAATTACAATCACATTTTAAAACCATGTTAACGCAAGTTGCTCAGCACTGGAGCGTTGAAAGCGCCCTCTAGAAATTAATCAAAGGTTTGGGGGTCGAAGCCGTAAAAGAAATGCCAATTTTAATTATCAGTCGCCGGTGCGCTACATTATAAGCTTTAAAATGACACCTCATTCGTCAAAATCGGTTAAGTAGGACGCCTGAAAAAGGGATCTAACAGAAAAAAACCTTATTGTAATAAGTATATAGATTACTCAAGGCAGGGGAATTAGAATTACAACGTTTAGAGAAATTAATAATATCCGCAGTTATTGTTGAAATTTCTTGAACATATTTACACTCGTTTTATTGGATATTTCAACCTCTAAGAAAAGTTATTTTTTGTGTTAATTGAAAAAATGTAGAGAATCACGAAACTGAAAATTAATGGGGTTTGCAAGATGGCAGCTAGAGCAAAGTAGGATTTCCGAGACTTTTAACGATTTAATTAGGGAGTTTTACTTTGGCATCTATGAGAAGTTTCAGTTCGGTCAGAATTTGTTAGGTCCATTTTTCTAAAATTCCTAACCTATTAGATTCTAAACGAGGTGGTCTGACTTTTCTAATTTCTTTATTTTTTATCTACAGAATAAACTTTGTACTTTGCAGATTGGAAAAAAAACCTTAAACTTTCTAGCCGGAGTTGAAAAGAGGTATTCTATATCATATTGCCCCATAGGCTTTCATCCTGCAGGCAAGATTAAGTTCCTATGTCAAAACATTTTATACTGTATATTATAGTATATTATTTTTGTAACACCTGAAATAATAAGTAAGTTAGGCATAAACAAAATAATAAGTAAGTGGGCCTAATATGCAAGTTAGGCCTTATAACGATTCCTAGGTTTTGGTTGAGCACGTTTTCAACAACTTAAGAACTGTTGTCTTGACAATACATGTACTTCCCATGTTCAGCAAGTAACTTGAATAAATGGTTCTAAGATTTACGTATAGTTATAATAGTGTGTAATTAATATTAGTATTTGATTATTATTATTTTGTAGATAGCACTATAATTATACATATAATTACACACATATGTTTCTACAGTAAAAAAATCAGGTGAATTTTAAAGCTCTTAATCATTCATTATGTCTGAGGAAGTGCTCAGTGGACCAAATGCACGTTGCTATGAATAGCTGCAATTGAAATGGTTATCCACCAGAATGGCTATCGTGGAAATTGCTCAACGATGTGCGAACCATCCTGAACACAGCTCATATTTCACACAGACGTAATTCCTGAACATGTATAGTGTTTTAGACTTCTGGTCTTTAAGGTTGTTATTATGATAAAAAATATGCCTGGAATAGTAAGTAAATCATATACTGTATTGAACTTTTATTTAATGTAATTATATTGTAATATCATTTTATTGTATGCCATGCCCACCAATCAAACATTGGAATTTAATTAATAACCATCCTCAGATAAAATATACAATTTTAAAAACGGTTTTCGTGTTAAAAAAGGTTAAGTTAGTTTCATTAATATATCAAGATTTTAATTTTCAAACATGCATGGTTTTGTATTGGTAATTTTATAGTTTATTTACGGACATTTGTCCTAGTCCTTTTCATCGATCTAGTTAATTAAAATACCTAATGTACTAAGAAGTAAATCCTGGAAACTGCTTGGTTATTGTTTTTACTTAATTGGCTAAAGGGGAAAAACCGAACACATTAACAGAGGTTTATAACTTTTACCAAATGCTTTTTACTCTCATTAAGGAACGGCCCAATGACGGCCCATGGGTAAGTATCTTAAATGTAAGTATAGACTGATATGTACATCATTTTAAAAAGATGATCAGGTGGGATTTACATGTCGTTTTCCAAAGGTTTCATCAGCTTTAAAGTAGCAGTAATACAAATAGGTATCTTAGGTAAATACGTAAATAAAACATAGTATTTGGTAGATACTGGTAAATAACGGTATTATTTACCAGTGGTTGGAGTTTAGTGGTTGGTTTAGTGGTTGGTGGTTTAGTGGTTGGAAAATTTAATCCTCGTAAACTTTTTATGAAAGCAATTTTTTGTGGCAGTTGATTTTTTTTACTGCTACAGGTGGATGACCTGTGACGAGTCAGATAATTTTGTTAAAGGATAAACTTTTTATTAAAAACTAGTATGTGTACTAGCAGTTTTGCCTGCTGAAAGGATATCTTATATCATGTGCCATATGCAGTTTTAGGAATAATTATCAAATAGATTGATTTGGGCCATGGGTGTGCAATTACACCTTTAAGGTAATAGTGGTAATTCCACCCTAGACTGAAATGAGAAGTGTAACGTTTCCTCTAAAAAACGATTACCTCAAGATTAGCAAAGGGTATGAATTAGCTTCCTACCATTTGCCAATACAAAGAATGAGGGATAACACGAGATATAAAAAAAGATGCTAATGGCGGGTTTTAACTTAACATCAATCTGAATTTAGAGCGTTTTTGAAAATAGCCTGAAAACTATAAGAAAAAACAGATGGTAAAATGCTTTGGTTAAAAACCAATTTCCCAAGGATTTTCATCCACATTAAAAATCGGGTCACTTGGCTATTGATGAGCAAAATTATTGTAATAATGGTATGCTATTTGTAATTGAAATCTACAACACCTAAGCAAACCCTCCTAAAAATTTTATTTTGGTAATTCCTTTTCTAGCGGATATCCATTCACTTCAAATAAAATATTCAGAGTTTAAAGATTAGTTTGAGTACTTATTTATTTATTAACTATACGGATAACCCATGCTACAAAAGTGAGAAAACATTATAATACTTCGGGCAGGTCGTACAACGCAAGTAAGCTAAGTGGAATTTGCCAAATAAAATTATAGTAGGTGGCCGTAATAAATGTATACATTTTATTCTTTCAGTAGATTGGATCTCGCATCTTTCCTATCCCAGGATAAATTCTACAGGCCTCCCATCCATAGTTTTGTAAACTGGAATTGCTGCCACATTGAATTTTATAATATACTATAATATTCTAAAGCCAACATAGTATTACTATGTTGGCTCGAGTATAACAATTTTTAATTAAGCAACAGCACCTTATGTTTTAATGTAAACAAAGCAGACATTTTTAGATCCCAATCCAAGTTAAATGGCAGGTAAAATACGTTATTTCTTACTTTGTAAGTTTGAAGAAATTTAAGAATTTTTTCTGAGTTCCTGGTTTTAAGTAATCTAATTTGAGCCTTCTCTCATTATCCTGCGCCTTTCCCGACAATTTAAATTTCAATGCAAAAATTTTGCTTATGTAATTATATAGGTAATATATAGTTATTTTATGCCCGATAAAAAAATAGACATATATTATTATTTGCATTACAACTTAAAATGGGTTCAAGCAAATACATACCAGGATTTACTTGAACCCTGGAATGTAAAACATCTTTAACTGAAAATGTGTGTGTTCGGCGCTCTTTAATAAGCGTCGAAAATAGATTGAAAGGATTATTGCTTGATTCCACATTTTCCTGTGTTGGCCTAATCTGCTTAACCATACGTAGTCTGATTGTGTTTGTAGTTATGATTTTACGTTCATTCAGTTAAATTTAAACAAATGACAATCGTTTTGTAAAATAAATAAAACAAATATGTTTTCAATTTTTTGAACATATTTCCTATTTATCTGTCTTAGGATAATCAAAGACGAGTGGAAAATTTTTCCATTCTAAATATTAAAATTAAAAATAAATATATATTTATCCCAAAAACAGCTCTTGAAAAGGAAGTAGCTTCAAAACCTAGAGCATGGAAAACAAATTTATGCAATTCAAACTGTTATTGTAAATATAAAATAATATTCGTATTAAACCTGTGAAAAATTCATTATCATGTTAAAAGGAAATTGTTTTTAATAAGCAAATTCCTTTTTATAATGAATGTAATTTATGTGTTTTCTAGGATTATACTAGGCATATTCATGTACATATTATAACAATGAGGAAGACGAATCATTATTTTTAGTAAAAGCTTCTGATTCTTCAACATCATAATGAATAATGTAAATACTTTGGTATTTCAGTATTTATGACGGGTTTTCTTTTATGATGGGACGAATTTTTTTCTCTGGCTGTTTTGATTGTTTATTTTATGAAAAGGTCCCGTTAAATTAGCTAAACCAATAATTAATCTTCTTTCAAAATGTATTTCATTAATTAACGTGTCCATACTCCTTCAGTAGAGCTTGAAAAGCTTATCTGTAGGTATTATGAAATAAAAATGGCTTAGAGAAAAACATATTTAAATGGGCATTGAAAACCTTTTTTTCTGCATCAAATGACTATATGGAAAACAAGGGCCCTTTTTAAAATGGAACAATGGAAATGTATATACTTTATTGAATAAAAAAAATCTAACTAATATGCTCTTATGGATTCTATTACCA
The DNA here is from genome assembly GCA_035578135.1 of Flexamia atlantica. Taxonomy (NCBI): domain Eukaryota; kingdom Metazoa; phylum Arthropoda; class Insecta; order Hemiptera; family Cicadellidae; genus Flexamia; species Flexamia atlantica. The sequence continues at coordinate 19,307,113 of JAQJVK010000009.1, read as the reverse complement.
ACATTTACTCAGAAGGAGTTAATATTTTTACTTGTTAAGTGAAGATGTAGTCAGTGTGTTGTGGTATAACTACCCATAGATGGTGATGTTTGATGATAAAAGCAGACAAGAAACTTTTTATTATTTCATTAGAATTATATTTACTATGTCCCAGATATTAAGTAAGCGGTATGTTTTCTTGTCACAATGTGTAAACATGAGTGATAAATAAAGGTAAATCAAGTTTGTTTTGTCAAACTTTGCTTTTAAATCATACTGGTATATAGTTGCTTAAAGATAATTAATAATAGATTAATCAGAATTCGTTTTTAATTGAGACTTTCCTCATGCCAGACTCTTCATCGTGTATTAGGTAAAATACATCACATGCCAAGCAATCATGAAGGACTTAGTCATGTAAGGAAGTCCCAAGGGACATGGCTACCCGCAGGGCATTACTATCTAATGTACAAATACCCCTGACCTAATTACTCAAAGCTACATCATTGTGTTTAGTTATCTAAAATTAAATAATTTACTCTATAAAAAAAAGAAATTGGGTTTTGATAAACTGTGTTTGTTGGTGTGTAAATTGGTTTGGAATGGTCATTTATCGCTACATTAAATATTTTGTTAAATTTATCATATTTATTTAGAAAAATTGATTAGTTGTCTTGGTAAGACGTCGTAAATATAGTTGACAGTCGTAGAAAAAATATTCAACCCTATTTTAATCAAAGAAATAAACGTAGCCATTTATACGAGATCAGTGTTTCTCATGATACAGCTGATGAACATGTAATGAGCCTAATTTGCACAGGGGTAAGAATTGGCTCATTAGGCCTAGTCATGGGACCAGTAGGCCTAGGCCTACCTAGCCTATGTCCAGCCTATGGAGGGGGTGTTGGCAATCAGTATAAACACTGCTATTTCCCTAACTTAAACCCTTTGAGTGATTAAGTAACTCACGGTGTTGGGGTGGATGGTTATAACCCTAATTATCACCATCGGAAGGCTAACCTAGTCGGTCCCATAACTGCTGACTCCGATCGCCGGTTTTGATGTGGAAAGCAAAGTGTTGAGGCGTATAACGGCGACTATAATCTAATATAAACACTTAGTTGGACACGTAATTAGATCTTTTCCTTGGGAAACGTAATATTTACGAACGGAACTACGGTTGTTGTTGTTGTAAACAACGTACATAACCTCGAAAGACATCATCACGACTGCGTTATGCAGACGACGATAGAGCCTGCGCCGCTTCTTCTTCTTTTCGCTGAGCGCGCCAATCTGTTTTCTGGCAGACGCTCGGGAAAAAAAGGGCAACCGGATGAACCTTTTTTCGATCCTGTAACCAGCTTCACGTCGACAGCTGGTGGGTTTTCCCAGCGGAAAGTGAGCTCCACGAGGTCCTGATAAGAGCTTCACTCTGGTCGGTGCTACGTTAGTGTTCGGATTGTTAGTCGTTTCGTGCGTCGCTTCCCCGTCCACTACTTCAACCACCTTCGAGAGCTGACTTCGTCGTCTTCCAATACCTTGTGGTATTAAAGGTACGACAGCGTTCTGTTCTCAAAGTCTTTCGATTTTATTTTAAACGCCAGTTTTCAGACTTAGCGTTGAAACTGTCGCAGGACAGGGTCCCGAGACCTATCCTGCTCATCTCTTGGCTGTAACCAAGACTAATTAAATTAATTATCTTGGTGCCGATTATCATTTAGTCTTCCTTTTGGGATATTTTCCAAATTCTTTAAACCAATTTAGAGTAATTGGTGATTTGTATCATTGGCTTAAGTCCTAGATTTTCCTGCTGTTGTAACAGGCTTAGTCTTGTCCAAACCTGCTGTGCGATAGGAGTGTAAGGTCTGTCCTGCTCCTGTAATTACTGGCCACTAGTGAAATAGTTTAATGTTGTTTCTTGATTAGGGTAAACATTAACTATGGGTAACTAGTGTTAACCCTGAACATCTCACAGAGCTAGGGAAAACAGCAGAGGGCATTTTACTTAGAAGGTGTTTCCAGATTTAGTCTGTCCTAAGTTGAATGCCATCTAGGTTGAATATAACTGAGCTCTCATATTTGAATATCTGATAACTACTGTGATTTCGATCCTCGACCCCTGGAATTATCCCAGCGACCGAGCTGAGCGATTCCAAGGCCTCCAACAACCCGTGACGTGATTTCCTGCGGTTCGGTGTACCAGTGTAACCGATCATCTTTTCTCCCACCAGAAAATATCCGTCACAAACATGGCGCCCGAAGGCAGGGACTAGTGAAAGATATCTAGTCGTATTATAACAGTAGTGTGTGTCAGATTGAGAGCTCGGTGAGAGGTACGGTAACCGATTTTTATAACGGTGTTATCGTATACCTGCTCATTGAATATTTCAACTAGTTATAATACTGGTGTGGCCTTTTTGAGTTTTCATTGATAAATTGTGGTTTTATTTAGTACAAAAAATAAATAAATAAAACAGTCTGGATTTATTTTGAATTCATTGGGGATTCTGAATTTTTGTGATTTGGCTGGAGTTTGACGTCATGCCGAACGACCCGCCAGCCACAACCGTCGCTGCACTGCAGCATGCTGCTATGCAGGCACTGTCGACAACATCTCTGGGTTTAGCTACCACAGCGCCTGTAGTGACTTGTTCGAGTGCACTGACAACCACCACCACGACTCTGGCTTTCACAACCGCTGTGACTTCAACAGCGGTGATGATGCCCAGAACTCAAGTTGACGTTACGACCTGTCAACCATTTGACATGGTGTACTCTGGTGGTCATGCTCATCGACTGCCTTCCTCGATGACGTACAGTCACTTAGGCCATCAACCTTCAACCGCTTATGGTGACTTGCAACCATTTGCGGTGACAGGTGCCTGGGGCCCTCCGATCCATCAACCAGGGTTAACCATGCTCCCTGGTGCAATGTCAGCCCAGCTGCCGCCCCGAAGACAGGATTATTCGACTGTTAACCCGTATGCGGGTGAATCCAGTCAGTTGCGGGAGTTACTTGGCTTGGCTCCAGATGCGGACTCCGAACTTGTCCGACACTCGTTGACTTCGCTGGTGAGGACCTTGAGGCAACTCGAGGGTAACCAGTACCTTGTTCAACCTGCGCCTGCGACTCAGCCAAGCCAATATGGAGCTGCTGAGGACTTCAACACTCGACATGACCGGGTTCCGGACTTTAACTATGCGCCTCAGCGCTTGGTGACTGACCCGGTCAGCGTTGTCGATTACAGCATGCCACGACATGCTGCCTCAGTCTTCGATACGCGCCCTCCGTACGTTGTCAAAACGTCTTCCACCCTTTGTGACATGGTGCGGAAGTGGAACCTGAGGTTTGATGGGAAGCGTGATGCCGTCTCCTTCCTCGAACGACTCGAGGAACTGCGTGAGGCATACTCGCTGACACCTGACGAAATATTGAAGGCGATGCCTCAGCTTCTCCACGGCCAGGCTTTGCTCTGGTATCGGAACAACAAGGACTTGTGGACCTCGTTCTCCGAATTCCAGAGGATGTTTGAGACGCAATTCTTCCCCCAAGGTTACCGCCGTAACTTGGATGAAGAAATTCGCAAACGGACGCAGGGTGAGACCGAGGCATTCCGAGACTTTGTGACCTCGCTCACAACCCTGATACGTAGGAGCGGGGAGTTCGGTAACCAGCAGAAGTTGAACCTGGTGTACAAGAACATGCGCCCCGAATACAAGTTTGTGATTCGGCGTCAGGACTTCTCCTCCATGGCTGAGCTCCTCGAACGAGCCGAGGAGTTTGAAGAGATCGTGCGTGAGCGGAAGACTTTCCGTCCCCCTCCTCCAGTCTCACAGGCGCTGGTACCTGAGACCGCCTACGTGGGTTGTCGAAAGAGCGACCGTTCCCTGGACATTGCTGTGGTGAACGACTTGACACCCTTCATGGGGCAGCCGCAACCACAGCCTCCGGTCCAATCGCCTCGGAGTACTGTCACCGGCTCAAGTGGAGTGACGAACCCACGAGGCCAGGGGAAACGTGTTGCTCAGTCCACTCGACAGCGGGAACATGACCGGTCTCCGAGTCCACGCAGGGTGTCTCAGACCCCTCCTCCCGGAACACATGACAAGCGTTCACGGCAGTGGAAGTGTTGGAACTGCCAAGCCGATGGACATGGCTTCCGTCAGTGCCAGCAGCCGAAGGGAGTGTGGTGCGCACGGTGCAAACGAGCAGGTGTCTCAACCTCTCGTTGTGATTGCCAGTCGGGAAACGCCATGCGGACTCAGGCGCCCAGAGGTCCCCTGAGCCCGGAGCGTCCCAACGCAGAACAACCTCCGAGGAGTGGTCGAAGTGGCTCAAGACGATAGTCACTTTCGACTTTGGTACGACCGAGCAGCGTGGAGTCTCCGACATACGTCCTTTCATCGACGTGAGGCTGCTCGATCGGAACTTCAGAGCCCTGTTGGACACTGGGGCTGTTGTAAACCTCATTGGGGACGAGGTTGAGCGGTATCTCCGCGAATGTGGTGTCAAACCCGAGGAGGCGAATGCGGAGCTGAAAATGGTGGATGGTACTCGCTGTCGAGTCCGAGCGAGGTACTTCCTACCAGCTGCCATCTTGGGTGAGGACTGTATACTGGGAGTATACTATGTCCCGAACCTGAGCACGGATGTTGTTTTGGGTATGAGGTGTATCACTGACCATAACCTCATACAAATAAACATCAATCGTGATGTCGAGGCAGATTGCTTGGAGCCGATGGCCTGTGCTTCTGGCACCTTGAAGCCCCTGTCTAGCGAGGAGGATCGACGCCTCCAGTCCTTCCTTCAGGAGGAGCTTCCTCTGTTTGACGCTGTTGTCGGGCGGACTGCGTTGGTCGAACATGTGATTCGACTGAAAGAAAACGCAGTCCCAATCAAACAGCGGCATTATCCCCGTAACCCTGCGATGCAAGCGATCATCAACGAGGAGGTAGCTACGATGCTTCGGGATGGTGTGATAGAACCATCGGAGAGCCCTTGGAGCTCTCCCATCGTACTCATCAAGAAATCGACTGGAAAGTATCGCTTCTGCATCGACATGCGCAGGGTGAATGACTCGTCGATCAAGGATGCGTATCCTCTCCCCAGGATCAATGCCATCCTCGAGAAACTCAGGCAAGCCAAGTACATCAGTACCTTGGACCTCAAGCAAGGTTACTGGCAAGTACCTCTGGCTAAGGAGAATCGCCCAATCACGGCCTTTACGGTCCCCGGCATGGGCCTCTTCCAGTTCAAGGTCATGCCGTTTGGCTTGCACTCGGCTGGTGCGACCTTCCAGCGTCTGCTTGACCGCGTCATTGGGCCTGAGTTGGAGCCGAAAGCTTTCGCTTACCTCGACGACTTGGTGATTGTATCCTCTACATTTGAGGAGCACCTCGAGCTTCTCAGGGTTGTGTTCCGCCGGCTGCGAGACGCCGGGCTTCGTTTAAACCCTGAGAAATGCCACTTCGCTCGGAGAGAGCTCAAGTACCTCGGCCACGTTGTCAGCGCCGAGGGAATCTCGACTGACCCGGAGAAGGTCAGAGCGATCCAGGACTTCCCCGTTCCTACGAATGTCAAGGCACTTCGTAGCTTCCTCGGACTTGCCTCCTGGTATCGGCGCTTCGTCGAGAGGTTCGCTTCTGTCTCTGCTCCACTGCGTGGCTTGCTCAAGAAGAACGCCAAGTGGGTTTGGGGTGAGGAACAAACCAAGGCGTTTGACGATCTCAAGCGTGCCTTGAGCACCGCTCCTGTTCTCGCCTGCCCGGACTTTGCTGAAACGTTCGTGCTGCAGGTTGATGCGTCAAACACAGGCCTTGGTGCAGCTCTCACTCAGCGTCAAAACGACCGGGAAGTGGTCGTTGCCTACGCTAGTCGTCTTCTGTCTGACGCAGAGCAGAACTACACGACGACAGAGAAGGAGTGTCTCGCCCTAGTGTTCGCTGTTCGAAAGTTCAAGGCGTACCTTGAGGGGTACCATTTTGTGGCAATAACCGACCACGTCGCGCTTAAGTGGCTCCTGAAACTTCATGAGCCCAGCGGACGTTTGGCTCGGTGGGTCATGGAACTTCAACAGTTCGACTTCGAGGTCAGATACCGCAAGGGGACCTTGAACCGTGTAGCGGATGCTCTTTCACGGCAACCTGTCCCTGACATCCCCCCGGAGTCTCCTGTAAACCTGAATACGTTTGAGGTTGGGGTCCTGACGAGACAAGGTGCGAGAGAGCAGCTACGACGGCAGAATGAAACCGTTGAGGAGGTGATCCCTCACGACGGTGATCTTGGTGAGGCAGTCGGTGATGATACCGAACGAGAATTGCCGGGAACCAACGACGCTTGGTACGGTCGAATGCGGGAGTTGGTCAGTAAACACCCGCGTCGATATCCTCGATACCAGGTCCGATCAGGCACTTTGTATCGGGCCCTGGTGAAGAAGAATCGACCGACGACCTGGCGTATGTGCGTGCCGAGCGATAAGATCTCGGAGGTGCTGCACGAGAACCACGACACGGCAACGGCCGGTCACCTTGGGGTGAAGAAAACTCTGGCGAGAGTTGGTGCGGAATACTTTTGGCCGAATTGGCGACGAGACGTAAAGTCGTATGTAAGGTCCTGTGCTCAGTGCCAGGCTTACAAAGTCTCCCAAGCCAAACCGGCAGGTAAAATGTATTTCCGGCAACCCCAAGGCCCTTGGTACGTGGTGTCAGCTGACCTTATTGGTCCGTTGCCTCGGTCCCAGCGTTCCCAGCGATTCCTCTTGGTTGTGCAGGATACGTTTAGCAAGTGGACCGAACTTGCTGCGCTTCCCTCTGCAACCGCTCATAATGTGGTGACGAGGCTGAAGTCCATCCTGCTGCGCCATGGGGCTCCTGACGTGCTCATCACTGACAATGGCACGCAGTTTGTCTCAAACCTGGTTCGCAACCTGGCAGCGGAATGGGGAGTCACTCTGCGGACGACTGCCCCCTACAGCCCGCAATCGAACCCGGTGGAAAGGCAGAACCGAGTGGTGAAGACTATGATTGCCCAGTTCGTGAAGGACAATCATAAGTCTTGGGATAACCACTTGGGCGAGTTCATGTACGCACTCAACACAGCGGTACATGACTCGACGGGATTCACTCCAGCGATGCTCTGTTTTGGTCGAGAGCTGAGACCCCCTCGCGCCCTCCGTGGCCCAACCGTTGAGGCTTCTGATACGCCTGATGACCTCCCGTTGACCAAAGTCCAGCATAAACGGGAGGCGGAATTCAAACGGTTGATCGAGGACGCTCGGAAAAACCTGAAGACGGCCTATCAGAAACAGGCCAGATACTATAACCTCCGCCGAAGGGAGGTGACGTATCGGGCTGGCGATCAGGTTATGCGGAGACTTCACATCTTGTCCTCTGCTGCTGATGCCATCGCTGGAAAATTAGCCCCAAAGTATCATGGACCCTGCACCGTGATCAGGACCAAAGGTTGTAACCTTTATGAGGTGAGGGATGAGGATTCCCAACAGTGTCACACAGTCCATGTCAAGGACTTGAAACCCTTCTGTCCGCGACGGTGATATTTCTGTAAACTGCTAGATGGTAGTTGAAGCGAAGTGTGCCACTTTCTGTTTCCCTGGTGCTTTCTGTAAACTGCGTCTGCAGTTGATGCCAGACGAGTTTTGATTTTGTTTACTGCGAGGAACTTCGAGAACTTTTTTTTACTGTTTTTTTTTCGCTCCGATGTGTGAAGGGGGTGTAATGAGCCTAATTTGCACAGGGGTAAGAATTGGCTCATTAGGCCTAGTCATGGGACCAGTAGGCCTAGGCCTACCTAGCCTATGTCCAGCCTATGGAGGGGGTGTTGGCAATCAGTATAAACACTGCTATTTCCCTAACTTAAACCCTTTGAGTGATTAAGTAACTCACGGTGTTGGGGTGGATGGTTATAACCCTAATTATCACCATCGGAAGGCTAACCTAGTCGGTCCCATAACTGCTGACTCCGATCGCCGGTTTTGATGTGGAAAGCAAAGTGTTGAGGCGTATAACGGCGACTATAATCTAATATAAACACTTAGTTGGACACGTAATTAGATCTTTTCCTTGGGAAACGTAATATTTACGAACGGAACTACGGTTGTTGTTGTTGTAAACAACGTACATAACCTCGAAAGACATCATCACGACTGCGTTATGCAGACGACGATAGAGCCTGCGCCGCTTCTTCTTCTTTTCGCTGAGCGCGCCAATCTGTTTTCTGGCAGACGCTCGGGAAAAAAAGGGCAACCGGATGAACCTTTTTTCGATCCTGTAACCAGCTTCACGTCGACAGCTGGTGGGTTTTCCCAGCGGAAAGTGAGCTCCACGAGGTCCTGATAAGAGCTTCACTCTGGTCGGTGCTACGTTAGTGTTCGGATTGTTAGTCGTTTCGTGCGTCGCTTCCCCGTCCACTACTTCAACCACCTTCGAGAGCTGACTTCGTCGTCTTCCAATACCTTGTGGTATTAAAGGTACGACAGCGTTCTGTTCTCAAAGTCTTTCGATTTTATTTTAAACGCCAGTTTTCAGACTTAGCGTTGAAACTGTCGCAGGACAGGGTCCCGAGACCTATCCTGCTCATCTCTTGGCTGTAACCAAGACTAATTAAATTAATTATCTTGGTGCCGATTATCATTTAGTCTTCCTTTTGGGATATTTTCCAAATTCTTTAAACCAATTTAGAGTAATTGGTGATTTGTATCATTGGCTTAAGTCCTAGATTTTCCTGCTGTTGTAACAGGCTTAGTCTTGTCCAAACCTGCTGTGCGATAGGAGTGTAAGGTCTGTCCTGCTCCTGTAATTACTGGCCACTAGTGAAATAGTTTAATGTTGTTTCTTGATTAGGGTAAACATTAACTATGGGTAACTAGTGTTAACCCTGAACATCTCACAGAGCTAGGGAAAACAGCAGAGGGCATTTTACTTAGAAGGTGTTTCCAGATTTAGTCTGTCCTAAGTTGAATGCCATCTAGGTTGAATATAACTGAGCTCTCATATTTGAATATCTGATAACTACTGTGATTTCGATCCTCGACCCCTGGAATTATCCCAGCGACCGAGCTGAGCGATTCCAAGGCCTCCGACAACCCGTGACGTGATTTCCTGCGGTTCGGTGTACCAGTGTAACCGATCATCTTTTCTCCCACCAGAAAATATCCGTCACAAACAACATTATTAATACTACTAACTATTTCATTTAGAATATACCATGGGTTTGTTTCACTAGACTCCTCCCTTATTTAAATAGATTTAACTTTTAATGGAATGAATTATTTCACACTTCACTAGAATGAGTTCTATGAACTGATCGCTACAGAATTGTCTTTTAAAGCAGAAACTAACATTAAAACATTGTTTTCTAATGTTAACGTATAGAAAACAATAACAAATTACTATTATTGAATTAAAACGTTTTTTATTACACTCAGTAAAAGAAAAACTATTTAATTAGCTTGTTATTTTTGGCTAGAATAATAATTTGGGTCAGGAGGTAGGAAAAGATAAATCTGTGCAGTGTACATTAATAACGTAAATATATACTACAACCACTATTTTCACTAGATAAGGTGTATTTATAAGTTTTCATGTAAATGTTACACTAAATAGAAATAGTTTATTGCATTGTAAATTTCATTGCAAATGAGGTTAAACGCGACTTCTCTGAACTACTGAGAGCCGGCCCTGCATGCGATATACTGATAACATTCACAGGTAAATGAGCTGCTCCGTCTCAACCCCACCTCCAGTTTGATCTCTGTTCGCAGAAAATGTGACCCTTTGATACAGAATTCATTTCTGAAAGATAAATATATGTACAAAAAAGTCTAAGTGGAAAGAATAAGTAAATAAACGGTGGATGTAATCTTTTTAACAGTCGACCTTAGAACTTTGAATCCCTTTACATCTACATCATTCAACTAAAATATTTATTAGGTTCCCTTGATTAACTGTTTCCCTCTAAGAATTTACAAGAGTTTATTATGCACTATATTCTTTAGAGATTTTATATATTGTAATTAAAGACATATACAATTACCGTATTACGATATACTATTCGCTATTTATCTTGGAAGTCGATATCATTATTGAGGAAACCTTTTTGGATGAAACCTTTGAAAACAGTGGTAAATTGATAAGAGAATCAAGATAGAAGATTTATAGAAGATAGAAATGAAGTGCAGGTATGATTTTATAGAAGGATACACAAATAAAAGGTCTGTAAAATAAACAAAAACATTAAAATAAAATATTTATCATAGATTTTTCTCTTTTGGAATAGAGATATAACACATAAGGTAGTTTTTAAGCGGCCTAAAATTAATTAGGTTTTAAAATAAAGGTGAAGTTTGTAAGATTTAGTCAATCCATTATTTGGCTGACGAGCTCAGCGTACTGAACGGACAATGATGGGCTGAAAAGCTGCAGTCTAAATGGTTATCCACCAGATTGGTTATCATAAATTGCCCTACGATCTGTCAAAAGCCTTAAAAACAACTCACATGTTTTTTTTTTGAATTTTTGTTTTTTATAACTTCCATATGTTTAATTAATACGTGTAGTTGGCAGTTTTAAAATTGACAATATATTTTTGTGTTAATTTAGCCTAATATGATGTAAAGAATAATAATAAACATATTTTCAAACAATAAATCTGTTAATTAAAAAAAACCTTAAACTTAATAAAAACATGAGAATAGGTTCTTAAACCTTACAGTTAGTTCGTAGACTATTATTTTAATATAAACCACTTAAGATATCGGGATTTGTGATTATTTATCTACTCTATGTCTTCTACGCGAACCAAACAATAACATAAATAACATTTAAATTTCTTTTTATATTTATAACTACTTAAATAAACTGCATGAAAATCAATCCAAGCCATTTTAAATGTGGGGTGAGATGCGATTGTAACAATTTAAAATAATTAGCCCCAAACTGGCGCTGTGCAAACGAGCCTCGGGGGACGCCGTAATAACCTTCGCAGCTGGTGTAAGCACATTAGTGGAGCTCGGGCCGGGTCAAACCGCTTAACGTCCAACTAAACAGTTGTTATTATGAGTAAATATCTTAAAATGTTTTCGACCTGTTGTCATCTGCCAACACAACCGATTAAACAACGTATTATATTTATGCAGATTTTTATAAGATTAAGCTACGGATTTTTAAGATTATTTCAGGAAAATGTTTTGACGGGTGTAGTCAATCTTTTGTTTCAAAATGTTTATTTGTTAGCTATGTTAGGCCAAAGCATATTTTTAAATAACCATTGGAGAGCAAAAGCGCTGACAATTCAATCAACAGTCCTTAAGGATTTGATAAAAGTTTATACATAAACAATTTTAGTTTTTGACTTTTAACATAAAGGTAATAAGAATAAAATATTTATTTCACCAGATACAAACATTTTATATCAAACTGACTTTAAATAGTTTTGATTTGGATTTTTGCGGACGATTGCCATCACTGATTAGTAAAAAAATTTTCACGACGTTTCGGGATATGGAATCTGATCCCGTCTTCAAGTGGAAAAAAAGCTAGAATATAACAAGATTAGTAACACACAGCCAGAATAACCTGGACAAAAAACATAGCTAAAACAGAGAACTGTAAAAACAATCACAAAAAAACGCTGGAAAGAAAACAAGAACACAAAATAACACAGAAACCACAAGCATCAAGAATCACCAATCAGGAGAGAGCAAGTCCTCAACCAATCAGAGCTGAGCTAAGACTGGTTACTGTTTTTTTTTTTGTTCAGGATATACTGGCGGTGTGTTACTAATCTTGTTATGTTCTAGGTTTTTTCCACCTGAAGAAAAAAGTCCTGAAACTTGTTTTTTACTAATAAGTGATGGCGAATGTCCGCAAAAATCCAAATCAAATTATAAAATCACTATTACCAACAATGCATTTCAAACAAACAACTTTAAACGATATTACCTAAAAGATTTCAGTTGTGGTTTAAATAGTTCAGTGTCCCACAGAACTACAACTGTTTTTTAAAACAGTTGTAGTTATCAGTTGAAACTATCACCAGATAGCTTTTTAAAGCTATCTGGGGAATTGTTTAATTAGATCTTGGAATCCGTTATTTGATATGAAAATTATATTGAATTTTTAAAAATTGCTGCCCTATACTCAGTTACATGTACTGATAACATTTAAAAATAAGTACTGTTCAGTTTGAAGATTTCGACCAACACAATAAATTCTTCAAGTTGCATCTTAGATACATACTAGAAGAACCCGTGGCTTCGCTCACGATTAAAATTATACATACACTATCACCCATGAATTATATAGTTTTATTTATTTATTTATCCATTTATTTTTCTTATTGTAAAATCTAATGTATGTAATGTATCTACTTCTTTGAACATATCAAATGTACTTCCATAAAGCAAAAGTTTTAGAAATTCGCTCTTAGTACGAAGGTCTGCTACGACGGGGGTATTATATTCCTGCATAAACTGCCTGTACATAAAAAAATGTGACCATATCCAACGCCCCACCGACAAAGCCCCAAATGGTGTTGCTGCCCTGGGTAGGCTCATGCCCAATATCGGTGGTCCTTCCTCTTGCAAGTGCGTTTTGCTTGTGTCGGCTGTCCAGTCGATCGTGCTATCAGGTGAAGAGGATTGCGCTCACACACTCAAGAGGCCAATTTACAGAGACGAACGCCGAGAAGCATTTAATGGTCGTTTCCACGGTACCTGAGCTTGCCCTGATGATGATCATGGGGCACAATATAAGGAACGGCACCCTTGGCTTTTTCGACGGCACTTTGAATCTGCTCGCATATGTTACCCTTAATTAAAACTTTATTATGCACCCCCGTCGCAGCAGACTTGCTTATTAGAAATCCTATTTATTTCCTTCATGAAGGCATACGTGTTAGAGGAATCAAAGAAGTTAGCTTGAAATTTTATTCACTGTAAAAGATCATTTTCTTAAGGTTTTAGGGTCTACCTTGAACAAAAAATTACAATGCCACTCCAGCAATTATTAAAAAGTGCTGTCTTACGTTTTTAGACTCTATATTGAGCAAAACGTTTGAATGAGCCGTCCCGGCAATTTTTTTAAAGTGTTGTAGGTAAAATTAATTCTTTACAGTAGCACACTCTTCCTCTTTAAATAGCAGTTAGTTGTCATAAAAAAAGTCCTTCAAGTATAAGTGATCAGTGATCACTGGAGTCCTTCAGTAATCAGTTATTTATTTTATGTTATACTACATATTATCAGCATTTTATATAGTGTATTGCACTTTGAAAAAATGCAAAAGTCTAATTCATTGACCACCTGGCACCAAGTAACAAATCTTCATTTTAACAAAAATACAGTTAAATAGCAGAATGAAATACCATTAATTTACATCACCTGTTTTAAATTTTACTTTCATATGTTTTGTTAGTAAACAAATCTAACTCAAATTATTTCAAAATCCCTGACATGGGTACCTTTAAGACGGTCCCAGGGCTAGGCCATGAAAGTTATCACGAAATTGAAGGTGTATAAACCTACTCCATGAAATTCTACATGTATGTACCAAGTTTCGTGGCCAACGGTCCAGCGGTTTTTGTGTTTATCCCTGCCAACTAAATATATATATATATATATATATACCAACATCCTCTTTTATACTTATAGATTAGAAAATAATTAATTAAACGTATTCCAGTTATGATTCTTTTCACTAAACAAAATTATTTTTTAACCAAATTACTATTAACTAAATGGTTAAAATACACATAAAAGTGTTCACACTGAAAAGTTTTTTTTTAGTATTGGATGGATAGTATCATTGTAATTATCTAATTACTAATTTTTTAAATCTTAAATAGAAAATATTTAACCATAAGATACCTATTCAGTATACCAATACCGATTTTCTTGACCGTATTTTCAGTATATGGAAGAACTGACTGATCTGCATAAAATACGAACAGTCTTACTGTGATGAATGTTACTCTATTAACATTTTATAAATATGTAAATTTTTTTATGAACTTCAGTAGGTTTTGCTTATTGAAAATTCAAATAAAGTGAATAAATTGAGTGAATTAAAATAAAGTGAATTCAAATAAATTGAGTGAGTCGGTGGCGCAGTTGGTAGCGCACTCGGCCCCGGTTCTGTGGCGGCAGCGTCGCAGGATCGAGTCCCGATGATGCCGCATACTTCTAGCAGTACTGATTATCCTTGTACTGTACCGGGTCACTCCTTGGGTTTGCTTGATAACTCCTACGCACAGGCCTGAGGCCCATGTGGGGGGCGGAGGGCAAATGCAAGGTAAAAAGAGGCCGCCACCCTCTTAAAAAAAAGAATTTTGGTAATAAAAGAGAAAGCAACTAATTAGGTAAATATTTTTACATAAAACTCGGTTTTAACTCATTTCATTTAGAAGAACAATTACTATTTGCATGATATTGAAAAACAAATATTCAGTTTATTCTCCTGCAAGGGCTTAATCTCCTTCTATTACTTATCACACTATATAAACCGTTATTTTTGTAGCGTATTGTTTGATAATTTTGGATGAAATAAATTTTTCCATGTCATATGACCAGTTCGCAAGGCTAGTTTGAGTGACAGAATTCACTACCTATTCTAAATAAATGACTACCTATTCTAAATATGCACTACCTATTCTAAATATTCACTACCTATTCTAAATTTTCACTACCTATGAAATAAATTTTTCCATGTCATATGACCAGTTCGCAAGGCTAGTTTGAGTGACAGAATTCACTACCTCTGTAACCTCTGTAATTACTACCTCTATAATTTCTACGTTACTACCTCACTACCTCTGTAATTGCTACGTTAGTAAAAATAAATTCTAAATTTTGATTTGAATTATGTAATTGAGTTTTTTTTTATTTTATAGATGTCTAAAAATCATACATGGTATGTAATCACAACATACCTAATAAATGTTCAAAGAACACAACAACATTGAAATGTTTCAAAAATAAATATACACAAGCACCTTTTAGTGGAATATTGATATATTGTCTGCAATGATTAAGTTAACCATATACGCTCAATAAGAAAATTATTTAATTAAAATAATAATTTTAAAAATTCCTTGATCTCTAAGCACTTCAGGAATTAACGTCCCTGAAATTTTTAATGGCATATCAAAGATATACGATTACACTAAACTATTTCAATGTAATGATGGAAATAAAAACATGATATGTTTGGAAGTTTTACTCCTATAGACTATAGAAAAGTATTTTGATTAGGATTTTTGCGGACATTTGCCATCACTGATTAGTAAAAAACAAGTTTCACGACGCATTTTTTTACTAATCAGTGATGGCAAATGTCCGCAAACATCCTAATCAAAATATAAAATCACCATCACCAACAATGAATTTCAAACAAAGTATAGAAAAGTGTTAAGAAAAACGTAGGCTGTCAACCTAACGTGTAAGTAACAGAGAATAAGTAGAATGAATCACAGCTGCTTGTGAATGAAAACCGGATTTTACCATCTTTCCAATATTCTAATAACAACTATATTAATTGCCGCACTGTAAAACAACCCCTAGATTCTGTAGTTCAGTAATTACATATATTTTTATGATTCCGATTATTTCAATAAAACCCGGAATATGTCTATATTTCTTTATCGACAATGGAAAGGAGGAAGAAATAGCCCTTACCCACATACATGAATGCCTCCAGTACTGAAATGCGGGCTCTCTAAGCCGCCTGGTTTAGTGAGGAAAGCGACGATCAGGGGTCTCCAGCCTCTTTGTGACATCGACAGCAGTGATGTCCAGGCCTCGCATTGAGGCGGCTAAGAGGGAGGCGCTTGTGTGCCTCCCCGGGTATACCTGTTAAAACACCCTTGCGTGCTGTCACATCCATAGCGATCGACCCGAGCGTCTGCTCATTGCAGCATCATAATGTGTGGCCTCTAATCCTTTGAGGATTTTTTCAGCTTTTGTCCCATTCAGGAATCCTCAGTTGATGATCAACATTTTGCTGTCCTAAATTCTGGGGTCAATCCAGACACCCGTCTCTCCTCTTCTGGTGTAGCACGGACAAATGTAAGTCAGCCACAGCATTTCAGCTGTCGCCGTCCTGCAGAATCTTCCCTATGATGTTGTCCGGGATTAGATGGTCACCGATGAGTCGGCGAGGGCAGTCCCTTCTTCATTAAAGCGACGACAGATGAAAAAAGTATAGTGCACGTCGTCTTCGTCGTGTCCGCAAAATTCGGGCGAATCGACCTTGCCCATTCGGTGGGGGTGCAGACGGAAGCAGCCATGTCCTTTCAGGAACTGTGCGAAATAAAATGTACATCTCCGTTGTCGTAAAAACCCACTGCTCCAGATTCATGATGAGGCACCATGCCTACCTTCCGGTCGTGTCTTCGTCCCATCGACTCTACCAGGTGGCCATTGTTTGGCCACAGGCCAGCTCAGCAGCCTCTTCCCGATCCATCTCGGGTACACGCACCCAGATGGTCTTTTCCTCTTGTGCGTGAGGGTCGATGGCGTGACTCCCGCAATGACCACCACCGCCTCCTGTGAAACCGTGCTGTGCGACGACGCGACCCTGACCGCGCCACGTTTCTGCACCTCAACCATGCGAGTCCGGTAATTCTTCCACCTTTTTCGCGTCTACTCAGATTTTCGCTCCGTAGAGCATGATGGCCTGTGCTGTCGCAGCAAATGTCTTCACCTGACTTGGACCTCCAATGTTAGCCACCAGCTTTCCGAGGCAGGACGACACTTCGGCTGCCTTGTCGCACACGCTCCTGATGTGGTCCCAGTAGGAGAGCTTGTCGACAAGCACCGCCCCCTGGTAGCCGTCCTACGCGTCTCGATCACTTAGGTACCTACACGCATCGTAATGACTGTGGGTATCCGCATCCTCGTCAGCATGACTATCTCAGTTTTGGAGAGAACCAGCTGAAGAAAGTGATCGCGCATCCAGCATTCCAATTCCGCCAGGCGCATGACCCGGTTAAGCCTCTTTTGGGCCAATATTTCACTATTTTATTTATAATATACTTTAAATTTCTTTGAAAAAAAACAATATAATAAGGATTTTTTACCATACTTAAATTTATCACATTATATTGGCATAAAAATTATGAATTTTTTAGTGTTTAATCAACTTTTAAAGTAACTATACTCAAATAAAAACGAAGATAAAGTTAAAACAATAAACTTTGAAACAACAAATCCTGATTAACCGTAAAAAATATAACGTTTTTAAATAAGTTATTCAGCTCCCCACTCCCAACAAAAAGGTAGGCTAGCTTGAACACTTGAGAGAAATAGATGTTTCGACTTATGAAAATAAGGACGTCTCTCACTTTTATCATTGTGAAAATATGGTAGTTATTTTTACCCTACTGAAACTGTATTATTTTCATTTTAATGACTTTGTTAGCTTACGCTCTCTTTGGTGTTGTTCCTACTAATATAAGTAGTTTTAGGTTATTTTACAATTAGAAGACTAAAATAGTGACATTAATACGTTCCACGATTCAACTGACCACAAGGTCTGATTCAGTTAAATTTGTCGCTGACGTTTTTGTTAATTTCTTCAATTTAGTTATTATGAAAGTTTTAGGGAACTTTTAAGTAGATTCTGTCCATTTTTGTATGTAAAATTATATATCGGTAAAAATATGTTTCTTTTAAGTTCCAAAGGTAAGCCTTCCCGGCTCAAAGTATATTTTATGTTCAACATAGTAAGCCATAATATATTTATAATTAATTATATAAATGATTATTACCTGTTGACTGGATAAAAATAATAAACTAATACACAATTTACAAATTTCAGTCATATTATCACATTAATAAACTGTATTACTGATTGAATGTACGGAACACCACATTACTAATGTTAGGATGTATTTCAAGGCCCTTATCTGTGTTTGCTAAAATGTCTACATGATACACCTTATTAGTGTTTTCATTTTGGAAGATGTAGCTTTTTAGTCACTCAGAAGCCTGAAGGACTGATGTAAAGGAACAAAAACAAAACGAGGGAACGAGGGTAATATTTTTTCGGATCTTTTTGAAGGAAGAGCTTTTTAAGAGCGCTGTTAAGCGGCGGATTGCAGCTGTCAGCTCTAAACCAACAGTTTTACCCAACGGATTACCGGGGAGGGTTTTTATATTGCTTTGGTCACTTCAAATGGCGTGGCGTCCTTAAAGGGAGACTGTTTAGCCTTATGTTACCTATTATTACGCCCTCTAAAATATGTGTGCCGTGCAAGATTCACTTTTTTCTCCTAAAGTTAAATATCTGTATATCTAAGGTGAATGATCAAGTTACAGATTTAGATCCGTTTTGATAGTTTTCTTCGAACAGTAATTTAAAATAAGGAAATACTGAGTAATATTAGATGTTTTTTATGAAGCAAAATTTTTTACTTAGCTGTATATACACAGTTTTGCCTTAAATCTATGTAGTTAGATTTTAAATATATACTTTTTATATTTTATATAATATAAATACCAAAAATACAATTCCTTAAACACAGTTTCATTTATTGTCGGATAAACATAACAATAGATGTTATGTTAAAAAAAATTCTTGGTAGATATTTGAGATATGTAATATAGTTTTAGGTACTTATTGATTTTAAATATTATTCCGGAAATCAAGTCGCAGATTAGCTTGCAAATTTTAAAGCTACCAATTTTAGTTTGATGCATTGCTATGAGATTGGGCTCTAAAGAGGTTAAACCACGAATAAGCCAAACCGTGTAAACTATTCCAAACGTAAGTTTAGTTAAAAATTACGTTTTTGTATTATTTGACTTTTTTATTCTACTTGGTTTTGTGGATAACATATGTCATAATCCCGAATCTGTAAAATGTCCAATCATTTCCACCCATGTAGCAAATAATAATGAATTATCAGTCAATTCATTTCGTTAATAGTATTATGTGTTTGATTGTCAATAGGAAAGTGAGGAATAATCCGTTTCATTTTACCGGAATGCGGATCAACTAATAATGACATATATATTTTATTTACTCGTAGGTATATTTTGAAACCAAGAAAAGAATTATTTTTAGGGGAAAATATCATTTTACGCCATTTTAGTATTATTGTTCACAGCACAAAAATTCTTTAGCGATGAACTGACTAACCACTGAACCACCTGCCCCAATGCACATCGGCGCAGCTAAAATAGATGTCCACTAGATTCGCTATCTGATAATTGTTCAACGGAGTGCAAGTCAGTATGACAGGTAAATAATTTGATCGATGTCACTTACCAACATAGAAATTTTATCTTCACTAGATAACCTGTTGCTCGAAATCGAGCAAACAAAAATAATATTGTAAAAGATTAAAGAATGAACAATTTACTTATATACTTTTAAAGTGTAAACAAAGGGCTAAAATTAATAACAAAATTATGGCTACATCACTGAAAATTTTATAAGTTTATTTGATTCACACAGAAGTTCCCGCTTAACAATATATTTTTGTTGTGATCCCTTGTAGGCCAATAAAATTAAGATTGTGCCTGGACAAAATTCCCGGAAAGCTGGAAATCGTTTTAATCTTTCCGTTTTACATCCAAGTATATGAATTCGAAGTTTGTCCCATTTTTCCTGGTGTGCTTCCGACCTGGGACCACAAAAATATCAGAGTTTTGGGCCATTTTTTATTCTTTTGCAAATAAGTAAAAAACCGTTTATTCTACATAAAAAGTTTAAATACAAGAATTGTAGAGGACAAAATTCTGCGTTTATTTAGTACCTTCTGATAAAGATACTTTGAATAGTAATTGATTTATGGTAAGTTAAATAAAGGGTTTTGGCGAATTCCTCTTTTAGGGAAAGAGCTATTACTGTAGGTCTCATGGTAAGACCTAAGCCCGAGACCATGATAACTTTTAGTTTTGGGGCCCTCAGAAGCTAAAAACACCATTCGTTCGAATTTCCATAAATATATATATACCTATATATACGTATATAAATATATATATCTATATATTTGTTAGCTCGATAACTCTCGTAAAAATGGTCCAATCTTCTTGAAATTCGGCACAGACTTGTAAAATAGTAATTATTTTGTAGAGTTAAAAATTCAGCCGGATCGGACCATCGGAAGGGGGGGTTATGGGTAATAAATCCCAAAAAATGGGGTTTTTCGGATTTTTCATGTAGAAAAATCGAAATAATCTGATTTTGGTTTACACCATTGGACTCAGCTCGAAAAAACAAATAAATTAGTATTTTGAATCATTGCTCTATGTCCATTGGTTCCCGAGATACTGAAAGTGGTAAACACAGTACGTTGTCCCAATGTTAACCTTATGGGAAATAAATAAAATTGTACATCTCGCTTATTCCTCAACATATCCTAATAAAACTTGGTATATGGCTTCATCTAGTTAAGGTCTAATTGATTATGGCATAAAATCTACAAATTTATATAATCCTGAGGCAGCAAACCTACGTACTCACTTTCCCAATGTTAACCTTATGGGAAATTAATAAAATTGTATAGTCTGGTTATTTCCAATATATCTTAATAAAACTAGTTATGTGGCTTTATCTAGTTAAGGTCCACTTGATTATAGTCTAAAATCCCCAATTTTATAGATTCCTGAGGCAGCAAACCTGCGTTATCATCTCCACAATGTTGACCTTTGGGAGAAAAATTAATGTTTGTAGCTTGCTTGTTTCTCAGAATATCTCGTTGAAACTCAGTACCATGTGGCTCAATGTAGTTTGGATATTTTGGATTATACTCTAAAATCTGCTATTTTTACATTTTCCTTGTCAGGAAACCTGCATACTCACTTATGCCATGTTATTATGTTGAATACAGTGATGCCAATAATACCAGAAAATGAAATTAAAACATAAAAATCTTACAATTTTTCACAATTGATGATAAAACATGAAAGGTATCCCTGTTGCAGCAGACCTGCATACTCAACGGATTCAAAATGCTCAAATAAGTGTTTTAGATAAAGCCTCGTACCAAATAAAATCAAATTATGTCCGTAAATAAGCATGCAAACATATTCTCCATAAGAATAACATGGTATAAGTGAGTATGCAGGTTTCCTGACAAGGAAAATGTAAAAATAGCAGATTTTAAGTATAATCCAAAATATCCAAACTACATTGAGCCACATGGTACTGAGTTTCAACGAGATATGCTGAGAAACAAGCAAGCTACACACGTTTATTTTTCTCCCAAAGGTCAACATTGTGGAGATGAGTACGCAGGTTTGCTGCCTCAGGAATCTATAAAATTGGGGATTTTAGACTATAATCAAGTGGACCTTAACTAGATAAAGCCACATAACTAGTTTTATTAAGATATATTGGAAATAACCAGACTATACAATTTTATTGATTTCCCATAAGGTTAACATTGGGAAAGTGAGTACGTAGGTTTGCTGCCTCAGGATTATATAAATTTGTAGATTTTATGCCATAATCAATTAGACCTTAACTAGATGAAGCCATATACCAAGTTTTATTAGGATATGTTGAGGAATAAGCGAGATGTACAATTTTATTTATTTCCCATAAGGTTAACATTGGGACAACGTACTGTGTTTACCACTTTCAGTATCTCGGGAACCAATGGACATAGAGCAATGATTCAAAATACTAATTTATTTGTTTTTTCGAGCTGAGTCCAATGGTGTAAACCAAAATCAGATTATTTCGATTTTTCTACATGAAAAATCCGAAAAACCCCATTTTTTGGGATTTATTACCCATAACCCCCCCTTCCGATGGTCCGATCCGGCTGAATTTTTAACTCTACAAAATAATTACTATTTTACAAGTCTGTGCCGAATTTCAAGAAGATTGGACCATTTTTACGAGAGTTATCGAGCTAACAAATATATAGATATATATATTTATATACGTATATATAGGTATATATATATTTATGGAAATTCGAACGAATGGTGTTTTTAGCTTCTGAGGGCCCCAAAACTAAAAGTTATCATGGTCTCGGGCTTAGGTCTTACCATGAGACCTACAGTAATAGCTCTTTCCCTAAAAGAGGAATTCGCCAAAACCCTTTATTTAACTTACCATAAATCAATTACTATTCAAAGTATCTTTATCAGAAGGTACTAAATAAACGCAGAATTTTGTCCTCTACAATTCTTGTATTTAAACTTTTTATGTAGAATAAACGGTTTTTTACTTATTTGCAAAAGAATAAAAAATGACCCAAAACTCTGATATTTTTGTGGTCCCAGGTCGGAAGCACACCAGGAAAAATGGGACAAACTTCGAATTCATATAATTGGATGTAAAACGGAAAGATTAAGGCGATTTCCAGCTTTCCGGGAATTTTGTCCAGGCATGACCAATTTTTGATCTAATTTTACTGGCCTATTGTTCGGTTTTCTTTATTTTCCGTTTTTCCCTTGTTTGTGAAATGTATATTTTAATACCGACAAAAGATTGTGCTCTGCTTAAAGCAACACTTGTTGAATGTTATCCCAAAGGTTTCTGGATTTACGTCTAACAGCCCAAGGCCAAACTAAAAGTATACAGTCCTGTTTTCTGATCGAGAGTTTTCTTTAATATCTTGAAAATACAGCGAAATCCGCAAATTAGACAGACGGACCCCTCCGTCCCTTCCTTTGTGGCAGCAAAGGGTTAATGGTGCATTATATCTACCAGTATTTTCATTCTTTGAAATGCAAGCCACCGCAATGTAAACAGTTTTTTAAGTTCATTGGTCCGCGAGGAGCACCCAGGGTTAAAGAAAAGAAAAATTCAGCGTAACGTAATTTATGGACGGTCCCTAATTAAGAAGTAGATTATGTTGTGAAAAAATGACGGTTGAGGTTATACGTCAAGTTTGCAAAAATTGCTTTAGTTCAGTTTATGTTACTAAATTACAATCCCTCACTAAATCTACAAACTCATAAAATAATGCTTAAAGCCTGCTTCTTTGTACATTCAATGGTTTCAATTAACACATGGATTTGCTGAAAAACTTTGCTTACAATATTCAGCTGCTTTATTGAAATTTATACATATTTCCATGTTAAATCTTATGGATAAATACAAAATTTTAAGGGCGTCTAGGGCCGTTCCCTTTAGTTTAACCTTCATAAGTTTTATTTCCTGCAAAACTACATGCCAAACACTTTCCATCGACACCTTAATTATTAAAATCGGCCCAGTAATTTCGGAGGAGTAATGACCTCAAACAACCCCTAGCGTATTAAATAAGTATAGATTACCCTTATCAAATTTATATGACATGGGACATGGGTGATTTTAAAATACGTAATAAAGTATATAGTAAAAGTTCGCCACCGTAAGATCTTAGGTGTTAGTGGAAGGATTTGTTGAGCAGGAAATTTCTTTTCCTACAATACTCACACGAGAAACATGTTAAGGTGGTTGATTTCCTGTCAGTTCAAAGAGATATATTATGTTTAGCCGTGTCAGACTGGGTATATCAAAGCTTATGCGCCTAACTATGGTGGTCAAAACAGGTCTTGAACACTTATAACCTTTGAAAAATGCTTGTAGTCACCTCATAACTCACATTGCCACGATGTTAAAGGGGAAAATTAGTTGTACTACAATCTTAAAACACCTGTTTGGAATCGAAAATCGAACTCACATATGGGAAGTTTATTTAAAATTAATTCCTTTCAGTGAATAGTATTACGATTCAATTTCATTATGTTGAATCCTTGGATCATACTACTACAAAAACACCTTGTAGTCCAATGTTTTACTATGGAAATATGATCAGAATAGATAAAGCGGGAACCACTGCCCCGACAGGACAAAAGTCGCCTCACAGCGTCCGTCATTCCAAAGCAGACACTCGGGGCGCCGTCCTTTCATCATGTGTGGTCAGAATTGAAAAAAAGTAGACCTAAAATATTTGTGAGCAATACGTATCCAGTGAGGTGTTATATGATTGTGTGTTATGTGAGGTGTGGGGTGTTATGTCTGTGTTATAGTTTTTTACTCGTGATACAACAGTGAAAGGAAAAAAATAGTTACAGATCTAAATTATGGGAGTAAATTAGGAATGCAGAACCTAACGTAATCGCCCGAAGACAAAGTGGATTGGAAGAATACGTCTTTCAGATAGCTGCCGTATCGATGAAGAATTTTATAGAAGAATACGACGATACATAAAATTGGCCAGGATTTCATATTTTGTTCATTGTCCCCTTAAATACAGCAAACATTGAAATGGAAGCTGAAATCGATCTAATTTTCCATTTAGATTAAAGCCGACACCCCCATATATCCTAAAATCCCCCATTATAATAGACCTGCATACTAGGGAATTTAAAGTGCTAAAATAAATCATTATGGATTCTCAAAGCAAGTACAATCGAATAAAATCATAAAATGAGCATGCAAAAATGTTCTCCTTAAGTATAACATAGGAAATGAGTACACAAGTTTGCTACATTTAAAAAGTGAAATTTAGAGTTTCTTTGCAATATTCCAGTAGATATCGAATTGATAAAACCATATAAAAAGTTTTATTAAGATATGTTGAGAAATAAGCAAGATGTAGAATTTAATTTATTTCCCATAAGGACCACTCTAAATATCTCGGTAACCATTGATTAAAAATACACAATAATTTTTTCGAGATGAATTAAATGATGTATTAAAATACCCCCGATGCAGCAGTCGATTTTCAAACGATTTTCACTACGTGATGGCCTCGGGCTTAGGTTTTACCATGAGTACTACGGTAACAACTTCTTTCCTATGGGGGAAAATTTGCTATAATTAATTTTTATATTTTTTCTACGTAAAAATAAAATTAAAAAAAACATTTTTGGGGGTTTATCTCCCTTTACCCTTCTTGAAATACTCCGATCGCGCAGGTTTTCGAACTCATCCGCATAATTACTACCTTACTCGCATGTGCCAAATTTAATTCCAATAGCGTAATTTTTGGGATTTAAATATACCTAGAAATTTGAACGATTGTTGTTTTTGGTACCTGGGGGCCCCAAAACGGAAAGTTTTGGACGGAAAGTTTTGGACGGGACGGATAGTCCCGCACTTACGTCTTATCATAAGTCCTACGGTAATACCTTCTTACCTATACGGGAAATTCGCAATGGTTTTTCTTTTCGTCAAAATGTCTATGGGAAATAAATTCATTCTGGATGATATGAAGCTACTGCATTTAACTGTTCAATGAATTTTGATGTTCAATATATAAAATACCACTAATTTAATTCATATTAGATTTTTTTCTTAAATCATAAATTTAAGTAACAAAATATTTGGTATACCACCTCATAAACATTTAAAAGGCCGCAGAACATTTTTATGCTTTTATCGAAACAGTGTAGTTTTTAAATTATTGGTGGACCGAGCCTTGCTCGGTGTTATTTCATATTTACCAGTTCATCCAATCACTATAAAATATTTCAATGTCATAAAATTGATAAATAGAAACTCTCTTTATTGCTCAACGAACTCTTCATTCCACTATTATTGCTGTTGCTAATTTTGCCTCCAAAAGTAAAGCCGCCTTCAGCGAGGACCTGCAGACTATCTTGGGGACGAACGCGACCGTCCGCGTTCTCGAACCCAAGTCGACGCTGGAGGTGAGGGACCTTGACGAGCTGACGACCGAGGCGGAGGTGACTGCTGCCGTCAAATCCGCCATCGGTGACAACGTCGAGGTGAAAACCTTCCTCTCAAAGGCGAACGCTCGGGGTCAGAAGGTGGCGATCCTCACGCTGGGAGCCAGAGCAGCTGAGAAGCTCCTGGAGAAGGGCCACCTCAAAGTCTGGTATGTGAGCTGTCGGGTGCGCGAGAAGCTCGTGGCCTCCAGATGTTTTAAATGTCTGGGGTTCGGTCACGTAGCTAATCGCTGCCCTGGACCCGATAGAAGCAAGCTCTGCTTCAAGTGCGGCGGCCAGGATCACAGGGCCAGCGCATGCAATGCAGCGTTGTCATGTGTCCTGTGTACAGAAGCCGGCTTGAAGGGCGACCAGGTCAAGCATTCCGCTGGGTCTGGTCGTTGCGGGCAGTACAGGCGGGCCATCCAGGAGCTTCGCAAGAAACAACAGAAATGTTCAGTGTTCTGCAACTTAATATGCAGAGGAACAGGACAGCAAACGACTTGCTGTTCCAATTCGCTACGGAGCAGGGTGCTGACCTACTGCTTCTCAGTGAGCAGTACCAGAACCGACGCTCCGCGCAGTGGTTCTCTGATCCCTCCGGCACTGCGGCGATATGGATCTTGGACCTCGGGAAGGTGCCTGTTCTCGATTCCAGATCGGGCAACGGCTTCGTTTGGGTGAGGAGCAGGGGTTTCACCGTCTTCTCCTGTTACCTCACGCCAAACCAACCGATCGGAGACTACCGCCACATGGTCGATTCTATTGAGGATGAGATCATGAAAATCTCTGGTGGGGTCATAGTCGGTGGCGATTTTAACGCCAAAGCCATGGAATGGGGTTCCCCGCGGACCGATACTCGAGGTCGTTACGTCCTCGAGTCGGCTGCCAGGTCGGGCCTCTGTATCCTAAACAAGGGCGGCATTTCCACATTTCGCCGTCCGGGGTGCAGAGAGACGATCCCTGACATATCCCTTGCCTCTGAAGGGATTGTCCAGCGGATCTCCGACTGGCGTGTCTGCGAGGAGTATTCTTCTAGCGACCACCAGGGGATCCTCTTCAAGGTCCTCGCGCACCCTCGGGAAGCCCTCGTCGAGCCAGAGAACCTGCTTCTCTGGCTCGACGCTGGAACACCAGTCGTCTGAGCACACTTTTAAAGAAGACACTTAAGACACTTTTAAAGAAGTAATTAAAGACCAGAGCATTGTGAATGTCACAAGTGCCGAAGATCTGGCAGCATCGACGATGCGTCTCATCGCGACCGCGTGTGAGCAGTCGATGCCCGGAGTTTCCCGCCGCCACAGGAAGAAGCCGGTTTACTGGTGGACGCCTGAAATTGCGGAACTCCGGAGGAGATGCCTTGGTCTCCGACGAGCTGCGCAGCGAGCCAGGAACCGCCCTGATGCAAATGCCAGATCGGCTGAGCACAGAGCGGCCCGCCGAGAGCTCCGCGGTGCCATCAACCGGAGTAAAGTCAGGTGCTGGAAGCAGCTGTGTCAGGATATCGACAACGACCCCTGGGGGACGGGCTACAAACTTGTAACCCAGAAGCTAGGGGCTCGCACACCACCTGCGGTCATGGAACCACAAGCCATGGCCGCCGTCGTCGATACACTGTTTCCCAGCCACCCTGTTCGGCCAGTCAGGGAATTCGGAGAGGTAGGCGCCTTCCCAGTTTTCCGGGAAGAGGAACTCATCGCTGCCGTCCGATCCCTACGACCCAGAAGAGCGCCCGGTCCCGATGGCATTCCGGCGGAGGTGCTCAAGCTCGCTGCAGAGGTGAATCCAAAGCTTCTGCTCGATATGTTCAACGCGTGTCTGGCGGAAGGCGTTTTCTTTTCTTCGTGGAAGGTAGCCCGCCTTGTTCTTATCCCCAAGGCGAAGAGCACACCGGGGACCCCTTCTTCTTTCCGACCCCTGTGTATGCTCGATACGGCCGGGAAAGTGCTTGAAAAGCTCTTGCGCGTCAGGCTGACCGAGGCCATCGTCTCTGCGGGGGACTTGTCCCCGCAGCAGTACGGCTTCAGATCCGGTCGCTCCACCATCGACGCTATCCAGGAGGTAGTTGAGGCAGTGCGGAGGGCGGAGGACCACAACCACTGGTCGCGCCGCGTGGTCCTTCTCGTCACGCTCGACGTGAAGAACGCTTTCAACTCCGCCAGGTGGAGCGATATGCTGTGGGCACTTGAGAATACGTTCCAAGTTCCCTCCTACCTCCTGCGTATGATCGAGGCGTATTTGTCAGACCGCGTTCTGTTGTACGACACGACCGAAGGCCAACGGCGCATTCCCATCACTTCCGGGGCTGCGCAGGGGTCCATTCTCGGACCAGATCTCTGGAACGTGTCTTACGACAGTTTTCTAAGGCTAGACATGCCCGATGAGACCCGCCTCGTTGGCTATGCTGACGACGTCGCTGCCTTGATCGCTGCGAGGAACGTCGAGCAGGCAAAACTGAGGCTCAGCGTGGTAATGGCCAAGGTCAACGGGTGGATGCGAGATCACGGCTTGTCCCTGGCTATCAGTAAGACGGAGATCGTCGTCCTCACCAAAAAGAGGATTAACACCGTGTTCCCGGTGCAGATAGGTGACGTCACACTCGAGACTAAGCCTGCTGCAAAGTACCTGGGAGTCATGGTTGACAGCAGACTGTCTTTCGGCGAGCAGATCCGGCGCGCCGCCGACAAAGCCGCTAAGGGTGTCGCTGCCCTTGGTAGGCTTATGCCCCATGTCGGCGGTCCTCGCTCCTGCAAGCGCCGCCTCCTCATGACTGCCGTCCAGTCAGTCTTGCTGTACGGGGCGGAGGTATGGGCTCACGCACTCGAGAAGCGAGTCTTTCGAGATCGGCTTGCCCGAGTCCAGCGCCGAGGAGCTCTGCGGGTCGCTTCGGCCTACCGCACAGTCTCCGAGCCTGCTGTGATGGTGATCGCCGGAGTCATCCCCGTCCTCTTCCTCACGAGGGAGAGGCAGGCGATTTACCGGAGGAGGCCTGAAGTGGGCCGGGAAACAGCTGCCAGGGAAGAGCGCGATCGCAGCTTCGACTCCTGGCAGTGCGACTGGGAAGCCGAGCCGAGGGGACGTTGGACCTTCCAGCTCATACCTTCCGTCCGACCATGGGTGGAACGGCAGCACGGCGAGGTCGATTACTACGTGACCCAGTTTCTTTCTGGGCACGGGTACTTCCGAGCCTATCTGCACCGGATGGGCAAAGTCGCCAGCCCGGACTGTCTGTATTGCCCCGGAATCCCAGACACGTCCGAGCACACTTTCTTTCAGTGCGACCGTTGGCACGTCCGCCGAGCCTCGCTTTCATCTGAGATCGGCGTGGTCGTCAGCCCAAACAACATCGTCGGAGCTATGCTCCAGGGAGAGGGCAACTGGAACTGTGTCCAGCACTACGTCCAGGCCATTCTTCGGGCGAAAAAGGTCGACCTCGATCGGCCTTAATCCTCAGCTTTTCCCCAAGGAGGTTGCCCTAGTGGCGTAATATCAAAGGCCTAGCCCGAAGTAATGTGTGAAACAGTTCCAGGCTAGTGTCCTCGGTGCCGAGGGAGGTGGTTTAGTCGGTAGTTCACGGGACATCGAGCTCGTGGGAGTCCGACACTACTGAGGGGACAAAGAGCCCCTCAGTGTGCGTAAACGCATTCCACCTCCTACCCAAAAAAAAAACAAAAAAAAACTATTATAGCTGTATTTTTCCTTGATGGCTGTAGATTCCAAACAGCTGTTATGATTATCTCATTTGTTTACACTTTCCTTGTTTATTTCGTTGCTATAACGGCAACTCATAAGGCCAATGTTAAAATTTTACAACTTTAAAATTAGTTTTATTTCGTTATTAGATAGTTCATTCAGTGAGTGTGTAAAGTAAAGCCCCTCCCTTTAAATAACATTTGTATAGAAAAGAACCAATCAGAGAAGAGGCAGTCCATATGATCCAAGGGATGGTTCACAGCTATTCCCCTTAGTGATTTCAATTGGATGAATACTATATGATATGAATAATAAATAAAGCATGTGTGGATGCATTAATTTGTCTTATGGACAATTTATTTACTTATTGTAAAGCTCACGAGCATTCTACGTTCACTGCAAACAAACATAACCGAAATTGGCTTTGTCAACAGACATCCAGTTCCAGCTCCAGGTTTTAATAAAGCTCTTTGGCGATTTGTAGCTATAACATCAGGTACTCATGTGACACAGCCTGCCAACATTACAGCTGATGCAGGAGGTGTGGCTTTACTTTACACTCTCGCTGAATGAAGTATACATAAAACACGTTTTTGAGTCATAAATTTCTTATATCCAGACTTTGAAGGAAATCCTCGGAGCCGTTTTTGAAATAATTGTGCAAGCAAGCAAACATAAACGCAAGATAACATAGCTCATATAAGAGTATAGGAGAGAGATAGAATTATTATTATCTATTACTTATCACGATAAGCTTACCCGAATGATCAGCTGCACCAAATTTGTAGTACACAAATCTGAAAGAAAATAAATACATCAATATTAAAGTTATTGATTACAGAATATATTTTCCATGAAAATAACAATTAACATGCCAACACGTCGATACGGGTAATTAAATTATGGTAAATAACCGTTTAACAACCTAAAAATCGATAATGTCTTAATGGTAAATAATTTTGAGGTCTCCTTCTTTAATATCTGACATCATCGGATTATTCCCTAACAATTAATTCAGAACAGTTATATTAGGTTTTACTCATTTCTGCAAGATGTATGATTCATTGGCATTAACAATTCTTGCTATCAAATTTCACGAACGAACTGATGTATTACTATTATATCATTTTCATTAGAAATGGCTACTATTAATAATATATTAAATTATTATAACTCAGTAACCAGGATCGGTGTGAGTTTTATAAAAAGAACTCTGACATGTTTAGTCATTTAGGACATTATCAAGAGTAAAGAATTTAATATATGTAATAATATGGTATTTTATAAACAAAGACAAAGGTTTAAAAAATTAGTTTTTGGTTAGGAAACATGCTAAAAAGTCAAAAATATCTATTTGTCAAACTTAATGCTGTCGCGACACAAACCCAAATAACGGAAGGAGATTAAAAAGTTTCACCAAGATCGTTATGTACATTCAAAAAAGATTTGCATACATGAGCTACAAGCAAACAATGAACCGTATCTATGACTGCGTTATATTATAATGACGAGGGGGTGGCTAGCAAGACACTAGGGAAAACCCTACCCTAGCCCTTATCGAATGCTTGACCTGCATTATACACTACAGTTCAATTACTTGGCCTAGTCAGTTCGAATTAATAATGCAAATAGTTTAATGTAGATTGAACAGTAACAAGTATATTTTCGATCACATTTCAATCATTGTCATTATCGTTGTACTTTAAGCATAACATTTTATTTAAGATAATTCACTAAAAAATGATTTAACATTTTTCGAAAGACGAATGTTTTCAAAACACAGTACTAACATATCTAAATCAAAATGAGATTGGTTTCATTAATTCATATTTGATACAACTGTCACTCTTAAACCTTTTTTTATCTTTCTCCTGCAAGTAATTTAAATAAAGCTTTGTTTTTTGGATTCTGAGTCCTAAACAACGGAAACTCAAAAAAGAAAACATATCATACCGTGCGCGTACCGTAATTGTGGGTACATCAACAAAACATGAGCTGGCCCTTGCTATTTGGGTGATGATATTCCATATCTTCCATATGTTCCATATGAAAGGATTTGGGCGAACTTTAAATTGCGATTATGAACGTTGGAGTCATCGTTTTTAGATTATGTTTGCGGCGAGGGTGTTATGAATTACTTAAATGTTATAGTGTTATAAATTATTATAATGACATCTTTAGGGCTATTTCATAAGAGGCAGTTTTTACATGGATGCTGCTGCGCGGCGAGGAGCTGATTTCTCGCGACACGGCAGCGCACACGCTAATCCGAGACTGCAGCAGCCGAGTAGGAACCGCCTTTACAGTTTGACCTATGCCTTCTGTAGGGTAAATCCACTTCGCTCAAAGGGGGCAGCCTATTTAATACTATAGGTTTCCGTCTTCAGAAATAAAGATTGAGTTTTGGTAATTTTTCATGTTGTGTTTTAAATGTTGAAAAAGAGAAGTAAACAGGAACGTCTCCACGCTTAAATCTCACAATACCGGGCGTTTCAAAATGAAAGAGCAGATTTCACATATGTATTACTTGAAACCCATAAATCGACGAAGTATGATTTACATGGCATTGGATAGAGCAAAGAATGAAGTTTCATTGTTATATCAGCTGATAGCCTGTTATTATTTCCTAACACAAAATGTTGTTTCTTTTCATTACATTCTTGTAATTGAAACAATTGCGACTCCTCAAGAAAAATTCCTCATTTTTCGACGTTGGCCTCCCAGATCGCCAGACCTCACTCCATGTGATTTTTATCTTTGGGGCTACATAAAAGACAGGGGTTCTGTCCCACCATCGCCTGCTTCGCTTCAAGAACTCAGAGTACGCATAACAGAAGCTGTTGAATCAATTACTCCAGACACTTTGGCCAATGTATGGTGAGAAATCGACCACCGATTTGATGTATGTCGTGCTACACAAGGGGCCCATATCGAATGCATTAAACCTCAGTAAAATAAACTTAAAATGTCCCTCTGATTGTTTGTATTTTTACATGTATATAATTAAATAAAGATTGTCTGTTATTAGAATATGAAATATGCTCTTTCATTTTGAACCGCCCTGTATATCTCTATAACTTAACTGAGAATTTTTATTATCTTGAATGAACGCAAGTGGCTTTTTTTAACAAAAATTTCTCTGTTGAGTGAGCAAAGTACAGCATTGTCTTACAAGTGAAAATGTTGGCACCCGAGCTTGCAAGGGCGAAAATTTTCACGGGGGAGATGATGTGCTTTACTTTCTAAATACACACAACATTTTTTCCCGACCTGCAATGGTAAATGCCCAATCTTTAAACATAATTTTATTAACTTAGTAATTAACAAACAATATCCATTTCGTTTCGATCTGCAACTATTGCCTGCGAACATTCATGCACCAGCGATCAGCTGATAGTTTTTTACGCTTAATTCGTATACGTTCTTACAGCTGATAGTTGTCAATGTTATTCTTATGCGATTATTCCTGCCACTACATGAGCTGTTAGCGCCTGCAAACTATCGAACAAAACATATTTCCACGTCTGCGTAGAAATTTGAAGGCAATAGATTTTTGAATTATTATTTCAATGTTATTCTTACGGGTTTACTTCGCTGGGACACAAAATATTATTTTATTCACTCATTACAAGTAGTAAAAAGCGTAGAAACATAGCAGGTGGGGGAAAACCATTTTCTTAAATGGTTAATCATGATTGTTTGAAAAACACTTTTAGTTTGCCGTGTGAATGGATTTTTTATTATGACAATAATTTGTCATGGCAAAGTACTTAAGAATCCAACCTGAAGCAATAAAAAACATAAACAAACTTAGGTGTTTTGTTACTTTTTCTTTAATGGCCTTGATCATTCGTGTTTATAAACATTTTTCCTTTAGATAAATTGAATTTTTCAATACACTTTATGATGAGTTACCCGCTTATTTTATGCAAGTAAAATGTTTCCTTTTTAAATTGGTTATATTATGAACAACTCAACATGAAAAATAATATCGAAAAAACGTTACGCTAAACGGTAATATATTTATATTATTTCACGAGGTCAAGGATTTCATCCTTAGAACTAATAAATAAGTGTGATTCGAGCACTATTAAAACAGAATAATGTACCTCCCTCGTATTAAGGTTGTTAAAATTAACTAAACAAAGAAAATCTTTCAGAATCTAATCAAATAAAATTGAATTTCAAGTAAACAATGCTTCAACAAGGAAATAAACACATAATAATCAAACCACTGTGTAAAGAACTTATAAAACGAACTACCAAGTAAAGCATAAATGTTAACCTCGTTAAACTAATGTAAAACAAAGTTCCAAGACATTTAACTTAAAGTAACAATTGCGTGATCTTGTCAAGTAAATCTTGAATTTATTCTACCGCAGGGCTTAATCTTCCCCTACAAGTCATTACGATGAAGTAAGACATTATTTATGTAAATAGTGTTTAGGTACGTAACGGCAAACAGTTTCGATGTTTATTGTTGTAAAAAAATCAACAAGTAAACAAAACAATATCACACAATAATGTAATGACAGTGTTCTATATACATAGCAATATTCAAGAACAAGAGCAGATTTTTATCCTTAAAAATAATAGCTCAGTAAAGATGAAGTTGTTTTATGTTTGATTAAGCATGGCAAGTTGTGGGGCTGATAAGTGGGTTTACTACTTGCATGTAAACGTCACAACAAAGATTATGATAGTCACACATCGAGCTCTTCAAGAGTATGAATAGCTGACCATCGTTTTATATATGATACAAAAATGACAGAAACCTGATCTTTAATTATGTTTCTCATCTCGACCAAACGTTTGAACCATGTTAAGAAATTAACCTCATGCACATGAGTTTCATTAGAGTAATATACACATTTTATTTCTTAATGAATCTTAGTCTGATATTTGTTTAGAATTTGTATTATTATAATAATATAAAAATAAAACTTTTAGAATGGCGTTTAAGACATCAAACCATAAAATAAGCTACAAAACCAAAAATAATAAATTTAAATGATTACCTACAAATCTGAAAATTATAACCAAGCTGGTTTGTGTAACGTCGACCGCAACGATTGGGAGAAATAATATGTAGGACAAAGGAAAGAAGTCTTAGAAAACGTTTCAAAGACACAATATAAACGCTGTAAAATAAGAAAATAAAACTTCCCTGAAACAGAAATATTTAAATCATATCCAAACTTCAAACTGTAAGAGCATAAAGGAGATTTAAAAATATGAGGATATAAAAATAATTTTGAATACTTATAAATAAAATAATATATGTATACATTATCTATTCATTTGTTCACTTTTAAACTTCACTTATCGATAAATAATCAAAATAAATATATATTTTAGTTTATTTATTTATGTAAGTACATTTGTTTATATTTGTGTTAGCAGTTGCCCACAGATTCGCCAACTATAACGATAACCAAAGTTCAATTTAAATTATCGTTTGTTTGTAAGAGTATTGTTTAGAAATCAAGGTATGGGCGAATTGTTTTAATTATATATTTCATACGTGTGCTTTAAATTTTTAAACGTTTAATTCCATCCTTACGGTTGCAAATAGTGATTTCACCTCAGGAGAAGTTAAAACGTTTATTTTAAAGTTTTTCTGTTTTCCTAAAGACAAATTCTATGGATTTACATCAGTTTACCAATAAATTCTATTTGAGCAATTTAGCCTCTAAAAATACTGAAATGTCCTAATTAGTAAGGGCCGAACATAAAGCCGAACATTGGGATTCTATTAGTATTTGAAAAAATATATATATGTATATATATTTCATTACACTTCAAGGGTTTGAACTCATAACTTTCACCGCGCCGTACACTTGCCTAAATCCTTCGGCCAGTTCAGGATATGAGGTAGTAAACCAGAGATATAAAATTTATTCAAACGATAATGAATAGCGCTAAAGATGAACTCTCGTCCTAGCATCTGAATTTAATGATTTAAAAAATAGATAGAAAATTGCTTGAAAAAATAAAATTTAAATGAATTGATAAGTCCAAAATGAGGAATCTTGATTCTCTTAAAATTTGTCAAACAAAAGGTAGGATCACTTCTTTGCTAGAAAAAATTGTATAAATTGTCGTTTGTTAAGTTAAATCCCCTTCAGACACTCAAATTCTCTAGAAACTTTTAATTTTGCAAACCTCGTTTCTAATGGAAGCTTCAATATCTGAATGGATTGACCGTGTAGAGGTTGAAGATTGTTTGAGTTTTTCAGGCAGCCTGCAAAACGTGAGTGGTATAAATGGTATTCTTTATATTCTTTATATATATATATATATATATATAGATGGCCTTGATAGGTTTCTACGTTTTTATCTTTTAGCAGATTGGACTCCAATATTTTTGCCACTTGAAAATATAATTTAGACCTCCCATCTATCATTTTCATCCTATTTGCCCTATTTAGGCGTTTAAAATAAAATGCCTTCATAACAGCATTCTTTCTTAATACGCATCTAGAACCTATGAGGAATATTTTTGCCAAGTTTCACGACCAAAAAACTAAACGTTTCTGAGAAATTGTGATCAGTGAGTCAGTCAACCGTTTTAGATTTTTTATACATTTATATTAATTACAATGTTCTAACATTTCTCAATTAACACTTGTATATACATTATTTTGATTCATAATTGCATTTGTGTTTTTGAAATACTTGTTCGAACACATATTATTGTGATTACATTCGTTATATTATTCAGTTATCTATGCGAGCATAAATAAACCGAGGTCTGAGAAGATATGACTGCACGGGTTTATCTTGATGACATTAATAACGTATTTATCTAACGTAATCATCATTTTTGTTTTTGTATTTAACAGGACACGGACCTTTTTCTTTTTAAATTGTGTTGTTTCTATCAAAGTTTAATGAATTTAGGCTATCATTAAAACGAAGGAGATCATTATATTTATATTACTCTTAATTATTTTAATTATTTTATTTTTTTATTTTTTTATTTTTTTCATTTTTTTTTATTTTTTAGGTGCATTATTTTTTCACAATATGAGTCGCCCCTGGTGAGACATCTTGTATATTTCTGTCATATTTCTAATTTACAGTTAAAATAATTTGACGAGTGGCGTTTATTCCCTTATTAAAACACCACCTTACTTAAAATTAAAATGGGAAAACCCTTTTTAAAGTGCAAACCTTTATTAATATTAGTTTGGAATGATATTTGGAATATTCTATAAAGCAAGCTGATAAACTATATTTAAAAAAAATTGAAGATACGTTATCTCTCTTAGAATTATTACTAACGTAATATATATTATTGAGTACTATAGTACTTTGCATTTTATATAAAAATAACTATTTGGATGCTTTTCTTTTATACTTCAGTTAATGGAGCCTCAATTAATTTTCAAGTTTTAGATAGATTGTAATGTGGAATTTTAGTTAAGGTAACATCTTGGTACAGTTTTTTTAGTTGCAGTGGGTGGAGGAAGTAAGAGCGAAACCCTGTTAACAACTAATTTTAACTGCCTTAAGGCTTCAACTTTTCTTTAGATGATGTTTTAAACACTTTACTTGACCTTATGAAGGCCTTAAAACAAATGTTGAGTAAAATAAATGGAATAATATACACAGAAACATTTTTACTACGCATTTGAACTTCCATATAGGCATAAAATCAAGTTATTTTTTTAATTTGAAAAAAAATTCTACATGCCCTTAAAACTAATACATATTATGATGGAATGGTGCGCATACAGAAAAATACAATTCTAACGATAAGCTTGAAATTTTCCTGCGGCGCTCAGAGACTGTGAAAAATGGATAAAAATCATGCTTGCCTATTGATGCATAGATTTAGAAATCAATCGTGCCATATGTTTCTTTGGAGTGTAGCTTTAAGCTTACTTAACAAAGCGAATAAAAATCTAAACTATATGTATACGGTCTTGATTATTTACCTAGGATTCTATATCAATTCCTGCGTTTACTAATGTGTTGATGTGTAGATATTTTTTAGTATTACGTGTTTATTCATGAATGGTAATGTACTTCCCTACATTATAACTGATACAAATAACTAAATGATTAATGTATGCTATCTTTATTTTATAACAGTCATTAGTTATACGTTAATTGAAGTTTCAACTTCATAGCATTCAGCTTGCAAAGGAGAGGGAAATATATCGGATAGTGTGTTCCAAACTAAAATGGAAAATTATTAACCCCCTTACAATAACGTTTTAATAGTGCCCTTTCATATGAATAGTGTCAATGGTTACATTTTAACATTAACCGTATGATCTATTTTTTATCTGTGATTCAATTATGATTAATTATTTACTAAAGCAAGTTTTTACCTTATCGATGTCCTGTTTTTTTGTTGTTTTTTTGTATGTGGACGACTAGTTTCGAAGTGACGGCTTCATCATCGGGTCCTTATCCTCTGTCAGATTCGTCATGGATTCAAAATAGAGATACTCAACACATTGAGACACAAAGTTACTCTTGGACACGTAACGAATACGAAATTAAAACGTTTAAATTTCGTATTCGCTATGTGTCCAGGTGTAATCTTGTGTCTCAATGTGTTAGGTGTCTCTATTTTAAATCCGTGACGAATCTGACAGAGGATAAGGACCCGATGATCAAGCCGTCGCTTCGAAACTAGTCGTCCACATACAAAAAAAACAGGATATCGATAAGGTACCAATTTCATTTAGTAATTGATACGATATCCAGGAGTGGAAAAATGAATCTAGTTTAATTATTTGGTTACGAATGAAGAAGAAACACTAAGAAAGATTTGGAGCACGTGAATAATATTTTGAATTGTAGATACTTTAATATAGACACTAACAATACTCTATAGTTCTGTTGCTAGCCGGCACTGTGGCGCAAATACAGTCATTAACATGTTATTACTGGAGTGGAGCCAAACCTCTGGGTGCGGCGTTATGACCTCAGTGATGTTCGAAACTCATTATAACTTTCAAACGATAATGAGCTAATTTATCAGGTTGAAAACTCCATCATCTTCTACTCTTCAACCCTTTCAGTTTATCTAATACAAAGTAATCCCTTTAACCATAAAGAAGTTTGATTCAGAGAAACAATTTTTAAATCTAATAGGTAAAGTTTTTAACTACAAGTTTTTTCTTAAATAAATTAAATCTTCGCTTATTTTATTTATTATTTAAATGAAGTATTATTATTCATTGAGTACTAATATTTATTTTGAACTCTTGGATTCAACCCAAACCAGGATAAAACATGTTACAAAATAATTTTCGATATTTTATATTTTAAATAGACTGCAACCCTTAAAAATACTTTACAATTAATAGTTTTTAGATGGTGGAAAAATACTTTCATTTAAGAATAATTTTTCATATTTATTGACAAAAATCCTAAAAAATGATGCAAAATATATATCAACCCTTACTTATTGTATAGTACACATCGGATTATCCGGACCCCACATTATCCGGATCCCGGATTATCCGGACCGGTCCATCTGAGAAATTCAAAAATTAAAATCTCGGTAAAACATGATTTTAGCGAGTTTACTGGGGAAATGCACCTTTTAAAAGTAAAATTCAAACATAATAGATTACTGTACGCATTTGGAATCACAAATTAAATGAATCGCATTGCCTAAACATTACATTACAGTAATTTCGTGAACATAGTTTTCTGGATTGCTACTTGGGGTGCTGTCAGTAATCAACTAAGGCGTAGGCCTACGGCAATTTTGCGAGATAGTTTATTGCTGGCATTTGATGTGTTACGTTATTTCTTAAGAATAGTTACTGTAATAAGTTTTGAGTTACTTAAAGTTTCGTCATTATTATTCTAAGTTTGAGTAATTTTGAGTTATGATTACTTAATATTCATAAATTAATAATTTAATTTGGCGTTTTATTCCAAACCTAAACCGTAAGTACGGGAAAAGTTAACATTATATTCGTACGATCAATAACGAAGTTTAGGTCTTTAATTTGTTTCAAAATTAAACCCCCGTAAAATTTGATAGATTAATATGTTGTACAGTCTTGATACGCCTTTTTCAGCATCAATTTATTAGGGGTTAAGGTACGCAATCTCTATTTAGGCGATATTGTAATGACCTCGGATTATCCGGATTTTTTGTTATCCGGATCGGTGTTCCGCCACATTAATCCGGATAATCCGAGGTGTACTGTAGTAGCAAAGATATAAACAAATGAAAAAAGGAAAAATATTTGTAATTTTGAAGATAACGTTTATTATAAAAAAACAATATTGTGATTTTTTATCAGGAAAATTTGGCCAAATAGTTATGACAATATTGATAACTGTAACAAATGTTTTCCAGTAACCATAGATGAAAAAAGGAATACCGGTTTATATAAATAAATAAATAAATATATATATATATGGTAACATATTTTGTATATATATATATATATATATATGTATATATACATATATACCATTGCTCATTTTTTCTATTTATTCTTTCTATTTTTCTATTTTTTCGATAGAAAGAATAATATAATTAACCTCGAGTTTTTCATTAAATGACAAATAGAAAAAAATTATGGTTCCTAAGAGAAAAACAAAATAATTATTATATATATATATCCAAAAAAATCCGAGTAGGTAGGAGATAACAAATGATTGTTTATCCCAACGACTGTGGTTTATTACAACCCATATGTGAAATAGTCCATAACTCTCCTGACTTTTAATACCATGTTTTATGATTTGATTTAACATTTTTGGTTTCAATATGACCTTTTCAGACTGAGTTTTTCCTTTGTTATACAAACCTAATAAAATATGAAACATTTAAGCTTTTGCAGCATGTAAATCTCAGTCACTATCTTGAATGTGTATAATGGATTGGTTGAATTTCAGGTTGAATTTCAATTTAATATATCAGTGATTCAAAACGAGGGGGCAACACAACTGAGGGGGCAACGAGCCCCTCATTATGCGTAAACGTATTGCACCTTGTAACCAAAAGCCACCATTTCCTAAAAGGCCGATTTTATTTATTGGCCGATTTTGATATTTGTGAGTGTATAATTAAAGTTGTTTACCTCAAAAAGCCACTAAACAATGATTGCTTCCCCCAGTTTAATTAACCTCACTCCTCTGGAATGAAAGTCCCATCTATTTTAGAAGGAATAAATATCTTATTAAGTTTGCTTAAGTTTCAATATAATTTCAATTTAATCAAAAGTTCTTCGATGAAAACCAAGATTTATGTCAATTCATTGATTACATGTTTTCTAGTTCTTTTATCAACATATATACTGTGGTAATTATATTAATTACCAGGAAACGACAAGTTTGTACGAAAGAGATAAAATATAAATCTTATTTTTTGTTTAAAGCAAGTAAAGTGATGAGCCAATAACAACGGACCAAGAACGTCGATCTTTGGTTGACTCTACTCCTCAAAGCCACTAATTAACTTGGTAATTGGATTAGATTACTACAGAGGGATTAGCACTGCTAACTAGTCGATGTTAGGTATAATGACCATATTAACTTTTTAGGGTGTAATGTTAGTAATCACAAGAATAATGTATTTTTGCTCAAATCGTGTAGAAATTTGCCATAATTTATTCAGGAATTGATATATCAGTACTTTCCCCAAACCATCTCAAATGTTTTCTGTTGGTTTTTTTCAGTAAAAAAAAACTCCTTCTCAAAAAATTACTTAAAAAACATAGCTAAAGACATAAAATAAACTTTTGTAAACAAAAAACTCTTAATTATCTTCAAGCTGGGAAATAATTTTCATACTACGGTACTAGAAATTACGAAAATTTATTTGCGTATTTAAATAAAAATCTTCACAATCTATTAAGCATAATATATAAAGCTATAAAAGGGTGCATAAATTTTTTAGCCGATAAATGAAATAATGACCATTTTAGCGAATTCCCCTTATAGGGAAGAAGCTATTATCTTAGGTGTCATGGTAAGACCTAAACCCGAGACAATGGTAACTTTTCGTTTTGGGGCTACCAGAAGCAAAAAACACCATTCGTTCGAAATATATACACATGTATGTCTGTCAGCACGATAGCGGCCGTAAAAATGGCCCGATATTTATGAAATTCGGTTCAGACATATAAGTGGCAATTAATTGGACGAGTTCGTAAACCAGTCCGATCGGAACACCGTTAGGGGGGTAAAGCGGGATAAGTCTTTCCTCGTGCAACAATCCTTTCCACTGGATAGCCGAGTGGATAAAGCGTTCACCTCATAACCTGAGGGTCGCCGGTTAGATTCCTTACAGGATCGAAACTGGGTCCAGTTGCCATTTGTCATTGGGCTATGAATTGATGTTATATAACAAAAGGTCGCCGTTGGATAGTAACAAGACCCGGGTTTGGACCGTTCCCGATCAAAACGTTCAAAAATGCCACTGGCGTAGAAAGACACAAAATACAAAAATACAAAATACAAAGGTGCTACTGCAGTGTCCGTGAGTTTCTCACCAACGGATCTTTTTAGCATTTAACGTTGTAATTGATTAACTTTAAGGGTTTATTTTGAGAGATGTTTTCTTTAGTTTTAATGTACATATTATGACATGGATAATGAAATGTACTTTGTCTATTTGGCTGAACAAATGAGTTATTGAGTTATCATATTTGAAATAACTTACCTCATTTCAAAATGGCGGATCCAAGTTGGTGGCCAAAACATTTACTCTGGTGAAAGTTAAGTGGAAATGACTCAACAATGACTGATGGTGGATATTCTCTATTTTGCGTTATTTTGTGGTTATGGGCCTGTTTTATCAATTTGTCATGTTTAAGTTGGTTGAAAATAAATAAATAAAAAGTACTTACATCTTGAGAACAAATTGAGATATTAAAAAAACGGATTGCGTCATTG
This sequence comes from Flexamia atlantica, assembly GCA_035578135.1. Lineage (NCBI taxonomy): Eukaryota > Metazoa > Arthropoda > Insecta > Hemiptera > Cicadellidae > Flexamia > Flexamia atlantica. The sequence continues at coordinate 19,264,921 of JAQJVK010000009.1, read as the reverse complement.
TAATCAGTGAAAACATCTAGCTTAAAATGGTGGGTATCAACACCGCTTTTACATTTGAAAGAAATATTTTGGCTCCAATATGGCGGATCCGAGATGGTGGCCAAAATTGGGTACCAATTGAAAAGAAGTATTTGGGATTGATGAAGTAATATTTGGGGGTGGTGTGGCATTTATATTTGAAAAAATATAGGAAAAAGTTGGGGGGGGGACTATTATGAGACACCCGGGATAGATAAACATTGAAACAAATTTTTGTAGTATCATTATCATATGCTCTGTTCATATGCTCATACGCTCGTTTCTTATCTGACGCAGGAAAACTTGATCATTCTTGTCCGGCTGCTGAACAGAGCTCTAAGATTTGTGTACAATATTAAAAAAAATTGATCACATCAGCGAGTACGATTGAATGCCAAGGTTCTATCAATCATGGATACCTCCGAATTACAGGTTATCAATCTAACTCATAAAATTCTTTAAACTGGTAAACCTGAATACCTTAGGAGAAGGCTGGAGTTTAGAGGTGAAATAAGTGTACGCAGTCCTCGACAGGAGGGCCTTTTGCACCTGACAAAGACAACATTGGAAACAGAAATAAAAGGGTTCTGATATTTAGCCCAAAAATATATAATGCTTTGCCACCCACGGTAAAAAAAAGTCCTAGTTATAAGAAAACTGTAAAAGAACTGTATTTGATCTTTGTTAAGATGATTCATGTATTTTTATATTTTGCTTGACCAGAGTTGTCATGAAAAACAGAGCTTTTTACTTTGATGAACGCTTGCTGAATAAAGACGTTATTTATTTATTTTATTTATGCTCTAAGGTGTTTAGTAAAAATAATATCCTAGTAGGGCCTATCTCAATTAATTTTGTTTTAGTTTTAAGTATCTAGCATTAAATTATACACGTTTATATAAATTAAATGGCGTCTCTGATAATGAAATTATCCCACAATTGTTGTTGTGAAAAGTATTCCATCAGTTGGGAAGAATCAGGTGCTAAAGTATACGTACTCTTCTTACCTATATTTTTATTGTTTAACTTAACGTCCTCAAATTTAATATATTTTTTCCAGGTCAATAAAATAAACAAAGATCGAGAATGGCCAGCAAACACGAGTCCGATGTTATTGGAAATGGACAAAGCCACAAATTGACGCTCTAATTGGATTGGTAACTACCATGTGGGCTGTGGAGACTATTCGGGAAAGGTCCTTGATGTATAATTAGTGTAAATGTTTTCTAAACCCATAGAAATGTGGATCAACGCTGTAAACATTAATGCAAAACAATGTTCATACGTGTCACAACGGTTTAAAGTACTTAAATACTTTCGGCTTATTTTCTTTGCCAAATGATGTTATATACCTGGTATCACTGTTGAATGCCAACCGTTTAACACTCATAAACTGAACCCTGATCTGTGTTTTAATTCCATGTTTTTTTTTTTGTAAACTTTATTGAATTGGTGGAGTAAATATTTGTTCATAATATTTCATGTTCCCCAGATCCCAAACTGATTGCAAAAATATAATTGATTTAAAGTGATATTTGATACTGCAGTAAAAATATCACTTTAAACGCGGCTTACTTTTTTGACGAAGGCGAAAAAATATTAGAGTTCGGATGAAGTTTTTTTCTAGCCTTACTACTGAATAATCCTCGATAAATATTGTACTACACATTAAATTTAACCGGAATAAAAAATACATTCTAAGAGTTAAATGTTAAATAATTTTTAAGCTAATGTCTTAATAACACCTATTTTATTAAAACAGTTGTCTAAAGTATATTTAATGACCAATCATTTTAATCTCGATATTTTGTTTCTGTAAGTAAATTTTATTTCAGCTTATGTATTGAATCTAGATAAAATCTAGAAGTAACTTTTATTCGTGTTTATACGTCGGTGATTGTTTTTACAATTCATAGCCATACAACCATAATAAAGGATATTCACTAATATTACCGGATATTAATATTATGCCACAAAAATGAAACAAAAAAGTAAACTCGAGAGTCTCAAACAGTATAATAATTTAGTGAAGAGGGTAGTATTTTGCTAACATTAATTTTATCAACTTCATATAAAAGCTTAATATAAAGTTTTATCGACTTATCTTACACATGATCTTTCTTGTTCTTTTCCCGCAAAATAAATGTATTTTAAACCCAACTTATTTTTAGTATCGATTTCTCTTGAAGTATCTAGGTCAAAGATTAAGGTACCTAAACACCTAAACCTAACACGTAAACTTTTTTTAACACACCTGGATTATTTTTACCATAGCTGAGATTAAAATTTCACGGAGATAATAAAATGTTGCCGTTACGATTTAATTAAATTCAGTGCTTGATTTGTAGAAACTGAGGTACCAGAACTGTGATTTGCCAGTTTGTATAAGCAACCTCCTTCCCCGTAATTCATCCATTATTCTAAATATTGTTTGTCTATGTGGATAAGTAAGCTGAATTCAAAAGTCACATTTTATCTAACTCAAAATTTTTAATAAGCAAATGTGTCTTAAAAAAAAACGGTAGAAAGACGGTACCGGAAACGGTTTTAACGGTAGAAAGAGGTCCCGGAACGCCGATCCACCGCGTTCCGTCACAAATCAAGCACTGATTAAACTTATTTGTTGAATTATAAACATAATTAAGAATCAAACATCAATAAAATAAATACAATAAATATTGATTGAATGTTGCATAGATCAATTTTTTACTGGATCTTAATGACTAGCAGTAACAACCATCAACAAATCATTCAACTTCGGAAAAGTACATGTCCAAAATTGTATTGTATTTACGATAGACAAGTTATTTATGCTTAGCCTGACTATCTTAAAATGGAATATTTAAACTTCCCAATGAAATACGTTTAATTAACATAAGAAGAAGATATAAAGTCATATTTGTAAGAAAGACCAGATTCCATGTCGTAAACAAGAGTTGCCCCCTAGGTTGTCTCGTCCTCTACCATAAACCGAGCGGAGATGTAAAAGTTACGTGACCTGAACTTTACACCAGTACTACCATGTGTCCCAAAAGCCATGGATCATTTTAATAATTTTAAACTAAATAATAAAGGTTTAAAGATATTTTAAATATGCATTTAGAAACAATACCACTTTTTGTATATGTTACTTCTACTCCTATCCCAAAAGTATATTTTCCGGCTTCTGCCTCAAATTTTTAAATACGTATCTCCACCGAGTTTGGATTGTTTTAATAAAAAAATACCCCAATCAATTTAAAGAAGTAATAAAATCACCAAAATGCTGGAGACCAGGAGTTGATATTATGACGCTAAACAAAGTTACTTATATTGTAACTTAGTAACAATTTACAAGTATCAACATGTCATGTGGATACGTTTCAGTATAAACCAAAAGCCGTTTTGAATATTCGAACAGCTATAACTTTTGTTAGGGGCATGTTATTGACTTGCAGCTCTTTTATATAAATATATATATATTAAGCACTTTAAAGGAGTGGTCACGGGGGCCGTGGGGTTGTGTATTTTAAAATATGGGGCAATTCCACCAAAATCACGTTCACTGCAAAATATCATCAACTTAGAGGTAAAAAAAGGTTCGTGTAAACATAGGTGCTAAGGAGAGTGCTTCGTTTTCCGTTTGTGTGTCTGTTTGTGATTTTTACATATTTCATCATATCTCACGAACCTGTCAACGTATGAACTCCAAACTTGGTATATGAATAACCACTATTAATAACTATTTTCGTAAGGAGTATCAAATTCCTACTTTGTACCATTTCAAAATAGCGACAAATTTTGTTTTCAAAGCTAAATATTTTAAAAACTGTAAATAAAACGGAGCAATTTTTACTTTTCTGACTAAAAACATGACTGTTTAGAACATACTGACTGAAATTTGCATATTTTTATTCAGAAAATTTAACATTTCTCAGTTATTGTTGTAAGAGTACTCTGTGTATGATCACATGTTCAATTTTAATTACCTATTACCAGATGTTAAATGTTTGTTAACAATGTTAATAAGTAAATAAACAGTTCTTGGCTTGGTGTAATGTATAAAAGTTATCTTTTAGCGAATTTCCTTAAAAGAATAAGCTTTTACCGTAGGTCTCATGGTAAGACCTAAGCCCGAGACCATGTTAACTTTTCATTTTGGGGCCCACAGAAGCAAAAAACACTATTCGTTCGAATTTATATATATACATGTCTTTTAACACGATAGCGCCCGTAAATATGGTCAGATCTTAATGAAATTTGGTACAGACGTGTAAAGTGGTAATCACTCGGACGAGTTCGTGAACCAGCCCGATCGGACTACCGGAAGGGGGGGTAAAGGGGGGTAAACCCCCCCAAAAATGACTTTTTTGAGTTTTTTACATAGAAAATTAAAAATTATCCAATTTTTGCTCGCATTATTGAATTCAGCTCAAAAAAACAAATAATTTAGTATTTTGAATCACTGCTCTATGTCCATTGGTTTCCGAGCTATTGAAAGTGGTAAACACAGTACGTTGTCCCAATGTTAACCTTATGGGAAATAAAGAAAATTCTATATCTCGCTTATTTCTTAACATATCTTGATAAATCTTGGTAAATGGCTTCTTCTAGTTCAGATCAACTAAATATTTAATTAAAACCACCCAGTTTTGATATACCCGTAGCAGCAAACTTGCATACTCATTCCCCATGTTATTCTTACGGAGCTTACAAAAACATGTTGAATCTCGCCATGTTGGATTGAAATATGTTGTTTTGCATTTGAAATTCGCTGTGTATGCAGGTCTGCTGCAACGGGGGTATTTTATCATCTCTCATATTAAATATAGTATAACAACACATGGTGGCAGCGTACTCGAACTAATATGCCTCTTAATAAAAAATCTAGAAGAAAACAAGTAGACTATGATGATGATCAAGATGAGGACTTAAGTAGTAAGAACAAACAGAAGCAAAAGTAAAGCAAACAAGCGAGCAGAAGCAAAGTTCTGGAAGAACAGAATAAAGATCCTACTTTGAACGAGTTGAAACGATTGATTACAGAAGGATGGCCCATAAAAACAAACTTGAAGCCGTATTACTCCGTTAAACATGAACTTAGTGTGGATAATAGTATTATTCTCCGTAGTGATCGTATGGTCATTCCACCAAACCTACAGCCTTGGGCACTTCAAAGGATTCATGAGGGTCATTTTGGGATCACTAAATGTCGACTACGCGCTAAAGAGTCAGTCTGGTGGCCGGGAATATCAGCAGCGATTGAGAACATGGCTAGGTCTTGCCCTACGTGTATAAGACACTCAACAAATAAGCATGAACCGTTGATTCCTACACAATTTCCAGACCGTGGAAAACCTTAGCAATGGATTTGTTCAAACTTGGGGGGGGTCTGATTTTTTACCGTAACGGGCTACTACTCAAGATATTTTGAGATTGCAGAACTGCAATCACTGACATCTCAAGAGGTTATCATGAAGTGTAAGGCCTTCTTTTGTCGTCATGGTATACCTGAGGAAGTGAGATCAGATTCTGGATCACAGTTTCAAGTCCTTGGGGACTCAGAGTTTAGGAAATTTTCTAAATTGTATGGTTTTAAACACACAACAACGAGTCCGAAGTTTTTCCAAAGTAATGGTGAGGCAGAGGCGGCGGTGAAAATTGCTAAAGTAATATTAAAGAAAAATGTGGAAGACCCTTATTTAGCACTCTTGGCCTACCGTACAACTCCCCTTCAAAATGGTTACAGTCCCTCTCAATTGCTGATGAACAGGAGGTTAAGAAACAAACAGCAGATCTACTCAAAGAATCACCCAATCTGGAGGAACTTGCTGAGAAAGAGGAGGGGTACCGCAAGAAGTATAAACACAATTACGACCGAAGACACAGAGTGAAACACCTTGAGCCTCTTAAGGTAGGAGATCCAGTCTGGATTATTGAAAGAAGACATGAGAAAGTTGTGAAGGTTTTAAATAACCCTCAGTCATATGTTATAGAAACTGATCTAAAAACGATAAGAAGGAACCGATTCCATTTGAAACCTGCTCCATATTTGGAAAAAGAAATCAGGTCAGAACAGACTTCAAGAACTTGTGGTAAGCCAGCAGTAGAATGTTTGCCAGGACCATCTCAAGCCCGACCTAAAAGAACCATTACAAAACCTTGCTGGCTAAAAAATTATCAATCTTAAGGGGAGGATGTTGTAAGAGTACTCTGTGTATAATCACATGTTCAATTTTAATTACCTATTACCAGATGTTAAATGTTTGTAAACAATATTAATAAGTAAATAAACAGTTCTTGGCTTGGTGTTATGTGTAAAAGTTGTATTTTTTATCATCTCTCATATTAATTAAATTTAGTATAACAAAACAGTTATTAGCAGTCCGATCATCATAATCTTAATATCGGCGTTAATTAGATTAAATCTTGCAGCTTTTTGTCTCCTGTATAATTGTTCTAAAATGTACGGGTTTTAAGATATTTAGCTTTGTAAACAAAACACAGTCGCTATTTTGAAATGGTACAAAGTAGAAATTCGATACTCCTTACGAAAATAATTCTTATTATTGGTTATTCATATACCAAGTTTGACGTTTATACGTTGAAAGGTTCGTGAGATATGATTAAATATGTAAAAAATCACAGGGTAAATAAACTATTTTTTTCACATATTTATCACTTTTTTCACACTTTGCATATCAAAGTAGATTCTAAATCTTAAGCCAACGCCCAAAGAAAAATTAGTATTTTATTTATTTACGGATAGAAAACAGACGAAATAACAATCAATAGCTAGGGCTAGGGTGGTTCCATCCATCTCTAATTGGTTATGAAGGCCAAAAGAGGAATTATGAACTCTTCTTTCATAGGAAAATTAAAGATAATTGGGTTTGAATAAAATATTAAAACGTCTCTAGTTTTTTAGTCGTCTGTAATGGTAAGGGTTTTGTGAGGTTAAACTAATTGATAAAACCAGAGGGAAACTAAACTAATTAGTTTCCCTCTGATTCATTATTGGTGTTTGAAGTTTTGTTATAAAAGGTTAATTGAGTGGTTAGTAATAATAATAATTTAATGGTTAACAATAATATTTTGAATGGTGTTACAGTTTATTTTAAATTTTTTTCATAAATGCAATTTATTTGTGGAAAGTTATAAACATAAATTATATATTGAAAATTTAAGGTCAAGCACATTACGAGTTGTTACTACAAAGTGCACAGTGAGCCGAAGTAAGGCTCTGGAACTTCAAGAGGATCGAACAATAGAGTCATCGACTGAAAGAACAAAAGATCATATTCATCTCACTTTCAAACTAAGTCTTCTTATTTTTCGTTTAATCTTTTTTTGTAAGGTTTTTTAGTTGTTAGATATGAGGAATTTATACATTCATATATTCAGACTAAGCCTTTTTAAAACTTAGATACAAATATCACTATCCTTGATAACGAATCGTTCGATTAAGAGGTGTCGACGGTTCAACTTATTTCATAGACTTAATTACATTTTCACTTTTCCATCTTACTTATTAACAATCTTTATAACAGTCAATGAATTGTCTCCTTCCGGACATACAATGTCTGAAGGATTTTCTATTTTATCAAAAAATGTTCCAAAACAAGAGCATACAAAGCAAATGACACCAAAAGGGTCGAGCTAATTAAATTGAACGCCGTTACAAACCTGTCCTACATGATTACGGTCGCGTTGATGATCTTTACTTTTATTTACTGTGTCTTGTCAGTAACAATGACATTCAATGAAGGTGTATCTATAAATATATTTTGATAGAATTAGTTTGATAATTAACTACGAGGGTAAGCTTTAATACCAGGCCCACTTTTACTGCAATTCCTAAATCCCTTTTAATTTTCGAAGAGTTCATTATCGTGGGAAGCGATTATTTAAAATGTAATTAATTTTGATCATCATCTCTAGTACATTGTCTTTCCTTTGTGAGTGTGTTTATTAAAGTAATGAATCTGTTATTTCTACACAACGGTCGTTTTGTGCTTTTACTTCAACGTCGGTCATCTTACTGCCAGTGAAAGAAGAAAAAATATTGTAAGATAGGTTGGCTATTTTCTAAAGATGAAATAAATTGACTTGCATAGCCACTCTGACGGCCTATTACAGTTGAACTTTACCGTTGGGGAAGAAATCTTGAATACACAAATTAATTTCTGATATATATCTCATTATAAAGGAGAGGTGGACTCGCTGCGAGAGGTACAAGCTAATAATAAATAACAAAACAATTATGACCAGTAATACAATAAAACAATAAAAATAAAACAATAGAATAATTTTGTTAGTGCAACAATTGCCAATGAATTACAAGTTCGTTCAAGGGAATATTAGACAAATAATGATATGCTACAATGCTCCGGACTCTAATGATATGAGGAGAATTTAAATCAATCGACGATTATTAAAATATTGTGAAATATCTATAATAAAATATATTCATAAATATTAAAAGCTAAATAATGAATTCAATAAATTATTTAGAATAAAACTTCAGGTGGACTGAACAGCCGCAAGAATTCTCAATTAAAAATACACATTCTGACCTTTAAATCAGCTGGTCGTTGTGCTTCCAGGGATGACGTGTGGTCAACTAAGGTATAAAGTAGTAACCAGGCCTTGTCGAAAGAGTCAGCAACCTGAACTAAAAGAAAAACTGTTGAGTGTTATCAAATACAGGATTCCGTATGCCAATCAGACAAGCCTAGTATGTGAATTCTGAAACTCCAACAACGTCTTTCTAATTAACTAAGAATTTAGATGAATAATTAAAAAAAAACCCGTTGCAGCAGACCTACATACTCAGCGAATTTCAAACACAAAACAACATATTTCAATCCAACATAGCGAGATTTTACATGTTTTTGTAAGCTCCATAAGAATAACATGGGGAATGAGTATGCAGGTTTGCTGCTACAAGTAAATTAAAACTGGGTGGTTTAAATTCAATATTTAGAAGATCTGAACTAGAAGGCCATTTATTAAGTTTTTTCGAGATATGTTGAGAAATAGGCGAGAAATAGAATTTTAGTTATTTCCCATAAGGTTAAAACTGGGAAAACGTGCTGTGTTTACCAGTTTTGATATCTCGGTAACCAATTGACATAGAACAGTGTTTCAAAATATAAATTTTTTTTAGCTGAATTCAATGGTGGTAACAAAAATGAATTATTTTTATTTTCTATGAAAACTCAAAACCCCCATTTTTGGAGGGTTTACCCTTCTTTGCCCCCCTTCCGGTGGTCCGATCATGCTGATTTACGAACTCGTCCGACTGATTACCACTTTACACGTCTGTACAAAATTTCATTAATATCGGGCCATATTTATGGCCGCTATAGTGTTAATAGTCGTATATATTTATTTATTTATTTGAACTAATAGTGATTTTTGCTTCTGGGGGCTCCAAAATGAAAAGTTAACATGGTCTCGGGCTTAAGTCTTACTATGAGACCTACGGTAATAGCTTATCCCTTTTAATGGAATTCGGTAAAAAAGTGACTCAGCAAACATTAATCCTAAATACAATAAGGCCTATTAATGATGTAACACTTACACAATCACGTATTTCATTTTCCTACAGTTATAGCTTTACATTTACATTTGTTTTTATATTAAGTTATTTTGGCTCATAGATTTTTTTTAATTAAAAATTGTATATCAGTCAAACAAAAATAATAGTACACATTTCAAGAAAAAAATTTAAATTTAGACCTAAATTCAAGACGATGAAACTACAATTGGCCGCAGTATATACATTTTGGCAAACAAGTAAGTTTATTGTGGCTGGTCATTTGGGGGTGTCAAGTTATTCAGGCAGTTGTGTGGTCAGTTACAGAGATATATTAAGTGTATCAGTGTTAGTTTTAAATTATGGTGAAACCGATGTGTAGGCAATCAACCTTATGTCCAAGCACTTTCCCTTTTTTAATTTTTTGCAAGGACAAATGATTCTATACATCACCTTATTTTTCATTCTAAAATTGTATAAACATGTTCTTAAGTATTAAAATTTTTGAACGTTTTCGCATACGTTATTATTATTAATACTAAAAGTCTGTTATACATAAACTAGAGTTTCTTATACTATAACTTATTTTAACGCCTAAGACCCTACAACGATTTCACATGAATATTGCCATTTCTTAGGAAATTCGTATGAACCAATAAAAGTGAAAATAACTGTTTGAACGATGATGCTAATTGTATTCAAAGTGTATTTCGAATTCTGCTTACTTGTTAACCTAATCATAAACAGTATAATCCCTATAATTTTCCTATAGTATTAAATCGATGTCGTATAGGTTTTTGAAGCCTTATTAATAACGTTTTAAATTTATATTATTTCCCCTTAAATAAGTTCAAAATACAAATTCATACAATCCTGAAACCTTACAGAAACGGTTTATATTAAAATACTGTGAATTTGTATATGCCAAGAATACATTTAAATTATCCAACTAACGTATTAATAAATCTTACTTTAGTTAATTACAATATATACATTTTTTCGACATGTGGCTTGCCAGGCGTGGCTTGAGCGCCGCAAGACACGATGTGAAGTTCTCATTTTAGTAATAATTAATTATTAGCACCGGAATATCTGTTGGCCTAGTAGGAAAATGTACCGTATTTTCACATACCAAAATATCAAAACAACATTTTTTAACTAAAAATACAAACTGCACCTGTTTTAATCACATTAGTTTTCAACAATTTACATTACAATATGAAAAATATTATTTTTCTTCTTTTGTTATTTTTTTAGAAAATATAAATATGCATGTACATGCCTCAAAACGACTATTTTTTCACAAAAGAAAATTTTAAAGTACATCTTAAACCCTAACTTTAAAAGTTTAGCTAAAAGTGATGATGACGAATCTTAATAACCATTGAGTAGGAAATGCGAGTTAATTATCTAGACGTGGGTTTAAATTGTTTACTTTGACAATATAAAGATCGTTACCCTTATTTCAAAAAATTCAAGAAACCTTTTACAGTCAGTCTACATAATCGTAAAGAAAAATCAATTAATTTACTACTGGTCAGCTTCGAAATGTTTATAAAAAAAAACTGAGCCTTACAGTATTCTATCACTAAAGGCTTAAATATAACATTTTTAAGGAATGTTAAGTACTATAAATCTTGGGCAGTTTAAAAATGCAGGGTCCTCTTAAATGAATGGTGCAGTTCTGAATACTAATTTAAGATTCACAAACGAGGAAGAAAAATATGGTTGGCACTTTTGAATTCTTCAGCTCAGATAGTTTTATTACTCTATCTTAGATTGTAACAATTTCTTTATTGAGGGTTAAGATGTGCAAAAATTTCAAATATTCTATTATGATCTAAAAACGTGTTTTCTGATCAAGAGCAAGCCAGGTGTGTGCTGTTTTTTAGTAAATTAGATCAGTTATTTCAGAGCAAGTATTTTTAGCTAACTATTTAACAAAGTTTCACCTCATAGAAATATCATTCATTACACGTTGGAGTGAATAGTTCATAGGTACTGGGTCCGTACAGGAACGGAACACTTTTGGGAGAACACTAGTATCAGGGCTAACATTTAAACTTTAGACAACCTTGTCTTTAAAGCCCAAAAAAATACTTTTTCTCGTCAGAGCCTGGAATCCCAGTGACAATTCTGCATAAAATATTAAAAAAACGGCTGAATTTTCATGAGTATTAAATTCAGTTTCTGCAGAGGATAAAACCGACTGATAAAAATAATCGTGTGGAGTGTAAAACTAACTATTGTGTCCTTAAATCTTTGCTGAGAAAGGTGTTAGTGGTAATATGTACCTGCGTACTAAATTTATCAGTAACAAATATTTTTAGGATTCTAATAAAATGGATATTTTTATGTACAGTGTATGGTCCTTTTTATTTGAATGTTAAACATCTCCACCATTCATTAATGAAAACCCTGTATAAACTAGAAAAATCAATGTCAATTTGTTGACGTTATCATGAGTGGCATATTGTTTAAGAGGACAAAATTTGAATAAAAATTAAACCTTTAACTAAGTTAAATATGATTGACCAGATGCTGGAAGTAAAGCGTTATGACATTTTAATAATCGTTTGGTTGAATGACTTTTTGCGGGAATAATCACTGACAATGTTTCAAGATGAAAGTAATATTTTCTTCCAGTTGTATTGCTATTTTTATTCTTATTATTTCCCATGGTTTGGTCACTCTTATTAACTGTAATACTTAGTTTTTATCACAATTGCTTGTTTGAATTGTATATACATTATTAATATTATTGCTGCACAGCTTCTATAGTATCAGTATAATTTCTTCGTAGACTATTGAAACAACCACTACTTACGCTCAATAGTCATATATATATGAATTCAAGATATGTAGTTACTTTGTTGTATAGGCTGGTCAAAAGTCTGGAATATCTTAAAAATCTCCTGAAATACTAAAAAATTTAATGAAACTCTGCAATTACGCGTATGTAAAAATAACCTATATTTTGACATAAATAGCTAATGTGTACCATTTCCAGGGGACGGTCCAACATGGTCTTGGAATTATTAATTTAAAGCATACCTTGAGATGTCAATCATTTTAAACAATCTTTTAAAGTGGAGTTCAATGCCGAAAACCCGGTCGCAAATGGTGGATCCAAACAGATATTACAGCTAATTAAATATTTTAGCATTTTACCTACAGATATTTGGGTTAATGCTTTGGTCAAAAGTCCAGTATATTTTTATATGTTTTCATACAAATCAGAAATGAAATCAGAAATGTTTTGTTAATTGTATTTCCTTCCGTTCCTGCTCTTAGTGGAATTATTATTTTTTTTTAAGTTATTCCTCGAGTTATTCCTTAAATTAATTAATCTTTGAAAGTAGGACACAGCAGTGCAAACCCGGTTGCAAAAGGTGAATTCAACTGAATTCATAATTCAATCCAAAGTTACAAATATTCAAATGTTGCAATTGTTCATTAATAAATAGTTAATTTTTTTACCAGCTGGAACTTTGGATTGAATCCAACTTTGCTACCAGGTTTGTACTATTGTGTTCTACTTTGAAAGACCTTCACAAGGCGTATGATTTGAAGTATGTTTTCGTTTAAAATGGTCAAAACGTCCATCGTGGATCGTTCCTCAGGCATGCCAAACATTGAAAGATTTAAACATTGAGGATGGCGGCATGCCCCAGTGGTTTATTGGGGGGGGGAAATTTTAGTATATCCCAGCTGTATGTATGACCTCTCCCCTAATTTTCAGCCTGTTAAATGAATATTCCACCATTTCGCTATTTTTTTGCATTATTTTCCTGTACTATTAGGCTTTTTTCAGGCCATTCTTCAGGCGAAAAGGGTCGATCTTGACCGGCCTTTATCCCCATCAATCCCCACTGAGGAAAGCCCTAGTGGCGTAAAAGCAAGGCCTAGGCCGGAGTAGTGTGCAAAACAGTTCCAGACTAGTGTCCTCAGTGATAAAGGGGGTGGTTAGTCGGAAGACAGAGGGATATTAAACCAACGGGAGTCGATACTACTGAGAGGGCAACGAGCCTCTCAGCGTGCGTTAAGGCATTGTTCCTCCCCCCCCCAAAAAAAAAAAAATAAATAAATAATAATAAAATTTTACACCGGGGTTAATATCTAAATAACACCAAAATATATTCTGCTCCTGCTTGTATACCTCCAGTTTCATTCACATTATTTTTAGTCGTAAAAAGGTTTTTAAGAAATTTTGTAGATGCCGATATTGATGCCTTCATCATTTTCAAACTGAGAACTAGGCTTGGGTTGTATGTGCTAGGTGTTTATGATATTAAATAGTAAATTAATTCTAAAACTTACAAAAGCATTTCACACAGATTCAACAACTATGTCGTGCGTCATACGTTATAATGAATTTTACGAATACTTATCTCAACCCGACATGTGACACGTTGAAGCATTATGGAACAATACACTCTACTGCCATTTTAGTAGTATCGCAACTTGTCAAGTCAGTTTTAAGTGGCCTTCACGGCTGACTCAACCTTAATTTAAACATAGAACACAAACTCTGATTAGGATATACGTCTCCTTTGAGACAAAACTTCACACAAACAACTGTTCCAAACCCAGCTAGTATCCTGTGACCTGAAATTTCATATCCCTGAATCGTGTGTCGTTAGTTTTCACAATATTATAGCATAATTTGTCAGTGTTAAAATGTTTTACAATTAGTAAAAACTAATTGAGAATGCAGTAAGTGAAACTTTTTGCTTTCTTTATTTTTTTTAACATTAAAGTTTATCGCAATTCTCATTTGTAATTTAATCATTTTAATTTATCTAATTTATCATAGGTTCAATGTTAAATAACTCAGCCAAATTAATCAAACATCCACACAAAATGAATACTATCAGTAATTTAAATGAACATTGTATCTTAGTAATTTTTATTTAGTTTATTTCTTAAAGCTATCATTTTCAAAAGATTTTCTTAAAACATATCGCATTCATAAATACCCCGTTGCAGCAGACCTGCATACTCGGCGAATTTCAAATGCAAAACAACATATTTCAATCAAACATAGCAAGATTTGACATGTTTTGGTAAGCTCCATAACAATAACATGGGGAATGAGTATGCAGGTTTGCTGCTACATGTATATTAAAACTGGGTGGTTTTAATTCAATATTTAGTAGATCTGAACTAGAAGAAGCTATTTACCAAGTTTTAACAAGATATGTTGAGAAAATAACCAAGATATAGAATTTTACTTATTTCCCATAAGGTTAACATTAGGACAACGTACTGTGTTTACCACTTTCAATATCCCGGTAACCAATGGACACAGAGCAGTGTTGTTTCAAGATACTAAATTGTTTGTTTTTTGAGCTGAATTCAATGGTGGCCACAAAAATTCGATAAATTTAATTTTTCTATATAAAAACTCAAAAAACCCATTTTTGGGGGGGATTTATCTACCCCCCCCCCTTCCGGTGGTCCGATCGGGCTGGTTCACGAACTTGTCCAATTGATTACCAATTTACATGTCCGTACCAAATTTCATTAAGATCGGACCATTTTTGCGGCCGCTATCGTGCTAACATACACACACACACACACACACACACACACACACACACACACACACACACACACACACACACACCACACACACACACACACACACACACACACACACACACACACACACACACACACACATATATATATATATATATATATATATATAAATTCGAACGAATGGTGTTTTTTGCTTCTGGGGACCCCAAAAATGAAAAGTTAATATGGTCTCGAACTTAGGTCTTACCATGAGTACTGCCGTAATAGCTTATTCCCTTAAGGAAATTCGCTAAAAGTAGTTGATGGTAATAGACATGCTTTACGTTCATTTTGGAAAAAATATTATGTATTCAAATGACCTATTTCAGGCCTACACCTAAGTACGTTTGGGAAACATGTAGTTGTCAGACATTTTTCTGTAAACCAGTACTTTCATTGTTTCATTCACAAATAAATAATTGCCGATATTTTTTAGATTGAGGAGTGTTGAGACACAAGTGGACACTTAAAGATTAGTTGAAGAATATTTTGATACAGAGTGCAATAGGCCTGGTCCATCTCTTTAATGGGTATCGATTCTTGAATACAGTAATTAAATTATCTAACAAATTATTCTGTCAGATCCTAATCGCCTAGAATATTTTAACAAGATGGATCAAATAACAACCCTATATTCATTCTCAAAAATAAATTACTGTATAACTTCTTAAACATATAAATAATGACTATTAAATATTATAAATATATATTATTTTTATCAACCGAAATGTCAACTAACAAAACCTTTTAGTCATCATGAGTCTTCATGTTACAAGAGTACCGACTAAACATCTTGTTTATATTTTTTGGTTTAGTATATTACATACTGAAATAGGTTTTTGTAGTAACGCTTTAAACAGTATGTTGCAACATATTATACAACACATATTTTAAATTTAAATGGGTGTTTTATAGCATTTTTCTAGTGCTTCTAAGAAACCTATGGAAGGTTGACTGATTTCCTTAAAAACTATTGCTTACAAATTAAATAATGATTTATGTGTTAAATATTTGCGTTTACCAATGTTATTAAACTACTTCGCCAAAGTTTACCAAGTTGTCGGCTTCGTTACTGCAAAGCGAATTTGAAGTTACGTTTACGTAACTTTTACATCAAAGCGGAGTTTATGGTCCAAGCTCATAGACAACCTAAAAGGGAAACCTTGTTTGTACCAGAGATGCCAAAAGTGTTGATTTATGAGAGATTTTTTTGGGATATTCCTTTTGAAATTTATAGACAGCTTCAACAGTCTTTGCTTAAAGTTAGTTATATTACATTCTTTTTAATAACTTTGTATATAGATAAAATGTACAAATATATAAACAAAATTCCTTAAATTGCCTTTTTTTTGCATAGCAAAATTTAAACAAAAATATTCAGGAACTAAGTTTTAATAATTGTAGTTCAGAAAATTTATTTTTGAGAACAGTGGACGGCATTCATAAAATCAAGACTATTAAATATTTATTACTATTGTAATCTTTCAGGAAGTACCTCGAGTATATAAAGAAGAAAAAAATACATAATACTAACATTTTTCTTTATTTTTTATAGAGGAAAAATCTTCTAAAGGTTTAGTGAAACATTTTGTAAAAGGTGTAATCTACATCATGATTGAAATAGACATTATTCAATTTAACTGTGCAAATAGTATATTACATCATGCACAGAATGATTTATTGGGAGATATAAAAATCAACGCTTGCCATCATGCCTCTAATTAGTTGGGTAAATTACGGTTTCATTGCATAAACAGACGCGTTGTTTATCGATGTTGCGGTCTTCAGAGAAATTAGCATTGGGAATAACAACTGTTAGCCGATGAGTAATCGTTGATCTAATAATTTGATATAACGATAAATTTGTTTATCAGTGTTGATCTAACGATTAATGCTTACGAGCGAAAAAATTTTATTTTAATAACGTTGAAATCGATAACATTTTCTTTAGAGCATTATGAATTTCAAACAGTTATTTTGCAAACTGGTTGAAAACAAAACGATAACTCGGAAGATCAACTACGTCTTACCTTTAGACTGATATTAGGCGAAGCAGATGTACAAAATAATCAAGGAAAAAATGTATTAGAATGGATTTCAACTAACATATGACATTTTTGGATTTCACATACCATATGACATTTTGCTACATTCTCAAGAAGAATGAAAAGGGAAATGACTAAGTAGATGTTATGCTACAAGTATACAAAAATTGAATCTTATAAGCCTAATGGCTAAAAGAAGCCAATAATGCCAATGAAATCCTAAAATATAACATGCCATATTAAAATTGTTATCAAGACTAAAAAGTTGAAAACATGGAGTTTATTTATTCCTCGTAAGGTTAATATGTGGAAGGTAGTAGGTCTGCTGCCACATAAACGTGAAAATTGGTGTTATAGGCTAAAATCTGTATATGCTAAAATATAATATATTAAAACTTGTTGAGTAATAAGCGAAATCAATTTGATTTATATTTTTTTCATCAGGATGGAATAAGAAAAATGATGTTCACCTCTGTTAAAAAATTGAGGAAAATGGAAATAGGACAATGATTCCAAATATTAAATGTTTGATTTTCTAATCATTTCAATCATCCTATTAAAACAAAATGTTTAAGTGATTTTTCTCCCTTATCCAACTTCAGATCAGACTAGTTTTCGAACTCGCCCGATGAATTTAAACTACTAATTTAAAATAGTTTTCAAGTTTTTATAATGATCGAGCTATTTCTATCGTCTAACGGAAATTCTGGTAATAGCCTTTTCCCGATAAGGCAATTCGATCAGTACACACAGTAAAACACAGCAAAAATTATATATATAATATAACAAATCATGAATACAACAATGTACCTTCAAGGCAACAACACCTTTGAAAAGCGTTAAAAAATCAACGATAAGCTTTGGTCGGACAAGAGGGAGTGCTAGAATATGGTTAGTGTGATGCGGAATATACAACTGACGCTGGCGTTTAGAGCTCGTCACCTGATTTATTGTACCTTGAATCTTGTTTTACCAGTGATCCAGATTACATTTTCGCGACATTCAATCTCTGGACCAAGGTGTTTAAGAACTGACATTGCTTTAATCGCTTCATTGGCACTACTGAACCTGACAAAAGCGTTTGTTTTTTCTAGGCCTTAATAGGCCTTAGGTTGAACTAAATGTTTTAAAATAAAAATTGTCAATGTTATACAAAAGATTTTATCTTTACAAACTTGTGTGAAAGTAAAATTAGTTCGTTAACTCTTCTAATATCAAAGTGCACCTGCAAGGAAGTTCCGATTTATTTCCTGACATCAGTCTATTATTCCATTTTGTGTCTCTCTAGAGGTTTAACTATACTAAATTTATATTTTCTGGATGCAAACATCTTTAATATTAAACTAAATAGTTTCCCATATATGAAAACATGTATACAGATTTTCTTTGCCATAAGAATTGCACTTTCGATCATTCCAAACGTATTATTTAATAATAACAAATATTATTCCTATGAGAAAACATTAGACTCAGGAAAATGAATATAGAATTTGATTTGCATTCTGAGATCCCAGGATAAATAGGTGAGACTCACTGTATACATACTTAAATATTAGTGGTAGCCTTTATTAAAATATAATAATTATTATTTATTTCCTTCTAGCGTTGGATTTAAGGGCATAAAGACAAGGTTTGAACCAGTGAAGGATAATATATTTTACTCTTCCAGTTAATGACTCCATTGTTCAAAGCACTCGACTCAAAAGCATCAAATGCGAATATGAAATCTACATATTATTTTCCAGGTACAAACAACTATATCGAGCGAGTTGGTTTTTATTAAATTAATAAAATGAATATTTACAGTTAAAGTAAATGTAATTATCTGGTTATATTATGTGTATAACACCTGTGATACTTAAACTTTTACATTGTTTACTGCGGAAAAATAATGTTTAAGATAGAATAGTAATGTTTATTGTGAGTTAATAAAAAATAAACAAATTCAGCTTATTCAATGTATCGTAGTGAAAAGTATCGTTTGAAACACGAGTGAATATGTTTTCCATGTTTTCGACCATATGAAGTGCTAAATCTCACAGTTCAGTAATATGGTATGGAATAAGCAAAGTCCAACTTCCCAATCTTGTTCTGATATTCGTTATCGTGTTGTTTTAATGCAATAACCAAAATGCAAAAGCGTTTATTGGTTAAGGGCAGAGTACAAAGGTTTGATGATATTGGGAACAAAGCCACAAATTGACGCCCTAATTGGATTGGCAACCATGTGGGCAGTGACGACTGTTCGGTGGAAACTTGGTGTGCGATTACTGCAAACTTTACAAAATATTCAGAAATGCCGATCAAAAACCTTAACTTTACATTACATAGCTCTATAAATGGCGATAGCCAACCAACTCACTTTAAGCTTTTAAGATCAATGTTACATATCTTGCAAATCATATTTGATCTCCATTACTTTACTTGTATCCTTCATTTTTGTCTTTCCGGCTATTTTTTTCAATCACAAGACTTAGCTGACTTTGGCTCTATACTTCATTTGTAAAACCGCTTTTTCCAGCTAACTTGAAATATTATCTGTTGGATCTCTGTTAACTTATTCATCCATTCTGTGAAGCCTAAATGAGTCATTTTAAGCATAATTACTTTTCTAAATTCTTTTGATAGTTCTTTTATTTCAAGGTTTAATTTGAGAAAAATAATAAGATTTATCCATAGCCTGATCCTCATTTCATGGTCAAGTTTAAGAATAGTATATTGCAAAAGTTAACTGTACATTTTTTCGTTAGACTCAAACTATGTTTTTTATTCTTGTCTGAAGAAACCAATATTCTCTAATTATCAGTATTGCAAATTAAATCATCTATTTCAATTTTTCTAAAATATTTTTTCTGACCATAAAACAAAAGGGATGGCAATTTACAAGTCCAACTCATATTATAAAAATATTTACCTGGAAAACCGAACAATACAAAGTAAAACAATTCAATTTAAAACATTATTATATTCCGTTTTATGTACATATTCTGAAAATAAGATTTGGTCAATAATTATATGTTTGGTAAATTCGAATACTTTATGACATTGTAATTAGTCTAAAAAACTGTTTTGCATTAACGTTCCCTTTAGGTTTCAAATAAATTAAATGTGAGTGTAGGTTTATGACCGTTATTGCACGTAATCCGTCGAGAATGTCCACTGTATTGTTTGTCATAAGCGGATCAAAGGTGTACTGAAAGCTTTAAAATTTGTATTTGCGTTTCTAAAGTTTATTTTTATATATTTATGAATTTCATTAAAATATCTATTAAAATACTGATGATAACTGTTTAATACAATGATCCCATGTATACAAATGTTTACTGAAACCATTAGGAAATTTATTGAGGTGACAAAAATGTAATTTTAGTAATAGGTCTACAAGATTGAAAAAACAACACATTGGTTAATCATTTTAAAACCTAAAATGTAATTGTAGCACCTGTTTTGGGGCAATCAAATACTTGACAATAATATTACTATTCATATAAATGTTTTGAAACTAATTACTATAATATGTTGGAATAATAAAGTGTGACACATATAAAAAAGCCTTAAAAATACTTTATGATAATCAGATTTGTTTTGAAATGTAAAGGCAAATATTTTTTGTATTTTTTAGCAGCATATCGGTGTTGATTTTTTTGTTTCTGTATAATATATTAACAGTAAAATCATGAATCACCTGGCACATAAATACGTTTATGAAATATATATTATTTGTTTAGATATAAAATACTTTTAAATTATCACTTTCAGGACATGGACACGCACTATCTAATTTAATACAATTTACCAAATCAAACTTTAACTAGAGAATTTGTAATTTTTTATCTCTACGCCAGATGTGAATCCCTTCTAAATATGAGGTTTGTCAGGCGTGGCTTGACAGCAGCGGGACAGCATGTGACATCTGCCATCTTGGGAAATACTTTTCGCACCACAAAATCTCCCCATCCTCTGAAAAATTGTAGCTTATAATAAATAATAGTAGAGAAAAAAAATTGAGAAAACTTCAAAATTAAAGGTATGCATGCTCAGTTGCCACAAATGATCAAGTGTTTACTTGTCAGTTCCTCATTCTTGACACTTTAAATAATGATGAATTAAATATAAATATTTTAATCAGGAAAGCATTTATTTGGTTAGTTTCCTTTTCCTTGCCTGCAAGCTCAAAACTGCAGGCAAGTCTTGAGCTTGCCTGCAATCATTTAGGACAGTAACTGCACTTATTTTGATTTTATCTAGCCTTCAGTCCTATTAGCTACTTCTGTTCTTGTTTAAGGAAACATTTCTATATCCCGTACATAATAGTATATATGCAATTGGATTATGTAGACGATCAGATCAAAATCGTTTTAAAGAAAAGTTCCAAATTTGGTTTAGCCCATTATGTAATTAAGAGTTACCTTGCTCGAGGTTTTTAAACTTGAATTAGTTTTTTAACTCTTTGGTATTCCACGAATGACTCATAAGAAAAGAAACAGTCGTAAAGTAAAATAATGTCTTGAATGAAGTACGTAGCAATAACATAAATTCATTGTGATGTGTATCGTGGAAACTTAAATATTCCTTGAATCCAGTAACATTCAGTCGCATCTAATTAATTAAACTAACCATTTCTTTTTCCAATCTTAAAAAAAGTCAAATAAAATTGAGTGCAAGGAACAAAATCTGCTGGAATGTAGAACTCGTGTAACGTTCAGGTCACGTAACTTTTACATCTCCGCTCGGTTTATGGTAGGGGACAAGACAACCTAAGGGACAACTCTTGTTTACAACGTTCAATATGGTTGCCCTAATAAACATAAGTTTATTATACTGCATATCCATATATAACAAAATATAAACTTATTATATACATCCTACTATTATTTCGGTTATTCAATAAATAAAATTATCAAGTTTGCACCTAACTAAACGAAATAAATATAAATATTCCTAACATATTCAGACTTAAATTACAGTGTTCTACTCTTAACCGTTGGTATCCGTTTCCACAACTATAAACGATACAACATTTGGAATCTATACATTGATATTTCTTGATACGATAAGCTTCAATAAGTCAAAAACATTAACACCCAAATTTAAGGGGATCCGTTTCTATCTACAAAAAGGTTTTTTTATGTTTCTTATTATTATGTTTTTGGATTCAGCATTTAATTAATAACATGAGTATGTAATTTCATAAAAATTTGACCATTTACAGGGGACAAATTTAATATCAACTATTAGAGAAGACTTTCAGTTTTGCATATTTTATAAATTGCTCTTTGTTATTATTGACAATAAATCATACGTCTCCTTTTTTAGTTATGATCAGAAAAACGATGAAAAGATATTTATATTTGGTGAGAATACTTGTAATTTTTATGCAGTATACAGTGGTTTAAGCAAAAACACTAATTTTAGTAAGACTAGTAGACATTTTGGGGCATTTGGAGCTGTTTCCTAAAATTTTTGATTTTTCCTAATTTGTCACTCGCAATTTTTAGTAACTCATTAAGCACCTGTGTCTAAAAAATATTTCCACGTAAACTTGATCCTATTTGTAAGGGTTCCTGTTTGGAAGGGAGGGTTATAGCATAGGCTCCACTATGAAAACATATTTAATAATAAATTTCAACATGTTACATAATATAAGAGCATTTTCCTATGTGAAAATTTATTCCGAAAAAACCCAAAATATTTATTTCATAGCATGGTTTCCATGCACAAAAAATATTCATTTCATAGTCAGGAAAAAAGAAATAGGCTATTGTTTTTGAAATAGGACGACTAAGAAAATGTACGGAAAAATATGATTTATAAAATAATGCTATAAAACCTCTAAGAACGCCCTTATTTTTTTAATTAAAGCGTGTTTTTTATCTTCTAATTGGTTATGTATCTTGTAATTGGTAAATGTATACCACATCATAATAATCCCTTGAACGTTAAATTATCCCCATT
Organism: Flexamia atlantica; assembly: GCA_035578135.1. Classification (NCBI taxonomy): domain Eukaryota; kingdom Metazoa; phylum Arthropoda; class Insecta; order Hemiptera; family Cicadellidae; genus Flexamia; species Flexamia atlantica. The sequence goes on along the minus strand of JAQJVK010000009.1, from coordinate 19,241,800 downwards.
ATAGGCAAATAATCTTATTAACCAAAATAATTATTAACCCCTTTATAATTCGATCACTTACAATTAGTACATCACTTTCGCTTCTTAGATAACGTATTTTTGAAATCTTTTCATTAAAGCTTTGTCGAAAAAATTAAAAAAATTTTTTCTTACGGATATCTTGTCCTTAACCTGTAGAAAAAAACAAATTGAGGATTCCATTATCTAATTCTATTTACTCAACAGTAATAACACCTATGTATGGTCCTTACCTATAAAGAAAATTTAATATTTCGGAATTTGTAAAAACGATTTAATGATTCCAGCAATTGACTATTTTTGTGAGGTTACAAGGATAACAAAAATTTACTCAAATGTAAATAAAAAAATTATGTTACCGCAATACTTTGGTTCTAATTAATGTAATATTTGATTAGTTACCTTGATACGCTTACGGCCAAATATAAATTTAGAAAATTGTTCTTTGAAGGCAAGTTTCAAGTATGCTCGCCCCCGATATCCTCCGTGAATTTCAGTTAATACGTTCTCTTAACTTAATAATTAGTTATTGATAGAGTTGTTATTTTAAATGACAAATTGTAAATTTTAATGTCAAAGAGATGTATTCAAAATCTATACGTATTTGTTCTTTTGTGTTTTAAATGTTTATGTATATTTATTACGACTGTAACCGGCTTTGTGAGTTATAGCACTCCGTGTCTATAATGAAAAATCATCACGGTGGACCGAACGTCGTTGTAAACTTAGAACACAAAGTCTAATTGTGATATACGTCTCCGTTGAGGCAGGCTCCGGCTCGACTCCGCTGTAGCTCTCGGATAGTGCCATGTTGTTGGTCGGAAACTTATAACCATGAGTTATGAGTTGATTATTGTCAACGACTGATATTACCAACGATATTGTGATTTGAAAATGCCTCTTTTCTCAGTCAAACGTTAAATTTATAATATTTTGCCCTCTGCTGCTTTAATTAATAAAGAAATCGGTAGTTGATATGGAATAAATTAAAAGATACCTAGATATTTATTGGACTAATTAATTATGAAATATGAATTCTTAGTTACATCTTTTTAAACGAAGGCATAAAAAATAATTTCGAAATTATTGCGAAAAATATTGAAAATCTTTAGATGTTGATACCCTTATGATTTCTCAAACAAAGTAGTATTAATTTTGTATCATGAAAATCACATGAACAGGAACATTATCTATTGTTTTATAAAATTGATTTATTAAATTTATTATTTGATACATCGTTATTTTACAATACCGCGATGCAATTATTTGAGGTTCATTGTAATTGAAAAGTGCCTTTCACAGAAATATTTTAGGTATATTTTTAAAACAAATCGAGAGAAATTTTAAAAATCCTAAATAAATGCTTAAAGTTAGAAAAACACCTTTTTGTTACATTTAAAGTTGTTGCATTCCATAAGCATTCACAATGCACAAACAATAAATACAGGCTTTCAACTAAATCCGGTAAGACTTGAGAGCTATTTTTTTTCAATTGTTTTTCTATAACATATTTTTGTATCTCTATAGATATTTCCAAATGATTAAATTCGGAACCCAGATAAACCAATGTACTGAGTTATTGGTTAGGTTACTTCTAAATTACTTTAAAGTTACGTTTACGTAACTTTGACATCTAAAGTGAGTTAGGGTCCAACCTGGTAGGTGACCTAAGAGGGAAACTTCATTTGTACTAGAAGTAGCAAATGTTTTATATTCAATACACTCCTATCCTATGATTAAATATTTGAAGTATAATATAACACATGTATATATATTTGAATATATTTTGAATCCCTGAATTTATTTGGTTGACCTGACCTGCAAAAAGGCACTAATTAACTCGGTATTCAAGATAAAGATTCATATAGTTACCATATATGTTCAAACAATAATATTATTCATATATAACCATATATTTCCAAATAGTTTATGAACAGAATAAAGCAATTAGTTCGATTTTAAGGCTGCAACAGTGAGGTGATGGATGCACTAAAGTTATAACACACATAATGTATTTGCTAACACAGTGAAAATTGAAATTAATGTTTTTATAAACGGTTTATTTAACTTTTTATTCAAATAAAAATATTTGCAGACTTATTTTTTAATATAAATATACAGTTCATATCAACCACGTGTTGGGTTTTTTCCAAGTGTGTTAATGATTAGGGCACATCTTCCAAGTACATAGTTGGAAAGTTTTTGTTATAATTATAGCTTTTTAATAAAAAGATATATTCCCTGGTGAATAACACATCAACCCCTTAAAGTTGAGCTTCAAAGGTCAACTGTATAGGTTAAATATATCTTTTGATCTTCCACACCATGACTCCATTGTGTGATGTTTGGGGAGTTTTACTTTAGCGACCTCATATTTCGTTCTTTTGCAGTGCCTATAGTACTCAGCGGTCAGGCAAAATATTATACTTTACTTTCATCACTTCATTTCATAAACTCAAGACAAAATATTATTCCATCAATATAAAAACATTCAGTTCATTGTAAAAAATTTGAACGTTTTTAGAGAAGCAATGAACATCTTACTAGCTTTGTATTTGGTTCATTTAATTTAACATGGTCATTTAAAAACATAATAAAGTATTCCAACATGATTAAATACTATTTTAATGAATTCAAAATTATTAAATTATCTTTGAACACAGCATGATTACCAAACCGCCTAACGTGTTACGGTCATCTGGTGGAAAAACGTTTTATAAGTCTATCTGTGTTTAAACTGCTCTCCACTGGCCGCTATGGTAATTGCTGTTGAAAGTGACGTTTTGCAAATTAATGTATATGTTCACAATAATTATTAATGGATAATATTTTGACATGTTGTAGCTATCACAAAATATATTTGTATTGTAATTTATTAAATTTTGCTGATGGTTATTTTTTATAAGGTTATAAAAACTACTATTTATTTTATTTTATAACTTTATAAATCGTTTACTATTTGTTCTGCATTTATTAGAATACAAATAAACGCATAAAACAGTCGCTTTTTGTTTATAATTTATCGTAAAAACATTGTCGCATGAACTTACTATCCAAAAATTTCGGGATTATACACCTTATTCGTTTACCTCAAGATTTCCATGTATGTTTACATTTCATACACTAACTTGTTATAGCTAGACTTGGTACACAAACATTTATGTGGTTTCAGTTTTACCCAAAGTAACAAAAAACTAATTTCCTACAAAATACTCAATGTACTCTGAGCACCCTCGTACTTGTATCCGCAAAATTATTTATAAAACTATATACGAGCTGAAACTCATATTATATGTTACATTATCTCAATTATGTGATTCCTGTTTCATTCGTTTCCTAAAATAATTCGGAATTATGATGATGTAGGATGTCGGAGTCTTAATAGCTGGCCAGCACAGTCTTAATAGTTATAACTTTTGTGTTAAAGGCAGTAAATGTAAATTGCGATAAGTGTAAGTTTATGTGTTTGAATTTTAATACTTTGGTACTTTGAAAATATTTGATATCAAGTACCCAGATGTAATGATGCAATTGTTTTTCCAAACATGAGGTCTTGTATTGACACAAAATGTTCGACGGATAAGGTATGTAGCCTGGTTTTAAAATAATACGGCTTTTAAAATAAGATTTTAAGCTTATAATAATAAGTGTCAAAAACGCAAAACATATTATCAATAACTTCATTCTTTTGATAAGCTTAAATTAACAACTATCATATATGTAATGTTTTTTTTTTAATTTTTTTCTTAATTTTTCCAATTATTACTGTCATAACCTTAATTAAGGTATTTATCAGTGAGCTAATATTGTTTACATCGTTCACTTGGTATCTTTTCAACATTTATCAGGAATTTAATAACAAAATCGGATTTCCGAGAGAACGACAATTAAATCTGGAGAGTTTCAAAGTGCTCCACTGATCCGATCAGGGCAAACCTGACACTCGCAATCCCTGCGGAGCTGCACGCGGTGCCTGCAATGTTTTCACTTTTTTCACTGTTGAAATTATATTGCTTTTCTACCTAGCAAGCAAAATGTTTCAAAAAGAAAAATATTTGTAGGCTTCTTGCATAAACTGCTTTTAAAAATTTAATAAAAATCTTCTTCAACGTATATTTCTAAAAGTTTCCTCAAAGAATATTCCATGTATTCTCACAATTCATCCATATACAATTTTGACATAGGCAATGCTTCTATAACTACCGGTTTTGCAGGTTTAAACTCAATAATTTTCAATCAACCCGTTTACTAGTAAATACAACAAATAGTTTCAACACTTTAAAATAAATATTATTTAATTTTTTGGACTTTTCCATTTGTTTCTAATGTTTAAACTACACTACGTTTCGAGAGGTATTGAAACTCCTCTCGTTTTCGAGTGACACACATAAAGTTACTCGAGGTTACTTCGAGAAGCATACAAGTGATTGTGAGTGCGTGTCGCATCGCTGCCAGGTTGGAGGCGTTGCCGCCAGTAAGGTATATGTTTTTTGTCTTAAATGTCTTATTTGTATATTCTTTAATGTGTTCAATGAGTTTTGTATAGATTTTTGTGTCAGTGAGATTTCTGTGCTGTTGAATGTTTAATGAATGCCAGTTGCGTGTAAAAAAAAAAACAACAAAAAAAGTACTAGGTTGAATAGAAATAAGTAGGTAATGTAACAACTTTAAGTAGGGTCACTTGAAAACGAGAGGAGTTTCAATACCTCTCGAAACATAGTGCGGTTTAAACATTAGAAGCGAATTGAAAAGTCAAAAAAAAATAATAATTACAAATCCTTCGCTATTATGAATTTTAAAAATACAATAATAAGATCACTGTACGAAAGAAAGTGAAGTATGAATGTTTGAATCCATGTTTTACGAGAAGTTTTTATACATTTAACAGTTTAAGTAGTACATATACAACACCTATTGGATTGATTGCCTTAAAATATATTGCAATTAATAAATATTTAAGTAGATAAAAAATTAAAATGCCTTGTCATGTTCGTTAATGGAGTTTTGATGGTAATTATTATTGCAATAAGCGATTATAATTATAATATAAATTATAATTATACATATGTATCAATGCTAATTTTTTCAACATATTGATAGTTATCTCACTAAATCTTGAAATTATTCTATGTAACCATCACGTTGTCACGTGGTTTTCTATTGCATCTTAAGATTCAGTACAAATAACAACATATTACCCGGAATGAGGACTAAATAGGTAAATTGTTTTCTGGGGAACTAAACGTACAATTATAGGGTATGTGGAGACGCAATCCTCGTGTTATTCTGTTTGTACGATTTTAACAGCAATATTGTCTTATTTACAAATTAATTCTTTGAAGGTCATTTATCGAAATATAATATTATTAAATGGTATAGATTATCATTTAAAGTATTCATAATGTTTCCCCTTGTCCTAGAGAAGATTGTTCACTTGAACAATTGTACCGACAGCTTTCTAGAATTTGTTCTGATAGATTCACGGGTTCGGGTTAGGAGGTTATTTCCCACGAGAGAGTCCGTCACTGACCTCACTTCAGCTGTCATGTTACGTTTGACAATCTCAAGCTTCGAAGAGGAGTTTATCTCCTGTAATGCGTCATTATTGGGCGATTTTCATTAGTCTTAATTATATCAGATATTGATAAACTCAAGAAAAAAGGGTGTCTTCGAATTGGTATATTACAAATTCCAAGGTAAATTTTGCGTTTTGAGTATCGTTTGGTGTCAGGGTTTGTTAAAATGTTGATTCGTCATTTGTCACTGCTAGTTTTGCCTTGCTTGTATTTCTGTAAGACATTATTATAAAGCGTTGAAGCTGGTTGGATCCAGTTTCTATATTTGAGCGAATTTCCCCTATAGGGAAGAAGCATTACCATAGATCTCATGGTAAGACTTAAGCCCAAGACCATGATCAATTTTTGTTTTGGGGCCCCCAGAAGCAATAACACCATTCGTTCGAATATATATAATATATATAATAAACCTGTAAAAATAAAAATATGCTGACCACCCTTTTATCATTATTTCATTTAAAATTATAAGTCTAAGTTTTAGTTTAATCATTAAAAATATTTACATCTATGTGTCTGTTAGCATGATAGAGGCCGGAAAATTGTCCGATATTTATTAAATTCGGTACAGACGTGTAAAGTGGTGATCAATTGGACGAGTTCGTAAACTAGCCTAATCGGACCACCGGAAGAGGGTTAAAGGAAGATAAAACCCCAAAAATGAGGTTTCACATAAAAAAGTAAAAATAATACAATTTCGGTTCGGGATGGGTCAATGTTATCCTTATGAGAAATAAAAAATTTATATCTTCATTATTTCTTAACATATCTTGACAGAACTTGGTATTTGGCTTCTTCTAGTTATGATCTACTAAATTCGGAATCAAAAGCACCCAGTTTTAACATACCTGTTGCAGCAATTCTGCATACACATTCTTCATGTTATTTCTATGGAGATTACAAAAACATGTTATATCTTGCTGTGATGGATGAAAATAATTTTTTTTTTGCATTTGAAATTCTCTGATTACGCAGGTCTATTGCACCAGGCATATTTTATTTCTAATAAAGTGCAACATTTTAACGATCTTAGCTGTTTCAATCAATTAAGACTTCAAAGGAAAAATCATTAATGTATTTGACATAATAAAACATTATTTAAAAAACATAATTCCGAGTGGTGATTGGGTTTAAGTTTGATGTTTTTTTTTTAGATGAACCTAAAATCCCAAATAATGTTTTTTGTTTACCTACCAAGCCGAAACATGGAATAATTTGATTTATGAACTCTTCAATGACACATCATCAATTACGAGCCACTTTCCACAAAATCGTATTGCCTGCTATAAATGGAATCAGTTAAACCAAAATGGAATTTAAATGCTATCATTAACAATTGATTTGATATCAAGTTGGCTGTAGGTAGGCCTACATTAAAGGTAAGTTAATTTTGTTATTAGCTGATAATTGTTTGGAATAAAGATTCATTCCTACGAGGTGGTTAGAGCTCCCGATCAATGTGTTCATTTCTTCAAATAGTTTTCATGAGTAATACAGCAAGCCCATACTGAAAATATCAATTTTAACTAGCCCATACTGAAAATATCAATTTTAAATTCCTCATTTTTTAATCTAATGATATTTCTTAGTTTTTGCGTGTGCACATTTGGAAAGTTAATACTTCCTTTTATATTTTTGTAGGTAAACTTTTAGGCATAATTAAGGTTCGTGACTGGTTAGTTTTACTACTTGTATCTTGAAACTTAAAATACTTATCTAATTATATGGGCGGGGTGGTCCCACTTCTCTGAATTAGATTTTATTTATAAGCTACTTTAAGAGAAGGGCATCCTACACGGGCTTGTGCCTAAAGGATGCTCTATTTATTTCACACTTCGTCTTATTATTCGAATTAAATGTGTAAGCTTAAATGGATCCTTTTTTCTTTTAATGTATTAGTTATTTGTATTTTGTATTTTGTATTTTTATATGTTGTGTGAAATAAATCTATTTTGAATTGAATTTCATGTGATGTTAGAACCCAGAAAATGTATAAAGGTTTAACAATTTTAATGACTATTGAGACATTATTTAGACTGCGTAAGTACAACTAAACTAGGATGCCAAATCATTATCGTTCTTGATGATTCATGAAACAAGCTCTCAAAACTTAAATATTCATTATTTAAGATAACGGGAAAACTTTATAAAATGAATTCCTTAAATCTAACATTTCCTGTTACAAATAAATATAATAAATTACATTATCTTTTATTCCTCTTCAATGTTTTGGACAAGATTTTTTCGTGTTATGTCAGGAAAATGATTGACCAATACGAACATATTGTAGACATCAGTTCATTATAATTATATAGATGTATGAAAATCAACGTACATCAACTTTTCATCAACTATGAGTCAACATTTTTTTCATTTTGTTTTATCCTACAGAACTTTGGAACGGTGTGAAGTGAAGATTTCACGTCGCAACAGAATGACGCAGGGCATAAACACTGATTAAGAACAAAGACTCAACGGGGACTAGCAAAGTCTTTTTTGACCGTTATGAAATTCAAAAGATGTATAAAGATCTGTTTGACCATATATGAACTATGTATAGTGCTTTCCACGTAACAATTAATGCACTGTTATTGACATAATATTTTAATTGCTAACATAACCTAGGATTCCAGCTAAAAAAACTGGTTCATCCTTGCTGTGAAATCATTTAAAAAGGGGCCTGTAGTTTTTAACGATTTTTTTTTTTAATATGAGCTACAGTTAAACGTCTTACTGTGCGCAGATGCTTAGCATAAAAGAAATAAATATTTTTGATTGAGCAAAGTTAAAAATTAATTTATAGAGCAATGTTAAATCAAAGCATTGTCGTCTTAATAACAACCTTTACCGCAATTACTAAAAACATTTACAGACCTGAAACATTTACAATACACACTGAAAAACTTGTGTATTGTTAAACGTAAAACAAAACGGGATTTAATGGCAAAATATTAAATAATATAGAGGTTACGTGGTAGACTTCTCTAGTTTTTTAAGTATGAAAATTTCAAGATCTACGATTCTTTCACATAACCTTTTTTAGGCACTACAATTGGTAGAAAAGAAAATTCCGCATTCACAAAAATAAAAATTTCAGTGTACTTTCATTCAATCGATTGTTTCATATTTTAAAAAAATCGTTTGTAATCAGTCAAAGAGCCCTGGACATTTTAATATATTTTGTGCAACCAAATTAAACTCATTTGAACGTGACCTCAGTCAATTCAATTTCAAAGAAACTTAAGTTTGAAGTCCTGGTTTTATATTTATATTTAAATTACATAGAATTGAAGTTTGATGTCCATTGAAACCTTTCATGGCATATATCAAGTGCCTTATTTAAAAAATGAGAAAGTCAGAATGTTCTAAATTATAATTACTAATTTTAAGCAAGTAGATTTTATATTGGACTGTTTGAAAATAGTTTTACTCAACTTAAAATTATCGATTTATATCAAACTTTACACAAAATAATAAGCTTTGAACAAGTTATCTAACATTCTTGTCGCCTCTAAATGGACGCTGAAGCTCCATCCACCTACCGCAAGGGAAATAACTTTTCCTGAATATTGAAAGGGGTTGCAACGGTTTGCTTACGTTATGTTGTAAGCTTGTAAAACATTAAACAATTTCTCTCTTCCGAGGTAGGAATGAAATTGAATAACTGAAAACTCGTTTTATAGTACTACACCGAAGTTAATTTGAAATGAATATTTATCAGAGAAGAGAATTATCTAAATTGTTCATGATATAATCAATGGTAAACATGAACGAAGTTGTATTAGCATGGCCGATTCCCGTTTTGAGGTCCTCTTAAACCCCGAAGGTTCAGGAGGTTTGAGGTTAATCGTTAATGGCAGCCAGTTAAATGAAAAAGTAAAAGTGGAATTTTCAATGTTATAAATTGATAAATGTTATAAATTGATGTTATATTTGATTAACTCTTTTTCTATATATCTTCCTTTTGGAGAATAAATTCTTTGAATTCCGCTTTTGGTGGCAGCCTAAGGTATCTATTGTGTTGTACATACTCGTATTTCCAAAAAAGTATCGTTTAACAACTACTTATCTTTGTTATCAAGAAGACCCAAGAAATAAGGAAGGATTGGTATTGTTAGCATGAAATTAGACAGCTGGCCAAGTTTTTAGACTCATCAAATATTTTTAAGAACACACACACACACATATATATATATATATATATATATATATATATATATATATATATATACAAACGAATAAAAAAAGTTTTGTTTTAATAATTTAAGTAAAAATCATCTGCTAAAACTCTGCTTAAACAACGAAATGAAATGATTTTTTGAACTGACAAATACATTTACGTGAAAATGTTATCCGTAAATATACATTAGGTAAAAAGGCCTCAGTAAATCTTAGTAAGTAAGTAAATTTGTAAACTCATTAACTTACAAGTCAAAGACTTGTAAATGAATTTACTATAACATATGATCGGAATATAGTTGATTAACTACCCAAACAAACAATGAACGCTAATTTTGCCAGGAGCGCACTCGCTCGCCTCATTTAGTACTCCCGATTATAAGTTTAATGGTTGCGTTTTTAAAAGAAAAACCCGGTATACACCAACATGTGCTGCACCTCAAGGTTGTTTCGAAGCTTACGGTTGAAACACACCGTAAGCTTAAAGAAAGGAGACCGCAGTTCAGATTGCTGCTGCATTACATGTTTGTTAAAGAACAACTAAGCATTGTTAAACGTGTACAAACTCTAAACTCAAGGAAACCTTGTCTGTTCCTGTTAGTAACAACATACAAACTACTAACATTAGGTAAGAACATGAACTCTGTATTGCTATGAAACCTTAACCTTATGGAGCTTATATATTCACCAATCCGAAGCGTTCAATGACATTAATTGTGTCCATCAATAGAGATTGTTATGAATGTAATGGTGTCACGTGGTTGATTTCAAACCCTTTTTATGATAAGAATTGTAGAAAACATTTTTATTACTACCATCTACACACAAATTATTTTGGAATAGTTGCCAGGAGATTTTCAATAGATAGGTTAATTCTTTTTTCTTTTACAGGTTCCGGTTTTTAGAGTCTCAAACGTTTCAATAGGTTATTTCTTTCAGAAACGGCACAGATGTATATACACTTATTTACATCTATTATTTGAAAACAAAAGCCCTTGTTTTACTTATTTATTTATTTATTTATTTATTTATTTATCAACGGCAATGCCAATACATATAACAATAATACAAGAGGTGGTATGACAGTTCACTGCAACACAAACAACACTAATGAGCAATAATATATATAAGAGAATGAGCATATAAATAAAGAATAAATAACTTACAATAAGATGCTATAAATAAATACCAGGATGAGCAAATAGGCAATAACAATCTTAAACATTTGAAAAATGAAACACAACTTACAAGTTGGACAAAGTTGAAAACAACAACAATTTGACCTTATTAAAAAAACAGACTAAAAAATTTAATATACGAAAAAGAAAGAAATTACAATGGCAAACGCAGACAAATGTTATAATCAGCAACAATAACAATTGATTAAACTATAATAACCAACCCTACAACACTGAGAATTATAGAGAAAACTTGATCAAGTATGCACAGTAAACAATAAATAATTGCAATACAAACAGTCGTAGCTGAAAGCATGAGAAACAAGCACAAAAAATATATATATATGCAAAGAAAAATAATGTGGCAGACATGCAAAATTTAAACAGCAACATTTTAGTTAACAAGAACTAACAAAGAGTAAACAAATTCATGCCTCAAACTAAATCTGTACAAACAATAAAGGTAACATATAGAAGAGAGAGTTGCAAAGGCACATTAAATTTGAGAAAACTAATATTGATTGGTAACAGAAACTCTCACTTTCTTCTTGAAGCTTTGTAGACTGTCATTAAAGAAGTCGACCTCACTTGAGACTGAGTTGCCAAGACGATGTAATCTTGCAATCGGGCTGGACATCAGGTAGTTTGTCCTGTAGTAATATTGGTGGAAGAGATCAGTAGACCTTGTGGACCTTGGCACCCTGAAGCTGATTTTATCCAGCAGAGCACAGCAATCAATGGATCCATTGATAAGTCTGAATAGAAACACCAGGTCAGCACAGTCATAGCGAACTTGAAGTGGGCAAAGATCAAGCAGCTTCATAAGATCAGTAACGGGGCCATCAAGGTATCTGCCCCATCCTCACGCCAACCAGCCTAATAAATCTCCGCTGGATTCTCTCCAATCTAGTGATATGATTATTGTAGTATGGCTTCCACGCCACAGATGCGTATTCAAGAATGGGCCGTAAGAGGGTCTTGTAGAGTGAAGTTATAGAGTAGATGGACAAACCGCTACTAGATCCACGCCATATTAGACCCAGTAATCTGCTAGCTCTACTGCAGATGGCTTCAATGTGAAGATCAGGAGTCAGCGAAGAGTTTAATAAAACCCCAAGATCCTTGACCAACTCGCAGCGTTGTAAGTTCGTACCAAGAATAATGTAGTCGAGCAACAGAAAGGACTCCTTTCTATGGAAGGAAATAACCATGCATTTAGCGGCATTAAGTTGCATACCATTCATGTTGCACCAGTTGCAGATACTATCGAGGGAGCGCTGAAGAGGAAGAGCATCCTCCTCAACCTTCAAGACATCGAACAACTTAATGTCATCTGCAAACATCAAAAACTTGCATTCTATTGCTTCAGTGATGTCATTCATGAACAAATTGAAGAGGTAAGGCCCAAGGAGGGAACCCTGTGGAACCCCAGAGATAACATTGAAAGGATCAGAGTAGCCATTAACAAATCGGACAGTTGATTTCCTCCCAGAAATATAGCTTCTAATCCACGATAAAAGAGGGTCCATTACGCCATATGACTTCAGCTTGGATATAAGGATAGCATGGTTGACCTTATCAAAGGCTTTGCTGCAATCAAGGTACAACGCATCAACTTGAAGGCTGTTGGAGTAAGCAGACATGATACAATCCTCGAAGACAGTGAGATTGGTCGTGGTTGAGCGCCCAGCAGTGAAACCATGCTGCTCTGGAATTAGTACTGCGTTTATCAATGGCTTCAGTCCATCCAGAACAATTTTTTTTTTTTTTTTTTTTATTGTCCTCCCTTCACATCCCAGGACGCTACTAGACCTAGCCCGGAACCGTTTTACACATTACTTCAGGCTAGGCCTAGTGGGTCACGGCATTATCACATAGCGAAAATGCCATTGGTGATTGGCGGGATTTGAACCCGGGCCTCCGAGATCGAAAGCCCGCGCTCTAACCACTATGCCAGGCCGCTCCCCTCCATCCAGAACAATGGATTCAAATATCTTGACAATTGGGGACTGAATAGTTATGGGACGGTAGTTCTTTGCAAGATCACGGTTGCCATCCTTGAAGATAGGGACCACATAACTTGTCTTGAGAGAGGCGGGGAAAAGGCCTACTTTCAAACTGTGATTAAATAGGCAAGCCAAAGAGTCACTAATGAGATCACTACAATGATGAAGTACAAATGGAGGAATGCCATCAGGACCACAGCCCTTGTATATGTCTAAAGCCTCAATTTTCCTCTTAACCTCTTCAGGGCTACACTGGATGAGTGACAATGACTGTGAGTTATCCCTGTAAGGAAGATCAGGTTCAATCGTCCTAGGCTTAGAGTAGACACTTGAGAAATGCCGGGCAAACATATTACAGATGTCGTAAGGGTTTGTCGCTTCCTCATCGCCAAGTAGCAATTTAGATGGAGAGTTGTCCGTCCTTCTCAAGTTATTGATGTGGCTCCAGAAAATCTTCGGATTACGTGAAAGGGTCTCATTTACGTGAGCAATATAGGTGTTATAGCAATGAGTGGCAAGAGACTTACATGCAGCTCTAGCTCTGGAAAAAGCAGAGTAATCACTGTCGAAACCAGAAATTTTATAGATCTTGTGTAATCTTTTCTTCTCAATGATGATCTCTTTTAAACCTTGACTAAACCAGCAAGGGAACGGAGAGATACCCACCCTCTTGAGAGGAGTGTTTACTTTAACGAGTCTACTCAGGCCATATATGTAGCTATCAAAAGCATCCCCAGAATCAACAAGTGACTGCTTGAAGTTGTTATTAAAGGTAGGCAGCTCCGATCTTAATTTGTCAATATTACACCTGAGGAAATTTGGGACCAACCTAGGCTTGCATGGTTGAAAACGTGTTAAACAAGGAAGAGCAATGTCAAGTGCAGGATGGTGCCTATCCTCGTAGACAAGTGGGTCAAAAGAGCGAGCAACAGTGCAATGGGTATCAGAAAAGACTAAATCAAGTTGAGCTCCAAAAGCGTTGGTAATACCGCTACACTGCTGCAAACAGAGAGTGTTTGCCATATCTTCAATCAAGTCAGACGAATTAGAGGGGCTTCCAGCACTGTTTAAATTAAAATCACCCAAAACAAGAAGGTTGGATGCGAAACCAATCTGAGCACGAAGTTGTTCCAGAGAGTCACAAAGTAACTGATACTTGCTTGCAGGCTGGTTAGGAGGAATGTGGGCAGCACACAAGGCAATATTCATAGTACCTTGCTTAACTGTAATTCCCAGGGCTTCAACTTCATCACTCAAGAGACTAGTAGAAGAAGCTTTTAAGCTTTTGCGCGTTGCTATCAAAACACCTCCCCCACCTTTTTTGGCACTAGTGCTAGAAGAACGGTCACATCTGAAAAGGTTGAAATCATGCAGACCTAGCTCAGCGTCACTTATATCAGCACTCAACTTTGTTTCAGAAAATACTAGTATTTCAAATTTCTGGAGATGAGCTTTAACATTCAATTCGGAAAGCTTAGACCTAATACCATTAACATTCTGATAATACACAAATAAAAAGGCATTGCCGTTGATCCTCCCTAGTTTTTTTGGGCCTTATCAGACTTGACAATCATAGGGATTCCTCCTTTGTATTTAATAGTTAGGTTCTTCTCCCCTGCAGAAACGCGAGAATCAAGCTCACTGCGCAATATCCTCAACGATTCTATCTCATTTGGAGTTTTGTCTCTTGAAAGTTTGACATTAACAAGACTTTGGTCCACAGAGCTTATTTTATCCGTAGAGAAATTCGCAAGCCCAAGGTTCATATCTTGCTCAGAAGAGAAAATCAACTTGATAGGTCTCAATTTATTGGCATGCTGTGTACCAAGCCTAAAGAATTTAATTCCAGCTGGATTTCCTTGAGGGAGTAAGATGTTTAACAATTTGGAGATTAGATCCTTGTCATATGCTTTAGAATCCAGCTCCCTGTTGCTTTGTGACTCAGGTACATTGAAAACTATAAGATTCTTCTTTCTCAAGTTGCGCTCATTAATTTCAGCTAGAACGTCATTAACAACAAAACTACTGCTGACATTCTCCCTTTTTTCAAGAGACGTAACTCTTTTATCAAGTTCATCCAGCCTTGGTTCGATAGTCGCCAGCTTCTCTTGAATATCCTTAATATCAGCCTTGATGATTTTAGTATGTTCAGGATACTAAAATGTTAACCATGGATGCAAGATTATCAACCTTAGACACCAGAGAGCTCAGGATGTCGGATACACTATTAGAAGAGCTTTTAGGGCAACAATCCGCTCTAGTGCATAGCCATTTATTAGCCGAATTACCAGTAATTTTGGTGTATTCTGATTTAGCCACCCCAACAGAGGTCCGATGGAACAATCTGTTACATGGGTCAGAGCACTGTAGCTTTTCATCGAGATCGCCAACCACCCGTACGCAAACTGCGCATACATCATCATTATATTGTGTACCCATCATAATGTGCAAAAAAGTCAGAGGCACTTACCCCCAAGTATCAACAGTTACTAAATTCACCACTGAAAAGAGGCAAATAATCAATAACTATATAGTATGAGCAGCGCCCAGCGAAAATAGATCGAACAGCTCTTGGCTGCGACGAAATCAAGCAGGTCGTGGAAGGCTGTGAAATTGGCGTGGACGTTAGACGTCAGACGGTTATGTCCAAACAAATCAGCAAAACAGTGACTATTTATGTAAACAAACAATTATTTGGCGCAAAAACACATGTGAGTATCCAATGGAATTCATGCTGTGACCGGTTAATTAAAATAGCTTGAATAAATTAACAATTCACTCATAAACTCTTCTAGAATTAATAAAAAAAACTTTGTAACCTCATAAAATTGAGGTTATATTGCTCACTAGAGTACACTTTCAACACTCGAAAACAGGTTAAAACTTATTGATTCAATCAAAGATTGCAGAGCAACGCTACTGTCAAAATCCACCATCTTGAAGCAAAAAAAAAAAGCTTGTTGCTTGTGATAGCGAAATGAAGTTTAAAATTAACGTCTAAATTTTGAAAGAGCTATAAAATGAAATACACTTTGAAATGCTACTTGTGCGAACCGTAACTTATAACTCAAAATAAATAAAACTCACAGGTAACATTGAGCTATGTAAAAATCATATTATATTGAATACGATTTTTCATTTATTTTTGAAATTACCTTTGACTGATTTCATTGTTTAATAATGAAATCTCTGCGAGTATAAGTTATTTTACTACACAAGAGTCTCTTACTTTTCACAAATTTTTACCTATTTCAAATTTGTCCCCAGGAAATTTAATACAAGGGTATATATACTGCATAAAACATACATTTTACACAGTTAACATTATATTATCATACGTTTAACTCGTTACATTTAATCAGTATCTTCATAAACAGTGATATTACATGTAAATAGAGGAAAGCTGGTGTTTAATATTGATAATGTAAAAACTCCAAGCACCTCTGAAAAATGCAATGTAGCAAAGTTTGCCAATTTTTATATAAACATCACCACCACTTCAGCCTACTTAGTTTATCTAAGTCTCAGTAACTAATAGCTGTCAACTATTTACAAACGTGTTAAAAGATTAAATCAGTTTTGAAAATTGATTTGTATCTGTAGAGAATGTCAACAATCCCCCAATCACCATGATTGGTCCATAGGATTCGCCAGAAAGGACCACAACAGCAATCAGCCACAGCGTAATCACAAGCAGTGGAGCCTGACAACACCATCTCCAATAACCTTTGCTCTGTCCTGCGGCCAAGCTTTGCTACGTTTATCTTTTAATTAGTTTTGCGGTTATCTTTTTTTATACATTTGGTGGCCAACAAACTTTTTTTGCAACGATTATAGCAAAATTTACATCAGCGCATTTTCAAGGAATGCTTCAAAACATTTTAGCCAGTTGCGTACAATAATCGTAAAGAATTTAGTTTTCACATTATTTTACTAAAAGGAATTAGATATATTGTATCTATTATGATTCTTATGCCTTGCAAAAATACACGCACGATGTATTTTATTAATTTTAATCGTCAAGAAAGGATTATCATAAGTTTATTTTTAATCATAAATTAACTTTGTTTAATATATAGATTATGGATAATGCAATGCACTGTGGAAGTACTTACATCCTCATTACCTCTCTAGAAAATACCATCGTTCAAGAAATTATTTTTAAAAAGACACATGTATTCCCAAATAAAGACTGATAAATTTCCCATTCGCAAAGGAATCTACACTGAGAGAACAATACTCACGCAAAGTCAAACACCAAAAACTAAAATAATTTTCCATTACGTGTAGATTAAAAAAACAAAACAGAATGATTTAAGTAGCTTTAAGACATAAAGACAGGGGGCATTACACTTCCAGGTGGATGAGCGCGGCTCACGGAGGCTACAACGAGATATCTCCTAATGAGGACGGCAATCAGTCTGAGGGGAGGCGGGGCTCCACCTGCCTCTTAAACAATGATTAGAAGGCGAATTTTAAATACCCTATATATATGTGTGTGTTCCGTCTTGAATATTATCTTTCATAAAGCAAGTCTACTGAACTATTTTTCTCCAACAGTAATGTTGATCAAGTAATTGCGAAATTATGAGTCTCAAAAACTAAATCGATTTTATAGTTTTACTCATATGACATAGTTAAAGGTTTACACAGATCGTCTTGAAAATATAGTGATAAATTACCCACTCGCATAGGAAACAACACTGAGAGAACGATACTCACGCAAAGACAATTCCAACTATCTTAAATTTCTTGTTTCTTAACAAATTAAGGCTTTGAATACTTATTTACAACAAAAACACTAAAGGGCTCAGTTCCATTATAAGCCCTAGTTTTTGTCATCCCTTAATATCCCTTTTTCTTCCCTATTTACCTCCCCTAGCTCTATTATCTTTTTATTATAAGGGCTTATTTATAGCAAAGCTTTTTTAAAAAAAGTTCAAGTCGAGGGTGAGGCTTAGAAGAATCCATGGACATGCACTGCAGCTTATTTAGCCTATCGTGCACCCTTAAGGTTACGCCATTATCACATAGCAAAATGCCATTGGTGGTTGGTGGGATTAAAACTAGGGGCCCTGCTGGGAACCAAAGTCCAGCGTTCTACCACTACACCAGGCCGCTACCATATTAAATATTTGGAAACATTCTAAATTGTATTTGTATAAACTCAGTCAAGTAATTAATTGATCGTCCTCTAATTTTTTAACCGAGCAGAAGGTAACAAAGTATTTCATGGTCATAATAATGTTACCTTTGGTTTGGAAGAAGAAACCTAAATAAATAGACTAAAACTATATCTTTTATTTTTTTAACATACGTAACCCCTCTCTTCGTCATACGTTTACCCCTCTCTACTACTATTCCACTACTCCTGCGATTGTAATATTAACATTATAAAAAACATGCAAAAAATAACTATCGAAAGAAGCATAATACATAAATTTGTAAGAGAGCATTGTTTTCCTCAAGAATCAAAGTGCGTATTAAAATCTAGAAAGGGAAAATTTTCAGATAAATTTTCAAAAAAATATCAAATACTACTTAGGTGCCTCTCAACGAATTGCCCATTCGACCCCAAATTTAACTCTTAATGAGAATATATCTCTTCTTTTGATACCGCAAAGAAATAATCTTCTGTACTGATTTCCTGTTTAAAATATCTATATACATTTACAAGTTATGCTTCTATTGTAAATCATATGAAAACAAATTTTCTTTAATTTTTTTAGGTTTAGCACAAAACATAGCATAATGTTATAATATAAAAATACTTTACATTTGGCTTTTGAGATTAAATCGTAAATATTTCCAATTTGATAGAAGTGTTGTAAATTTAAGGAGCCAACCCACATTTTGTTTGTTAGTGTTACCTGTTTTAATTTCTTCCGCCAAAGCGGTTAAGGTATACTAGTAACAGGTAGCGTTGCAATCATGATACCTCAACCACAGACCACAACCACAGCATCAGATGAGCCTCGTAGTGAATGCTCAACTGCAATCATTACTAGTGGGCTGCTTGGAAGCGCTTTTGGGGCGCTTTGATTCTGTGATAAAAAAAAGTCTTTACATGTTGTAATCCACTCTGACTGCATTCATATATTCTTCTAGTCTCGGAGGCCCAGATTAAAAGACCGCCAATTTTTTTTCGTTAGGTGATATTGCCATTACCTATTAGTCCTATCCCGAAGAAATGTACAAAACGAATCCCGGCTAGGTCTAGCAACCCGGGATAAGAAAGAACGCCAGAATAAAAAAGGTAAATAAAAAAATAAAAGTTTTATTTTGTTATAAGTATTTGAGTATTATAATTTACAGCTTAAACAATATAGCATTGAAATGTGTCTATGTGTAAAAAATACAAAGACTTTTCATATGATTTAGGTACTATGAAGCTAAATCAACGTCTATCTATTGTAGGCATTTTAAAGTGTCACTTTAAAAAAGTCTTTTTTAAGTTGTTTTTTAAAGCCAAAAAATATATTATTATCGGAAAACTTCAGGAGCTACATTTTTTTACAGGTATGTCTACATAAATTTCATTTGATTATTAAGATTGAAGATAAGGTCAATTATATACAACATTTCGTCTTGGAACGTATTTGTTGTAAGAAATAATGTAATCCAGGCTTTGCCGCAGTGGTAGGCCTTATTGTGAAGAGTTGTGGAAACTTTAAGCTCAAAGTTAATTACGACCTCAAAGAACCCTGAGCAAAGCATGACTTTTAATAAGCTCGACATCATCTGCGAGTATTCATAAATAGTTTTTCTTTATAAAATGGTAATCCACAGCTTATTCAAGTACAATTAAAATTGTATTTAAATATTTATAAGTTTAAATAGTTTTTATTTTACTGTACAAGTGCAAAAGGAATTCGTTGAATATTTTTAAGAGTGGATATGATGCTGTTTATTAGATCTCCATAATTTTTAAAACTGAATGAATGAAAACATGTTTGGTATTTCAATCAAATTTGGTCATAACGTTCAATGTCGTCATCAACTCTAAACGGAAAGAGCCTGAATACCGAAGACAATATAATTCCCAAAAATACAATATCATGCTCTGTCCGACAGGAAATTACTTGAAATATACTGTTTAACTGTGGCATAGGCCATAAAAACATTTACAACATATCAATTTTGTCAGCATATTGTTATAGTGAAAAAATAAAATATTTACATTAATATTCATCTTCAAGGAGTCCATGTTTTCTTATCTGCATACAACTGGCCTTACTTCATTTAAATGCTATGTACTTATATAAAACCCACATTAAAACAGCAAAATCCTTTACAATTAAAAATTTTAATTTAAATAACCAATCATATTTGTATAATAAGTTACTATTCTTGAGCAAATATCTTTGGTATACATGGGAATTTCAATTAATTACAATCATAATAGTTATATTTTAATTAATTAAGTTGCAGGGCCCATTTAAAACATAAATGAAACTTACAAAATTTATTGTAATATTAACGAATGGATTGAGGTCAAGGCGATAGACTACATTATTAAATGACCGTCAAGATATAACACGGTGGACAGGAGGGACGGCGGACGGCGCGGCGTGACGCAGTGTGGGCCCCGCGGGAAATGACCGCACATCGAGGACATAACTTATCATTATCCAGCTGAGCCAGGGGATACCGACGTTGGCCACTAACGTACAACCTTCGACTGCGCACCAATGGGACGGTTTAAACAAACGTCAAATTAAAAATCAGTTCACTTCATTACGAATATTTTTAATAAAGCATAATGGATCATCGGAAAGTTTCTAGAGTGAAAAGCCATACATCAAAGAAAAAGTACTGAATGCCTCCTACACTTTACCATTGCCTAGCAGAAAGAAATATAACGTTATTTGAATTAGCTTTTTTAATCATTCAAAATATGATTTACTTTAGCTTATTTTGGCAACTAATTTCCAAAACTTATTTATTTATTTATTTATATAATTATATTTGTAAATTAATATAAATTGTTTGATAAACGTTTAAAAAATGTCTTTATACCTAATACAAAGATGTCATGACAATAAAGAAAAATATCGCCAATATTGATCATATATATATAATAATTTTACTGTTGCGGTTTTAATAAATAAGGTATTCTCCAAACGGTTGAAACATTAAAATAGTTATTACGTACTAGGCGGGAAAGTATAATTGACTCCAATTCTTGGGGCCCAGTGCGGTGGATGCGCGGTATCAAAAACGGCTAGTGCGCATGCGCGACAACACGTCGCTAGAGCGCAGCACTGTCCTTCCGCTCTCAGCCGTCAACAATAGCGTGTCACTACATGTCGTCCTAAAAACATTGACCTTCGGAACATTGACTCTCATTAACGATTAAAGTAAAATACAGCATAAAATTAAAGAATAATGTTTCATTGGTATTAATTAAAGAGTCTTGATACTCTGAACAACGATTGACAGAGAAGCAGTAACTATGTACGAGCTGCCGAATCTACGCAGCCAAACTAGTACACTGTCGGCCGCCGCTGTCACTACTACTCCCCTCTCCTTCCAGCCTACCCACTCCCCGCCCCATGCGCGGACTGGGCCCCAAGAATTGGCGCTAGCTATACTGTTTTGCCGGACGTGCATGATAGTTCGACCTTCACTCGCGCAGGATTTTCATTCAAGCACGGCAAAACTTTCCGGCCGTGTAACGTACGATACTTTTTGCCATACTACTCAGAAAAACATACTTTCAATCATAACGTAGTCCTTGTATAAGCCAATACGTTTCTCAATCTTTCAAACTAACTATAACAAACAGAACAAACATTTGCTACTGCTGCCAGTGCTGCCACTACATTCCTCTAAAAAGTAGTCAATAAACAAGCATTAAACGTCGGTTTGCTGCAAATCAGCTGATTTTTTACTTCCGTTATTCCGGCCTAGGACGGCAATGGGTAACTTTCAAGCTAACAAAAATGAACTGAAATTCTTTATTCTTATGACATCTTTGTATAAGGTAAAAAGATAGTTTTCAAACGCACTCGGTTTATTAAAAGTTTTTTATTAATTTACAAATATAATTATATAAATAAATAAATAAGTTTTGGAAATTAGTTGCCAAAATAAGCTAAAGTAAATCAGATTTTGAATTATTAAAAAAACTAATTCAAATAACATTATATTTATTTCTGCTAGGCAATGGTAAAGTGTAGGAGGCATAAACTGGGAAGGTGTCGTGTCCTGTAATCCAGATTATTGGAGGACACGAATTGTGAAAAGAAATAGGCGATGGCTTGTGGATGCAGTGTTCTCAAGTGGGAATTAACGTTCGCATTAGTGAATACTACATTCATACATAAGACCATCTTATAATTAGACCAGTTTGTAAGTGAAGTCGGTGAAATAGTGGTTTGGATCCCGCGTTAAACTAAAGCTCTCTTAGTTGCCATTGGATGATGGGCTGATGCCATTGAATTAGCAGTCCTGTCTAAGGGACATATCAGCCTTAGTAAAAAGACTACAAGATCGCGCCAAAATTATTTTACATTCATCTGACATCCATATTTTGTCTTCTAATACCTACATGGATAGCTCGCAATTTCAAGCAATGTATAATGTATTACCCTTATTATAATTATAACCAAATAAGTCAGGGATATCTGGGCATTGTACTCGAAGTGTGAATGAAGGATGAAATATTCATTCTACTACATATTCGATAACTTTATCACCGGCTCATCAGTGCTCTTAATCTGTTTTAACATCTATAGCCTACTTCTAAAAAAATATGCACTTTAATAGGAAAATCTCTATACAATTACAACTGAATGCTCTGTGTTAAATTAAATTAACAGAACATAGGATTTTCATAAACCTTTACTAAGACAGAGTTTTAAATTCCATCCCCCGTTCTCGTTGCTGCACCATAATTACAATGTCAGTAGGACTCGCGTGAGGACCACAGCACCAATCAACCCCAGTGTGATCACACGCTCACTATACATCCCCAATTATCCCCACTCAGCCCTGTGCCCACGACCTGCCACTTTTTTCTCTTTAAATAGATTTGATCTTAAAAAATTGTATACATCGTAAATTGTTTTTGTATTTATAATACTATTGCCTCAACTGCATTAAAAAGGGACGTTTTAACTATATTTATAATCTTTTTTACATACACTATACCATTAAAAGAATGAATGTCCATGCTAAGCAGAATCCATAGCATCAGTAAAACTTGTTTGCCAACCATAAAAAATTATGTAGTTTGGTTAAAGAAACTAGTCAGGTTGATATTAATAAAAAAAAAGTATTTATGAAGTTTAGATGCTCTTAATTATGAATGTAAAAACAACTTGTTTGATTGTTGAGGGCGAAGTTAAGTATTTAAGGGTTACACATTTGCTATTATTTCTTAACCGAAAATAAATTCAGTGCAAAGTATTTTTGAGTAATATTGATAAATTGCCTGAAGATTTCGAGTTATATTTTGAGTTAGGGCAAGGGTAACTCATTATGTTTAAAAAAATAATTGAATTACACTGAAACCCACGGAAAAATATTTATTATGTTCAATAATAACTATAGCAAAATAAAAATGTTCTTTTGATTTATAACAATACAAGATTTGTTGACAAGAATAAATGGAATCTGTTAGTTAAATATCGTTATTTTTACTTATGTAATACGTATTAATTTATTTAGTATTACTAATAAATGTTCAATTAATAATTATGAGGGTTTATTTTATAAATGTGTGTTACTTAGAGGAATGTCCAAAAAGTAGGATTATATATATATATATATATATATATATATATATGTGTGTGTGTGTGTGTGTGTGTGTGTGTGTGTACATATTTTCATATTTACTAAAGGAGGACGCAATGGATTGGTCGGAGTCAAATAACATAACATTGTTTAATTTTCAAGATGGGAATCACAATAGAACACGTGTTTACGGTTGACACAAATGGACTGACACAAAGGATATTTGTGTTATAGTTGAAAGTTTCTTTATTCAACAAATATTTACTCTTAGGTTTCTTGGACAAAAGAGTGTTAGATTACAAATGTTATCTGCTATTCTTTTTAGAAAAAAATGTTTTCAACCTAACATAAAACAACAATTTTTCTAATCACATTTTTTATGGAGCTTTTCAATATAAATAATAGATCCTCCCCCCACACACACGCACATACATTGAAGCTATGATTTTATTGGAGTTAAATGTTTAACGTTTTTCTGTCGTTATATTTTTGTTATATTCAATGAATGGATGATTCTGACCTTCACAATATAATTTTAAATTATCCATCATGAAGAAAAGCAGACTGTTCTAAATTCTATAATCAATGCTAAACGAATACTAATCCTTTTACTTACACTAAATATGGTTTTTATTAAGTTATGATGATATGTGAATTTTATGATTAGTATTAATGTTATTATTTTGATCAAATCTTGACCTGACAGTTTTTAAGTAACTGTATTAAGTTTAAACAGAATTCCAACTACTCACGATAACAACAGGACATTATGTTTATTACGTTGTATATTTCTAAAGTCGTCGTGTCATTATTTAGTTGGGCCATCTTTTGATGTACTGCGTCAGTGAATACGACTCTCTTTTAACATTTTAATTGACAAATCCAAAAATGTGCGCTTAATTCGACGAGTTCTGCTGAAGATGAGGGGACAATCCCGCAAAAAGTACGCCTTATATAAAAGAGTAATATCTTTAGTCATAAAGTAAGTAATAATTTGAATATTACAAAACAGTATCATGTCTATTTGAAAATTATGATTTATTATTTTCATTATTATTGGTTTTACTTCGTGCATATTTTTTTAGTCGACCAACTACCATCGTTTTAGTAGTTTTAAAACTAAATACCTTAAGTTTTAATACGCCTCCCCTACCTTAAACAATTAATAATCTGATGACATGTAACGAGTTCCGGGGTAGCAATTAGTAGGAGGAGCGTTGTAATAATGAGACCACAGCCAGACCGCGACCGCAGCAGGAGCGACGTAGTGCCACGTTCCCGCCGCTGATTACCGCGGCTTTCAACAGCAGGATGACAACGCCTACGACATATTTATAAGGAATACAATGTCCTGTTGTATTTTAGTAATTGTTGTATATTAAAAATCGGATTTAAATAAAGTTTAACTATTTAACCTTATTATAGATTAATAGCACATACACACGCAGCTTCGCCCGCTGAAAGGATAATTGTAATTCAATTATATTATACCTTGTGCAATTTTTAGGAATAATTAACAAATGGACTGATTTATTTGCGCCATGGGCGTGCAAATACACCCTTAAGATGCAGCTGATAATTCCACTCAAGATGAAAGTGTAACGCTTCCTCCAAAAATTAATTTTCCCCTCATGATTGGCAAATGGTATGAATTAGCTTCCTCCCATTTCCAGAGAGAATGAGGATAACCCAGAATATAAGACAAATAGACGCTAAGGATGGATTTTCGACTTAAAATAAATCTGAATTGAAGTTTTAGCATGTTTTTGAAAATAAACCGAAAACTTTAAGAAAAAGTAGGAGGTAAATGTCTAGGCAAAACACTTATTGCCACAAAAGGTTTTTCATAAAATTTTTAAATTTTATTCTTTCAGAAGATTGGTTCTCGTACCTTTTCTGTTCTCTGAAAATATTCTACAGGACTCCTATCCATAGTTAGGAGAAACTAAAATGGCCACCATTTTGATTTTTTTAAATATTCTATTTTAGCCGTCTTAGAAAGAATATTTTACAAACCTTTCTTTTTTTGGCATCTAAAGCCTATAATGAATAATTGTGCCAAGTTTTATGACCAAAGGTATTTTAGTTTTTGAGAAAGTAAGCTTTGAAAGCTAAAAATGGCCGCCATGTTGTATATTATAATATACCATATTCAGGCCTTTAGAGACAAAGTAATGCAAAATCCTTTCTTATTACGCATCTAGAGCCTCTAAAGAATATTTGAGCCAAGTTTCATGGCTCT
Organism: Flexamia atlantica; assembly: GCA_035578135.1. Classification (NCBI taxonomy): domain Eukaryota; kingdom Metazoa; phylum Arthropoda; class Insecta; order Hemiptera; family Cicadellidae; genus Flexamia; species Flexamia atlantica. The sequence continues at coordinate 19,215,864 of JAQJVK010000009.1, read as the reverse complement.
AACCCTTATAGTTTTTGAGAAACTGTGATCAGTCAGTCAGTTAATCAATGGTTTTTGGCTTTTATATATATATATATATATATATAGAAAATAAATTAGGTGTCTAGAACATCCCAAGATTAAACCGTAAAATACATACCATTTATTAGTTCCAGTTAGTAGTTAGTCTTAACTAAGGGACTTAATGCAGTTGGAGAGTTTATTTATCATCACGTAAACTAATCGTGGTATAGTTTTGAAAATAAGATTTCCTTTTTTACTCGCATATTAATGTCGATTCCTCGTTCAAGAGTTCGAGATTTAAAGACTTTCTCTCGGTTTAGAGGACAAAGAATCTAACTCAGCTTAGTAGATGAATTTTTCTCAAATTTATCAGGAAAGAAGATTTTTAAAACTTTCGAAATGTTTACATCATAAACTAAGGTACTGATTATGATTTAAATAATACATAAAGTAACCCCATACTAAACAATCGTGATCTTAAGAGGAAACTAAAGGCAATCCGGTGTCGCCCTCGCGGTCGAGATACGTACTAAAATTACTCCGCGATAATAATCGGAAAAAGTAGTGTGACGTAGAAAATATCCAGTTATTCTAAAATTATGGTGTTAACTAGCATATAAAGTACTCTTTTCCACTATTAAGTCCAAAATATAGCTACAGAGGCTGATATAATGTCGTCGCTCATTTATATAAGTGTTCAAACAGTAATGAATGTAGTAAATATTCCTCCGCGGGGTCGACGATCAGCGCGTGTAAACGTTCACGCGGTCTCATTTTCCGGCGATATATTTTTATTTAGAGAATATAATTTTATTGCACCTTGAAGACAAATAAATTCAACACTAGGTTCGTGAAGTACATTTTTCATTTTCTTTTTACATTCCGAGTTATTTTAGCTCAAAATATCAAATAGCTAAAACCCACTATTTGAGCTCTAACCCAAATTACTCTTGTATGTGTTAAGATATCGGAAAAATAAAATATGCTTATTGAAAGGATTTTATTTTTTCCATTTTGATACGTAGCTTAATGTCGTTCGTTGAAAAATAACGTCAGGATATGGTATTGCGCGATAATGTAACCCGCGAAAATCATTAGAACACCATTTTGTGCGGGGACGAATTCCGACTAAAGTTTTCGATTGAAAATGAAAACATTATATATCAAATTAAAGAGGAGAAAAACCCCTACAGAATATTACCATTTGGTTCCACGATTTCAAAAAAGGTAAATAAGTAATTACACCTAAAGTTCAACCGATGATTTTTAAGTGATTGTTAATTAGGTAAATTAGACTATGCAAATTCAGAGGTTGATTACTCCTATATTTTTTGTAAAATCGTAATTTAAGTGGTAATGTTTTGTAGGATTTGTTCTCCTCTTCAACTTGATATATTTCGTTTTGATTTTAGATCGAAAATTATGGACGAAAAGCGTTCCCAAACACAAGGGTGTTGTAATGGTTTTCGCCGGTTTCAACATCGCGCAATACCATATCCTGACGATATCTTTCAATGTACGACAATAAGCTACGTATTAAAATGAAAAGAAAAGAATTCCTTTTAATATGAATTTTTTTATTTTTCTGATATCCTAACAGATACAAGAGTAATTTGCGTTAGAGTTCAAATAGTGGGTTTTAGCTAGTTGATATTTTGAGCTAAAGTAACTCGAAGTGTACAAAGAAAACAAAAAATGTACTTCACGAACCTAGTGTTGAATTTATATTTTTTCAAGGTGTGATAAAATTATTTTCTCTAAATTAAAATATATCGCCAGGAAATGCGACCACGTGAACGTTTACACGCGCTGATCGCCGACCCCGCGGAGGAATATTTACTACACTCATTACTGTTTAAACACTTATTTAATGAGCGACGGCATTATATCAGCCTCTGAAGCCATATTTTGGATACAAAAGTGGAAAAGAGTACTTTATATGCTAGTTAAGTCAATAATTTTAGAATAACTGGTTATTTACAGTATCACGCTACTTTTTCCGATTATCATCGCGGGGTAATTATAGTACGTATCTCGACCGCGAGGGCGACACCGAATTGCATTTAGCCTCCTCTTAAATTAATAAATATTTAAAATTTAGTGCGTGCTATTGAATGTACAATGTACATTGGCATTCATGATTGTTTTTAAAACAAGCTTGCCTACAGTGCTGTTGTATGATCACAGGTTAATTTTTGTTTACGTGGTTACCACAAATTAATTGAAGACACATCATTAACAGGTTGCTATATTAAGGGTTTATCTCTATTATAGCCTATTAAAACTTACTTCGTATAAATTTTGTGTAATGTTTGAGTTTTTAATAAACTTTCTAATCCAATTTCAACTGACAAAGATTTAATAAAGATGGAATGAAGAAAAAAGTCTGCAGTATAATGATAATGTAGGATATAAAGTCTACTTAGGATCTTTGTTCAGCAGAGACGGGCCTTTTCCTCCTACAATGCATGTGAAAAGTCCGGACCAACATTAAATCGTTTCAAATCATCAAATAAAAGATTCACGACTAAGAAGGTCTGATCAAACATTCTAAAACCAATAAATAAAATTTATTGGAGTAATTTGAGAGTAGTAAAATAACATTATACGTGGCCATATATGATTTTAAAACGAATACTTTAGTGTGATACTTTCTTGTGGATTATTTTTAAAATCCACATATAGTACACACTATCCATCCATATAACCAATCCATCCATAGAAGACCTGGTAAAAGAAAATTTTAATATTACATGAGGAATAACAAAGCATGCATGCACATACAATATTCCCAGTTGGAGCGCTTCAGGTATAAAATGTGGCTTTAGTTCATGTCCAATATTACCCTGACAAGATTTATGTTCACATGTTTAACATAACCTCTAGCTTCCAAAATCTTAAGAAATACTCTATATTGGAATTTTTCAAGACCTAATAACCTATTACAATTATGAAAAGATTGCAAAATTGTAAACTAAAAAAAATAGAAGCGTTAATTCTTTTTACTAGCCTATTAAATTTACTAACATACTTTATTTTATTATATGATTTTCTTATTTACTAGCTGATCAACACGGTTTTACTCGTGGAAAATCAGAAAAACTTCCTTGGATTCATGATTTAATGTTCAGGTTACCATGACAACTACATGAGCTTCCCTATACTAACATTGAAACTTTGATGTATCTTAGGGCGTAGCCCTGAGGGAATTTTTTAAAATCCGTTCTTAGGGTGTCTATACCCTGAGAGGATTGTTCATGCAAAGTTTCAAGTTCTGGGTCAAGTAGTTTGGGCTGTGCGATGATAGGTGAGTTGTATTTGAAAAATTTATTTTATTAGTTATATTTATAGTCAATATTACATGTATCTATTACGGCTTACTAATGTTTAAAAATTGAAATATATAACAAGCAATTCATTATGCAAATCAAACTTTAAGCTTCCTACTTTAAAACATTTTTTTTCTTTGTTAAGATCGCCTCCAAGTACCTTAATAAAACATTTCTAGTAAGGTAGGGAGCAGTTGGTAGCGATTCGGATTCCAGAAGGAGGGTAGGGATGTCATGGATTCGAATCCACGGGTCTCACTAACTTGTAACAGCACTGTACTGGCTCACCACCTGCTTTGGTTGATAACGTCCACACACAAGCTTGAGTACCATGTGAACGTGGAAAGTGTAGGGGCAATAAAAGATCGCCAACATGAATAGTTTAATAACTTCGCCAAACACTGGCACAAAAACATCTGAAGATGAGGTATTACAACAGTTTTGACGTTTTCCGTACAACATTCATTATGACGATGACTGGTTCGTGACAACACCTAAGGAACTATATCTCTAGTATATTAATAAAGTAAACACATAAATGTTTGTATTTAAACAAATCCAAGGGGCCCTAATTTTTATCTCCTTACATTTAGATTACTAGACAAAACATTTATTTATTAAAAGTATTGCAGCTATTGATCACCACCGATAATAGAGATATGTCAATACAGGTTAATCAATAACAATAATTCTAATGAAATGATTGCAAACGTTTGTCCATTCTGGTAGCTTTTCATCTACGTAAACCTCTTTTAGGTGAAATATGATTGTATCCAGTTGTAAAGAAGAATGCACTTGAGTTTAAAAATATAAATGCAAACACAAGGAAAATATTGTAAAATATAAATACATGTTTAATATGATAAAAGGTTTAATTCGCTTGACCATATTGGAAACGCCACAGAGTGTAATATTCAGCGAAGTGAACCGCATGGGCCGTGGCGACAAAACCTCTTTACTGCTTAAACTGTGGTCTGCAGTTTCGGTCGTTGGACTTGGGTTTCATTTAACTCTCAGCAACCAGGAAAGATATTTGTAATATATTGCCTATGAGTGATTAATTCTACTTCAGACTTCTAAAAGCAAAAGTTTGTTGTTTCATCTTCAAATATTTTTAAAGTATTATAACACCTGACAAACAATTTAAATTAGATATTCTAAAAAGTTTAAAGGTGTCATAAATGTTATTAATCATTTAATTTTATTTAACATTTAAGTTTAATTATAATGTAATTATTATTTACATTAAAGGTGTTATAAATGTTATTTATCATTTAATTTTATTTAACATTTAAGTTTAATTATAATGTAATTATTATTTATTGGAAAACTTCCAATAAAAAGTTATGCTAGCAACAATTTTTTTCTTACAGAATGAGCAAAACTATCCTTTGGCTTTTAGTTAGATTTTTAGACGTAAATAGAACGATTGTTTATTGAAACATAAGAATTATAGGTATAATGTTCAACCTATCATAGATAATTAACATTGGTAGGTGTAATTGATATTATTGAACTTGATTTTAATCAGCACCTAAATTATTAGTTTAATTTGTTTAGAACTGAAGAAAAAAGGAGAATTTTAATTTGTATTTAAAATGTCTAAATCCTTGGTAGAATCTTTAAATAATAAGAGCCAAAAGATTTCCACGTCCCCAAAGGTCTATATGGCACTATACATAATGTGGCATTATGGACAATGTGTTATCATAACAATATATCGTTTTGAAGTGGCAATAACTCCAAACGCTACGGTATATTTCTTTCAGTACTATTGCAGTTAGATTATAAAAATTGTGATGCATTAAAATTGTATTACTGAGGGGTTTCTATCCATTCTGTTACGTTATCATGAATAATATTAATTTAGTTTTTTACTTAAAGTAAAATGGTGGAAATGTAATCATGATTCAGATTCTCTCAAAATAACATACTTTTTTTCAATAATAATGAATCATTTTTTTAACTATAAAATAAAAAAAAATATTTAAATACGATTTTATCAATAAAAGATGTTACTAATAGAAAATGCTAGCTGTAATCTGTTATTACTTTTAACGAGACTGTAATATACAACTTATATAAAATATTGGGGGAAAAATTAAACATAAATATAATTAGATATAACTGTTTTAGAAATACAAATAACTTTTTTATGGAATATATTTTCAGTTAAAACGTGAGCGATAATATACTTATACTCGATTGTCTTTAGGTAACAATGTTTAGGAATTTTTATAGAATAGGAATCTTTTCTAGAATAGGGCAGCCAATATTTAAAGTTTCCTTGCTTGCTTATTTCTTAACATAACATATCTTAACATATCATTTCTTAAGGTTCGTATTTTTTTACTAAACTTGGTAAACTTGGTTAAACTTCATATAGCTTAGATATATCGGGTTGCTGAGTAAAATCCCCATTTTACATTTCTGTGGCGGTACAACCTGCATACTCACTCCCCATATTATTGTAAAGGATATTTTTGTTTGTTCTTATTAATATTATTTAAATAAGTAAGAATCGGTTTGGAAGGTTAGGGGAGGTTAGGTAAGGTTAGGTAACGGTAAGTTACCGCTGGTATTTCATAATCCATGACTTCACTGAGTCCCTCTTTAAAAAATTTTCTAAATGATAACTTTAAAATTTAAAACATTCTTCTTTTTTTAAATTTAAACTTTTAGTGTTTTAAGATTCTTGTTATGAGTAATGCCACTAACTCATGGTGCCTAAGTGCCTTTGTTTGTTTGTGCAGGAAATAATTATTTGGTCAGAAGGAAGAAGAAATATCCGGTCTGACGCCTGCCTAATAATAAACCAATAAATTTAAGAAATAATTTTTCTTCTTTACATCCTTCACATAATTATATTTAACACTGAATGAGTGTGTCATTCTTAGGTATTAATCAAAAGTAGTGCCTAAACTCTTAAGCCGATATTTTAATATAGTTAACAAGTTAACTGAATTAAGACAAAAACTGGTTGTCTTTTTGTAAAATAGCATGTCTTTTAAGTGCTCTAACACTGATTCCGGATTCAGTTTGCTGAGTTTGTAGTGACGTCTCAGTATTACAAATACGGAAAAGGTTAGTAGTTTTTACATATCTACCTCTTATTTTATTACTTGCATGATAAGGTAAAACACATCTCTATTTTATAAGTAATAGCATTTAAATTGTTTTATCGGTATGAGATAAAAAACTTTATGTTATAAAATTTACTCACCGAAATACGAATACGTTTTGATTAAACCAAATTTGTCAACGATTGTATTATTAGATAATTAAATATATAGACTAAAAGTGATATATTTTATTCTTTTTACCGACTATATATTTTGGGATATGAATTTAAATTGGCAGTGATCAATTTATATTATCTAAAAACTATCATAACCATGATTTTGATATTGCTGCAGAGCTTATAACGGGCGTTTAATAAGAACAGTGGCAGTAAAATCGATTATGCTGCATAAGCCCATAACACTACCTACCTCGTGGGGTCGGGCGGTCTTTTCTCATATAGCAGCCTTTGATGTGTCGTCACTGCTTTGTTTACAATATGTTTCATCTCAGCCAATGTTAACGTTGTACCAAGCCTTTGATGAAAATCTCGGTTGGTCTCCATGTCTACCTCTTTTATGTTTTTAAATATTTTTCTCATATAGTTAGCTTTATAAATTAAAATGCCAGTCGGAAATACGTTTAGGCTTGGTTTGTAATTTATTGTTTGGTCAAGAAGTAAATATTTTGAGAACAATCGCACATTATCTACATCATGGAATTATCCCATTCATAATGAGTAATATGAATTTTTTTTACAAGTAGATATTTCTGGAGCTTCACCCGTTGAAAGGATTACTTGTTGTTTTTATTTAAACTATACCATGCAATATGCAGTTTTTACAAAATGGCAAACGGACTGATTTGATTGTACCAGGCGTTCAATTGCACACTTAAGATGGCAACTGGTGGTGATTCCACCCCAGTTTGAAATAACCTCAATCGCCAAAACGTTTCTCAATCACATTAGGTATCACCCATTTAAGTTGATAAAGGCAGGCATTTATTGCATAATACTATGTATTCTTATGAACAGAAAATCCTATCACCGACAAAGGTTTTGATTTTGAAATTCCAGTTTGTAATGGGTGCTCACACTTGAATTGGAATATCCATGCAGAGTTCAGAGATTCTAAATTGAGTACTGATTTATTTACTTACTATACGGACAACCCTATTTACAAATATGAAATACAATGTAGTACGTTGGGCTGTCCGTAAAACGCAGGTAGCCTTAGGAGCACTGTACGTGTTAAAATTATAATGTTTGGTCGTAATAGATTTTCTACATTTTATTCTTTTAGTATTATTAGATTGAGTACCTTTAAAAGCATCTTTTAAATCATTCTTCACGGCCTCCACCCATAGTTTTGAAAACGAGAATGACCGATATTTTAAATTTAATATTACACCCTATTTTGACCTTTTGATAGAAAATATTTCGAAATCATTACTTAGTACGCGTTTAGTGCGTAGAACGAATATTTGTGTCCAGTTTTATGGCCGGAGAAAAGACCTAAATTATAAAAGTTGAATAATGGCTGCTATATTACATTTTATGTTTCACCCTATTTCAGCCTTTTGAGTCAAACTATTTTAAAATTACTTCCTAATACGTATAGGTCCTTAAAGAACATTTGTGCCAAATTTCATGCGCCTAATTCTTACAGTTTTTTAAAGAAACTGCGGTCAGTGTGTAAGTAAGTCAACCATTTTTGGTTTATATATATATATATATATAGAAACCACTTATTAGACTTTCCAAAAAGCCTTATTATAATACCCGTTAGCAAATTTTGTAAACGCTTCTCTACAGTTTAAGTCACTCCTATCAAAAGGGTTTAATGCTTCAAAACATGAATCAATGAATAAAATGAATAAATGAAATTATTTCCAATCAAAATAAACATTACAAAAAAACAATGTATTTTTGGAAATTTACTGGCCACTTTTTCAAGTTGTGTGGCCAGTTACTGGAAATATAACAAATAAATAATATATAAGAGTCTAGCATCAAAAAACATTCACTTTAAGCCACCATTTGGGTATCTGCTAAAACAATTTACTAAATTATATTTATATTATTATATTTTATTACTGTTATATTTCACGGCTTCTATAAAAAAAATAATTAAAACGTTAATAAGGTATTTGAAAATGAAACCTTGAAAAACATTTAACGTTAAATGTTTAAACGTTGTCGTTTTTACGACAAAAATTAAGTTATAATCTTAAAAGCTTAAAGTGATATTACCACTAATTATATTACGTAGTGTATAAATGGTATTTAACACTGGTTCTTATGCCGGGAGGTCTCAAAAAAGATTTTTAGAATACATTAAGATTAGAAAATACGAAGAAACATTATGATCGTGTTCATTCAACTTTTATAAATTACTAGAACACATGCATTAGCCAATGCATATCTTGTGTTTGATAGCCCGATCCCACGATGTCCTAGCTGGCAGGACGCCTACTTTGGCTGCCACAAAGTCTTGATGCGTTTTCAGCACACTGCAGTGATGTTAAATTTGATATAAATTACTTATTTATTTAAATGCTTGGGCCAATGTTTTTTACAACCAATCTATTGACAATGAGGGGTTTGTTTATCCTACTAATATTATAAGTGTGGAAGGATGTGTGTTTGCTTGACATATTATGCAAGTCTCAGCTGCAACAACGTATCCATTCAGGCAGACGAATGTAAACAAATAACCCCAATCCCACCTGACAGGTATAAAAAACTGTGCAGAAGCAATAATAGCTGTTTCAAATCAATTTAAACGTGGTAGAAGCCACATTAAACATCTAGTAATTTTAAGGTAGATTTAATATTGATATAATTTAATATTCAGCTGATTGTCAAATTAGTACATGTGATTATTTATTATTGTTATTGTTTACTTTCTAAATAAAATGGATTATGGTTGAACTAATGCTAATTGAATTATTAAAAGTTTAGTAATGGCGACGTTGGAAGAAAAGAATAAACATGAATTAAAAGTTTTAGGGCGGCAAAGAGGCGTAATTAAATCACAACTTACAAGAACTCTCAACATACTGAAAACAAAAGGTACAACTACTTCTGATGCACCCGGCAGATTAATACTTGCAGAAGAAACATGGCGCAAATTTATCAATACTCATGAAGACATACTTAAAATTACAGAAGATGAAGATAAATTTACAGAGGAAGAAGATTACAGAATACAGGCAGAAGAAATATACCTTGAAATTAGGGCATTATTACAGCCTTACATTACACCCACCACGCTAACAAATGATAGTAAAACTCTAAGCGTTGTGGAGAATGTTACGAATATTACGAATATAAGTTTTACACCATACACAGAAAATGAGACTGTCAGAAACTTTTTGATGAGACTGAAAAATTATTTGGAACTAAAAAAAATTTCAGACCCAAAAACTAAAACTTATCTCTTTCTAAGTACTTTATCTCCAATCATACATCAGACGTTATGCGATGCAATTACACCAGAATCTCCGAGTGATAAATCTTATGAAGAACTCTCAAATATATTACAAAATTGTTTGGAACCTAAACCAAGTGTGCTAGCAAACCAACACAAATTTGTCTGCAAAATTCAAGAACCCGGAGAGGACCTTGCTTCCTATGCACGTGAACTGAAGCGTTTATCAATAGATTGTGAGTTTAAATGTAATAACTGTGAGCACATGGTAAATGATATGTTTTTGAAAATGCAATTTATACGAGGGTTAAGAGATAGTGAAGTAAGAGTTAGACTTCTTCAAGAAAAGAACAATGAGAAATCCTTCAATGAGGTAGTAGAAACAGCAATTTCAATAGAACAAGCCAAGCTGGAAAGTCATGAAATAAACACAAAATCACCCTACTCATCAGAAAACATAGAGGTGAATCGTATCAGTCAACGAACTGAATCAACGAGAAATAGTACAAATAGCGGAAATAAAAAACTTACTAAATTTGAAGAATTGAAAGGAAAATGTTACAGATGTGGTAATGCACAACATAAGGCTAACGTCTCCAAGTTCAAAAACGAATTTTGTAGGAAATGTAATAAAATTGGACATATTGCAAGTGTCTGCCTATCGAATGGAAATGTAGCAAATAAAACAAGACAGTTCAGATCACAACAAATGTACACTCAAGATGAAGAAACAACAGCTCATGAGATAAATGTCCTAGGATCATCACCAAGAGTAAGCGATAAATTTATGATAAATATAATCATTGAAGGAAGAGAATTAAGTATGGAACTTGATACTGGAGCAGCTTTGAGCTCTTTGTCGTACAGGGACTTCCGAAATCTCAATATACAAAAGCAGCTTTTCAAAACAGCTGTCGAAATGAGAACTTATACTGGAGAAATTATAAGACCTGTTGGTGTTTGCTATGTTGAATGTAAATACAAAAACTTTGATTTTCATGGAAAACTTTACGTTTTGAGAGAAAAAGTAGATCCTATTTTTGGGCGTGAGTGGCTAAGGGAGGTTAAGATGGACTGGGCTGATATAAGGCTTACTGAAAGAGCTTCTTCAAAAATGTTGGATGATTTGTTATTGTCTTTCCAAGAACTTTTCAAACCAGAAATAGGTAAAATACCTTCAGAAAAAGGACATATACAGCTAAAGGAGGGAGCAAAACCTATTTACATTAAACCTCGACAGGTTCCTTATGCGCTTAAGAAGTCAGTTGAAGACGAAATACATAGACTTGAGAACAGCGGGATACTTACCAAAGTCGAAAATTCACAGTGGGGTACCCCAATAGTGCCAGTTAGAAAGCCAAATGGAACTGTAAGACTCTGTGCTGATTACAAGGTAACAGCAAACAAACTTGTACTTGATGAAAAATACCCCATTCCACGAATTGAAGATATTTTCACGCAGATGAATAAAGGAAGATATTTTTGTACACTAGACATTAGTAATGCGTACTTACATTTACCCATGGACGATGAGTCAAGTGACATACAAACCATAAGTACACATCTGGGTTTATACAGAGTAAATCGATTAATGTTTGGCATAAAGGTAGCACCGAGTATTTGGCAGAGATTTATGGATAAGGTTTTGCATGGATTGGAGGGGACAGTTTGCTTCTTTGACGATATTTTGATACAAGGAAGTACAATTCAAGAAACTATGAACCGTCTGAAGGAGGTTTTTCAAAGAATAAAACAATTCAACTTACGCCTAAATCGAGACAAATGCAAGTTTTTCCAAAAAAGTATCAAATACTTAGGTCATGTTATTGACGAAAAAGGCCTACACAAATCTCCAGATAATGTTGAAGCAATAACTAAAGCCAAAAGACCAGAAGATCTGAACCAGCTTAGAACCTTTTTGGGACTCGCAAATTACTATACACGCTTTGTTCCCAACATGTCAACTTTGTTAGAACCATTGAACAATTTGTTACGGCAAGGGAGGAAATTTTCATGGACTAAAGAATGTGAAGACACATTTTTGAAGGTTAAAAATGAAATCACAAGTGATCGAATATTAGCACACTATGACACAAATGAAACGTTGGTTTTAGCAACGGATGCCAGCCCGGTAGGCCTTGGGGCGTGTTTATCACATAGGTATCAGGATGGTTCTGAGAAGCCAATCGCATTCGCCTCAAGATCACTGACTAGAACAGAACGCAAATACAGCCAGATAGACAAGGAAGCTGTTGGAATTTATTGGGGTTTGAAGAAATTCTATGCATATTGTTATGGAAGGAAATTTGTACTTATCACTGATCACAAACCTCTAATTTCAATTTTTGATCCATCAAAGACGTTACCAGCAATGACAGCTTCAAGGATATTTAACTATGCACATTTCCTATCGGGATTTGACTATACAATTGAATATCGTAATACGGAAAAACATGCAAATGCAGATTATTTATCAAGATTTCCAGTATCAGAGCCACCAGTTGATTACAATGATGACCATGAACAGTATTTGATAAACCAAGTGGAGACAATGCCTGTAACGAGGAAACAAATTAAGGAACTAACAAAACAAGATAGAGAACTTAAACAAATATTACAGAATCTAATTACAGGGAAAAGCTTACAAGAACTTGGTCTTGAAGATAACGAATATTGCCTACAGAATGGTTGCGTATTCAGAGGGAATCGGATCTGTATACCACTAACATTGCAAAAAAAAGTACTAAATGAACTACATTCTGGACATGTGGGCATGACTAAAATGAAACTACTTGCCAGAAGCTACTGCTATTGGAAGAATATTGATAAAGATATTGAAAATATGGTAAAAAATTGTTTATCTTGTCAGCAGAAGCTAAATAACCCTGAAAAAGAGACGATTCACCCATGGGAACCTCCAAACGGACCTTGGGAACGTATTCATATAGATTTTGCAGGTCCGCTTAAAGGTTGGTGGTATTTTATTGTTGTTGATGCTTATAGTAAGTGGGTAGAGATATTTCCAACAAAGTCAACAACAACAGCATGGTGCTTAAAACAACTAGATAGACTCTTTTCAACATTTGGATTACCTCATGTTTTAGTGTCAGACAATGGAACACAACTGACATCGAAACCATTTGAAGATTTCCTAAAGAAGTATGAGATAACACACAAAACGATTGCTCCTTTCTGCCCTAAATCTAATGGTCAGGCAGAGAGGGTTGTTCAAACTGTTAAAAGACTTTTGATAGCTAACGGTGATAGTCACATCGATGACAAAATAAACACAATCCTAAGACAACTGAGAAAAACAATACATGCAACCACAGGAAAATCCCCTTACAATTTAATGTTTGAGAGGGAAGTAAGAACAGAAATAGATTTATTATTAGAAGATTCCTCTACAAGACCAAACTTTTCAAATTTGAGCTCACCAAAAAGGTGTTTTGTTCCAGGACAAAGAGTGTTGGTTAAAAATTACAGCCTCAATTCAAATGAAAAATGGTCCCAAGGAACTATAGAAAAAAGATTGGGGAACGTTATGTACCTTGTGCGAGTTGCAAATGAAAGACTTTGGAAGCGACACACTGATCAGATCAGAACATTATAAGTGCTAATCTTAGAGGGGAGGAATTGGTGTAATTTTCAATTAAAGTTAGAAAAAATAAGAAATTAGGGGGGAGAATTGATATATATTTAATATTCAGCTGATTGTCAAATTAGTACATGTGATTATTTATTATTGTTATTGTTTACTTTATAAATAAAATGGATTATGGTTGAACTAATGCTAATTGAATTATTAAAAGTTTAGTAAATATCAAATAATGTTATCCTTCCTTTACATTCAAGATAGGTTCTCTAATAAGATTTTGACGGTAACTGACATTAAAGACATACTAGCTTTACACCAAAGTTTGTGTACGGATAAAATAAAAACAAAACTAATCCTTTCAGTATTACACATTCCTTGTTAGCGTTGTAAGGTATTTGTTGTCATAAAGTACACAAAGAGTTATCAAAAGTTTGTGATGTAACTTAATAAGTCGTTTAATATAACCCTTGTGGGGTAGAAAATGAACATGTCGAGCCACAAAATTTATGTCCAATAGGGCCTCTCTCATAAGAGAAGAAATATGACTGCTATGATACTTGCCGTTGTTGCGAAACATCCAGCGCCTTTTGTAGGCTAAGTTTACGAAGATTACGATACAGTATATTCTTCTAAATTTTTATTTATAATAGGCCTACTGATTTTAAAATGCATACATCTTCAAGCGTTATATTTGTATATATTATTTACAACCCTTTAGCTGAACACTAACTGATATGTTTTTGAGCTTATAAACAATGAATTATACTTGTAAAACTAAATACTATTCAATTATTAAGTGTAGAATATACTAGTGACTAGGAAGTAGGATAAACCTTTCCTTGATTAGTACCAATAAACCAGTTCTTTAAATAAACAAACTTTTTTTGAACTTAATTATTAGTAGTTCAATTGTACAATTATTACTTGAGCCATTTTCCATCACCGACCAGTAATAAAAGTAAGATTCACGAACATATTAGATCTGGTTCATAATTCTTTCGGGCATTTAATATTTTTTTAATCAATTGACTTGTTCTGTGCAAAAGGGTTATATTTGATTACAAACCTTAGTTCTTTAAAATTATAGTTTTGTAGCTTTTATCGTCTTGTGTAGGTATAATACATTTTAAAACTATAAAACGAATCCCTTTAATGTAACTACAACACCAAGGCATTTTAAACATTATTACTTTGACATTTCTGCTTATTTGTGACCATTCAACATTTATACTGCTACAAATATTTGGCCTATAGTTTTAAATTGAGCATCCACCAAGCTGTCAGTTAAACTACTAAATTGGTTGGTAACACAGGGAGCAATGTTGTTCTTTTTCTATGAATCAAATAAATGTCTGTTAAATAAGACCAAAACCTATTCATGAGATTTGCTTAATTCCTTTAAGTCTAAACTTTGTTATATTACATTAATTCATTCATAGTTGAAAGTTAAAGTGAAGTGAAGATATCGGAAAAAAATCTTTAGTATTACAAACTGTCTCAATATAAAATAATATTTGTACTGGTAAACAAATTAAAAAATTAAATCACTAACTGAAAAGGGAGATTCGGTTTACTTATTTTAACGCATACTTTTATAAAAAATCCTTTACATCTGATTCAGTCACAGGTGATGGTAGTAACCATTTATTCTCAAGGAAGATTTGCTTAATTTAATTTTTTCAACCCACAAAGGATAAGGGTGACCTCTTAAAAAAACACCAAAAAAAAAACACCTGTCAGTTGGAATTGGGGTTATTTGTTGGGGTTTTGTTTGTTTGTTGGGTTTGTTGTCTGCCTGAATGGATACGTTGTTGAAGCTGACTTGCATAATATGACAAGCAAACACACATACTTTCACACCTATAATATCAGTAGGATAAAGAAACCCCTTATTGTCAATAGATTGGTTGTAGAAAACATTGGTACCACGTTTATGCCTCTTAAAAGCTGAAATAAAACTACAAATCTCATAATACTTTTCAAAAATGAAAATATTTTACTTACAATACTATTGTTCAACTACTGTTCATTTATTTCAATTATTATATGAATTAAATATTACCTTGGTATGTAAAGAACAAAGAAATGCTGGAATACATGATCGCAATATGATCTTATAAAAAGGGTTTATCTTAATAAATGTCTTTTGATAAGATAAAAAACCCTATGTAGTAAAAACCCCATACTAGATCGAATTTGCATGTGTAATGAACCTTAGAAGCTTGTCACCAAAAGAAAATTTATACAGTATAGGCTTATTACATTTATTTATCAATTCGTCCTTACAACAACAAAGCCGTATTATTAAATCTCATTTTAATTAAAGAATAATAGATTGATTGTAGGATTACTTACAAGAAGCACGTGTTCGGTTATCCAGAGGCGCGAGGGCGCGGGCAGCACTCGGCGGACGCTAGACACCGACTGTGGCGGCGCGTCGCGACGTGAGTACTCTACCCTTACTACACCCCCTCCCCCTGACCCGCCATTCAATACCCAGCCACCTGTGCATGCACCCAGGCCATGGTCCACCATGATGCCTCTGTGCTGTATGTGCCCTGTGCTCTGCTTCACTATATTGACAAAGATGATGTTCACTTTGAAAATGGTTTCAATACCAAATTGATTATTGAAGTTTGTTTACAATTTACTTAAAATAAAATAATAAGATTCTTAGGTTTAAATTTTGTTTCTTTGTTCGGAGGTGTGTTCCAGTATGTGGTGTGCGTAATTTATTTTATATGTGATGATAAAAACAATGTAAGGAACCAGAATCTTACCAAAGAACATCCTTTAAAAAACATGGGTGAAATAAAGAAACCAATTAAACGCAATTTTTAAGTGCTACCATTCAATTATCTGACTAGTTTACTAAAGGAGCTGATGAACGGTTAAACAAAACAAATATTCCTTTACAAAAAAAATATAAAAGGAATAAAAGTAATAATGCAGCAAATAACAAAACTGTCGAAAGGATTTCGGATCAGTGAATGATAACAAAGAATGAAGGATATGAGAAGAAATAAGAAATTACTCCATATTATTATTTAACAGCTTGTGTTCGAGGTTGACGATCAAGAATAGATAAACATAAAATATTTATTTATTGCCATTACACTGTTTTATAATCACCGGCATGCATTAATCATTAAACTTAAACCTTTATATAATATTTGTTATCAAATTGAGATCTAGAATAAAAACCTTTTTCGTAACAAATTCCATAAATATTTCTTTAAACATGTTAAAATTTTATTATATTCCGAGGCGGCCAGGGAGGATATTGAAAAAAGTACTAAATTGTAAAAATAAACTGATAAAAATTAAGTTTTAACTGGTTATGATGAGTGATGAACTCTTGGCTACTTCTTATTCCATAATTTTACTGAGAAAATATTCACTGGAAATGTTCAGGGTTTTGTCTCAAAAAGATGATACAAACTCCGATCCTTGAATACATCAAGGATCACAAATAAGGGAACTTTAAGAGGGGCCGCGTAATAGGATTAGACACTAGGAAGTCTTACAAGATTATGGTCGAATACTTTAAAGAGCCATACGACTATGAAAGATAGACCAGAGTAGTTGGCAATGCCAGAACTCTATTATGGTATCGATCGATGGTTGTCAGAGTAGGAAGAGAGTGAGGAACGATTTTGGGTCATGTAAATTATGCTACGTATTGACAATAGTTTAGTAACAACTTAGACATTTGTACATAGGTTTTATTTACATTTTTAGGGAACATCCCTAAAGTTAAACGTCCTATTTACAGTTAATTCTATAATTGCAGTCGAATTTTTAGTTTATTTACAAGTTTTAAGCTGGTGAATAAATAAATTACGAGTACATTGAAGCGATATAAATAATATTAGGTCCATTTTCGTAACTCCCAACTTTACTATAACTTACAATAATGATAAACCAGATACATTATTACAAAATATTAGTCTGAGAAAAACTACATTTAGGAAATAAAAGTTTTTTTGTAAAACTCAAACTAGCGTATGTACCATACGTAACCGTACCGTACATACGTAACATATGTAACTACATATGTACGTATGTATCGTTACATATGTAACTAACATATGTAACGATACACATGTATCATTTTAGCAAAAACGATACATATGTAGATATAATTATTTATTTTAAATCTATTTATACATTTTTAATAAACTGAACATATTCTTTATTCTTTACTTCATCTTTATTTACAGTCTTCAAGGTTAGAAATAGTGTCACATGAACTTAATCTAATTACAATTCAGTTTTGTTCTCCGTCTCTTCTATGCATGTTGTTGTTGTTGCATATATTTTAGCATAAAACTTATTATATATAATTAAATATAACACATTTTGTCAATTTATGTATTTGATTTCAATGTTAAAATTTATATTAACATTTTATTTTAAATATAAAGGTTATACGATACCCACGTATATTATGTATACTTACAATACGTTAAAAATATTTTATTATTATATTCAAAGTGTAACATCCAATTTAAAAATTAAAATATTTATAACATACTAGCAGAACCCGTGGCTTCGCTCACGATAAAAATTATCGTCTAACCTTGATATGAAGAATCTAGAGGACTGAATAGAAAATATTTATATCAAGGAATATGTCATGTAGAGATATGTTTGTTTTATGGCGGAATGTAGGATAAAATATAGATACCACAGTAGGATGTAGGATACCACAGTACATAGTGAAGGTTTTCTTTTCACCGTTATACCTCGAAAACGGCCGGACCGATTTTAACGCCACATGTGTCGATTTTAAGGTACTACTTTGTAGATTTACCATTACGTCTCTGGATTGCCTAGTAGGGTATAATTAAGTACAGTAAAGGGCTGAATGTTCGAAACAGTTATGGTGCTATCCGTGGGCAGTATTTCAAACTCGATTCACTTAGTATTTAACTTAAAATATGGGCGGGTAGTAATAATTTAAAATCAACCACTGATTGCAGCATTTATTTTTCCGTGAAAAGCCGGGACACCGTTGAATTAGATGTCAAAGGAATTTGCCAAATTATTGTAACTGGCATGATTGTAATGAAAAACATAAAGGCCGGCCTAAGGAAATAACTATAGCTCCCGCTGCTTAAAAAGATGGTACCACATAATGAGCTTATGATTGAACGTATAAGGTACGAAACTAAACCAAGTGTAATTTTTATATCGTACGAGTAACCTAAAAAAATCATCAAAACAACCATAAAACCATGATAAAATGAATCAAATTATAAATCAGCTGTAACAACGTATCCGTTTGTGAAGCTAATATGCATGATTTAATAAAATTTTAAATTTAAACAAAAGATCATCCATTACATTAATATGGGGCATTTTCAAAGCTTCAGCTCCACCAAAAACCTCTAAAAACCTCGAATTAAAAAAATCCGTTGTTGGTGAATGCCAACACTGTAAGGAACGTCTATGCAAATTTTCAAGGTTCTTGGTTCAAGTTTTGGCTGTACAATGATAGGTCAGTGGTATTTGACAAAAGTATAGTAGAAAAGATAGTATAAATATAACTTACAATCAGGGATTTGTATAAATTTATAAATTTTTACATAAATAGATCAAAGAATCATATAATTTCAGCACATTCTGTTTGTGACTGAAAAACCACTGTTCTTTTCTCTTTCCATCTTACCGGGATTTAGTCTCAAGACTCAGCCACTAAAGGCAGTATGCTCTTCACGTTTAAAACTGCGTACGTAGAATTATACGAAACACCATAGAAGTAATAAAAAAATTATTAGGAACGCCTCCAGGAAAAACGATAACTCCCGCAACCGAAATATAGATGGTGCCACTTAACTAATTAATGGTGGATTTTATCTAATCTAAATGTAACTTTTATATAGTACATAATTATCTCCTTGAAACAAATCAACAAAAATCAATGAAGCCATGATCTAAGAAATCAATTTATTATCATCTGTATCAACGTAGATGTAATAAAAAAAATTATTAGGAACGCCTCCAAGAAAAACGATAACTCCCGCTACCGAAATATAGATGGTGCCACTTAACTAATTAATGGTGGATTTTATCTAATCTAAATGTAACTTTTATATAGTACATAATTATGTCCTTGAAACAAATCAACAAAAATCAATGAAGCCATGATCAAAGAAATCAATTTATTATCATCTGTATCAACGTATACATTTCCGAAGCTAACTACCAGCTGATTGTTTTATGAACATTAAAAATATAAACAAAAATCGTCCAACATACTTTTAAATGGGAAAATTTGAAAACTTCGACCTCGCCAAAAACCCCTTTATACTACGAATTTTGTAAAATCCGTTCTTAGCGGATGTCTATGCCCTAAGAGGAACATCCATGCAAAGTTTCAAGGTTTTAGGTCAAGTAGTTTGGGCTGTACGATGTTTCCACTGAGTGGTATTTGACAAATATATAGTAGATAAGATATTCCAAACTACTGAAGGCGGTCTGAAATTTGCCGGCAAACAGCTTCAAAATAAGAGCATGGCCACACCTTCGACTACTGGCAGCACGACTAGGAAGCCAAGTCGAGGGGACGCTGCACTTTTGAACTCACAACTTTCATTACTTATAGGTAGAACAGCACGGCGAAGATTACTACTTTTAATGGAGGTTGCCTTAATGGCGTAGTGTCCCTGCCCCGAAGTAATGTGCAAAAGTGTCCTCTGTGTCCAGGGTTGTGGTCGGTCGGCAGTCCGTGGCGGGAATGTCGGTCTCCCGCGGGTTAAGTTCCCCTCGAGGAGGAAAACGAGGTACAGTGTTCATAGTAAAATGCAATACACCTTCCACCCCAAGAACAAACATTTCAATGATATCTTTGTTTACAGTTTGACTATAAATGTAGTTTTTATTTCACGATACAAATATATATATTTTAACTATCACACATAGGATATGTTTGATAAATATATCCAGAATACAAGATTCTATTTGAACATATTATATATACGTTATAATAACTTATAAATAGACTATACTAAAAATTCAATTTTAATTGCATATGATAAAATTGCATTTTTGGTATTTGGCGTGTATTAAAATTGAAGTTAATTAAATATATATTCAACATTATAGGGTCAAATTTTTCAATATATCGTTTTCAAATATATGGAATATGTATTATGATATCAACAATTACATAATATTTTGTATTTATAAACAAATCTAAAATATACGCATGAGTCGAACGCTGCCAGCAGCCAAAATTGGGACTAGGCACACCGCGTGACCAGTGGCGAACGGGAACATCTCAAAGGCTCTTTTGTCTAGAGGTGATGTTTGGTGCTTTTGAGAGATAATTTTGGGTTGAAGCTTAACCACAGTGGTAGCCCTATCGTCAGGTTTATCCTATGGTCAGTGTCCACTGTCCAGTGTGTGACCGTGGGATGTGAAGTGAAGGTGAAATAAATTGTGGTAATTGTGTGAATATAAATATCGAAAAGGTATTTTTCATGCATTAATTAACGTGACCTGGTTGAGCGAATCTCTAAACACTTTTTATATTATCTCTTCAGTACATGATCATTAAATCTGTTCAGTGCTGAAACTCACAATATTTTAATCACCTGCTGTTTAAACCCAAAACATATTATTCCGAATGATTTAAATCATTGATCTCATCTGATATCTACATAAAATGTCTCTATTTCAGCCAAAAATGACAATTTGAAATTCCAAGCACCTCATTTTATCTACAAACTTGTGCTATTATGTATATTTTTTAATTTTAAAAATATTTTTAGAAAAATAATTTGAAAACGATTAATGGGCTTTCAAAACTTCTTCCCGCACATATACTAACATATGGTTTACCTATATTTTCATAATAATATATAGTTTACTGTAGTACAGGGTGTTTTTTTTTTTAAACGCAACCCATTTTTAAGATTGAATAATGCACATATGCATATGAAATGAGTATTGTTTTATTGATCTTTACATTTTATAGAACCTATTATTTAAGTTTTATCACATTTGGTTTACATTATTTGCTCAAACAGTCCGCCATTGGCATTTGTATAAAGTTATGCTCATTCAGTCAAATTCCCGACACGTGTTGCAAGGTGCCTCTTTGAATTTCTCGCATTAAATTTGTTATGTTTGTTTCAAGGTGCTGAATATCCTATAAACTGTTTTCGGAGACCTTACTTTTTATGTATCCCCAAATAAAATACTATAGTGGGGTCAAATCCGGGGATCTTGGGAGGAAATAATCCTTCAAAATAAAGTTTTGGGTTGCGTTTTTAATGTGTGTGTCTTTAAGCACGATAACTCGTGTAAAAATTGTCAGATGAAATTTGCCACAGACATTTAAAGTAGTAATTATCCTACGAAAACAATTCACAAGATATTCAGCACCTCAAAAAAACATAAAAAATTTAATGAAAAAATTTTAAGAGGCACCTTGCAACACATGTTCGGGAATTTGATGGAGAGAGCATAACTTCATACAAACGCCTCTGGCGGAATTTTTGAGCACATAAGGTAAACTAAATGTGATCAAACCTAAATAATAGATTGTATTTAACGTAAAGATCCATAACACAATACTTATTTCATACCTAAATATGCATTATTCAATCTTAAAAATGGGTTGCGTTTTAAAAACAACACCCTGTATATTATATCGTTATTATTTAAAAATATTAAATTATTGAAAGTATATGATCTTAATATATTCCTTTTATTCTTTAAATGTATTTTTAATATTAAATATTCATCAAAAATTTATATTTTAATACATTTTAATGTAAATATTCTACAACAACGAAAACCTTCATAAACATTCATTTTAATGAGTTAAAATATGTTATAAATTAAAGTTTGCCTAGTTTGAAAAATAAATTTTAGAAATGTACTTTAAAAACAAGAGATGTATAGTTTAAATTTATTGAATATATAGTTTTATTCACTTATATACTATTACAGTATTAAGTAGTTTCTATGTGTATAGTTCTATATGTGTAGTTTTAACATGTATCAAAGCTGTGCTGTCATAAGCTTTATATATTGGTGCATATTTTTTTTAATGCATGTATCAAAAATATTGGAAATATCTAAATAAATAAAATTAGAGTCATACATTTCTAGCTTACATAATTACATAATTATGTAAGTGAGTAAATTAGTACTAATTACATAATCTTGTCTATACATTACTAAGAATTAGGAAATTTTTGGTTGTTTTTGCGTTTTGAAGGTCAGAGAATCCAAATCAAGCCTTAGCTCAATTTCTGTCACTCTGTTGGTAACGCTCAACATCACACATTAGTCCGCTTCTCACGCAAAAACTAGGGTACTGGTATTGCTGAAACTTACTCTCTGTACTGCATGCATATATGAGAAGGTTTTAGACGAATTAAAACTAGCGTAAGTCTTTTTGAAACAGCAAGCGTCTAAAAAGTGTATTTGTTTTATTTCGATCCTATAGGGAATCGAAATTTCAGGGCTTCATTGGATTTGATCCTATAGGGATCCATTCCTATAGGATGAATGAAGTTGTCATGGCAACCTAAACATTAAATCATAAATCCAAGGAAGTTTTTATGTTTTTTCCACGGGTGAAACCGTGTTGATCAGCTAGTATTATTTAAAATATATGTTTGAAATTTTGATGTTGGTTTTTCATCATTGATTTATCATCAGTCATTGAAAATGACCGCAAAAATCACAATCTCACCATTACCAACAATTAATTTATCACAAACAATGAATTTAGACATGACTAAAGACATCTTCAAGCTATAAACTGCATACGGCCAGGCAATAGTTACTTATTTTTTAATAATAAAGCTATTTAACAGCTCTAACAAAGTGTTCTTGTAGAACACTCTACTCGTGCAAGAAACCCATGTTTTGTATGGGTAATATATTCTGTACTCAAAGGTAAAGTGTCATTAAAATTTATTAGGAATGCTGATTTACAATCTCTACTTAAAGATTATCAACGCACAAACACGAAGCTTACGTAAGAACATTATTTAGACAACTTAATTTGTATTATGGAATTTTGATCCAAACAATTGAAAATCAATGTAACATGTTGCCTCTCTTAAAAATATAAAGGGCTGTATTACTTCGTCGATTCAAGATACAAGGGAATCAATCTATTTTCTACTTATTAAAATAAAATTGATTGATAGAGATGTATTGTTGATATGTTAGGACAAAATTTTATCCTTATATAAAAATGTTGCTTACGACAAAAAATTTACGTTTGAAATCAAACAAAAAACTGAAAAAAATTAATTTTTTATAACATTAACTGTACATTTTCAATCGTGTATATATATATATATTTTTTTTTTTTAATTTCAACTGTTTATCTTAAGCAGCTCAATGAAATTTGTTTTTGCTTTTTGTCAGATTAAACTGCATGGTTAATTATTTAGAGACAACTCTGTTGAAGGTACCTTTGAAAGTATAAACTTTTTGAAAAGTGACTGAGCACAGATTACCAACTGAATACGAACTGAAAGGAAAGTTAAGCAGGCTTTCAATGGGAAGTAAATAGCCGAATTGACAGAAAAGGTCTTTACATTTAAGTCACGTTTTCAAACCTGTCATGCCTTTAACGAAGAAATCTGTTGGCAAGGAAGGGACCCTTTACTATATAAGTACATACTAGTATATAAAAGGTAAGGAATCACTTTTGAAACCTCTAAGTGTGACAAAGACAAACATAAACCCAAGCGTTTAAGTTTTTTTTAAAGAAAGTAAAAACTTCACGTATTTATAAATATATTAATGTATGAAGTAATACTGTTATAATTTTTTTTTTTTGAAAATGCCGGAATAAAACTACTGTGGTAAATACCAATGAATCTATTCATAATCAGACTTATGATCTTTGTTAAATATGTTTATAAACAAACCTTTTATAGCTAAACTGCGTTAGTTCATTTAAAGAAACAAAATTTCATAGATCCCAATATAAAACAGATTACAGATAAAAGATAGCTCAAGCCCCACAAAATGATGGAAAATATTTAGTCTGGAAAGTGACGCGTTAGCAAACTGTGAAGTGATGAATAAATATGAGGATGAAAAAGCACAAGTCAGCTTAAATCTGTACAATAGCCTTTGTTATCAAAGCTCGTGTCTTGACATAAAACTTGCGGGCTAGATTGACTGCATCACAAAAAAGTTTGAAAAATAACTACAACTTTCTCATATTACAAAAATAAATATTTGTGGGTGAATATTTGTTCCAGTCTGTATAAGTGTGTACTTAATAATTTATAAGACGCTATAATGTCATAGTATTGGATTGTTTTGTTAAGAGAATCCTATACAAGGATTTGTTACGTTAACTTAGAATCGGGATATTTCAGGACCTGCGTGATATATCCTAAAACCAAAAATAAGTTAATCGATCTGTAATTTCCAATTTCCTGCAGTTGCATTTAAACATTATCATACAATTTCCATATAATAAAACATATTGGGTCCATTAAGTAATTTGAGGTGATGTTTATCCTTACCTCAGCTGAAAACCTCTTTTTATAATTATTATTCCATGGTTTTTAAATGTGGAGAGGAAATTAAAACATATTATTTAATTGAATTGGAATATCTTATTACCCCTTATCTTATATTATGATAATATATGCTATATACACTATAGTTATATATTAGTAACATTTTGTTTAGATACTAGCGTGATCCTCTACAAAATGTTTCCCGTTGTAACTTTAAGCCACGCCTTGGCTTCACTCGTCTGGGGACTTCATTGACTTTGTGAAACGTCAGGTACGCTTCACACCTAACTTTATTCCCTTTGTTCGATAAACTAATTGCGACCGGTTTAGGATCAACTAAATATTATGTCCTTAATGCAATCTCGGATATAGCATTCAAATTAAACTAACAAAATTTATAAAATTTTTCGTGATTATAAATCAACACAAAGCTCATGACCATCACAAACATGGCCATCAGCTTACCATCATTGAACACCACCAACAAAAAAAAACTAGCATCATCATTAACATGCTATCATTGAAGGCGAAGGCCCCATTTACAATAAGCGACTGGACATGGTAGCGTGGAGTAAGTTTTCATCAGTATACCCTTTTCACATTAAAATATGAACAAAAACTGAACTAACATCTTGGTGATCATTTCAATAACGTTTGCAATGGTTCGACAAACAATTAAGGAACTGTTGACGTAGCATGTGTTCAGAACATACCTCACTCAGAACACAGTGAAATAACGTTTGGTGAGAGAAGCGTTCGCCCGATAACGTGTAACAAAGACATAAGAGGACAATTAGTTACAATCCAGCTAACAGCTGGTGCGGCGGACGGTCGGCCATTACCGTACACGTGGCTCGCGATAATTGCCGCGACTGCGCTGTTCATTTATTTATTTATCGGTATTGTTTGTATCTTCTTCAAGGATCCAAAAACAAGCAATCAATCAAGAAATCTAATAGCCGAATAGGACCTTAAACATCCTTTTCGTTTTGTTTCACCAATCAAAGATTTGAGAAGTTTACCTCATCAAACATGCATAACCCTTTGGAAACAATACTGAATGACTCAATCTTTCGTGAAGTCTATGAAACCTGGGTCCTTTTGTTGTGGTTGAATTTACTTTAAAGAACATTAGGGTTTCTGCAAGGCGAGGTGAGCCAATCATCAGTTGACCTTCTAAGTGAAGTATTGAAATATTATTATTTTATTAATTTATAACCTTCCTTCTACATCGTATAGTTTTGTCAGTAATCAAGTAAATAATAATTGCAGTGTTCATTTAATAAAGTAAATAGTTGCACTATAATTTACCAAAGTTTTAAGAGGAGTATTGTTAAATACATTATACAATAGTTTTATAAGATATTTGCATGGAACAAAATATCGTATATTGACTAATATTGTGTCTAATATTGTGTATAGGATTTTATCGATGGAAATTTAAAATATGTTGGGGTTTGAAAATTGTCCTCTAGCCCCCTTTTATTAGTTTCGGCTGAAAAATGTCAATCGAGCTTCGATACGTGACGCTAAGTTATTATGCAGTACTTTTTGGTGGTATTCGAGATGAATATCCTGGGAAACCGTTTTTTTATGACAATCGCTATAAGGTAGTTCGTAATTTGCAAAACCTTTGAAAAGGAAAACGTCCAGAGTAGTTGGCAACTCAAATTCAGATTCAGATACAGGACATCGGTGAATAAAGACTGGATGGAGGTAGTCACAGTTTAGGTAAGAAATACGCCACCGAAACAGGAAGCTGGTTGCCAGCCACAGTAATGGAGTTAATGATCATAATTGGATTCTGAATCTTAATTGGCGCGCAATCTGTTCATTTCGTAAGATTTAAATATGGCAAATATGAGTTTATTTATAATTTGCTGTTTATGGAAGTGTACAAAAGACACAGTCAAACTTCCTTATGTAAGAGGTCCCTTTTTCTACACTTCCATGTACAGCAAAATTATATTAAATTTGTATTTGCGATTTTAAAACTTACGTAATGAACAAAGTACGCGCCATGCAAATTCAGAATCCGATTATGATACCATGCTATTATTTCCAATTACTTATGCTATGGCAATGAACGTAGCAGTATCTATACTATCGTCAACCTACTAAAAAATACTTCCTTAAACGTTGGAGTAATAAATAACGTCTAATCTCGATCTTAAACTACATTTAATTTTTAACACGTATACGCTATATTATAGAGACCGTCCCAGAGTTAGGCTGGCCAGACTGGAAGTGGTCAACAAAGGGGTCGCACAAGGGCTTTAACAAGGCCAGCATTGCCCTCACGTTCTCTAAGCTGGCACTCACGTTTTCCTTGATCAATACAATCAGGTTACCTTTCAGTTCCAAAATAAAGCGTCTAGTTAAAAAAAACTAATTTAAATAAAAGTTGTAAGCCATTGAAGGTTATCCCTTAACAATTTAATTTGCAGCTTTTAAAACTTACTAGCTTATAGCTACATAGAATTACCATGGCAAAGAATTACTATGACTTAAAAATAAATAAAATTAGTGCAGGCATTTATAGGTGGGGTACGGTACTGTATTTAAACCTACATTAATTCGTCTTAGTAGTATAATATAATTCTACTGCAGTTAAATATTTCATAGATATTTATTTTCTTTGAGTTTTGTGGAAAATAACTCTCTAAAATATGGAGCATACAGTCCAACTTCCCACGACGACCAGTCAGTAGAAGAGTAATAAAACTTTTTTTCCTTTTACTTTAATACCCCCACTGTGCTGCTCATCGTTGAAACCGGGCTTTTTTCCGAAAACTTGTAATACAAGGGATGGATATTCACTTATCTTCAACCATTTCACTACTCGAACGGCATACATGAGGGTTATTACCTAAATAATTTCTTAAATTATGTACGTTTATCCTAATAGGGCCATTCTTATTAAATAAAAAACTATAGGGCAAATCTTAATCAATACGGTATCAATACATTTTCTCAGCTTTTTGTAGTGCAATGTAAACTACATTGTTTATTGTAATTAAATGTAAATATCATTCATTTATAAATATTAAATATCAACGATAATCTTTCTTAATCTTTATTTGATATTTGTCTAATCAGTATTGTTATTTCAGCGGCTTTATATTATAAATATTTTAAACACTTAGAGCTTTTATAATTAGTAAGATTATATTAATTAAACATGTACGTAATATAGAGTAAAACCGTAGACCCTACCCCAGTGAAGTTTATATACAGTAAATCTACCCGCCTCTCCGTCCCTTGAGCTATACAAGTTAGCGCCTAATCTGGGTGGGGTTAATCTCAGTATGATTATGTTGCAGCTGAAACCGCCCCTTCTCCTTCCTCTCTAACATTATCACTACCTTCAACTTTAAAATATATTTCAAAACATAATATTATGACAAATATTATGTTCTGTCGAAACTATCAAGTGTTATTACTAGTAGTTATAATAGTTTTTTTTTTATAAGCGTCACCCTAGTTATGTAAAATATTAACTGATAAAATATTCAAAATACTTTATTCCTTCAATAAGTTAAAGAAATATAACTTAGGAGTTGTTTGAAAGAATCACCAACTAAAAACACATAGATGAATTTATAATCTTTTTTATTGCGAATATTTTGAAAATTAAAAAAAGAACATTATTAGGAGATTGTGTGAACTCTCACGTGATGTTCTGATTCTGTACTGAACAGCTTATCGATTCGTTTTCTACCTATACAACACTAGCACGTTCTCTGATGTAGTCACGTCCATATATGAGTGACCTAAGCCGTCGACAAAAACGGTGGAACAGGCTACACAAATTGGACATTTATAGCGCCTCAAATAAATGTTTTTGGTTTTTCGTTTATTTATATCTGCAGCGTCAATGTTCACTATCTTAACTTTTAATATAAGAAAATTATTAAAGTGATGAGATTTTAACCTTTGTTCATTGTAGTACTAACTCAATTGGGATATTGTTCTTGAAGTAAATCTGTCAAACCATTAAAAACATTAAAATAGTACAGATATACGTTTTTCATGAATCCATACCAATAGCAGCTATTATCGATGACAGCTGATATCAACGAAAATGATCGTTTCCAAAGGTCTAATTGCAAGAGAAAAAGGATCAGCTGCTTTTCACTTGTTCTAACTTTACTTTCCCTTGCTCTCAATTAGTTTTCCATTTGTATTTTACGCCCGCTAATGTTTCCCTACCACTTATTCATACAATTAAAATCAGCTGATTTTAATGTAAAACAATGTAAATTTTAACAAAAATAGATACTCGTATAGCCTAGTTTTGCTGTGTTTTTGGCATAGTTTGTGTTTATTATTCCTCCAAATATGTCTATCATTCCTAGGTATAAAATGTTAATGGATAAGTCAACAAGTAAAATGAAAACTATATCTTATTTTTTATGTGTTTATTTTGCGACGTGATGAAAAGTGAAAGTGATTTTCTGCAGGCTCTTGCTCAAATTATCCCCGTACTCGGCCTCGCCTCTTAAGTGAAACTTACATGCTTGCCCTCGCCTCGCACGTGAAACTCGGTGTCCCTGTATTCGGCTCCACCTCACTCATGAAACTTGAGCGCGCACCGGAAAATGCCACTTTCGGTACTAGTAATGAAATATACTATTATCTTCAGAATCAGTGAAATATTTTATCACCTGTTGAATTATTAAGACTTATCTATTCTATTGTAGAAAACTACAATAAGTTTCGGGAGGTAAAGAGTCTTCCTTAATAAATTAAAATTTACCCTACTTATACATCAATACATTTGAAATTTAAAAATATCATCGACACAAAAATATTTAATTTAAATTAGTTGTAAGGATATATTTAATTTTAAGAAGGATAACTTGATAATGATAGTAATTTCCTTATCTTCCGAAACATGTAGTAGTTTTGTAGGGAATTGAAACGTCCAAATAATTCAACGTCCTTTTCTGTCGTGAGTTTATAAGATATGACGGCACATTTGAATCCGTACATTATGTGAAAATAATTATATGGATTCATTACTGTAAACTTCATGATTTAGTTGATTTAATATATACCAGTTAATGTACTGATTTGAGCGTCGCGTACGGTGTGGGTGTGAGGGGTGCAAAAAGGGGATATTGTAATTTTTTTTCAGATGTCTTGAAAAAAGTTTTTTTACATTGTTACTTGAAAATAACCTACATTCAATTGCAAACAAAAGTATATTTTTTCTATACCAGAACACATAATAAAATATTAATATTTTACCTTTTTGATAGCCTGAAGGTGTCTTATATATTGGTGAGGAAAATGTTCCGTTTCATTCACATATTCAGACGCGGTCGACACACAAGTTAAAACAGCTCACCATATGATTTTTACACTCTGACAAACTCTTGTGAAATACCTCTATGATACCTTTAGGCTACCAATAAGGCATAATTATCATCGAAAAATTATATCATACATTACCGATCTTACGTGAACGGTTCATGTAAATGATAAGGGATGAATGTGAATTTTTTAAATCAACTTAGTATCCAAGAAAAATCTATTCAAATCATCCATTTTCAGATTATAAATTGATAAAATTAAATATTTACTTTGTGGAGTGGCTGTAAGATTAGGGAGGGATGTTTGTGGTATAAATCATAAATATTTTTATAATATTTTGGATATAATAATCTGCTCTAAATTAAAAAAAAACTTTTCGTTTTATTATATAAGTTCCTTTTTTAATACATCTATGTAGAAAAAAAACTGTAAATAACTTTTTTCAAATAAGTTGATACAAACTCAAGTCACGTGGTCAAACAAAGAGCACGTTGGATTAGCTCAGCCCTGCAAACTTGTGAAAATTACTTTTTCTCGTTCTCTTTCAAAGTTTTTTCACAACAGATACACCATAGAAAGTAGATTTTTAATAAAAAAATGTGAGTAAAATCTTTTGTTATGAAATTCGCTTAATAAAGAACATTTTGATTTTCGTTTTTTACATAAACTTTTTTTATTTTTTATTTATCAACTGTATATCAATATATTATGGTTGCGAGATAGAAAAAAGTAGAAACGTCGATCTCCATACCTCACATTTCTTTTGGATACATTAGATGTATTATAGATTTTAAGATTTTATTCGGATTTATTATATTTATAAAAATCCAATTAACTATGAACATATTTTTTTTCAAGTTCTAAATATTCTTGCTAATGATTTTACAATCAATACCTCATTTTTAAAGCGCTAAAGTAAAATCATATTTTTTTAAATGGATAGCAGACATCCAAGGAAAACGTATTTTGTATACGCCGGAAATATGTGGGATGTCTTCAGTATCAAAAGTTCAGTTCAGTTTCAAAATAGAACATATTGTTTATTTTAAAATATATTTATTAGTTTATCTTATGAAACGGATTATTGTAATGTTTGTAGTAAAATAATGATACATATGTTGAGGAGAGTTATTTTAGAGATCAAATAATACTTAAGTTTTATTAGTTATATTAATATGATTAAACTAAAGTTTTGTTTGTGATGTTTTTTTACAGTAACAAATAAAATAAAATCATAAAAACTGTATTTAAAAAAATACATAGTTGGTTTGGTTACCATATTTTAAGAGAACAAACTGTCTTATGTACATATTTTACCTCATTTTCTTTCATCAAACCTATGTCAAAAAACAACTTGGAAATATGATTGTGAATATTGGTCTTAAGCCTTACATTTTACCCGTTTTTAATGTGCGAAAGTTGTATATTAATAGTAGTTCAAAATATAAGGGGTACTCGTTTTTTTCAATTGATATTAAATTCCAGTTCCGCTAATTTGTAAGTATAAAACTTCCATTTACATATTTTCTTTGATGTTCAATAGATGTCTTAACAGCTCCAACTAGCCTCCTGTCTAGAGTAGCAAGCGACATTACTACATATAATACTCTTAAAGTAGGATCCCAAAATGGAGCTGAGAAAGAAAACTTTTTAGAGGAGGCTTTGAAAGTATTTGCATTTTGAATGACGAACGAAAAAAAGGTCGCCTGGTGCCCGCTTTAATGTACATGTTTGAATTAGTAGGAAGTTTTTATTCATTCAAAGGCATTATTTTACATAATACACAGACTTAATACAATAATTAAGCTAGAAAAAGTACATTCGTTTAAGTTTTTACAAACAAATATTTTATTAATAAAAATAAAATACCCCCGTTGCAGCAGACCTGCATACTCAGCGAATCTCATATGCAAATCAACGTACTTCAATCCAACAAAGCGAGATTTGACATGTCTTTGAAATCTCCATAAAAATAACATGGGGAATGAGAATGCAGGTTTGCTGCTACGGGTATATTTAAACTGGGTGGTTTCAATTCAATGTTTAGTAGATCTGAACTAGAAGAAGCTATTTACCAAGTTTTATCACCATAATATGTTGAGAAATAAACAAGATATAGAATTTTACTAATTTCCCATAAGTTTAACATTGGGACAACGTACTGTGTTTACCACTTTCAATATCTCAGTAACCAATGGACATTGAGCATCGATTCAAAATACTTAATTGTTTGTTTTTTGAGCTTAATTCAATGGTGCTAACATAAATTGGATTATTTTTATCTTTATATGTAATAAACTCAAAAGCCCTATTTTGGGGGGGGGGGGGGTTAGTCCCCATACCCCCTCCTTCCGGTAGTTCAATCGGGCTGGTTTACGAACTTGTCCGAATAATTACTGCTTTACACGTCCATGTCAAATTTCATTAGGATCGGACCATTTTTACGCGAGTTATCGTGCTTAAAGTCACATAGATATAGCTTAAAGTCACATAGTTTTTGTAAATCGCGTATATACATAGATATATGTATGAAAATAAACGAATAGTGTTTTTTGATTCTGGGGATGCCAAAACGAAAAGTTATCATGGTCTCGGGCTTAGGTCTTACCATGAGTAACAGCTTCTTCCCTATAGGTGAAATTCGCTAAAACAGTGAGTACCCTATAATTTTTATATTCAATCTGACACTTGTTTCGGCGTGATTACAGCCGTGATTACCGTGTGCATAGATTGAACATAATAAATAGTATATAAAAATGCATAACCTTAAAGGATAAATAGTTCAACAAACACAAACATTGTTGAAACAGCGTTGAAACTACAACGCCCGACGCCTAATAAGATTTGAATTCCTTCATCTACGGCATTAAAATAACCTTTTTGGTAACCTTAAGGTGTTGAAGTTTGAACGTTGTGGTGTGCGCGTTTCGTATCAGTTACGCTCTTCATCAGTCATGGTCAGCCAAATTTAAAACAAGACTCAATGTTGTTTGACAAACTTAATAGTAAAACAGAACCATGAGCGTGATAAAAACCTTGTTCAAGAAACAAAACCTTTTAAAACCGAACATTTAATCTCGACATAGTTAAACGTAGTTAAATAAATTTACCCAAAACTGTTTTATTTAATATTCTATGTAATTTATTAAATTACAATTGCAAGTAAAATGAAGAGAGATATTGTTAATTTCAGATGCCGCCAGGCGTCTCCAACTTAACAGTCGCTCAACACTTCCCATCAAATCTCAGCTTCTCTCAGGGTTACATTTATATTAATAAGAAAGAATAAACAAACTTTAGAACGTTAAGATAGTTATAAACTAAAAGTACTCAGTACTCATACCATTTACAACCTGAAATGCAAGCCATTAATGAAAGGGGAAAAAATTAAATAATCTCATGCGTGATTTAAGCTTAAGTCAAAACCAAAAAAAACTACATTGGCTCAAAAATAGATTGAAGTTAAATAAATCGCGTAAAAAGACAAAAAGGCAATTAGCTGCCCTTCAAACAACAGCTGTTTGTAGTCACCGATCGACCGTTACTCTACAAGGGTGTCTCTGTAATGGTCTCCATTTCAAATATTAACACTCCATTTAATTTGTTGCTAAGCATACAATGCTATAATTATAAATTTATATTTTTTAGCGTTTACTTGAAAATGTTTTTAATTAAAAAGACAAAGAGGCAATTGGCTGCCCTTCAGCCAACAGCTGTTTCTAGTGACCGATCGACCGTTACGCTACACGTGTGTCTCGGTAATGGCCCCGTAGTACCATTTCAAATATTAACATGCCATTTAATTGTTGCTAAAGGAACAAAGCTATAAATGTGTATTTTTCTTTTAAAGTTTTTTTAAAAATGTGTTTTATTGGTTATCGTCAAACGAAAATTCCCACGTTGCAGCGGACCTGCATACTCAGCGAATTTCAAATGCAAAACAATATATTTCAATCCAATATAGCGAGATTTGACATGTTTTTGTAAGCTCCATAAGATTAACATTAGGAATGAGTGTGCAGGTTTGCTGCTACAGGTATATTAAAAATGGATGGTTTTAATTCAATATTCAGTGGATCTGAACTAGAAGAAGGTATGTACCAAGTTTTATCAAGATGTGTTGAGAAATAACCGAGATATAAAATTTTACTTATTTCCCTTAAGGTTAACATTGGGACAACGTACTGTGTTTACCACTTTCGATATCTCAGTAACCAATGGACATATAGCAGTGATTCAAAATAGTAAATTGTTTTTTAGCTAAATTCAACGGTGCCATCAAAGATTTGATACATTTTATTTTTCTATGTAAAAACTCAAAACCCCAATTTTTGGGGGCCTTCTGCCCCTTTATCCCCCTTCCTGTGGTCCGATTGGGCTGGTTTACCAACTCGTTCGAGTGATTACCACTTTACACGTCTGTAGAAATTTTCATTAGGATTGGACCATTTTTACGGCCGCTATTGCACTTACAGACACACACACACACACACACACACACACACACACACACACACACACACACACACACACACACACACACACACACACACACACACACTCACTCACTCACTCACTCACTCACTCACACTCACACTCACACACACACACACACACACAAATATATATATATATATATATATATATATATATATATGGTCTCGGGCTTAGGTCTTAACATGAGATCTACGGTAATAGCTTCTTCCCTATACCCCTATAGGGGAAATTCGCTAACAAAGGTTAAACTAAGTAGGCAGGCTTAATCTTTATCGCATATTTAAACTGCCAAAAAAATTTGAGTTTTTGATACACACAAACACTAACTTTTGAACCATAGATCATAGTTTCTACTATAGAAAAAAAAACTTATC
This sequence comes from Flexamia atlantica, assembly GCA_035578135.1. Lineage (NCBI taxonomy): Eukaryota > Metazoa > Arthropoda > Insecta > Hemiptera > Cicadellidae > Flexamia > Flexamia atlantica. The sequence continues at coordinate 19,180,734 of JAQJVK010000009.1, read as the reverse complement.
GAACACATTTAAATGTAATGGTAAATTTTTCATCTCCTGTTTGTCCTTTCTGATGGTTTTAATACAAATAAAAGGAAAAATTCACTTATCACTTTTTAAAGTCCAAAATAAAAGACCTTTACTAGAATAAGATTGTGGTTCACACATTCGATTGCAATGGACAGGCACAGAATACAACGACCGCACTCTGTGACTCGTCCCCGGCACAAGAAACTTTGTTAATTTCAATTGAGATATCATTGAAATTGGAATAGTGGGTTTTAATCTTTTTCCTCCAGCAGACGTTTAATGGTTCAATCACAATATTAAGGTAGTCCTGTATGTTCTAGAAAGACAACTGTCACAGGCAAAAAAAAACGCAACCAGCTTTTCTTTTTTAGGTTTAATTGGTTCATATTGTACACTATGAGTACTAGCTATTATAACTATGGATAAAATATAACCAGGATATTTTTCTTGTAGAAATAATAAATTAGTAACAAAAACTCTATTGTTTAAGTTATTCAATCATACAAATAACAAAGATAAAGTTTTTAAAATTTTAAATTATAACCTTTTAAAGTCTAAAACCCCATGTATGACTTTGCTCAACATCAATAAAATCAAGGGAATTTATATGTTTAGGAAAAAGTTTAATATTGATAAAGTTTCGTTCTTATCGGGTGTATTTTTAAATTTTACTGTATCGCAGCTCCAACATATTCCCCCAAACGATACTCCCGTTGATTACTGTTTCAAATTCATAGGCTTATTAATTACAACCAAGCAGCCGAGAGAGCTGCAGCCAATATGGTATAACAAGGATAAATGTTAGCCATAATTTTCAGTTAAGAACCTCATGAGCCTTCGGACCAACATTACAACCACTCGTATTCTCGCCACTATTGTATTTTCTAATAGATTATTGTCAGTTTGTATTAAAAAAAGACAGGAATAATATATAAGCATTAAAAATGCCAAACTACGGTTAGGTAGATTATATACATGTTAAGTAAATATGTCAGTATGACTGCCTTACGATAAACACCTAATAGTATTAAATGTTAATTAAATGTAAACAATATATAGAACTAATAATATGTAGTGGGGCTTTCTCCAATTTTTGGTTTGATTAATAAAAATAGCTTAATGTGATAAATTTGTAAAAATAAATGGGAAGAATCATATGCGAATGACCTTTAATCGGTTCCTTTCTAATATATTATCAGCTAAAATTCCCAGGTTTCTTTTATGAATAATACATCACTTTATAAAATCTAAACTGGTAAATTTACAATTATCAAAAAAGTCAGCTATGGTGACTGTAGCCGACGTCACTACTTATTCTAAAATAAACATTAAGGAAGCAAGTAAGTTTGCACAAGTATTTCCTGAAAAGAAATTTAGCTCCCTCCAAGAAAGGAAAAGTAGAACAGAAAACAACTAAGTTTGGAGTATCGAATTATTTAACTACTGAAGCGGCTAACTAGGGAAGCCCGCGCACGGTGTTGGATTCCACCTTTAACAACGAGTGCCGAAAGTGCACTGCCTAAATTTCAAAACTACAGCATAATACTAATCAATAAAACACACTTACTATAAATAGCTATCGCACACTTTTTACAATAACTACAGGTTCATAGCCACGATTACCTTTTTATCGAAGTACCGTTTGTTAAGAAATCTATGTAACTTTGTCTATCGAAAGCAGATTAATAGCTCAAATGTTTCAACATATGAAACCCTTAAAGCCCTTAGTTTAAGGCTTTGTTTGAATTTTAGATTATTGCTGGATGAAATGTAATTTAAGTTAGCGACTTTCAGCCATTCCAAGTTACGTACGGGATAGTTAGACCATGTTCAAAACTAGGTTATGGAATTTAAAAAATATGTAAACTGGTTTTACAGGTAAAATGCACTTCTACTTGTGAGTTAGTTTGTTAATTAATGTATGGTATGTTTTAAAACCCTGCAAACACTTTTTTTTGGAAAAATTAACAGTAGGCTAGTCCCGTACGGGACACCACAAAATTTCTATCATAATAGTTTCTATGAAGTATTTTAAACGATTCGTAAGAGTGGTTTTTAAAATATCCAGAACAATGAAAGACATATTTCTTATCCACTTAACGCTAATTTGTCATGTTTATTAATGGTTATTTCAGAATTATTTTGAAGTTTTCTGGTTCCGTGTAGGACACATGTAAAGGTTCCGTACGGGACTCATGTAAATGGAGTTTTCAAATCAAGTAATTTTTATGCTTTAACATAAGGTTGTTATTATTTCATTAGTACATACCCAATTAGGAACTTTTGTGAGAATTTTGTGTTAAAGTCTATGCAATTTGCTCACATTATGCATAAAATTTAAATTCTTAAAATAATTACATTTAGGCTTAAAAACTAGAGAGCAAACAAAAATGAATGTTTAATGGTTTGTTTTAGGTTGGAGGATTAAAAAAAAAACATTAACAGTGTAATTTTGAAAGTTTTAATATGTGGATTCAGATAGGATTACTATTTTCAAAGGAGTTTTCACTAAAATAAACATGAACAACTTGATTTTAATCTTCCTCCTCTGAGGCTCATCTATTCGTGAATGGCTGTAATATATTTTAATTTTCAGCCTAGGAAGCCTTATTAATTAACTTTAGTTCTTCTATCACTAAATCTTTCGATGTGTGATTGTTTAATAATTAATTGTGTGTTGAGTGGGTTTTGTCTCACGTGTAAAAATGTTGGCACCGAGCTTGCGAGGGATACAATGTGCTTTGCTCTAGAAATACGCACAAGATCCCCCCCCCCTCCCCGCAATAAAGAAGCCTAATCTTTAAACATCGATTTCATTAACTTAGTAATTAACAAACAATATCCATTTAGTTTCAATCTTCCATTATTGCCAGCGAAATTCAAACACCAACGATCAAGTTTTAATGTTATTCTTATGGGTTTACTTTGTCTCTCTTCCTCCCGCTGGGAGGCAAAATGTTATTTTACTCGTTCATCACCAGGAGCAAAAAGCGTCCAGACATAAAAGGTTGAGTAAAATATAATAGTTTTAATATTAGACATTTATATTATGAAGACTGTAGATGGTTTGAAGATTTTCGTTTCAACATTACACATTTGTATTCTCAAGACAGTAAACTGTGGGATACACTTTGGGAGACGGCTTTGTTTCTTCAATCAATGAAAAATACATAAAAGTTCTAGTTTGGGTCTATATTACCTTTTAACAAAAATCCCTAATTTTGGGCATTTGGCCTGCAAAAGTGGGATTAAGTGTGATTTTCTTGCCCAATGAATCCGTCCAAGATATTGGGGAAAGGAATTTTTTGAACGAAATAAAAATAGATATGTAGTCTATAATTTAATTTACCTTAGGAATTTTAAAACAGAACATGAAACATTATATTTTATTTTACTTCCTAAAATATTCATGAAATAATCCTTACCAGTGAACCACTATACCATTAAATTCAATTAATTTATTTTATTTCAAAAAAACCAAAATTATTTTAAAATTGGGTTCATTTATCTGGTTTTCCGTCTTGAAAACACAACATTACAAAAAAATGCGTGTCGTAAGTCACAATTCTATGAGAAATCGTTATAACATTAAAAGTTAACACTTTTTATCCAGAGTTCCACTTTGTGAACTTCATAACATTCTTTGATATTGTATTGGTTTGGAAAAAACCTTCATTACTAATTATTCGTAAATATCAAAATTTATAATAAATATAATATACATAAACTTAATTTCCAACACGATACAACAAAACTGAAGACATACAAGGCAAGCGCAAGAGGGTGGTCTAACGGAGACGAGATGAAAATGCTATCATGGATAAACAAGACAATAATCAAACTTCCACCTTTATTAAAAGAAAGAATATATACGTTAAGATGTAGACAGAGACCACAACAGACAGAAAGGGAGCGGTCAAAAGGATTCAAGGGCTTTAGCCTGGGCAGCACCCCCCTCACGTCCTCAGCAGGCCCATCCCAACCTCACACAATCCACCTTGATTGGCTGCCTTTCATGTGTAATTGAACACGTCTCACGAAATGCCGAACCCTGACAGCTTATAATAAATGGGAGAGTGAATTAAATTATTTCACTAGGTTTCAATGTTTTAATATAGGTCAAATTTTCGGAGCTACTCTTATTTTGGCTATCAATACGTGGTTATTTCTTACTGTTACAGCTGATATGACAATTATTAATTCACCACTTACGTCCCCATGAGCGGTTAAGTGTTAGGAGGTTTTAATACGTTTTTTTGCAATAAATTGATTTACCAAATGTTCGCGTACTCAGTAAACTTTCCAACTTTACGTTTTTTTAGTGTTTATTGTGATCACGTTAGAGTGCCTAGATCACATGGTCGACTTTAAAATGTTGGTGTATATAATATAAAAAAATAGTATGATTTATTAAAAAAGACTTAGGTTATTAAATCATTTACAAACGAAATTGCTCATTGTAATTAACGAACTGTAAACCCACGTCTTGGTGGATTCCCTTGAGCCATTTCGCTTTACGCCTAATCTTAGCGTGGTTAAACACAGAATTATTATGTTGCAGCTGAAACCAACCCATCCCCTTCTTCAATTATGTGAGGCATTAAAAATTAAAAGCGTTAACAGGAAATAGGGAAACATTAAACGACACGTATGTTCCACATTTGCCAAACTTAAAAGGATTTTTCTACTCTATCAAATCAACCTACTGCATTACGGATTCTCCTCCTGTATTAAAATGTACTCATATCAAAAGATAAATTCATCGTTAGTAGTTTAAATAAACCGGGTACATAACAAGCATATGTTTATCTTAAAATTTGAACCCTAAGGCCTATATCTTTTCAAAGGGGAAAAATTTTTAAATATTTAGTAAAGTGTTAAATAGTATTCAAAAAAGAAAATATAATAAATGTTAATATTATATTTTTCTTAGATTGAAGTCGAAGAATCAGTTAGTCGAAAATATTTTTGCATAAAACAAAATAAAGAAAAAGGATTAATTTTACATTTGAAACGTTACTTATTTTTTGAAACAAAAAAATTATCACAATGAGGTATATTTTTGTAGAAGAAAAGATAAATTAGGGACTTATTTTTTGACATGCTTTCTTTCAGGCACCAAGAGGTAAAATGAGAGATATTGTCGCTGCTACTCTTGTCGCTGTGAGGAGCTGATAAGCCTAATTGATTCTGCTGCTACACCTTCGTAACGAATACGAAGGGTGACTTTTATACGCAGCTCACTGAATATTTTAGCAGGTTTGACAAAATTTAGAGGTAATAAAACTATTATAAGCACACTCTCTTTCCACAATAAATAGGTAGTGAGGTGGAATGTCTATTAGCTAATAACACTTGCGATAACACATTACACTACGAATGCTTTAAAATGTCTTAAGAATTAACAGATAATTAAAGAAATTTTTATTTTGATGGATTTAATTTAAATTTTACTAGAAGAAGAACATATTATGATGACTGTTTATGTGCTTAAACACAACTTTAAACTGACGATACTCTATATAAAAAATAATTATAATTTTTTATATGTTTTCATTTACTGTAGCATGTAATACTTTCAATCTACTGTCATTATCAAAAATTATTCATCCCTGATTAAGACATCGAGTCCATCTTAGAGTACATCAAAGTGTGTAAATAAAATCAAAGTGAGGAGTCAGTGAGATCACATTCTTAAGAATGATTTACTAGAATGGAAAACTGGATAAAGGGGTATTTATTTCATATGTACAACTAAAAATATTGCAAATGGTTTTAGTTTTGAGTGATTTCATAATCCTAGCTCGTTTTTGCATGTGTTTGTTCGGGTGGAAACTCTTTATAAAAAGAAAAGGACTGTTTTGTACAAGGATAGATCCCCAGGTAGTATATTTCAACAATATTTTAATCAATGGTAGAGTATTATACATGGTGTCTCTAAAACTTAAGAGCCGTAAAAATTTGATTTGATTTAAAATTACATCTTGAAGTTAAAATCCGCTACAATCAATTAAATCAGATTGGAAGACCAAGCGGATATATTATAAATTTAACTCCATAGTTATAGTTTCATCTAAAACATGAGTTTGGGCTAAACACAGCAAGAAGTTTTATTTTCAAGGGAACGAACAAGTGTTGAACCAATACAGACAGAACGTTCTATTGACTGATTCGTCTCGTCAAAGTCACGTTCGCGTAGCTAGTCACGTTCTGCGTTAATAGACAGTATTCTTAGGTTATTCAGTGTGGTTATCTGAAACAAACATTATTTATATTTCAATAATAATGCAAAAAATGTCCGTTTCGTAATTTCTTTACTTCATTTATATTATCTTTATTAAATTAATTATCCTTAATTTTACGATATGCTTTCTTTTGTGATACCACAGAAACGGGGCGAACCGAAACGGGGATTCCATTGCACGCCTGCAAAAACAGCAGTTGCGACCTACTTGGTCGGACAACAGATGTGAGGTATATGATGGTTTTATCGATATTCGCTTCAAGGTCAATTTAAAAATACTATTTCACCATAACATAAATTTATTAAGCTTACTACTTCCTTACTACAAAAACCCATGTGACTTGAATATAGTGTGACCTTGAAGCTTCTATTGCTCAAACTTTACTATAACCATATCTTGAATATATGAGTGCTTAACATGTATTTCCAAAAGAAAGATGGTGAAAAGGAATTATTTCATGTGTTATTTATGTTTGTAATGTTTACATTCGACCTTTTTAGCGCACATGTGTACAGCACCAGTTTCAGTCATAATTTTGGTTATAGCAGGTAATGATGAACGTTACAAAGACAAAAATCATTTGTTGGAACAAAAAAAATTTGCAGGTTGTATATGCTTTTTGCTTGGTTTACCAACGTTTTTGTTGTAAAAACGAAATAGATTTGTTGGAACAACCAAAATATTAGTAAACAGAGCAATTGCAGATATATTCAACCTGCAAATGTTTTTGTTGTTCCAGCAAATCTATTTTTTCCTGAGTAGGGTTAGCTAACAGGGTTTATAAATCATCCTTAAGGCTTTTAATCAATAAAATTGTTTTCGCAACACTACACTAGTAAGTAGCCGATTTCCGCTTCCGTTTCAGTGTGGGAAGTCGCCGTTTACAAAAGAGTACGGCAAATATCAGCTGTGGTGAGGTAACAAATCAGCTGGAGTGCGGTAAAGAGTTTGAATTGACCATTTACCGCACGAGTGCGGTAAATGCTCAATGTTGCCAACTCAAGAAAAAAATATTACATCACACAATTTACATAAATTGTACGTAAACACAATAAACACATTTTAACTATGACGACCATATCTCAATTTTATCTAAACTGGTTTCCCAGGTTGTGACTACGTACAGTCAATAGCGATAAGTTAATAAAGAGCAGTGTTATTTAATCAATTGTCGCGTCTGTGTGACGATAAGACGTATTCCTAGAAAGGCCTACTCGGTCGCTGAACAGCAGAGATAACGCTTTTTGTTATCTCCCCCGCACAGATAAATATAGTTTTGTTCGATTTTCTCTCTACGGTTTAATTATTATTTTTTTAAATCTTTTAACTTTCATAGAAGTGTTGTTTTTTACTTAACCTGTATATTTGTTGCTGGTAGTGTTGCGAAAACTATCGTACGCAACTCATCCGGGAAGGTGTTTACGTTGCTCGCATGAAATTCCCGCGCTCCGCAAGCGTCGCGCGTGAAGTATCATGCTCGCACGTAAACACCTACTTCCCGCACTAGTTGCGTAAAATACTATTTGGATTCCTTTTAATAAACCTAAAAAATTAGTATTATAGCTAATACTGCTAAAAGAATCAAACTCCTGCCACACTATTTAGCATATTAAGTTGATAAGTTTTCAAAATAATGGGGCTTAGTATTGAAATAAAAACCATAAAATGTCAATATAATCAGACATATCTTCATCTAAAGGAGTACTTTTTTTTCAAATGAATTGACATACTGAATCTGATGGGACACGACCCATCGTGCTGCGGTTAGCTAATAGCTGTTAGTGGAGACACAACCAGCCACGGTAATTGAGGATTAATATAATGCACCTGGTTAAGCATTAATCTAGATTGCTATATTAGTTACAACAAAATAATTGAGCCGCCTCTGTCTTTTGCTGCGATAGCTACTTTTTAGCGAATTTCCCCTATAGGGAAGTAGCTATTACCGTAGGCGGCATGGTGAGACTTAAGCCCGGGACCATGTTATTTTTTTATTTTGAGGTCCCTAGACCCCAAAAACACTGTTCGTTCATTTTCATATATATGTATATATATATATATATATATATATATACCAGTCCGTAGGCGCGATAACTTTTGTAAAAAAGGTCCGATCTTGATGAAATTTGGAACAAACGTGTAAAGCGTCATTCATGACTTCGAGTTCGCAAACCAGCAAGATTGATTTACTCTAAGAAGGTTTTTTTCACAAAATAAAATTTATTTTCAAGATTTAACACCTTTTTACTAATTATTTTTAAACTTAATTGTCAAAAATGAATTCAGCTTAAAAAAACAAACAATTTAGCATTTTGAATTATTATTCTACGTCAATCCGTTGCTTAGATATTGGATAGTATTGGATGTGCTAAACACAGTACGTTGTCCAATATTGTTTTTAATTTTTCCCTCCAAAAAGTATAGTCATCCTGATTTGAGATGTTTTTTAAAAATACAATTCTGAACATATGATTAAATTTGCAGGTCGAATATTTTATTTGTGTTTATTTTGAATAGTTAGAGTTCATTGATCAAGATTTTGCAGAAAATATATACTATATCAAAAAATACAAATTATTTTTAAATTTTATAAACAAAGTAAGAGCATTTGGAGGGGGGGGGATGTCTCGGTCTAAACTGCCTGAAAATGTAGCATAATATATGATATGTTTAATTATGAGGATTGATAATATGTTTTATTGAAATTGGCTGGAGATGTAGGTCTGTTGCAACAGGGATGTTTTAATTAGGCTACTATAAAACTGACCATATGATTGAATTTAATTTTTTCATGAGATTGAATTATTTGTTTGTTTTGAGTGTTTTGAGTCCATTGGTTATATGTTTGTTGACATTTATATTCTATAACAAGATTACAGTTATTAAAAATTAAAAGACTAAGAATTATATAAAATACAAAAGTGTATGTATTACTAATGAAAACCAATATGGTCTCTTTGTTAATTTTCCTCATGTTTAAAGCTCATGAGAGATTAAATATGCGTTTTTAGTATATTATTTACTTAACGTATTCAAATGATACTTTCCTTCAAACAAGTTGAATGCTCACATATACAAAATAAATCCTATGGAAATTCGCTGAGTACGCAGGTCTGCTGCGACGGGGGTATTTACCATCAAAATACATTACATAACATACGGAAAAATTACATACATTTGAATACAACTACAAATTTAATGTATTTGAATATTGGTTTCTATTTAAATTTTCATACAGGCAGCATACAAAATAGTAGTTTATGCAACGATTGTATAATGGATGCCTTTAAGCCACGAGTTAGATGTAGTTCTAAATATCTCACGAGTGGCTTAAAGGCATTATACAATTGTTGCATACACTATTTTATCTACGACCAACAATATACGACAAAACTTCCCTCGAAGTTAAACAAAACTCATGACTTACTAATGATGGAATAGGTCAACTAAAATTTGAGGTTAGGCAAATAAGCAGACTGAACCATGAATCGCTGTGGAACAATCAGCTGATGGGATAAGTAAACTCAAACATGAATCGTAATACAACAATCAGCTGATGTGCGAATTGCGTAATCCTATACTCTTACACGAGTAGTGTTATCTTGTATGTATGCTTGCTTGCTTGCTTGCACAACGATCTCAAAAACGGCTCCGAGGATTTCCTTCAAAGTCTGGAAATAAGAAATTTATGACTCAAAAACGTCTTTTATGCAGATTACTTGGCCAGAGAAAATCTAATAACGTAATAAATCGAATTTTAAAGTTGTAAAATTTTAACATTGGCCTTATGGGTTGCCGTGATAGCAACGAAAATAAACAAGGAAAGTGTAAACAAATGAAGTAATCATAACAGCTGTTTGGAATCTACAGCCATTAAGGGAAAATACAGCAAGTGGGATGAAGAGACCATGGAGCAATAAAAAAGGTTTCTATTTATCAATTTTATGACATTGAAATATTTTGTAGTAACTGGATGAACTGGTAAACATGAAATAACACCGAGCAAGGCTCGGTCCACCAGGTACTTGTTCTTATGACACTACTTCCGTCAAATGCGAGCTCTCATTGGTCTAGAACCAGTACTCTAAAGTGACTCCAGTACTCTAAAGTCGTCATTAGAGTACTGCTTGGTTTTTGGTGTTTTAATGTATATCATTATAATGTTTATTGTAATACCATAATTGGTGCTTATTGCAATGGTCGTAGATAAAATAAATTGTTAAAACAAACTGGCTTTTAAGAAAGTGTGCATATTACGAGGTACACGATAATATTACGAAGTACGAGGTTATCAACATAACCTGCTTTTTAACAACACATAATATAATTAGTATTGGGAATGTGACTTATCGGAAGGGGGCAATAATTCTATAGGATTTGCAATAATTATGTGCTTATGCTTATATTAAAGTAGTACTAAAATACTAATAAATGGCTCATTAAACGTATATGTAGTCACGTATATTTAGGACGTAGTCAAACACTTTGACACTCCCGATGTAATTGATTGACGATTAATACACGTCGTGGACCACGCCCTGGAGCCATTCCAGTAACCGCTTAATCTGGAGGGTTAATTACAATATGATTATGTTGAAGCTTATACCAACCCTCCCTTTCCTTATTAATTTCTCGCATTACATGTAATCATATTGTTTAAATATAATTCATAGAGTTAATTGTTTACTGGTAAATGACAACCATGACAGTAGAATGTAGTTTCGAGTGTTGATGATAACCTAAAAGACTAAGCTATTTGGAAGCCAAATAATACTATTTATTCATTCATTTTAGAAAAATTAAGTACTTGTAGGATCGCATTTCGATTCAAATGCTGTCCTTAAAAAATTACGATCATTTCAGCGAATGAACGCCATATTCAGATTCACATTTATCAAGAACTTCTTTGCCATCGTTGACTGAACACTTCGCCATTTCGACTGGTGCGACCGAAATGAACAAAACATATACAAACACAAACTTGGATACGACAATGAATTTTCACAACCATAATATAAAGCTGGCCATCATACATTAAGCGACTAGGTCACTCGTCGACCAGAAATTTGATTGCTTTCGACCAAATTGCTCAAATATCGCCCGATTTATGGGGCCGTTTCGATCAAATTGACGGCGATCTCGAGGTCGCCCGGCGATGGTTTGATTGCCCGATTTTCCCAGGCGATCCACCAAATTGCCGGGCGACCTAGAGATCGCTTGGTGACCCGATTTCCGAGTGTATGGCATCAAGCGACCGTCATGAGCGATATCCGAGGTCCGCGCACGCGCGCCAAGGTCTCAGTCATTTTCTTTCGGCTAAATCAACGTTAATATCGGTAGAATTTTGTAAATTCTTGACAAATGTTGTTTAGCTCTCTCTCCTCTACAACGAAAGTACAAATATAAACTATTTCGGAACAATATTTATTTCGTATTTCCGGCCGATTTTTTTGGTAATATTGATCGAATGTTCAAAAAAAATTCTTGTTCAGTTCGCCCCCCCCCCCGACAGTTTGCGTAACCACATAAACTATTTATAAAAAAACCTGTTTTTAGTTTTCATCTTTGTTAACTATTTCTGGAATCTTAAATTTTTTTAATAGTCTTTTTACCTCGCACTCCCGGTTCATTTGAATACACTCAAGACCCTTAAGAAAAATACGTTGCCTCCGTTGTTCAGTGGGTTTTCGACGTCTTGCATGGTAAAAAACTTTCATTTCTGGGATCATAAGATCATTTCTGGAATCATAACATCATTTCCTATATTTTGAAAAAAAGTTATTCATTTCTACTATAGCACCACACAGCGCATAAATACCAATTTGGCTTCTAAAATAAAATAATCCACTCTTTTTTTAATTATTACTAGGCTTCATGCAAAGCATTAGTATTATTATTGCCAAACTACGATTGCTTGCGTGATTGCTAAGGTACCTTTTGGGCCCTTTCGGGCGATTTGATTTCCGGCTCTTCGGCACCGACATCTCGGGAGTGTGCCGAGACGCGACTGGGCTGGTGGACGTTGTGAAGTCAACCTTGTCCTGTCGGCCTATTGGTTACTGACATGTTACCTACTCTAATTACAGTTTTAAAGAAAATATTTGGCTGCAAGGTGATGTTGTCGTAAACGAGATCGTCTTGTGTAGTTTTATATGCTTTACAAAATTCATATTGTAATGAAGATATGATCCGTCCTTTTTGGAAGATTTCGCAGGGGTTTTAAATTTGCATTCCCTTCTTTATATCTGCGATTATTGTTCGGCAAAATTTGACTTTTGGATAGTGAGCTCTTATACAAAAGTCAGCCAGTCTGTCATATTTAATTTTTAACTTATCACAATTATCAAAGGATATTTTATACATTCCTCTCCATTGCAAGGCCCTATAGTTTTGGCTTTAGCGGTGAGCTTGTTATACATTTTAAAGGCTACCATTTTTCATGTTTTTTCACTTAATTTTCAAATTATATTTTAATTTATAATTTTAAGGCAGGCTTACATTATGGTTGAGAAAAATCAGTGACGTGTCCAAGTTTGTATTTATGTATGCGTTGTAAATGTTATAAACTTATGAATCCCCAATCTATGGCAAGAGGTTCTTAAAATATGTGAATATAAATATGGCGTAATCTGTACACTGTTCAATAATGAAACTATTGTAATCTCTAAATTACAACATTCGGTCCAGAAGGCGGAATTAGTAAACTTTTTTACGAAGTCGATGAGACCATGAACACAAAAAGACGAGATGAAAATATTGTTTAATGTCGTTATTCATTTAGTTATATACTCAAATTGGACCGATAAATTTAATTTAATTTTACTATGGTACGTTTTTAGTATTTATTTACATGTGAAACAATCGAACAACCTGAATAAACTCTCCACAAATAACCTGAAAATTGCAGTGCATGGCGATAAACAAACCAATAGTAAGTTTGACAACACTTTCCTTTACTTTTTAAATGTATATATATATATATTTCTGAAACTTGTGGACTGCATAATTTCAAAGGTTAGCCCTACAAATCAAAATCGAGTCTGAAAAAAGTGAGCAAAAAATTAATCATATCCTTATTATATTTTGTTTTACATCGTAAACAAATTATGGGACAGCCAGACCTATCTTAATAATAAGATAAACGCATTTCATGAACTAAAAGTTTTACTTTAGATATTTTCTTTCTGACACGAAAATATTGAACGAGACACTTTTGCTGCTGCATTTGTCGCTGTGAGAAGCTGATAAGCCTAATTGATTCTGCTACCTTCATAACGAGCCAGAAGGATGTCTTTCAAACGTAACCGTTTCAAATTTAGAATAAACATATTTTTCATCATTAACAAATTAAGTTACAGTAGACTCCCTCTTATCAGGACACCTCTTAAACGGACATCGGTCTACCAGACTACACTCCCAAGAAATAATATCCTTTTAATCGGGCAATTTTTCAGCACATCAGTTCAACCACACATAATAGGCAGGAAATAGACGGTATTGTATCGACGATTTTCGTGGGAAAGATTTGAAAAATAGTATATTATGCCCGTCGTAGATGTAATAGTTGCTTGTTTGTTGAGTTTACAAATTTTAACATATTTTGTGGATTCTTTGAAATTCATTGTTGGTGATGGAGATTTTATATTTTGATTTGGATTTTTGCGGACATTTGCCATCACTGACTAGTAAAAAAACAAGTTTCAGACGTTTCGGGATCTGGAATCTGATCCCGTCTTCAGGTAGAACAAACCCTAGAATATAACAAGATTATTATAACACAAAGCCAGTATAACCTGGACAGAAAACACAGCTAAAACAGAGAACTGTAAAATCAGTCTCAGCTCAGCCCAATTAGTCTAAGCTCAGCTCTGATTGGGTGTGGTCGTGCTCTCTCCTGACTGGTGACTCTTGATACTTGTGATTTCTGTGTTTTTGTATTCTTGTTTTTCTTGTCAGCATAGTGTTTTTGTGACTGCTTTTACAGGTCTCTGTTTTAGCTGTGTTTTCTGTCCAGGTTATCCTGTCCAGGTTTTTTGTTCCAGGGTTAACACCTGGCTATGTGTTATAATAATCTTGTTATGTTCTAGGGTTTGTTCACAACGGCTAGGTCCAACCGCGATCTTAACAAAAATATCAGTTTTGTTTTAATTTCCTTATACATTTTTTTAATCAACACAAAATCCATAAGAGGTAGGAAAAAAGGGTCAAATTCCGTTATCTGCCCACACCTAAAAAAACTTGTTTCTACAGTCTTTGTAAATGGTATGCTTGCGGTTTTTGGTTACTGGATTGTTTGATAAGCATATTGGAATCAATGTTTTTGGATTATTCCGTTGGTATTGTTGCCGCTCTTATACCTTATGTGTCGGACATGCAGATAAAGGTAAAGCCAACAACGTACTGCCGTCCCGGCCGCAGGTGGGGTTGGGTTAGGTTGTTTTAGGTTAATTTATTCTATAAAACAAAATACAGTATAAAAGATTATATTAAATTTGATTTTAACATAGCCTAAACTAACCTAACCTAACCTAACCTAGCCTAACCTAACCTAACCTAACCTAACCTAACCTAACCTAAACGGTGACTTCCCGTGAGCGGCGGGTGGGCTGAGCCACCAATACACATTAGTGCCGGTGGTAACGTGTGCAAGCGAAGGTAGAGAAGAGGGTGACCAAAGAATCCGCCGCTCAAAGGAAGGGTTGTAAACTGGCTAATCACTTCTGACCCTCGTCTACCTGAAAGTCGCCGCTCAACCCACCCGCCACTCAGCCCACCCGCCGCTCACGGGAGGTAACCACCTAAACTCTCGTTTTCCCGCTACGCCAGGAATGCAGCTTCCACTAGATAACGGCTCATATCATTTGGGTGTCATATCAGGCCGTATGGATAAAATTTGTATCTATAATTTGTCTTTATTACCTTTTATTACCTCTACACATCCTATTTATTTGTTATATCAATCCGGATTAGAAACATAAAACCAAATTGTTTGATTTTTCAAGCTGATACTAATGATGTTAACTAAAACTTGGTTATATCAAATTTTAAAGGTGAAAAATAAAAAATAAATCATATTTGGCCACCATTTTCTAAGATGGCGGCTTTATTAATTTTTTTACAACGATATGTTAAATGAAAAAGTTATAGGTCTTTTTAAAGCCAGTAAGTCATAGTAAGTCAGTAAGTCAGTTATTTAGCCAGTTTAACAATAAATTTCATTAGCCAAGTCAAATCATACAATATTTCTTATATTAAGAATAACTAAAAATTCTTTTTACCATGTTACAAGCATCTGTAACGATTGAAAACCATCAATGAATATTACAGGTCAAGGCAACATTCAAAGACTACCAGTCAGTAATCACGGACGCTGTAAAGGACCCTTTCCAGCAAGAAGGATTTTAACTTATTTCGGAATTTTCCAAAGTCATGTTCAGCCTGCAGTGAAGGAGGAAGGTTATTAAACATTTTGACTGCGTTGTATTTGAAGTGCTTTTGGAAAAAGAAGTTGATTGGCGGGGAATGGCAAGATTTGAAGCGTTTCGTAGTGGATAATCATGACTAGCAGATGTAATAAATGATGTAATATTCTTCTTTGAGAAGGACAAAGTTTCCAAGATGTAGATGGACGGAAATGTTAAAATTCTGAAGGTCCTGAATGTTTCTCTGCAAGACTGGCGTTTTGGGAGGGAAAACACAATGCGTAATGACTTTTTCTGCAGTCTAAATAAGAACTGGTGCCGTTGATTTTCACAACCCCAAACAGGAACAGCATAAGACAGGTAAGGATAAATGAGCCCATAATATGCTGACAGAAGAACCTCAGTTGAAACTGTTCGACTGAGCATCCGAAGCATGATATGATATAAAATACTTTTGTATTTTGTTTGCTGATGTAAATTCAATCTAAAAAAGTCCCTTTCAAAAAACTTTTATTAGCGGCCGTTTTTCCAAGATGGTGCCTATATTTGGGATTTTACATTATCAAAGTAAATATAAAAGTTGAATATTATCAAAATCTAAGCAACGTTTCTTCAGTAACATTTGCATTAAGATTAATAATTAAGCTACACCAGCCAAAAAATACTTTTTGGCAGCCATTTTCCAATATGGCGGCTTTATAAATTGTTGTACAACAATATGTTAAGTATAAAAGTTATAGACCTCTTCAAACCAAGCAACTTTTGTATAAGAAGTTGTTTTCTAAACTTAAAAGTTATCATGATATAGCTCAAAAACTATTTCCAAGATGGCGGCTTGAGCACAGGTTTCGTTTTCAAAAAAGTGATGGGGTTTCAAAGCTAACATATCAAGGACCATATGGTAAAAAGCCCCTCTTGGTTACCCGATTTTTTTGAATATTCAAAATCACTGGATTGACTGATCTATAACCCGGAACAATAATTTATTGAAAACTGTCCGGTTTTCAATTATTATGTCAGTTAAATAGAAAAATAACCCAGATTAGACCCACAAAGTAAACAAAGCGTAAAGAGTCTAATCCAATGTCTACTTCACCCCTTCTCTGAAATTAGGTTAAGTTAAAATTTGTATCATAATTTTTAGATATATTAACAAATCTATTTGGAAATACCTTAAACTTTACGTCTCATACATTAAAACTCATCCAGCGAGTTATGACAACAAAAGGAAAAAATTCCTGTTAGTAATTCAAATCTTTTAAGTAACAGATTTTTAGTTTAACTCTAAAGTACTATTTCCTATCATTTCAATCGTGGGTGAAGCCAAGGGGAACATTTTGTATAATATATTATTATATATATAATACTATATATATATATAGTAATATATATTAATATTATATATAGAAATATATATATAATATTAATATATATTACTATATATATAATATTATATAAATAGTAATATATATTATATTATATTCGGACTATATGTGTATCTATGTATGCCTTTATCTACTAATTCAGGTGAACGCAAAAACATACTGAAGAGATTGGACTGAAATTTTGAAAATTGGTAGATCGAGTACCCGTCCAGCACTAAGACTACTGACGATCTTACAATGCCCTCGGGCTACGCCATACGACTTTCAAAGTTTAAATTTTTAAAATTTTCGAAATAAATTGAAATATGCTTACCGAAAGGCAAACACCTCTGTATATTCACAATGTAAAGAGAAGAAGCAAGATAAGATTTTCAAGCAAACTTAAAACATATTACATTAATATTTTAGTAATGCCTTGCAACCCGTGCGAAGAATGGGTACTGCGACTACTACACACATAACACCGAACAAAAAATATTCAATGGCTACTTTTAAGAATCTACCGATGGATGCTGTAACCTCAGTCACATTCAACAGTAACACACAACACATTTAACAGTAGATTTCATTCTCTTATGAAATCGTAATTTACTTTTTATATCCTTGAAGTAGAAACGCTAGTTTGTTAAAAGAAAACAACACATTTTTAAATCATTGAGTTTAACAAAACTGAAAAATACTTTTTAATAAATAAAGTAATAAAATTAAGAATAGGCTACTTAAACCACAATTTTTTACTTTTTACATATTAATGCTAATTTTTCATTCTAATAAAACATTTTCTAGGTCATTTACAGCTTTAATAGTCTTCCCAATCAAAAATTATCAATACAACCGGGATTGAAAAAAAACATTAAACTCCGTAAAGTAATAATAAACTCAATATTGTCAATTTTGAGCCAAATGAAAAACATTGAACTAGCATTTGTTTAGTCTTGAATATTTAAACAGCTCGTTAAAAGATTTTTTTTAATAACCGTTGTGTCTTAGATTGTTGTATGATTAATAAAGGAAGTCTTAACATTTTAGAAATAAAATTGTGATATACAACTTCAGCAGAGCTAGAACCATCACCTCCGGGCACGTTTACGTGTAATGGCCGACAGCTTACCCAAGAAGATGGTCTTTAAATTAAAATCAACCGCCGCATTCTGTCTCGGTTAAGCTACTTTTGCTCAACACTCATATGTCGGAGTACATTTGTAATCAAAAGGCAATGCATTATTTTCATCAGTTTGATTACATTTCACAAAGTTGATTGATTTTCAAAATTTAAATGTAATATTTTGATTAACTTGAATTAGTTCTTTAAAAGAATTTCATTTAACAAGGTTTATTTATTAACCTTTAAAAAAAATTGAACTTTTTAAATTTTGTTTTGGTAATTTCCTTTTAGTTAGTAAATAATCAATAATGTGTATTAAGTTATTTTAAAGACCAAAAATGTCAGTCTGTTGTGTGTTTATTTATCTTGTTTTATTATACTTAATACTGTTTACGAGAGAATGGGACATAGGTCCTTACCAAAATAATAAAGTATACATGAAATACACTATATTAGACTGACCTATCACTCCAAGAACAAAAACGTAAAACCTATAATTTGTAGAGCTTCATAGAGCTTCTCACCCCAAAACCCGAAGAGCAAACAGTGAGGGTGCCAGTAAGGGGAGGGGTCAAAGGTATGGATGTCAACTGACTGACTCAGCGGATGGGGAGGCTCCCCTCCGAGCGGGAAGGAGAGTGTGAGATACAGCTCTCTGTATATAAAAAAAGGAAACGGGAGAAAGGGTTGGCCATATCGGTAGCAAGAGGTCAAAAGCTTTCAAGTGCTCTGTCTTTGATTTCAGTGTGACAATCTGCAGCTGGAACTGGTTTGTAATTATTTGAAGGGTTTTCTAATATTTAAGTCACGAAAATTCGATGGATGGATGGGTTAGCGTTTTTCCTAGAAGTTTTACTTTCAAGCTCAAAACATCCTATCTTTCAATGATAAGTTTTAGCTTTCGTAAGTGTTTTATTTATGACTTTTTTATATTTAGACGTAGCTTACAAACTTACTTATGGTCTTTCTTATGGTCAAACATTGCTACATTGCTTTGCCTATTACGAGAGTTAAAACAGTTTCAAAATGATTTGAAATTTCCTCATAACTTTTATTCAAATTCAAATTTCAAACTGTATAATGTTATCTAGATTTAAAGTTTTTTTTCTTCAGAGAAATTTGTATTTAATGATAGTTGGTTGGCAAAACAATCTTTAAGTCTTAGAGTAATATTTATAATTTAAAATGGAATATTTTATAAATAGATCAGTTTGATCTTAATGAAAGTTAGTTTGACTTACTTAAGTATTTAAATCAAAGCTCAAGCCAAAATATGTAAACAGTTCTTAAGCATACTTATTCATCATTCCTATTTCCGTTGACTGATGTAATTTTATTCACAATAAAATTGGTAATAAACCAATTAACTTACCTCGAGAATTTTGAATAAAACTTAAACATAAAAATTAATCGATACAACTGCCTTAAAACATTTGAAGCTACAAAATTAATAGTTAGTCTTGTTATCACCAGAATTAAATTCGTGTCTAGTGTATAACGAAAAAATAAAGTAATTAGAATAGTTCTTAACATGCAAAAAATCTAATAAGTATTAAATGTGCATTTAAAGGTACTCAATAACATTGTTCCACAATGACTTACTTGGCTAGGGCCCATTAATAACAACAAATTCCTTTTGGAGCATATTCTACTGGGAAGTAAGACTTTCACAACAAAAGTTATGGGTTGTCTATAATTTCATTTTTATCAAAACATCGATTAAAATAAGCTAATTGTTATTTATGAAGATGCACACAAAAAATAGTTGATTATTGCGAGTTAAGTTAATACTGTACAATTTCTTTTTAAAATATGTCCGAAGCACAATGCTCTGGTCCAGTCGGGAAATTACGAGTAATTTAGGCTACCTACCCTGTTTAGAAAATTAACTTATTTGTTAAGTTGCTAAACGCTGTTATAATGGTTTAAATCTGAAAATTGTGAAAAAGCCAAATGAGTTATCTAATATCAAATCCCGCCATTTCTACTTTTTTCCTAAAATCCAGTATTTTGCATTTCGACATGCCGAATTAAATTGTTGTTCTCTTGTATAAAAATAATACAAGTTATTTTCTATTAAAAACCTAGTAAAATATGTCTTTTCATCATACTAACACAGAAACATCTGTTTTAGGTCCTTTTTGTTAGCTCGAAAGTTACCCATTGCCGGCCCAGGCCGGATAAACTGTTATCCAGCCTAGGCCGGAAAGAACGGAAGTAAACAATCAGCTAATTTGCAGCAAACCGACGTTTAATGCTTGTTTATTGGTGGTTTACTAATTTATTTTTAGAGGAATGTAGTGGCAGCACTGCATCCGTAACAAATGTTTGTTCTGTTTGTTTTTACCCGTGGGGCCAATTGGGTATAATTTTTTGGTGAATTTTGAAATAGTCCAATGCTCTAGGAGGTATTCTATTGAAACACAACATCTAAGGTGAAATCAATGTATTCAATATATCCGATTAACTTAAAATGCACTTGTTTGTCAACTATTTATACCAAATCGATTTTATGACTTAGAATAACCTTACTATCATTGCTGGACACCAATTTGATATAATACTGGAACTCGTCTGAAACAACCATTTACCATCTAAGGTTAGTGCAATATAATATTATATTATTGATTTTTAACATAGAAATAGATAAAATTTATATAAGGCAAGGTTAACGTTACAAATTTATTTTTCAAATCTTAACATGAATCATCCATAAAATAAGAATTGCTACATTAACATGAAATATCAAAATAATTGAGAATCAGAAAATTATTAAATACAAGGATAAAGCAGATAGCAAAGATTATTTTGCTCGTGAGCTAAATTTAAGTTTCAAATTATTTTATTTTTTGTAATATTCTAAAATTACACTTACAATTTCTACGAGCGTATTATCATATCAGGTGCCAGGCCTAGAATGCACGTAACGAATTAGATGAACAGCAATGATTTAAATCATCAGTACGACAACATAACAACATTAAAAAACAAACTTACCCTAACTAATATCAAACATAATACATTTCATTTTTTTTATTAAAATAAATCAGTACATGTTAAAGGTTAGGTTTGAAGGTTTGAGAAACGTATGTTTATGCAAGGACTACGTTATGATTGTAAGTATGTTTTTTTCTGAGTAGTATGATGAAAAATATCGTACGTTACACGGCGGCAAACGTTTGCCGTACTCGCAAGAAAATCCCGCACTCGCTTTCGCTCGCGCGGGAACTATCATGTTCGACCGGCAAAACAGTACTTCCCAGCCTAATAACGTAATATACTATTTAGTTTAATGACCAAGGCAGGGCTTAGATATACATTTTTGGTAAATAAAAAATACGGACACATGCCCAGCCGAGAGGAACGCCTTAATTTTTTCACGTGGCTACGATTCCCTGTGTTTTAAAACAACGAAAAGCTATCCCAATAAAATCTACTAGGCGTGATTATATCTTCCCAAAAAAATATTTAAACAGTTCCTATTTGATTGCAAAAATCTAAAAAATAAAATAAATAAATTCTGCTTTTCAATTAAGACTTCAAAGCCAAATTTCATTTAAAGTTTGCCAATAAACGTGGGAGCAATATGGCGGTAACGGTAAACTACGTCAAACAAAAGCAAGCGGCATGTCACAACCGCGTCGTGTGGTGGCTATGAAGTTGACATCACGGACCGGAACTTTGGTATACATAATTATTCGTCATTCCTATTCTTTGACTGATGTAATTTTATTTTACACACATTACAATGTGGCACTTAAAACTTTTTAGATCTCATATTATAATGGGTTTGCAGTATTCGAATAACTGCGATGAGTTGTAATTCTAATTATATATCTTACATCCTGATCTTTTGTTAAAGGCGATTTTGAGTTCATATTTTTAAATGCGTTATATTATTGTGAATTTTATTATTTTTTTTTAAGGGAACTCCTTAACTTTTTACATTTTTTATCTTTAGGGTAACGGGTATTATGAATTTGATAGTGCCCCTTACACCTTATAACTAAGCAAAGAGGAAATCTAACTGTATTAAAAGCAATTATAATTTATGTAAATATACAGTTTAAAATATAAAGGTTTGAGAAGTGTATCAAGTTGGATCAATAGCATAGGCATATATTTTTTATAAAGCTTTATTTAATTATCCGTATTAAAGACAATATCCTCACTTACTAAGTTACTTATACCTTAAGAAGCTAATGATATTTTGAACTTCATAAGTCCCTGCTTTAAAAGTTTCCAACTTCCTTCCTATGAAAAATTTGGCATATCTACCTGGTGAACATATTAGCCAAGGCCACACTACACTATTGTGGCCTTGTATTAGCGCTTACTGTTTACGTATTTATTTCCATCCCGCACATTTAGAATCTTTGGGATGTTTCCACTAAAGGAATGTTTACATCAGCTGCTTAGCACCGGTGAGCATCAACGCTGGGAGGAAGACCTGGTAGAAACAACAAGCGAATTCTTTGGCGAATTCTTTGTTAGCCAAAGCTTATGGTAGCAGCAATGATTACACAAACGTTTGTGTATTCATTGGTAGCAGCAAATAAGGCCACACCAACAGCTTCTGTACAACAGGTGATCGTCAGCATGGCTTCTAGTCTAGTGTAAACGGGCCTTCAGGTAACAGTTTATTGCACCTTCTCTCCTCTCCGGAATTGTTCTGTTATTTCATTTTGACTTTAAAGAAACATTATATTTAGACATTATACGTAATCCTAAACCGAACTTTATGAAGAATGAAACACCCGTCTTATGGTTTTTAATAAAGCTTAAAAAATAAGCTCAATTAAAGATTTTTCTATCTTAACAGATTATGAATATGTTTGTTTCCAAGCAAATCTTTTGAAAGGCAATAATAGCTCGCTCACGTAAACATACTAAGCCTTACATCAATAAATATTATGTCATATGCATGGTATTTTTGAAGGAAAAGGTTCCATCACTTTAACCGTCAGATCTTGTGTTCATTTATTATCCTTTGGATTTTATTTTTGATGTCTTCCCATAATCAGTCGAAGTCTTGATTGAGTTACTTTTAAAATGAATAAGATTGTTAAGGTGTGCCAGTGATAGATGTTCAAATTCCACTTTACCATTTTCGAACGCATGTACACTTGTAATGCAACCAATAATTACGTACTCACATAGTATGTATATTAATATTTAAGTCTTTAACTATATTAATATAAAAACCAGAAAGGGTGTGAATATTTTATTAAGTAAAAACCTATTTAATTAAAAACAAATTAGTGGTCAGTATATTTCACTGACAACAAGAGAAGCAAGTTTATGATGATTGGTACAAGACCTCGACAAGCAGTTTAACTGTCCCTGGCCTCAATTGATTGAGATGTCTTTAATAACATTGTATGAAACGAAAAAGAATTCTTTATTCTAATATTACCTATTAGTATTCCGTCTTTTTCTACAAATATATACGTTATTTACGTAAAAGACCCTAAATAAATTATTATTGTGTTCCTTACAGCTACAATCAGAGTGGGATTTTATTATGAAATTTTTTCCGTTAGTAACACGTTTTTAATGCCGAGAATGGTAATCATTATGATACAGTCAATCAATAACCTTATTTGTGTATTTTCCACAACAATGGTGGAAGTTCGAATAATAACAATGATTAATAGTTAAATAATTAATTTGACTAGCAGATATACCCACAGCTCTACCCGCTGATAGGATAACTTATTTTATTTACACTTATACCATGTGCAATTTTTAGGAATAATTATCAAATATGGACTGATTTGGGCCTTGAGCGTGCAATTATACCCTTAAGTTGCAGCTGGTAATTCCACCCTGTATTGAGTTAAGGAAGTTTGCTCTAGCCTCATGATTAGCAAATGGTATGAATTACCCGCTGTAAGGATAACAAACTTTATTTTCATTTATGCAATGTGCAATCTTCAGGATTAATCGACAAATCGACTGATTTGGGACATGGGCGTGCAATTACAACCTAAAGTTGCAACTGGTAATTCCATACTTTACATAAGTAGGATATATAATCTTACATATTTCCCATTAAGGATATCATAGGGACACAGAACTGTGTTTACCACCCCACAAAAAATCGACTTGCTTAGCAACCGGCTGACACAATATTAAAATTTAAGTAGTGGACTGTTTGTATTTTAAACAAAATTTAATGATTTTGAGTAAATTTATGTTGATAATAGATATTTTAACATAATTTTAAAATTGAAAAAATCGCATTTGCAGATTACAGTTATTTTTAAAAGAAGTTTAAAAGTGTGCTGTACGATAGAGGTTGCCATTAAAAAATAAACTTACCCACAACAACCCCACAGGGGTGTGTTTGAATTTCAAAATACCTGAAATGTTCGTTTGAAAATTTACAGCGTTTAAAGATCAAGATTGAGAGAGTACTATCATGGTACACGCGGTATGTATAGAAGACGTAATTATTTGAAAGCGTATGTGCAAATAGGTGAGTTAACAAAAGAATAAAGACGAGATTCGCTTTTCTTTTGTGCTGTATTGTCGAGTGTGAAAGATATTTCAGACACCAGTCAGTTCAAAAGACGAAACCGCTGGGGTGTTGAGTTATGTGTTTTTACCGGAAAAGCTGCATCTAGCTCACAGCCCGTCGTTTAGACTTCCGGGCTACATTTCTTTTCACAGCTTGGAGATATAAAAAGCTCACTCTGCCACTCAAATATGTTTGTATATAAAGGAGTTCTACATAAAATATAGTATTATATTTAAAAAAAATAATTTCCTAAATACAATTTTAATCTTTAAGTAATATATTATTGAAACTAACTTTACTGGATCGAGCAGGTCAAAATAATAAATAAAAATATCCTCGGTCATATATGGTCTATCTCACACTGTTTCGGTCTATTAGTATATATGTGATTTTTATATTTCTTTCTACCTATAACCATTCGAGATATAAACTTCGAACTTAGTATTTGTATCTGGAAAAATTAGGCAATTTTGGCAAGGGCTTTTCTACTTTTTGTAGTTTCAAAATGGTTTCAATTTTTATTTTCCATAGCCTAATATTTCAAAAAGTCTAAATAGTATAAACGAAATGGCAAGAAACAAAAGAGAGCGAACGTTGAATTATTTTTTTCAGGATATGTATTGTTTTAATATGTTTGTTGCTCAAATAAGCGAGGAAATGAATGTTATGTATTTATTACTGCCAATTTATCTCGATTTCAAAGATTTGTCATCATCAGTTGAGGAAACTAATTAATTTTAATACTCAAATGTGTTGCAAACCTGTTCTCTTAATGAAAAAGGCTAAACCTTGTTTAGGCTATTTTCTAAAATAACTTTCCACAATGCATAAAGAAGACCACAACAATGTATTTAGTAGCTGTAAATTAAAATAGGATAATATTTTGTTACGTTTAAAGATTTGATTTTTCAAAGAGTAATGATGCTATAAAGCTAGAGTGAAAAATATGTTATATCCATAAATCAATTTGAAATTATATGAAATACGTAAAAGCTATTTATTTTTGGAGAGATGAGGTCTTAAGTAATTCTATTTATGTGTCCTAAATAAAACTTACATCTTTCTCAAATTTATAAATGTTTCCATTATTTTTATATTGAAGTTTAATATGTAAAAAATGTTATGAGGTTCTAATCTCACCGATTTGAGAAATGGAACAAAATTTACGATCAAGTACTAATTAAATTCACCTTTATTTGTATTTTAGACCAGTTTACCAATCTTTTTTCTTTTTTAAGTAGTACACGATGTCTGTATTATTACGTACACATAAAACATTGGTTGCCGACTAAAATCAACAGTAACGACACTTTTCAGTCAGTCAATCCAAAACAAAATGTATATAATGAGCAGAAAAACATAGCGATTGTTTGTAGTACTTTATAAGTACTTTAACTGCATTGCAGTTTTAATGTTTCATGTTACTATGTGGAAATAACGCACACTTGTAACATTCATTTAAATGATCAACTCAGAACCAGAACCAATAATATATCACAGAAGTTTGATATCTACTTATTTTCGTTTAATTCAGGCCAAAGTTATATTAGACTTTCATTAAACCTTATTTTTCTACGTGAAAGGAAACAGGGCCACGTTTCCAAGTAATGTATTTTATGCACTGATAATTAAAGAGTCTGAAACTGTTATTATACGCTGAAAATACCTCAACACATTATATAGTATTGGTGCAGGAGATTGGTTAATTTATATAATTTTTTTTACCCATTGGTGACAGAGTGTAACCAGGGGAAAATAATTTTTTTTGCATAATAATTTTTTTCTCAATGTTATTTGAGTTTTATTGCAATAATAAACTAAACCAACTTGAAGAAAAGAATCATTTCGTAAATGATCTCATTTTATTATGAACGATCGATCAATCACTATTCAAAACGGATATTTCAATCGGTCAATTTAATTCATTCGCCCAATCAATAACCATAAAATTCAAATACCATAAAACTTTAAAAACATGACAGAATCTTGTTTGCTAAACCTCCACCTCATTATTCAAACCGTAATCTTCAAGGAGGGTCCAGTGCAATCTGAGATGCTGACACGGCGGGCGGCGGCGGTGAGAGGGGCGGTTACAGCGTCGAAGAGACCATTTTTACTAAATAACGTAGGTCAGCTCCTTTCGTTTCCAAACCATTTACCATATGTATATGGGCCATTTACTTTATGTGTATGGTAGTTCTTATAAAATAAAAGGAGGAGGGGGGACAAAGAAATGATAGTGATATGGTAGACCATATATTTTCTTAAAGATATTCTTAAGGTACCCTATCATATAACAAGATTTAGCTTGAAATTAAACATTACATATTTCGTATGGATTAACATAAATGAAGGAAATCCTTAGCTTTCATGTTGAAATAAAAAACAAAGTTTTTAACTTGATTTCAACCCGTTTCAAATTCTTGAATATTATGCTAACTTAAATGTATTTTTATACAATATGCTTATGCAATAAAATACTATTAGGAACAATAAAGTTAACTGGATTTTTAATTTTGTGAGCAAATCATTCCCCACGAAATATTTCGAGCTACGGAAAAGGTAGCATAGCTTAGGAGGAATTATGTCAAAGCTCTAGGTCCAAGGACGGTGGGGAAAACAATAGAAGTATCAGAATTGATTTTTGCTCTGCACCCCACTGGTCGTCCAACATCCAGATTCTAATGGAAGTACTGCTAAGCGCGGATTTGTTATCAAAAATACCAACTGGTGAAAACACTGCGTTTTTTGTTTGTTTATTGATTTATATGTTGTTTTTTATGCTAGAAAAACTATAAAGCAGAAATCGCTGCAATGCGCCTCTAAGCATTTTTGTTAAATAAATATCTTTCGTGTTTTGTTTTGACAAAAGCACATTCAAATTAAATATGTTATACGGTCATTGTTGTTTCTTTTATGGGACCAAGGCCTACATATAAGAGCATTAGTGACTAAGAGAGATTCCACACTACTCTCACACCAGAAAATATCTTCCACATTATATAGTTTTGTATCGAAATACAAAGTTTAAAATGAACATTCGAATCTTCTAAATTATTTATTCAATTTTTAAGTAGATTAAATAAACTGACATGGATTCAAACTGTGTACGATTGTTATTATTTGTCATTTATCAATGAATTAGTAATGCTACTTTATTGTCGCTGTTAGATAGTAATAAGACCCGGGATTGGTCTGTTTCCAACAAAAACGTAAACATTGTGCTTAGAAACACAAACATAAAAAATGTTTATCGTGAAAGTTTACTCCAGCTTTAAAGTTGTAAACCAAGCTAACACATGTCATGTGCAGGAGCCCCGCAGCCGTCAAGTTACCGTCTGACCTGGGGTGGTTAATCATACTAATTGTGTTGCCTCAAACGTCCCTCATAAACTGATATCCATGACACAGCACGATTAACGTATAATATCATCTACCTTAAATTTCGAATAAAATACCTCTTAAACTGATTGTAAAATGATTACCTGTTGGTTATATTTTATTGAGTTTTGTACATATTACCAGTTGCAATTATTTTCGGAATTTTTATTTTGGTTTTATTTTATGATATGCCGTTTAGATTGAAGTTAATTTCATCTCTGCACCTATACACGTCCTGGCCACGTTATTCATCCTCGGCATGTAATTGCGCTAAGCTAATATTTTGTATATTTAGTCATTTAACATAATTATTAAGTCCGTTTCGCTGGTCAGACACATTGGAACAAAACTGAAGTATCAATACTAGGTTAATACTTAATAATTTTTTGGGTTATCAATTAGTCATTGTCTGCCAAATCAGAACGGTTGATTAAAAAAAGTAAAATTAAATCATGGCTTGTGATATATTTTATAGATGTGTAATAGAATATTTCGCAGCAAGGGCCAAAAATGAGGTTTTGCAGATTCGAAATCGTGTTTCAAATTCCAGACGAAGTCGAGAATTTGAAACGATCGAGAGCTGCAAGGCGCTTTCGGCCGAGGTGCGAACGCTATTTTTTCGCCACACTACTCAATGAGAAACATAACACCCTATTGTAACATTAAAAAATCTGATAATTTATTTGACACACTTGAAAAGAAAACTTTGAGGTTATGAGCAACGATACAACTTCTTTGTCATGGTTTAAATAAACGAACACAGCTATGAAAATCTTATGATCGCAACTATCCTGTCTTTGGATTTTATTTAGTTATGTGAAGTTCTCAGGTTGCTTCACCTATTGAATTTAGTTTAATTATGTGAAGTTCTCACGATGATTCAAGAAAAAAAGATTAGCTGACTTTTGGCCCTAGGGCCGAAAGTTTTCTGCCCTCTGGAGGAAAAGAGCTGGTTTCGGCCACCAAGTGACGTTAGTAAAATAGGTGATTACGTTGTAGTGTTGTGAAAGGACACTTTTTCATTTATTTCCTCAAAATTCATCTGGTACGTAATTTACCACAAATTAAATTTTAAATATTTCCTTAAGTTTTGCCATCTCGATTTTCTGAAATAAATAACTGGATGATTCTCTAGAAAGTGGGATATTTCATGTCCCAACCGGAAAACATCATTTACAAATAATTTTTATACTAAATCAAATAGTGTATTCCGATTACATTAATAGTAAGGGATCTCATATACCTGAGTAATTTAACATTAATTATTAAGAAAATATGAAACCCGCTCTTTGTCATTCCTCTGGCATGTCCCTACCTTGATATACGACAGAGTTTGCTGATTATGATACACTTTAAATAGTTTAAAAAGTAAACAATAATTTTATTTTGTTACATATTATACATATAGTGTCATATTTTATTCGGACACTTTTTTCCTTTTTAAAAATTTTATAAAACATTTACCTTTGTCCCTTGATTTTACTTATCATTCCTCTGGCAAACTGTTGCTGCCAGATATAAAAAGAGAGAAATTTCGTTGGCATAAGGAATACCAGGGATACTTTGTCCAAAGGTTTGGCAAGACTTTTTCCTTAGAAGCACATGTTCAGTAGCTTTCTGAAGGTAGTGAATGGCGAATGTCTGGCCTCACCTGCTGCTGCTGCTGACCGTCATAATTTTTCTGGTGTGTTTTTTTAATTTTTTTTGTTTTAAAGCTACAAATCTAAACGTAGTACAATAGTAGTTTATCATTGTAATATTTTTTTTATATTTTATAAATGTATTTAATGGAGTAAAACCTAACTTAAAGCTGTAAAAATCATTCCTCTGGCAGCATTTCTCTGGCAAATTCTTGTCATTCATCTGGAAATCGTCATTCCTCTTACAAACTGTCATTCCTCTGGCTACAAAATTGTATTTTATTTATTAAAAAAAATCCAAAGTCATATATTGTTAAATACTAAATGGTAAATAGTTAATATTCTTGGAAATTTTAAGTCATAAATATCGAATATGGATCCTCTGCCAAGTCGTATCATTCCCCTAGTAATCATTTATTTTTTTTGCTGATAAATAAGAAAAAAATAATTTTTCAAGTGTTCCTTCTGGAGAAACAACACTTGAATATAAATCAATTGGAAAACACCAAGAACAGTCATTAATTCAAAAAATATTGTTTTTGCCATTTATTGGCATATTATATCCCACTATTAGAGAATCACCCAACTATGGATTGAGATTCAAAACATAAACTAGTTTTATTTCTTTAATTCCTGTAACAGCTTAACGCAAACATTTTTCTTAAAACTAGAACTAAAAATAAAACATGAAGATGGCAATTACCCATCATTCTTTTTTATCAAGTAATACTTATTCTAGCACAAATATCCAGATAGTCAAGTAAAGAATGTTTGTTTAAAAATTTTTTCATCTAGTTTTCAAATTTTATTTCAAAGGTTGTAATTTACATATCTTTCACACAGTATTAATGCGGTGGTTACCATAGGAAAATGTTATAAAATGTGCGTTTACAATGTTTCCTTATACGTAAGTTGTGCTTTTTAAATAATAAATCTTGGGAGATTAAAGGGTAAATGTTATATTGCAAAGTTTTATTTCTCTAGGTTTCGCCCCAATTTTTAGAAGGGGAAGTGATAGCTTATACAAACACAATGGTCATATGAACTGAGATTGAATAAAAAACATAGAGGAAAGAGGAGATTTTTCTTTTGAAAGAGTTTTTTTCTGGTTTTATCGTTCTGAAACCCTCACACATAGGCTCCATCATCATCCGTCAGACAAAAAAAATGATTTTATATCCGGCCTTACTAAGTTGTTTCAAACAGGCTGCTCGCACACTGAATCAAGTAAGCAGGATATGAACATTTTCTTTCGGAAAAAAGTCTGACTCGGGTACACTTTTGACACGTGGCGTTATTGCCGGGACTCAATGCTGTCACGACGCGACGAACAAAGATTTGTTTCACGATACAGTGATTATAACGAAGTGTAATACGAACAGTAATGCCACGGCGAAGAAACCTTGTCGAACAAATATTGGCCTTCGCTCATCCCCAGTTCGGTGTCACTAGCTGCGCATTTCCTGGGAGGCATGGCGCTACATGATTGCTGCTACCAAAAATATTTATCGCAAGATTGTTCGTGTGACTGTAAAAGTTTGAAATCCATTTTCGGAAAATTGCTTGATTTCTTCTTCTACAAAATGCTTAATGCCTGAGCTATTGATTAACTAGGGTTACTGAAATACCATGGAGCTTGAAAGACGGCTCGAATACTTTGACTGAAATCGCTGAATGATTTTAAAGATGGTGTACTAGCCGTCCCCCAGAGGTGAATTCCATATGTCCACAATAGTTTGAAAATAAGTTAATAAAATAAATTTCTGATTGAAACGGTCAATTTAGTGTTTTTTAGGAAAGCCAAAATAGCTATATACACTTTAAATTAAGATTAAAATTTGTATTTAAAAAGTGTGTTAAAGTATAAATTAATTTACGGTCAGCTTGGTTTTTCATTTAATTTTTCACGAACCATATGAACTGGCAAATATTTTTGCTTAAACTGAGGACCCTTTGCTTACTCTTACAACTTGCACACATTCTCATATCAATAGCGCTCCAATGGCGTGAAGGATCTTGTTGGATTTATGATAGTCGGATATTACCCCTTTATAAGCTACACGTAGAGCTGTTATCTTCATCCAAACTTATGGCTATAACCTACGTGAGGTAATAAGAAGGCCTTCTATCCTAATACCTCCGAATAAAAACATAAATTTACGTGTGTGCTTAATCCTACTGTATATCTATATATATATAAACCATAATGGTTGACCGACTGATTCAATCACTCACTCACGGACCATAGTTTCTCAAAAACTATAAGGCTTTGTGCCATGAAACTTGGCACAATTAATCATTATAGGTTCTAGATAAACCCTAAGAAAGGATTTTAAAATGTTTTCTCTTGAAAGGCAAAAATAAAGTAAATTCAGAAATCAAAATGGCGGGCTTTTCAGTTTTTAGAGCAGTGATTTCAAAATGTGAATGGAAGGTCTCAAGAATATTTAAAAGAGACAGAAAAATATAATTCCTTTTACTAAAAGAATAAACTGAATAAAACTATTAAGGTTTTCTTCTATTATGTGTTTGTTAGATACACATAGGCTGCTAGCGTTTTAGGATCATCCGAAGTAATTGAACTAGAATCCTGAAACTCTGCATAGATATATAATTCCATTATTTTTATAGAATCATCTTTTTTCTAAATTAAAAATTTTAGGAGGGTTTGCGCGCTGGCTGAGAGTGATTTAGGCTAATTTAAAAATAATATACTATTTATACTGTAAATTTTCGCCTCTAGCTGCTAAACGAGGAATACAATCTTCAATGCAACTGAAAAATCATATTGGGGATTTATTGGTTTCCTCATATTTTGGCCTACACATTAATTTTATAATCTTTCTTACAGTCATGATGTTTTCTTGTTTATTGTGGACGGAATCGTTATTTAACGTTTTCTTTACCTTCACGTCCATACCCTTAAGATGACTGAAATCTGTCATCGTTTGCTGAGTGGTTCCTGAAATCTGGAATCCAGAATCAGCTTTCTTCTGATATTCTGAAATTTCGATTCAACTAATCAAAGTTGATTTAAATTGATTGAGGTAATTTACATAATTATAGTCTCATCATGAAATTTTTAAGGGCACTCAGACATTGCGGATTGCTAAATTCATCCACTGTCATTGAGTTTGTTAAAGCGAGTCGAACGCTCGCATTGCCCAGTGATCCAATTTGAATCACTTTCTGTTGTCTCGTAGAGGTCTTCGGACCTATCTACGACTGAAGAGACTAAAAGAAGTCGAAAGCCAAAGTACTTTTAGAAGGTGAATGGGGACGAACCCCTTGCCAATTTCAAATAACGTTCACTCAGAACGTTTCTTTTAAATTTCAAATCCAAGATTCCAACCTCTCTGAGCATTGGAACCGTCACACGTACCGTCTCGGGTGTGTACGATCCATGTCCGTGTGTGGCTGGAGAATTCAAAATTAGATTGAGCCTGCGCTAAGTCAAATACGACTATCCGCCTTCAAGGATAGAAGTGTGTTCTGCTGTTTCGACTTCTTTTAGTCTCTTCAGTCGTAGATAGGTCCGAATACCACGACGAGACAACAGAAAGTGATTCAAATTGGATCACTGGGCAATGCGAGCGTTCGACTCGCTACAGTGGATGAATTTAGCAATCCACAATATCTGAGTGCCCTTCAAATTTCATGATGAGACTATAATTATGTAAATTACCTCAATCAATTTAAATCAACTTTGATTAGTTGAATCGAAATTTCAGAATATCAGGAGAAAGCTGATTCTGGATTCCAGATTTCAGGAACCACTCAGCAAACGATGACAGATTTCAGTCATCTCAAGGGTATGGACTTTCTTACAGTCTCTGGCATATTAATAATCGTAGCAAATTCAGATGTTAGGTCTATAGAGTCCGCCCCTTGCGGTATTTAAATTTGCGGTATATACATCAGTTATACAGATATGCCTCTTAATAATTATGTCGAATTGGCCGACAGGTTTTAGGGCACAGCGTGGTGCAATGAAAGTTCTGAGTTTAAACCCCCGAAGTGGATCCGTTTTTATTCAATTAGAAACCCATTTTTATAGGTTAGATAATAGATTAACTAGGATATTTTAGTATTCTTAAGGCTAAACTGAAAAATTAGAATATTTTAGCACATGGTTAGCCAATTTGTACCATTTGTTGGAAAAGGAAAATTCATCGTGGAAACGTTTCATCTTCTCATGTCAATCTGGGATGGAGATGCGAACTTGTTTGTAATTAATATATGAGTTTATTATAGTTTAGATTGCTAGCTGAACCCAGCAGGTAAATATGCATATCAAGATCTATGACAAACGTTCCAGCAGTGTCTGAGTCCATAAACTTCAAATATATATACACATGTATACAAACCAATATCCTCTTTTATAAATATAGATTGGCAGAAATAGGACAAACACAAAAACAAGATTGAGATTTAATCTTCTACTATATATTTGTCAAATACCACTCAGTGGAAACATCGTACAGCCCAAACTACTTGACCTAGAACCTTGAAACTTTGCATGGATGTTCCTCTTAGGGCGTAGGCATCCGCTAAGAACGGATTTTACAAAATTCGTAGTATAAAGGGGTTTTTGGCGAGGCCGAAGTTTTCAAATTTTCCCATTTAAAAGTATGTTGGACGATTTTTGTTTACATTTTTTATGTTCATAAAACAATCAGCTGGTAGTTAGCTTCGGAAATGTATACGTTGATACACATGATAATAAATCGATTTCTTTGGTCATGGCTTCATTGATTTTTGTTGATTTGTTTCAAGGACATAATTATGTACTATATAAAAGTCACATTTAGCTTAGATAAAATACACCATTAATTACTTAAGTGGCACCATCTATATTTCGGTAGCGGGAGGTACGCAGTTTTAAACGTGAAAGAGCATACTGCCTTTTGTGGCTGAGTCTTGAGACTAAATCCCGGTAAGATGGAAAGAGAAAAGAACAGTGGTTTTTCAGTCACAAATAGAATGTG
This sequence comes from Flexamia atlantica, assembly GCA_035578135.1. Taxonomy (NCBI): domain Eukaryota; kingdom Metazoa; phylum Arthropoda; class Insecta; order Hemiptera; family Cicadellidae; genus Flexamia; species Flexamia atlantica. The sequence goes on along the minus strand of JAQJVK010000009.1, from coordinate 19,146,036 downwards.
CTGAAATGATATGATTCTTAGATCATGTAAAAATTTATAAATTATACAAATCCCTGATTGTAAGTTATATTTATACTATCTTTTCTACTGTATTTTTGTCAAATACCACTGACCTACCCTATGTACAGCCAAAACTACTTAACCTAGAACCTTGAAAATTTGCATGGACGTTCCTTACAGAGTGTTGACATTCACCAAGAAAGGATTTTTTTAATTCGAGGTTTTTAGAGGTTTTTCGTGGAGCTGAAGCTTTGAAAATGCCCCATGTTAATGTAATGGATGATCTTTTGTTTAAATTTCCAATTTTATTCAATCAAGCATATTAGCTTTACAAACGGATACGTTGTTACAGCTGATTTATAATTTGATTCCTTTTATCATGGTTTTATGGTTGTTTTGATGATTTTGTTAGGTTATTCGTACTATATAAAAGTTACATTTGGTTTAGTTTCGTACCTTATACGTTCAATCATAAGCTCATTATGTGGTACCATCTTTTTAGGCAGCGGGAGCTATAGTTATTTCCTTAGGCCGTCCTTCATGTTTTTAATTACAATCATGCCAGTTACAATAATTTGGCAAATTCCTTTTTCATCTAATTCGACGGTGTCCCGGCTTTTCAAGGAAAAATAAATGCTGCAATCAGTGGTTGATCTTAAATTATTCCTACCCGTCCATATTTGAAGTTAAAAAATAAGTGAATCGAGTTTCAAATACTGCCCACGGATAACACCATAACTGTTTCGAAAATTCAGCCCTTTACTGTACATAATTAATGCCCTACTAGGCAATCCAGGGACGTAATGGTAAATCTACAAAGAAGTACCTTAAAATCGACACATTTGGTGTTAAAATCGGTCCGGCCGTTTTCGAGTTATCTATATGTATAAAAGAGGATGTTGGTATATATATATATATATATATATATATATATATATATAGTTGGCACGGATAAACTCAGACACTGCTGGACAGATGGCCACGAAACTTAGTACATACTTACATGTAGAATTTCATTGAGTAGGTTTATACACCATCAATTTCGTGATAACTTTCAGGGCTTAGCCCTGGGACCGTCTTAAAGGTACTCATGTCAGGGATTTTGAAAGAATTTGAGTTAGATTTGTTTACAAACAAAACATGTGAGAGTAAAATTTAAAACAGGTGATATAAATTAATGGTGTTTCTTTCTGCTATTTAATTGTATTTGTTTACATGAAGATTTGTTACTTGGTGCCAGATGGTTAATGAATTAAGACTTTTGAATATATTTTAAGTGCAATACACTATATAAAATGCTGGTATGTAGTATAACATAAAATAAATAATTTATATCACTGAAGGACTTCTGAGGTCACTGATCACTTATACTTGAAGGACTTATTTTTTATGACAACAAACTGCTGTTTAAAGAGGAAGAGTGTGCTACTGTAAATTATTAATTATATCTACATAGCACTTTAAAAAAATTTCCGGGACGGCTCATTCAATCTTTTTGTTCAAGGTAGACCCTAAGACCTTAAGAAACCCCCCCCCCCCCCTACACCTTTATCTTTTACAATGAATAAAATTTTAAGCAATGTTCTATGGTTCCTCTAACGCACGTGTGCCTCCATGAAGGAAAGAAATAGGATTTCTATTATGCAGGTCGGCTGCGACGGGGGTGCATAATAAAGTTCTAATTAAGGATAACTATGCTTAAGGCCCCACAGTGTGGCCTTGCTAAGCTACATATGCGAGCTGATTCAAAGCCGTCGAAAAAGCCAAGGGTGCCATTCCTTATATCGTGCCCCATGATCATCATCAGGGCAAGCTCAGATACCGTGCGTTAAGCAGAAACGACCATAAATGCTTCTTGGCGTTTGTTTTGGGTTAGCCAGTCTCTGTAAATTCGCTTCTTGAGTGTGTGAGCGCAATCCTCTTCACCTGATAGCAAGATCGACTGGACAGCCGATACAAGCAAACAGCACTTGCAAGAGGAAGGACCGCCGATATTGGGCATGAGCCTACCCAGGGCAGCAACACCATTTGGGGCTTTGTCGGTGGGGCGCTGGATATGGTCACATTTGTTATACAGACAGGCACTTTAGGCAGGAATAGAATACCCCCGTCGTAGCATATATGCGTTCTAAGTGCAAATTTCTAAAAACGTTTTTTGTTTTATGGAAGTACATTTGATATGTTTAAAGAAGTAGATTTTACAACAAGAAAAATAAATGGGAAAGCAAAACTATATTATTGGTAGGTGATAGTGTATGTTTAATTTTTATCGTGAGCGAAGCCACGGGTTTTTCTAGTCAAGTTTATAATTAAATTGGTTTTCGGTCTTCAGATACTTAATATTTAAAACACAAAGGAAGTTATGGTTTGGCGTTAGATGAGAAAATATTCAATTACAAACTTTTTGGTAAGAAATGATTAATTGATTACAATTCCACTTTTTTGCAGTATTTTTCAACAAGGTTTTCATGTGTTAAGACTTAGTAAGGTAAAGAAAAACAATCTTTCGCAAGGTAGCTTTTGAAACTCTATAAGCTTTTGGTATTTGGTTATACGTGTTTTTAAGAACATTAATATGTATATTGTATCCTAAGTTATTAGTTACCCAAACCATTGAAAGTAATCTGTTAAATTTTCTTCACTGAAAATATATTCTGAAATATTTCCAAAATGTATGCAATAAAAACAGCCAATAGGGATTTCCTAGTGGGAACAACAAAAATAAATTTTCATACGATTTTTGAGTCAATATACAACTGATATTATAAACAGAAATTTTAGGACACAAAAACGTCAAGTTTACTTCTTTTACGATGTTGGCCCCAGTGTGCTAGCTCTTATAATATATTAATATCCAATCATCCTTGGCGGATATTGGAAGCCTCAAAACACCTTTAGACTGGCAAATGAGGTCTTACCAAAACTTGTTTAAAATTTATGATTTCATACTGATGACTGTTACTGATTTTAAGATTCATTTGTGTTAATTATTATAAAAATTAACTAAATAAAATCCCATCTATTCCACAATAACAACAATAAACACGATATAAGTATATCTATTACGCATTAAATATGCTGGTATGCTTTAAATAGGGCTTTTGAGATCAAGGCTCTTCTTGTAGTTCTGGACTGATATTACTAATTAGTAATTAATAAAGTGTTATTGGAAGGAGCTTGGTGTGAGGTTTTGCAGCAGGAAGAATGAAGACTAGACTTATGAGTATGGCCTTAAACGCTCTCCAAATGTAACATGTGAATACAAATTTTAAGTAAAAGAGCTAATCCTGGTTACATTTATTTCTTATTAAAAACGGCACACTAAGTATTTTGTAGTTACAACTCATCCTACAGTTATGAAGCGGTTTTATAATAAAGGTATCAATGAAAAAGTGTAAAGTTCAAATTTAAGGAAAGAGCCCTAGACACCCTCGACTTTTCGTATTAGAGTAAACAGTTTTTTAGTAAAGCCTTGTGTTAATACTGAGATTGATAATGTGATTTCAAGCGAAGCTGCACCAGTAATCTAGTACAGCGTGATCGGCGAAGCCAAATGTTGGTATGGGAACTCCAACTATTTAAAATGTGAATACTTAAAAGCTGCAGGTCAGCGCAATTTAATAGTACAGTACATCTATGTAATAATGTAAATTGGTAAACACGTGTTGTTCAGTAGCTTATCATTATAGTTATGGTCTGCTGATAAATCAATGTTTATTCAGATCAGCTTTTTATAAGATCAAATCAAAACATATTTTATCCTACTATCCTATCCTATCCTATTATTATTATTATATTATTATTATTTATTTATTATACTCTAAATCAAGCAAAGTTTGTACGTGCAAAATGTTTATTCCGTCCTAGGGTTTTGGATTTTTTTCGTTTAATTTGGGGTTTTAGACCACCAGAAATCGATTGGAACTGGTCTCAAGTCTGGGAAAAATTCGGTTTCCGCCCTACAGCACTTCTAAGTGCCCATTCAAAGTGCCCATCGTCATGGGCATTTTTCGTAGCTGCAATTAAAACCAGATCAGCTGATTCAGATTTTTTTTATTTTCATTTGAATTGTAAACAACAAATTTTATTTTTTTTAAAGGTTATTTTGAGTAGTTAAAGACGGCTTAAAACCGTACACTGGCTATATCTTTCCCAATAGAATATACAGGATAATGATTTTTATGTCTAATATCATGTTTAAAGGGCCTAAAATATCTATAAAATATAAATTTGTAATTATTTTTACATTAATTGTTCTTGTATTTTCCTTATAGAAAATGTTTAAACGTATTAACTTGACTAAAAATATAATAAATTCGTGGTTTCTGAAAGTATAACTTTGTATTATAGGGGGATTTATTTTATAAGTTGGCAGTACTGTCAAACAATCAACTGTTTGATTCTCAGTATTACTACTTCTGATTTGTTTTTGTTGTTATTGAGATTGAAAACAAAACATAGACTTTAATAAAATATAAGTATTGCAGTGGTTTAGATTGTTAGAGGGAGGGCCACTGTATACCCCCCTCCTCCCCATTGGGAATTTTCGACATATATATATTTTGTTGCTACTGACATGTACTTTAAGGTTTTGCTTTATTGCCCAGAAAACAAATAAAATCATCGGTAAATAGTTGAAAAAAATGAACAAAGGACCATTTAAAAAAAAGTTACTTAGTTGCATTTTTAACATGCATGTTTGAGATATTGACACGGAACCAACACCTATCATTGTTGGGTGGCTAATCATTTATTTTGACAAGATAACTATTTTTGCCCGCCATCATGGATCCACCGTATCGGACATCAAATTTTTTTGTTGTAAAGTTGGTGCTGTGACACATCATTATGAACTAGATTTTTACGCTGATTACAAAGTTGAAATCGGTTTTTTAGAATATGCATTCGTTAAAAAGATGTGCTCAAATAAACATTTATCCCTATACACTTCTTATGGACTTTTCGTATTTTCAATATTTGTTTTGGATTATTTTTAATCTATCTATCACTATAATTAAGATATTTAGTTCGTTTTGGTCTTAAATTACTCAGTGAAATACCGGCTTTCATTTGAGATATAAATCATTAACATCGGGCAAGGGACAGATGAACTAGGCCTTTAAGGCTCAATGTAACATAAAAATCAATTTTTCGGATATTTGTTTTTAGTCAAGTATGTATATCTCCGGTTCTAAATAAGGTATTTAGTTCATTTTGGTATTAAAATACGCAGTGATATGTCGGATTTTATTTAAAATATTGATACGTAAAACCGGCAAAGATTTAGGCGAACTTTAAGGCTCATTACGACATAAAGATTAGTTATTTTTAAATTTTACGGTTAATAGTGGATTATAACTCACCCCAAACTTGTTCGGATTAAATCACAGTCTTAAACGAAAGCTGTTACTTTACTGAGTCTTTTAAAAGTGTTCAGAACTCCATACCTTTCATGGAACTGGAGATATCAGTCTGTATATAAACGAAAATGTCTGAAAATTCTAATTTTATGTGGGCTTTAGAACAACAACTCACATCTAACTCAATCTATTTGAATAATTATGACTCAAATGAAAGCCAATAATCTACCAAGACAATTAGGACCTTTACAATTTGTGAGTCTTCTTTGGAACTAGAGAAACCCTTTAAAAAATTTAAAATTATGCAAATAAAACGATTTCCTGTTGAGTGAAAGCTCATAAGTCACAATAACTTTAGTCTGATCTTAATGAGAGTCAGCTCATATGAAAGCTGATGGTTTATTGAGTGATTTAAGACCAAATTGGATTTAATACCTTAATTAGAACCGGAGATATGCATACTTGACTAAAAACAAATTTCCAAAAATGGATTTTTAAGTTACATAGTGCCTTACAGCTCATCTATCACTTGTTCAATGTTGTTGATTAATATCTCAAATGAAAGCCGGTTATTCATTATTTTGAGACTAAAAGGAACTACTTATCTTAATTATAATGAGAGAGAGAAAAAAATAATTCAATAAAATATTGAAAATACAAAACGTTAGTAAGAAAAGTATAGGAATAAATTTTTATTTGAGCATTTCTTTTTAACGAATGCATATTTTTAAAAACGCATTTCAGCATTGTAATCAGCGTAAAAATCTAATTCATAATAATAAGTCACAACACAATCTTTACATTTAATAAAAAAAAATTATATCCAATATGGCGGATCCAAGATGGCGGCCGAAACATATTATTCTGTCAAAACATAGGATTAGCCACCCAACGATGATAGGTGTTGGTCGATATCTCAAAAATGCACGTAACAAATTCAGAGTGGTAACTTTTTCAAAAATTATACGGTTTTAAGTCATCTAGGCTGCCATCTTGGATATTTGAATTTGCTCAAGGATGACAAAATGGCACCCAGCGTAATCAGCGTAAAAATCTAATTCATAATAATAAGTCACAACACAATCTTTACATTTAATAAAAAAATTTATATCCAATATGGCGGATCCAAGATGGCGGCCGAAAAATATTATTCTGTCAAAACATAGGATTAGCCACCCAATGATGATAGGTGTTGGTCGATATCTCAAAAATGCACGTAAAAAATTCAGAGTGGTAACTTTTTCTAAAATTATTCGGTTTTAAGTCATCTAGGCTGCCATCTTGGATATTTGAGTTTGCTCAAGGATGACAAAATGGCACCCAGCAGATCTTAATTATGTAGGTCTTGAAGAAACAGAAATCAATAAAAACTTTGGGTGGACCTTATTCTCAGGATTAGGTTTAAAATGCATTTTAGCAAGAATTAAGAATCAAGAATACTTTATTGTCATTAACATGTATAAGCATTGACAAACGTCAAACTAGCAAATGTACAGAAATAATAAAAGATACAGCGCACATATATGTTTCTTACATATAACATAAATATAACTTCTCTTAATCATCAGAAAGGTAATCCTGAACACTGTAATATTCCTTCGATACTAAAAATGACCGTATAATTGAACCAGACTATCAGGCACAATCTTTATTTTGGCAGGGGGGTTATCGTTTTTCCATAAGGCGTACCATATGTTTTCAATAATCTTTGCTCCTTACAATAATTTGGCTATTTCTTTTATCATATTATTCTATGTCTACAGAAAGGCCACACTTTAGTGTGGCCTTGTCTACAGTGTAAAGCCTGAAGAGCGTGCTACCTTTTGTGGTTGAATCTTGAGACTAAATCCTGGCGAAATTGAAAGAGAGAGTTAAAGAAGTTTCTGGGTCACTAACAGACTGTGCTGTTAATCTAATCTGGTTATTTGATATATATATGTGAAAATTCCAAAATTATAAAAGTCCAAGATTATTTATTAAAATTATACTTCAAGCTAATAATCGATTATGAGGAATCGAGAGGTTACCTATTTCTTAAAAATGGTAGGAACATTCTTTTCGACGTTTTCAAGCAAAAGAATACTTTGTTTGATTTTTTTCATGGACAGCTAATTCTATACAAACTTAAAAGAATAAAAATTTTCATAGAAAATTATTGTAATCATGAATTATTTCAACAGGGCCCAATTAGGCCTTTTTACAAGATTAGTTTTCTATTTACTACTAGTTAACGTTTACGGTGACAAGGTAAATAATCCGAAAGCTTGTTGTTTAAATAGCTCATTAAAAAGGCAAGAACAGTACATTTCAATAAATCTAATATCCTTTCCGATTAAGAAAAGGATTTTATAGTGTTTCAAACGTATTCAAATTCAAATTCAAATACACAATATTTACATAGACTGAGATTGGAAAAGTTAGATTACCGTGTGAATATTAGTTACATACTAAAACTAGCGGAGGTGAAACTTGGTTATGGAACCTCAGAGTTGGTAGTAAAGCCATCATATATTCATAACCTATCAAACTTGGTTAAAGCAAATGTATGCCATTGGTATGTTTGATTGATTCACAAGGATACGTAGCGACAGCTGATCAGCTGAGGATGAGCAAAATATTATCTTAGCAACCAATGTTTATTGATTATATTGATAATGACGAGTGTGAATTTTAGGGAATTGGTTTTTGTATCAAACCTAAAAATTCTTCTGTTAATAAATTAGCAGCCTGCGTCACTTCGTGACTTAAAAACAATTTGGTAAAATAGGCTTTAGTTTCATGTTGATTATATATGGAGCTTTGCAGCATAAAATATCTTTCAATGAGGAAGTGAGTGTATTTTTGTGAATTCCTTTTTCTAGACTAATTAATTCTTTATTTCATAGAACTGGAATAAAATTACCAGTGATTGAACTTCTAATCGGGGCAAACTTGAAAAATAATTTTATACTTTAGTCTTCAATATGTGTAATAAATTCCTCACATAATGTGAGAAGTTCATTTATTTCATCTACTTTAAAAGTGTCTATGTATACGTTCTACACTTTGAAATTTTGGTAATGCAACAATATTCATTTTGCACAAAATGGGGGTCAGTTTATCTGGATCTTCTTTACGTAACTTGGCGCATCTCCATGTCTCAGTTTAAGAGTTTTATTTTCAAAAGTAGGCCTATTGAAGCTTAACGTTGATTCTACTCAACATCTACGTGGAAGTTTCTTGCATTCAGCTTTATTAGGTATGAAGAAAAAGTGGTAAGGATATATCCAAACCATTGATCTACTGATGAACTAATATCTAAATAGCAATTATAAAATAGCCATTCGCTGTCAACACAAATTATTCAACTCTCATAACGGTCAAGGAATACAATTTTCAAACTGACCCGCTTTTTTGTTTCGCAACTTAAAGACATGTTTGGCAAATTTTTACCTAGGCAGATAACATAAATTTCTATGAAATGCCATCATTAAAATAGGCATATTGTCATTGAAGGATTTTAAAATGGAGTTAATTGGGCAGGTTAACCCTTAACACCTCAATATCCCTCGCATTACAAGTACATTTACAAAATACAGGTTTTAAATTTAAAATGTCTTTTAACTCTTTAATTTTTTAGGTTAATATTCAACTAATATTTCAAAACTTTAAGCGTTGAATCATCCGTCAATGTGTTGAATCATGTATCAGTGTATATCCACCGTCAATAGTTTGTTAGAAAATCCCATCTCCAGAGCAGCTCCTAAGTTACTTTATGTTTCTTTTAAGTTTGCTTTTTATGAAAAGAAATACAGTAAGTTGATATGATTACAGACAGTTGGCCTTAGTTTCAAAAGGGCAAATTCTCCTCCTTATTTTCAGCTGTCTTAAAAAAAACTCAATATTTTAAGAAATAAAAATCATACTAAGGATGAATGTTAACTGACTTTAGCTAGCACTGCATTCTGAGGTGTGCCACTGGAACTATTTCATATCTTGATCATCTGTTTTGTTACAAACAAATTTGAATTGGAGAAAGTTCACAGGTTCTAACACAGATAGTAGCACTTTAGCTGAAATTTCAAAAGCCTCCTTTGTGAAGGCTTTTAATGGGATATTTTCCAAACCCACAAAAGGAACATCTAGGGAATAATAGCTTTAATTCAATACCAAATGTGTGCAGAAAAATTAATTTCAAGGGGTCGATTTGCTCTGGGCAAAATCCCAGACATTCTTGCCGTTTGCTGTCTACTGAAGAGTATTATACAGGTTATGTTGCTGTGATATTCATCAAAATACTACAAAAATAGGTAAGTAAACACCAAATAAAGAGTATTAATACATTTAGTACTTACCCTAGTATCATACCAACCACTCAAAAGTTTGAATATTTGCTAAATAACAGCTGGAGGGTTGAAAATGGTTTGTGTTTTTTTTTGCAATACGTTTCATATTTGCAACAATGGGATACAGAGGTAAAATTATCAGTGAAATTGGAAATCCAAACAAATATCCATTTTGCGCTGTTTCCCATATATAGTGTAACAATAATTTTATTGAGATGAACTGGCCCAAGAGGTTGACACGAGCTCCTAGAAGACATGAATATGTTGTACTTCCACCAGACGGTTCCAGCGATGAGTGCGCTGACGATGATTCCGACCTAGATCCTGATGCTGAGATTCAGCACAAGAAAAAACGCGGGCCAGCGAAACCCATCCCTCAGTACAACACTAGACATGATAGTCATGGCCATGGTTTACAGGCTTCTTGCTTATAATGTATCTCCAGATGAATTTCAAAAAGAGAAGTCAATAGTGAAACAAATTGTCTTTAAAAATGGTTACAATACAGACATGATCGATAATTTGATAAGGAAAACCAAATTCAGATTAACAAGACCTCAGGGTGGCGAGGTTAAATAGAAACATAAATTTATTTATCTATATCTTCTATATATTAATACGCAAGCGGTTTTCTTTTCACAGTCCAACCGCAATAACGTCTGGGCGGATTTTAACGTATGAGGTGTCAAATTGAAGGGAGTTCTATGCAGATTTGTCAACAAGTCTCAGAATTTAAAAAAAGGACGTTACTAAAGAAGTAAAGGGCTGAAGTTTAGAAACAGTCAGTGGCGCTATTCATCGACATTTGAGCAAGCTCAGTTCACTTTGTTTACAAACTGAACATATGGTCAAGCTCTGAAATAGTTCTACAGGTAAACCACAGATTGCAGCACTTATAATTATTTTTTTGAAATGAAAAGTTTTTTGTTTTTCCAGCTGCTTTGGCTTTCAATAAAAAGATTTACTATGTAATTTAGGTTATGTTATGAAGTGTTTTTAAAGGGCTTAAACATTGCAGTTTCCAGTTTTACAATTTAGTTTACTGTATCCCAATACATTTCAGCATAGTGTTTTTTTAAGTTTAACTAACTTAAGCCAACTTATTTTTTGATATGGTGTGGTAATAATGCCAATTAGAAGAAGGCGAACATGGACCGCTTGCGTATTAATATATAGATTAGGAGAGGGCGAACATTGACCGATCGGTGAGAACACGATCGCAACCACCTAGAATCACCCTCCCGACGTAACATTTCATGCTCCCTCCAACCTCAAACCAATGAGCTTACAATGTTTTCATCGCGCTGGGTTGCATTTCAAGAATGAAAAGACTGGTAGAGATAATGCGTCATTTACGCGTTCTTGCCACAAAGACAACCTACAAAGACAGCCGTTCCCTGAAATTCCTGATTTGGTGATAACTATCAATAAGGTGCAGAGGCAGTCTCTAAACAAATGATGTCTTTGCTCACGGCACCAGTGTTTGCTCTCGGTCAGATACACATTGCTGTAAGCAGAGCTCGATCTTTTGCCAGTACTAAAATATACTTTTCAGAATAAAGAGAACATGGAAAATAAAGGTGTTTCCCACAAAATATTTAACCGGAAACTCTTGCGGTAAATCAAATGAACTTTTAGACTTTCAAGGTTTAACCGTAATTTGGTTATTGAATTCAACCCTTTGATTAAATTTTAAAAGTATACAAGTAGGCGGTTTATTCTTTATTCTTTTACTATATGATTTTTTGCTCGATTTCGAGCTACGTGTTATCTAGTACCTTTTAAATACATAAATAAAAATTCAGAACACATCGGAAATATTCTTAAGAAATCATCTTATATGGCTGGATATAGAATAAACAAAAACGTAGGTGTGAGAGAAATTCAAAAACAGAACAAAGATAAAGGGGTTTATTTAATCAAATGCGATAATGGAGATAAGTGTGACAAAATGTACATCGGACATACGAACCGTACATTTAAACAACGATTTAAAGAACACTAGGCCCGAAATCAGAAAAATCCATCCTCGAAAGTGGCGCAGCACTTAAAAGAAAATCCCACACACCATAAAAAATTTGAACGCTCCCTAGAGGTGTTAAAAGCATGCAATAATAGTCCAAAATCAAAAGTTTGGGAATAGTATTTTATTTTTAAAAACGTCACAACTTTAGGTAGTAATAGATTATTGGACGTCAAAGAGGATTTCTCTGATAAAGTCACCTATCGTCTGTTTAGCAGTCTGGAGGGGGATGACAGTGCAACTATTGGTAACAGCTGATCCGATGACGTATCCGGGCGATAACTGAGGTATAACCAGTAGGCCTACAATCATGTGCGGTACCGGTCATCAAGTCGTCTTTCGAAGGTGTTATTGTCGGGTGATACGTGTGTGTGACATGTCAATGTACTGTGTAAATTTCTTGTACTTTGTTTTATCGTCTGCCGTGTTCGTGTTTTGTTTTATATACTGTGACAACCACTTGGGTGGGCAATTTTAACCTGTGCTACTACGCGACTGAAGATCGATTGTAATTAATCCGAAACGCGTATCGCAGCATCACGATACTTTGGACACCTAAGGCTACCTGTAAGGGTAAAGTAATTTGAAAAAATATAGGTGTCTACTTGCTACAACAATAATTGCTTACATTAGTAAGGTGTATTTTTATACTACAGCCTGATTGGGTTTTGGGGCTGAAGTACCGTAAAACCAGCCACTAAAATGAGTTTTAACTACAGGCAAGCAATAACAGTAATGAAGTTAAAAAGTATTTAAATAGGTTAAAATATTTTTACCTCATTTCTCAAGGTCAATTTAGAAGAAAATCCTTTTTTTATCCCTCAGTTTGAGATACCTTGTATGTATTTATAATGGAGCTTTGAACTCGTTCATCACGTACTTAGCCATGACTACTCATTCCATTTTCCGTGAATCAGTGTCTAAATATTTACCTAGAAATCTCTAAGCCTCTTTTTTCGTTTTCATATCAATAATTTCATGGCTTTGCTACAGGATCGATTTAGATACCTACGTCAGGTTTATCTCATTTAAACATTTGTTAGTGGCATTTTATTTTTTATAAATTATGAGGAAACCCATATGGAAAAATTATGTATTTAAATATATTTTAAAAGACCAAAATATATATAAAATATATTATCAAATATATGTTATGAAAACTAATCTTATCATTATTATCAAATATATATTATTTTAGTTTATATTTAAAATATATTTGAAATATACACCAGGATATATTTCAAATATATTTAATGAAATATATTTTAGGATTATATTTTGAAATATATAATATATATATTTCAATTCAAGTAAGAGTATATATTATGAAATACTATTGGTAAAATATATTTGAAATATATTCTTGTATATATTTCAAATATATTTAATGAAATATATTTTGCAATACATTACGAATATATTAAAACTGAAGTAAGACAAATATATTACGAAATACTGTTAGTGAAATATATTTTAAATATATTCTTGTATATATTCTTCTATTCTTGTAAATATATTTTTGAAATATATTTTGCAATACATTACTAATATATTAAAACTGAAGTAAGACAAATATATTACGAAATACTGTTAGTGAAATATATTTGAAATATATTCTTGTATATATTTAAAATATATTTAATGAAATATATTTTGCAATACATTACAAATATAATAAAACTAAAGTAAGACATATATATTACGAAATACCGTTAGTGATATTTATTTTAAATATATTAACACCATATATATTTTATAACAAATAATTATGGATATATTTCAAATACAACTTTAATTTTATATTTGGAAATATATTATTAACAATATATTGCAAATATAAAAACAAATATATTTATAATATATTAAACAAATTGACAAGCATAAAATCAAAATATGCGGAACATCTTATACAGGTTATCTATAAAAGAACTCCGGGATTTTAAAAATTAATATCTTAATAACTGTAGAATGTAGCGAAATGCAGTTGATTTCTTTGAAACGAGTAGTTCATATATAAGGTTTAACTCATAACAATTTGGAATGTTTTTGTCGAGAGGTGGCAGCGCTGCGGAACATTGGCCTTGAAACAACTTAGCGCGGCTGTCAAGTGCTGTCTGAAATCCTGCGCTAAAGGCAGCGCCGCAACAAGAGGCTCAATGAGTTATTTGGCTAGTATAAACTAAATCTGTTGTTACGGTACAAAGAATCCTTCGAAAATTCGTGATGTTGACTACCTCAGACAAAGAATAATTAATTCTGGGGCAACCGCTCCCCCCCAGAAATGTCAACTATTTAATTTCTGAATGCTGTCCACTAAAAATGGATTAGTGCCACAACACAACGCAAAAGCATTGAAACTCCAACTCCAAAAGGAAACAGCGTTCCCAATCAGTTTTACATCCTAAGTTATGTCTAGTCACCCAAGAGTCGAATTGACCGGGTGGGTTAAGGCGTAGGTTAGGTTAGGATAGGATGTAGGCTTAGGATAGGTAGAGCGAAGGTCCGGGGTTCGAATCCCAGCGGGGTCACCCTTTTTTTGTTCATGAAAATCAAATGTAAGGCTAATATTATATATTTATATATCAATTTATTAATTTTTTTGAAGAGTTTTAACATTTAAATTGAGAAAAATCATATTTTGAAAAATATTTTGAAATATAAATGAAATATATTTATAGTATATTTTTATTCCAAACAACAATATATTTACCTAAATATATTACAAATATAAAATAATATATTATTAACAACAAACAATAATATAATTTAAATATATTTTAGATATAAATTATATATATATATATATATTTAATAAATATATAATTATATCTTTGGGTCCCATAATTTGTATATATAAATATATTTCAATATATATTTCAAATATATAACGTTTTATTCTAAAATATATTATTATATATTTTTAAAAATATATTTTAAATATAAATTTTTCCATATGGGAATAATACAAATAAAATCTTTTTAATGTAATGTGTACCTTTGCTTGTTATAAAAGGGTTAGAACAATGCAGTCTGCAAATGTCGTCCACCATTTTAACGTCCTAATAGCGAAGACTCTTTTGATAATGAGGCCCTTGTAATGGTGCGTGACATTGTTTGTCCTTCACTTTACCGTATTTCGAAAAGTTACCTGCTCATGTACCATTGATATTGATGAAGCCAAATGTATTTATGGGTTACCATTTGCTAACTTAGAACTGACGTTTTTTATTTATTAATTCTTCTAACGCTGTAGTGTTGACGTTATCTCCCCTAAACTGTCTTATGCAGTAAGTACACCTGTTAAAAGTGTGTGGTCTTCTATTATAGTGATCTGTTTGTTTTCTATTACAGTCACTGTTCGTACCAAGTGATCTGTGTATAGTGGTCGGCTTTCAGTTTAAAAATAGCTGGTCATCTGATCGTAAGTGTATTATTTTGTATTGTTTTTAGATTCAGAGTTAGGAAGCATAAAATAATTTCATGGTATTTTAGGTGAAACTTCGATGGAATAAAATAAATTTTTATTTTGCCTTTTTATATAATAATTACAAAGCTTTTACAAAAATGCATACAACTTGTATCTACAGACACAATGAGATATATATACAATATAAATAAATAAGTCCGTTCATTAGATACAACAATAAAACTCAATATAAACAAAATATCATACAAACTTGAGATTGAGTCTATAACTTAATAATTAGGCTGCATCTTTTTTTGGAAAAATAATAAGGGATCCCCTAGGAAAAAACCCTGTATTGGGATCGCCAGCAAGTCAATAATTAATCCTGATTAAATCAAGCAGAAAGAAGATTGTTAACATTTATTTTTAAATATTTTTTCATTTCATCAAAGATATAACACTGTGCTAATTGTTCAAAATAAATATATCATCAATAAAAGTAGAAGTAAAATATGATACGAAATAGTTTGTAAAATTTTACCAAGTTGGTGTACTGGCTGTGGTTTGAGAACAAAACAAAACAGAATAATACGGCAATACAAAAGGAGAAAACAATAAATTTCAGAAAGTATAAAAAAAACAGTGGGATTAGAGTCTTGTCTTACAACACTTAGATAGTCATCAATATTTTCTTGCAAGAAGAGTCATTTTTATAACTGAAATAAAAATGTGTTTAAGGTTGTGGAATTGCCAATTTTTGAATTAATAATGTTAAGTATTCGGGTTGCAACACTGCTATAAAAAAATACATCTAATGTGTCTTTAAATAGGATCTAGGAAACATTTAATGTCTCCTTAAATTGTAAGTTGGCTCTTGTGCAATAGAAAATGCTGTGCTTCGAATGAAAAACATTTTTAGGACTTTGTAATAGTATTAATGTCGCAATGGAAGAACTTTAAAATCAAGAAAACTAGGCCAAGTATGTTTCAACCTTTCATTATTAAAAGTTATTCTTATAAAACGTTTTTGAAGAATTACTAAGGGATGAATGATTGACCTTTAAGTTCCACCTCAGCATGAAATTCCATAGCTGAGCCAAAATCCAACTAAATAATGGTATACATTGACAAAAACCTTTTTTGGGCATAATTTACTAGGAATATATAATTTTCTTATATTAAAATGAAGCTCTATTTTTAATTTAGTAGTGTGATCCTTCCACAACTGATTGCAATCCATGACTAATCCTAAATACTTAATTCACCTCACTTGTTCTAGTTTTAAGCAATTACAATTTTAAATTCCACAGCTTACACACACATCTATAATTACGATAATTTAAACGATGGTCAAAATGAAAGACACTTCTCAAGCTAAAAATCATGTACTTATTTTTTTACTGAGAATTATTAAATTGTTATTAAATCATAGTTTAAAATAAAACAGATCTCTAGACATGTATCGGTGAAGTGTGCTAATATTGTAAATTCTATAAATAAATGTAATGTCATCAGCGAAGGCAACCAATCGACCACTGAACCAAACATTGCATAAATCATTAACATAAATTAAGTATAAAACAGGTCCCAGAACCGATGCTTGGGGCACACTGCATTTAATTTAACCACTACCACCAACACAGTGTCCTATCCTAACATTTTGTTCTCTATCTAAGAAGTACTCTTAAACCACATCAGAGGTAGACCTCTTACCCCTGCCATCCATAATTTATTAAATAAAACTCCATAATCTATAGTATCGGAAGCTTTGGTGATGTCGATGAATAAAACAAAGAAATTTTCATTAAGACTAATAGGGTCATGTACTGCTTCTACGAATGTAATAAGGGCATCTTCGGTAGACTCCTTTTCTCGAAAACCAAACTGATTTGGACTAAAATAATTGTTTTTATTCAAATAGACTAGAATTAATTGATTCTTTGCTATTTTTTCTAAAGTTTTTGTAAAAACCGATAATAATATTGGGCGAAAACAATTTGGTACCACACAATCACCACAATTAAAGATGGGAATGACAATGGCCTTTTTCGAACAATAAGAATGTTCACCAGCCGATAGACTAAAATTATAGAGATACTAGGAAACCCGTGCGGCTCAATGAGCCCCATAATAGTAAGAAACATAACGTTAATGTAACTTTTGTGCTTAAATCGAGCACTTGTAGTAAGATTCTTTGAATTATTTCAAAACTTGTTAGAAATTGATTTTAAATATGTAATATGTCGATCAATTTAATAGTTTATTTATCAGATTAAATGTAAATGTAAAAAGGTTAACAAAATACAATATTTAATGTTGTTTTTCTATTAAAATTACAATTTACAAAATAGTAACAATATATTGAAAAAATATTGTTTAAATATAATTATTGTTGTGCTGAAAATGTTGACAAAGTTTAAAGTAAATTCATTCGTATTACCTTAATTACCCTCATTGTCTGCTTGAGCTCTTATTGCGTCGTGAAGATTTACGTACAATTCTGCTCTCAGTTTTGATTCATTACTTCTAATGAATGCTAAACGCTCTCCTTCAATTCGAGTGAACATGTCTACAATGCACTGTAACAAAATGTTTCCAGCATAAAGAACTGAAGAAGCTTGTTTCCTTACGGATAGTCTGTGTGAAGAAAATTGAAGTTGAGTTACTATATTTCTTTGAGCAGTAACTCTTTCTTCGACTTGAAGCATTCCTCGAAACCAACCTTGTTCTCCTTAAGGAAAGAGTAAAGGATAAACCATCGGATCCAACCCTGAACAGTGGGGTGCTATCGTTTCAGGAGCTCCATTTTTGGGATATATCACAAAGTGGGTTATCAAATAGGCAGCCGACATCTGCTTTATATATAGCAGCAACATCATTTGAAGTCGGTAAGTTGTAACGTCTTGAATCTTGTTGTCAATCAGAGTATATGACCATCCGCACATTCTCACGATGTTCAAGTGGAGTTTCTCTTAAAACCTGTAAAAATGTTTTTAAAGCTTGAGAGTAGGGATTTATTTGTTGAAATACGTAAACACAAGAGTATTTGTGTAAGTATTTGTATTTGTGTATTTGTACGTTTAAGAGTATTTTGTTGAAATACTCTTGCATAAGATTTGGGTCACAAATTTCATTTTCTTTTATTGAACAGAGTATATTACTTGCTTCTTCTGAATCATGAAAAAAACCTTGACCGTAGTGACTGTTATTTTGATCTTCAACATCAGGTGTAATAATTCCACGACTGTGATGAACTTGGCCGTTGACTACACAGACATAGGGTCCTCCTCTTGTGTTTGGTCTAATATTGCCGCTGACACTTACCATAGCAAATGAGTTGGTATAGCTTCTCATAATTCTCTTGAAATTTCTTGATTTTTGGTGATTTCTAATCAATAAACTTTGTATTAGTTCATCTGTTTGGGAACTGGCAACCTAACTTTGCCGTTATGACAGCAAGAAGTAAACAATCCATTTGCCTTTTTTCACAATTAAAGTAGAGTGAGTAAGAATAACAACATACATTGTTCAATGGACCTATAGGCTATAATTATCTGGGTTTCTAACAGTTTGCCCAAATACATTATTATTTTTTTTTCGTCTAATTCTCATCAATTCTCTTATCAATCCCCTTCTTCTTCTATTTTCAATATTTACAATCCTACAGTATTTCTTGACATTTTTAAACCAACTTGAACTTTAAGCAATTTAATAATATGTCCTTTTCCTCTTTATGATATAATGAAATATAAAACAAAAAAAATTAACGAAATACTCATTAAAAACTATTCACTACAAAATAAAAAATACTTATCAACTTTTTAATAAGCAAAACTGTAAACAAATCATCTCATCAGCTGCTTTATGAAACTGTCAAAAATAAAATCTGAACAAAGCGGAAGCAATGTAAAAACAAATCATTCCCCCCTGTTAAGCTTATGGGAGAAAACCCACTTTGATGGAAGCTTCTGCCAAAACTAATCAAAATTAAGAAAAAAAATTAACACCACTTTGTAAAACTACAGATCAGGGCCATTTTTACGACACTTCAATCATGAAAATTGGTGTAGAAATAAGGGAGGAGTTCTTTTAACAAAAATCGGTTTAGAGTATTATATATAAAGGATGTCAAAATATGCGTGATGTTTGGGGACATTTTTTTAACTAAATCAGAGCTAATACTATCAAAACCTGGTGATTTAATATTTTTAAAATTATTTATTATTGGCAGGACCTCATTAGCTGTGATGGGGCTAGTAAAAAAAGAGAACTGCATTTGAATTTGCTGTGTAAAATATTATTGTAACCATGTACATGAGCACATATACTGATTATTCACCTGATTTTTTTAGTTCTTAAGAAACTTGAGCAACGCTGAAGAAATGCTTATTAAATTCATTTACTATTTGGAGTGCTTCAGTGACCATATAATCTGTGCCTAAAATTTCAGTTTTTTTCTTTAAATTTCCTCCTTTTTCATCATTAAGGCTATTAACAGTACCGGTATTCCATTGAGATTTAATATCAGCAGATGAATTTTCAATTTTTCCCTGTAAAAAAACTCCTTAGAAATTTTAAGTCCATATTTACCCTGTTTCTCAAATTTGTGTTATAACGCCTAATTTAATTTATCAGGAGTTATTTTCATTAACGGTTTATAAATTTGTTTCCGCTTCTGCATTCTTATTAACAACCCATCGATATTCCACGGTTTTAATTTTTGATGTTTTTTTCATTATTGGCTTTCTTGACTAACATTTACTCAGAATAGATTGAAATATGTTAATGTAAGACTCATAAGTATCTGACAAATAATTCTTTTCAAAAACCTCAGACCAACACTCAGCTTGAAGATCAGCAGCAAGTTTTTCCATGTCAGTCTTCACACACCATTCATCATTCTCGATAGTAAATTTGGTTAATAGTTGAAATGACAATACAAAAGTTGAATGATCTGTAATATTATAGTGAAATAGTTTGGCCTTAAAAACATCATCAACACATCCCTTGTTACAATATCTTACAAAAACTTGATCTATACATATTGATGAGGTTCCACCAGTACGAGTAGGTTTATTCACTGTACTTATCATTCCTATACTAGCTAACAGACTTAAATAATTATCACATTCAACAGTTAAAATATCTAAATTAATATCACCAAATAATACTAAATTTTGATCATAAAATTCGGTTATCAAAGAGTCGATATCCTTAATAATTAAGTCTGCTCTCGATTTACTATGAAGGCGTTATATAGCAAGTAATGAAAAGTATTCAAACTCACTAACCTTAAGAGCCAACAATGACTAAATTATGTTTTTTATGAACGAATTCTCTGTGTCTTGAATCAACCATTTAATATTAGATTTATTTGCTCTTGTAACGCTGTATTGAACTGCAATAATGATATAATAACCAGAGAAAGCCCACAAGTTTACCACCCATCAAACCTATACTTGAATTAAAGGTCTCGGTGAGAAAATCCCAAGAAAAATGTTAGTTTTTTATCAATTTTTTCCAAATGACACACCAATGATAGAAAGGGCAGAGCAGCTGTTGCATTTGTTTTTATTCATAACTATTTGTCTACCTTTTCCCAGGGGAGCGGAACACCATCAGCTAGTTTACATAGTATAATGTCCGAATTACCCGGAACTTTTGAAGGTTAGATTAGAAGACATAGACCTTTAATAAGGAAAAAATACCTTTATAATGGTTAAATCAAAACATATTGCAGATTTCACACATTTCCTAACATTGAAAAAATTAGATAGGACTTGATATCCACCCATACCATCTAACATATTCTACCTCGTACACTTATGAACCTAAAATGGTTATGCAATTGTAGGGAAACTTTAAAAAAGTTGAAGTTATGATACGTTGGATAAGGAAAGAGATATTGGGCCGTTGACGTCTTCAGTGGTGTGCAGTGATCCTTGTGTTGTTATTGTGATTTTAACTTAACCTAATTAAAACTATTTGTTCACAAAAGTTTTCCTACAATTGTATACCCATTTGAAGTTAAACAGTACTATACAGAAAATGTTAGATCGTTGATGGAGATATCAAACAATGTCCAAATAAGTTAAAGCCTGAAATGAAGGACCTGAAAATAATTGGGGAACAGTTTTTAGAACAATAGCACATTTATCAACTGGTCGTGAGCTGACGGAAACCAAGAAAAAGTAGTGGTAGTGAATTAAGGGAAAAGATCCCTATTATATTCATACATCTTTTAACATGATTAAATCAAAACTAATTTGGGAAATTCTTTTTATCAATTGGAATACGTGATTTAAGTGTTTTACCCTGCAACGTTTGGTAGGGAGAGTCTCTCGTTAGCTCCTTGTTTTCTGGACCTCCGCTAATGAGACCCGGCCACCTTACCTCATTATAGCTTTGTGTTCAAGAGATCTTACTTCCTCCTCTCATCTTTCAACATTCCCTCTGTCTCGACTGCGCTGATAATGTATTCATTACTAAGAACTACGCGTTTAGAATCACATACAAAAGCCCATGGTTAACTCTCTAACCATTTGCATTAACAAAAAATAAAAATTCATATTAAACTATCGTTCTTGGCCGTTTACTCAGTAGAAGTGTTTATGTTTCCCGAAGTGTGTTAGTAAAACATTAAACACTTCTTAATGAACTTTGTTTTTAATTATGTATTCAAAATCAATTAATTAGTGTTGTAAAATAATCTATAGAACAAATCTTTTTATATTGTGAATGTTCGTGATATAAGCCCAGTAATAATTGTAATAATTGTATATTGTGACATATCACCCATGTGTGATGCCGAACCTACCGAGAAAGGGCTTAACAAGGTCTTTTTTCATTAAAGGTAGGTCGAATAGAGTAATGCAGAAAATCACAGGTTTTCTTAAAATAGTTGCGGTTAGACTGGCTCTTATACAATGGATAGGAGAGTTCCAATTTATTTCCTAAATAACTGGCAATTTAGATCATGTAAAAAGTGAATATACCTATTGTAAATAAAATCGGATTATAATTGCTACTAGAGTGCAAAATTCCCTTAAGGCAACGTGTTGCGTTTAGTATTTACATTTTCGCTCATTCTTTGGCTATCTAGTGTAGTGCTATAACTTTCGTAAAGGGCTTACAATTGTATAATGTTCAATTTATTTCATATAAAATAATAATATAGACATTTTAAGCTTCAATGACCCTTTCCAATTTCAAAACGAACCCCCGAGTTTGGAACACTTATACCCCAAAAGTAAGGTTTAAGGTGCTCCAATTTTTCTTTCCAACAAACGATCAAGATACATTGGAAAGTCTTCACCAAGTTTAAAGGAAAATTACAAAAATTACCACCGCTACAGTTCTTATTTAATTGATTTGAACATAACATTACAAATCATTATAGAATAACTATTCTATTTCATTTCATTATAGGATAGCGTCTGAATCACTGAATTCCCAATTATAAGGTTTAAGTTACCTGTTGCCGTCGAGTGATCCTTGTTGTAGTTTGGTTGACTTCAGCTTTTTCAGATATAAATATCCTTCTTCAGGTCGGACGTCTAACTGAAATTAATTGATAGTTTCCATCTTGTTGGTCGTCAAAAAATAAAATTGTTCACGAACACAAACATACACGAGACACATACTATTAAAACTATTTGGCCAAACATATAAAATAATAAACACGTGCGTTGAGATGTCATGACTGGCGTGAGTCGTCGGAAGTGCTATCCCTCTCCCCCCCCCCCCCCCCCGCTACTCTTATCAAGACCTGTCCTTTCGTTTTTTGTTTCACTGTCCAATATTCGAATTGCGTTATTGTATATAATGTTGGACCGGAAAGAGAGTTTTTCATTCAAAACATGGTCGGGGTGCTCTTTAGATGCTTTATATATTTAAAATTCCTCGACTGTGTCCATGCATTTTCCTTTATTACATAAATGGAGAACTTTAAGGTTGTTTTGAGTGTCGGTATAGTTATGGTTGTAATTAATGAGGTGTCTGAACAATGTAAGAACTTGGGCAATCGTCACATGTTAATTTGTATATCCCTGTCTTATTCGTTTTATCTCCTTGCCTAGATTTCTTTGGTTTAAGTACAAAGTCTAATATATTTGTATTTTTAAAAGCCACTGTTACATCATTTTTGCCAATACGTTTTTTAATGTGTTATTTAATGGAACACCGTATTCTGCGTATTGTATTTGATTCTTTTCCGTATTCAATTTAATTTGAGTAAATTTTTCATGTATTCATCCCATCTTGACCTATAATATGTAAATAAAGTTTTGGCGGATAATGTTTTGTATGTATGGTCTCGAAACGATATGTTTTCACGGTCCTATGTCTCAGGGACGTTGAAAGCCTCGTCTACCCTTCTAATTACACATCAAATTTACCTGTTATCTGTTACCCCCTGTGTCCGCCTCGTTGACCAAAATATGGCATGAGACCCGTCATCTCATAACTAGCAGTCATCTTGTATCTCTTTAGCCAATGTTTTATAATCATACTTGCATACCTTTCCTGCATCAGTCTTAAATATGTTGTCAATCATGTAAAATGGTAAAAAGGGTAGGGGATGGTATTTGGAAAAGAAATTTGAAAAAGGATGGAATGAGAATAGAAGTAAAATTATGGAAGATTTATGGATGCTGTGGCAGATCATAGTAGCATTTGTCTATAAGATATTCTATTAATTTATTCTTAAAGCTATTAAGATTTACTATTTCTTTTATGGTTGAAGGAAGTTGTGAAAAAAATGTCTACCAGCATAACAATGTTTGGTTTCAAAAAGTGTTAAACTATGTTGAGCAGATGGATTAATGTTGTGATTTCTAGTACACTATGATTATAAGCCTGAATAAACCTTTGTTCTTATACTTAAAGACTGGCCAATAACTCAAATTTTTATGGGGAATTCGCTAATAAATCAATTTTCTTTTATATTTAAAAATATTTACCCTGGCCTTTATTATAAAAAATACAATGACATATATGATATATTACCACTTAAATCCAGGTCATATAGGCTAGGCCTAGTTTCAAATTATAAAATAATAAAACTCAGATAACTCAAACGTTTTCTAGTGAATAAATTCATACTAGTAAACCCGTTGCTCGGAATCGAGCAGTTGTCGTGTACTGTCTTCTAAATGAAAATAATTATCATAAAGTATTCTATAACTATTTTATTAATGATATGGTTAGACTTCATAGTCACTTCCAGTAATACTGAGATTATTTACTAAAGTTCTTTATAAACAATATTTCTTGTGAATACTCTTTCATCTTTCAGGCGACAATTTGATTTAGGTTAAATTACAGATTGTTCAAGTTTATATGGAACGTCCTTACTACAACAACAGAACATCACTTAGTATACACCAAAATAATTGTTAAAATAATATTCTTTTAATAATATGGGTTTTTACATTACCTTAACTAACACCATCACAGTTGAACAGCATTAGAATAGTTCAATGAAAACATTACACATTGTTATATTTAATGAACTTGATCGATCGTCTTAATATGGTTACTACATATTTTAGTTTTTAAATCATCACTCATAAACAAACTTCATATTAACCATTACCATAAACTCCAAGACGATTGCGTATCAACAGAGTTCATCAATAAGGCACCTTTGTCATACTTAAACTATTAGTTTAATTTAAACAATTGTATCAGGCAACATAATATAAGAAAACAAACAGTTATTTGGAAATCAACTGCAAGTTATTTTGTACTACACACATATTTTTCAATGGATTGTTTTCAATAAATAATGAAGAAGTAAATTTATATTGTGATAAAACGACATTTAATTTAATTAATTTTACGTTATTTTTGTAAACATTGATGTAGTTCAGTTCTGTTACAAAAGTATCACCCTTCTTTATCTTAACCCGAACTAAAATGGCTCACTAAATCTACTAACTCATAAATGAATGCATAAAGTGTGTTTCAGTTTTCGTTCTATGGAAAACTATATTAGGCTTTTATGTTAAAAGAAATAATATTCATGACTTGTTCTGATGTAGGCAGTAATCTTTCTCTACCCTCGAAAAAAATTTCTTTGACGTTATCTTGGCAGGTGCCTTTTTATTTACTCATGTGGTAGGGTGTAGTTGTTTCGAGTAATACCCTAAGTGGAATATTAACATTAACTACCAGTAATACAATAGATTAGGAAGGTATAACGTATATAATGTTGAACTGATTCAAGAGCAAATACTGCAATATTAATATTGTTTCGGTCTCTGTCTTGTCCCTATTAATATAAATGGAGTGACACACTTAATAATAATTTTCTATAAACACGAGGTATCACTAATACATTTTTTAATATTTATTTATAACTTATGTAGTCATAACAATAATTAAAATTGACATACACAGTATCAATAATATTCTTTTATTGTAAAAAGCATTTGAACTGTTAGTACAACAAAGACGATAGCTTCCATGTTTTCACTATTAAATCAAAGAACATATTTATTACTGCAATAAGCTACTGATAACTAAAAACAAACTTAGAAAGTGGCATTACCTGAGCAAAGGCTAATCAATTTTCATTACCTATATATTTTTTCGAATATATCGTCTGGTTTTTTTAAGCCCTGAAACAAAAGTTGGTGTTTGGTAGACCATTTTTTTGGTTAGATAAAGATACAATTTTAAAACAGCTACAATAATCCCTTGTTCCAAGACAAGCTTTGTTTGTACGGGCAATTTTTTCGTCCAATTTTTTTCTTCTATATGGATTTTTGACCACAGAAATCGATTGGAGCTAGTCACAAGATTGGGAAAAATCCAGTTTCCGTCTTACAGTCCTTCAAATTGTCCGTGTTATCGTTATGGGCAATTTAAACCAAAACAGCTGTTTGATATATCCTAGTTGTTTTTATTTTATCTGAGCAAAGTTCAGTCCCCTGTTACTTAGTATTGAAAACGGCATGAGGAACTATATTGCTATTTACTGTGTATCATAGGTAATACTCTATCTGTACTTCGGTGGAATATGAAGGATTTTATTTTGATGTGTAATTAGGCTTACAACGTCCCTGAAGTATAGGACCGTGAAAACATATCGTTTCGAGATCCTCAGTGCGCTGAGGGTACTGAGGGTCTCGGTACCCTGAATACTTTTTATAGTATTCAGCAGATTTACGTATCGCTGAGTACGTAAATCTGCTGAGACGGAGGTTTTTCCTCCTTTAAAGAGTTGCTAAATGGTGAAAAATGATAGGTAACGTGAGTAGTACTAGAAATACTTATTTGAGTTTTAGACCAGTTAATAAATACTAAGTATAGATCGTTATAGAATAATTCTGTGTTTTTGTAGATTTTGAAGGACCAAAAAAGGTGTTTGGGGCAAAAGAACAGGCTCTAATATTTTTCGTAATAAATATTTTATCCGTCGGAAAAATTGATTAAAAATTCATGAAAATATTCAACGTAAACATTTTAGCAGTTAGCATAAAAAAATCTTAAATTAATAACTCCAAACAGCATTTATGCTTTTTTTAAATGATTTTTTAATAGTAAAATTAAGCCTCGCAACTAGCGTCCCCTGTGGAATCTGGCGCAAGCGTGGGTGGTGATAACCACACGAATTTGTGAGAGCTACGCCGAATCCCTTGATTTAAAAAGCATCATATCAAGTATCATAAATATATAAAGATACAACAGAAAACTCTTAAATAACAATTATTTTTAACAGTTTATTTAAAGAGATTTGGTACAGTGATCGCTAATACGCTTAGACAGCGTTAGGCTCGTTTAGCCAAATTCCAAAAGGTAGCGCTAGCAGTAAGTTTCATTTTAACCACAAAATACTATTTTGTGATTATTTGCCTACAGGGGACGCTATCCTCAATTCCACATTCACCTTTCAGTATGGAATTTTCATAAGCCATGTGTTTCAAATGACAATTAAGGCTGTACTACCCATATTAAATAATAATCAGCTGATGATTTTATCATCACATGATACAGATTTAGTAAACAAATACATTCCGCAAAGGTAATAGAATAGCTATCTCCCACAAGGCCTGTACTGAAAGGTGAATGCGGAATTGAGTATAGCAACAGAGCTCAAATTTAAAAACAAGCATAAACGCTGTTTAGCGATTATTTATCTGAAATAATTTATGTTATATCGTTAAATATTTATGTTATTTTTATGAATCTTTATTCATTTCTACCTACGAATAAATTATTTATAATAAATGGAGCTATAGAACAATTTATGAATGTAATGGCAATTTATCTTCAATAGCTGATATAGGGTGTTCTACACGAATGCAAGTTTGGTTCTTCGGACAAAAATACTCCTACTGGAATCTTCTTTACACCTACTCAAGTGGCTTAGCTGTATTAAATAGTGTAAGGTTTTGGTGAAAATTTAGGCTAACCACATGAACTAAAATTTATCTTTTGATCGTAATTTAAACTATAGATACTGAATGATTTCATTGGGTAGTACATGGTGGAAGTACATAAGGTGTGCTATTCAGGCGGACTAGTTTAGAGTCGTCCTGCGCATCCCGCCAAGTTGACGTCACAGGACCGGTCGCCGGAACTAATATGCAGCCTTTCGCTCCAACTGCCATGTCTTACTCTGCCCTTGAATCAGTTACAACGTTCTTTATATGTACGTGTTCAGAATAAAATTTCCTTTAAAACAGTATGTTATTGAAAACCCAATAATAACAATTCTGCATAGCTTTCAAATAACGAATTTTTTTAACTATACATCAAACTAAAGAAGCCTCTACGACCTCATTTTTTTTGAGAACGCTAAGGATTTGAACCAGCAATTTTGTAGAGAATATCAAATACTTGGTAATACTTGGTCTTTTGTAGAGAATATCAAAATATTTTGTTTGTAAAGTTTCTACCTAAAGTGTTTTGTTTACGCAGTATAAGCGTTACAAGATGAATCAATATAATCCGCAGACTGAACCTGACCTAAACTTGGTTAGTGTTTCGCTCTATCCCCTTTGGCATTCTTCAATCACTGACATTTATGAAATGATAATATAAATGCAATTAAGTCAGTATAGGTAGTGAGGTACATGATGAAGCTTGAGTTTGAAGTTTCAACAGAGGAGGGAAAGAACATGGTGTAAGGAAAAAAGAAAGATGTGTGCAGGGTCAGCTGATGTGACGTAGTTGGGTTCACGCAACTAGCCCTTACGACGACTACAATACAAACCATTAATACAACGCAATCAAAATATTTTGTGTACGTTCTTAGTTCTGCAGTCAAACCGCTAGGTCCACTAGTTTCTCGAGTCCAACTACGTCATACCAGCTGACTGTGCACACACCTTTCTTTTTTCTTTACACCATGGGAAAGAAATCATCGATGACGTGGAAGTAAACAAAGCCCTGTGATTACGCTACTAGTCTGGTAGATAAAAAATACTAAAGCAAAACAAAATGTGGGTTGATATTAGAAACAATGTTTTGCTCTTTGAATAACAATCAATAAACAGGTGACATGTTTTTTGTTTAGCATGTAATAAGTGACTGACACAAGAAATTCGTTGTTGATTCAATTGATCATCTGTAAATATTTATTTCCCCTCCTCGAAAAATCTAAGTTCATGTGGATTTGTTTGTAAACACCCAAGCTTCACCTTATACCTCACTACCTCTAGAATCATAGTTTCAACTAACTAGACAATCCCTAGACAAAGTAGGGATCGGTTAATCAGTCCATCAACACCTCTGACATCTACCTTAATGCCATTGGATGAATGTTTTTGAAATCCATGGAAAATACTTCAGCATTGAAGCAGAACCTATTTAAAAAATCTTGACTAGATTCAAATAAGATACAAAAACAACATTTAATAGAATAAAGGAGGACGTTTTGAAAAGGTACCTGTATGTAAGGACAATGATTAAAATTAAACAAACCAATAAAACCTGGTAGCTGCATCAACTTCCGACCAAAGGCGAACTGTTAAGAAAATTCGAAAGTTTATGTAAATATTACGAATGTTGTGAATGTAAGTTACATCCAAATTATTGTCCTTACTACAAATTTTTTTATAAAAATTTGTCTTAATTCAATATATTTTGTACCAAAAAAGTCAAAAAGGTAATCTATGTATCTTATATAATATCCTCACGATTATTAATACACGTAATATATCACATTAAAAACCTACATGAATGTTAATCAGAGCATTATAAATAATAATAACGATGATATAACTCTAAATTCCACTAAGAGTCATTGTAACAGCGTGTGGATGCCGCGCATTCGCATTACTTATTGTTTCATTTCGTGCTCTAGTGATTTAATGGTTCGTATTATAGAAAATATCTTGAAGCAAAAAATTACAATTGTCTTTTTTCTACGAAAATGCGAGTTCCAATTAGTTCCGTCTTTAAAAATAAAAAGTGCCATGTAGGCTTGAATTAATCCATTCATTTCTAAACATACATCTACATAAACAAGTTAAAAAAAATAGTTTTTTTATAGTTTTCGCCATGAACTACATATTGCCATGAAGTACACTTAATAATGAACCATAATACATATATTTCATAGCAATCGCTATAGTTTTAGTGGGTAAAACATCAGTTTAAGTAGACGCTTGCAAATGTAATGCCGTCGAACCGCCAAGCTGTTGTCACGTGCCCGACCTATGGCGAGGGGGAAGTGGGGGGAATCTGCGCGGTAGCACACCTGATATACTTCCACCATGGGGTAATGCAGCTCTAATAACAATCTCTCCTCAAAGCTTTCCTAAGATTTTCTATTATCATTATAAGACTTCAAAAAATTAAATATGTATTACCGAATTAAAGAAGTGTGTAAAAGCTCTTGATTTAAATGTATTAATACCCTTTTGATTTTGGGTGAAGTAAAATTTTAAAAAAATTAGTGCCACAGGATGGTGGATTACAATTTAAATTGAGCGCTTTTTAATCACCTTCATTGGCTACTTACAATTTCCTACTTATCATAGTTTGCTTTTTGACTTACTACTGGATGGTGCTATATGCAGTTTCTTACGCATTATAGTTTGCATTATGACGTACCACTGGACGGTGAGGGAGACGAAGGTTGCGTCCCACCAACGGGTGAACAGCCATTTTGGTCCCTTATAAACCCAGGTTTACACTCGCACCATGCTTTGTGATTTTCAACAATGCACCAAGCATTTTCACCAAGAAAACACTCGGCACCTATGCATGGATTACCGCATACTCCATTTATACACGCTTCCGTATCTTTGCATTGGTCGTTGCTAGTACACCTGGTACCTAAAAAAACATACATATGCATTAATTAAAAATGTTTTAGTGGAGACCTGTAGTTTTTACCTTGTATTAACAGACTTGAAGCATATAACAAATCCCTCTCCCTTCGTATTTGTTTCTCATAATATAATATCCAATATTTCGTTGTCGGACTTATTTAACTTACCTTTGACACGTGAATGTTTACGTGAGCTTCGTAAGGGACCTACCCAACCCCTGGCAGCATAGCCGCCTTTTTTAACCGGACTGGACACACCGGTCTCATAGTGGTGACACCATGAGCCCGGGGGGACAAACCCTGCCCATTTCGAACCACATACTCCACAAGGCCAACCTCAAACTCAGGATCCACCAGCCCTGACCGAGAGTCGACCCCAGCCAGAACCGATGGGGCTTGACACCAGCGCACGTGGTACTTCGTTTATACATGTATCCAGTCTCGCGGCCTTCCACTATGGGTTTCCTATTACGGAGGCGGGCGTATATTGGATTCCACCCGGGATACTAGGTTCAGAAACCCCGACACCCTTGCTCAACAGAGGCTACCTGAATAGCCTCCTGCATCGAAAGGACGTCCTGATCTGAGCCCCACCAGCTTTCCCATTTTCACCCCCGGAGACTTTTGCCCTCACTCTGGGTAGAACCAGTGGTCAAGACCATAAGTCAAGATTCACCACTGTTTCACCACCTATGCGGATCTGGCAGGATGAATCAGGCCGCAACAAGGGGAACAACCCCGCTGATGAGCTGGCAGCCAGCTGAGAGCTGCGTCTGGTGGCCCCAAAATATTGGCCCAGAACCTCCCAGACCCTCCCCAGGAAGCTACTTCCAGAGACAAGGATCAGTCCCGGCAGCTACTTCCAGTGACAGGGACATGCCTACTGCATCACCCTCCCTCTGGGGGACAGGAAGACATGGGCCTTAGTCAGTAAAACAACTACTGCATCGCGCCACAATCATATTCACTAGTCTGTCATTCATACTTGGGTTAAAACTCCTACCAGGGTTGGTCGCCCTTTCAAGCAAAGTATGATGTATGATGATGGTAAGTGATTATTATTTAAGCTCTCTCAAAGTTCTACCATGTATAGACTGATTAAAATGCTCTACAACAACTATTACATACACTGTCAATGGTTACTTGCCATTTCCTACATACTAAAGTTTGAATTTTGACTGGCCACTGGGTAGTGCTATTTGCAGTTTCTTACGCATTATAGTTTGCATTATGACGTACCACTGGGCGGTGAGAGAGACGAAGGTTGCGTCCCACCAACGGGTGAACAGCCATTTTGGTCCCTTATAAACCCAGGTTTACACTCGCACCATGCCTTGTGATTCTCAACAATGCACCAGGCATTTTCACCAAGAAAACAATCGGCACCTATACATGGATTACCGCATACTCCATTTATACACGCCTCAGTATCTTTGCATTGATCGTTGCTAGTACACCTGGTACCTAAAAAAACATACATATGCATAAATTAACAAAAGTTTTTGGTGGAGACCTGTAGTTTTTACCAAGTATTAATAGACATGATACATATAACGAATTCCTCTCCCTTTGTCTTTGTTTCTCGTATGATATCCAATATTTCTTTGTCAGACTTAAGCTATGCTCTCGTTTACATTTAACCAATATAATATATCATCATTTATTAATTACGTATTCGTTCGGTTTTACAGTTTCTATGAAACAGCATCGTATATTTCTATGAAATATGAAAGTATGATATTGTGTATGAAAATTAATAAAAGGCTTTTTTTACCATGGATGCATAAATGAGATTTCTTCATTAGCATAAATTTCATCGCAGATTTGATTTTTAGCCGATTCTGATGCTACTACATTTAGTCAATTTTCATAATCTATAAGTATAAAAGAGGATGTTGGTATATATATATATATAGCATTGATAAACTCAGACACTGCTGGACCGATGGCCACAAAACTTGGTAGATACATGTAGAATTTCATGGAGTAGGTTTATACACTTTTAATTTCGTGATAACTTTCAGGGCTTAGCCCTGGGACCGTCTTAAAGGTACCCATGTCAGGGATTTTGAAAGAATTTGAGTTCGATTTGTTTACTAACAAAACATGTGAAAGTAAAATTTAAAACAGGTGATGTAAATTGATGGTATTTCTTTCTGCTATTTAATAATTGTATTTGTTTACATGAAGATTTGTTACTTGGTGCCAGATGGTTAATGAATTAAGACTTTTGAATTTTGAATATATTTTAAGTGCAATACACTATATAAAATGCTGGTATGTAGTATAAAATAAAATAAATAATTGATATTACTGAAGGACTTCTGTGATCACTGATCACTTATACTTGAAGGACTTCTTTTTTATGACAACAAACTGCCATTTAAAGAGGAAGAGTATGCTACTGTAAAGAATTAATTTTATCTACAGCACTTTAAAAAAATTGCCGGGATGGCTCATTCAATCGTTTTGTTCAATATAGAGTCTAAAAACGTAAGACAGCACTTTTTAATAATTGCTGGAGTGGCATTGTAATTTTTTGTTCAATGTAGACCCTAAAACCTTAAGAAAATGATATTTTACAGTGAATAAAATTTCAAGCCATCTTATATGGTTTCTTTAACACGTATGCCTTCATGAAGGAAAGAAATAGGATTTCTAATACGCAGGTCTGCTGCGACGGGGGTGCATAATAAAGTTTTAGTTAAGGGTAACATATGCGAGCAGATTCAAAGTGCCGTCGAAAAAGCCAAGGGCGTTCCTTATATTGTGCCCCATGATCATCATCAGGGCAAGCCCAGGTACCGTGGAAACGACCATAAATGCTTCTCGGCGATCATCTCTGTAAATTAGCCTCTTGAGTGTGTGAGCGCAATCCTCTTCACCTGATAGCACGATCGACTGGACAGCGGATACAAGCAAAAAGCACCTGCAAGAGGAAGGGCCAGGGCAGCAACACCATTTGGGGCTTTGTCGGTGGGGCGTTGGATATGGTTACATTGTTTATATAGACAGGCACTTTAAGCAGGAATAGAATATCCCCGTCGTAGCAGACCTGCGTACTAAGAGCGAATTTCTAAAAAGTTTTACTTTATGGAAGTACACTTGATATGTTCAAAGAAGTAGATTTACAGCAAGAAAAATAAAAATAGGAAAGCAAAACTATATAATTAATTGATGGGTGATAGTGTATGGTTAATTTTAATCGTGAGCGAAGCCACGGGTTCTTCTAGTCTATAAGTATAAAAGAGGATGTTGGTATATATATATATATATATATATATATATAGCATTGATAAACTCAGACACTGCTGGACCGATGGCCACGAAACTTGGTAGATACATGTAGAATTTCATGGAGTATGTTTATACACCTTCAATTTCATGATAACTTTCAGGGCTTAGCCCTGGGACCGTCTTAAAGGTACCCATGTGAGGGATTTTGATCGAATTTGAGTTAGATTTGTTTACTAACAAAACATGTGAAAGTAAAATTTAAAACAGGTGATGTAAATTAATGGTATTTCTTTCTAGTATTTAATTGTATTTGTTTACATGAAGATTTGTTACTTGGTGCCAGATGGTTAATGAATTAAGACTTTTGAATATATTTTAAGTGCAATACACTATATAAAATGCTGGTATGTAGTATAAAATAAAATAAATAATTGATATTACTGAAGGTCTTCTGTGATCACTGATCACTTATACTTGAAGGACTTCTTTTTTATGACAACAAACTGCTGTTTAAAGAGGAAGAGTGTGCTACTGTAAAGTATTAATTTTATCTATAGCACTTTGAAAAAATTGTCGGGACGGCTCATTCAATCTTTTTGTTCAATATTGAGTCTAAAAACGTAAGACAGCACTTTATAATAATTGCTGGAGTGGAATTGTAATTTTTTGTTCAAGGTAGACCCTAAAACCTTAAGAAAATGATCTTTTACAGTGAATAAAATTTCAAGTCATGTTCTATGGTTCCTCTAACACGTATGCCTGCCTTCATGAAGGAAAGAAATAGGATTTCTAATACGCAGGACTGCTGCGACAGGGGTGCAATAAATGTCAAATTAAGGGTAACTATGCTCAAGGCCCACAGTGTGGCCTTGCTATGCTACATATGCGAGCAGATTCAAAGCTGCCGAAAAAGCCAAGGGTGCCATTCCTTATATCGTGCCCTATGATCATCATCAGTGCAAGCTCAGATACCGTGCGTTAAGCAGAAACGACCATAAATTCTTCTCGGCGTTTGTCTTGGGTGAGCCAGTCTCTGTAAATTTGCTTCTTGAGTGTACGAGCGCAATCCTCTTCACCTGATAGCAAGATCGACTGGACAGCCGATACAAGCAAACAGCACTTGCAAGAGGAAGGACCGCCGATATTGGTCATGAGCCTACCCAGGGCAGCAACACCATTTGGGGCTTTGTCGGTGGGGCGTTTTTTTCATATAGACAGGCACTTTAGGCAGGAATAGAATACCCCCGTCGTAGCAAATGCGTACTAAGAGCAAATTTTCTAAAAACTTTTTTTGTTTTATGGAAGTACATTTGATATGTTTAAAGAAGCAGATTTTACAATAAGAAAAATAAATGGGAAAGCAAAACGATATAATTGATGGGTGGTAGTGTATGTTTAATTTTTATCGTGAGCGAAGCCACGGGTTCTTCTAGTAAATATATATATATATTTAGTTGGCACTGATAAACTCAGACACCGCTGGACCGATGGCCACGGAACTTGGTACATACATGTAGAATTTCATGGAAAAGGTTTATACACCATCAATTTCTTGATAACTTTCAGGGCTTAGCCCTGGGACCGTCTTAAAGGTACCCATGTCAGGGATTTTTAATGAATTTGAATTGGATTTGTTTACTAACAAAACATATGAAAGTAAAATCATTTAAAACAGGTGATGTAAATTAATGGTGTTTCTTTCTGCTATTTAATTGTATTTGTTTACATGAAGATTTGTTACTTGGTGCCAGATGGTTAATGAATTAGACTTTTGCATATATTTTAAGTGCAATACACTATATAAAATCCTGGTATGTAGTATAACATAAAATAAATAACTGATCACTGATCACTTATTCTTGAAGGACTTCTTTTTTATGACAACTAACTCCTATAAGAGGAAGAGTGTGCTACTGTAAAGTTAATTTTATCTACAGCACTTTAAAAAAATTGCCGGGACGGCTCATTCAGTCTTTTTGTTCAATATTGAGTCTAAAAACGTAAGACAGCACTTTTTAACAATTGCTGGAGTGGCATTGTAATTTTTTGATCAAGGTAGACCCTAAAACCTTAAGGAAATGATCTTTTACAGTGAATAAAATTTCAAGCCACGTTCTATGGTTCCTTTAACACGTATGCCTTCATGAAGGAAAGAAATAGGATTTCTAATACGCAGGCCTGCTGCGACGGGGATGCATAATAAAGTTCTAATTGAGGGTAACTATGCAACATATGCGAGCAGATTCAAAGTGTCGTCGAAAAAGCCAAGGGTGCCGTTCCTTATATCGTGCCCCATGATCGTCATCAGGGCAAGCTCAGGTACCGTGCGTTAAGCAGAAATGACCATAAATGCTTCTTGGCGTTTGCCTCGGGTGAGCCAGTCTCTGTAAATTCGCTTCTTAAGTGTGTGAGCGGAGTGAGCGCAATCCTCTTCACCTGCAGCAAGATCGACTGGACAGCCGATACAAGCAAACAGCACTTGCAAGAGGAAGGACCGCCGATATGGGCATGAGTCTACCCAAGGCAGCAACACCATTTGGGCTTTGTAGGTTGGGCGCTGGATATGGTCACATTTGTTATATAGACAGACACTTTATGCAAGAATGAATAGCCCCGTCGTAGCAGACCTGCGTACTATAGCTCTGGACAGCCTTACTGGCGGGTGAGTGAGTGCGCTGTTGTCGTAATTAGTGTTTATTATCTGCAATGTTTTGGTTATAAATCACATGGTCATTTATTTGTTTATGTAGAGGTACTTTGCACAAGAAAATATTTTGCTGCAACCGCAAGTGCAACTAATGTTAAATGCTTGCAAGCTCAACACAATTCATGAAGTACAACGACAAAAGTGTGGAAACACATTCTTAAATGTAAACAAATCATTTTAAAATGAATGGTTGCCAAACTAAAAGACCAGCTGATGCATTGCACAAATATTTTCCAGAAATTTTAATTGCGTAAGAAATCTCTCGGTGAAATATTGCAGGGCATTCTTTTGTAGTGTAAATGAGGTGAAACGTAAACAATGTTTTGACAGTTCTACCAAAATGTGTTTATTTAGCAGACATTTTGGGAGATTACAATTTTCGCCACCCGCCAGTAAGGCTGTCCAGAGCTATAAGAGCGAATTTCAAAAAACATTTTTTTTGTTTTATGGAAGTACATTTGATATGTTTAAAGAAGTAGATTCTACAACAAGAAAAATAAATGGGAAATCAAAACTATATAATTGATGGGTGATAGTGTATGTTTAATTTTTATCGTGAGCGAAGCCACGGGTTCTTCTAGTTTCTATCTAAAAGTTTAGCCTTGTTAATTTTGGATTTGGAATAAGCATTACGTGGGAACCTTAGCTTTAGCGGTCTGCAGTATTACCCAAAAAATCAGTTTGGGGTCAAAACCGTGTATTTTTAGTGAATTTCTCCTATAGGGAAGAAGCTACTGCCATGGTAAGACGAAAGCCCGAGAACATAATCACATTTAGTTTTGGGGCCCCAGAAGCAAAGAAAACACAGTTTTTTATTTTAGCGAATTTCCCTTATAGGGAAGAAGCTGTTATCGTAGGTCTCATAGTAAGACCTAAGCCCCAGACCATGACAACTTTTCGTTTTGGGGCCCCCAGAAGCAAAAACATCATTCGTTCAAATTGCTTGAGTTATACAAGATGTTTCGAAACTCTCTCCCGAAACTCCGTGGCACGTTCCTTAGGTAAAAAAAAACGAAAAATATCATTTAAGTATAGGGTCTATCTCGCTCGGTTTTCCATCAGTGAGTCAGTTTGAGTTTTTAAATTAAAACTCTATAACTTTGAAACGGCTAAAGATAAATTATTGAAACTTTGTACGTAAACTATACTTAGAATTAAAAAAAATTTACAATTATTTATTTTTAACCTTTGATATTTCAAAATGCCGGCCTTTTAATAATTTGATTCATTAATATCTAACAAGTTAACAAAAACGTTTTTATCGCACATTTTATTTGCCATTTCATTACAAACTCAACGACAATTTATTTACTAAAATCTTATTAAAAATAAGCGAGATATATCGATTTAAGTAAAGCATGTCCAGGCATATTCCACGCGACTTATCCAGAGGCCGGCGCCGGCGCGCGAGACCAGACGCGTGGGGTATGCCAGGACATGCTTTTATTAATTCGCTGTATCTTCCTTACTTTTTATCTGATTTTAATAAATAAAGTGTCGTTGAGTTTGTAATGAAATAATAAATTTAATGTGTCTTATAAAAGTTGTTAATTTGTCTATTTTCTTACGTATTAGTGAGATTAATTTTTTAAAATAGCTGCAATTTCAAATAGCAAAAGATAAGAATAAAAAATTGATATAACGTTTTTTTTTCATTCTACCTATAGTTAACTTACCAAGGTCCAACATTTTATCTTTAGCCATTGCAAAGTTATCTATATTATTAAAAGAATTTCTGGGATTTTGTCCAGAGCAAATCGACCCCTACAAATTAATTTTTCTGCAAGTATTTGGTATCAAATTAAAGCTATTATTCTCTAGATGTGCCTTTTGCAGGTTTGGAAAATATCCCATTAAAAGACTTCACACAGGAGGCTTTGGAAGTTTCAGCAAAAGTGCTACTATCTGTGTTAGAACCTCTGAACTTTCTCTAATTCACATTTGTTTGTAACAAAACAGATGATCAAGATATGAAATAGTTCCAGAGACACACCGCAGAATGCAAGTTAGCAAAGTTCAGTTAATACACTGCCACACATTCACATTATGATTTTTATTTCTTAAAATATTGAGTTTTTTAAGACGACTGAAAATACCCCCGTTGCAGCAGACCTGCATACTCAGCGAATTTCAAATGCAAAACAACATATTTCGATCCAACGTAGCGAGATTTGACATGTTTTTATAAGCCCCATAAGAATAACATGGGGAATGAGTATGCAGGTTTGCTGCTACGGGTATATTAAAACTGGATGGTTTTAATTCAATATTTAGTAGATCTGACCTAGAAGAAGCCATTTACCAAGTTTAACCAAGATATGTTGAGAAATAAGCAAGATATAGAATTTTTCTTATTTTCCCATAAGGTTAACATTGGGACAACGTACTGTGTTTACCACTTTCAATATCTCAGTAACCAATGGACATAGAGCAGTGATTCAAAATACTAAATTGTTTTTTTTTTTAGCTGAATTCAATGGTCCTAACAAAAATTTGATAACTTTTATTTTCATATGTAAAAAACTCAAAAAACCCATTTTTGGGGGGGGGGTTTACCCCCCTTTACCCCCCCTTCCGGTAGTCCGATCGGGCTGGTTTACGAACTCGTCCGAATAATTACTACTTTACATGTCCATGCCGAATTTCATTAAGATCGAACAATTTTTACGCGAGTTATCGTGCAGACACATATATATATATATATATTTATGAAAATGGACGAATAGTGTTTTTGGCATCTGGGGACCTCAAAAAGAAAAGTTATGATGGTCTCGGGCTTAGGTCTTACCATGAGACCTACGGTAACAGCTTCTTCCCTATAGGGGAAATTCGCTAATAAGGAAGAGTATTTGCCCTATTGAAATAAAGACTAACTGTATCTGTGATATATTTCTTTTCATAAAAAGCAAACCAAAAAAGGAACTTATGTAACTTAGGAGATGCTCTGGAGATGGGATTTTCTAACAAATTATTGACAGTGGATATACACTGATACATGTTTCAACACATTGATGAATGATTCAACGTTTAAAGTTTTGAAATATTAGTTGAATATTAACCTAAAAAATCCAAGAGTTAAAAGACATTTTCAATTTTAAACCAGAACTTTGTTAATGTACTTGGAATGCAAAGGATATTGAGGTGTTAAGTGTTAACCTGCCTATTTAACTCCATTTTGAAATGTTTCAATGACAATATGCCTATTTAATGAAGGCATTTCAAATAAATTTATGTCATTTGCTTAGGTAAAAATTTGCCTAACACGTCTTTCAGATCCGAAACAAAAAAGCGGATAAGTTTGAAAATTTCATTCCTTGGCCGTTTTGAGAGTTGAATAATTTGTTTTTACGGCGAATGGCTATTTATAAATGTTAGATATTAGTTCATCAGTAGATAAGTGGTTTTTCCATCTTCTTACCATTTTAGCGAATTTCCCCTATAGGGAAGAAGCTATTACCGTAGGTCTCATGGTAAGACCTAAGCCCAAGACCATGATAACTTTTCGTTTTGGGGCCACCAGAAGCAAAAAACACCATTCGTTCGAATTTTAGCGAATTTCCCCTATAGGGAAGAAGCTATCACCGTAGGTCTCATGGTAAGACCTAAGCCCGAGACCATGATAACTTTTCGTTTTAGGGCCACCAGAAGCAAAAAACACCATTCGTTCGAATTTTTATATATCTATCTATCTATCTATCTATCTATATATATATATATATATATATATATATATATATATATATATATGTGTCTGTCAGCACGATAGCGGCCGTAAATATGGTCCGATCTTAATGAAATTTGGAACAGACATGTAAATTGGTAATCGAATGGACGAGTTCGTGAACCAGCCCAATCGGACCACCGGAAGGGGGGGGTAAAGGGGGATAAACACCCCCAAAAATGGGTTTTTTGAGTTTTTTACATATAAAAATAAAATTTATCAAATCTTTGTTGGCACCATTGAATTCAGCTCAAAAAACAAACAATTTAGTGTTTTGAATCATTGCTCTATGTCCATTGGTTACCGAGATATTGAAAGTGGTAAACGCAGTACGTTGTCCCTATGTTAACCTTATGGGGAATAAGTAAAATTCTATATCTCGCTTATTTCTCAACATATCTGGATAAAACTTGGTTTGTGGCTTCATCTAGATGTGATCTAATGTATTTTAGTCTAAAATCCCCGAAATTTCAGTTTTTGTGGCAGCAAACCTGCATAATCATTCCCCATGTTATCCTTATGGGAAATAAAAAAATTCTATATCTTACTTATTTTTTAACATTTCTTGACAAAACTTGGTATATGGCTTCTTCTAGTTAAGATCTACTAAATAATGAATTAAAACCAACCAGTTTTAACATACCTGTTGCAGCAAACCTGCATAATCATTCCCCATGTTATTCTTATGGAGATTACAAAACATGTAAAATCTCGCTAAGTTGGATTGAAATACCGTTTGTTGTGTTGCATCTGAAATTCGCTGAGTATGCAGGTCTGCTGCAATGGGGGTATTTATATATATATATATCTATCTATCTATCTATATATATATATATAAATATATATATGTGTGTGTCTGTCAGCACGATAGCGGCCGTAAATATGGTCCGATCTTAATGAAATTTGGTAAAGACATGTAAAGTGGTAATCCCTCGGACGAGTTCGTAAACCAGCCCGATCGGACCACTGGGAGGGGGGGTAAAGGGGGATAAACCCCCCCAAAAATGGGTTTATGAGTTTTTTACATAGAAAAATAATATTTAT
This sequence comes from Flexamia atlantica, assembly GCA_035578135.1. Taxonomy (NCBI): domain Eukaryota; kingdom Metazoa; phylum Arthropoda; class Insecta; order Hemiptera; family Cicadellidae; genus Flexamia; species Flexamia atlantica. Next base: position 19,104,927 of record JAQJVK010000009.1, on the reverse strand, counting down.
CGGCACCATTGAATTCAGCTCAAAAAAACAAACAATTTAGTATTTTGAATCACCCCTCTACGTCCATTGGTTACCGAGATATTGAAAGTGGTAAACACAGTACGTTGTCCCAATGGGAAATAAGTAAATTTCCATATCTCGGTTATTTCTCAACAAATCTTAATAAAACTTGGAAAATAGCTTCTTCTAGTTCAGATCTACTAATTATTAAATTAAATTCACTCAGTTTTAATATACCTGTAGCAGCAAACCTGCATACTCATTCCCCATGTTATTCTTATGGAGCTTACCAAAACATGTCAAATCTCGCTATGTTGGATTGAAATATGTTGTTTTGCATTTGAAATTCGCTGAGTATGCAGGTCTGCTGCAACGGGGGTATTTGTTAATATCTAACAAAGCTGAATGCAAGAGTCTGATGCGTCATTGTTGTGTAGGATTAACATTAAGCTTAAATACTTTTGAAAAAACCCTAAAACTGAGACATGGAGATGCGCCAAATACGTAATGAAGATCCAGGTAAACTAACCCCCATTTTGTGCAAAATGAATATTGTTGCATTGTTAAAATTTCAAAGTGTAGAACGTATATATAGACACTTTTAAAGCAGATGAAATAAATGAACTTCTCAAATTATGTGAGGAATATATTATATATATTGAAGATTCAAGACTAAAGTTATTTTTTCAAGTTTGCCCCGATGAGAAGTTCAATTACTGGTAATTTGATTCCAGTTCTATGACACAAAGAATTAGTCTAGAAAAAAGAATTCACAAAAATACACACACTTCCTCATTGAAAGGAATTTGACGCAGCAAAGTTCCATACATAATCAACATGAAACTAAACCCTACTTTACCAAATTGTTTTTAAGTCACGAAGTGACGCGGGCTGCTAGTAGAGTTTTAATTTAAGAACACAAACTGACTCACAGACGGAAAAAGAAGCAAGATGGACCCTATACTTATATGACATTTTTTGTTTGTTTTGTCCTAAGGAACTTGCCCACGGAGTTTCGGGGGAGAGTTTCGAAACACCCTGTATAACTATACAGGGTGTTTCACGATAACCCTGAACAAACTTCAAGATATGGTTCCTGATGTATATTGAGTCAGCTGATAATGATGTTTTGTTTATAATTACGTTTGTAAGTTGTTTGGTTAATTAATCCTATACTCTAAAACAAGCAATGTTTGTACGGGCTAAATTTTATTCCGTCCTAGGATTTTTTATTTTTCGTTTAAATTGGGGTTTAAGACCACCATAAATCGATTGGAGTTGTCCTCAAGTCTGGGAAAAATCCGGTTTGCGTCCTAGAGCCCTTCAAAGTGCCCATTTAAGTGGCCATCTTCATGAGCATTAATTTTTTGTTCCTACATTTACCAGAAACTGCTGATTCAGTTGTTTTAGCGAATTTCCCCTATAGGGAAGAAGCTATTACCGAAGGTCTCATGGTAAGAACTAAGCCCAAGACCATAATTACTTTTTATTTTGGGGCCCCCAGAAGCAAAAAAAAACCATTCGTTAAAATTTCTAGATATATAAATATATATATGTGTGTGTATGTGTGTGTGTGTGTGTATGTGTCTGTATGCACGATAGCGCTCGCAAGGGGTCAAACCCCCCCCCCCAAAATGGGTGTTTTTTAAATTTGTATATAGAAAAAAATAATTTATCGAATTTGGTTAGCACCATTGAATTCAGCTCAAAAAAAATTAGTATCTTGAACCATTGCTTTATGTCCATTGGTCATCGAGATATCGAAAGTGGTAAACACAGTATGATGTCCAATGTTAACCTTATGGGAATAAGTAAAATTATATATCTACATTATTAATACGCTACATGAAAACTTTATATACGTTAAGGCTTTTTTATTTTAAGACTTTCCCCTAGATATTATACATCAAAACACGCGTCTCTATGTGCAGATTCCCGTAAGCATCATTAGATTTTTAATTTAGGCAATATAACATGAAAAAAGTGCAAAAGACTCATTATAAAATAAAAAATGTTTTGACAAGCGAAAATGTAAACACATAAATATCTGATCAGTTGTGTGTGATTTAAAGTAGCCTATATAGATCACAGACCAGGATAAAAAAAGAGTTATCAAAGTAGTTTAAAACTCAGCCCAGCTGTTTTTTTTTTAAGACGACGAAAATTTGTTGTGATCGGATACTTTATATTTTTTCAAACATGCTAAGAACGAGACGACGAAGAAGTTTTATAGCGGTCGGACACGGCGGGGCAATGTACGGAAAGATGTTCGCACACGGCGGGACAACGAACGGGAAAGTGTGCAAACAGAAGCTTACACTGACAAAATCGCACTATCAAAGTCAAGAATTCAGCAGCATTCACTTGGCGGGATGGCATTACCATGTCAGAAATGTGGCGCGCTACATTTTCAAGGAGAAAAAAGAGGGAGAGAAAAAGGATTTTCACACAGCTGCCATAAGGGACATCTCAACGAAGCGATTACGTTCAAAGTCTTATTACTGGTACCGATAGACTGAGCAGGAACTACAAATAAAACATTAATGCCATGAACGCTGTACTCGCAACGGTAAGCAAAAGAGCTATTAAATTGAAGAAAACAATGGATTTCATGTATAAATTTGTACGCAACAATTTATCACTCAATTATAGCACCTTACAACCGTGAGGAGAACATTCGTTTTATGCTCTGTATCTATGACGGACGTCAAAATTGGTGATCAAGAAAGAATGCTAAACAAAGCCAACGGCTCTTGCAGCATTGAACTCATGCACAGCTTGACTGAACACTTGGTTAAAGTTAATCCCTAAACGCAAATTTTCAACGTGAAGAGTTGCGTTCTGAAAAATACTCCTAGTGAGCAGCATACACAACGCGGAATGCACGTCAGAGATCGAAAAGAATATTAGCGCCGATACAACGACATAACTTCTAATAATGTTGCTATTATTTTTAGAGCAAACGATAGCGAACCACCAAGTGTGAGCGTGACTTAATTATTTACCCGAAAGATATGCCACTTAGAAGAGTACATATTCTTCAATTTTGCCTCGATCCAATGGCTGACCTGTTGCTTTTTCCATAATTTCAATTTGAAGGAAGTGCACAACGAACATCGCTTACAATGGTGCAATACGTGTCCTAATGAGTGGCTATTAGAGACACTTTTAGCACACTACATCGTTCCGAAAACGTATTTTTACAGTAGATTGACGACATATGTGCGCATAGAAGGGAGCCGATCATTTATAATTTAATTAAATAGAGCGAATTCGCACGGGTTCACCTAGTTATCTCGATTATTTCTCAACATGTCTTAACAAAACTTGGTTTGTGGCTTCATTTAGATGAGATCTAATGTATATAAGTCTGCCATAGGTGATGTATAAGTGAATCTGGTGTCATAATACCACTGCCGATAATTAAAGGGAGGTAAGAACTTCACTTTGCGTAGGTAAAAAAATCGGCCGCCATCTTGGATCCGCCATATTGGATGAAGTAATTAATTTCAAATGTAAACATAGTGCTGTGACACGTCGTTTCAAACTAGATTTTCAATGAAAAATAACGTTTTCAAAATCATAAAGAAAAAGGCAAAATTAGAAAATAATACAGAGGACAAATTCAACCAGTCAGAGTTTATAGAATAAACTGCTCAGACTGTGAAGATTTCTATACAGGCCAAACGGGAAGAACTTTCAAATCAAGGTTTCAAGAACATATACAAGCTCTGAAAAGCAACAATAAAATATCTATGAAGTCCAATTTTGCAGGACACCTTTTACAAACAAATCACACTTTCAAAAGTTTGATAGAAAACTCAGAAATAATTGACATACTAAATAAAGGAAGCAAAATGGACTCAAAAGAATAATTATATACTAGTGGATCCGAGCGCACAGAATCGTGCGCTACTCTAGCAGAGCGATAATTCAAATGGCGACAAATTTAAAACACAATCATGCTAACACGATCCGTCTTGAGGGTTATGTGCACACAAATTAAAAAATAACAGCAATTAAATTATCCAGCTGATCAAAATGTAAACAATTATGTTCTTCATAAGGATAACATGGGAACTTTAAAAGCCAATGGGGCAGAGCCCAAGGGTCTTTTTCAAAAATGTAAGGCCAGTTTGCAAATTTACGCGACACGCTCTTTCCAATGAGCCGTCAATGATCAAAATCGGTTGAGAAATGACGGAGGAGTTCATAAGACAAATTTCGTGTTGGCGTATTAATTATATAGATATCCCTACAGTACAAAGAAAAACCTAGAAATATTTTGAATAGCCACATTCCTACAAACAATCCTATATTTGAAAAAATAAGGAAGATAAAACATTCACATAAAAAAAAGACTAAAAACCATTTAGACCAAAAAAGAACAAAAAATGAAGCAGTCAGTCATATCTATATTACTAATTCTGTAAGCGATTTTTTTAAATTAAAATTGTGAGAGTTTGACAGCTCGCAGGATGTTGGGAGATGGCTCAAATGAAAGGTCTCGGTCCCAGGGGGTCGGGAAAAATAGCAGATTATGTCCAAATTTACCATAAAATGAGAAATTACGAAAAAAATCTTCCATTTAAAATGCATTGGGATTGAAAAACGTCTGCTTTGTTTACATTAAACATGTGGTGCTAATGCTTGATTCAAAGCCATATGGTAGATGTTGACATGTGGGATTTTTTTCAAAAAGCAGCTAACTATGCACGTTCAATGTACTATAACAAAAAATAGTTTAAATTTAAGATTTTCTGATTTTATAATAAAGAAGGGTTTCAGTTTTTTCATAATTTAAAATTATAAAAAGTTAAGTACGTTTGTTTAGTTTACGTTATAACGATGCAGATTTAATACCAAAAAACCATCCATATATATTTATATTTAATTATAATTACGTAGGGGAAATTTTTGCGCCGAAATTTTGGGCGTTTGGAAGGTCGCAGGATGATGGGAGGGGGCTGAAATTGAAGGTCTTCATCCCAGGGACTTGGGGAAAAAACTGAAATTGCTTTAAGCTTATTATAAAATGAGAAATAACGTAAAATAGCTGTCATTTACCATTGACATGTAAACCACTGGCGGGGTAAAAACCATTAGGATGTAAAAAGGTCTGCTTTGTTTACTTAAAACTAAATGATAGAATTTTGTGGATCCAAAAACCTATTTTCTAAGAAGGTATTTTGTACTATAGTAAAGAAGGATTATGCTTAGGGGCTATTAGCCCCTTCAAGTCTCTAGTTATATAAACATTACTGTATATGCCAATAAGTTAGGTTTAACTTAGAGCTAGAAAATGCCCAAAGAGGCGAAACATGTCGCTCAGTAAAAATATCTTAAAAAGGGTACTCAGTTCATCTTTATATTTTTAATAATAAATGTAGCCCTTTATTGTGATAATTGTAATATATTAAAAATGGCTAACAACCAAAGAACAATTCACAAATTTCAATACCTAAAATTCAAAACAAAAACAATTGAAGAAGATATTAAATTCAACCAATTCTGTTTAGTAAATAATATAATTCCAAGTTTTGTTCAAATAGAAATGAAATGGAAATCAAGAGCTGCACAGAAGGCATCAGAAGTTGCAAATAAGGAATGGATTCAAGAAGAAATCAGTAGCCCTAACATTAAACTTAATAACATCAAGACAGTTAAAGAAGAAACCCTCAAACGTCTTTCAGAGCTATATCACCCAGAATCATTAGATGAAATAATTATTATATACATAATTGGGTTGAAATAATCTTAGAGAAAAACGTGAAACATATCAAGAAACTAAAAGAATTTATGGAAATTCAATTACAAGGAGATATAGAAATTCAAGAAATTCCACAAGATTTCTATCCAAAAATAGATAATTTAAGTAACATTGACTTTTCTGCAGAAGAATCGAGTATAGCTGAAAAGTCTTTAAAATACAACATAAATTTGTATTTTAAAGAAAATAACATCGTAAATGATCTAGTACACATTGATGTGGTCATTAAAAATATTGAAAAAGATAATCAAGATCCGATGAAACACAACTTTATACATGAACTGAAGAAAACCAACTTTAAGTTAAGAAAAAATACAATTCTGGAAACAAGAAGAAAATACATGCAATTAAAAACTCAATTTCTGCAAAACTAAGAGAAAACCAAGCGATGGTAATCAAAGAAGATAAAGGTAATACAACAGTAGTACTGTAATAACTAAACATGATTATGAGGAAAAGGTTCAAAATTTTATAACAATAATTTTGAAAACTTAACAAGGATCTAACTCAAGAATTTTCTAAAATAACAAATAGTTTACTATCAATATGTAAATCCATTTCGAAAATAAACCAAAATAAACTAAAAATAATAAAACCTAAAGCTCCTATATTAACATGTTTACCAAAATCCCATAAGGAAAACGCACTAATAAGACCTGTAGTAAATTTAAAAACAGCCCCAACCTATAAACTTTGCCAATTCTTAAACAATTAGTGGCTTGTAGGGGCAAAAGCCCCTATAAATAAAATACAAATGCTTAATAAAATACATATTTAATGTTTCCTTCACACTCATAACTCGGTAGCTGTTTGGCGGAATTAAACGTGTAAAGTGTAATGTTAGACTAAAGATACTTTGACATTGCTAGTGCGTATCAGAATTTTAAGGAAGGGCGTTAGCCTACTTCAGTAGTAAACGGCTAAATTTTTGGAAAAATGGCGCTATGGATGTCGTTCTCAAAACAACTCAGTTCACATTGTTTACAATTATTAATCATATGGACATGGTTTGAAGAAATCCTTGAGGTTAACCACAGACTGTAGAACTTAATTTATTTGCCAAAGAAAGCCGTGACATTTAACTCAAAAATGTAAACAAATGTCGCGTATAACCTCCACCTGGTTCAAAATAATATATTGGACAGTTAAAGGGTACTTGTTATGGAATTCTCCGTTTCAGGCTACATTGTACACACTAAGCAAATAAATAAGGATGAAATCAGAAAATGGTCTCCCACTGACGACGCCACACTCCACGTTGGAGCCTCTGGTACCCTATGTTCAACACTTTTTTATGGTTGCCCGTGAGTAAATACTGCTTTGTCTTGGTAGATTCATGATTGAATATACTTTTAGTCTAGTCAAGATATGAAATAAAACACCTTAACCCTAAAAAATTGCTTTAAAAGTTTTTAAAGTGGTTTTTACTTCCAATAAGTGTGTTAAATAATATACTAAAAGTCAAATAAAATCGGAGACTAGGAAATAGGTTTTTCCAATATGGCGTCCTGCAATTTGAAAAAATATACTAAACTTTATTAAATTTCATCATTTTTACATGCATTTTTTGAGATATTGACTCGGTACCAACACAAATCATTGCTGGGTGGCTAATTCTTTATTTCGACAGGATAATAATTTTTCGGCCACCATCTTGGATTCGCCATATTGGATATCAACTTTATTTTTTTAATGTAAAGATGATGTTGTGACACATTATTATGAATTAGATTTTTACGCTGATTACAATGCTGAAATCCGTTTTTGAAAATATGCATTCGTTAAAAAGATATGCACAGATAAAAATCTATCCCCATACATTTCTTATGGACGTTTAATTTTTTTAAAGATTTTTTAAGAATTATCTCTTGTATCTCTAGTTCTAATTAAGGTAAGTAGTTCGTTTTGGTCTTAAAATACTCAATCATTTAACGGCTTTTATATGAGCTAAAATCGGACGACTGCTGGACGAGCTATAAGGCTAAAATCGACACGAAAATACGTTTTTTAGAAATTTGTTTTTTGTCAAAGATTCATAGCGCAGGTCCTAAATGGATTAAAAAGCTCGTTCTCCCCTTAAATTACTCAGACGATTCTGGGCTTTCATGTGAAATATGGCTCATTAAAATCGGACATATATAATTTGAGTTATGAACCTTCATTTACCATAAAATCTGTTCACTTTCGTAAATTGTATATAATTAATGACTCATACATAGAAAACTAACAGAGATTCAAAACAGTTTTATGTTTTAATTGACTCAGTACATTGTTGGGTTTCATTTAAGCTCTTAATCATTTAAATCGGTTGAATTTGAGGTGAGATATAGATCTCAAACCAACGTAAAAATCATTTTTTTTCAAAATTTCATAATTATTTAAGGTTTTGTATCTCAAGTCCCAAACATGGCCTGCAAGTTGGATCGGTTTTGAAACACGCGCTGATCTACTAGCTTTCATTTGACATATTGATAATTGAAATCCGACAAAAAAGGATGAGTTATATTCTTTTATATCATCTTTGACAAAAAACAAATTTCTAAAAAATAGATTTTCGTGTCGATTTTATTCTTATAGCTCGTCCAGAAGTCGTCCGATTTTAATGATCATTAGCTCATATAGAAGCCGTTAAATGACTGAGTATTTTAAGACCAAAACGAACTACATACCTTAATTAGAATATATCAGAGAAATATATATATATATATATAGAATATATATATATAATCAGAGATATAAGAGATAATTCTTAAAAAATCTTTAAAAAAATTAAACGTCCATAAGAAATGTATAGGGATAAATCTTTATTTGAGCATATCCATTTAATGAATGCATATTTTCAAAAACGGATTTCAGTATTGTAATCAGCGTAAAAATCTAGTTCATAATGATGTGTCACAACACCATCTTTACGTTAAAAAAATAAAGTTGATATCCAATATGGCGAATCCAAGATGGCGGCCGAAAATTATTATCCTGTCAAAATAAAGGATTAGCCAACCAACAATGATAGGCGTTGGTCTCGACTCAATATATCTCCATGTATGTAAAAATTATGTGAGGTAATTTTTTTTTTCAAAAATGATCCCTTGTTAATTTTTTCGACTATTTATCAATGGTATTTTTAGTTTTTCCTGGGTTATGCTGTAATTTTTAGGTGGCAAACAAGCAAAATTTTAAAGTACATGTCAATAGCAACAGAAAAAAACATGCGTCGAAAATTACCACGGGGAGGGAGGGTTTCATATTGGCGGCCCATGGTCTGCAAGTGTTTGACAAAATATTAATATTGGACGCCATCTTGAATTTTAGACTTCCGCGTCTCCGATTTCATTAGACTTTTTTTCCTGGTAAATACAAATATTTTTTAATCAAAACAACCAATCAAACAATTTAAAGCATTTTTTTTAGGGTTGACATACGGATTTACTCGACTAATTGGCCAAATTTAAAGGTTAACCTTTTTGGTGGAATCAAATTTAAAGCTGATGTTACACTAGATAGCTCTTAGTGCAGCACACTCTGTTGTTCCTCGATCGAAACTATGACCATTTCCGACTGCACATAAAACTGGCAAAGCTTGGCCTTAAAAGTGATTACTGAAGAAGGCTTCTTCTCTGTACCTACAGCCTGCGCTTATTCGATTGTGTAAATGTTAAAAATCACTTGGCTCTAAATCAGCATCAGCTACTACTACACTCGATACAATGTAAAAGTAACTGTCGTATTTAATTCCTCTTGCTTTTTTAGGTTGTCCCTAAATTATAAAAACTGAAAATTTAAAAATGAAAAACCGTCATGTGTTATAGTACGTTCAACCTATTTTGCTGGGTTTTACATAAACCATAATATCAACATCTAGCGTGTGGTTTTAAATCAAGTATAAGCAACACATGTTTTAATGTAAACAAAGCAAAGGTTGTAGATTACAATGATTTTTAAATGGCAGATATTTAACGTACTATCTTATTTCCTGATAAACTTAAAGAAACCTTAGTATTTTTCCTGAGTCCCTGGCACCAAGACCTTCTATTTGAGCCCTCTCCAATTATCCTGCAAGGCCTATGACTTGCCAAATGCCCATAATTTAGGCGCAAACATTTCGCTTACATATATATTTATATCGATCATTTGGCATTAAATCGGCATCGTTATAATGTAAGCGAAACAAACGCACTTAACTCTTTATAATTTTAAATTGTAAATATGTACTCAAACGCGTAATTATAAAGTCTGAAATCTTAAGGTTAAAATATTTATTTGTTATAGTACATTGAACATAGTTACACTTGGCGCATTATATCTTGACACTTGGGAACCTTTTACACCTGAAGCAATTGGAGTAGAGTGAAATTCATCAGGAGACCACAGCTGATACGCAAAGATGTACTAGCCTGAAATGTAAGCATTTTGCAAAAGCTGTAAGTGTATATCTTAATTGCCATTTGTAAACAAAATACAGTTGACGTTTGTAGAAATTAGTTTTTATATTGTTTGTTGTCCAAAATCAATGACAATAAACAATATCTGCCAGCTCCAGCGATGGACTAGGCCAAGAGTCAAGATATAATGCACCAAGTGTAGCTGCCTTTTGAAAAAAACCGATATGTCAACATCTATCATATGGCTTTGAATCAAGCATCAGCACCGCATGTTTGAATATCAACAAAGCAGACGTTTTTAGATCCCAATGTTTTTTAAATGACAGAAATTTACGTTATTTCTCGTTTTCTGGCAAATTTCAAGCAATTCCAGTATTTTTTCTACCATCACGGAATAGATACCTTAAATTTGAGCCCTCTCCCATCTTTCTACGACTTGCCAGACGCCCACAATTTTGACGCCTTACGAAATTAAATATATTATGACAAAAAAACAGCTTAAACAAGACTTATAATTGCAGAATAAAAAATAATATTGAACTTTAAGATAAAATTAAATATTTGGAAACCCTGATGGATGTATTTTTGTATCTTTTCATGTGAAAGTCATGTATAATAACTTCCCTCCAACAGAAACAATGAATAATCTGAAAGAAGATTTAATAGAAAGCAAAATATTGAACAAGTCAGAAATCAATTAAATAATTAGATTGACAGAAACATGTAAGAACCAAAATTACTTTCAATATAACAGTGAATATATTCAACAAAGACATGGCTTAGCTACGGGATCCCCACTTTCTAGTCTACTTTCTGACATATTTATGCGTCATATAGAAGTAAAAAAGATAAACAACGACACAAATCCATTCCGAACTAAAATAAAATATTGGTATCGTTATGTAGACGATATTCTTTGTCTATTTGAAGGAAATGTTAAATAAAGACGAGATTTTTTGGATTATTTAAACTCATTAACTAATTCATTAAAATTTTCCCCAGAAAACAAGAGTAAATCCATTAACTATTTAAACTTGACCTTAACAAAAATAAACAAGAAGTAGTAATTTCAATTATACAAGAAACCTACGCAAACAGACTTATCAATACCATATGACTCACATCATCCATGGAAATATAAAATGGCAGGATTCAGATAAATGATCAACCGCTTGATAAATATCCCAACGAACATAGAAGACTATGAAAAAGAAAAAACTATTTATTATCTTGCGGCAAAAAATAATTATAACCACAGATTTATTGACAAAATTATAAATAACATAAAGAAGAGAAAAGCCAACGTAAACCTAAGAAGAAAAGGACAAAATTCTGAAAAAAATACATTAACGTACCTTACATCATAACACTTAACAAAGCTACTCGTAAAACTTTTCAAAGAAAAAAGTACAACTTAAGCTGTCAAACAAAAAATAACGTTTTCAACATCATAAAAAAAGGCAAAATTAGAAAATTATACAGTGGACAAATACAACCAGTCTGAAATTTATAGAATAAACTGCTCAGACTGTGAAGATTTTTATATAGACCAAACGGGAATAACTTTCAAATCAATGTTTCAAGAACATATACAAGCTCTGAAAAGCAACAACGAAACATCTAGCCTATAAAGTCCAATTTTGCAGAACACCTTTTAGAAACAAATCACACTTACAAAAGTTTGAAAGAAAACCTAGAAATAATTATTGACATATTTAAATAAAGGAGGAAAAATGGGCTCAAAAGTCAAATAATCAAAGAAAAATAATTAATAATAAAAATAAAATAATATTAAAAAAATAATAAAATAAAATAATTATATATTTTCTTAGAGCACATAGAAAAACAAAGAAACATTTTGAATAGCCACATCCCTACAAACAACCCTATATTTGAAAAAAATTAGAAAGATGAAACATTCATATAAAAAACAGACTAAAAACCAACTAGACAAAAAAAATGAAGCAGTCAGTCATATGATATAAATATTAATGTACATGCCAATGTACATAAAGACTAGTGGCTTTTAGGGGCATAAGCCCCTAATAAGGGAAAATTTAAATTAAAACAATTCTTATTTCATATAGTAAGATCTACCTTTATAAACTGGCTTTTAGATTTACCATATGGTAATATCTAGAACATGGTTTAAAATAAATTAACAATAACACATGTTTTATGAAAACAAAGCAGCTCTCAATGCTTTTTAAATGGCAGATATTTTACGTTATTTCTCATTTTCTAGCAAGCCTCAAGCAAATTCAGTATTTTTCCCACCATCACGGAATAGAGACCTTTAATTTGAGCCCGCTCCCACCTTTCTACGACTTGCCAGGCGCCCACAATTTTGACGCAAAGAATCGCCTTACGAAATTAAATATATAATAACTAGAGGCTTGTAGGGGCAAAAGCCCCTAAAAATAAAATACAAATGCTGGATATTTAATGTTTCCTTCACACACACAGCTCGGTTACATTTTGACGGAATTAAACATTTAAAGAGTAATGTTAAAGATATTTTGACATCTGCTAGTACGTATCAGAATTTTAATAAAGGGCGTTACTTCAGTAAAGGGCTGAATTTTTTGGAACAGTGGCGCCATCCGCTGTTCTCAAAACAAACTCAGTCCACTTTGCTTACAATCAAACATATAGACATGGCTTACAGAAATTCTTAAGGTTACCCACAGACTGTAGCACTTAATTTATTTCCCAAAATATAAGCAAATAAATAAGGATGATATCAGAAAATGGTCTCCCGTTGACGACTCCACGCTCCACGTTGGAGACTTTGGCTCTACTTTATAAGGAAGTTAGGTTTGGAGACCATGAGTTTGGTAAATAGTTAATATTAAGGATTTTTATGGTTGCCCAGGAGTAAATACTGCTTTGTCTTGGTAGATTCGAGATTAAATAAACTTTTGATTAGCCAAATTTAAAGGTGAACCTTTTTGGTAGGATCAAATTTAAATTTGATGTTACATTCAATAGCTTTTAGAGCAGCACACTGTTCTTCCTCAGTCAAACCTATGACTATTTCCGACCGCTCATAAAACTGGTAGAGCTGGGGTGATGAAATTGTTGTTCATCGCTAAAAGTGATGAATGAGGTCTTCTCTGAAACTATAGGTTGCGCTTATTCGATTGCGTGTTACAAATCACTTGGCTTTAAGAAATGTCCGTATTTTTCCCGAGTCCCTGGCATCAAGATCTTCTATTTGAGCCCCCTCCCATCATCCTGCAACTTGCCAAACTCCTACAGCTCCGCCGCAAAAATTTCGCCTACATATATATTTATATCGACCATTTGGCATTAAATCAGCATCGTCATAACGTAAACGAAACAAACGCACTTAGCTCTTTATAATTTTAAATTATAAATGTATAATCAAAGCCGTAGTTATAAGTCTGAAAATCTTAAAGTTAAAATATTTATTCGTCATAGTACATTGAACATAGTTAGCTGCCTTTTGAAAAAAAAACCAGATGTCAACATCTGGCATGTCTTTGAATCAAACATAAGCACCACATGTTAGAATGTAAACAAAGCAGACGTTTTTAGATCCCAATGCTTTTTAAATGGCAGATATTTTACGTTATTTCTCGATTTCTGGAGAATTTCAAGCAATTTCAGTATTTTTCCCGCCATCACGGAATAGAGACCTTTAATTTGAGCCCTCTCCCATCTTTCTACGACTTGCCAGGCGCCCACAATTTTGACACAAAGAATCGCCTTACGAAATTAAATATATGATGATACAACTCTGTGGCACAGCTGTTTTAATTTCAAAAGATGTAAATAAATTAAACCCCATGTTGTTTTAATGGGAAAAGTTTTATTCTGTTGCGAATTTATGGTAAAAAAATAAGAAAAATGAATAGTTTTCCCTCAAAATTCACATCAAGACCTTTAAAATAAGACCCCTCCCATCCTTCTACGGCCATCCAGTCACTCACAATTTCTTTACAAAAATTTGACTTACGGAATTATATATATAGATTATTGCAAAAAATCTCAGGATTTTATATTTTCCTGGCAGCAAACCAGCATACTCATTTCCCTTATTATTCTTATGGAGAAAATTGGTGAATACCCATTTTATGATTTATGTTTATTTTACTTTATTTGATGCTCCATCTATATGATTTTATTATACTAATTGAAACTCGTTAAGTATACAGGTCTGCTGCAATGGGAATAGTTTTTCTTTTTATAATCAGTAGATCAAGTTTCATTATCCTAGGAAATTATGAAATAAAAAGCTTATTGACAAGTGAATCAGTCAGCCACTAACTGCGCTTTTCCTTTATGGGTGAAGATTCACTAAAAACTTTAAAGACAGCTAATTTAGTTTTTTTAATCAACTACAAATATAAATCAGTTCAATTTTTACCATGGATCATACATGTCGCATGAAAATAAATTTGATAGGACTTCGTGGTAAATTATTAAGTGTATGATAGAAACTGAAATTTTGATTGACTTTTTCTTACGCGTAATATTTATTTTGGAAATTTTTGCTGGTAAGCCCTTGAATATGAGGTCATAATTTTGTATTAATGGGATGAAATAAAAACTCTAATGAAGGATTAGACTTAAATCAATGATACTTTTAGTTATAGTTTTCAATTTATATGTTGATTGTTACTTAGCAGTTTAAAAATGTTAGGTTTAGATTGTTTAACGAAAACGTTGAGTTTACCTTGAGCTGGAACAGCTGGAGTTGGAGGTGTGGTGGGTATTTGAGGTGAAATTGGTTGACAGCCATTGGCTCCCCTTATAAATCCAGGTTTGCACCTACATCTTGGCTTATGTTCTCTCATAAAGCACTCTGCATTCGGATCGTGGCAATCATGGACTGTGCAGGGATCAACGCAAAATCCATTTTGACAAGCTTGTGTTGATAAGCATTGAGTGTCGTCAGTACATTTAGTGGTACCTGCAAAATATTGTATTAATTTGGCAGTTATCAGAGATCGAATTGTATTTTTAATTCATTAACAGTGAGTTCCTTAATTGATCACTGTAGTTTTCCCACCGGGTTCTCAGTGTGCATCCATAATTATCCACTGTTTGCTCACTTCCAAACTCAGTTCGGGTAAAAAATATGTTTGTATTTCTAAATGAAGAGTGCGTTTGCTTTCAAATATGTTCTTAGAACTATTGTGACTCTTTCATATGTGTTTTAATTTGCTAAAACCATTTTTAACTGCATCCTTAAGCTATTTGTACAAAATTACTTTTGGTTGTCTTCAAAGATGATAATAAAATCTTTCTATAAATTTACGATTTAATTTAGATACAATAATTTATAACTATCTTATTTAATGAACGAAGGAAAGCACTAGATAATAAACGGTATTAGGAAACTGACACAAACATCTTTATACTAATTATACTAATTCCCCAAGGAATTTCTCGTGTAAAGCAAAACTCCTTTATCTGCAGACCGATTTTGACGATTGAGGTGTCAAATTAAAGGGAATTTTCCGCAGACGTCATGGAATAATATATAATAATATAATAATAATAAAAAATAAAAAAGGTGCTGCTCGTGATATATATTGTTGTGTTTTTGAATATTCAAAAGAACATTGTATGCTATGCTGTATTTTTATGCCCAACTAGTGCTATAAAACATGTAATTAATATGAGTTGAATGTATTATAATGTTTGTAATTAGTTTATAAGGTCCCTGTTGATAAGCTATTGTTGACTTACAGGGCCAAATCTGTAATTTTTTTGGGAATAAACTAATTGAATTGAAAAAAATACCCTGAGTTTAATGTGCTTTGCCCCACTGGAATTTAAAGTTTCCATATATTTTAAATAGAAGTCCATTTTACCCATGGTGTATTACACCATGCATTTTACAACACTAACACATGGTATATTTAAATAATTTTTATCTGAGTAATAATCAGCTGTCTTGAGAAAATATCTGCCTTCTGTCACTTTGATGTTTATTTACATTTTTTGGTATTTTTTCAGTTTACAGCAACTACCTTATAAAAGCATTAATATCTATCTGGATTTTCAAAATTCAAATATTATAAACAATTAAATCTGTTGAAGAAAACAAATAAGTTACCTAAAATAATTTAATAAGAAGGCATAGAAAACTTAATAAATTTCTATACCTTACCAGATAGAAGGTAAAACAAACCATTAGATTTTATTTTACCAATATCAAACAAATATATTCACTTTAAACTGCCAGTCTAAAAGGAATTCCTGATAAGTTCTTAAAAAACGGAGAAAAAAGGAATAAGAAATTCTACTTATAAAGTGTTACACCTTCCAAGTGGTACTCCAACTAGGGTTTTATACTCTAACAAGAAATATGCAAGATTACGAAGAAGGAGAATAGCATGGGAGATAGGATTACTGGTTCGCACAAAAGAAAATGAAAATACCTTATGAAAGAAGTATAGTTATCCATAACCAATTATTTAAGTTTTGGAGGAGACTGAGTTTTTAACTATTGGCCACCCAACCATAAACAGAGAAAACAATATTTTTATGTACAAGCAAGTCCTAAACGCCAAGTGTTGAAGAAGTATTGATTATATCCAGGGATTGCCTTAAGATGACCTATAACGCTGAAGGTTGGTAGAGGCCCTAGTAAAAAAATGTTGCAGACATTAGAATGAGTATGTGAACGAATTAAAGGAAGAAAACTGGTAATTAGATGAAGAGGAGAACTATGCATTTTGAATGCTGGGAGTTCAAGGAAACATTTATGATAAAGCAACAATCAAAAGGAAGCAATAGTAGTCAGGGTTGAGACCAATTCAACTCAACGGGAAGAAATTCACACAAGAAAAATCTACAATCACTTCTGTACCTCAAGGGAAAGCAAATATCGATTATTATACTTCATTTTAGCCCAAAACAAATCTTGATAAATATTTATATATTGAATTTAGCAAAATTACAAAATTCAAAAGACAGGAGGCAAAATTTCAAATAACCCTAGCAAATTCTTAGAAATCAACCAAAACCCCAAAAACCCCAAACTAAAATAGTAATACAGTAACACTAAGATAATATGAACTTATAAGATTTAATCTAATAATTATTATATATCCTATTACTTTAAATGAGCAATTCTTGAATATATATATATATATATATATATATATATATATATATATATATATATATATATATATATATATATATATATAAATCCTATCTCGAAATCAGCTCTAACGATTTCGATAAAATTTTGCACTTAGGTGTAGTTTTTATTTTTAAGTTCACCTACGTGGTTGAATTTGCTGTAGTAACCCAAATTGTATAGAACAATTACATTTAAAGTTGATAATTATTTTTAACATTGGGTCATATGAGTTGCCAATAACAACGACAAAGTTAACAAAAGAATCATCCAGCTGTTCATGATCAAGGTTAAACTTTTATAGTACGTTGACAGTAGAGTAGAATAGAACAGAGACAATAAAATTGTGTTCAAATTGCTCATGGAGTATAATCCCCATCTAAAAATACCAAACAGGTAAAGTTTTAGGTTAATTAGACCTGTGTTTTAGGTTAATTATAAATAAATAATTTCAATCTGTGTTTTAGGTTAATTAGAAATAAATAATTTCAAAGCAACATCATGTATTTGTTTACATATATTTAAATCAGTTTAATGTTTCTTTAAGTTTGCAAATCCGATATATGAAATGGAGATAGGAAAATTCTCAAAGATATACAAAGAACAAGTTTATTTTATGAGGACAAGGTTTATATTAGAAAAAATAGTGATATTATTCAACTCAATCCACCTCAAACATCAGTTTGTACTTCAAAATTTAGATGCTCAGAAAATGTATTATCATTTGTGAAATTATTATAATTATAACTTCTGAAGTAAGATCGTGTAGTTTTAATTTTCTGTTATATTGTAATCTGTTTACGAATGGCAGTGTCGAGCAATTTATGAAGACACCGTTGAGATATGCAACGTGCGTCACAGCGTTTGGCCCCTGAAACGAGCAATCAAAGACCAAATAAATTCAATAACTCAACAAAATTTAAACCTCAGTAAATCAAATTACAAACATAATAGCAATTGTGGGGAGCAATATTAACATAGACCAAGTTTCATTATCCTAGGAAATTATGAAATAAAAAGCTTATTGACAAGTGAATCAGTCAGCCACTAACTGGACTTTTCCTTTATGTGTGGCTTTTCCTTTATGTACTAAAGGCTTTAAAGAGCAGCTAATTTAGTTTTTTTTAATCAACTACAAATACAAATCTATTCACGTTTTACCATGGATCATACATGTCGCATGAAAATAAATTTGATAAGCCTTTTGGCAAATTATTAAGTGTATGATAGAAACTAAAATTTTGATTTACTTTACTTAGCCGTAACATTTATTTTGGAAATTTTTGTCCGTAAGCCCTTGAATATGAGGGCATAATTGTATATTAATGGGATGAAATAATAACTCTAATGAAGGATGAGACTTAAATAAATGATACTTTTAGTTATAGTTTTTAATTTATATGTTGATTGTTACCAAGCAGTTTAATAATATTAGGTTTATTGTCTAACGAAAACGTAGGGTTTACCTTGAGCTGGTACAGCTGGAGTTGGAGGTGTGGTGGGTATTTGAGGGGAAGTTGGTTGACAGCCATTGGCACCCCTTATAAATCCAGGTTTGCACCTACATCTTGGCTTATGGTCTCTCATAAAGCACTCTGCATTCGGATCGTGACAATCGTGGACTGTGCAGGGATCAATGCAAAATCCATTTTGACAAGCTTGTGTTGATAAGCATTGAGTGTCGTCAGCACATTTCGTGGTACCTGCAAAATATTGTATTAATTTGGAAGTTAAAAGATCGAACTGTATTATTAATTCATTAATATAACTATCAGTGAGTTCCTTGACTGATCACTGTGGTTATTCCGCCGGGTTCTCAGTTGTGCATCAGTAAGCTTACACTTTTTTCTCACTTTCAAACTCAGTATGGGCAAAGGATATATAATCATTTCTAAATCGATTGCCTTTAATTACCTTAGTACTATTGTGGCTCTTGTACATGTGTTTTATTTTACGATAATCTTTTCTTCACGCGTCCTTAAACTATTGGTAGAACATTACTGTCGGTTTTCTTCAAAGATAATAATTAAATATTTCTATAAATTTACAATGTATGGTGTAAGACAGAATAATTTATGGATTACCGCATACCCCATTTATACATGCCACCGTATCTTTGCATTGGTCGTTGTTAGTACACCTGGTACTTAAAAAATAGAATTTTATGATGTTAACTAAAATGTTACTAGTGGTAGTGAGGTATGAGAAGAAGCTTGAGTTTGAAGTTTCAACAGAGGAGGGGAAGAAATCATTGATGACGTGGAAGTAAACAAAGCCATGTGATTACGCTACTAGTCTGGTAGATAAAAAATACTAAACCAAAACAAAATATGGGTTGATATTAGAAACAATGTTTTGCTCTTTGAATAACAATCGATAAATAGGTGACATGTTTTTTGTTCAGCATGTCACACATTACTGACACAAGAAATTCGTTGTTGAATCAATTGAATATCTCTAAATTCTCCGTGGTTCGTTCGAAATTCACAACTACATTGTGAAGTCGGACTGGTCACTGTCCCGGGATACATTAATACATCAACACAGAAGTTCTCCGTTCGATTGGAAAATGTTCCTGGTGCTGAGCATTTTGGAATCGGACAGCCTCTGCAAAATAGGAGATTGAAACCAAGACTTTTTCAAGATATAATTCATTGACACTTATCAAAGTTCAGTATTAAATTTTATAAACAACTCTCAAGTTAAATGGAGTCTCCTAACGGAACTACCCCGATATGCGACTCAGTACGTTACTTATTTTAGCGAATTTCCCCTATAGGGAAGAAGCTATTACCCTAAGCAATTTTTTAAGCTCATGGTAAGACCTAAGCCCAAGACCATAATAACTTTTCGTTTTGGGGCCCCCAGAAGCAAAACCCGCATACTCATTCCCAATGTTATTCTTATGGAGCTTAAAAACGTGTCAAATTTTGCTATATTGGATTGAAACATGTACTTTGCAATTTAAATTCGCTGAGTATGCAGGTCTGCTGCAACGGGGTATTTAATATAGTTATAACTTCAGTGTAAAACATTGTATGTTGATCCAGAATAAAGTTTGTAAAAAAAATTATCATATGTAAATATTTATTTCCCCTCCTGGAAAAATCCAAGTTAATCTGGATTTGCTTGTAAACAGCCAAGCTTCATCTTATACCTCACTACCTCTACTTAGTTTGTCTTCATAAAATTTCAAAAAAACCTTTTCTTAGTTATTTTTAAGTGTATAATCCCCTTCTTTCCATTGGCTGTTGGGCTATAAACTAACAGTCCTTTCTAAGGAATATGCCAGTCTTAGTCACATTTATTTCACATTTCGTTTGCGCGGCGAACCGCTTTCACAATTGCCTCACGCTGCACCGTCACGGTGGAGGTTCACGTGAACTTTGTACGGATCTACCCTACCCCTGGCAGCAGAGCCGCCTTTCTGAGCCGGGACAGGACACATTTAGGGGGGACAAACCCTGCCCATTTCGAACCACATATCCAACAAGGCCAACCTCAAACGCTGGATCCACCAGCCCTGACCGAGAGTCGACCCCAGCCAGAACCGATGGGGCTTGAAACCAGCGCACGTGGTACTTCGTTTGTACATGTATCTAGTCTCGCGGCCTTCGATTATGCGTTTCCCATTACGGGAGGCTACCTGAATAGCCTCCTGCATACAAAGGACGACCTGACGTGAGCCCCACCAGTTTTCCCGTTTTCAACCCCGGATACCTTTGCCCTCACTCTGGGTAGAACCAGTGTTCGAGACCATAAGTTAAGACCCAGCACTGTTTCACCACCTAGATCGGATCCGGCAGGATGAACCAGGCCGCAACAAGGGGAACAACCCCGCTGATGAGCTGGCAGCCAGCTGAGAGCTGCGTCTGGTGGCCCCAAAATATTGGCCCAAAACCTCCCAGACCCTCCCCAGGAAACTACTTCCAGAGACAGGGACATGCCTACTGCATCGCCCTCCCTCTGGGGGACAGGAAGACATCGGCCTTAGTAACAAGACTACAGGATCGCGCCACAATCGTCATTCACTCGTCTGTCATTCATACTTGGGTTAAAACCCCTTCCAGGGTAGGTCACCGTTTCAGGCAATGTATGATGTATGATGGTAAGTGATTCTTTTTTAAGCTCTCACAAATTTCTACTATTTATAGTCTGATTGTCTGATTAATATGCTATAAAACAACTATTACATGCACTTTCATTGGTTACTTGCAATTTCCTACGTACCAAAGTTAGAATTTTGACTGCCCACTGGGTAGTGCTATATGCAGTTTCTTACGCACTATAGTTTGCATTATGACGTACCACTGGACGGTGAGAGAGACGAAGGTTGCGTCCCACCAACGGGTGAACAGCCATTTTGGTCCCTTATAAACCCAGGTTTACACTCGCACCATGCCTTGTGATTCTCAACAATGCACCATGCATTTTCACCAAGAAAACAATCGGCTCCTATGCATGGATTACCGCATACTCCATTTATACACGCCTCAGTATCTTTGCATTGATCGTTGCTAGTACACCTGGTACCTAAAAAACATACATATGCATAAATTAACAATAGTTTTGGTGGAGACCTGTAGTTTTTACCTAGTATCAATAGACATGATACATATAACAAATTCCTCTCCTTCGTCTTTGTTTATCCCATGATATCCAACATTTCTTTGTCAGACTTATTCTTTCTTCTCGTTTCCATTTATGTCCATTTTTATGGATGTATGTGTGTGTGTGTGTGTGTGTGTGTGTGTGTGTGTGTGTGTGTGTGTGTGTATGTAAACAAAGCTAGAGACGACACCAGTGGTCCGATTTTCATTAAATTTGGCATGTAGGTATAAAGCCGCGGTATCTCCAGGCGTATTTTTTTTAATTTTTGATTTTTAAGGGTATTTACCCCATAAAAACCCATAAAAAATGACAAAAATCCAAATTTCTCTAAAACGGCTCTAACGATTTCATGGTTTTTAGAGCTTAGGATGACAATCAAAATGGCACCACCCGCATGTCTGTTCAGAAATTCAGGTTCAGAAGTTATGGGGGTTTAAGTGTTAAAAAATTCTTATTTTTCAAATCTAACAAATACTGTAACTTTTAAAGATAATATACTTCTGCAACCATTAAATTTGGCTTGAAAAACTGAATAATCTAGTATTTTGAATCATTAGTTTACGTCAACTGGTTGCGGAGATAATTGATATTTTAGTTCGGCGGTAAACGCAGTACGTTGTCCAATGTTATTCTTATGGCAAATATTCAAAAACCGATATCTTCGTTATTTACTAACCGATTTTGATAAAATTTGGTATATATTTGTGTGATACTTAATTGTTAATTTGTTTTATTTCACTATATATGTTTTCTGGTTTTAAATGACTTGAAGGGTGGAAGTATGTGTCAGTTTCCTGATACCGTTTATTTTATGTATTTTTCCTCAATAGGACCTAGAAACATTGATTTTTATAGCGAACCGTTCGAAAACCTATCTTTGAACGCCATTGAATCAAAATTGTTAGGTCTTTTCAAATCTCGAACTAATTTTTCAGGAACACTTAGAAAATATTTATTAAATTCTTCAGCTACTAATAACCGATCGTTTATATTATCATCTTCTTCTTTCAATGAAATGAGAACATTGCGCTTTGGAATTTGCCCTGTTATATCCTTTAATAAATTCCACGTATCTTTTGCAATTCCCTTATATTTATTGAATAGCTTGCCATAGTAATTATTTTTTAGAGTTTTGGTATCAGATCTCAATTTATTTCTGAATGATTTAAAATATACCAATAATTCCCGGATTCTTTTTTATAGATTTTAAAAAAGTATTGCGCTTCTTTATTCTTTCATTATCCATCAATAGTTTTATTTTTTTTAATTTTAGGGCAGTTCTTCTGAATCGACTGTTTGCTTTTGACTATTAACTCGCAAAACTTATCATGTAATAAATCAAACGCAACAGACGCATTTTTCTCCCTAAAAATTGCATCCCATTTTTCCATACCCAACAAAATACTTAAATGTTTATGATTGACGTGAGCACTGAGCGCCGGTAACGACACCGATACGAACATTATGATAACGCTCACGCAACAATTGGTAGGCTATTAAATAATTAGCTTCAGTTAAATTGAGTGATTTCACTAAATTGAGAGGTTCACCTGACAAGGTACTTAGCAAATACTGAAATTTAGCTACATTAGAGATGTTTGCATTTTTGTGAACAGTGGTATCAAAAAGATTGATGTATGAAATCCATTTCAAAGGAGTTCCATCAAATGTTTGCAAATTAAGTTTAGGCAATTTTACGCCAGAAATTACATCAGTAGGAAATTTGGGAGCTATATTTGTGTCACTTGAGCCACCAACTGAACCAGGTGTCGAAGGACTAGGAACAATTGCGACTTCAATCTCACTAACGCACATATAAATCATTAATTGCATCTATATCATCTGAAAGAATTGTTTCAGTTGCTTCTTCACTCTCACTCTGAATAATACGGTTAACATTCAGCTCAAAGTCTGCCCGTTTTTTCTTAAGTTCTGCAAAGATTGTATTTAACTGCCTAACTTGCACAGGTGTTATTGGCGGAGGACCAGAAGTAATTTTTGAAACTGATTCAAGTAATTTTGTGAAACGGGACTTGATTAAGTCAGTAGATTTACGATAAGTTTCGTATTTAAATTCTTTTGGCGCCATATTGTAAAAGCCAGCAACTACAAAGTATTTCACAGAGAATAATCTATCAATATTGTTTTATGTTACTTTAATGAAGTACCTAGGCCTAGTTTAAAGTCATCAAAAAAGGCAAGCATGAAATGACATTTCTGGCCTGGTAGGCTACAACAAAATATACAATTGGCTAATAAGCAATGATTACTAGGCCCTAGTCCTATAATAACAGTGAGAACGGAGAACTTACAATACGAAGAAAGAAAAAACCAAAATGCCAGCCGGTATGTCAATGATATAAACTTTAAACTATAATGCCTATCTTAAGGCTTAAAGGCGAAAGTACAAACCAGTACGATTTAATACAGTGGTATATGGGGCTACGACTCAAACTGCCCCTAACAGTTACAAAGGTAAACGAAATTGATAGCTACAGAGCGTATCAGATTAAGTTAAAGTTTAGCTTTAACTCAATTGTAAAGACAATGACAGTGGGATTGATAACCAATACTTCCACGAAGGGAATACGAAAAAGTGAGAAAACTTGCAATGCAAAATAATCAAAAATATTGATTTTAGATTGTAGCCTATAGCCTAAGCTTACATAGGCCTACAAACTATTAATGGATCTAAAGATCCTGGGACGCAAGTTAACTGTCCCGAGAGAGAGAGAGAGTTAGTGCCAAATTTGGCGATAAATTACTGTACTGTCACAAGACAGACAAGGTGGCTCTACCTACAAACAATTATTTTCAAATAAAATTAAATGTAGGGGGACCTAAAGCTACAATAGCCTTGAGAAACTGTGTAAGCAGCAATTGGCTGCACTATGACTGATTCCTAGGCCCTAACTGCAAGTACAACTTGAACAGTATTAACTTTATATTATGCATGCATGAGCTTAGGCTATGAGTAATTAACTTCAGTCGAAAGAGACAAATAAAAAACCTATTAAGTACCTAGGGCCTACTTCAATCAATGTAGAGCTCTATTGAATTAATACAATTTAGGCTAGATAGGTTTTTCCTTAAACTAGGCAAAACAATTCAGAGACATGTGTGATACATTAGAAACAACAAAATATAAATTTAAAAACTAACCATGTATAGGGTACAGTAAACTAATAAGAAAGTATTACCACTTCTCAATTTCTTACAAAATATTGAGACAATCAATTTATAAAAATCAGTAAATCTTGACTAAACAAAAATTAAAATAATAATTGACACCTATTAGTAAGGTTATGACACTGAAGTTTGACATTTACTTGTCAATCGAAATCAACAACAAATCGATACGGCTGTGGTAAGAGTGGGGGGGGGGGGGGTGCAGCGAATCAATAATATCGATCGTCTGTCCCAGAATGCAATGCGTTGATCACATGATCAACGTGGCTGCCTTCCTTGAGGCAACGAAAGAGACGCCAACATGGCGGAGACTTAAATGAAAGCAAAATTAATTTAACAATTTACTGTACGACATAGGACTGTCCTTAAATCCGGTCCGGATTGGACCAATGCCTCAAATTTGTTGGGAAAATTGTTTAAGTTGTGTAGTTTAGAACTAATTCGGTAGAGAAACGATTGAATACCTTAAATATTTTAGTTGAAAGAGTCCAGGTCCTTTCCCGGTCGTCACAGAGTAGTTCACAGCGAAGTCCACTGTCCTTTTGTAGGGAGAAGTGAATTAATGTTCACTTGACACTGTCTTTATGTCTTGAGGTTTGAATCAACGCACGAAAGCGAAAGTTTTTATATTCTTCACACGAGACGCGGAAGCCCGGTCTGAGCGCTCGCAAATTTTCTATACACGACCGCGCACAAATGAAGATCTCGTTGAAAGTTTTAGTCTACTTTGGGAAATTAAAACATTAAGAGCATTTTTAAAGAACAAACTAAGGCTTTACTAAGCCCAGAGAAAAATAAAAATGGCGATTTTGCCAGAGAAGGGAGCGAGAGTTCTACATACTTTAATTATTGGTGAGCGAGTGAGTGAACAAGAAGGAAGTGATAGTTGTTCCCAATTTGGAATGGGTGAACACCTGGAAAACGGAATCTTTCCGTTTTTGACCCCAAAAGCGTGTAAGGTCTTATCGCTGGGCCTACAACCCTGTCACGTGATTAATTGGTTGTCAGGGCTTCCCGTTATTTCACTCCTCCCTCTCTTTTATTTAAACATATGTTTATGACTTATCTTTCATTAACAGTAGTTATAAAACTTAATCAAATACTGAACACCAGCGTTCTGCAAACACTTGGAAATCTTTGCATATCAAGGTCGAACAATGAGTACTGCTTCATTACTACTTCGTTACTTCATTGGTCGAACAATGAAATAACATGGTAAGTACTGCATGTTTTCCTAATAGTTGTAAGATTTCTGTGGTCAGACCTATCCACAAGAAGGGAGAGGAGACTTCGGTAAGCAATTATCGTCCAATCTCACTCCTACCAGCCGTCTCGAAGATATTCGAAAAAGTAATTTGTGAACAAATGACAGATTTTCTGGAAATTAACTCGCTTTTGAATTTAAAACAATACGGTTTTAGGAGGGGCAAATCAACGAAACTGGCTCTGATAGACTTCATCAGCGAGTGCATCGATGCGGTTGAGGAGGGCGAGTCGGTGATTGGGTGTTTTGCCGACTTGTCCAAAGCCTTCGACTGCGTCGATGTGCCGCTGTTGATTTCTAAACTAGCAAACATAGGGTTTAGAGGATCAGCCCTAAAACTTCTTAAATCATACTTAACAGACAGACAGCAAATGACTGAAATTCAGCACAAAACAAAAAACAAAATCAAATCTTTTCAATCAAAATTAGAAACTGTAAAAGCAGGAGTTCCGCAGGGTTCAATAGTTGGCCCTGTTCTTTTCCTTTTGTATATAAACGACATTTCAGAAACAATCCCCATCCAAAATTTATTTCAATTTGCCGATGACACCACAATTTTTTCTAAAAACAAAAATCCTCTACAATTGGAAATAGATTCATTTCAGATTGCAAACCAGGTAACTCAATATTTTTCAGAACACTCTCTTAAGTTAAACTCATCAAAAACACATTTTCTCCACATTCAAACTCAACAGAGGAAAAATTTAACTAGCACTGCCTCTCCTAACCTAACAATCGGCGAAGATGAAATAGAAAAAGTAGAGGAGGCTGAGTTTTTGGGAGTGAGATTGGACGAATGCATGACTTGGAATGAACATGTGGGTAAATTAGAGGGTAAACTTGCTAAAGGCCTATTCACTCTAAGGCAAGTCAGTAAATTTGAAAACAATCATTTAGCTCGAACTGTATATTTTTCACTTTTTAAAACACACATTAACTATTCAATAATCCTTTGGGGCTCTACCAAAGGAAATTTAATTAAAATATTTTTATGGCAAAAAAGGCCATCAGAGCAATAGCCAAACTACCCCCTCGGGCTCATTGTCAGGATTTTTTCAAACAACTCAACATCTTGACCGTTCCGTGTATTTTTATTTTTGAATGTTTGATGTACGTAAAAAAAGAAAACAAACTTCCGGAAGAAAAATCTCATTGCTACAACACCAGATTTAAAGTAAATTTTTCAGAATTTCATAAACTTTCGATTTTTGAAAGAAAACCGGAATATTGGCAAGAAGCTTTACCAAGCTCTGCCAAGTGACCTGACAAACATTCATAAAACTTCGCTCTTTAAAAGTAAAGTTAAAAAATTTCTTATTCAGACTAGTTTTTATGACATAGACAGCTTCCTGGAGTATGGTAAAGAAAGACCCTCAGGATGTTAATTTCAAGTCGTCCCCTCCCACACCCAACCTAACCTAGGCCAAGTTGTCCTGACCACGTTAGGCAACTAGAAATGACAAGTTCCACGCCGCTCAACGGTCTACGGAACGCCGAGGGATGTAAGATGTACAGTTATGAAGAGCTATTTAAAATACTCTCAAGTAATTATAAAACTAAAAGAGTTATAGTTGCCAAACGAGTGATATGTTTTCTTACAAACGGAACGAACAGATTTTCACTGAATACACCAACATATTAAGAAACAAAATCAACTACTGCAACTTGCTAGTTGAATTTTATCAGCAAGCTTTGGTAACAGCTTTTATTATGGGGGTAAGTGACTCTAACATTAAAGAATCATTTATGAGAAAAGATCACTACTCCCTTACTGATGTTTTAGAGTCAGTTAACACTTTATTTTCAATTCAAATAGAATCTTTAGGCATTATTAGAGAACGAGAACAAGAATATAATTATGGACGTTCGGGTCCCCGCTTTGTCTGCGGAGGAAATAATTTGAAAAAGAATTGTCGACTAAAGCATCCGTTTTGTTTCAAATGCAAAATTAAATCGCATATAACAAGAAATTGTTAAGTTAAACAGAGTGTTGAGTAAGCGGAAGATAGTAACAAGCAGGAAACCAAAGAAAAGATAATTAATCAGCTTGGAGGGATCCGAGTCATATATTGCATTAATCGGGATATTGGGAGTTTTCCCATATTGATATTCAAAGTTCTTATAAATGATAAATTAGTTGATATGCAATTCGTTACAGGTAGTTGTGTGTTTATAATATCTGAGCAAACCTGGCTTGATCTTAACAAACCTCCTCTTCATCCAAGCCAACAGTCTTTAACTTGGCAAACTAATGTTGAAGTAGCTCTTGGGGAATTAAATAGAAAACTTAAACCTTTTGTTACTTTTGGAGTGAAACAAAACATTTTAGGTAGATGCTGGATTTATGAACTTAGATTACATAAAGAATTGCTCATACATTTAAATTTACATCGTTAATTTTTGTTCTAGTTTTGTGCTTGTCTCTACAAGTTCAAGGTTTAAAAATAAGTATAAATGATTTATGCAATGAGTTCGCTGAAGTATTAACACAGGGGGAAGAAAAATGCTCTAAAGTCCCCGCGAAAATTGCATTTGAAGAAAGATGCTGTCTCAGTTTTTCAAAAAAACCTATGCCTGTTCCGTTAGCACTTAGAGACAAAAGTGCGTGAAGAATCAGACCGTCTCATAAGTAACAGTGTGCTAGAAGAAATTGACCACCCAGAATGGGCTGCACCCTGTGTAATTCTCAGAAAACCCAATGGAGCATTACGTATCTGTAGTGACTTCTCCACAGGATTGAATTAGGCATTGGAAATACAAAAAGGTCCCTCATTGGAAGTGCAAAAAGTACTGTTTGCAAAATTAGTAGGTGGACAAAAATTTACAACACTAGATTTGTCTGATGGCATATCTCTCAATTCCTATGGAAGAAAACTCCAAAAATCACCTTGTTATCAATACAATATTTGGGTTGACGCGTTACTACAGATTGTGCTTTTGAGTGGCCCCAGCAACAGCAATCTTCCAGAGACGTATGTATGGTATGCCTTCTGATTTGGAGGGAATTGCATTTCTCCTTGATGATGTGGTAATCACCGGCAAAGACGACGAAGAGCATTTAAGCAGATTACGTGAAGTTTTGAAAATAATTAAAGAAGGAGGATTTTGTTTGAATCGAGCTAAATGCAAGTTTCTACAAGATAAGGTTCACTACTTAGGTTTCACAGTTTCTAAAGATGGCATTTCCGCAACATGGATAAAGTGAAACCGATTTTATAATTGGATGAACCCAAAGATGTGAAACAATTGGATACAGTTATTGGAATGTCCAATTTTTACTCAAGGTTTATTCCTAATTTCGCAGACATCTGTACACCTATTAAGAACTTACGGAAGAAAGAAGTTACTTGGAATTGAACTCAAGATTGTTCTGAAGCTAATACTGAGATTAAGACAGCACTAACGTCAACTCCAATTTTGGTTCCTTACAACAGGAAATTGCCACTAGTTGTGGCAGCTGATGCATCGTCAATGGGGATCGGAATGTCTATATTCCATAGGTATTCAGATGGAAAGGACAAAACAAATACATATGCTTCAAAGACTTTAACAGCAGCTGAAAAGATCTACTCTCAATTCGAAAAGAAGCTTTTACTTTTGGTATACTCTGAAAAAGTTTCGTATCCATCTTTGGGGCAGCAATTTATTGATTCAGACCGGTCATCGACCTCTTTTATCAATTTTTGGTTCAATAAATGAGTACCCACATCAACGTTTTGAAGACTTTAAAGGTGGGCATTACATCTGACGAATTTCTCATTTAACATTGAGTACGTTCCTACGAGAGAATTCGGAAAAGTCGACTGTTTAAGTAGAATGCCAACAGGTAAAGATGATGTTTTTGATGAAGCAGATGAAACATTTATAGTCCAGTCAAAACAGGGTTTGACCTGGACAAAATTCCGTTAATTTTGAAACTTTGCACACTTATTTAGAAGTACCCAAGGATGAAAATACCAAAAAGTCCTGGAAAATATGTGGCGAGCTCTAGTGGCAATTGGCAGAAACAGGGTAGGTTTTTTGTTTTTCTCAAAAATCTCGAGAACCGTTGGTCGTAGTTAAAAACTTTATATAGACAAAATAAAGCTTATTAAATTTGCTACAAAAAAGATCCTGTACATTTTCCTTGTACCCCTAACGGTTACCGAGTTATAAGGCGTTAAAAATATGGTTTTTCACGATTTTCCTCCAAAAATGGGCAAAACCTTTTTCTTTAGTTTTTAACGTACTAAAATAAAAATAATCAACTTTGATGGGCACCATTAAATTCTGCTCAAAAAACAAACAATGTAGTATCCTGAATCATTGCTTTATGTCCGTTAGTCACCGAGATAATGAAAGTGGTAAACACCCCTTACACTGTACCTTTGTTATCCTTATGGGAAAAGTTCTATATCTCCCTTAATTCGCAACATATCTTAGTAAAACTTGATGTGTGGCTTGATATAGTTGATATAAATCGTATTAAAGCCTAAAATCCCCAATTTTCACATTTACGTGTCAGCAAACCTACATACTCACCTGCAAACGAATAATACGAAGAATGGAGTATGCAGGTTCGCTGGCACGTAAATGAGAAAATTGGAGATTTTAGGCTTTAATACGATTTATCTCAACTATATCAAGCCACACATTAAGTTTTACTGAGATATGTTGTGAAATGAGTGAGATATGGAAATTTTGTTATTTCCCATAAGGATAACAAGGGTAAAATGTAAAGGGTGTTTACCGCTTTCATTATCTCGGTGGCCAATGGAGATAAAACATTGATTCAGGATACTACATTGTTTGTTTTTTGAGCAGAAATTAATTATGCCCACCAAAGTTTGATTATTTTTATTTCAATACATTAAAAACTAAAAAAACAAAATTTTGCCCTTTTTTGGGGAAAATCGCTAAAAAACCATATTTTTTCGCCTTATAACTCGGTAACCGTTAGGAGTACAAAGAAAATGTACAGGATCTTTTTTGTAGCAAATTTAATAAGCTTTGTTTTGTTAACTTAAAGTTTTTACCTATGACCAACGGTTCTCGAGATTTTTGAGAAAAACCAAGAAGTACCCTGTTTCTGTCAATTGCCACTAGAGCTCGCCACATATTTTCCAGGACTTTAAGTATTTTCATCCTTAGGTACTTCTAAATAAGTGTGCAAAGTTTCAAAATTGACGGAATTTTTCCAGGTTGGACCATTTTTTTAAGTTTTTTGACTGGACTATTAGTACGGTTATAGGTTTGACTTTTTCAAATGAACTCAATGTCTACTGTAACGACAATTAAAGAGCTAAAAAACATGATTTGCCGTTATGGAATTCCAAAAACAATAGTAACGGAACCATAGTGATAACGGAACTTCCTTTACATCAACAGAGTTTGCCATATTTTGTAAACACGTTGGAATAGAATATATTTAACAACACCAGTTAACCATCCAGCTTCCAACGGACAAGTAGAAAAGAGTGTCCACACAATGAAAAATACATTACAACTGTGCCAAGAAAAGTCACCATAAGGATTGGAAGCAAATCTAAATAACTTTCTCTACAAGTACAGACTTACCTTAAATGTATCAAGATTATCATCAGCCAAACTCTTTCCAGTCGCAAAATGAGATATCAATTTGATTTAATTCGTCCTGAAAAGAGTAGTCACGGGGGAGAAGGCCAAGACACAAGAGATACTAATGGGAAAGCTACAAAATATTTTCAGGTTACTCAAGCAGTATTTTTGTCACGAATTAAGGATGGTAAACCTCAGTGGACACTGGGGAAAGTAATAAAGAAATTAGGAAAAAATGTTTTATTGACAGAAGCTGGAGCGCGCATATTCAAAAAACACGCTGATCAATTAAGACGTAGATTCCTAAACTCACATCATGAGGAACGTAGCTCAGTGGGGAGGTGATGTATAGTCAGCTGATAATGATGTTACGTTTATGTTTACGTTTGCAATTTAATTGGTTAAGTAATTCTAAGTATAAAAGATTACAATGTCTTATTATTTTGTGTAGTTAAAAATACAACAGTTCCTTGGGACGAAACGAAAAAATGTGCAATTAACATGGGTCCTAAACTCCTAGTGTTAACCTTATGAGGAATAGAATAAATTCTTTATCACGCTTATTTCTCACTAGCTGATCAACACGGTTTTTTCTCATTATATCCAAATGGAACTTGGTATGTGCTTCATCTACTTGATATATACTAGACTAGCTGATGGTAACCCACTTCGCTGGGTTAAAAAAGTTACATAGGCTTTGATTGTAGCTCCGAAGGGTATCATTTGGAAGCAATAAGCATTATAACTTATAATCTTTTATAAACAATCATTATTATTTTTATGTTTCTCAATACGTACCCATATTTTGAGTAGATTGGGGTGTGCAAATTTGGCGGTGACAATTAATTGTATTTTCTCTTTTGAACAGCTTATATTTTGTCTAACCCACTTGAATTTCTTTGCTATGCAATAACTTCAAATGTTGTCCATCTTGCCAATTACTACAATTGGTAGTTCAATATAATCTATATTTTTGCTTGGCAATTTTAGTCTGAATGGTCCAAATAAACAGCCTGAATAGTTGGTTGATTTCAATCAGCTTCGGTTTGATCACTTTTATTTTTTCGTCAGCTTTTGCGTCTGTCTGCTCCCTTTCTGTTTAAATATGTTGCGACAATCTTTCTCTATCTCTCTGTCTGACATTTTAAGCTGTCCGGGAGTCATGTTTTCTTGATATTGCTATGCATTTTCTTGTAATACCCTTAAACACGATTCTCTCTCTTCTTCCGATTCATTTCCTCGTGCAATCTGTCGTCTTTCTGATAGGATGCTGAATTGTGAAAATTCTCTGGTACGCTTTGGAATTATCTCATCTAGTTTTAAGCCTGATTTCACCAAACTTTAAACCACCGTAAAAGGCTCGGTTAGTTTAATTTTATCAGGTGTTTAATACTATTTTCCTATCTTTAACGAACGGTTTATTAACCGACCCTTATCTGATGTTTGGTGAAATCAGACCTTAATTATCTTTAAAATTTTATACCAGAACAAACGTAACACCTAATTCTATTGTACTTTGTTTTTAATAACATAACCTTACTGAACAAATTTACTAAACTGTCAAAAACATAAATAATATTATATTTACTTCATCACCTGTCGTGCAAACATAATTACTGGTGCTGCATTCTGTTGGTAATCACCGTAACTATTTGAAAATAAACCATGTGTTTTGATATAAACAAATAAAACCCAAAACACTCCGGATTTTACTTGATTTGAGGCTCCGTCTAAATGATTTAAAAGCATTTTAAATTCGATTAGTACACGGGTCTGCTGCAATGGGAATAGTTTTTTTTCAGTAGACCAAGTTTCATTGTTCTAGGAAATTGTGAAATAGAAAACCTATTGACAAGTGAATCAGTCAGCCACTAGGTGGGCTTTTCCTTCATGTGTGAAGATTTACTAAAAGCCTTAAAGAGCAGTTAATTTAGTTTTTCGAGTCAACTACAAATATAAATCTGTTCAAGTTTTATCATTGATCAGACATGTCGCATGAACATAAAAGATAGTTCTTCGTGGAAAATTATTAAGTGTATGATAGAAACTAAAATTATGATTAACTTTACTTAGCCGTAATATTTATTTTGAAAACTTTTGCCGGTAAGCCCTTGAATATGAGGCCATAATTGTGTATTAATGGGATGAAATAATAACTCTAATGAAAGATTAGACTTAAATCAATGATACTTTTAGTTATAGTTTTTAATTTATATGTTGATTGTTACTTGGCAGTTTAATAATATTAGGTTTAGGTTGTTCGTATGTTTAACAAAAAGTTGAGTTTACCTTGAGCTGGTACAGCTGGAGTTGGAGGTGTGGTGGGTATTTGAGGTGATGTTGGTTGACAGCCATTGGCACCCCTTATAAATCCAGGTTTGCACCTACATCTTGGCTTATGGTCTCTCATAAAGCACTCTGCATTTGCATCATGACAATCGTGGACTGTGCAGGGATCCACGCAAAATCCATTTTGACAAGCTTGTGTTGATAAGCATTGAGTGTCGTCAGTACATTTCCTGATACCTGCAAAATATTGTATTTATTTGGCAGTTAGAGATTGAACTGTATGATTAATTCATTAATACAGCTATCTGCGAGTTCCTTGAATGATCGCTGTGGTTATCCCACCGGGGTCTCAGTTGTGCATCCATAATCATTCACTTTTTCTCACTTCCAAAGACAGTAGGGACAACGGATGTATATTCATTTCTAAAGCTATTGCCTTCATTGTCCTTAGTACTATTGTGGCTCTTTTACATTTGTTTTATTTTACTATACCCTTTTCTTCATGTGTCCTTAAACTATAGGTAGAACTTTACTGTCGGTTTTCTTCAAAGATAATAATTAAATATTTCTATAAATGTACGATGTACGATGTACATCACAAAAATTTATAATTATCTTATTTAATGAACGTAGGAAACTACTATGTAATAAACAGTATCTGGAAACTGACAAACTTTCTCCCTCAAGGCTATTCAAACCAAGAAAACCTAAAACAAAATAAAAAAATCAATGTTAATTTGACTCAAACATGCATATGAACAATTCTTGGTGTTTTCTTTGTATATCCGATTTTAACCTCTCCTGTGTTGTGTCTAAAAAGCTCGCATAGCCTGCTTATAACTGAAATAAAATTTAACCTCCTCCTATTCCATTATAATAACGATAGTACATACAGTAGCATGATTGCTTTAAGTCTTTTTCAGTCCCCATCTTTGCGAACATTTGAGAATTTACAATATGTGCCTTGGAAATAATCAAATTACTTTTACGTTTTAAAACTTTGTCCTGTGGTTAATTCTCCCACCGTAATTTTTTATAAACAACTGATAACAAAGGTAAATGTATTTAAAGTGGTTTACAGACCTGCTTCTTGTAATCCTTATTGTCGCTAAAGGCAACTAGTTTCGACACCTATATGGTGTCATCTTCAAGGCCGTCCAGGATGTGATGATTCACTTCATTTGAAGATCGTCGAATTAATTGAGAAAACACATACGTACGTACTGACGGACACGAACATCACGAACAAAAAACGAACAAAAACATCGAAACACACAAAAACTACTTTAATTGAGGAACGGACACGCGACCCGGCACGAACGGGGAAGAAGTCTAGACTGCCCGGTCGGGTTTTAAGTTGCGTCGCTCTCAATCCTTATCACCTGCAGGCTGCATTCATTTGTTCCCTCCCCTCCAGTTGTAATCTAATAGCTGTATCATAAATGAAATTCGATTGAAAAGACAATTTGTCATTTTAAACATTTTGTTGGTCTAACTTCACAGCCTTGTAAATTTCAAATTCTTCGAAAGTATTTATTTGAAAACGGTCTTTAGACAGATGTAAAATATTCATGCTATTGTTGATATCGGAGTAACTGTGATTATTTGCAACTATGTGTTCGGCAAAAGTGGAGGTTTGTGCGGATGTTGTTTTCTTGGGCATATGTTCATTGAAACGTTTTTTGAAAGAGCGGGATGTCTGGCCTATGTAGTACTTTGCACAGTCGCTGCAATTCAACTTATAAACACCTGTCTTTTCATGGACAGGTGTTTTCGACTGAGGTCGTTCTTTCAGAAAAGTTCCTAGTTTGTTGCTGGTTTTAAAAGAAACTGTGACGTTATTTTTGGCCATAATATTCTTATAAGTATGGCTGAGGAGAGAACCGTACTGTGTTGAGACATAAGTTTTCTGTACTTGATCGGTCGCAGGTTTTTTGGTTTTTTGCTTAAAAATCAGTTTATCAATGAGATTGCTATCAAAACCATTTGCCACTGCAATATACTTTATGACATTTACTTCCTCAGTATAATCGTTGATATCCATAGGTACTGTGAGCAATCTGTTTACGAAACTATTCTTCTTGTTTACGAATTCTTCTGAAGATTTTCATGTTAATCTTCAGAAGAATTCTTCAGAAAATCTTCAGAAGAATTCTAAATTATCCAAAGAAGCTATCAGTGAGTTAATAGCCTTAACGGAATTGGTTTTACAGCAGAATTATTTTAGGTTTCAAGAACATTTTTATTATCAAAGAGAAGGTTTGGCCATGGGTTCCCCCCTGTCCAGTATATTAGCAGAATTTTTTCTGAACCACGTAGAGAATGAATATTTATTTACTACAGCCAATCAGCACAAAGACAAAATATTGTTTTATTACAGATATGTGGATGACACAATAGTTCTTTTTAATGGAAATGTCAGACAACTAACACTGCTGAACAGTTATTTGTGTAACATGCACAAAAACTTAAAATTTACTTTCGAAAGTGAGAACAACAAGAGCGGAATTCTAAGACGCCCCTCAAACGTACCCTCACTCAAACAACACTCAAACAACATTTAAACAACGGATCGACTGTTGTTGTATTCAATGGTGCCACAGCTGTTTCTGCCAATCAAAGTCAAAACAAAGAGTTTATAAAGGTTGTGTTTATTTCTATTGTTTACTATGAATTTATTGTATGGCTTTCAACTTCTCATTTTCAGATTTATTTGTTATTTTTACTCCTTTTTTATATTCCTGAACATTATTTATTGATTATCTGATTTTTAAGAGCCGTACAGTTATTATTTATCATGGAAATATTGGATGAAGTTTTAATTGAATGTATAGAGCATATCAACGATGATTTATTTGTAAAGATTGTTGTACCGAGGAAGAAATATTTGGATCAGTTTCTTTTGTTTGATGAAAGCGCATTTTTGAGACGGTATGGATTCCAGAAAGATACAGTGAGGAATCACATTTTATCCTTGATATACGGGGATGATGACGACTCGTTCAGAGGACTTCCTATTCCTCAGGAAATTAAAGTGACTATGTTTAAGGCCATATCGTACTGCCGTTGCGTCGCGTCCGTCTAGTATGTGGGTGGATGTTTAAAAAAGTCGCGAACCCTGTTATCAAATTGAAAAAGTAACACTGACGCAACCGACGTGGCGTCGCGTCCATCTCGTCCGCCGACGCGACGTCCGCTCGCAGTTAGTTGCGGCTAATGCAACTCTTGAGGCCATGTCAAAGTTCCTTAACGTCGCGTCCGTCCGTCATCCACGTCCGCCGCGACAGTCTCAAACCCCGTCACACTGCCAGACGCGCGTCTGTAGACCACGCCACCTTTCCTACTAGGAAGAAGTAAGCTTAGTAACCTGGGGAGGCCCAGGCTGACGTCGGCGGACGTGACGGACGCGACGCTACGCCGGATACGTCAGTGTGACTTGTCAGGTGACTTATCCTATTTGACAACATGGTTAGCGACTTTTTAAAACGTCCATCCGCATACTAGACGGACGCGACGCCACGACAGTGTGGCATGGCCTTTACCAAATGTCCGCAGACGCGGACGGTGGCTCGCGCATGCGCATATACTACCTTCCCTGGAACTGAGCTTGCTCCTTCCTAGAGATATGTGGCGTGGCCTACGGACGAGCGTCTGGCAGTGTGACAGAGTTTGAGACCGTCGTTGCGGACATGGATGGACGTCAATGGGTGGACGGACGCGACGCCACGGCGCACAGCGAGCGCAGACTGGGCGACCCAAATGATATCGGGAAGTGATTTTTGTTAAATTCCAAGGAAAAATTAAAAGTCAAAATCATTGCCCATCATAAATTACAATTAAATTTGGGTTATTTAACTTCTAATAGAATGATTGCAATCACAGATTTTTGACTTTTGATCATAAGTTGACTGTGCGACCAAGGCCCGCCGCACATTGTAGCGAGGCGATGCATAGCATGGGCGGATTTAGGTAAAAATATGTGGGGGTCACCTAATGTTTTAACTATTGTAGGCTCACATTCAAACATCAAACTCCCATTTCAATGGTCCGTTCCAAGGAGGTAGGCTACTTATTCTATTTAACAACAACCATTTGTAATTTAAGCAAATACAGTACCTCGATCAAAGTTATGTTGAAAACATTTTCCTCCTTCACTGCCAACAAATCCACCAAATATCAGAGGGTGTCATCAAGTACCCGCTGGCACCCCCAGAAATCCGCCCATGATGCGCAGGCAAGGTACAGGCTGGAGGGAGCGAGGACTTGGTAAAACAGACTGTTGTCACCCGTCTCGGCATGACACTTCTCTAAACCAGAATACTCTGATACTTAATATCACACAGGACGGACTCAGTCAGGAAAGGACAGAGCACGGCAGTCAAATACTGTCGTGCGTCGTCGCAATGTACGATTATCGTTAGCGTGTTGCAGCAAACAAATATTATCGTAACTGAATATACGATAGACGGGCTCCTTAGACGGGCGCCGAACCTCAAAACGGTCGCCCCTGAGTTAAAAAAAGTATTTTTAAGAGTATGAGCTACAATCGTTAAGAATTAGGATAGTAATGTTTCATTAACATTTTTATATGACCTACCATGCATGTGTATCTAATTGACGTAGCTACGTTTTTTACGTGGTTATTTTAAAAAATTGGTTCAAAAGTGATTGCGTAACCTTTGATATTAAATACGGATTCAGCGCCCGTTTTTTTAGTTATTTTTACGTACCAAGATCGTTCGTTCCATTAACTTACAATAATATAATATCAGACAGTTCATTTTAACTAGATCAAATGTGTAAATAAGAATTAACACCTAAATGTAAATTTATTTGATTTCCCTTCCTTTCTTTCTTTTAATTCACTTTCTTTTCTTATTTATACATATATTTCAAGCGGTAAATCTACAACATGCTTTTTATCTAAAAGCCTTTGCATCACAACTTTTATTTGGTTGCAATTTGAAATCAGCTGTGATACCATTCCCCAAACAACACTGAACATTGAATGAACAACGGATCGTGTTGTTTGAGTGAGGGCTCGCTTGAGTGAGGTCTTAGAATTCCGCCCCAATAGTTTGAATTTTTTGGATTTGACAATAACGAAACTTATTAACAGATTCAAATTTAAGATATACAGAAAACCAACTTGTACTGATCAAACAATCGATGTTAATTCACACCACCCATATTCCCAAAAAATCGCAGCTTATAATAGTTTCGTAAACAGATTGCTCACAGTACCTATGGACATCAACGATTATACTGAGGAAGTAAATGTCATAAAGTATATTGCAGTGGCAAATGGTTTTGATAGCAATCTCATTGATAAACTGATTTTTAAGCAAAAAACCAAAAAACCTGCGACCGATCAAGTACAGAAAACTTATGTCTCAACACAGTACGGTTCTCTCCTCAGCCATACTTATAAGAATATTATGGCCAAAAATAACGTCACAGTTTCTTTTAAAACCAGCAACAAACTAGGAACATTTCTGAAAGAACGACCTCAGTCGAAAACACCTGTCATGAAAAGACAGGTGTTTATAAGTTGAATTGCAGCGACTGTGCAAAGTACTACATAGGCCAGACATCCCGCTCTTTCAAAAAACGTTTCAATGAACATATGCCCAAGAAAACAACATCCGCACAAACCTCCACTTTTGCCGAACACATAGTTGCAAATAATCACAGTTACTCCGATATCAACAATAGCATGAATATTTTACATCTGTCTAAAGACCGTTTTCAAATAAATACTTTCGAAGAATTTGAAATTTACAAGGCTGTGAAGTTAGACTAACAAAATGTTTTAAATGACAAATTGTCTTTTCAATCGAATTTCATTTATGATACAGCTATTAGATTACAACTGGAGGGGAGGGAACAAATGAATGCAGCCTGCAGGTGATAAGGATTGAGAGCGACGCAACTTAAAACCCGACCGGGCAGTCTAGACTTCTTCCCCGTTCGTGCCGGGTCGCGTGTCCGTTCCTCAATTAAAGTAGTTTTTGTGTGTTTCGATGTTTTTTGTTCGTTTTTTGTTCGTGATGTTCGTGTCCGTCAGTACGTACGTATGTGTTTTCTCAATTAATTCGACGATCTTCAAATGAAGTGAATCATCACATCCTGGACGGCCTTGAAGATGACACCATATAGGTGTCGAAACTAGTTGCCTTTAGCGACAATAAGGATTACAAGAAGCAGGTCTGTAAACCACTTTAGTATTCCCTGTAATCCGGAGGCTATAAACACAACAAAATGAAGTAAATGTATTCCTTAAACTATGATTGTGTCATATTTTAGGATGATATGTGGATTATTTCATGGCTACATTTATGTATGTTTAGCGTTTGTATCTTGGTAAACTTTTAAAAAGACTTATGTTGGAGTTGTTTAAATTATGGATTACACTTAATTGAGTGTTCATTTTATACATGGTATGATTATCTAATGCACAAAACAAATTGTAAATCAATACGTTAATTGAAACTTAGCACTTTTATAATATTAGGTTAGGATTGTTCGTATGTTTAATAACAAGTTCAGTTTACCTTGAGCTGAAGGCGTAGGTGGAGTTGGAGGAGTAATTGGCATTTGAGGTGAAGTAGGTTGACAGCCATTGGCACCTCTTATAAATCCAGGTTTGCACCTACATCTTGGCTTATGGTCTCTCATAAAGCACTCTGCATTCGGATCGTGACAATCGTGGACTGTGCAGGGATCAACGCAAAATCCATTTTGACAAGCTTGTGTTGCTAAGCATTGGGAGTCGTCGGTACATTTGGTGGTACCTGCAAATATTACATTTTTAAAGTAGTACAAAACTTAAGAACATTGTGGGATCCCACATAATAAACGCAAGCTGCGCACTCACTCACCCGTCTAACGCTGTAACCAGAACTTTAGGCCTAAATGTGAACGTTACTGTTAAACAAACCATGTTGTAGGAAAAACAGTGTTTGGTAAAACGTGCATATGTTCGCAACATTATTTTACCTACTTAATTTTTGTAATTTAATTTTTAGAAATGAAATTACTTAACAAATATTTGTTTTAAAATAACTATGTTCATTTCAACTAACTGTTTTTAAGACCGGTGGCTTAAGCATTATGTGACATATCGATGGTCTATAATAACATATACAACTCACTTAAATGATTCTAAAAAAATTTTAAAGTACTAACTCAAATGAAGGATTAAACCTAATTTACTGGTACATTTATACGTAGTTGTTATTACTTA
Organism: Flexamia atlantica; assembly: GCA_035578135.1. Lineage (NCBI taxonomy): Eukaryota > Metazoa > Arthropoda > Insecta > Hemiptera > Cicadellidae > Flexamia > Flexamia atlantica. The sequence continues at coordinate 19,063,497 of JAQJVK010000009.1, read as the reverse complement.
ATGTACAGCTAAACAACAAAATCGCACATTTATACGTTTATTGAGACATGACAGGTTTTTTTGGGTTGTTCGTGTGCTTATTAACAAGTTAAGTTTACCTTGAGCTCGAGGCGTAGGTGGAGTTGGAGGGGTGATTGGCATTTGAGATGAAGTTGGTTGACAGCCATTGGCACCTCTTATAAATCCAGGTTTGCACCTACATCTTGGCTTATGGTCTCTCATAAAGCACTCTGCATTCGGATCGTGACAATCGTGGACTGTGCAGGGATCAATGCAAAATCCATTTTGACAAGCTTGTGTTGATAAGCATTGAGTGTCGTCAGTACATTTAGTTGTACCTGCAAAAGATTGTATTAATTTGGCAGTTATCAGAGATCGAATTGTATTTTTAATTCATTACCAGTGAGTTCCTTGATTGATCACTGTAGTTTTCTCACCGGGTTCTCGGTGTTAATCCATAATTATCCAGTGTTTGCTCACTTCCAAACTCAGTTCAGGTAAAAAATATGTTTGCATTTCTAAATGAAGAGTACGTTTGCTTTCAAATATGTTCTTAGTACTATTGTGATTCTTTTACATGTGTTTTAATTTGCTACAAGCATTTTCCAGTGTATCCTTAAGCCATTGGTACAACATTACTATTGGTTGTCTTCAAATAGTGTGGGGTGATATGTAAGCATTATACCCTTCCGTTTGATTTGCATGTAAAAATTTATTTGTTGATTTTAAATTATTAACAATATATTTAGAAGTAAAAAACGCCCTGTTGACATTTTTTATCTCATCTTCTTACCTCCGAAATCAAATAGAGGGCATAACCTTATGATCGAGCCTAAAAATAAAAAGGGTATAGTAAGGGAAAAACACCACTTTACACTAGGAAAATTTCTATAAGAGTGACTTATGCGTTTTTCTGTCATATTATACATGCTTATAAAAGTACTAAATGTTTACCTAAATATCACCACCGGAAGTACGAAATTTCAAGATGGTGTCCAAGATGGTGTCAAAAGAACTGAAGACATAGAAAATAAATCAATTAGGCAGTGTATATGCGAATTTTGTGTCATAATGCCGCTGCCAATAATGAAGGGAGGTAAGAACTTCACTTTAACTGGGTAAAAAATATTTTCCGCCATCTTGGATCCGCCATATTGGATGTGATTATTTTTCAAAAGTAAACATTGTGTTGTGACCCATCATTACAAACTAGATTTTCACGGTGATTGCAATGCCGAAATCCGTTTTTGAAAAAGTTTTTAAGTTGTACCCAAACAAGATTCTTCTCTGTACAAACCTTATGGACATTTCAAGCTTTACATTTTTTTAGATTATAATTCTTATACCTTCGGTTCTAACCAAAGTATGACGGTCGTTTGAATCTTAAAACACTCAGTGATATAACGGTATTAATGAAATAAACTGAAATAAACTGTCAATTTGACTGAAACAAACTGTCAATAAACTGAAATAAACTGTCAATTTGAATCAGAATGGAAAGAGACTGAATTATCATCCATAATTTAACATAAAATTTAATTTTTCTAAAATTTATTTTCGTTAAAAATGAAATATCTCAGGTTTTACATTAGATAGATTGTCAGTTCTGGTCTTATATGATTCGGCAAATAATTGGCTTTCTAACGATATATTGTAAATTGGAATCAGACGAATTTCAGGTGAGTTATGATCCTTCATTCTAAGTAAAATTTATTGTTTTGCACATTTTTAGTTTAGTTAAGGGCATCTACCACCCATTCTAACAGAGGCTTGAAATTTGCTAAGACCTTAAATTACTCACATTGTTTTTGGCTTTAATTTAAGCTATTAATAATTTAAATCGGTTGAATTAGAGGCGAGTTATAAGCCTTAAACTTAACAGGAATTCTGTAAGAAAATTAATTTTAAATTTAAGGAAGGATCATAACTCACCTGAAAGTCATCTGATTCCAATTTACTATAGCTCATATGAAATCCAATTATTTGCCGAGTAATTTAAGTCCAAAGCGAACAAATTATCTCACGTAAACCCTGAGTTATTTAATTTTAACTAAAGTAAATTCCAGAAAAAAACTATTTTTATTTTTAATTATGTAATATAACTCAGTCTCTTTCCGGTCTGATTCAAATTAACAGTTTCTCTAATTGATGAATTTATAATACTGAGTGTTTTAAGACCCAAACGATCTATATACGTTGATTAGAACCGGAGATATAAGAAATACAATCCTTAAAAATATTCAATGCTTAAAACTCCCATAAGGATTGTATGAGAAAAATATTTGATTGGGTATTTCTTGAAAACGAATAAAGATTTTCAAAAACGGATTTCGCCCTTGCAATCAGCGTGAAAATCTAGTTTGAAATAATGGGTCACAACACAATGTTTACTTTTGAAAAAATATATTACATCTAATATGGCGGATCCAAGATGGCGGCTAAAAATGTTTTTCCAGTAAAAGTGAAGGTCCTACCTCCCTTCAATTATTGGCAGTGGTCTTATGACACAAAATTCACCTATACACTGTGCAAGGGATTAATTTACTGAATAATTAAAGAAGATTACCTCATTTTTTTCTCTATTTTGGTAGCCATCTTGGATTGGGGTGTATATAAGGATGAAAAAAAATGTCAACAAGTCATTTTTTCATCCAAAGGTGCTCAATATCAATTTTCCAAAGTTATTTCAATTTTTACAAGCCAGTCGAACGGAATATACATACCATCCCGGACTGTTTATGATTTAATTGAGATACAATAATTTATAATTATCTTATTTAATGAACGTAGGGAAGCACGAGGTAATAAACGGTATCAGGAAACTGAGACAAACATTCTCCATTAAAGCCATTTAAACCAAAAAAACCTAAAACATGATTGAATAAATCAAATCATCAATTGACTCAAAAATACTTATGAGATAAAATATCACAATAAATGTTGGGCGGAATTCTTTTTAAGTTCTTACACTCAAGTTTTAGATTTGCACCACTTACTGAACTGAACGTCTCAAAATCACGTATAACCTGGTTATAACTGAAAGACATTTTAATCTCCTCCCATTCCACTACAATAATGATAGTAGCTCGATTTTTCCAAATCTTTTCCATGTCCCATCTTTATAATCATTTGTAAATCTACAAGATATGACTTACAAAAAATCACACTACTCTTACGAATCAAAATATTGCCTTGTTAATAATTCACCGTGTTTAAGCAACTAATAACAAAGACACAGGATTCCCTTAACTATGATTAGCTATGAAGCCCAACCATCATAGTGCACATCATGGGATGCCAAGCTTTAATTTGATACATAGATAAAGGGTCTACAAAGTCTAGTTTTGGGTGCAGCACTAAATATACTAACACACAACTCTCTTTACAAATATATATCTATAAGTATAAAAGAGGATGTTGGTATCTATAAGTATAAAAGAGGATGTTGGTATATATATATATATATATATATAGCATTGATAAACTCAGACACCGCTGGACCGATGGCCACGAAACTTGATAGATACATGTAGAATTTCATGGAGTAGGTTTATAAACCTTCAATTTCGTGATAACTTTCAGGGCTTGGCCCTGGGACCGTCTTAAAGGTACCCATGTCAGGGATTTTGAAAGAATTTGATTACATTAGATTTGTTTACTAACAAAACATGTGAAAGTAAAATTTAAAACAGGTGATGTAAATTAATGGTATTTCTTTCTGCTATTTAACTGTATTTGTTTACATGAAGATTTGTTACTTGGTGCCAGATGGTTAATAAATTAAGGCTTTTGGATATATTTTAAGTGCAATACACTATATAAAATGCTGGTATGTAGTATAAAATAAAATAAATAATTGATATTACTGAAGGACTTCTGTGATCACTGATCACTTATACTTGAAGGACTTCATTTTATGACAACAAACTGCTGTTTAAAGAGGAAGAGTGTGCTACTGTAAAGTATTAATTTTATCTGCAGCACTTTAAGAAAATTACTGGGACGGCTCATCCAATCGTTTTGTTCATATAGAGTCTAAAAACGTAAGACAGCACTTTTTAATAATTGCTGGAGTGGAATTGTAATTTTTTGTTAAAGGTAGACCCTAAAACCTTAAGAAAATGATCTTTTACAGTGAATGAAATTTCAAGTAATGTTCTAAGGTTCCTCTAACACGTATGCCTTCATGAAGGAAAGAAATAGGATTTCTAATACGCAGGTCTGCTGCGACGGGGGTGCAAAAAATTTCAAATTAAGGGTAACTATGCTCAAGGCCCCACAGTGTGGCCTTGCTATGCTACATATGCGAGCAGATTCAAAGCTGCCGAAAAAGCCAAGGGTGCCATTCCTTATATCGTGCCCTATGATCATCATCAGTGCAAGCTCAGATACCGTGCGTTAAGCAGAAACGACCATAAATTCTTCTCGGCGTTTGTCTTGGGTGAGCCAGTCTCTGTAAATTTGCTTCTTGAGTGTACGAGCGCAATCCTCTTCACCTGATAGCAAGATCGACTGGACAGCCGATACAAGCAAACAGCACTTGCAAGAGGAAGGACCGCCGATATTGGGCATTAGCCTACCCAAGGCAGCAACACCATTTGGGGCTTTGTCGGTGGGGCGCTGGATATGGTCACATTTTTTATATAGACAGGCACTTTATGCAGGAATAGAATACCCCCGTCGTAGCATATACGTACTAAGAGCAAATTTCTAAAAACGTTTTTTGTTTTATGGAAGTACATTTTATATGTTTAAAAAAGTAGATTTTACAACAAGAAAAATAAATGGAAAAGCAAAACGATATAATTGATGGCTGATAGTGTATGTTTAATTTTTATCGTGAGCGAAGCCACGGGTTCTTCTAGTATATATATATATATATATATATATTTAGTTGGCACTGATAAACTCAGACACCGCTGGACCGATGGCCACGAAACTTGGTACATACATGTAGAATTTCATGGAATAGGTTTATACACCATCAATTTCTTGATAACTTTCAGGGCTTAGCCCTGGGACCGTCTTAAAGGTACCCATGTCAGGGATTTTTAATGAATTTGAATTGGATTTGTTTACTAACAAAACATATGAAAGTAAAATAATTTAAAACAGGTGATGTAAATTAATGGTGTTTCTTTCTGCTATTTAATTGTATTTGTTTACATGAAGATTTGTTACTTGGTGCCAGATGGTTAATGAATTAGACTTTTACATATATTTTAAGTGCAATACACTATATAAAATTCTGGTATGTAGTATAACATAAAAAAAATAACTGATCACTGATCACTTATTCTTGAAGGACTTCTTTTTTATGATAACTAACTGCTATAAGAGGAAGAGTGTGCTACTGTAAAGTTAATTTTATCTACAGCACTTTAAAAAAATTGCCGGGACGGCTCATTCAGTCTTTTCGTTCAATATTGAGTCTAAAAACGTAAGACAGCACTTTTTAATGATTGCTGGAGTGGCATTGTAATTTTTTGTTCAAGGTAGACTCTAAAACCTTAAGGAAATGATCTTTTACAGTGAATAAAATTTCAAGCCACGTTCTATGGTTCCTTTAACACGTATGCCTTCATGAAGGAAAGAAATAGGATTTCTAATACACAGGTCTGCTGCGACGGGGGTGCATAATAAAGTTCTAATTAAGGGTAACTATGCAACATATGCGAGCAGATTCAAAGTGTCGTCGAAAAAGCCAAGGGTGCCGTTCCTTATATCGTGCCCCTTGATCGTCATCAGGGCAAGCTCAGGTACCGTGCGTTAAGCAGAAATGACCATAAATGCTTCTCGGCGTTTGCCTCGGGTGAGCCAGTCTCTGTAAATTTGCTTCTTAAGTGTGTGAGCGGAGTGAGCGCAATCCTCTTCACCTGACAGCAAGATCGACTGGACAGCCGATACAAGCAAACAGCACTTGCAAGAGGAAGAACCGCCAATATTAGGCATGAGCCTACCCAGGGCAGCAACACCATTTGGGCTTTGTAGGTGGGGCGCTGGATATGGTCACATTTGTTATATAGACAGACACTTTATACAAGAATGAATACCCCCGTCGTAGCAGACCTGCGTACTATAGCTCTGGACAGCCTTACTGGCGGGTGAGTGAGTGCGCTGTTGTCGTAATTAGTGTTTATTATCTGCAATGTTTTGGTTATAAATCACATGGTCATTTGTTTATGTAGAGGTACTTTGCACAAGAAAATATTTTGCTGCAACCGCAAGTGCAACTAATGTTAAATGCTTGCAAGCTTAACACAATTCATGAAGTACAACGACAAAAGTGTGGAAACACATTCTTAAATGTAAACAAATCATTTTAAAATGAAAGGTTGCCAAACTAAAAGACCAGCTGATGCATTGCGCAAATATTTTCCAGAAATTTTAATTGCGTAAGAAATCTCTCGGTGAAATATTGCAGGGCATTCTTTTGTAATGTAAATGAGGTGAAACGTAAACAAAGTTTTGAGAGTTCTACCAAAACATGTGTTTATTTAGCAGACATTTTGGGAGATTACAATTTTCGCCACCCGCCAGTAAGGCTGTCCAGAGCTATAAGAGCGAATTTCTAAAAACATTTTTTTTTGTTTTATGGAAGTACATTTGGTATGTTTAAAGAAGTAGATTCTACAACAAGAAAAATAAATGGGAAATCAAAACTATATAATTGTTGGGTGATAGTGTATGTTTAATTTTTATCGTGAGCGAAGCCACGGGTTCTTCTAGTATATATATATATGTTTAAAAGAGGATGTTGGTATATATATAGCATTGATGAACTCAGACACCGCTGGACCGATGGCCACATAACTTGGTAGATACATTTAGAATTTCATGGAGTACGTCTATACACCATCAATTTCGTGATAACTTTCAGGGCTTAGCCCTGGGACCGTCTTAAAGGTACCATGTTAGGGATTTTGAAAGAATTTGAGATAGATTTATTTACTAACAAAACATATGAAAGTAGAATTTAAAACAGGTGATGTAAATTAATGTTACAGTATTTCTTTCTGCTATTTAATTGTATTTGTTTACATGAAGATTTGTTACTTGGTGCCAGTGGTTAATGAAGTAGACATTTGCATTTTTCAAAGTGCAATACACTATATAAAATGCTGGTATGTAGTATAACATAAAATAAATAACTGATTACTGAAGGACTCCAGTGTTCAATGATCACTTATACTTGAGAGAATTCTTTTTTTATGACAACTAACTGCTATTTAAAGAGGAAGAGTGTGCTACTGTAAAGAATTAATTTTATCTACAGCACTTTAAAAATTGTTGGGACGGCTCATTCAACCTTTTTGTTTAATATAGAGTCTAAAAACGTAAGACAGCACTTTTTATAATTGCAGGAGTGGCATTGTAATTTTTTGTTCAAGGTACACCCTAAAACCTTAAGAAAATGATCTTTTATAGTGAATAAAATTTCAAGCCATGTTCTATGGTTCCTCTAACACGTATGCCTTTATAAAAATAGGATTTTTTATTTCTAATACTTCAATAGGTCTGCTGCGACGGGGGTGCATAATAAAGTTCTAATTAAGGGTAACATGTGCGAGCAGATTCAAAGTGCCGCAGAAAATTCCAAGGGTGCCGTTCCTTATATTGTGCCCCATGATCATCACCAGGGCAAGCTCAGGTTAAGCAGAAACGACCATAAATGCTTCTCGGCGTTCGTCTCTGTAAATTGGCCTCTTGAGGGTGTGAGCGCAATCCTCTTCACCTGACAGCAGGATCGACTGGACAGCCGATACAAGCAAAAAGCACTTGCAAGAGGAAGAACCGCCAATATTAGGCATGAGCCTACCCAGGGCAGCAACACCATTTGGGGCTTTGTTGGTGGGGCGTTAGAAATGGTCACATTTTTTATATAGACAGGCACTTTATGCAGGAATAGAATACCCCCGTCGTAGTAGACCTGCGTACTAAGAGCGAATTTCTAAAAACGTTTTTTGCTTTATGTATGGAAGTACATTTGATATGTTCAAAGAAGTAGATTTCACAACATGAAAAATAAATTGGAAAGCAAAACTATATAATTGATGGGTGATAGGGTATGTTAAATTTAAATCGTGAGCGAAGCCACGGATTCTTCTAGTATATATATATATATATATATATATATATATATATATATATATATATATATTGGTTAGTGCAAAAAATCTCAGAATTTCTTATTTCCCTGGCAGCAAACCTGCATACTCATTTCCCTTATTCTTATGGTGAAAATTGGTGTATACTCATTTTAGTATTTATGTTGATTTTACTTGATTAGAGGCTCCGTCTAAATGATTTACTAAAGCATATTAAATTCAATTAGTATACAGGTCTGCTGCAATGGGAATCAGTAGACCAAGTTTCATTGTCCTAGGAAAATGTGAAATAGAAAACCTATTGACAAGTGAATCAGACAGCCACTAAGTGGGCTTTTCCTTTATGTGTGAAGATTTACTAAAAACTTTAAAGAGCAGCTAATTTCGTTTTTCGAATCAACTACAAATATAAATATGTTCAAGTTTTATCATTGATTATACATGTCGCATGAAAATAAATTAGATAGTTCTTCGTGGCAAATTATTGAGTGTATGATAGAAACTAAAATGTTGATTAACTTTCCTTAGCCGTAATATTTATTTTGTAAAACTTTGCCGGTAAGCCCTTGAATATGAGGTCATAACTGTGTATTAATAGGATGAAATAATAACTCTAATGAAGGATTAGACTTAAATCAACGATACTTTTAGTTATAGTTTTTAATTTATATGTTGATTGTTACTTGTTAATATTAGGTTTAGATTATTCGTATGTTTAACAAAAAAACTGAGTTTACCTTGAGCTGGTACAGTTGGAGTTGGAGGTGTGGTGGGTATTTGAGGAGAAGTTGGTTGACAGCCATTGGCACCCCTTATAAATCCAGGTTTGCACCTACATCTTGGCCTATGGTCTCTCATAAAGCACTCTGCATTTGGGTCGTGACAATCGTGGACTGTGCAGAGATCCACGCAAAATCCATTCTGACAAGCTTGTGTTGATAAGCATTGAGTGTCGTCAGTACATTTCGTGGTACCTGCAAAAGATCGTAGGGTGAGTGCACCAGTGAATGACCGGTTAAGGACGATGTCTCATGTTACTTTGACATTACTCCCTTATTTCATAGTCACAGTTATACATTATACTATAGTAAGTTCATTTATTCTTTAAGGATTAAGCAACATTAGTTAAATTCGTTACTTAATGAGAGTACTGGTTGCAATACCAATTAAAAGGTAAATATGTCAGTGCTCCAATAAATGACCGGGACTGCGCCAGTGAATGACCGATCTTGCACCAGTGAATGACCGGTCTCTTTTGGCTGAATAACTGTCAAAAAATTGAAAAGTCAGCTGACAACAACGAATAAGAATAATTCAGCTGAGAATATAGATCATAGCTAGTAAATGACCGATCTTGTTCCATTGAATGACCGCTAAGTTTGTGCCCGGTCATTCACTGGTTTTTGCCCTAGTTACGTTCCAGTTTGTGACCGCCCTCAGAATAATTAATTATAACATGTAGAGAAATAAAATTGATTTTAAATCACAGGATAGCTTGTTAAATATTATTTAATTGCAACACATTTTTGAAATAATTATTAAATACAGAATGAATGTAAATCCAGGTAAGGCTTGCAGGGATAGTTACTATAGCAGGAAACATAACAATCAAAGAAAGTGGGATACTCAATATTAAATATGTTTAAAAAGTATTTTTTACTCCAACAATTTTAACCAATGAAAGATTATTCTAAATAATAATCCAAGGCTGGTTTTACACTTATTTTTCATTAGCTAGCCCAGAGAATATGCTTAATACCGTGCTTTTTTAAGCAAAACGGTCATTCACTAGGGGGTGGTCATTCACTGGTGCACCCACCCTATTTATTTGGCAGTTAAAGATTGAAAGAAGAAAGTTGCAAGCAAAATTTGATTTTGCACATTTTAAATCAACTGTGTCGACCAGCAGGTCAGCCAAATGAAGTGATATATTTCAAAGGAAATTTAACCTGCTGGTACAATAACTTGTAAAATCAACTTAGTAAATTTCCGAAAGGGAAAGTTTCAACTTAAATTAATTAAAGAAGGATGACTTTTAATATGAAATATTGTTAATAGGTCATGAAGCTACTCTTAACAAAATCGAAGCACTTAGAAAAAAAATTAAGGTCGAAAATAAGCCTACCTCTTAATGTTACTAACCTTAGCGGTAAATTATAACTTAAGGTTGAATTCCAAGCAATTCAAACTGAACTAGACCCACTAGAAATCCTAATAGAAGATTCTAAAGAGGACCCTTGTAACCTGCAGGTAGCTAAAATTAAGGCCAAACTAACTCACCTAAATGTAAGTATCACAAACCTAAATTTATGTCAGGTTGATCCTAGTTCTACTAAGAAACTAGATGAATTCATTGAAAACTAACGGATCTAACGTCTAAATTTGATGATATTAAAACAAACATTTCCCAACAAGAATTAGATCTGTATGAACAAGAACTAAACAAATCATTAGTTGAAGAGGAAAACTTAACCGTCAAATTAGAAACAAGTCCAGAAGTACCTGTAGTAGGCCTACCTGATAAAACATCCACTCCAATCAAACAAACTCAAGGAAACCAAAGAAACTAAAACTACAATCCAACCTAACCTACATGATAACCTAGAAACTAAAGAAACTAAAACTACAACCCAACCTAACATACAAGATAACCTAGACTTACATGCTAACCTAGCAACTATGTTTTCAAACAAGCGATTACCACTGACAAAACCAACCGAAGCCTTCGTTGTAAATCCAGCAATGAAAATTTTTAATAAACTCTCGTATCCAACAGAAGCTTATTTAACGAAAATAACTATCTGAAATGGATTTGAAATTACCTTCTTGCTTTCATTTTTACGCATCTTGGTAACAGTGAAAACAGAAACGAACCTAACAGACCAGCAACTTTTTGAAATTTTACCAAACTATACTCAACCTCCTCTTAGTGGAAAAATTTTGCTATGCAAAAGTCAAGGGTTAAGTCTAGACAAAATGCATGAAGAAATTATCGCAACATTTATTCCAGTCACATTAAAAGAAAAATTAAAACAAGATCTCTTACCGACCCCAGCTTCCTGATGAGCCGTTATCTCTTTACATAAATAAGATAACAATAAAAAATTTAATCCAAAAACTAGCCAATCTAAACAAGATTTGGTGTTTTATTAAAAATTTAATAAGATAAGAAATTAGGAATCCAATTGTTTTTTAAAACAATCAGCATACCTTCAACGACTTGGATCAACTATGCATCAATTCAAATAATGTACATTACAATGATTACCTACGAGAACAGATGTATCTCAATTTAAACTTGTAAATGAGGTAGTGTCAAGTACAAGCCAAATTTTAACTTGCACTCCCACCGAACCTAACATAATGACTAACCAAATTAATTCTCCTTGTCACAAAAATGAATAAAAGGAATTTAAGTAAAAGGGAATGTAAATAATGCCCTACCTTGTATACAAACCACTATACAAATAAATCTTACTGTAATTAGTTTTTTGGATACTGGTGTGAGTAAAAACTTTATTACCCGTAGTTTATACAAAACGCTCCTTGAAATAAAGATTGTCAAATAGCTAAAATCTTGGAAAGGTTCCATGTTGGATGCTAATGGTACTCAAAGAAATGTGTTGGGAAGTTGTGATTTCAAAATGAAAATAGGAAATTTCATGTGGAAAGAGGAGTTTTTGGTCATGAAACAAAATAGCTTTGATATGATTTTAGGTGTGCCATTTGTCTCTAACAAAGAACTTCTATTGGACCTAGAATGAAGGTTATGTTTTTTTTTATTCAAGCCTCAAGATAAAATTGAAATTGACAGATCACTAGAGCAAGTAAACTCATCTTTAAATTAAATTATTATTGACTGTTGTGACATGAAAGACAAAGTGAATAGGCTGATTAGAAATTACCCCAATGTATTCACCGACGACATAGGTGCTTCCTTAAATTTAGAAGTAAAACTTGAGGCTACTTTTAGTTTGTATTAGACCTTATTATTTAAGTCCCCCTAACTTGACAAAAATGAACTCTATTATAGAAGATTTATTAGCTCGATATATAATTGAAGTCTCTACGAGCCCATATTCTTCGCTTGCCTTTCTCGCAAAAAAGGATGGGTTAGTCATCAACTATACTGTAATGAGCCTAATTTGCACAGGGGTAAGAATTGGCTCATTAGGCCCAGCATGGGCTAGCCAGTGTACCTAGGCCAAGCCTAGATTTCATCTAGCCTATGTCTAACCTATGAAGGGAGTGTTGACGTTATAAATAAACACTACAATTTCCCTAGCTTAAACCCCTTGGGTGATTAAGTAACTTACGGCATTGTGTTAGGTGTTTCTAACCTATCTATCGACGTTGGACGGCCGAGCCTAGTCGGACACATAACCACCGACAACGATCCCCGATTTTAATTAGCAAACTAAAGTGTTGAGGCGTATAACGGCGCCGATAATCTATTATGAACACTTAGTTGGTCTCTTAATTAGATCACTTCTTTGGAAAACGTAATATTTACGAACGGAACTACGGTTGTTGTTGTTGTAAACAACGTACTTAACCTCGAAAGACATCGTCACGACTGCGTTATGCAGACGACGACAGAGCCGGCGCTGCTTCTTCTTCTTTTCGCCGAGCGCGCCAATAAGCTGTTTTTCTGGCAGATACCAAAAAACAGTGGCCCCGGATATAGCTTTTTTTGAGCTTTTAACCAGCCGTTTTATCAACTGGGAAAAAGGCTGGTGACTCATCACCGGAAGGGGTGAGCACATTGTGTGCTGATAACCCTTCGAGCGACTTGCGGCTGCGCTTTTCAAGTGACCGGATCGTAATTCAAGTTGTTGTGTGAATTCTTCCCCGGGACACTTACGCTCAGTGCCGTCATTTCGACGTCTTCCGATACGTTTTGTATTAAAGGTACGTCAGCGTCATTTCTGAATTTAAGTTAATAAGTCGATCTGTAAACTTTTCTGAAAGTTGATCGTGTCGCAGGATAGGGATCCGAGACCTATCCTGCTCGTCTCTTGGCTGTAACCAAGACTAGTTATCTTGGTGCCGATTATCATTTAGTTTTTCTTTTGGGATATTTTCCAAATTCTTTAAACCAATTTAGAGTAATTGGTGATTTTTATCATTGGTTTAATTCCTAGATTTTCCTGCTGTCGTAACAGGCTTAGTCTTGTCCAAACCTGCTGTGTTACAGGAGTGTAAGGTTTGTCCTGCTCTGTAATTATTGGTCACTAGTGAAATAGTTTAAATGTTGTTTCTTGATTAGGGTAAACATTAACTATGGGTAACTAGTGTTAACTCTGAACATCTCGCAGAGCTAGGGAAAACAGCAGAGGGCATTTAACTTATTAGCAGGTGTTTCCAAATTTAGTCTGTCCTAAGTTGAATGTCACCTAGGTTGAATATAATTGAGCTCTCATATCTGAATATCTGATAACTACTGTGATTTCGATCCTCGACCCCTGGAACTATCCCAGCGACCGAGCTGAGCGATTCCAAGGCCTCTGACAACCCGTGAGGTGATTTCCTGCGGTTCGGTGTTCCAGTGTAACCGATCATCTTTTCTCTCAACAGGAAATATCTGTCACAATACTGAGCTAAATAAAAAGTTAGTAAAGATGGACTACCCAATAGGTTACCTCAACCTTTACCAGCATATCCAAGGAGCCCGTTATTTCTCTGTGGAAGACCTCAACAGGGCATTTCTTAAGTGTTTTTTTGGCGAAGAAAAGTCGTCCGTTAACTGCATTCTGCACTTAATTCGGGAAATATCAATATAAAAGGGTTAGTTTCGGTCTTCAAGTGCGAAGCAGTGTTTTATCCAGCTATCAGTATGTTATTTTGTATGGTATAAACTTTGTTTATCTAATCAAATTCCTCGATGACATCTCCAGCAAAGACAAGGAATCTCATCCAAAGCATTTGGCGGAAGTTATTAAGCGGATATCTGACCATAACCTTACCGTTAATCCGGAAGAGGCAAAATTTTTCTGCGAAGCGGTCAGTTTCCTTGGACAAGGAATAAAGAATAATACCATAACAATTGATCCGGAAAGAACTGTGGCCGTAAGAAACTTTCCTGTTCCCAACCCCATCAAACAGCTAAGGAGATTTTTGGTAATGTGTGGATATTGGAGTCGCTATATATCAAGATGCTCTGATGTATGTATACCTTTACATAGATTGAAGAGGAAGGGAGTAAAATTTAAATAGGGCGAGGAATTCCAGCAAGCCTTCGACAAACTCAAGGATGCGATGAATAACCCTCCATTATTGCAGTTAGCAGACTTCAGTAAGCCATTTGTTCTACAAACTTGTGCCTCTAATACTGGAGCGGGAGCAATTCTACTGCAGGAAAATGAAAATCAAGATTTAATGCCTATAGCCTATTTCTTTCGGAAATTCACTGATGCAGAACTCAAATATTCCATTTATAAAAAGTATGCGATTGAGCATTTACAACAATATCTAGAGGTAAATCCTTTTAATTTATTACAGATAACAAGGCTCTTTGTTATGTTTTAAGCACAAAACAAAAATTAGGTCAATTAGCCCGATGGCCGAGCGGTTACTAAATCTGGACTACACTGTAGAGCATTGGAACTCATTGTAAAATTTATTAACCGATTGCTCATCAAGGTTATATTCAGACAATACACTAACAATGATGAGAATGCATGCAATTAGAAGAAAAATCCATGCATCAAACAAACTCAATAATTAACATGTAGAAGAAATAAAATTCAAAACACGGAATAACTCAAGAAACAAACATACCTATGGAAGTAATAAATTTAAAAGTAGGCTTAAGCCGGAAAAAAATAAGAGGAAAAACATTTTTGCAATTTAATCGGTGAAATTCCATTAACACTACCACTGCTGGAAAAAAAGCAACAAACCGACCAATAATGCCTTAAGATATTCGATAGCATAAATAAAGACCAGCAAAGTGATTTTGTTTCAAGAAAACCACATATCAATGTATCACAATTCGAAGGAAAAACCACGGGTTTACTTGCCTGAGAAATTATTTAATTTTATCTTTATCTTTTACCATGATACAATATTTGGTGAACATTTTGCCATAGGCAGAACCACTGCAAGAATTAATGAATACTTTTATCATCCCAAGTTAAATAATTATGTAAAACAAAAAGGTCGAAGCTTGCAAAATATGCATGATGTTTTAGGTCCTCTAGTGCGTTTTAAAAAAGGAAATAAATATATCTTGGCTATTGGATGCATATACAAGATATACTTGGCTGTTCACTGGTGTTGTAGCACCGTCGCTGCCCTCTCCTAATTTTCCTTAACTGTAGGTAGTAGCTGGATGTAGCTAGTAACTAGTAACTTAACTGTAACTGGAATTAACTGTAACTAGCAAGTACTTGGGCACAACAAAAGACTCATTTAAAAGTGACCTCTGTTAGATTCAGATCTGTGGCTGTACCCACTGAAGGATTAAACAAGTAAAGCCATAATTGAGAAATTAAAGAATACCTTTGCCAACTTCTCCATTCCTAAAATCATAGTAACCGACAATGCAAGTTACTTTGTTTCCAACCAGTTCAAAACTTACTTATTCAGAAATTATATAACTCAAAGGATCTCACTAGCTTACAAGAACAGTGGAAATAGAACGGAACGAGTACTCCGTGACTTAGACGGTCTACTAAGAAGTTTTTACCACAAAAAGCAAACTGAATGGGACTCTGAGTTAGATGTGGTCAAATTAGCCTAAATACTGAAATTAATTCGTCAACAAAGACCAGCAGCTTCAAATTGATAATCCAACACGAGCCAAGATGTGCCTAGACAAATCTATGGGACTTGGATGACCTAATTTAAATCAAGTTAACCATGAAGCAGAGGCAAGAAAACCTTCAGAGAGCCATAAACTACGCAAGCCGTAGCATCAAGCTCAACAGGGACCGGCAGCGATGTTCTTCTTCGAGGAGCAAGCATCGATTTAAATTAAACTCTTTGGTATACATCAGAACGCATCATTTGGGTAAAAATATTGAAAGTTTTCCTAAGAAGTTAGCTCCACGATACATAGGTATTTTTCGAATAATTTGTTGGTTAACCGATGTAACTTGCTTAGTCCAGAGAAGAAATGATCCCACTGATGTAAGGAAGATTCACATAATTGATTTAAAATTGTATGATCCTGGAAAATAAGTTAATATCCAAGTGTTCTGTATATATTACCCTCTTTGGTTATATTATTATTAGGTTAGATTAGATCAATGAATTGTATTATTATTTTAGGTTAGGGCCAATGTAATAAAAAAATAATGTAGCCTATGGACTTTTACAGGCATGAAAATGACCTAATTTAAATCAAGTTTTGATTTAGATTTTTGATTTTTCAAAGTTTGATTTTGATTTTTTATATTACAGGTAATATTATCCTAAGGTATAACAGAAAAATTTAGCCTGTGAAATCCTGAAAACGTGAGTTAGGCCTAAATATATTTGCAAAGAGATTAAAGTTATTTTCTGAGATTTACTTATATTTTATAGTTAAAAAGATTAAAATTATATTTTAACATCCATATTTAAAATCTTAAATTGTGTAAATAGAATAAAGGAGAAAGTTAAATGAATAAATATCTTTTTTTTTCAATTTTAAATATAGGATGAATGTGATCTGAGTGAAAGGCTAGTCCTAATGTACGAGTGTGTGTAAGTTGATAAATGATTGTTTGGATGGTTTGGATATAAAAAAAATGTACTAAACACTGGAAACTTCACTGCACTATACTATTACACGATACATGACTAATTTCACTGTAACTAATTTTTTGACACAAAACCTTGGTGTAACTTTCGACTACACTGTTGACTTGACTTTTGGAGAGAGAAAGTGAGACTGAGAAAGGGAAAAGAAGAGATAAAATAACCAGACACCAACTTAAATCTGCCTAGCATAATTCGGAAATTGAATTCCTTTAAATGGAATTTTAGATCTTAAAAATGCATCTATTGTTGTTAAATTGAATATTTTTAATTGTTTTAAGTGTAGGTAGCTTTCAAAAGAAGCCAAAATGTTTAAAAAGTTGTTTTATGGTTTGTTAAGATTTGTATTTTGAAGTTGAATCTGAGTTACATTTGGCAGCATTGTGCTTGACAGAAAAAAGGAGAAATTCTAACCTCCTTGCTCAAAAAAGATTGGTACTCGCCGCGCATCCTTGTGGCACTTCTATGAACTATTGCTAGATCTTTGAGAATGCAGAACAATATGACATTGTTGTCTTAACAAGTTTGATTTTATTATTGTTTGTGATTTAATTTAATTGTTAGAACATGTTGGTACATTGTCTATAAAATGATAAAAAGGTATAAAGTTTTAAAATATTAAAAATTGGAATGCAGAATATATTTGTACTGATTTGATGTATTAATTTTAATTAATTATTTTAAAACTAAACAAAGCTTAAAGTAGGATAAAAAATCAAACAAATAATTATGTGTATAAAATATTATACAGAGTTACAATAATGTTGCTTTTCAAAACTAACATGTTGGCACTCCTTTACATTCTTGTGATTTGGTGGTAATATTAATGAACTAGGATAAAGTTTACTCTTGCACTATTCCCCATAATTAGCACTGCTCGTTGACAAAGTAAGTTAAAAATAATATTTACTTGTATAAAAAATAATCACTTATTGTGTATATAGTTAATTTTGAATTTCCGATATGTAAATTTGCTTAATCATGCATAAGTTTGCAAGGATATACCACATGCATCAAAGTAAATTTTGTTTATCAGAATTGTAAATTAATAATTCAGATTTATTAATTTTTCTTCTTTTAAATGAAAGTAAAAGACTTAGGGATAAAACTAATTAGTAACCTTGTATTATTAAGTTTATTGGTAATTTTCTGACGAGCACGAGTGCACGGCGATGTTGGGGAAGGAGTGAGTTGTCAATAATATTAAATATTATTACTGTAGTAATAGGCGTTAAAAAGCAAGTTTGGTTCATGAAAATGTACGGATGTGTTGTATTAATCAAATAAACTTATACGTATATCACCAAAGGAAGAAAGACTATTGAATATATCCAATTGTATTAATCAAATAAACTTATACGTATATCACCAAAGGAAGAAAGACTATTGAATATATCCAATTATTGTTACCAGTTATTGAGGAAGATATAAGTTGCTTTACCTCCCATCCAAAGTCTGAGTGAAATTAATTGCAGTCTTGTCAAACTAAATTTCAAATAAAAAGTACTGGTCCGAATTTGATATCTGCAGGGCGTCAGTACAATTGTTACTTATCATTATCAAGTGTCATTCTGAGATTATGGGCTCATTTTTACAAGGTATAATTTTAAAATGAGTTAAATACTCCCGTTGCAGCAGTCCTGCATACTCAGCGAATTTCAAGTGCATAAATAAATAATTTAAAGAAGTCTCGCATCAAGTAAAATCAATATACATTCAAAAGAAAGCGTGAAAAAATACTCTCCTAGTGGCTTTTAAGATCAAAAGGCTATAAAAAATAATAGCCTATACTTGGCACGAAAATGCAATGTTCAAAACTTCAAAACAGATGGCTTCTCCAATTTAATCATATGGGGAAATGACCAGATGTTTAAGTTTGAGAAAAAAATTTCATAAACATCATCAGTAAAAATCTGTATTCGCTAGCGTACATTTATTTGACATCTTTAGTTATCTGGCCTTTAAGTAAGCCATATGTCTGTATCCACCATGTGGCTTTGAATCAAACATCAGCTCAAATGTTTTAATGTAAACAAAGCAGACGTTTTAGATCCCAATGCTACTTCCTAATGGTATTTAAATGACAGTTATTTTATGTTATTTTTTGTTTTCTAGCAAACTTTAAGAAAATACGGTACTTTTCCTGAGTTCCTGACATTAAAACATTTAATTTGAGCCCTTTTCCCTCATCCTGTGATTTGCCAAATGCCCACAATTGCTATTCAAAAATAAATTATTCTCCATAAGATTAGTATGGAAAAATGCAGGTTTGCTGACACAGAAATTTGAAAATGGGGTATTATAGGCTACAATCCAATATATCTAAACTATATGAAGCAATATAACATGTTTTATCAAGATATGCTGAGGAATAAGAAAGCTATCCAATTGTATTTACCTTTCATAAGGTTAACATTGGGAAAGAGAGTACACAGGTTTGCTGCCTCAGTAATTTGATGATTTAAGCCATGATCAAGTAGATATTAACTGTATGAAGCCTTATGCCATTTCTTATCAATATATTTTGAGAAATGAGCGAACTACACAACTTTTTTAATTACCCATAAGGTTAGCATGTACAATGAGTATGCAGGTTTGCTGCTAGGAAAATTTAAAAATAGGGTATTTTAGGCTATAATCCAGTATATTACAACTAGATGAAGCCAAGTAAAAGTTTTATCAAGATAGGTTAAGAAATAAGAAAGATATAGGATTTTTTTATTTCCGATAAGGATAACTTGGGAAATGAGTATGCAGATTTGCTGCTATAAAAATGGAAATATTGGGGATTTTAGACTAAAATGCATTAGATCTCATCTAGATGGAGCCCCAAACCAAGTTTTATTAAGATATGTGATATAAGCGAGATTTAGAATTTTACTTATTTCCCATAAAGTTAACATAGGGACAACGTACTGTGTTTACCACTTTCAATATCTCGGTAACCAATGGACATAGAGCAATGATTCAAGATACTTAATTGTTTGTTTTTTTCGAGCTGAATTCAATGGTGCCAACAACAATTCGATAAATTTAATTTTCCTATGTAAAAAATTCAAAAAACCCATTCTTGGGGGGTTTTATCCCCCTTTACCCTCCCTTCCGGTGGCCCGATCGGGCTGGTTCACGAACTCGTCCCAGTTATTACCACTTTACACGTCTGTACCAAATTTCATTAAGATCGGACCATATTTACGGCCGCTATCGTGCACACAGACCTATATATATATATATATATATATATATATATATATATATATATATAAATTCGAACGAATGGTGTTTTTTGCTTCTGGTAGCCCCAAAACGAAAAGTTATCATGGTCTCACGCTTAGGATCTTACCATGAGACCTACGGTAATAGCTTCTTCCCTATAGGGGAAATTCGCTAAAATGCAATTTTTATAATCCGTAATATCATAAGAATCTGTCTTTATTAAAAAAAACGGATTGCGGCATTAAAACCAGTGAAAAAATCTAGTTTATAATAATGGGCCACAACTCTACCTTTACATTAAAACAATTGTATCCAACATGGCGAAACCAAGATGGCGGCTGAAAATGACTATCCTGTGAAAATGAAGTACTACACCTCTAAACATTTTTGTCTTTATTTTTTTATTTATTTTAATTTATTTTTATGCATCAATACAGACGAAACTAACACAACCATCACACTGATGCAGGTCCAAAAAATGTTCCAGTCCAAAATCTTCATGCACTTTATAAAACAACACTGACAAAATTAACTTAATATGAAAAATTTATAATTTATAATACACATATATATTTAAAGGTATAAGATAATAATATATAGAAATCAATTAACAAGCAACATAACAAAGTATATCCAGTACTAACAACAATAAAAAAGCACGAGTGGTAATAATTAATTATAATAAATAAGCTAATAAATGAATAAGTTAATAATAAATAAGTTAATAAATAAATAAATTAAGAGTTGTCAAAATAAACGAAAATTTGCAAAAAAACATAATCTTCATCCATTATCATGATCAACTCCTCAATCCCTCATAAACCTTTCTTTTGAAAGCCATAAAAGAATCAAAAACAAATCTATGTCTGGCAAAGCTATTATACGATTTCATGCAGCTAATAACAGGTGAGGACATGTGGGCTGCAGTCCTTACATGAGGTAAGTCAAATACATACCTACATCTACCATGAAATGGAGGTACTCGAAATCTTAGCCTACCAAGACTCAAATTATCATCCACCCTGCCCCGAACCAAGTGAAACAAAAAACTCAGTCTCATAGCCTCTCTTCTGAGGTTCAGAATGTCAAACTCAAAAATCAATATATATATATATATATATATATATATATATATATATATATATATATATATAAAGAGAGTTGTGTGTTGGTATATTTAGTGCTACAGCCAAAACTATACGTCCTAGACCCTTGATCTTGGTATCTAATTAAAGCCTGGAATCTCGTGATGTGCACTATGGTGGTTTGGTTGTGATATCTTTAAGGGCTTAGGCACTGGATCATCCGAAAGGGAACCATGTCAAGGGTTTTGAAAATTGTTTTAATAGTTACAATGGTTACCATTTGAAATAGCTACTGAATTTGAAATAGCTGGTTACTAACAGAATTCAGCACTGAGGAACAACAAGCAGAAAATAATCTCCCGGGCAAAGCCGGGGTTATCAGCTAGTATAACATAATTCTTCATAGGGAATTAAAAAAGAATGTATATTAAAACATTTAAAGTACAAAAATCCCAAAAATATTTTCTGTATTCTATCAACTAATGCTATTTATGTAACTAAGGAGGGTGGCCAAATGACAGCCCAACTCTCTAGTCTCGACCTGACCAAGGACCCATCCAGAGTGGACAAAGAGTGAATATTTTTAAAATGTGCACTTTGCCTGATCAGGAAGTTGACGTTGAGTTTTTATCCAACATTCTACTTGCCGATGAGACACATTTATTAACATGACAATTGAATGATGGACTGGAATCCATATAAATACCCAAATCCTTTATCGATAAAACTCTTTTAATATCTTCATTATTTCAAGTATATTTATTTACAATTACATTCCTTGCTCTGGAAAACTCATGATATTGCATTTGGAAATATCTAAACTCATTTTATTTAAAGAGCATCATGTAAAACATTATCCAAGTCATTTGGCAGACCTAAAATATTTTTTCCCTCGGAAACTCTCTTAAAATTTTTATGTCAGCAAAAAGAAGAGTTTTAGAATTCAAGATATTTTCACATATGTCATTAATCACGATTAAAAATAGACGGGCCCAAATTTGAGCCCTGAGGACTTTCCGACGGAACAAAATAAGTAGAAGATGACACCCCATTTAAATATATATATTGCTGCCCAATAACAAAGTATGATCTAAAAGATTTAACCAGCCCATCAGAACACCCATAGTAATTGAGCTTCTTTAACAAAATTAAATGTCCACCCTGTTGAATGCCTTGCCAGATCGAGATAAATTACGTCCATCTGAACCCCAGAATCCAAGCCACTAGAAATATAATCTGTGAAGTTAAGTAAATTGGTCACAGTTGAACGCCCCCGAAAAAAAACCCATGCTGGTAAGGAGTGATATGTTTTTTAACATGTGAGAATAAAGGTTTGTATACTATTACTTTAGCAGCAACAGTAATAATGGATATTGGTCGGTAGTTACTTATTAGATTCCTTTGGCCACTCTTAAAAATCGGAATAACTTTAGAAAATTTCCATTCATCAGGAAATGTTTTCTGCTTCAAGCTCAATTTAAATAAATATGTCAAGGGTGTAACTAAGAGCTCCGAACAACCTTTAAAAATATATTGAAGTAATAAATCTGGACCCGTTTTTGGAGTGATTTTGAAGATTTTATAGCCAGAAGAACATCCTGTTCAGTTACCCGGTCCAGGGACAGAGCGGAGACACCAAATATGGCAGCTCCCTCCAGAGCCTCCTCCACTGTAGGTTCTGTCACATACTGACTGTAAACAGAGCTGAAATAACTTTTAAATGCATCCAAAATATCCTCAACCCCATTCAGTTCTATTCCTTGATGATTCATGACCAATAATTTACCAAAATCATTCTTCTTACTATTCACAAACTGCCAAAATGATCTACTATCTGCTTGAATAGACACTTCAACATTTGCAATATAATTGGAGTATGAGAGATTAATTTCATTCTTGACAATTTTTCTTAATTCTTTAAACCTAACATGATCCTCATTGCAACCATACTTCCTAAACCTTTTATGAAATTTATCTTACAATATCAAATTTTTTATTATAGAATAAGTAAACCAGAGAGGATAATTATATTTTTTAATTTTCTTTTTAGGACATGTCTGATCTAATACATTATAAATAATATCATAAAAAAATCTACAGCAATATTAATATCAGAACATAGATATAGTTGGGACCAGTCAGCGCTACATAAGCTTTGATAAAGTTTAAGGAAGCCCTATGATATGCATAACCGAGATTAACATTGTTGGAACTATCTATCTTACAATAATGTGGGGCAGTGATAACAAGACATGCCTTTAAGGCCGGGTGATAAGCATCGTCCTGCACTAATGGATCACCAACTCAAAAACTTCATTGAATCA
The DNA here is from genome assembly GCA_035578135.1 of Flexamia atlantica. Classification (NCBI taxonomy): domain Eukaryota; kingdom Metazoa; phylum Arthropoda; class Insecta; order Hemiptera; family Cicadellidae; genus Flexamia; species Flexamia atlantica. Next base: position 19,040,019 of record JAQJVK010000009.1, on the reverse strand, counting down.
TGAGAGCTTAAGCTCTTGAAACTAGTCTGGCAATTTATACAAATATTTTTGTTATCTACATGTGTTTACGTAAGTAACATTAACTTCAATTAAATTAAAAGATATCAAGGCTGTTAGAAAAGTAAAAACTTCAGTGTTCCCCACATTAGTTATAACTACATCTAAAGTTTTGCTCTAAAAGTGTAAAATGTTATAGCTTAGTTTAAAATCATGAATAACTAAGAAAAACGACAATTCCTTACATAAACTATCACCAGAAGATAAATCATCATTCAATCCAAATACATTTAAATTAAAATCTCCCACACTAATAATGTTATCTTTATCACTCAAATTTAACCTCAATATACTGTCAAAAAATAATTGATATGTTTCTAAGGAAGACCGAGGACGAATGTAAACAACTCCTATGTATAACATGCCACCTTTATCTTTTTTTATTTTAACCCACACACAGTGAATATCTGAATAATTCAAGTCTACATCATTAACTCTTTATGAAATGTAAACATTTGATAAAGCAAGTAAAACCCCTCCACCTGCAGACATTTCCATGGTTTTTAAGTATCTATCACTTCTATACACATTTAAGGATTGTGGAAAAAGCTCTGATGAATTAATATATGGCTGAAGATTAGTTTCGGATAGAGCAACAATTTTTAAATTTGAAGCTAACAAATTTTTAAAAAATATATTTGTTTTGGTTCGGACATTCTAATAGTAAATTTTATATTCAGCTAAGACTCTACTGCATATTTATTCTTATTTACAAAGGCTATTATAAATAAACACATAAATAATAAACACCATTCTAATAAATAAAACAGAAATTAATTAAAATTAAAATTTAAATTAATTGATAAATCAGTTACAAAATAATTTAATAAAATACAGTAATATTGACTCTATGAATACATTAATCCTCCCCCAAGACATTAACTCAAAATAGTTTACAGTGTTTATTCCAATTCGCCACCAAGAAGTAGAACCCCATGCATGAGACATGCTATCCTCCAGCATCTCCGCCAACTTAAAGCTCCACCAAGTCCGCCGCACTTCTGACACGAACAACCTTCTCCCGCTCATTTTTCCGCATAAAAATCTTTCCGTTAGAGGTCCAGATATACTTAAATCCAGCTTCTTTCCCCTTCGCGCGTGCCACCTCCATTAAACGTCGATTTTCAGGTGATAAGGAATCATTGATAAGGAATATGCGATTTTCGCTTTGAAAACCATTGCAGATAAAATCCTCGCAGCTTTACGTTTTTCAATAAATTCAAATTCGTCAAAACCTCTCACAAACGTAATAATAATTTCAGATGGAGAATTACCAGTCCTTTTATTCAGCCTATGAGCAGTATCCACCATTTGAAAGTCCCAATTATCAAAATGTATCGCATGGGCTAGCCGCGCCAAAACATGCGACATAACCTCATTGTTATCCTCCGGTATCCCAGTTACAATAACTGAGTTACTGTGGGAGGATTGCTTAAAATCATTAAGCTCACGATTGAGGTTTGCTTCTTTAATTTTGAGATTATTAACAGTAGTTTATCATTTTTCCACTCTATTAACACAATCTGATACAGTTCCTTTTATGTCGACCAACTGTTTTGAGATACTCAAATCCATTTCCTCAATATATTTTTTTAAATGTTCAATTTTGTTGATTTTGGATTTTTAATGAGGATAACATAGGACCTTCTGTACAAGGCATCTACAATGCAGTTGTTGAAAGGTAAATTCAAGTTCAAACCTAATTAGTTTTATAGTTTGAGACCTAAGAAAACTAAATTAGGAACATTAAACCGGGAGCTGGGAGGTCAATAATTACGTCATAAGGTGCACATGTAAAAGCTATCCCGTTTTGAAGGGGCATCCTGGGGGGTGTCGAAAATCGGGTTTTGAGCCCTTAATCTGGGGGCTTTCTCCAAGGTGGACAAACTTGAAAATAACCCATAAAAATGAGGTTTTTGCAATTTTCATGTAGAACAACTTATATAATCAAATTTTAGGGCACACCATTGAATTCAGCTTAAAAAAAACAAACAATTTGGTATGTCGAATCATTGCTCTATGTTCATTGGTTACCGAGATACTGAGGGTGATGAACTCAAAACGTCGTCCTATGTTAGCCTTATGGGAAATAAATAAAATCGTAGAACTCGCTTATGTCTCAACATATCTTAATGAAACGTGATATTTGGCTTCATTTAGTTAAGACCTATTGTATATTAGCTTGAAATCCCCCATTTTTGCATTTCCGTGGCAGTAAACGTGCACACATTTTTCCCATGTTATTCTTATGGGGATAAAATAAAAGTCTATATCATCCTTACTTTTTTACATATATTGATAAAACTTGGCATAAGGCTTCTTCTAGTCCAGGTTTATTGGACATTGACTTAAAACCACCCAATTTTTACATACCTGTTGCAACAAACCTGAAAACTTCATCCCCATGTTATTCTTATGGAGAATACAAAAAAGTCACATTCAAGTTTGTCCACCTTGGAGAAAGCCCCCAGATTGAGGTCTCACAAACCCATTTTTGAAACCCCCCAGGATGCCCCTTCAAAATGGCACAGCTTTTACATGTGCACCTTATGACGTAATTTTTGACCTCCCAGCTCCCGGACTACATGGCTTGTTGTTATTTAATTTATCATTGAAATCAATTCACTAAACTAATATTACGTTGCTTTAAGATTTGTATCAGTAAAGTTTTGCAAAAAACACTTTAAATGAAATGTTCCAATTCATAAATTAAGGAATGTGGAACGAAAACTTGTGATGGATGGAAACTGAATCCGTAAATGTTATATATTATTTCTCTAGTCTGTTATATTACCTAATTGGGAGTGAAACCTGAAATATTTTACTTTTATTAGATGATTGACAATAGACAAATTATTTTTTTCATATTTTTCTAAAAGTTTAGTTTACCTTGAGCTGGTGTGGTTGGCATTTGAGGTGAAGCCGGTTGACAGCCATTGGCACCTCTTATAAATCCAGGCTTGCACCTACATCTTGGCTTATGGTCTCTTATAAAGCACTCTGCATTCGGATCGCGACAATCGTGTTCTATGCAGGGATCAACGCAAAATCCATTTTGACAAGCTTGTGTTGCTAAGCATTGGGAGTCGTCGGTACATTTGGTGGTACCTGCAAATATTACACTTTTAAAGTAGTGCAAGACTAAAGACTATTGCGGATTCCTGCATAATAAACGCCAGCAGCGCACTCACTCACCCACCTAATGCTGTAACCAGAACTTTAGGCCTAAAGTTCTGGTTACAACATTATTCGAAATTATTTTAACTACTCAACTTATGTAAGTAAATTTTTAGAAATGTAATCACTTTTTATATATCCGTTTTAAAATAACTATTTTCATGTCAACTGTTTTTAAGACATGTGTTTTACGTCTATATACATATAGACATATACGAATATATGTAACATACAGGGTGGTAATAAAGTCCGAAGACAGTTAAATATTTTAAAAAATAATGTAGATAGAGCTACAATACTTGGAACAAAGTTACAGGGCATAAAACTCTATTTTAACACATATTCAGTGATCCAATAACTCTTCAGGGGGACGGCCCACAAGGAGTCGGAAGAAAATCTTAAATGGAAGCATAGGTTGATATGCACATCAAATTAAAGGTCTTTATTAGTAGAATAAAATGCCGTAAACCCGACCTTAAACAGACAACCGATACAAAAATGGCAGCACTTCAAAGCTTCCTTGAATTTGCAATTTTAGTTAAATTAATAAAGTGATGGATTTTAATTTTAAAACAGTTAACTCAAAACCCTCTTACAACCTATTGGTGTCGTAAACCCTAATAATTAAGTTACTATTTCTAAGAGGAAGTGATAATAAATTAATAAAGGAAAATGGATTAACAATGATAGGCCTAAAAGAGAAAGTTGTTTGTTACTGATAGTAGGGATTCCCACTACAACATGGCATTCCAGGTCTACAGGAAACATTTGCCCTAGGCAGTTGTTATTAGTTGCATTATTAATTGTTAGTGAAGGTAGGAAATAGCAGTTTGTTGCTTCATTTGTTTTGAGTTGTTGCTAAATTAGTTTTTCCTAGGCTTTGTTATGGCTCTTAGTGAAAGAGAGAGAATTACCTTAATGATGCGTGGTTGGGGAGACTTAACACGGTCGTACAGTGAAGTTCAAAACCTATTTAATGATTCATTTCCTAACCGAAACCCAATAGCGAGATCAACAGTTGCGAGTACAATAAACCGTTTTCTAACACATGGAACTGTATCAGACCTTCCTAGAAGTGGTCGTCCACCGAGTGCAACAAACGAGGATTCCAGTGTGGAAGTTCTGCAATCATTTGTTGAGAATCCTCATGAAACTCTGAGATCGGCTGCAGCCAAACATGATATGTCCCATACGTCTGTGTTAAAAGTGTTGAATAAAAGTGGCTTCAAACCATACAAATTTACATTACATCAAGAACTCAACGAAGACGATTTTGATAGGCGTCTTGAGTTTTGTGAGACAATGGTGAACAAGTTAGATTTGAAAAAAATACTTCTAAATAACATTGTATTTTCAGACGAGGCTACATTCATGTTAAATGGCCATGTAAATAAACACAACTGCCGGTTCTGGAACGATAGTAATCCACACTGGATGATAGAAGGTCACACGCAACACTCACAAAAGTTGAATGTCTGGGCCGGCATCATACGAGGGAGAATTGTGGGGCCGTTATTTATTGATGGGAATTTGGATGGAGACCCCTATCTTGCTCTACTCCAAACTTATATTATACCAACGCTTCAAAACATTCTTGGAGAAAACCTAGTTAATATTTGGTTTCAACAAGATGGAGCACCCTCGCACTACAAGAAAATTGTTAGGGATTACCTCGATGTTATGTTCCCTCAAAGATGGATCGGAAGGAGAGGTACGATTGAATGGCTAGCTCGTTCGCCAGACTTAACCCCTTTGGACTTCTTTTTCTGGGTCTCTCTTAAAGACAGGGTCTACAAAACAAACCCTCAGAACTTGGAGGAATTGAGGAATAGGATCTTGGAAGAAAGTCGATGTATCGAAAATAATGGCACACGACTACAAAACGCGATAGACGCCTTCTATCACCGATTGGCTCACTGCCAAACAACAGAGGGAGGACACTTCGAGCATTTATTGTGAAAAGGATTTCTTCTGTGAGTACTGATCTAATAATTCTAATTAAATAATCCATTTTCTCCTTAGATTATGCCAATAACAAAGACGAGTAGTGGCTCTTAGTTTTGCCTGTCACGGAATTATGAAATTGTCCGGGACTTTATTAATTTAACTAAAATTGCAAATTCAAGGAAGCTTTGAAGTGCTGCCATTTTTGAATCGGTTGTCTGTTCAAGGTTGGGTTTACGGCATTGTATTCTACTAACAAAGACCTTAAATTTGAAGTGCATATCAACCTATGTTTCCATTTAAAATTTTCTTCCGACTCCTTGTGGGCCGTCCCCCAAGCTTTGAAGCTTTGAAGTGCTGCCATTTTTGACTCGGTTGTCTGTTTGAGGTCGGGTTTGCGGCATTGTATTCTACTAATAAATACCTTTAATTTGATGGGCATATCAACCTATGTTTCCATTTAAGATTTTCTTCCGACTCCTTGTGGGCCGTCCCCCAAGCTTTGAGGCTTTGAAGTGCTGCCATTTTTGTCTCGGATGTTAAAATGTGTGTTAAAATAGAGTTTTATACCCTGTAACTTTGTTCCAAGTATTTTAGTTCTATCTACATTATTTTTTTTAAATAATTAACTGTCTTCAGACTTTATTACAGCCCTGGATATATACGAATGGTGTTTTGGCATCGGGGGACCTCAAAACGAAACATTATTATGGTCTCGGGCTTGTCTTACCATGAGACCTACGGTACAGCTTCTTCCCTATAGGAGAAATTCACTAGCAAAAGAATCGCACGTTTATTCGTTTATTGAGACTTGGCAGTTTTATAATATTAGGTTTTTAATGTTTTTATGTTTAAAAACATTTTAAGTTTACCTTGAGCTGGAGGCGTAGGTGGAGTTGGAGGGGTGATTGGCATTTGAGGTGAAGTTGGTTGACAGCCAGTGGCACCTCTTATAAATCCAGGTTTGCACCTACATCTTGGCTTATGGTCTCTCATAAAGCACTCTGCATTCAGATCGTGACAATCATGGACTGTGCAGGGATCAACGCAAAATCCATTTTGACAAGCTTGTGTTGATAAGCATTGGGAGTCGTCGGTGCATTTGGTGGTACCTGCAAATAGTACACTTTTAAATTAGTGCAAGATTAAAAAACATTGCGGGATCCCTCATAGTAAAGGCCACCAGCACACTCACTCACCCGCCTTATGATTTAACTAGAACTTTAGGCCTGAATGTAAGCGTTACTGTTAAATAAACCTAGCAGTAAAAAAGAGATGTTTGTTACATCGTGCGTATATTTGAAACATTATTTTAACTACTCAAATTATGTAAGTGATTTTTTAGAAATGCGGTCACTTTTTATATATTCGTTTAAAAATAATTATTCTTGTGTCAAATGTTTTTAAGACATGTTGTTAAAACATTATGAGACATTTTTAGAGTCTCCATTGACATATTCGACTAATTTAAATTATTCTACGAGTATATTTTTAAATACTAACTCTGTTGGAGGATTCAGTCTAATTTACTGGAACTTATATCCATAGTTATTATTACATAATGTATAGCAAAATAAAAGAATCGCACGTTTATTGAAACTTGTTAGTTTTATAATATTAGGTTTGGATTGCTCGTATGTTTAATAAAAAGTTAAGTTTACCTTGAGCTGAAGGCGTAGATGGAGTTGGAGGGGTGATTGGCATTTGAGGTGACGTTGGTTGACAGCCATTGGCACCTCTTATAAATCCAGGTTTGCACCTACATCTTGGCTTATGGTCTCTCATAAAGCACTCTGCATTCGGATCGCGACAATCGTGTTCTATGCAGGGATCGATGCAAACTTCGTTTTGACATGCTTGTGTTGGTAAGCATTGGGAGTCGTCAGTACATTTGGATGTACCTGCAAATATTACATTTTTAAAGTAGTGCAAGACTATTGCAAGACCATTGCGGTATCCTGCATACCTTATCGGATGTCCTTAGTATACATTTTCGCTTCTGTCAGATAACTTAGAAAATGAAACAAACTAGTGGATTGAGGGGGCAAACGCCGCTATCTCTCCACTGGTCTCCAGCTGGTTCAAAAATGTATCTTGGTCATTTAGAGGGTACTTATTAGGGAATCCTCCTTGAGGCCAAATAAGCTGAAAGGTTATGATAAAACCAACTGGAAAATCCCTTTTCTAGGAAAGGGATTCCCGGTAACGTCCCTAATTTGGCCAGCTGTCAGAAATATAACATAAAATTAGTCACTGACCTGTCTTCTTCATTACAGCTGTTATTTAAAGAGGCGGAGTGTGCAACTATAAACTATTATGTCTATAGCATTTTTAAAAAATGTCGGGATGGCATTTGTAATTTTAATTTATCTTAGGAGGACCCTAAAAACGTGAGAAAGTTATTTTATACAATTAATACAATTCATATGCATGTTCCATAGGTTTACCTACACATAGACCTTCATGAGCAGAAAAAAAGTTTTTCGAATTTCCTTCGTGCGCAGGTCTGCTGCGAAAGGGTTACATAAAATCGTCTTACCTTAGGCTCACTTACCTAAGGCTCATTAAAATTGAATTATAATTTTAGTGGAAATAAAATTGATTTGAAAAAAATATACAATGAACCGATGAATGTTTAGTAAAATAAAAATACTGAAAATGCTATAGCAAGGAACACGTAAATTTTTTTCTTCCGTGTCACGAGGGTACATAAATGACCTTTTTCTAGAAAAGGGTTTCTCGTTAACGTCTCTAACTTTGCCAGCTGTCAGGAATATAAATCACTGACTCGAAATACTTGAAGGACCTGTCTTCTTTGTAATAATAGTTATTTAAAGAGGTGGAGTATACAACTATAAACTCTTTTATCTACAGCATTTTCAAACGTTTTCGGGACGGCTTTCCCACTTTTTTCAATATAGACCCTAAAAAAATAAAATAGCCTTTTTAAAAATTGCTGGGTTGGCATTTGCAATTTTTTTAAATCTGAAGTAAACCCTAAAAACGTAAGAAAATTATTTTTGACAATGAATACAATTTCTATGCATATTCTATGAATTTATCTACACATATACCTTCATAAGGTAGAAAAAAAGTTTTTGAAATTCGCTCAGTAAACAGGTCTGCTGCGACAGGGTTACATAAAATCGTCTTACCTAACGCCCACTCTGTACTATATATGCGAGCAGTTTCAACGCGCTGCCGAAAAAAGCCAAGGATGCTGCTTCTTAAGTCGTGCTGCATGATCATCATCAGGGCAACCTCAGGTACCGTGTGATAAGCAGAAACGACCATAAATGCTTATCGGTGTTTGACTTCGGGTAAGCCAGTCTAGGTAAACTTGCTTCTCAAGTGCGTGAGCGCAATCCTTTCAACCTTATAGCAAGATCGACTGGACAGCCATCACAACCAAACAATACTTGCAAGAAGGAGGGCCACCAATATTGGGCATGTTACTACCCAGGGCAGTGACACCTCTGGGGCCTTTGTTGGTGAGGAGCTGGATATGGTCGTATTTTTAATATAGACAGGCAATTTTTTATTAGGATTTTTGCGGACATTTGCCATCACTGATTAGTAAAAAACAAGTTTCACGACGTTTCGGGATCTGGAATCTGATCCCGTCTTCAGGAGGAAGAAAACCTAGAACATAACAAGATTAGTAACACATAGCCAGGAAAACCTGGACAAAAACACAGCTAAAACAGAGAACTGTAAAAGCAGTCACGAAAACACTGCCACCTCTTATTTCACCTCTAACTAATAAAAATATAAAATCACCATCACCAACAATGAATTTCAAACAAAGAATAGACAGGCCCTTTAGACAGGGATGTATTTTTTCGTTGCAGCAGATCTGAGTACTGAGAGAATTTCCAAAAGCATTTATCAATTTCATGAAATTAATTTGTCATGTATAAAGAAATATGTTTTTCACCAACAAGAAGGCATAAAAACAAAACTATATTGGTAAAGGATGACAAGGTATGTTGTATGTTTTTCGTGGGCGAAGCCTCGGGTCCTACTAGCATAATTTAAAGTACTAACTCTAATGAAGGATTAAAACTTATTTACTCGTACTTTTATACATAGCTATTATTATCTAATGCATAGCAAAAAGAAAGAATCGCACATTTATACGTTAATAGAAACTTGGCAGTTTGATAATATTAGGTTTGGATTGTTCGTATGTTTAATAAAAAAGTTAAGTTTACCTTGAGCTGGAGGCGTAGGTGGAGTTGGAGGGGTGATTGGCATTTGAGGTGAAGTTGGTTGACAGCCATTGGCACCTCTTATAAATCCAGGTTTGCACCTACATCTTGGCTTATGGTCTCTCATAAAGCACTCTGCGTTCGGATCGCGACAATCGTGTTCTATGCAGGGATCAACGCAAAATCCATTTTGACAAGCTTGTGTTGATAAGCATTGGGAGTCGTCGGTGCATTTGGTGGTACCTGCAAATATTACACTTTTAAAGTAGTGCAAGATTAAAGAACATTGCGGTATCCCTCATAGTAAAGGCCACCAGCACACTCACTCACCCGCCTTATGCTGTAACCAGAACATTAGGCCTGAATGTAAGCGTTACTGTTAAATAAACCTAGCTGTAGAAGAAAGGTGTTTGTTAAAACGTGCGTATATTCAAAACATTATTTTAACTACTCAAATTATGTAAGTGAATTTTTAGAAATGTAGTCACTTTTTATATATTTGTTTAAAAATAATTATTCATGTGTCAAATGTTTTTAAGACATGTTGTTTACACATTATGAGACATTTTGAGAGTCTCCATTGACATATACGACTAATTTAAATTATTCTACGAGTATATTTTAAAATATTAACTCTATTGGAGGATTCAGTCTAATTTACTGGAACGTATATTGATAGTTAGTATTACTTAATGCACAGCAAAATAAAAGAATCGCACGTTTATTGAAACTTGTTAGTTTTGTAATATTAGGTTTGGATTGCTCGTATGTTTAATAAAACGTTAAGTTTACCTTGAGCTGGAGGCGTAGGTGGAGTTGGAGGGGTGATTGGCATTTGAGGTGACGTTGGTTGACAGCCATTGGCACCTCTTATAAATCCAGGTTTGCACCTACATCTTGGCTTATGGTCTCTCATAAAGCACTCTGCATTCGGATCGCGACAATCGTGTTCTATGCAGGGATCGATGCAAACTTCGTTTTGACATGCTTGTGTTGGTAAGCATTGGGAGTCGTCAGTACATTTGGTTGTACCTGCAAATATCACATTTTTAAAGTAGTGCAAGACTATTGCAAGACCATTGCGGGATCCTGCATAGCTTATCGGATGTCCTTAGTATACATTTTCGCTTCTGTCAGATAACTTAGAAAATGAAACAAACTAGTAGATTGAGGGGGCAAACGCCGCTATCTCTCCACTGGTCTCCAGCTGGTTCAAAAATGTATCTTGTCATTTAGAGGGTACTTATTAGGGAATCCTCCTTGAGGCCAAATAAGCTGACAGGAAATGATAAAACCAACTGGAAAATCCCTTTTCTAGGAAAGGGATTCCCGTTAACGTCCCTAACTTTGCCAGCTGTCAGAAATATAACATAAAATTAATCACTGACTAGAGATACTTGAAGGACCTATCTTCTTTATAACAGCTGTTATTTAAAGAGGCGGAGTGTGCAACTATAAACTATTTTATCTATAGCATTTTCAAAAATTGTCGGGATGGCTTTTCCACTTTTTTCAAAATAGGCCAAAAAAGTGTAATAGCATTTTCAAAAATTGTCAGGATGGCTTTTGTAATTTTAATTTATCTTAGGTGGGCCCTAAAAACGTAAGAAAGTTATGTTTTTACAACGAATACAGTGTCTATGCATGTTCCATAGGTTTACATACACGTAGACTTTCATGAAGCAGAAAAAAAAGTTTTTCAAATTCCCTTAGTGCGCAGGTCTTCTGCGAGAGGGTAACACAAAATCGTCTTACCTATGGCTCATTAAATTGTAATTATAATTTTATGTGGAAATCAGATTGATTTTATTTGATTTGAAAAAAATATACAATGAACCGATGAATATTTAGTAAAATAAAAATACTGAAAATGGAATAGTAAGGAATAATTGTTTTCTTCCGTGTCATGACTCCTTTACAGCTGGATTGAGTTAAAGTTTGAGATGTCAATTTAAAACTATTTTTACATATATTTCTTGATAGGTCTCAGAGTTTTAAGAAATAACGTTTCTTTAGTAAGAGCAATAATTAGAACGATACAAAGGCTGAATCTTTGGAAGAGTTGCGGTAACCATCGACATTTCAACAAACACATCTCACCTTGTTTACAATCAAATATTATGATCATAGTCTTGAAATTTTCTCAAATATTTACCACAGATTGTAAGGTAAATGGTGTAATAGATAGTCTATTATACTTAACCCAAATTTGCAAACAGCTTGTGATGTCATTAAGAGACTTTACAGATGCGTATAGCTCTTTCTGTAGTCTCTTGGTTCAAAAATGTATCTTGGTCATTTAGAGGGTACTTATTAAGAAAACATCCTTAAGGCCAAATAAGCTGATAGGTTATGATGAAACCAACTAGAAAATCCATTTTCTAGAAAAGGGTTTCTCGTTAACGTCCCTAACTTTGCCAGCTGTCAGGAATATAAATCACTGACTGGAAATACTTGAAGGACCTGTCTTCTTTGTAACAGTTATTATTTAAAGAGGTGGAGTATACAACTATAATCTCTTTTATCTATAGCAGTTTCAAAAGTTTTCGGGACGGCTTTCCCACTTTTTTCAATATAGACCCTAAAAAAAATAAAATAGCCTTTTTAAAAATTGCTGGGTCGGCATTTGCAATTTTTATTTATCTCAAGTAGACCCTAAAAACGAAAGAAAATTATTTTTGACAATGAATACAATTTCTATGCATATTCTATGACATTTTCTACACATACGCCTTAATAAAGCAGAATAAAAGTTTTTGAAATTCCCTTAGTAAACAGGTCTACTGTGACAGGGTTACATAAAATCGTCTTACCTAAGGCCCACTCTATACTATATATGCGAGGAGTTTCAACCCGCTGCTAAAAAAAGCCAAAGGTGCTGCTTCTTAAGTCGTGCCGCATGAACATCATCAGGGCAAGCTCAGGTACCGTTTAATAAGCAGAAAAGACCATAAATGCTTCTCGGTGTTTGACTTCGGGTAAGCCAGTCTAGGTAAACTTGCTTCTCAAGTGCGTAAGTGCAATCCTTTCCACCTCATAGCAAGATCGACTGGGCAGCCGACACAAGCAAACAACACATACAAGAGGGAGGGCCGCCAATATTGGGCATGTTCCTACCCAGGGCAGCGACACCTCTGGGGCCTTTGTCGGTTGCGGGCTGGATATGGTCTTATTTTTAATATAAACAGGCCCTTTAGACAGGAATAGAATACTTCCGTTGCAGCAGATCTGAGTACTGAGATAATTTCCAAAAACATTTTTATGTTTTATGAAAGAATATTTGTCTTGTATAAAGAAATACGTTTTTACAACAAGAAGAATGCATAATAAACAAAACTATATTGTTAAAGGATGACAAGGTTGGTTGTATTTTTTTGGGCTAGTCCCCGGGTCCTACTAGAATATTTTAAAGTACTAACTCTAATGAAGGATTAAAACTTATTTACTGGTACTTTTATACATAGTTATTATAATGCATAGCAAAAAGACAGAATCGCAAATTTATACGTTAATCGAAACTTGGCAGTTTTATGATATTAGGTTTGCATTGCTCGTATGTTTAGTAAAAAGTTAAGTTTACCTTGAGCTGGAGGCGTAGGTGGAGTTGGAGGGGTGATTGGCATTTGAGGTGAAGTTGGTTGACAGCCATTGGCACCTCTTATAAATCCAGGTTTGCACCTACATCTTGGCTTATGGTCTCTCATAAAGCACTCTGCATTCGGATCGCGACAATCGTGTTCTATGCAGGGATCGATGCAAACTTCGTTTTGACATGCTTGTGTTGGTAAGCATTGGGAGTCGTCAGTACATTTGGTTGTACCTGGGAATATAACATTTTTAAAGTAGTGCAAGGCTATTGCAAGACCATTGCGGGATCCCACATAGCTGATCGAATGTCCTTAGTTTACATTTTCGCTTCTGTCACAAAACTTTGACATTAAAATAAACTAGTGGATTGAAGGGGCAAACTCCGCTAACAAATTAAATACAATGAACCGATGAATGTTTAATAAAAATAATTAAAATGCTATAATAATTAATATGTTAAATATTTTCACGTGTCATGACTTCGTTACAGCTAGATTAGTTTAACGTTTGAGATGTCAATTTAAATTTATTTATTTATTTTTATTTTTCATTATTTATGAATATATTTGTTGATAGGTCTTAGAGTTTTAAGAAATAACGTTTCTTATGTAAGAGCATTAATTAGTACGATAAAAGGCTGAATCTTTGGAACAGTTGCAGTAAACATCGACATTTCAACAAACTCATCTCACCTTTTTTACACTCTATTATGATCAGATCAAAAATCAATATGTCAATTTTTAAGTGAACTGCTTCTTTATAATTGGGTTGTACCTGTTTTGAAGCATGTAAATAAAATAAAATAAAATAAAATAAATAAAATGATCATAGTCTTGAAATGTTCTAAAATGTTGACCACAGATTGTAAGGTCAATGGTGTAATAGGTATTCTATGATACTTAACCAAAACATGTAAACAGCTTGTGATGTCATTAAGAGACTTTACAAATGGATGCTGCTCTTTCTGTAATCTTCTGCTGGTTCAAAAATGTATCTTGATCATTTAGAGGGTACTTATTAAGGAAACATCCTCGGGGCCAAATAAGCTGATAGGTTATGATAAAACCAACTAACTGGAAAATCCTTTTTCTAGAAAAGGGATTCTCGTTAACGTCCCTAACTTTGCCAGCTGTCAAGAATATACATCACTAACTATAAATACTTGAAGGACCTGTCTTCTTTATAACAGCTGTTATTTAAAAAGGTGGGGTGTGCAACTATAAACTATTTTATCTATAGAATTTTCAAAAGATTTTGGGACGTCTTTTCCGTTTTTTTCAAATATAGATCACAAAAAAATTTAATAGTCTTTTAAAAAATTGCTGGGACGGCATTTACAATTTTTTTATCTGAGGTAGACCCTAAAAGGCCCGGGACACACAAGGCGTTTTTTTATCGCGCGATTGCGCGTTAAAAAAACCGCTCGCCCAAATTGCATTGATTTAAATGGACGCGTACACACAGGGCGGAAAAAACCGCGCGATAATATTGCCGCTGGCGGTAGTTTTGACGCCGCTCGAAAGAGGTTTTTTGTCCGCTTTGTCATCACAGTGGCGTATGCAATTAAATGGGAGCGTACACATTTGGCGGATTTTTTACCGCCGCCATGGTCAGACGGCAAGACACTGTAAACATTGTATCGTGTTGATGACGTCAGGAGTTCTGTGATCATCATATGGTAAAATGCATTTGGTAAACACCCACCGTCGTCTCTCAAAATTAAAATGGTACCATGATTGGCGATATTTTTTCCGTGGCGTTTTTTTACCGCCAGGTGTGTACGAACGTCATTTCGTCGGCGGCGGCGGAAAAATTATCGCGCGTTAAAAAAAACGCCGTGTGTGTCCCGGGCCTAAAAAGGTAAGAAAATCATTTTTGACAATGAATACAATTTATATGCATGATCTATGAATTTACCCTTACATATCATGTATTTAATTTCGTAAGGCAATTCTTTGCGTTAAAACTGTAAAATTGTGGTCGTCTGGTAAGTCATCTTAAGATGGCAGATGGCTCAAATTAAAGGTCTCTATTCCGTGATGGCGGGGAAATTACTGATAATGCTTTAAATTCACCAGAAAACTAGAAATAGCGTAAAATATCTGCCATTTAATTACCATTGGGATCTAAAAAGATCTGATTCGTTTACATAGAACATGTGATGCTGATACTTGATTCAAAGCTATCATTTGCTAGACGTTGACATAGTTTATTTTTTTAAAGACAGTTACATTGTCGCTGCATGGCGTACATTGTCATGCACGTCCAATGTATTATAACAAATAAATATTTTACCTATACGTTTCCCGATTTTATATCTAGGGGTAAGAGTGTATTCATGATTTAAATTGATAAAAGAGTTAAGTACGCGTGTTTCTTTTACGTTATAGCGATGCCGATATAATGCCAAATGATCTATAGATATATAAATACGTACGTGAAATTTTTGCCCCGAATTTGTGGGCGTTTGGCAAGTCGCAGGATGACGGGAGAAGGCTCAAATTGAAGGTCTTAATGTCAGAGACTCGGAAAAAATACTTAAAGATTTCTTAAATTTTATCAGAAAATAAGACCATTTCTTGACATTCATCATTACATATTTGCCTGTTGGGTAAAATGTAGCCTCAATCGGAGGTTTCCATAATAGGTACCCTTTCACTGTGCAATATAATATGTTCTTTTGAACCAAGTGGAGGCTAAAACGAAATTTGTTTACAATTTTGTGTTTAATGTCACGACGTTCTTTGGGAAATAAACTAAGTGCTGCAATCTGTGACTAACCTCAAGTTCTTTAAACCATGCCCATATGCAATATTTACAACATTGCCATATGTTTAATAGGAAAAAAGGTGGACTGATTTTGTTTTAATTTCGACAGATAGCGCTAAACTGTTACTAAATATTCAGCCATTTACGATACCGAAATAACGCCCTTTATAAAAATTCTGACACTAATATGTGTCAGAATTATTATAACTGGTTAAAATATCTTTGTCATTACACTTTTAAAGTTTTATTCCGTCAATCATCGGTTTGTGAGTGTAGAGGAAACATTAAATAATCAGTATTTGTATTTTACTTTTAGGGGCCTTTGCCCCTATAAGACTCTAGTACCTTCATAAAGCAAAAACAGTTTTTATAATTCGCTTAGTGCGCAGGTCCTATTCCAGGGTTACGTAAAATCGTCTAACCTAAGGCCCACTCTTTACTATATATGCGAGCAGTTCCAACGCGCTGCCGAAAAAGCCAAAGGTGCCGCTTCTTAAGTCGTGCCCCATGATCATCATCAGGGCAAGCTCAGGTACCGTGTGATAAGCAGAAACGACCATAAGTGCTTCTCGGTGTTTGACTTCGGGTAAGCTAGTCTAAGTAAACTTGCTTCTAAAGTGCGTGAGCGCAATCCTTTCCACCTCATAGCAAGATCGACTGCGCAGCCGTCACAAGCAAACAACACATACAAGAGGGAGGGCCGCCAATATTGGGCATGTTCCTACCCAGGGCAGCAACACCTCTGGGGCCTTTGTCGGTTGCGGGCTGGATATGGTCTTATTTTTAATATAAACAGGCCCTTTAGACAGGAATAGAATACTTCCGTTGAAGCAGATCTGAGTACTGAGATAATTTCCAAAAACATTTTTATGTTTTATGAAAGAATATTTGTCTTGTATAAAGAAATACGTTTTTACAACAAGAAGAATGCATAATAAACAAAACTATATTGTTAAAGGATGTCAAGGTTTGTTGTGTTTTTTTCTTGGGCTAGTCCCCGGGTCCTACTAGAATATTTTAAAGTACTAACTCTAATGAAGGATTAAAACTTATTTACTGGTACTTTTATACATAGTTATTATAATGCATAGCAAAAATAAAGAATCGCAAATTTATACGTTAATCGAAACTTGGCAGTTTTAGCGAATTTCCCCTATAGGGAAGAAGCTATTACCGTAGGTCTCATGGTAAGACCTAAGCCCCAGACCATGATAACTTTTCGTTTTGCAACCCCCAGAAGCAAAAAACACCATTCGTTTGAATTTTTAGATATATATATCTATATATGTGTCTGTTAGCACGATAGCGGCCGTAAAAATGGTCCGATCTTGATGAAATTTGGTACAGACATGTAAAGTGGTAATCGATTGGACGAGTTCGTGAACCAGCCCGATCGGACCACCGGAAGGGGGGGTAAAGGGGGATAAACCCCCCCAAAAATGGGTTTTTTGATCTTTTTACATAGAAAAATAACATTTATCAAATTTTTGTTGGCACCATTGAATTCAGCTCAAAAAAACAAACAATTTAGTACTTTGAATCACTGCTCTATGTCCATTGGTTACCGAGATATTGAAAGTGGTAAACACAGTACGTTGTCCCAATGTTAACCTTATGGGAAATAAGTAAAATTCTATATCTCGTTTATTTCTTGACATATCTTGACAAAACTTGGTAAATGGCTCCTTCTAGTTCAGATCTACTAAATATTGAATCAAAACCAACAAGTTTAAACATACCTGTAGCAGCAAACCTGCATACTCATTCCCCATGTTAATCTTATGGAGCTTACAAAAACATGTCAAATCTCGCTATGTTAGATTATAATATATTGTTTTGCATTTGAAATTCGCTGAGTATGCAGGTCTGCTGCAACGGGGGTATTATGATATTAGATTTGCATTGCTCGTATGTTTAGTAAAAAGTTAAGTTTACCTTGAGCCGGAGGCGTAGGTGGAGTTGGAGGGGTGATTGGCATTTGAGGTGAAGTTGGTTGACAGCCATTGGCACCTCTTATAAATCCAGGTTTGCACCTACATCTTGGCTTATGGTCTCTCATAAAGCACTCTGCATTCGGATCGCGACAATCGTGTTCTATGCAGGGATCGATGCAAACTTCGTTTTGACATGCTTGTGTTGGTAAGCATTGGGAGTCGTCAGTACATTTGGTTGTACCTGCAAATATTACATTTTTGAAGTAGTGCAAGACTATTGTGGGATCCCGCATAGCTGATCGGATGTCCTTAGTTTACATTTTCGGTTCTGTCACAAAACTTTGACATTAAAACAAACTAGTGGCTTGAAGGGACGCACTCCGCTAAAAAATTAAATTGGACCACTTAAACTTTTTCGTTGAAAAACGCAAAAAACCCATTTTTGGCGGTCTGATCAGGCTGGTTTACGAACTCGTCCAACTGATTACCACTTTACACGTCTGTGCCATTTTTCATAAAGATCGGACCATTTTACGGCCGCTATCGTGCTTACAGACACACACACACACACACACACATATATATATATATATATATATATATATATATATATATATATATTCAAACGAATGGTGTTTTTTGCTTCTGGGGGCCCCAAAACGAAAAGTTATCATGGTCTTGGGCTTAGGTCTTACCATGAGACCTACGGTAATAGCTTCTTCCCTATAGAGGAAATTCGCTAAAATGGACGAGTTTGTTAAAACGTGCGTGTATTTGGTGCATTATTTAACTGCTCAATTTATGTACTCTAAGTGAATTTTTGAAATGTAATTACTTGTTATATATTCGTTTTAAAGAACTATGTTCATGTCAACTGTTTTAGGACATGTGGTTTAGGCATTATGTGACATTTCGAGAGTATTTATTAACATATACGACACATTTAAATTAGTACCTGGTGGACCGAGCCTTGCTCGGTGTTATTTCATGTTTACCAGTTCATCCAGTTATTATTAAATATTTCAGTGTCATAAAATTGATAAATATAAACCTTTTTTATTGCTCCATGAACTCTTCATCCCACTTACTGCATTTTTCCGTGATGGCTGTAGATTGCAAACAGCTGTTATGATTGCTTCCTTTGTTTACACTTTCCTTGTTGATTTTCGTTGCTATCATGGCAACTCATAAGGCAAATGTTAAAATTTTACAACTTTAAAATTCGTTTTATTACTCTATTAGATTTTCTCTGGCCAAGTAATCTGCGTAAAAGACGTTATTGAGCTCTAAATTACTTATTTCCGGACTTTGAAGGGAATCCTCTGAGTCCTTTTGAAATAATTGTGCAAATACCCAAGCAAAAAAGCAAGCAAACACGGACGATAACATTGCTCATATAAGAGTATAGGATTCTAAATCTTATATTCATAAAAGAGGATAATGATAAATATATTTTTGTAGTTCATGGACTCAAACACCGCTGGACCATTCGCCATGAAACTTGGTAATTGTATGTACAATTTTACAGAGAAGATTTATAAGCCATCCGTTTCGTACTAACACAAGTGGGTTCCTTCCCAGAGGCCCAAAAGGGCCCCCGTATCAGCCTTAGGCAAAGATATTGTTTACATAATATTAAACAAATGGCATGTAGGAAATATAGTACTTGAACAGGTGATCTTAGTGTGAAATTGGTTTTACTTGGACTCATTTCCCATAGATTGAAGCACATGTAAAAAGAATACGTAAAAAGCAAGAAATGTAGAATTTTGAACAGCTGTCAGGAATATAACAGATAAATCACTGACTAGGTATACTTGAAGGACCTGTCTTCTTTATAACAACTGTTATTTAAAGAGGTGGAATTTGCAACTATAAACTATTTTATCTATAGCATTTTCAAAGATTTTCGGGAGGGCTTTTCCATTTTTTTCAATACAGGCCAACAAAAAATGTAATAGCATTTTCGAAATTGCAGGGATGGCATTTGTAATTTTAATTAGGTCTGCGACAGGGTTACATAAAATCGTCTTACCGAAGGCCCACTCTATGCTATATATGCGAGCAGTTTAAACGCGCTGCCGAATAAGCCAAGGGTACCGCTTCTTAAGTCGTGCCCCATGATCATCATCAAGGCAAGGTCAGGTACCGTGTGATAAGCAGAAACGACCATAAATGCTTTTCGATGTTTGCCTTCGGGTAAGCTAGTCTAAGTAAACTTGCTTCTCAAGTGCGTGAGCGCAGTCCTTTCCACCTCATAGCAAGATCGACTGGGCAGCCGTCACAAGAAACAACACTTGCAAGAAGGAGGACGCCAATATTGGGCATGTTCCTACTCAGGGTAGCGACACCTCTGGGACCTTTGTCGGTGGAAGGTTGGATATGGTCGTATTTTTAATATAGACAGGCTCTTTAGACAGGAACAGAATACTTCCGTTGCAGCAGATCTGAGTACTGAGAGAATTTATAAAAACATTTTTCTCTTTAATGAAAGAACTTTTGCCATATTTAAAGAAATACGTTTTTACAACGAGAAAAATGCATAAAAACTATATTATTAAAAGATGACAACTTACGTTGTATTTTTTGTGGGAAAAGCCACGGGTCCTACTAGCATATTTTAAAGTACTAACTCTAATTAAGGATTAAAACGTATTTACTCCTACTTTTATACATAGTTATTATTACCTAATGCATAGCAAAAAGAAAGAATCGCACAATTATACGTTAATCGTAACTTGGCAGTTTTATAATATTAGGTTTGGATTGCTCGTATATTTAATAAAAAGTTAAGTTTACCTTGAGCTGGAGGCGTAGGTGGAGTTGGAGGGGTGATTGGCATTTGAGGTGAAGTTGGTTGACAGCCATTGGCACCTCTTATAAATCCAGGTTTGCACCTACATCTTGGCTTATGGTCTCTCATAAAGCACTCTGCGTTCGGATCGCGACAATCGTGTTCTATGCAGGGATCGATGCAAACTTCGTTTTGACATGCTTGTGTTGGTAAGCATTGGGAGTCGTCAGTGCATTTGGTGATACCTGCAGCCATTAACTTCATAAGGTAGTTTAAGGATGAACTTTATCCTTATTTTTATTTATGACTTATAATTTACTGAAAATAAGTCCAAGAAATGATTTGAGAAATGAGAAATGAGTTGAAATGATATTTAGTTCGATCTTAAGGCTGGAAATGGACCAGTTTAGTTTAAAGTAGCGCATGATTGCCAACCATGAACCTGGAGACCCACTTAAACAGGTGAGGCCATACAGACATGTAATTACCAGTGTGTGACGTTTAAGACATTTGAAAAGTAATTCAAGCGATTTTTGATAATGATGTTATAACTCATGGTGTAAAGAAAAAAGAAAGGTGTGTGCACAGTCAGCTGGTATGACGTGGTTGGACTCGAGAAACTAGCGGACCTAGCGGTTTGACTTTAGAACTAAGACAGTACACAAAATATTTTGACTAAGTTGTATTAAATGGTTTATACTATAGTCGTCGTAAGCGCTAGTTGCGTGAGCCCAACTATGTCACATCAGCTGACCCTGCACACACCTTTCTTTTTTCTTTACACTATGGTTATAACTGCACATTAGTTTTGTTGAGGACTATAAAACACAGTACTGAACAAGTCAGAATAATTGTTGTCACGATTTTACAGTGTTTGTGTAAGTTTTTGTTTAGCTGCATTTATTGATGTTTGCCAGGCAATCAATCAGGCTTATTATATATGAAACGAAAATGTTTTTGCCCCATTACATTTTTACTATTTTGAAATCCTATTCTTATAGACAGGACTTTCACAAGTCATACTGCTGACCTCCTGGGATATGAGTTGATCAAATTTCTACGATTACATTTTGGGCTCTGCATTCTGTTCAGATAAAACTTAAAAAATTACATCGCATATTAAATACGGATTAGTTCAAATCAAGGCGGTTTTAAATTAATGAAACGAAATCGGTTTACCTTTGTTTTACTATACATATGAATTCTTGTCCTCTAGTATCAATAAATAACTGTATTCCCTGGAGAAACAGGAGTCAAACATTTAGAAATATATTTAGTAAGCAGATTTCAATATACTAAAGATTAATTTTTGATATTTGTAAAAATGTCTAAAATCAAACCTTAACGCCTCAATCAGAGACAGTAACAAATCATCTAGATCAAACATAAAAACATTTTACTTAAGGTGTTTTACTACTATTGTAGCATAATCTTATGTTCCTTTTAAGGATAATAAATGTATTTATTACAACTAATAAAACTATTTCACGCCAAAATATCAATTTAGATTAAAACACATATATAAGGTCATAAATTTATAATTTGGCTGTACATAGCAGTTTCAATGTCTACATTTGGATTGCTAGAGGCCATGTTTACCTTGAGGTGGTGGAGGCGGAGTTGGAGGGGTGGGTGGCGTCGGAGGGGGTGGCGGAACGGAAGGTTGACAGCCATTGGCTCCTCTCACGAATCCAGGTTTACATCTACATCTTGGTTTATGCTCGTTACTAAAGCACACTGCATTCGGGTCTTGGCAATCGTAATCAGTGCACGCATCTGTGCAAACTCCGTTTTTACATACCTCTGTTGGCGAGCATTGTGTGTTGTCAGCACATTTGATTCCTGAAACTGAAAGTATATTTCCACGTTCATTAACAAACCACCCATATACACCATACCATACCAATGCTGTTTATAATAACATGAGGACGAAGGTTTTTGCGAATTTCCTTAGAAATAAGCAATTACCGTCATTTCAACAGAATGGGCGAAAAATGTCCGTTCTGGATAACCTCAGCAATCATATCAATTTCGATATCAATTGATAGCTTTTTATGTCTACTTTCTGGATATCAAGTGAGTTTATCGCGGAAATGCATTTTTACCAGCAAATATCACGATTTGTTTCAAAATTTAACATGGGCTTATACGGGAACTAGAATTTTCTATTTACGAGTGTCTGTTAGAACGACAACTCTCGTAAAAATCATCCGATCGTAACAAAATTTGGTACACACATGAAAACTAGTTTCTCTTGGACGAGTTCGTAAACCAGCCAGATCGACGTATCCAAAGTGGGGTAAAGGCTGCTTTTACCCCCAAAATATGTTTTTTGCTTTTTCAAATTGAATAATTAAAGTAATAAAATTATATGTTTCGCCATCGGATTCTGCTTGAAAAAAACCAACAATTTGGTATTCTGAATCGTTGCTCCATTAGCAACGAGTCCAACGTTGCTCCATTGGCAATAAGTCCATTGGTCTACGACTAATATAGATATATCCTGTATTTTCAAAAGGTTCAAAAATTTTTTTGTTCCTTGGGTATGAGCTAGTGGGGAACAGTTTTGTTTCGTCCTTGCATCACAAATAGTTTGTTTGCAATCTGTTGTGGGCGGCTTTAAAATCTTACCCTGAATAAATATATGAGATTGAAAATGAAGGAAAACTAATTTCTTTTTTCAAATTAAACAGGAAAATAGACATTGAAGAAGTAAATTAATCGTACAAAACTACGTTACATATTTTTTTGAGTTTTTTTTAGGAATTCGGAAGCAATAAAATATAGGGGATACCTCAAATAATTTCTTATATGTAATACTGCATAATACCAGAAGTTGACACTTACGATCAGACCCGTCCAAAATAGGACCTTAAAGGGACAGTGAAAGGAGAAAATTACAGTTTCAATTAATTACACGAATTAAATAAATATAAATTAATTAAACACATCCTGAGCCAGTCTAGGCTCAAGCCCTCTTTGAACTGTTGGATTTCCGAGATACCGGAAGTTCTGGAACATTGTCCAATTTCAGGACAAATTTTCTTCTAGTTTTTTGATGATATCAAAAATTGTGTCCATGCTGAATTCTTGGTGGATTTGAATTATTCTGTCGCAATAGGGTGAGATAACATAAACAGAAGTCCTTAAAATACTTTTTTAGAACTTAAGACTTTTTTAGTTTGATGGCACTCAATCAACAAAAAAATCATAATAAATTATCCTCCATTGAAATGAAACGCAAACCGATTCTTTTTATGGAGTGAAAACCTTGGGAATTTTAAATAATCCCTTCTTAAGGGATTCCTATCATATAGAAGGAATATACATGGCAAATCTCCTGCTCAATACAATGGTTTGGCCTGTACTGGGCGTTGATCGGAGTTGCACTTATAGTTTCTTATCAGTTGCATTCAGTGTTGACTTGGAGATTAGACTTACACTTAGAGGAAATCAGACGTTTTTGACAGTCTTATTTAACTTACCAGGTTCACAGCCTTTTTCGCCTCTTTTAAATCCAGGTTTACACCTACATACAGCCTTATGATCTTTACCACTACACTCGGCGTTAGGATCCTTACAGTCGTAGAATGTGCAAGAATCAATACAAACTCCCTTTTCACATGATTCTGTCGGTTGGCACTGTGTGTTGTCGCTACATTTGGTCCCTGAAATAATAATTAAAGCTGGTATTTGTTCTTGAGAAACACACCGAAATCTTAAAATTATATTTAAGCGTTATTGTGCATATTCCGGAAACAAAACTACTATTATAATATAAATGAGTACTTGAATTTTATTTAAAATCCCTTGACATCAACTGACATCAAGTTAACCTTATAGGAGATAAAAACTATGGAGACGTTTTAAAAGTGTACACTTGGCCCATTCAAATAACTTTGAACAGTACATTAAACTGTTAAATATATATACAAGTCATACAGTATTCCTGTACCAAGAAGTTTGTATGACTATCGAAAAATGTGTCGTGTATATTTAAAATAAAATCTATCTATATACATGACTAGCAGTTGTGGCTTCGCTCACATATAGTCGATCCTTGATTTGACAAATCTGAAGGGACTGAATGAAAAAAGGTTACATCAAGGAATATGTAATGGAGATGTCTGTTTGTGTTATGACTTATGGATGGTGGAATGACAAAATATAAAAAATAAATAGGTGGGTTACTCAGATTCTGTGCTGACGTAATCCAAATTGCAAATCTGTATTTTTAATATTTGCTTAAATTAGGCGACGGGAGTCAGGTGATCATTCGAAAAGTGATTAGTAATACATTTAATGTACCTTAATGTTTGCAATCTGAATGAGTTACGTCAGAAGAATCTGCGTAGCACACATATTACTTTCTATTCGTGTTCGTGCCACCATGAGAGCTGTGTAGGGTTAAAAACAGTTATATTACAGTAGATGGTGGAGGTTTAATTTTCACAGTCATAACTGAAAAACAGCTAGACCGATTTTAACGTTAAATGTGCCAACTTCCAGGTATTTCTTAGCATATTTGGCAGTACGTTTCAAAATGGCCTAAACGTATATAAAATGTAATAAAAAACTCTTGGTTTGAAACAAATTAATAGCTTTGATAAAATAAATTTATATTGTGTTAAACTATTTTAAGTAATATTTGGTAACAACAGTAATAAATAAAATCAGATGGTAAACTGAAAATATTTTACGACAAATGTTGCTAAGTGTTCTTCACAGTATCAATTAAGTACAATGAAGGGCTGAATGTTCGGAACAGTGGCGCTATCTGTCGACAGTGTTTCAAACTCGATCTTAGTTTACAACTTAACATAATATGGACGATTTTCATAAGCTTTTAAAAGTCAATCACAGATTGCAGCACTTATTTTTTCCGTGCATGCAAAGCCGGGACATCCTCGAATTAGATGAAAACGGAATTCGTCAAACTATTGTAGGGGATGATTGTAATACAATAAGGACGCCCTAAGGGAAAACTATAATTCCCATTGCCTAAATAATGGCTGCGCCACATTTTATGGCCAATAAGATCAGGTAAAAAAAAACGAATGATTGTTTGAACTTAAACTAAATTTAACTATTGTATATTGCGTATGACCTATATAAACTGACAAAACAACCATAAAACCATGAGGCAAATTATAAATCAGCTGTAACAACGTATCCGATTGTGAAGCTAATGTCCCTCTGCTTGACTGAATAAAATTGGAAATCTAAAAAAAGATCGTCCATTAGATAGGTTATCGTATATTAGATAGGTTTTTACGTTATTTTTGTAAAACTTTCTGGAATTCAGTATATGTGACTAAGAGCTGCTTTCCACAAATCTAGTTTTATTTGAACTTCAGAAACTTAAATTTAGTAAAATTTGTATTGTCCTGATCAGATGGTTTAAAATTTAAACATTAGAATATTCATATGGTTTAAATTACTCACGTTCATTTTAAACCTTAATTGGGGAAAGCGGCCCTTAGTAGTGTTTGACCCGTCTTAATCTCAAACCGAACTAAAATGGTTCAATAAATCTATTCATAATGAATGTTGTAAGTCTGCTTCTTATTCTTTTATTTATATTTATATTTTTTTATATAATTTATTCATAAGAGTTCATTTATTCTTTTAGTATTTTTCTTTGGAATGCTGTATATGTGATTCAAATGTTCTTAAAACTGAATTCTGACCTTAAGTATGTATTAGGATAATAGTTTCTTTATTTACATCTTCCATCACATCTTCCATCAACTGAACTGCCTGGTTTCAATTTCATTAATAACATATGGCTTTGCTGAAAAACTTTGTTTGCTCTAATCAGCTGCTTTATTTGAAATGTCTATTCCCATGTTAAATCTTATGGACTAGGTGCTTCGCTTTAATCAAACCTTTTTAAAATTTAGAAGGATAGTAGGGCCTAATAGTGTAAAATTAAAAAGGAAAAAGGTGAAAAAAAGGAAAAGTACGCTACAATTTGATATCAAATTAAATCTATTTCTCTCTGTAAATGTCTTTTGTGCGGTTTGTAAAATACCCCATGAAAATCTTTCACTTGTTGGCCTTAGTCAGTAAAAAGACTACAAGATCGCGCCACAATCATCCTTCACTCATCTGTCATTCATACTTGTCTTAAAATACCTACCTGGGTAGGTCGCCATTTCAAAATAATGTATATAATGTAATGTATCTAATGTATCACATAGGAGGCTTTTGAAATTCTAGCGAAAGTGCTACTATCTATGGTAAACCTGTGAAATTTTTCAAATCACTTTTTTTTGTAATAACACAGATGATCAATATTTGAACTAGCTTCAGAAAAAGAAATTTCCATTACTATTCCAAAATTCGATTTTAATAAACTTACCTGTAAGAGCTTCACAGCCTTTTTCACCCATTTTAAATCCAGATTTACATGTACATCTAGGCTTATGATCTTCACCATGACATTCGGAGTTCGGGTCTCCACAGTCCATGTCTAAGCATGGATCGATGCATACTCCATATTTACATGCTTCATTTGGTTTGCAACCAGTATCATCAGAACATTTAGCTCCTCCACCTGCACAAGTTATTAAAAAATGCGATATTCAATTCATACTCATTTTAACAATGGCGATTTTTGATGGACTAGTCTCTGGGACATTTGCATTTAAAAGTATTAAGTGCAAAAACGTTTATGTAGTTTTCTTGTGTAAGAAAACATAAGCTCATAGGTAATTTGTCTTAAGTCTAGCCTTTAAAACAGTTTTTATATACTTAATACGTCCAATTCATAACTTAGTATGATTTAAAATGCTTTTAATTTAACTTCTAAACAGACATATTTTTATGTCTTTGAGATTTTCGTGTTTGTTTTCCGTTTATTTTTATCTGTAACATTCATCAGTGGTTTGTTTATGCTGGAATGCTTACATCCTCCAATAATACTTCACTTTTCCCATCACATGAGAGGTCTGTCTAAAGCCAACCCAGTTCGTCATCATGTCTACAAATTTGTGCGTATACTATAAATTGAGTACTTAAATCATTTGAAATATTAACAAAATTTAGTGCTGCGTGAGTTTTTAGTTCACAGGGTCTTAAAGGTAAGGTGGTATACACTTACCAGACAAAGGTTCGCAGCCTTTATCGCCCTTTTTAAATCCGGGTTTACATGTACATTTAGGCTGATGATCCATCCCGTGGCATTCAGCATTTTGATCACCACAGTCCATGCCTTTACACGGATCGGAGCAAATTCCATCCTTACATGCTTCAGTTGGCTTGCATTGTGTATTGTCAGAGCACTTAGTTCCCTCTATAAAAAATAATTATTTGGAGTGAGGTTTATTTAAGTTACTCCTAACTCTAACAGATGAACAAACAAAGTGAAGTAATTGGTAAACAAACGGAGAAAAAATTGAAGAACAAGTGAAGTAAATCAATGTATTTACTAGCAGAGTCATAGATTCGTTGTCGGTCACTGTGTGTTTGTGTGTGTGTGTGTGTGTGTGTGTGTGTGTTTGTGTGTGTGTGTGTGTGTGTGTGTGTGGGTGTGTGTGTGTGTGTGTGTGCGTGCGTGTGTGTGCGCGCGTGTATGTGGAATAGAATAGAATATGATTTATTGCAGTAATACAATTTTTACTAATTGTGTAGCAAACGTCAATTGTTGATAAAATACCTAAAATGTTAAATAAAATAAACATTGAAATTGAAATTGGAACTACCCCTGGGGATTTAAATTTTGTCCTAACTACCCCCAGTGGTGGGCCATGAACTCCTCCTCCGTGTAAAAGATCGATTTTGTCAATTCAAGCTTCAATCTTCTTTTGACAGAGTGGAATTCTCATCTTTTTTGAGACTTTCAGGGAGTCTGTTGAAAAACCTGACCCCGACCTGAGAAAGGAGGCGCGCAAATGCCGCAGTTCTGTGCTGGCTAATGTGTAAGCCATCCCTCGCTCTAGTGACATTATTATGTATAGCATCGCCAGGCGTTGGCTGGAAATGGTAGCGGCAACACACAGTCGTTCCCAGTATGTAAAGGGAGCAAAGGGTCAAAATTCCAAGTTCCCTGAAAGCGGTTCTACACGATTCTCTCTGTTGTAAATTTGAAATGATTCTAATGGCTTTTTTGGAGTCGAAACACCCTCTCAAATTATGCAATTTAGGAATATTTGCCTTAGTCACTACATAATGAAGTTTTTTAAGCGCATGTTCAGTGCAGTTACCAATTTACAGATAACAATGTAGTTTACGATGCATAAATAGAAATCAGCATAGTGTATTTTTGTAGTTTTATTAATTAACTTGAGCCAATTATTTTTTGATTTGGTGTAGTTATAATTCCACGAATAAGAAGACGCACATCGACCGTTTGGAGGGAACACGATGAAACAACCAACCCGATGGAACGATGATGGGTACAGACCGGCATTACTAGATCGTCGTGGTGCTCCCTCCAACCTCGGACCAAAGAACGTTTGTGGCGGCTTGCTTCTCAAGAATGGAAAAAACTGGTAGGGATCATACATAATTTACTTTTTCTTCCTAAAATGAAAGGTTCGTGTGCCTCATTTGCGGATTTCACCACATCTTCAAGAGCCTACAGAAAACTCTCAATCTGAGAACAGATTTGTTAGACTTAAATCCAGAAACGATTTGGATAGGCCCTAACGTCATTTGACGACAATTACTGTAAGCAGCGCACGATATTTTGCCGGTATTAAAATTTACGCCTCAGAAACAAGAGATTAATGGAAAATGAAGAAAACTGACTATGTGTTCACAAAAAATATCGTTTCGTCAACTCCTTCGGTTATCAAATGAACTTTAAAATGTTCACTAGTTTAGGCATAATTTTTTTACTAAATTTAGCCCTTTGATTAAACTTTTAGCATAAAAGTGAATAGTTCATCCTTTATTCTTTGATAATATGATTTTTTACTCGACTTTGAGCGACAGGTTATCTAGTCAAACTTAATCCTAAACCTTTTCTGAAACTAGGCACTGACTTACCAGGCAATGGTTCACAGCCGTTTTCTCCCCTTTTAAATCCAGATTTACATTCACATATTGGCTTATGATCTTCTACAAGGCAATTAGAATTCGCATCCTTACAGTTCATGTTTTTGCAAGGATCACTGCAAATTCCATATTGGCATGATTCAGTCGGTGAGCACTGAGTGTTATCAGTACATTTTGTTATCCCTGTAAAATTTAATATGAATACACTTATAGTTTCTAGTTGAATTAAACTAATCAAGTAATTTTCTTTTTTATGCTTTTAGAGCAATTATACTACTTCAGTATACAAGTTTAGACAGGAGTCTGATATATATTATGTATATGTAACTAGCGGTTGCCCGTGGCTTTGCTCACGATAAAAACTGTAACTCCCGCTGCCTAAATGAAGATAGGACCACATACTGAGTTTATGATTAAACATATAAGGTAGAAAAACGAATGACGACTTTAATTTAACTTACTAAACAAAATTTAACTTTTATATAATATATTACACATCACCTAAAATATCAACAAAACAACCAACCATAACACCGTTATGAAAGTAACCAAATTATAAATCAGCTGTCAAATCGTATCCATATGTGAAGCTGTAAAATCAGCTGTAATATCGTATCCATATGTGAAGCTGTAAAATCAGCTGTAAAATCGTATCCATATGTGAAGCTGAACCACCTACTTGTTGAATGAACATTGTAAATTAAACAAAAGATCATCCATTCCACTTGCGTAGGAACATTTATAAACTTCGACCCCGCCAAAACCCCTTAAAACTTCGAATTTTACAAAACCGTTCTTAGCGGATGCTTACGCTCTTAAGATCGTCCAAGGTTCTACCATTGACTTTGAATCTCTTCAAGAGATTCAAAGTCAATGGTTCTACGTCAAGTAGTTTCGGCTGTTCGGTGATAGATCAGTGGTATTGGACAAATATAAAGAAGATGTACTTTCATTAACCAGAAAGATGTTTTTGGGAATCCTCAAAGTCTGCAGGTCTGCTGCGACTGGAGTTATTCTATTGCTGCACCCCGCAGGAGGAATTTCTATTTGGCCTCCCTGTACTGTACATGCGTGAGCAGATTCAGCGCCCCGCTGATAAAAGCCTCAGGGGTGTCACTGCCCTGAGAAGGCAATGATTCAACATACCAAATTGTTTGTTTTTTAAGCTGAATTCAATGGTGTGAACTTGAATTTGATAATTTAAATTGTTCTACATAAAAAGTACAAAAAAAACATTTTTATGGGTGATTTCGAAGTTTGTCCACCTTGGAGAAAGCCCCCACATTGAGGGCTAAACAAACCATTTTTGACACTCCCCAGAATGTCTCTTCAAAATGGTATAGCTTTTACATGTGCACCTTATGACATAGTTTTTTACCCTATTTGTCATTGGTCTAAGAGTGGATATATTATGGGTCCAAGGATGGGTCGAGTCATAAGGAATTAGCAAATCGCTTTAGGTTGGTTTTTGAAAATTTTGAATGTGTGTTTGCAATCAATATTTGAAACAGTTAAATCTAAGAAGTTTATTTCTTTATTTTATAGTAGGTAAAGAATATTTATACTCATCCTATCCTATCCTATCCTATACTCTAAAACAAGCAATGTTTGTAAGGGCAAAAGTTTTATTTCGTCCTAGGATTTTTGATTTTTTTGTTTAAATTGGGGTTTTAGCCCACGAGAAATCAATTGGAGCTCGTCTCAAGTCTGGGAAAAATCCAGTTTGCGCCCTACAGCTCTTTAAAGTTCCCAATCAAGTGCCCATCGTCATGAGCATTTTTTGTTGCTGCATTTACCCAAAGCAGCTAATTCAGGTTGTTTTTTTTGTGTAGGTTAGAAAAATTATCGGATTTGTAAGCAAGTTTTTAATTTTTTAACGGTTATTTTGAATGAATCGTTTCAAAGAATAAATTAATTACTGTATTTATTTTGATGTAAGTTTTTACAGATTAGCGTTGAATGTTTTCAAGGATAATTTTCAAGTGTAAAAATTATTGCTGTCTATTTCCAAATACTTTGCGGCTAGCAAACGAAAGCTCGGCGTCATATTCGTGTTTGTATCGTTCAATGTTAAAGTCAACCGAACTAGCAACACCAGAGGCAAATTCTGTTCCACCGTCGGGGCCAGATCTATCATCGACAGAAAATCGCCAATTGGTCAGCGCAAGAAATACAAGGAGGGTACGAAAGACCGTGCAACATGCAGATGATTTTTCTCATCGACTCTACCAATGCCGTCGACGAACGAATTTCTGCTAACGCCGACATTAACCTATATTGATACAGTTACTCAAGGAATCGTGCGGGACAACAACCCATTCGCCCAAGCGTTCATGATGGTGCGCGAAGTTATAGAAGAGGAAAATGCTCGAGCCACCGGGACTTAAGGAGTTCTGCCACCGAAAGTCAATTTGGTTCTAACTCCACCGGCCTCAATCCAAACAGTTACAACGTTGCAATGTTGAATTAAGTACAAAAAGAGCTACCCGGATATCGATCGTGTCATGAAATGACAAAGAAACTACTGTTCACCATACAGACAACCGCATCGAGCCATTCCCGTATCCCCTGTTCTTTTACCCACAAGGAGACTATGACTTTTCGACCAACATAGTGCCAACCGCTCCAACCGTCGCTCTAACAAAACTTGAAATTCGTGAAGAGCCACTTAGCGTTCCCTAAGTGGCTCATTCGCAGGACCGCTGCACTCCAACAAAGCGACAGAAAATATAGGTTACGATCAACTTCAACGGCACTTCACTTCGGTGGCCACTTCTTACAGTGCGTCTTCGATAGTATTGAACGAGTCCAAATCAACTCCATTTTGCGGGAACAGAAAAAGCTGAAGGCACATCTCTGAAAAGGCGTTGATACCATGCTCAAACAGGGTTATAGTTAAGTGTTCATGTTACAGTTGTGGACAATTTTAACTGAACTGAAACAGCTGATTCAGCAGGTTGTTTTTATTTTAGCCGAGCAAAGCTCGGTATAAACGATAAAAAAAAAGTTTAAGGGCACTTTGTTTGATTATTTTAAAATTACAATATATATATATATATATATATATATATATATATATATAAACATTGCCAATGATCTAAATCAATGGTGTAAATCAAGGATCACTGTATTGACTGTACAGTTCCATATTCGGCTCAGCTCAATGGTACAAATGAAGGCTCGGCTGTACAAATGAATAGGGCACTTCTGAAAAAAAACAAGAGCACTATGTTTGACTATTATGTGGTCACTATTATTTGACTAAGTGTACTATTGTATAGTCACTTTATGTGTTTAAATAAAAAATGTGTCCTGTATGAAAACTATTTAGAAACGCATAACTGTGTGCTAATTTTCAAAATTAGCTATCCTTATTTCTCGGTTTGAATATTGGTCGAACTTTCTACCACTGGGCGATCACCAGTATTGATTAATGTTATTGATTTATTTGACAAAATGTAACAATTGATTGGATCCACTATTTACAACCAAGTTTGACCAGTTTTCCGTTTAAGACCTTTGAATTGAGATATTACTCGAGGAATGCTTATCCTTAGAAATTTCGAGGCTTCCATCAAGGCCGTCCCTCAAAATTTTGAAAAATGGCAACTAACGAAAACATTCTTTCATCTGTAAAAAAGTATTATTTAGTTATTCACTATTGTCTTAAAGTGTTATTTATAGTTTATTTAGGCCTAGCCGATTTCCGACTTTTGCACTCAGTTAAATAGTAAAATATTCAAATTGAATAATACTTGGCATTATTCAGTCACCTGCAGTGTTCTCGTTCATTGTTCGTAGTCTGCGATAGTGCGGCGTTCTCTCATAGGTCAGTTTTTAAATATTGAGGAGAGGGGAGAGACGTTATGATTTTTGCAACGACAAGACTTAGTTCCGCTTATGACCTCGTCACCACTCCCGGTGTATCGCGGTTAACAGTGTTCCTTACGAATTTCGGTACGTGATTCTAAAACTGTTCGGAATTTAATTATCTCATCTGCGGTGGTCAATGTCGCTCCGCATTCACCTGTTTTATACAGTTTTTACTCAATTGTGAGTTTTATATTCACAGAACCGAGTTTTTAAGCTTCCCAAGGTGCAGCTTAAAATATATAGCGGTGAAATTTCACAGTGGATAACTTTTCAATATTTGTGAGAGATTGGTTCTTGTGTACTGTCACTTCGAAAATATTGTGAAAAGCTATCCACTGTGAAATTTCACAGCAAGATATTTTAAGCTGTATCTTGGAATGTTATAAGCCTAACATTGGAATTATTTTTATTTATTGAACTCTTAGTAGCGTTGTGCTCACTACTATACTATACTTGTTAGTTTGGGGAAGTAAAGGCCTTTAAAAGTTTGAATATTAATAAACTAATCTCCAATAGTTGAAACGATATTTTAAAGATCAGTCTTTTCTGCTTCATCGACAGAATTGGGGGCATTCAATAAATTATCCCGTATGTTATTGTATTCCATATGTTTAGCAGAAAAATCTTCATTCAGAGATAACGCCCGTTGTTTATGTTTTTCTTCAAAAGCAGTAAGTTCAGACAGAGTGGTTGCATACCCTAATAATCTTGAGAGTCTATTTTTAATTGTAGACTGACGTTTGGACGTTATAAACTTCATGATTAGATTTAAACATGAGTGAGACAAAAGAGTTTTTAAAAATTGCTTACTTTAACTGGAAAAAATTTAAAGTTAAATTAAATTAAATTAATTAAAAAAACTATATTCTACTTTTTTGCAAAGAGAAAATTTATTAAATATTGGAAAATTAAGTATTAATTCATATTGATATTGAGTGGTTTTTCAAAACAGTTTCTTAAAAAGAGTCACATAAGAATTTTTAAGCACTCTCTTCAAATTGTATTCATAGATCATGATTCACTTTATTCATTTATTTATCCGGCCCGGAAGACCGGCTCGTACGGTATTTCAGTTTGGAAGAGCAGAAAAATCTTAAATTTTGAAAAGTGACGCAGGGTTCTGTTGACTGTACTACGCTCACTAAAAGTTGGAAACCAGGTACTCACATCTGATTATTATCTATGCAATATTTTATTCATCTTAATTTGCACTTTCAGCTGGGTTTTTCAGACAAATTATAATTAATATTTGTTTTATCTCCAGCATCTTCGCTGTAGTATTAGAGCGTTTTACAGTTAACAGAACCCGCATCTTGCGTCACTTTTCAAAATTTAAGATGGTATCTACTCTTACAAACTGAAAGTACGCAAAGTACTGTACACAAATCTTTGTCAAGCTTTTGATTCTGGGTTGGTTAGCTTAGGAGATATTTCAGACTTAATCACAATCCTGTATCGGTTTAGAACTGATATTAAATATCTGAAAGTTCAGGAGGATTTTTCATTTCCATCAATAGGATAGGTTGCTTAAAAATTGGTTTTGAATTTGAAAGCAACATATTTTAAAACCCCAGTTATTTAAAAATACAGAATATATCCTGCAAAAGTTAACTCGTGAACTTACCTGGCAGAGGTTCACAGCCATCGGCGACTTTTTTGAATCCAGGCTTACATCTGCAAACAGGCTTATGATTTTTAACCTCACACTCGGCATTTTCATATTTACAAGTCGTTAAGTTCTTGCTGCAAGGATCCAAACACATCCCCGTTATACATGCTTCAGTTGGTTTGCACATTGAGTCATCTACACATTTTTCACCGCCTTCTAAAAAAAATTAATTTTAATTTTCACTACGGTACCTATATTAACTTAATACAAACAACCATTGTATTTTTAAAATTCTTAATAGCGAAGGATTCGTAATTATTATTTAATTTGTTGGACCTTTCCTTTCGCTTCTAGTGTTTAAACTACATTACATTTCGAGAGATAGTGAAACTCCTCTCGTTTTCAAGTGGCCCTACTTAAAGTTACATTAACCTACTTATTTTTATTTCTTCTTTTACATACAAATTACATTCTGTATTATGTTCTATTTGTTTCGTATGATTTTTCCTGTGAGTGATATTTATGTGCTGTTGAATGTTGGATGAATGTAAATTGTATGTAAAAATATTTAGGTTAAATAAAAATAAATGGGGCTATGTAACTTTAAGTTGTGTCACTTGAAAATGAGGGGGGTTTCAATATATACCTTTCGAAACGTAGTGTAGTTCAAGCACTAGAAACGAAACGAAAAATCCAACAAATTAAATAATAATTATAAACAACCGCAGGATAATCACAGAACTATAATAATCACAGAACGTTATTCAAATTTATGGAAGAATCATCAACTAAATGGCATACAAGCTATTTGTTTCATTTTTTTAAATCTTCATTATCTCAATTTGTATTCTTAGTTGAATCCCAATGCCAATCTAATGAGGTTTCTTTAAGATTTAAATTAAATGTAACGATGAATAAATTGATCTATGAATTTGTTTCATAATATAATGTTATAAACATTTTGAAAATAATGTGCAAACGTTTACTTTTACACACTACGGTAGAAGGAAACAGTATATTTCGCAACAAGGGCCGAACATGAGGTTTTGCAGGCTCGAGATTGTGTTTCAAATTCGAGACGAAGTCGAGAGCTGAAACGATAGAAAGCTGCAAGACTCTTTTGCAGAGGTACGAACGATATTATTTTTCACCACACTATACTCAATAAAATTCACTCTATATAACGTTAAAAATTATCATTCAAAAATTAATATTTTCATAAAATTATAGATTTCTGTTTACAATCTGACTTAGGTTAAAAATCCATCTGAAGGTATGAATGAATGAATGAATGAATGAATGAATGAATGAAAAGTTTATTCCCATACAAACTTAAGCTACTGTACATGAAAAATAACAAAATGCTAGTAAACATAAATCGTTTATAAATGATAAAGTAAACTAAAAAATACATGATTGTTGTAGCCATTAGTGAAAATGAAAGACAATTAAGGAAATCAGCAGACATAGGCAGGTACTGCCTGTGCGTCCGCTGGGTTACTTTACAAATTATAAGTAAGACCACAAAATTGGGAATAATTAAAAAAATGTTAATAAGAATAATTGGACTTAAGTAGGGAATTTAAAAGTTGCTAATCAGCAGTTTAATTAAAATCACATTTTAAAACCGCCGTAACGCAAGTTGGTCAGCACAGGCGCATTGAAAGCGCCCTCTAGAAAAAAAATCAAAGGCTTGGGGGTCGAAGCCGTAAAAGAAGTGCCTATTTTAATTACCAGTCACCGGTGCGCTACATTATAAGCTTTAAAATTATACCTCAGTTGTTGAAATCGGTTAAGTAGAACAGCTGAAAAAGGGATCTAACAGGTAAACCCGTATTGTATTAAGTATATAGATAAATAATTCAATGTGACTTACTTGGTGCAGGTACACATTCTGTCCCAACTTGATTATAATTTTCTTTGCAGTAACATCTTGGGTTATGATTCAGAGTAATGCAATAGGAATTTACATCCTTGCAGTCCAAATATTGGCAACCATCAATGCAAGTGTTTTTGTAACATATTTCTTTTTCCGTACATTGATCATCTTTAGAACATGGTGGTGGACCTACAAAACGCAATAAGAATATTTTATATTTCATTATTTGAATTACAACTGTAGTCGTTTTCAGTTAAAAAACTTAACTATTCAGGTAAAGACTTTGAAAATGAATACATTTCGACAAACTTCAAAGGTTCACAATTACAACGAATTGTAGCTGATAGAAAATGTTAGTATAATTTACTTTAATTTAAAATTTTCCATCAATCGAAAATACATATGAGCTGGAAACTCTATTCGAAGGAGGTGAATGTGCTACTGTCTGTTAAAAAGGTGTTAACTAAATATTATGTGTGGGGGGTGGTGGGGATGGAGGAAGTGTTGAAGTTTGATCCCTAGTTATCTTCTTTGGCTACACCCTAGACGTTTGTATGGTTACGTAACGATATCAACTCGCTCACTTAACACAGTCAATATTCTATCGAGAAAAAACCAATAAAACCAAAACTAAATGATCTTGTAAACTAGATAACCAAGTAAACAATTTTGAGCCTGGGTTACGTACATGCAAAACTTTCATCTTAAGGAAGCGAAACTAGCTTTTACATTTAGCTGTGATGTAAAGGCTGACAAACATGCATGCTGACAACATTGTTTTCGGAGCAAAAATCACAAGTTTTCCTCATCAGATAATTCTACAGTTTCGCTTTGTTGTTAGCATAGTGCGTGTTCATAATTCCTCCAAATATGTCTAGCATTCCTTAAAAAATGTTAAGAAAAAATTATCTTTTTAATTTTACTGAGGTTTTTATTTGGAGTGTTTGTATTTTTTCATCATGAAGAAAAGTATAGTTCATGACTTGTACAGAAAGTGATCCCCGGCACTTGCTCCAATTATTTCCGTA
Source organism: Flexamia atlantica (assembly GCA_035578135.1). Lineage (NCBI taxonomy): Eukaryota > Metazoa > Arthropoda > Insecta > Hemiptera > Cicadellidae > Flexamia > Flexamia atlantica. The sequence goes on along the minus strand of JAQJVK010000009.1, from coordinate 19,002,153 downwards.
CACGGCGTATATGCCCTGCTTCGCCTCGCACGTGAAACTCGGAGTACCTGTGTTCGGGCTGCGCCTCAAACATGAAACTTGACCGAGCTCCGTAAAATGCCTCTTTCGGTACTCGTAATAAAACGTAATATTACTGTGGTATAACGTTTTAAAAATACGGAGGAAAAAGTTAAAAATAATCAAAGCTATCTTTTTTTTTATTGCTTTGTAACCAAGCACCTACCAGCATCTCCGAGGATCAGAAACATTCGAAAAGAACTTTCAGGGTAAAAAATAACAAATAAGTATATGAAATGATAAAAGAATACTAGAGGTCGCCATTGATAGGGATAAATAATTTAGAAAATTATCTTTGTAGGCACCAATCCGTTTCTAAATACACTTGTTATAGAACACACTTTACATGTTAACATATAATGTAACAAAGCGGGGACCGAAAGCAGACTCAAACTTTGACTAATTTTTCACCTCACTTCTGGCGTATATTTATGGCATGGTTTATATTATGATCAGTAATTGTTTTTCTATTAAGATTTCACGTTGAACTGTCAAAGCTTTGTTTACGTTTCTCAAGGTCTCTTACGTGTAAATTTGTGTTTACTTTACCATATGATGTTTAACTACCCAAAAAAATAATCTTCTATATATATAATTCCGTAAGTCAAATTTTTGTAAAGAAATTGTGAGTGACTGGATGGCCGTAGAAGGATGGGAGGGGTCTTATTTTAAAGGTCTTGACGTGAATTTTGAGGGAAAACTATTCATTTTTCTTATTGTTTTACCATAAATTCGCAACAAAATAAAACTTTTCCCATTAAAACAACATGGGGTTTAATTTGTTTACATCTTTTGAAATTAAAACAGCTGTGCCACAGAGTTGTATCATCATATATTTAATTTCGTAAGGCGATTCTTTGTGTCAAAATTGTGGGCGCCTGGCAAGTCGTAGAAAGATGGGAGAGGGCTCAAATTAAAGGTCTCTATTCCGTGATGGCGGGAAAAATACTGAAATTGCTTGAAATTCTCCAGAAATCGAGAAATAACGTAAAATATCTGCCATTTAAAAAGCATTGGGATCTAAAAACGTCTGCTTTGTTTACATTCTAACATGTGGTGCTTATGTTTGATTCAAAGACATGCCAGATGTTGACATCTGGTTTTTTTTTTCAAAAGGCAGCTAACTATGTTCAATGTACTATGACGAATAAATATTTTAACTTTAAGATTTTCAGACTTATAACTACGGCTTTGAGTATACATTTATAATTTAAAATTATAAAGAGCTAAGTGCGTTTGTTTCGTTTACGTTATGACGATGCCGATTTAATGCCAAATGGTCGATATAAATATATATGTAGGCGAAATTTTTGCGGCGAAGCTGTAGGAGTTTGGCAAGTTGCAGGATGATGGGAGGGGGCTCAAATAGAAGATCTTGATGCCAGGGACTCGGGAAAAATACGGACATTTCTTAAAGCCAAGTGATTTGTAACACGCAATCGAATAAGCGCAACCTATAGTTTCAGAGAAGACCTCATTCATCACTTTTAGCGATGAACAACAATTTCATCACCCCAGCTTTACCAGTTTTATGAGCGGTCGGAAATAGTCATAGGTTTGACTGAGGAAGAACAGTGTGCTGCTCTAAAAGCTATTGAATGTAACATCAAATTTAAATTTGATCCTACCAAAAAGGTTCACCTTTAAATTTGGCTAATCAAAAGTTTATTTAATCTCGAATCTACCAAGACAAAGCAGTATTTACTCCTGGGCAACCGTAAAAATCCTTAATATTAACTATTTACCAAACTCATGGTCTCCAAACCTAACTTCCTTATAAAGTAGAGCCAAAGTCTCCAACGTGGAGCGTGGAGTCGTCAACGGGAGACCATTTTCTGATTTCATCCTTATTTATTTGCTTATATTTTGGGAAATAAATTAAGTGCTACAGTCTGTGGGTAACCTTAAGAATTTCTGTAAGCCATGTCTATATGTTTGATTGTAAGCAAAGTGGACTGAGTTTGTTTTGAGAACAGCGGATGGCGCCACTGTTCCAAAAAATTCAGCCCTTTACTGAAGTAACGCCCTTTATTAAAATTCTGATACGTACTAGCAGATGTCAAAACATCTTTAACATTACTCTTTAAATGTTTAATTCCGTCAAACTGTAACCGAGCTGTGTGTGTGTGAAGGAAACATTAAATATCCAGCATTTGTATTTTATTTTTAGGGGCTTTTGCCCCTACAAGCCTCTAGTAAACAATAATTCCGCCAACAGCGCACTCACTCACCCGCTGTATTTGCTGCTCGCGATTGTAATTCTTTTTCAGACTGAACCGATGATTGCTCTAGATAAATGTAAAAATTCAGTACAGTATTTCCGTTTGAATACATAATTCCGTACTGTAATTCAGTACAGTAAAAAAACTGTATTTCCCATACATCTTGCCACAGTTCTCTCCCTCCCTTCCTCCATTTATTCATTCTCTCACTCACTCCCTTCCTTCCTACCTTCTTCCCTCCTTTTATCCTTCATTCTCCTCTGAACATCTCCCTCCCTTCTTTTCTATCCTTCTAATTTGTTTTCCTCCTTCCCTTCCTTTCTCTCACCATCACTAATAGTACAGTAAAATTTGTCCAAAAAAGACCAAACTGAAAAAAATTAGCCCCACCTTGAAACTTGGTATACAGGTCATCTTTAGGCTCTAGTTGAAGAATCCGATGAGTCCATAAAAATTCAGGGGGTGGAAGGCCCCTTTTTCGAGGGGGGAAGGGGGGGAAGGTTGTATTTTTTTGTAAATGTAATAACTCCTGTGAAAAAGATCCGATCCATTTAAAATTTGGTGTGGGCTTTTAAAACAGTATATTTTAACACTACAGAAAAAATCAATTCGATGGTGTCATCCTAAGGGGTCCAAAGGGGGGATTTAACACCTCAAAATGGGGGTTTTTAATTTTTTGGTACCCAAAAATTAAAATTATGAAAGTTTTGTTTTATTTTTTGAATTCAGCTCAAAAAATCAAACAATTTAGTATTTTTAATTATTACTCTATGACCATTGGTTGCCGAGATATTGAAATTGGTAAACACAGTACGTTGTCCAATATAACCTCAAAATGTACAGAAACTTAAAAATCCCACTTATTTTTTATCATTTATAAACGATATTTCGTATTTGGCTTCCTATAGCTGAGTTTTAATGGATTATGGCTCATAAGTCCCACTTTTCTTCATCCCCTTGTCAGCAAACCTACATACTCATTTCCTATGTTATTTAAATGGGAAAACATTATGATATGTCAATTTCTCTTATATTTCTGGTTCTAATGACAATAATGAAACAGTTTTAGACTTATTTTACTAGAAAAATCTTTGGCTTTAAGATTAACAATTAACAGATCTATTTGGTTGGGTTTAAGGCTAGTTGAAAAGCTATTATCAATGTTGTATTTTTTTAAATTATTTTTGTTTTTAATTGTTAATAATGAATATCTCAGGTCTTAAGAAAGAGAATGCATTTATTTTGGTCTTGAATTCCTCCGTAAATTATTTTCTTTCATCTAACCTATAATTTGATAAAATTGGTTTTGATTTGGATCAGTTATAATACGTAATTAAATTAAAAAATAAGTTTTTTTAAGTTTTACTTACAGTGAAAGGGAGATACCTCCAGTTCTAAAGGAGATAAAAAGTTAGTTTTGGTCTCAAATTAAACAGGAACGTAGCAGCTTTAATATGAGCTATTATTCGATAAAATTGGTTTTGGTGTGGCTCAGTTATAGTTCGTAATTCACGGATAAAATAATTTTTTTAAAGTTTTATTTACACTGGAAGGGTAATACCTCTGGTTCTAAAGGAGATAAAAAGTTAGTTTTGGTCTCAGATTAAACAGGAATGTAGCAGCTTTAATATGAGCTATTATTCGATAAAATTGGTTTTGGTTTGGCTCAGTTATAATGCGTAATTCAATCAAAAAAACAATTTTTTTTAAGTTTTACTTACAGTGAAAGGGTGATATCTCCGGTTCTAAAGAAAATAAAATTTTAGTTTTGGCCTCAAATTAAACAAGAATGTATCAGCTTTAAAATGAGCTATTATTTGATCAAATTCGTTTTGGTTTGGCTCAGTTATAATGCGTAATTCAATGAAAAAATACATTTTTTTAAAGTTTTACTTACATAGTGATAGGATGATACCTCCGGTTCTAAAGGAGATAAAACGTTTGTTATGGTCTTAAATCATTCAGTGAACCATTGCTTTCATTGAAGCTATAGATCATTTGAAACCGGTAATTTTAAGAGGAGCTATAAACCTTTAATTAAAAATAAAATTTTTGAAAAATTTTGTTTTTATGACGATAAAACATTACAACTCCCTTCAATACCAACCAATCTACATGATTTATTGGTCAAATGAGAGAAAATACTTTACAGAGCAATTCAAGACCAAAATAAATGCATTCTCTTTCTTAAGACCTGAGATATTCAATATTAACAATCAAAAACAAAAATAATTAAAAAATACAACATTGATAATAGCATTTCAACTAGCTTCAAACCCAACCAAATTAATCTGTTAATGGTTATTCTGAGAGCCAAAGATTTTCCTACTAAACTAAGTCTAAAACTGTTTCATTATATTGTCATTAGAACCAGAAATACAGAGTGTTTTTTTTTTTAACGCAACCCATTTTTAAGATTGAATAATTCACATATAAATATGAAATAAGTATTGTTTTATGGTTCTTTACGTTTTATACACTCTATTATTTTAATTTTATCACATTTAGTTCACTTTATGTGCTCAAAAAATCCGCCAGTGGCATTTGTATGAAGTTACGCTCTCTCTATCAAATTCCCGAACACGTGTTGCTGGGTACCTCTTTGCATTACATTTGTCTTGTTTGTTTTGGGATACTGAATATGCTGTGACTTGTTTTTTTAGGCCTTACTTTGTATGTATCCCCAAAGAAAATAAAATTATAGTGGCGTCAAATCGGGGATATTGGGGGGAAATAATCTTTCACCGAGAAAATCAGGTTTTGGGTTGCGTTTTTAATGTGTGTGTCTTTAAGCACGATAACTCGCATAAAAATGGTCCGATCTGAATGAAATTTGCCACAGACGTGATAAGTAGTATTATTCTACGAAAACAATTCACAATATATTCAGTACCTCAAAACAAACATAACAAATTTAATGCAAGAAATTCAAAGAGTGCATTTGCAATACATGTTCGGGTCAACATGTATTGCAACATGTATCCTCGGGTCAACATGTATCCTCTTGCAACATGTATTGCAAGAGGAACTTGCAATACATGTTCGGGAATTTGATGGGGAGAGTATAACTTTATACAAATGCCAATGACGGACTGTTTGAGCATATAATGTAACTGAAATGTGATCAAACTTAAATAATAGGTTGTATAAAATGTAAAGATCAATAAAACACTCTTCATTACACATTCATATGTGCATTATTAAATCTTAAAAATGAGTTGCGTTTTAAAAAAAACACCCTGTATAAGAGAAATTGACATATCATAATGTTTTCCCATTTAAATAACATAGGAAATGAGTATGTAGGTTTGCTGACAAGGGGATGAAGAAAAGTGGGACTTATGAGCCATAATCCATTAAAACTCAGCTATAGGAAGCCAAATACGAAATATCGTTTATAAATGATAAAAAATAAGTGGGATTTTTAAGGTTTCTGTACATTTTAGCGAATTTCCCCTATAGGGAAGAAGCTATTACCGTAGGTCTCATGGTAAGACCTAAGCCCGAGACCATGATAACTTTTCGTTTTAGGGCCACCAGAAGCAAAAAACACCATTCGTTCGAATTTTTATATATCTATCTATCTATCTATCTATATATATATATATGTGTCTGTCAGCACGATAGCGGCCGTAAATATGGTCCGATCTTAATGAAATTTGGAACAGACATGTAAAGTGGTAATCGAATGGACGAGTTCGTGAACCAGCCCGATCGGACCACCGGAAGGGGGGGGTAAAGGGGGATAAACACCCCCAAAAATGGGTTTTTTGAGTTTTTACATATAAAAATAAAATTTATCGAATCTTTGTGTGCACCATTGAATTCAGCTCAAAAAAACGAACAATTTAGTGTTTTGAATCATTGCTCTATGTCCATTGGTTACCGAGATATTGAAAGTGGTAAACACAGTACGTTGTCCCAATGTTAACCTTATGGGGAATAAGTAAAATTCTATATCTCACTTATTTCTCAACATATCTGGATAAAACTTGGTTTGTGGCTTCATCCAGATGAGATCTAATGTATTTTAGTCTAAAATCCCCGAAATTTCAATTTTTGTGGCAGCAAACCTGCATAATCATTCCCCATGTTATCCTTATGGGAAATAAAAAAATTCTATATCTTACTTATTTTTTAACATTTCTTGACTAAACTTGGTATATGGCTTCTTCTAGTTAAGATCTACTAAATAATGAATTAAAACCAACCAGTTTTAACATACCTGTTGCAGCAAACCTGCATAATCATTCCCCATGTTATTCTAATGGAGATTACAAAACATGTAAAATCTCGCTAAGTTGGATTGAAATACCGTTTGTTGTTTTGCATTTGAAATTCGCTGAGTATGCAGGTCTGCTGCAACGGGGGTATTGAGGTTATATTGGACAACGTACTGTGTTTACCAATTTCAATATCTCGGCAACCAATGGTCATAGAGTAATAATTAAAAATACTAAATTGTTTGATTTTTTGAGCTGAATTCAAAAAATAAAACAAAACTTTCATAATTTTAATTTTTGGGTACCAAAAAATTAAAAACCCCATTTTGAGGTGTTAAATCCCCCCTTTGGACCCCTTAGGATGACACCATCGAATTGATTTTTTCTGTAGTGTTAAAATATACTGTTTTAAAAGTCCACACCAAATTTTAAATGGATCGGATCTTTTTCACCGGAGTTATTACATTTACAAAAAAATACAACCTTCCCCCCCTTCCCCCCTCGAAAAAGGGGCCTTCCACTCCCTGAATTTTTATGGACTCATCGGATTATTCAACTAGAGCCTAAAGATGACCAACGTACCAAGTTTCAAGGTGGGGCTAATTACTTTTCAGACAAAGTTTTTACTGTACTACTAACGTTTTATATTTTAACCAACCTCAAACAATTAAAAACAAAATTTTTATGTTATGCCCATCGATGTAAAAAAATACACTTTATTTACATCGATGGTTATGCCCAATCGTAGTTAAGTTGGACGTCAGTTAATTTATTGGAGACATATCTTAATTCACATTTTTCTTCCCTTTTTGCCCTGACTAAATAACCCCCAAAACATGAGTAATGAATAAAAGTTTCCAAAATAAATGTCGTGAAAATTTTAAGGAATTAAAATTTGTTTCACATTATGTATTTAAACCATATTTGACAATATCTTGTGTAATTTATTATTGTCCTCATTAAGAGAAATATAGCCTATCTCGAAAAAAATATTGCACCGAAATGGTTTTAATATATTAACTAAATCCCTGTAATACATCAGACTTGATGTTTAAGGGATCCTATAAATAAAAATTTATAGCGCTTTAAGGGCTATATGTTTTATCACGAGATCAACGTAACAGCTTCTTACATATTGAAAAATTAGGTTAAAATCTATTTTTCCTAATATTTACGTTTAAGTGGTTGTTCTTTAAAACTACGTTTAAATCATAATTTTAATATATTTATTGTGATAATGCTTTTTAGGCACCTTAGACTAAATACCCGGTTTAACTTACAACTTACCTCCAGGTATACACCCATCTGCGCCTTTCACAAAGCCAGGTTTGCACACGCAGTTAGCCTCATGATTTGTAACAGAACACATTGTATTCTGCATGTTGCAAGTCTTGTTTTTACAAGGATCCTTGCAAAGGTCACCCAAACATGCTTCAGTAGGTTTGCATTGAGTATTTTCGGTACATGCCCTGTCATCCGCTGAAACAATTCATGAGGATTCAAATGGCTATGTTATTTATTTTGTACTAGTAGATCTGACAGACGTTCTTCTGTCTTATGTATAAATATTAAATTAGAAATGGACAAAGTAATTGATGAACGAACGAAGTGGAGTGAATCTATGTATTAGCGGAGTCAACGTTTCGTTATCCAACGCACCTTAATTTTAATACAAATGTTTAAGTCTACATATCAGTCGTTAGTTCTTCGTTAGTTCTCGATATTT